>CM033424.1:113692132-114942132 GCA_019425775.1 Rafetus swinhoei
CCACACCCATGGTTAGACAGAGCTGGAAAGAGTCCAGCAAAGCAAGCCATTTTGTACAGTTGGCCATCTATAAGTTACACAGGACTTTGACCGTTCTCATTGCAGCTAAAAGCCAAAGTGTTTGAAACTGCAGCAACTTTGGATAATTGCCCATGTGTGAATAAGGCGTGGCTGGAATCCAGGTAACTGTCCCTCTATACACCATGGAAATACAGTAGGGATATTTAGTATCGGATTCTCCTATCAGCAAACCTTTATGCAAGAAAAATAAAGCAGAGGCAAAAAGCAGCAGCTTGTGTGAATGATTTCCCATGTATGTTTTTTTCCTCATTACCTTGGTCCTGTAACTGGGCTCTGCATAATGGATCTAAGACTCCAGGGGAGTGAAATATAATATGAATTGTGGAATACAGGGGGCAGGGAAGAGAGCTCAAAACTAATGTGAACTGTCTAACAAAAAAAGCGTTAAGGGAACAAATTATGCCTCCACCCCCACCCCCAGCTAAGTGATCTAAGGGAACTAGTATGGGGAGTGAACCTTTTCAGCCAGAAAGCTGAGCGCTCTGTGTACAGGGAGGTCTGTCTGAATGGGGTGTCCCAAGTTAAGTATGATGGCTGGTGTGTGATCTTCACACTGACTTGTACCTGGAAGCCCCCTTGTGCAAGCTACATCATTTCCCAAAACGTAACAAGGGCTAGCAGTGAGTGTGCTCCTCCTGCAGCATGTCTGGAAGATTCATACCTATTCTTGGCCTCTGCGAGCATAATGCTAGTGCATCTCCACTTCCCCACCCACTCCTACAACATGCATCTGTGTATTAAAGCTATTACAGAACCCACAGCGCTGGAGAACAACTGGCATTCACACAGATATGAAGGAGTGAAGAGAGTGTGCAAGGAGCTATCTTTCCTCATAAGGTTTGCAAAGAAGCCAGTATCTGTTACACACTGAAAACAGAAAGTAGGAAGATAGAGCTTTAGATGTGTGTTGTTATAAAAACAAATTAAATAGTTCTTGGTTTTGGAAAAGTACAAATGTTAGAAATCCAATCTTCAAGGTTGGATTGCAACAATCGTAAATTTTAATTGCAGCCACTTTCTCCCACACCTCCCACCAGCCAGATAATGAGGGCAAAGAGACATATCAAATCATAAAAATAGGGTTCCCTCCTCATCAGCACAGAACCAGACTCCTGGGTTGCAACAGATGTCCTCAGTAACTTGCGTACACCGCCCCCGGTGCATACAGACTAATGTGAATTTTGCACATGAGGCTGGTGCTCAAGAACATTTAGCACATTTGAAATATTGCTATTTAGGAAACCATTTTTGAAAGCTTAGTCCTCTAACTAGCAATGCTACTTTCCTATTCTAGCTGGGGTATAGGTAAAGGAGTAAGGTACTAGCTACGGTATACTGGCCAAAAGGATAAAGCTAGGGCAGATAGTCTTACCTGGGAAATAGATAAATATAAATAAGAGAGACAGAGGGTACATGTGAAGGCAAAAAGGCAGGCAAGACGAGTACAAATGCTGAGCACTAATCTGAAATAAATGGGTCATTATTTCTTTTTGTCACAATCTTTGTACTATCATGTGGCATCTACCTTTTCTCCCTGATACATAGAGTTCTGGATCCTGTTCTTTATTTCAGTGAAAATACATTACATGCATAACGAACTGCAATTAAAAAAGAAAAAGAAAGGAGGGACACCACAGTGTTGTGTGTCAACCTGTTTTTTTCAAGGTTCTGATGGTTCCCACAACACCACCAAGTGTGAAGTGAGATTCAAAGCTATCCCATTTTTTACTCCCCTATTTGTGCTTCAGAGAGGTTTACCTTCTGCTGCCTCATCCAGCCCAGACATTCACCGGTGGTGCGTCTGGTGTACTCATCCCAGCCTGAGCCACTTTGAGAGGAATAGCCACCACCCTTAGAGCTGGCCCTTCGGACGCGAGGACCACTGATGGCTTTATAAAGGGCACGCATTTGCTCTTGAAGCTGAAGCAGCCTGAATAGGGAAAGGAAATAATTAGCACAGACCAGGAAAATACATGGAGGAGATTATAAATAAAGCAATTCACTTGTACTGAACCAATAAGTATGCAAGAAAACTCCCAAGTGATCTGATTGTGGAACAGAACCCTGACAAAAAAAACTCATGTTAGCAACTGACACACGAGACTTCATGAGGAGGATAATGCTGCCAGGCCAACTGAGTGGCATTGTCCTGCACTAGCATGAAGGGAACTGGAGCCAACTTCTGACCTCTTGCTTTTCTGCCAATAGGAACTGCAAACATTTCAGAGGCAGCAAATGTGTGTCTGGTGGGAAAGCAAATCCCTGATCTCTCTTTATTCATTCCCCTGACTGAATGGGGAGTGAGGAGACAGGTTCAGAAGGAAATCCTGCCAATCCTCAAATGAAGGATCATTGCTGTAAGTCAGACAGACAGCTACATCCTGTTTGCTAATGCTCCATACTAGCCCCCTTCCCCACTTTGGTGGTTTCCACACGCAGCAGTCTCATATGCTTGCACACAGAGTAATTACTTCTGCTAGCCTTTGCTGCAGAAATGCCTGTGTACGCAGCACGCAAATCTCATGACAGCTATCTTTTCCAACAGCAGAGGTGGCTTAATTTTCCCCCAGCTTTATATGTACAAGGTGTGACAATTCAAATATAGGGAGGAATAAAATGGTAGGCACTTCAATGTGCGCCAAAGATTCTGTAAGGACAGCATATGCTGGATCAAATTCTCATCACACCAACATAAAAGCAATGTCATCGACTACAGTGGAGTCACTCCAGATTTACATGTGTGTAAACAAGATCAGAAGCATTTGTCCCATTGTTGGTTGATTTTTTTTTTATTTTTATTTTTTAATTTCTGAAAGCATAATGAGAAGGCTGTTTTGTTTACACTGGGATGGGAGCACAGTCTTCTTGTAATCTACCAATGGCAGTACCTTTTCTGATACAAATCACAGGGCTGGCCCATTTGCCTCATCTCTCTGATCAGTCCATCGAGGATATCCATTTGGTCATTAGTCTGCGCAAAACATTCTTCCAGTTCTCTGTTCCTGCTTATCTGAATGCCATCCCCATATTTCAATTCCTAAACAAAACAGAAGAAAAACAATAAAATTATATAAATCCCAGCTCAGTAACTTATTTAGAGAGAGACAATGCTTTGATCTGTTATCAGGAGCAATTACATTTAAAAGGCATGACAACTTGGAGACAACTGAAACTATTTTTGCTTTCAGTTCTGTCAACAATTAAAAAAGAAATGAATATAACACATTATTTGACAGGTGACTATTTCAGAATTATGAATCTTCTTCTGTGGTTATATTTTAAAATAATATTGTCTCTGCCTTTGTTTTATTTCCTACCACACCAAAATGTCAGCACTGTAGATACAAACCAAATCCTTCAAAAAAACAAAACAAAAAAAAACAAAAAACAAAACCCCACACACCGCACAAGGTTCCTTCATACACAAAGTTTGGGTTTCCTTGAATCCAGCATGGGGAACAGCATACTAATCCTCAAAATGAAAAATGTCTCCTAACAAGTCCACAATACTCTCACTTCCCATGTTGTTGTGGTAAGAACTGCCCCTAAATCTGTTGACAATTTCAGTGCAAAGACTTGAATGCGTATGGTCTTTATAAACACGGGGGATGAAGTCATAGCTCCATGGAAGTCAATGGCAAAACTCCCATTTGCTTAAATGGAGCCAATATTTCACCCCAGGAATCAAATCCCAATGACCTTATGAAGGGACATCTTGTGCTTTCAACAGAGTACTAAGTAAGTGCTATGCCCCAACTGGAATTGCGAAACACGGTGTCTGAGAATCACAGAATGCACTCACCCTGCATGGGGCCAGCTGTATTCACTTGCGATGGACCAGAGGCAGGCTACGGCCAGTCCCTCACACATCCTTCCCTACTAGCTTGTGGAGGCTGGCCCTAATGTTAGTGCTACCTCAGAGTCACAAACCAGAATGTGCACAGCCGCTGCACAAGAGGTAAAGGATCCCTGACCAGTCAGTCCCCTTACTTGTGACTAGTTCCATATAGGTGCACAATCAAATATGCATTTTTTTCTTCTACTTTTAAGCAGGCAAAATTCTTATGGACTTCATTCTTTAGCTCCAAAAGAATAAAAATGAAACAGTGGCACAGAGCCAGAAAAAAGCACTTCTTTGTTTTAACTGCACTGGAATAATATTTGGTTTCATACACTGAAAAAAAGAGACAGTATTTGCATTGGCACCAACATTTCTATAAGCATGGACACACAGGCAATAACTCAGAAAAGGAAACAAAGCTCCAAACCAGAGAGCTCATCCCTGGAAGAGACCAGAGGGCTGTGGAGGGCCCTAAAATGCAAATGTATTTACATCCTCTGCAGGATGAGAAATCATGGACTTAATTCTGCCTCAGTCACCTCGGTCCCATCATATGCTCAGCAGCCTGAAATCCCTTTGAAATGGGAATTCAGGGTGCTCACTGCCTGGCAGGCTAAACCCAGTTACTCCAGTGGAAATGCAGAACCACTCCACTGAACACCATTGCCCAACTCTGCATGTACATGGGGGGAGCAGAGAGCAGAACTGGAATGGATCCATTTAAGAAGAGACAGCTAAGGAGAATTCTCCCTAGTTTACCTTCCTTACCAGTCAGGACACAGCAGTTTTGTCTAGAGCTGGTTCACTTTCAAAGAAACTGCAGCTCAGAACACTTTGCTGAATAAATATAGCCAAGTTCGGGGCAGCATATAAGTGGCCGTGGCATTTACGGGGAGGGTTTGCACAGACAGTGGTTTCAGTCTAACATTCCAAATTAGAGCTAGTGTGATTCATGGGCCATGACAATTTTCACAGAAAATCTGTTCCTTGTTCTTAATCAGAAATTAATTCTTGGAATTAATTTTTTTCTAAACCAGCTCTATCCAAAAGTCAATCAGAAGTGAAAGGTACAGGTTTCTAGTGCGAGATCTGGAAAGGATGCGTACTATTTCAGGCCAACAGACAAAAGGCATGCTTTCCTCGGCAGGACATCTGAAAAGGTCAGCAAAAAGAGGAAAAGTGGGATTTCAACTTTGAACTGAAGTTCATTGTGTGAGAGTTATGAAGTACCATTACCTACACAGTATTAATAATAATTTATGACAAACAAAATAAAGGGGACTTACCGGCTGCACTATAAGTTCAGCACGCATCAGGCAATCTGCACAACTCTGCAAAAGGTCTTGAATGGTATTCTGACGTCTTGACATGGTACAGGTGCCATTTTGACTAGGAGGGAGAAAACAACATGGTAGCATGAAATGCAGTATGATTTAGATTTTCATGTAAATACTTTTTTTTAAAGAAGTAGGAAATTCATATTCCTAACAATTAAGGAGAGAAACAGGAAAAAATAAATTTAGTCAGGCTTCACAGAGATCAGTATAGGGCATCTGCCCCTCCTATTTTATCCTCCAGTGAAGTTATGATGTTACAGAGTCATCATTCTAACAATCTGTATGGGAACAGGCTGCAATTCTAGAAGCACAGGCTTATGACGACTTCATGCAGAAGTTGGTACTTGGTAAGGGAGAAAAAAAATCTTATTTTAGCAGATATCTAGGAATACAGAGGGGGACACACTCATCATATCAGAGTAACAATAAATTGCTTAAATTCTTCAAAGACTATTCTATACCAAATAGTTGCTTATAATCTATATACATTTTGAACTTGATCCTGAACTTTGGAGTGTGCAAGAAATGCAGAAATGGATCGGGCCTTCAACACCCGTGGTGTTCAACCAGTTCAACCACTATGATGGCTACTGCTATAGCAAACTAGCCACACTCAACAAACCATATAGCCACATGTGGCTAGCGGCTAGCATGCTGGACACCCCATGTTATTTTATGGAAGAGCATATATTAGAGCTAGAAAGATATATAGGTCACTACTGCCCAAGTGAAGTATTATGGAATGGAATGTAATAGTAAGTCCAGGAATATCAAGTACCCTTGTATCAGAGGAAATATTTGAAACTATCACAATGTCTAAAAGTCATTACAATAAGGGAACCATATAAGCACCTCTTTTACCAAATAATAAACAATAATAATAATAAAACATTTCAGGCATCTAAGCACAAAAACCTGCTACTGGATTTATCTGATGTGCTAAGCATGAATGCCCAAGTTACGTAGATGGGTCAGAATGGGAATTCTTTTTGGTGTGATGATCTACTGTATATTCATCTCCAGATCCTGGGACTAAACAGTGCCTGTGTACAAGTTTGTTTTGCCAGTAGTTGCCCATCCTGGGATTCAGCCACCAAAGCAAAACAGTGCAAGTTGAATATGGGTGAGGTGCTTCAAACTGGGAATCATCCCTTGCAAATGGAATCGGAGCTCCAAGAGAAGGTCAGACTGTTCCCAGATTCATGGTCCCAACATATACTGCTACCAAAAAAGAAATAAACCACTGTCAGGAGACAGTAAGAAACATACATTTCCTACACTAACCCAGCTCTCCGTATATAGAATTTTCCCATTACAAATTGCTAAAAACTCAAATCTCCATCCCAAGTAATCCCACTGACATCTAATGAATGAGCACATACTCTGAAGTCAAGATCCTCTGAATCTTTCCATTGACTTCAGTGGACCCTGGATCAAGCCCTATAACAACAGGTTTGCAAAATTGTGTCTTACGATACGCTCTAAAATTTACACACCTGGACTCTCCCCTGCTTTGTGCCAGCAGCACAGAGGCACTAGATTCTGTGGTGTAGTGGGCCACAGGAGGTTCACGCTAGTCGAGGAAAAACAGTGGCAGCAAGCAAATCTAACCGGTTGGTGAAATATATACACACCACCTTTTACGATACCAAAGATTAAATACCACTCTGACTTTCCATCAACATGTTGCAATCTCTCATATTAATGCACTATATTTTTTTCACTCTCTAGAACTATACTTTATAAGCAACAGAGGGTAGTAGTTTCAAAAACCATCAGACATGGCAGAGTTAGGAAAATGCTGCATTCTTTTGAAAATCCCATCCATGCTGCCTAGCAATCATACAGCCAGTCTTGTGATGGAAGCAATAGCCAAGCTGAGAAGAGAAGCTTGGGCCAGAGAAACCAGGGCAAAATCCTACTCTTGTGGGATTGGATAAGGCATCTTTACTATGCATGCATGGCACACAAAACCTAGATTTTTAACGTCTCATCCAAATGACCGACATACCCCGCACACAGATCCATTTATGCCCTCATAAGGTTGTATGTAATAGGATCTAATTAATGCTGATGTGATTCAGACCAACTAAAGTGCTACAGAAGCATGATGTTGACGCGCACATCTTCTGAGATTGTTTAAAATAAAACAGACTTCTAGAAATGAAAGGATTGTTGTTATTTTGTACTGAGATAACGCACAGACTCCCCAGTTAGGGATCAAGGTCCTGTTGCACAAGGCACTGTGCACACATACAATACAGTTAGATGATGGTCCCTATCACATATAGAGTCATTCTTCCATTTAGTATAGAAGAATCTGTGACTCATACTGTCAACATCCAACAGCCTGTGTTTTTCAATAGAAGGAAAAAACGTCAGAGATCAGGTCTTCTGACGAGACTTCCAAAACAAGAATACACTGACTTTTTAATACATTTGCATGTAGGGCCTAATTCACCATTAAATTACTCTACTTTTTTATTTGTGTTAGTGAATGAAAAGTCATGGAATTACAGACACATAAAATCAGAGTCAGGAAATAGTGAATCAGACCTGGAATGATTTATCAATCCATATTTTTAATTACCTCTCAAAGCCTTAAACAAGAATATTTATTCTGACTTTAAAAACATGTCTTTCAAAGGCATGTTATTAAAATAGCCTCAAATAGCAAAGGAGCATTTTATGCTTATGTACAAATATGCATCCCTATCAAAACGATCTGATTTGGGGAAAGAAACGCAGCTTGTAAACACCAAGCAGGGTAATGTATGTTGCAAAAAGTCTGACATGTACCACTCCAGGAACACCAGGAGAGAATTCTGCAGAATCTCTCCACATTCTATTTCTTGTTCATTCAAAGCATGACCTTTGCTCATTCATGAAGATGGAGGTTGCTCCTGTCCACTGCTACATTAGTCCATGGTTCTCTATGAGGGAGCAAAGAGGTAGCTCCCTTCCTAGAGATTGCTGCTCTGATCAGTCTTTGTGAAGATGAAGGAGATTTCATGAGCAGTTACCTGTGCCTACTGAAGGGCTGGTCTCAATCTGGCCATTATTCTTAGATTTAAAACAATGTTTTAACCTGTGAGTGTACAGCACCTCACACACCCAATCCAATAAGCTGTTACTAACCACAAGCCTCACACCTCCTAGGGGAGGAAAACAAGAAAGGATTACTGTCTTCACTTTCCCAATGAGACAGAGATACTTTCCCAAGGCCACACAATGAGTCCGCAATAGAGCTGAAGCAAGCAAAAACTTATTTACAGTTCTGTGCCTGTTCTTCAGCTCCCAGTGTCTCTCATTACTACTATTATTAGAAACATTTGAATAGCCTAAAGATTTCTTACATTACGTGTTTTGAAAAGAATTGATTTCTCCTTTGTAAACACATAAGCCTTCTGCCTTAAGTACAGCTGAGCTGGTCTCGCTACAGAATGCCCAACATGGGGAGTGGAACTTTTGCAGTCCCCTCAGGCCCAGGACCTCCTGAAGACAAGTACAGTCCCAGTATAAGCTGGGACAGCCACAGGGCTGATTTAACTTCCGCCAACTGGACACTGACTGGAGTGTAGCAGCACTCCCACACACAGTGAGGAGAGGTGGGGGGGAGCAGCTGCACAGCCAGATGCTATTTGTAGAGCTAATGGGTACCTTCAAGAATCCTTAGGACAACTTTACAGCCCCTTTACACCCGGAAAGCAGCACTGAAGGGAAGCACAAGGGCCAAAACTCTGGCTTGTGTGTAAGAGAACACACACCAAAGGGGCGACACCACGTAAATAAGTTAAACGGTTGTCCCCTCCCTCCCAGAAGTCATGTTTCCTGTTAAAATTAAAATAAATGTTTAAAGTGATCTTTATGCTCATGCTCAAAGATTCAAGCAATTGTCACATGCAACAAGCCAACACTTAAGAAAAAAATGGTGGGGTTTTTTTTTCCCCCCCAGTCCTTCAAACTTGTCTGAACAAGCAACAGATTCATCAAGGCATGATTTGATATGCTCACTCAACAGCAATTAATAAGAACCCGAACTGGAATATAAATTCCAAGATCAGTCACTGTATGCATCGTTGTTTAAACAACTGATAAACAACCTTATATTTGCTGCTTGCTCGCGACAGGTGTTCCTGTACTTGGACACAGATGTACTCCATCAAATAGCAACAAAAGATGTGACCTGCATGCTATAAATTGTATATGCTCACATACAACAGAAATATTTTGAAGAGGAGCATGTAAAAATCAATAGATCTAGACACAGTATTAACATAGATGTAACCAAATATCAAAATACCGTGAAACAAGTTCCCCCTCCCCCCCCCAGGTGAATGCGGGGGGGGGGGAGAAAATCAGGAATGTTATAACAGCTTTTTCAACGTAACATATATTTGTTGCACGTGCTACTTTTTGCAAGGACAAGCCTCACCAAAGAGACTCTGATCTTGCAAGGTGCTGAACACCTTCTGAGAGATGGTGAGCATCCTCCAGTCAACAGGACATGAGAGACCACAACTCAGGAGGCTCAGCACCTTACAAGATCAGACCCTCAGTGCTGTCCTAGAGAAAAATTGGGTGGAATCCTGGTTCCAGTGAAGTCAATGGAAAAATTCCCACCAACTTCAATGGAGCCAGGATATCACCCATCTTGGAGAGCTTACCCATGCAAAACTCCCATTGACTTCAGTGGCAGCGTCTTCAGGATTGAAACATACAGGATTAAGCCTTCGGAACAACATCTTCTTAAATACACTATTTTCTATGTTATACTTTACTAACATTTACCAACACAACTCTGTCTTTCCCATTCTTAAGTCTCAAAGAGCATGGAATTGAGCCCAAAGCTCTAGCTTCAGCTCTGTTAACACTTAAAGGTTTAAAGTGCAACCCCAACAGCCCTTTAAACTGAAAGGCTAGGTCTACATGGCCCCCATTTTGCGCAAAAATATTCAAATGAGGCAAAGCCTGGAATATCGCTGTGCCTCATTTGCATAATTAATGAGGCTCCATTTTTGCACAAAACCCCCCTCTTGTTCAAGAGCCGTTCTTCCAGTTTTTCAGAAAGAATGGCTCTTGCGCAAAAGCCTCGTGCGCAAACGGAGCCTCGTTAATTATGCAAATGAGGTGCAGTGACATTCCACGCTTCGCTTCATTTGCATATTTTTTGTGCAAAACAGGGGCAGTGTAGACATAGCCAAAGTGTGGCCACAGGCTGAGCACAGGGAAAGGGCTCTCCCAGTGCTCTATGTAAATCACCTCCACAGAGGGAGCAGCCAACAGCACTGTAGCCTGGTTCCCATTGGAGTTTCACAGTAGGGATGTGAATGACTAGTTGACTATCCGATACACGAATGCTTATCAGATAGTCAACACACTAGTCGACTAGTAGCTTCCCCCCATCCCCTTGTGTCTCTATCAGAAAGAGGTGGCAAGGGGGGGGAGGGGAGAGAAGGGGGTGCTTCAAAGCAGCAGTGCCACATGGAGCCCAAGGGCAGCTAAGGAATCCCTAGCTGACCCTGGGCTCCATGCAGTGCTGCCACTTTGAAATGCTGTGGGGAGCACGGGGCCAGCAGGGGACTGCTTGAGCACGGGGGGGAGCACGGGGGGGAGCACAGGGCCAGCCCTGAGACTTCTGCAACTCTTCAAAGGCAGAGGCGCCCTTATCGACTAATCGAATAAGTCCATGCAAATTGCATCGACTATTCAATTAGCCAATTAATCTCAATTTAACATCCCTACTTTATAGTGCTGTAACTTGCTGCCCCCGGGGGAGGGTGTCACACGCCTCATGTAAAGACCCAGGAAATATAGGTACTTCCTGCAGCAGAAGCCTCACTTGAAAGAGACTGATAGGGCTACAACTAGACTACATATACATCACTTGAAGGAGGCTTTTTTTCCTAGGAAGACAGCTTGTAGGGAAGTGGTCTCACCCACTCTCCTACTATGAAAGGGACAACCTGTTTTTACTCATTTCCCAAACAATTCCCAATTGACCACCCCATTCCTTGTTGCAGTTTTCTTCTTTTGTTGACATACAGACAGTAATTTAGCTTTTTATTTGATATGTGCTTGGTATATTGATCCTGGATACCTTCTATCCTGATCTTTTCTTTTAGTTACAGCTGGGGCCCTCCCTCTTCACTCACAACTTGAGTCTGAAGAGGTAGCTATCTTATCAGTGGAGAGGATTCATATTGGCCACAGCCTTGTAAACCACAAAAAGCTTGATAGGCAGGAAGTAAGGAAACTCCAGACTTTTCTGCTGAGTTTACTGTTTGTTATTCTGCCAGACCCTGCAAGCTACTTCAAGGTTGGAATGTGGATTTCTCACACCCTTGCAACTTGCTGGGCGTGTGTGCTACAGTACATTTCAAAATAGCTCATGTATTTAAAGTGAATTTGGATTTGCAGCCAACTATAATGTGCTTCATAATTAGCTACAGAGTGAATTTTTTTCTGATCTTCAAAATGACAACTGAAATTGCAGAATTTGCTACTGTCTTTTATCCCTAAATAGCAAAGGGTTAAATAGACAATTGTCTGATGAACTGGCCACTAGCCAGATAAATTGTCAGACAGTATCTACGTTCAGGACTCAAGCTCATCCCATGTTCCCAAGACAGCAGAAGCTGGGAATGCTGCAAAAAAACCACACTCAGCCCTAAGGGTAGGGAGTGCCTATAACACTGCTCTGTGAGTAAGATGTTACTCAATGCAAATAAGGTATGGGGAGGGGTGTAAGCCCCAAAGCAGCAGGATTGGGCCCCAAAACGTAATCCTATTGATTTTAAGATTAAGGCACAGTAGCTTTTGAATTTAAAAAAAATCTGGTATTGGCAATTTAACGTCTCCATTGAAATCTGGCTACAAACTGCCAGCCTGAAAACTGACTGAAGAGATTATGGTCCTGATCCTGCAGATTTGCTACAAGCAGAACTCTCAATTTGAATGGGGAAACTGCAAACAGCACAGTTTTAGAATGAACTGCTAATTATTTTCTAGTTATACAGTAACAAAAACATCCTTGTATTTTCTGGACACACCCCAGCTAAACACCTTGCTGATTTTAAAAACACCAATCTTTGCAAAAAATTATTCCTCAGATTGGAGTAAAGATATTCAACGTTTTGAAGAGAAACATTTCAAACATTTTGGACAAATGCATTTCATCTTTTTGTTAACATTAATTTCCAATTCACACATAGGTGTGAGAAATAGGGGTTCTACCACACCCCCTGGTTTGAAGCAATTTCCATTTATACAGGGTTTACAGTTTGGCTCAATAGTCTCAGAGGGGTAGCCGTGTTAAGTCTCTAAGGTACTGCAGGACCATTTGTTGTTTACGTTTTTTCAGTTACAAACTAACAAAAAATACAGTTAGTATCATGAGCTTTTGTGGGCACAACCCAGTTCTTCAGATAACAAATATACAGAAAGAAGCACAGAGGGTCAAATATAAAGCAGAAAAAGAGGGGAGAAGGGGATGAGGAAAAAAAAAAACCTGTCAATTAAAGTGACTGCTAAAGTTTGGTTCAATGGCTCTTAGCACCACACTATAAAAATTATTCCAGCATGCTTGTATTTGACATGGAATCTCATAAAAATGGGACCAAAACAGCAGGACTAGGATTCCATGATGAGATCTCCCAGTGGAGTCAAGAGTATTTTTAATCTGAACTCCTTGCAGGATTGTGGTCTTGTCCATAAAGAGATATGAAAACAAAGGATATGATGTCAAGAAGAAATGAAAGGATGTGGATGCTTAGGCCATCAACAATAGCACACTCAATCCAGTCCAAATTAAAATAAATTATGCCTATACACTTTATGAAATTATGAAAATATAAAGAAATTAAATTAAAATAAGCATAAACCAAAAACCTCTCATTTATTCTGGTTCAAATCAGGAGAATCTTAGGAATAACTCTCATACAGTTACACTGGGATAAAACACGTGAAGGATGGACTAGAGTAAAGGAGCGTATTCTTCCACTAATTTGCAACTGTATCTTATTAAATGAATTTGTGTTGATCTCTTGATGGCAGAAGAAAGTATTAAGAAATTAACACTGCCTGTGTATCTCAGAATTGAAGTATAGCAGATTCCAAAAGGAATCCAAAGAATTCTACAACTGAATAATGTTATACACCACTGGTAAAATGTTGCATTATTACAGCTATATAGCAATTGAAAAATTCAAACTTTAATAGGTATTATATTATTGCAATATGTGCAACAAAAATATTGGTTTGTAACAACAATTAATTATGTTTAATTTTGACGTAAGGGCACATATAAAAAGAACAAAAATTAATAAAATGAACAAAACTAAGAACTGGAATATTGGGCACATAATTCACAATAAATACGATCCTTTATTATAGTGGGCAACATATGTATCTAAGAAGAGTTGCAAATGGTGAGTTGAGTAGCCTTACTTCAAAATGCCTTTTATGGAGGTACTTGATTGAATACAGTTTGTTTATTCTTATTTGTTGTTTATACCTGTTTAGTTCCTTTAGCACGTTACTGGGAAGGAATGAGAATGTGCTACTAACAAAATGAGCAGATCAAATTCTACTCTGTTGCACCATAATATAGCAAAAGCAACTCAGATGAAGTCAATGACATCATTAAATCAATGATAAGTTTATAGAATTACTCCAGATCTATTCAAGTGTAATTAAGGCCAGGTCTACAGTAGGGGATAAATTTGAATTAAGATACACAACTCCAGCTATGTTAATTGCGTAGCTGGAGTCGACATACCTTATTCAAACTTTGGTGCCATCCTGACAGTGGGAGGTCAACAAGAGAAGTGCTCTCCTCAACTTCCCTTACTCCACAAGAGGAATAGGAGCACCATCACCAACAAGGGCACTCTCAGCATTCTATTTAACAGGTCCTTAGTAGACCCACTAAATCAAACACCGGATGATCAACCTCCGGAGTGTTGATCCAGGGGTAAATATAGACCTGGTCTAAGAATAGGATTTTATTTCAGGCAAGCAATAGCAATATATGATTGAAGTATAAAATATGTATGTTACTTTTCAGCCATGTGAATCACTAACCAAAAGGATTAATTGAAAAGCTCTTTTCTACATACTATTAGACTGGTCAAAATGTATTTGGTAGGGCCAAATTCCAACCCATAGTGAATCTAAGTTTTCAGAAAAGCAGAATTTGACAACTAGAACTGAGTCTAATAATCAGAACTGTGTAAAGAAATCCTTCTTGGGAATACAGGGGTCTAATCTGATAGAATCCGTTACTAACTTCTGCCAGCCATTATAATTTAAGGCCCTGAGTTTGTAACAAATATATGGTCTGATCTACACGTAAAAAAGGTTGTACAGGCATGACATTGTCTGTAAGAGCTGTAATTTTTCACTTTCATAGTTATGGTAGTAAAAGCCCTAGCATATCATATACAGTGCTTTGCATCGGCACAGTTGATTTCACTTCAACAAACAGGAACAGAATATACAGGTATATGCTCTTTTGTACCAGATTAATTGCATCTACCCTAGGGAAATTTTCCTGCTTTAACTATGCCATTTTGTAATGGTTCTACCTACTACCTAAGTCCTCCAGACACAGCTTCCATATGAAATAGAAAAGTGATCCAAGTAATAATTAAAATTTGTCTTCACTTGCTCTCAAAGGACTCACAAAAATTACTCAGGAAAAAAAAAAGGTAGCAAGCTCTGATCAAATAAACTGTAAATAGTACTAACTTGTGAGTTGACTTCAAACCTAGTTCACAACATTTACAATAAGCCAGAAGTGTTTATGAAAATATTGTATTAGGGTACCTCTATACAGTAGCATTATTGCGAAATAACTTATTCTGCGTCTACACCGCAGGCAGTTATTTCAAAATAATGTCAAAGTACTGTCAAGCTGGAGGACTTCTTACTCTGACTCCTGTAACCCCCATTGTACCAGGAGTAAGGTAAGTCTGAGGAACAGTGCTCTATTTCGAAATAAGTGCTGTGTAGACACTCCCAATTTTGAAATAAGCTGTGCAATTGACGTAGCTCAATTTGTGTAGCTTATTTTGAGTTAAGCCCTGCTGTGTAGACTCACCCTTTCTGAACTACCTCCACTCAACCCAAAGGTCAGCTAAGAGTGATTTATTTTTAAAGGATAAACTTAAAAAAACAACAAATGGTCTGGTAGCACTTTATAGACTAGCAAAACAAAAAGGGTTTTCTTCAGAAAATTTGAAGAGTGGGGAAAGGAGATTAAAATGTTCTGAATTACACAGCATGCAAACAGTTTTCAAAACTGCTTTATTACAAGTTGAACACAAAAAAGGGGACCCAGGTTTTGAAAAGTAAAAATGAACTCTAAACTAGCTGTTTAATTTTTGTCCACCTAGACAATCCACTTGTACTTGCTTTTCCTAACTGTTGAAAGCACATGACAGAATGCTAAGAGCAACAATGACTGATGTCGCTTCTTAATAAGCGAGACCAAGGGCATTACAGGAGTCTTTATACTGTTGAAAGTGGAAACTTCAACACAAGCTGTCAACCCTGCCACCTCCCTGTTCTGGATACATATTGAGCCAGAACCCCACTACCTCAAGCCTGACTTTCTTACAGAAACAGACTAAAGGGCGTTTGGTAAATTTATAAATTCTGAACAATGCATCCAAACTTCAAACACAATAAGGCTACTTGATCCCCTTCCCAGAGTCACAGAAACAAAGCACGAGAAAATCACACACCCCCTTCCCACACACAAACACATTATAAGGTTTGCACAGTTATTCGAAAGTGGATTTTTGTATTCCATTTTAGGATTACTAGAGAATGAACCTTCTCTTTGCATTATAGTTAACTTGGCTTCACCCACAGACAACAAAATAGTGGGGGCATGGAAAAGTTGCCAAGGGCTTTATCTAGCTTCTGAAAAGGCCTAGATGTCCACTCCAGGGGAAAGTAAAATGCAAGCCTGCAGAGTCAGAGATGATGACCACCATAATGTTCTTGCATTTCACATAAAGCAGTCAAAAACGCTAGTAAGGTGAAGGTTTCATATATTAACAGGTAAACGTCTAGGCCAAAACAATTTTGTTCTGCACATGGAATAAGTTACTTATTAACAACTCCCTCTTCCTGCAGGGACTTATATTCTCCTTTCTCCCGGCCCAAACGTAGCAATCAAACAAACAACAAGAACTACTAAGGCGAAATGAAAACCAACAGGTAAAAAGTAGCAGCAAGTTCTAAAGTTCATTTGCGTTGGGAAGGCGTTTGGGTGGAATAACTCGCCTCCTCCCTTTACGTGCATCCACAGTGCCTGAAGGGGAACAGGGGGAGGCATTTGTGGTAACTGCAGAGCTCGGTCTTTTCTCGGACTGAGCTGCTATCCCACCCTGCCCCCCTGTGCTCAACCTAGCAGCGAGGTGTTTGTTCGGCCCGCGCTCGGCTGCACCTACCAGTATCCATCGGAGCTGAGGTCCTGGCCGTAGTTTTTCTGGACGTAGTACATTTTGTGGGTGGTGTGGCCGGTGGTGCCGCCGCCCCCCACCATATGGGAGCTCGCCTCGAAGCGCATATCCGGCCCGGACTCGGCTCTGACCATCCGGCCCAAGGTGTTGATCCGCGGGTGGGACTCTCCGTTCATGCTCATGGCGGCGGGCAGGGGCGCTGTGAGCGCACCGGGAAGGACGAAGCGCGCAGAGCAGAATCCTTCACGGCCAGCCCGGCTCCCGGCGGTCGGGGCTGCGGCGCCACCTGCGAGCCGCGGGCCCGGAGACAGGGGGCGCCAGGTGGGCAGGCGGCCCTAGCGGGAGGCGGACAGAGGCGCGGGGTGCAAAGGCGCAGGTGTGCAGGGGGGGGTGGAAGCGGGGCGGCTGCCTGCAGCGGGAGGGGAGGCAGAGGGGCCTGCCAAGCAGAGGTAGCGAGGGGAGCAGAAGAAACGCGCCCGAGGACGCAACTAAGCGGAGAGGGTCAAGTAGCCCCTGCCCGGCGCGGGAGTGTGTCTCCGCGGTGCCCAGGTCGGAGCCGCTGGGGTAGCAGTGGCAGGGAAGCCGGGCTGCGGCAGGTGGTGGTGAAGGAGGCGCGGTCCGGTGCCCTCCCCGCTGGCGCAGGACAGGCGCGGCCACACCTTTTGGGTGCTTTTTTAAACAACAACAAGCCTGGGCGTGGAGCCGCCGCTGTTCTCTCTCCCTTCCCCTGCTTCGCTCCTCAGCGTCTGGCTCGGCTTTACAGGGCGTCTCGCTCCCGCCCCCCGCTCCCACCTGAGCCCAGCCCTGCCGGGCAGCCTGCGCTCAGCGCCCCGGGCCAGCGCGCGCGCACACAAGCTCAGCTGGGTTCTCCCTTTGCAGGGCGGGAGCAGCGGCCCCAGCTCCGCCCAACCACCGGGAGGCAGGGAGAGGATCAGAGGCCGCGCAGGGGAGTGTCTCCACGCGCAGGGAAACGAAGCGCCCGGCTGACCGACTCACTGCAGAGCCCCTTCTCCCCGCCAGCCGCCTGCTTTTGCAAGCACGTGTCTGTTTCTATTCGCAGCTGGGAGCCACGGCTGCCTCTTGACAGTGTTTTGGATGGGTTCTGTCGGGCGGTCCGCATGGCTTGTCCCCACGCCGGGCAGCAGCACCAGGGCACTCGGGGGTGTATTCCGCGCTCACACCGGGCACCTGCGCTCCCAGGGGTTTCAGCTCCAGGGGCAGATTGTGCGGAGCTAGCTCCACAACAGTGCGCAAGGAGTGTGTACACACACACACTCTCTCTCTCACCTGCTTGAAAAGACTAGTAGCTTTTCTTGGAGCAATGGAGCGGGAGGGCTGAGGTATGGTCATAGCCCTTTCTAAGGTAGATGGAGCAAATATAGGCAGCCATAGAGAGAAGGCCAAACTGCACAAGTATTGTTCCTCCCTGAGGGTGATTTTCCTGGAGCTCCCACTAAGGAGCTGGCATCAGTGCCTAATAGGTACAAACTGTTGTAAATAGCAGAACCAGTGGGGACACAGAGACACACCTATCTGCATTAATCCAGCCACTGCAGGGATTCATTTGGCCTACCATTTATTTATTTAAAATATTTTTACCCCGCTTCTCTATTTAAAATATTTGAGGTGGCTTAAATTGTTTTAAAAGATTTTATTTATATATTTATATATATATATACATACACACAGACACCTCTCCAAAGGGCGGGGCAGAAAATCTGTTAAAACACCTAAACACCAATACAAGCATTGGTTAAAAAGGTGGCTTTGGCCTGGCACCGAAACAGTGCCAATTCCATAGCCTAGGGGCAAAGGCTGATGCCATGCCTACCCCAGAACATTTGGTTTATCAAGGGTTTGCATTGTGTATTAGTAAGTCAAGCTAAATCACCATTGCCAATAAAGGTATGATTCTGGGATGTTTCTCTGTTAATTGGAAAAGCTTTCCATGGTCCCAAATTTATTTCTGAAGTAGTGCTGCATTTCAAAGGAAATGTTTGAGTTGACGAATTCGTGGACTCTGTGTGGGTGTGTCTCTCTCTGTTATATAGGGAGCTGGAGTGTCTGTCTGTGTGACTCTTGTTTGGGGGAGCAGGGGTAACCTTAGCAGGAACTGGAGGGGGGGAGAGATGTCTAACTGGGATGATTCACTGATTTCTAGTTTTCCCTGGTGGCTGCCCTCGTCTGCTCCAGAAACTAAGCTTTGTTTATATAAAAAAATTAACATCTGTATTCTAGGGCTGGTCTGATCTGTACCATAAAATTTGGAGTTGATAAAGGTATTATAAGTCGCTTCATGGCCCTCAGGCCAGTCTTGAGGATCAGTTTAGAACAATCTCAGGGTCATAAGTTGGGCTAAACTCAGCAGCTTCCACAGAGCCATTCTAGTTCCTAGAAATATTGTACATAGGAAGAGCATGTTGGAGGCATGCCTGGAGAAAAGAGGAACAGACAGAGCACCTACATGGCCTGATTTTTAGAGATGTTGGATACCCATTTATCTCACAGAAGTCAATGGAGTTACTCTGGGAATACACCAGTGTAAATTAACTCACAATGTGGCCCTAAGTACACAAGACGTAGTGTAAGAGAATTGTTCCAAACAAATAATAGGTTTCTTCTCTCAGTACTCAGTCTAAAAGCTATATACAATGTAAACGCTACATACACAGACTACCTATTGACTTAGTGAACAGTTGGAGTTTTCAATGTTGTTGGGTTATTTTAGTGGTTCTTAAACTTTTTGGCCCATGAACCACCTGGCTCAATGTAAACCTCCCCGCAGACTACCAGTTGCTAATGGAAACTCATAGTTAATTACATAATTACACCCTAGCCATTTTGCTAGTGCTGCAACTAGAGAGACCGGTTTAATTTAAATTATTAAACAGATTAAGCACTTAAATTAATATTTTATTTAAAATGAAGTTTGATTAACTTTCTTATGTTAGTTTATGTCCAACACAAAAGGTTTCAAAGTTTATTTATGGCAGATGTGGGGAACCTTTTTTGTGTCGAGCCACTGACCCACAGAAAAATCAGTTGGGGACCACACAAATGAGAAGCAAAAAAAAAAAAATCCTCCAAACCCCTCCCCCAACCCTCACTGACCCCCAACTGACACCCCTAACACTTCTGGAGTTCCAGCCCCATGGGGCAAGGGAAGGGGAACGGACAGGGAGGACTGAGGTGCAGGGCTTCTCATAGGCCAGAATTACTTATCTGGGGTTCTGAAGTTAGTGGATTTTATGGGCCCCCCCTTAGGCTCTGGGGTGGGGACAAAAATGAGGGGTTCATTGTGTGGGACAAGGCTGCCAGTGAGTGGGATAGGGATGGGGTGCACGATCTGGGAGGGAGGTGGGGTACAGAAGGGGATGAGGGTGCAAGGTCTGGGTGGGAAGTAGGGTGCAGAAGCAGGCTGGGAGTAGGGTGTCTGGCCAGGAGAGGGTGCCAGAGCAGCCTGGGGGTAGGGTGTCTGGCTAGGGGCAGGGAGAGCCTGAGACTAGAGCTGGGGGGCAGAGTGGCTGAAGGGGTTCAGGGAGATGGGGGCAGCATGCCCCTGGGAATAGGGCTGGGGTCAAGGTGGCTAGGTGGGGTTCAGGGAAAAGGAGGGGCAGGGAGGCTAGGCATGGCACAGCAAGGTTGGGGTGGGTGGGTTGGTGACCACAGGGTGTCCAGCCCTGCAGGTGCAAAGCCCCGAAGGGTCCCGATCCCCCACCTGCCTCCTGCATGTGCAGGGTCCTGAGTCCCAGCGTTGCCTCCTCTCACCGCTGCCAGGCCTGGTGCAGCCCAACCTGCAACTGGGGAAGAGAGGGGCACCGGCCACTCACGTGCCACGAGGGCCCACCCCGCCCGGTCAAGCCCTACGCAGCCCAACCTGCTGCCTGCCCCACAGGACCAACTGAGTGACATGCTGCTCTACCATGGCAGCGGCACTCTCCCACGTGTAGCTCCATGACCCACGCGGGGTGGGGTGATTTTGCTTTCTTCGCCTCCCTGCCTGCTGGCCAGAGCTGATGCTGCAGCCTTGCGGCTGTGCACCAACCACGAGGCTGCCGCAGCAGCGCAGGCTCCCCACTGCTTGGGGGTGGTGAGCTCCTGCCGCAGACCACTTGGGAGGTGGTCACAGATCACTAGTGGTCCACGGACCACACTTTGAGAACCACTGGGTTATTTGAAGGAAGGGGTAACAGAGTTTGATGCACATGACTTGGTTGCAGTGTTCCTTGGAAGCTGTGTGCTCCCAAGAGAGATTCCAATGCCACTCAGCTGATTAGCAGTGCACACACAGCTAGGTTCTTTGTTTCTATTGGTGGTGCACATTCACACATGCCTCAGTGCACATAAAATGTTTTCTGCACATGGATGGAAAAGATTACAGGGAACATTGCTTGGGTGTTTTTTTGCAGTGCAGAAAAATGCCCAAAGTGAATGAATAAAAACAAGTGATCACTTTGACTTGATGTTTCCTCAAAGTTAAGACAGTGGGAAGCAATATGGAAGGAAATAAGGGTAGAGATGTAGGCAGGAGCCAAGTTAAGGACACCTGGTAGAAGGATGAGGAGATGCTTGAGTTTCATGCCTCGAACCCTGAAATCTGATAAAAGGATTTATTTAAATGTAGATTACTGAATTATTGGCACAATTCCGCCTAGCATCAAAATTTTTCAAACATAGGTTCATAAAGTTAGGCACCTACCATCTGTAGTTAGGCATTTAAACAAGAAGCCTAACACACACATCTCCGACTGATGTCAGGGGGCTCTCTCACATATTAACATGAGCAGTTTAGCCCAATGTGCCAACTGCTTTCTTAACACAGCATTAGGAACATGGGTTACAATCTTAATCTATACTATTATAAAAGGAGAGGTGTCTGTCACACCATCTGTCACAGAGAACATTTGAGAATACACTGGAAGACTTGAGAAGTTTCTAGAAAATGCCAGAATGCGTGAGAAATGAGTTGAGGGGAACCCCACTCTGTGGTGGGAGCAGGCACAGTGACAGGTGGCCCGATGGGCCTTCCCTTAGGTTGCCATTGGTGGGGGCTCAGGTTGCCTCCCAGCAAGTGGCAGGCAGGTGCAGTGGGGAGCTGGCAGTGGCAGTGGTACAATGCAGACCTGTGCCCAATGGGGCGAGCGGCTCATGGGCCAGGGTCCCACGCTGCTCCAGTGCCCTGGGAGTGGCCTGTCTGGCAGGTGGGGGCGGCGGGAGCAGCAAAACGTGGTGGGAGGCAGTGCCTCGCGGTCCATTGAGCAGCTGCTGCTGTGGCACAATGACTACTCCAAGTGGCACATGGGGTCTGGGGACAAAAAAAGTGAGAGATGCTGCAAGTGGAGGAACTGGCGGTAAGTCCCTGCCCGCTGCGCTCCATCCATCCCTCCCTCAGTCCCCCAAGCCAGTGCCCCGGGTCTTCCTGCACCTGGCCCTCCCCCACGCCTGTCCCCAGTGCCACCCACTCACCTGCCCGGCCCCCCCCTCACTGCTGCATCCTCCTGTCTCTGCCACCTCTCAGCCTGCTGCACCACAGCCATGAAGTGGGACTCAACTAGTTGATATAAATCAGAATAATTTTATTGACTTCACTGAAGTATTGCCAGTTACACCAGCTGAAGATGTGGTCCAGGCATTTTTATAAACATTTAAAATCTGAGCAACTGAATTAACATACCTCAAAGTGTTTTTGTTTTGTTTTAAAATAAGCTTTATCCTGCCCCACCTTGCAGCTCACACTGGCTTCCAGTTTAGTGAGACATTCCATTATTTTTAATGGACCTGCAGCATGTTTGTGATAGGTCCCAAAGGCTATATGAGTCATTTTTTCCTGGACATGTATATTTACAGCAGGATTTCACTTGTCCTAGTTTGCAGATAGCCCCATTGAAATCAACAGGACTGAGTAAAGTGAGTAGGATTTGAGCTGTAAAATGATTAATTCTCCATATTTGATTGTAACTTATAGAATATAAATATTTTACCCCCAAAACCAAACTTTGTTTTGAATATTTCATTTGGTAGAACAGAAAGTGTTAGATAGACCGAGACAACAACAACAAGTCATGGCAGGTTTAGCTTAAAATTCCATTTACCAATGGAGAGTGTCAATGTCCAAATTAGAAACAGGAAAACATTGCTTTGATCTCTCTTTATTGCTACTTTAGGTCCTAATCCCGTTGTCCTTAACACTCTTTGGCATCAAAGAGTAAAGAGTAAAATTTGAGGGTGTTATTCTCCCCTTCACAAAGAAGAGAATAAAATCCACTTCAACTCAATCTAATTTCAACACGTGAAGTTTCTTACTTGTTGCACTGCCGGGGACATGTTTTGGCCCCCCTGGGAATGAAGCCAAGGGCTCCATCCCATTAACCCATAGGGCCCCAAGAACCACAAAAATCTTCAAAGAATCCTCATCCACTCAATGTGCAACATCAGTCAAAAAACCCAACAGAATATTGGGAATCATTAAGAAAGGGATAGATAATATGGCTGAAAATATCATATTGCCTCTATATAAACCCATGGAATGCCCACATCTTGAATACTGCATGCAAATGTAGTCACCCCATCTCAAAAAAGATGTATTGGAATTGTAAAAGGTTCAAAAAAGAGCAACAAAATTATTAGGGGTATGGAACAGCTTCCATATGAGAAGAGATTAATAAGACTGGGACTTTTCAGCCTGGAAAAGAGACAGCTACTGGGGATAGGGTACAGGTCTATAAACTCATCAAACTATATAAGGAAGTGTTATTTACTCCACATTAGGGATGTAAGCGACTAGTCGACTATCTGATAAGGATAAGCTTATCGGATAGTCGAGTAGTGACTTGACTAGTCGCTTCTCCCTCCCACACTTGCTGGCTGTACCAGAGAGAGGCAGCAAATGGGGGGAGCACAGGGGTGCAGCAGGTACTGAAGCAGTCCCCGCTTGTACTGGTTCCCACTTTGGCTGCTTCAGCCTTTGAAATGCCCTGGCTGCCACGAACAGGGGCTGCTTGGCGGCAGCAGCCCCTGTCCACGGGGTGGTCCAGCTCCCTGCTGGGACCCCTGCGGACAGGGGCTGCTTCACAGCAACATCCCCTATTTCCCCCCAGCTGCTTCTGATAGATGCAGCAGGGGGGAGCAGGAGGCACCCTCGAGACGGTGCTGGGGGGAACCGGCTTTTAAGCCGGCTCCGCCCAGCACTGGCTCCTGTCCCCCCCAACCCCCCTCGCTGCCTCTTATAGAGGCAGCAAGGTGGGGGCACCACAGCGGGGAATCAAGCAGTCCCCCGTTCGCACCGGTTCCCACTACGGCCA
Source organism: Rafetus swinhoei (assembly GCA_019425775.1). Lineage (NCBI taxonomy): Eukaryota > Metazoa > Chordata > Testudines > Trionychidae > Rafetus > Rafetus swinhoei. Next base: position 113,716,167 of record CM033424.1, read on the forward strand.
CTTCAGTCTTTGAAAATGTACAGCAAATTGTATCGACAATACGATTAGCCTGATAACCGCATTTTAACATCCTTACTCATAACACAGGAGGAGGGGTCACCAAATGAAATCAATGGGCAGCAGGTTTAAAACAAAAGGAAGTATTTTTTCACACAACATATAGCCTGTGAAATTCCTTGCTGGAGGATGTTGTGAAGTTCAAGACTGTAATAAGGTTTAATAAATAATTAGATAAGTGAATGGAGGATAGGTCTGTCAGTACCTATTAGGGACAAGGGGGGTGTCCCTAACCTCTCTTTGCCAGAAGCTGGGAATGAGCGACAGGGGGTGATGTTTACCTGTTCATTCCCTCTGGGGCACCTGGAATTGGCCACTGTTGGAAGACCGGATACTGAGCTAGATGGATCTTTGGTCTGACCCACCCATCAGATGTGGGTATAACATTCCTGTCCCCTACACATCAAATCAGTTGGGCAGGCCAATGTAGAGTAGGGCTGAAACAGGGCCCTCCCTTCCTTTCTACCCATCTCCATCCTTTTGGGGATGGCTTGTACCAAGAGGACACTAATAAGGAGTAATATGTGAATTTGTGCTTGAACTCTATGCAGAGAAGTGGGAGGCTCCTTTGTGCCTACCCCTTGTGTAAAGCATAATCTATCCTATGAGTTTTGCAAAACTGTTCCCTCCCATTTCTCAAAAAAAAAAAATCCAAATAAGCTGAATTATGGGCTTGAACATCCTTTTCATTAGAAGATTTACTCAGCATTGCTTGGGTCCTTAACTCAATTAATGTTTGTTTTTCTTCATTTAAATCATTGCTCTGGGGTGGGGCTGGGGATGAAGGGTTCAGTAGGCAGGCTGCTCTGGGGAGAGAGGACAACCCCAGCCCTCTATCACTGCAGCAGCTTGGGACCAGATGAAAAGCACCTCTCCATGGCTGCCGTAGAGCCAGCACACATAGCGGAGAGAAGGGTGCATGTTTCCCAGCTGGGGCAGCTACAGGTTCATCTGCCCCCTGCGTTCCCCAGCCAGAATAAGGAATACATCAAACTGCACTTTTCCCTCCCTTCCTGACAAAGGGGAACAGCCAGCAATGTTCCTGTAGCAATGGGGGGTTGGGGCTTCAACCTCCCTCCCCATTCTCCTTAAAGTGCAGCTGTGGGGTGGGCGGCTCAGGTCTGGGGCAGTCCTAAACGAGCAGAGGGGTGTATCCTTAGCCAGTCTCTTTCACCTGCCTGGTGATTGTCTCTTTTCTGAATGGTTTTATGAGAAGCAATCCCATTCCAGGCACACCCCATTTTCCTGGTACAATCAAACCCTGACCTTGCTTTAAGTTATGATAAGAGGAAGCTGCATATCAAATTTGGTGACCCTAGCTCTTACCATTTAGGAGGAATTATTGAACAGACAGACAACACAGAGACAGATGCACAGACAGAAATTCAAATATTTAGTAGATTATGTGAGTATGGCAATCTGGATTTGTTTCTCTCTCAGCTGGGTGCCTATATTTTGTCATACAAAATAAAAGTAATGTAGTTAATCCCCTGCCAAGATGCAGGATTTGTCGTGTCTAACCAACCAAGACAGATGGCTATCCAGCCTCTTTTGGAAACCTCTCTTATCCTACTTTTCTTACAGTCAGGAAGATTTAATCTCAATCTGCTATGCTGTAGTTTTCACCCATTGTTTCTTCTCTTACTTTCTGTGGCAAGAGAGAACATTTTTTTCCATCTTTCATATGGCAGTCTTTCAAGTTTATGCTGAAATCCTTGTTAATTACCAGCTATCATCCCAACCTAGCAAGTTTTGTTCATGTACAATCACCTGAGTATATCTAAGGACACTCCCTTTTGACATCTCTGTGGAGAAGAAACAAGCTAATAATCTAAAATATCTGATAAGAGGCCTGATTATTGACTTTCATTAATGTTGGTTATAAAAAGTCAATATTATTACTTCAAATGGCATTTGAATTGTAAACAAATTTTGAATTTGACTTCTGTTTATCAGACTTCCTCCAGCTTTGGCTATTGACGCCAAGTCTACAAAGGTAAGCCATTAACATAAATAGGGATGTGAATGGTTAACCAGTGGGGGCTGGAGCCTGCCATGTATAGGAGCTGCTCTGGATGCCCAGAGCAGCCCCTGCTTGCAGCGGTGGGCCACTCCAGCCCAAACACGGGGGAAGGGGGCAGCTGGGCTAGAGCAGTCTCCCTTAATTAGTTAACTGGTTAAATGTGAAGTAAACATCACATTTAATTGGTTAACCAATTACATGGGATTTTACATCCCTAAATGTAACTGCTAGTATATGAATGTTCTGCATCTGCATTCTTACATATTGGTCTCCCTGCCTTTAGCTAAATAAAATTCAGTGATTTCTAGGCAGTAAATATGAACCTAGAAATTTCTACTCCTTGTTCAACTTCTCAGGCTTTTCACACCTTCTCTGTGTTATCTAAAAAGGTATCACAATCTACACAGGGTAACATCTGGTCAGTTCATGACAGAGTCTGTAGTCATGGGAGGTCATATCATGAGTTGTGTAAATCAGTGTTGCTCCATTGATTTCTGTAAAACAACTCTGTAGCTATAAACTTTACAGCAACTCAGAAAGTGACCTGGAATTTCATTAGTATCAGAATGATAGGGCTCAGACAACCTCTCTACATGGATCAACAATGCTCTTTCGTGGTGGACTGACCTATACGAGTCCTACTTATGTAGTTTCTAATTATTTTTGGCCAGCTGTATAACCCCTTGTAGTCCAATCCATTTTAAAGCTTAGATGTGCTCCAGACCATGCTTTAATAAAAAGAAAAAGAGCCTGATTCTTCTAGTGACTCAAGTGATCTCCACAGAGCTCTCACTCAGTAAAAGTCAGCTCCTACTTTGTGCTAAAAAGCACAGGGACAGAAGATGTAAAGCTCACACTGCCTTTGGGAGGCTGCCATTCCCAGAGCCCCGTGCACTGCCTGTAGATTTTCTACACTGCAATGTTTACCATACCAGTAAATGGTATAACAAACAGTTCTATAAATTCAAGAAAAAAGTCATAGTGGGACTGTATGAATTTTTCATTAAACACAGAAATTGAACTTGCAAAGAAGGGTGTGGTGAGAGGTGTGTCGGTAGCATCAAACCTGACCAACTGCTCAGGTGAAAAGCTTCAGATGGAGAAAGTCATTGCTACTAACATCCTTCTCCCTGCCCTGAGCTTCTTCTTCAACTTCTGCTACCTGCTATTGGTGCTGGGTTCCTCTAGTCCCAGGGTGGTGGGGCATTGCCAGCCACTACTCTGCCAGTGTATAAAGTTTTTGGGGGGAATGCCCACCTAGTGCCCTCCAAACTCCACCCATAGTGGACCACCAGGACTGTATCACAGTTCATCTTTGGGCCATTGCCCACAGTTCGGGAGCCCTTTCAATAAAAGATATTGCCTCACCCACCTTCTCTCTCTCAATAACCAATTAGAAGCAGTGAGGTACTTAAAGGATGCTGAGACTGAAATCAATAAATGAGAGTCATTTATGGAGAACAAGGAGGAAACAGAATTATTTCATTCTGATACCTGGCTATTTGAGGTTCCAAGAAGCCATTCCGGCAGCTGGCGGTCTCCTCCTGATTTTACTTCCACCAAGTCCTGGGGCTGGAAAATTGCACAACAAAGAATGACTTTGCAGAGTACAAAGTCATTTTTCTATAACAATGTCTCATTGTGTGCATCTGGCTGAACTGTACTGGAGCATAGTAAAATAAAATTGCAGACAGCAATTGTAGACTAGAAGATCTCTTGCTAAAATGAGCTAGCCAACAAGAAGACTGATTAACATAGTGGATGCATAACTTGTTTGTTAGGGCAACTTCCATCCCTTTTAAAGGCAATTCACATTCCTCCTCTTGTACATACATCTCCCTCCCAAAACACACAATGGTTTCTGAAAGTCAGAATATCAGATACATGTAATCTTATTCTTCAGTTTCAAAGTTAATGTAATCATTCAGAATGTCTGTCAATCCATTTATCTATCTTTTATACCACATTCACCACCATAGTTTTTGTATTTGGTATATCATATCTGATATAGAATATATCCTTATAAATTCTGCCAGTGTTTGAGCACATGCAACTTCCACTGGTTTTAATGGGAGATTTCCGTGTCCAATTGAGGGCAAAATTTATCCCTCTGTTATTGCTATATATGTGTTATTTTGTATAGTGTGTGTGTGTGTGTGTGTGTGTGTGTGTGAGAGAGAGAGAGAGAGAGAGAAAAGCAGTCAGAAACAATGATAATAATACTAATAATTTACCTATAGTACTGTAGTGTAAATAGTGTTTTAAAGACATTTAAGAAGCCAAAGGTCTGCCCTGAGGAGTATACACTCTAAACACTTGAGCAAGATTTGGAGCAGGACAAAATTAAGGTATAGGCACTATATGTGTATGCATATGGCCCTTATTTTTGGACCAATATTACATCAGAATCTCAGCTTTAATTTTTCATGCCTATGCTGGGGAGGTGATATCAGGAACTCCAATTCATAGGCTGTATGGGCTGACAAAACCCTCTTCTGGGATAACCAACTTGAAGACAGGGAACAGTGATTGGGGGAAGAACAGGCATATCATATGGGTAGCCCCTCTCATTGCCACCTAAAGAAGGCCATAGCTACAACATATATTCCCAGAGAGTAATAATCAGTGGTTCAGTGGAAGAGCATATCAAGTAGGGACCCTGGGTCCCATTCTGTTCAGTATCTTCATCCGTGATTTAGATAATGGATTAGAGAGTAAACTTACGAAGTTTGCAGACAATACCAAGTTGAAAAGGGTTGCAAGTAGTAATGGTCTAAAGTACATCAGATGGAATTCAAAAAGGACAAATCTAAATATTCCACTTAGAAAGGAACACTTAAGTTGTACACATACAGAATGGGAAATGCTAGGAAGGAGTATTGCAGAAACAGATCTAGGTGTGATAGTGGACCACAAGCTAAACATGAGTCAACAGTAGAACACTGTTGCAAAAAAAAAAAAGGCAAACATGACTAGGATGTATTAGCAGGTGTTTTGTAAGCAAACAAGAAATAATCCTTTCACTCTAGTCCACTCTGATTAGGCCTCAACTGGAGTGGACCCACATTTCAGGAAAGATGTGGACAAATTGGAGAAAATGCAGAGAAGAGCAACAAAAATGATTAAAGGTCTAGAAACATGACTTATGAAGGAAGATGGAAAAAAATTGGGTTTGTTAACTCTGAAGAAAAGAAGAATGAGATGTGACATGATAACAGTTGCCAAGTATGTGAAAGGTTGTTACAAAAAGAAGGGATGTAAATTGTTCTTGTTAACCTCTGAGGATAGGACAATAAACAAATTATCTTAAACTGCAACAAGGGCAGTTTAGACTGGAGATTAGGAAAAACTTCCTATCTGTCAGTGTGGTTAAGCATTGGACTAAATTGACTAGGGAGGTTGTGAAATCTCCATCATTGGAGATGTTTAATAGCAGATTAGACAAACACCTGGACTCCTGTCTATCAGAATACTGATTGCTCCTCAAACAGCTGGGCTTTTTTTTCTTCAGCTCAACCACATGCAGTCTGTTCTAATATGTCAGAGGTGCCCTTTTGACACAGAGTTGTGTGCACGTGGACTGAGGACAGTCTATGTTTTTATGAAAGGCACTGGAACCAACTGCCCCCACTCAATGCCCCATTTATTCTGAGCACTCATTAACAGAACAAATTATACACTGGCATAAGTGGGTGCAACTTCACTTCCTTGACTTCAATGAAAATTTCACCCACACCTGCCAGGGCTGAATTTGGTCTAGTCTGCTGGATGTAATATGAGTGTAAGTTAAAACTAGGCTAAATCATGATATTGCTGGTTATATGGAAAATAACTCTCAAAATTTCCAGTGTTGTTTTCAGTGAAACACATATACCCCCACAAAATCAAATCTAATGAAAATTAGGATGATTTCCTGATTCTAGTGGAATCAACCCCTTCTCTGGACATTATAAATTATCCCTGAGATGTGTAAAACACTTGTGAGGTACAATTTTTCTGCCTTTTGGAATAAACCAGATTACATCAAATAGAAAGTATTTAAAAAACAAAAACAAACAAATCCAACAAAAACAAGGAAGTAGTTCCATAGACCAAAGAGTTTACAATCTGATGAATAAAGAGCCTGGGCCAAATTTCAAACCTGGCTGTCTAATGGTTGATTCACAAATCCATAGTTAGGGCTCTAAATACAAGTATCCTGATTTTCAGAAGTGCTCAGTCCCCACAACTCCTACTGGGAGCTGCTGAGCACTTTGACAATTAGGCCAAGACGCCTGACTCTTTTCACACCAACACCTGTTAAATGGTAACTACATTGGGACATGTCACCCTGAGCCAAACCACCATCTAGAAAACTTCAATGCTTGTTACATAACATATCTCCAGTCTCCTACCTCATTCTTCCTCTATGTTGTTATTTAGTGATTGTGTTGCATAAAATGAGCCACATTCTGTCCTCATTTTCATTGGTACAATCTCAGTAAAATTAATAAGGTTGCAGTAGTGTGAGGCCAGAATTTGGCCCCTAGCAGTGAGCTGGAATTGTAATCATCAGGGCTCGACGATCGCGGCGAAAACCACTCGCCAGCCCCGCACTGCGCATGCACCAGACCTGCACTGCGCATGCGCGAACCGCCGGTGAACGGGGCAACCAGCTGAAATCTACTCACCACGGGCTAGTAGATAAGCGGATTTGTCGAGCCCTGGTAATCATAATCTATATTTATATTACTTATGTTTAGCAAGCTCTTGTTTCACTGTGTCTTGCAGAGAGGAATGGAGATGCACTGTTGCGACTTATTAGCTCTTGGGAAGAACCTAGAAGACACGATTGGGCGATGGCTCCTCCAATCAAAAGGTTTGTTCCTGTGGAGTTCTTCAGGGCTCCATTTTGTCCTCTCTCTTGTTCATTCTCTATATGTAGCTGTTAAGAAGGTTGATGAGGAAGCAAGAGCTCCAATATCTCCATTAAGCTGATGGCACTCAGCTATGAGTTTCTTTCTCTTTCTACCCAGATCATGTTCCTGTCCTAGTCTGTGTGTGAGCTTGGGACATAGATGAGGCCAAGAGAGGTGGGGTCTGTAGGCTGCAGAAAGCAATCAAAAGATGCGGCAAAAATTCAATCTGTCCCTCTGCCTATGAGAGTGTCTCTGCCATGTGCCACTTGTGTTGACAACGTAGGAGTCTGGTTAGGTTCCTGATCATTGCAAGATGGCAGCCAAGGCAGGTTTTTTTCATTTGTGTCATTCTGGGGGGTTGTGACCATTTCCTTCAAGTCTGGACCCCACCATTGTGAGGTATGCTTTTGTCTCCTCCAGACTGAACTATTGTAATGTGCTCTATTTGATGTAGCACCTTACAGCCATTCAGAAAGTAAGTTAGAGAGACTGCACTTTCTGCAGGTTCTTCCATGACCCTTGTCACCACAGTATCTTAGCACAAGCCCACTCGTTCAGTGCAGCATCACACTAGAAACAAATTAAATCAGTGCTTTGTGAAATGATGGTTGCCTGTGGGTTTCTGCAGTGATCTATCAAGCATGGCCAAGAACCTCCCTACTTAAGAGAATGCATCTGTACCCAGGTCATACTGCTGCAGCTGAGTTGCACAGAGCTGGACCGTCCCACCCTGCAAATGAGAGGGGTGGACTATCAACAGAGCTTTTCCAGCCATGGTAGAGCACTCTCTGAAATAGTACAAATCTGATCTTCAGGACACCCTGAAAAGTTCATCTCTAAGGGTGCATCTACACAGATCCCTTACCTCAAAATAAGCCACGCAATTTGTACTATGCAAATTGCATCGCTTATTTCAAGAGCGGCGAGGAGTCCTATGGCACCTTATAGACTAACCAAAGTGTTGGAGCATAAGCTTTCGTGGGCAAAGACCCACTTCGTCAGATGCATGTGATGAAGTGGGTCTTTTTCACAACTTATGCTCCAACACTCGGTTAGTCTATAAGGTGCCACATACACGCTACCCCTGATGCTTATTTCAAGGTAATTTCAAAATAAAGCGCTATTCCAACAAGTCCCTTAATCCTTGTGGAATGAGGGTTACAGGGATGCCGGAATAGTGTGCCCATTATTTCAAACTATATTTTGAAATAACAGGAGTGTTTAAAGATGCGGAATTGCTATTTTGGGATACTTCCAGTATCCTAAGATAGCTCCACTGTCGAGATGTAGCCTAAGAGAGCAGTTGAGCAGGAAAAGGCTGGTTTGGGGATGACAACAGGGTTTTATTTTCATCTGCACTGTTCACTTTGTTAGTTTATTTGTTGTTTTTATACTTTGTGGGGGAGCTGCTTTTATTTATGGTGATTGAAGCTGAGGATTTTCCAAGCAGTTGAGGTAATTTGGATACATTTGCTATTAAAATCACTAGAGACACAAGATGGGTGAGGTAACATGTTTTAGAGACAAGCTCTCTCACCAAGAGAAATTGGTCCAGGAAAAGATACTGCCTCACTCACCTTGGGTCTCTAATATCCTGGAAATCACACAGCTATAACCATACTGCATATTACAATCACTAGCAGGTATATGTTTCAGTGCCCTTGACTACTTTGACAATCTCCACTTGTACTTTTAACAAATCATCAAGGAGGTTGGTCTATGGCAGGGATGGGGAAATTTTTTTTTGGTCAGGGCCAGAAAAATCAGTTAGGAGGCATACACAACCAAAAAACCACATACCTCAATACTTAACTGCTCCTAAGTGAGAAGCAAAACAAAACCGAAAACCCTCATCACTCACTTGCTTCCAAGGCGGGAAGCAAAAAACCCCATGCCTCCTTGGCACTTCATTCAGTTCTCCCTTGCAGTTGAAGGGGGGCTTCTAGCCAGTGGTACAGAAACTTGCCATAGGCTGGATCAAATTAAGGTGGAGGCCAGATCCGGCCCACAGGCCATAGGTTCTCTATCCTTTCCCTATGGCATCAGAGAGGCTCTTTGTGGTTTTACATATCTAAACTTGGGCTGTCAAGTGGTTAGAAAAATGAATAGTGATTAATCCTGTGATTAATCACACTGTAAATGATAATAAAATATCATTTGTTTAAATGTTTGTAGATATTTTTATATTTTCAAATATTGATTTCAGAATACAAAGTGTACAGTGCTAATTGTATATTTTTATTACAAACATTTGCACTGTAAAAATCAAAAGGAATTTGTAAGTATTTTTTAATTCACCTCGTACAAGTACCGGAGTGCAATCTCTTTGTCATGAAAGATAAACTTACAACTGTAGAATTATGTACAAAAAATAACTGCATTCAAAAATAAAACAATGTAAAACCTTAGCGCCTACAAGTCCACTCAACAGGAGCATAACCGTGGGTGGGCCTGAGTGGTCTGCGGACAATCTACTTTGCATCCTGGTACACCCAGCAGCCCTCCATGGCTCTACTCATGCCTAGTGCTTGTCCTGCTCTGCCAGTTCACCCGGCAAGCCAGAGGGGGAGCTGGGTCAGGGTGCTGCTGGGGCTTCCCCCAATCCACCCAACACTGCAGCCAGGTAGTGGGATTTAATCCCTGCCCCCCCTCACTGCCTCTTTCCCAAAGTTGTGGCCCACCCAAGTGGGCCCTTACGGCTATGCCACTGCCACTCAGTCCTACTTCTTCTTCAGCCAATTGCTCAGGCAAGTTTCTTTACATTTGCAGGAAATGCTGCCCGCTTCTTGTTTACAGTGGCATCAGAAAGTGAGAACAGGCATTCACATGACACTTTTTGTTGCTGGCATTGCAAAATATTTACATACTAGATACGTTAAACATTCGTATGTCTCTTTATGCTTTGGCCACCAGTCCAGAGGATATGCTTCCATGTTGATAACACGTGTTAAAATTGAACTCCTTGGGGTAGAATTGTACATCTTTTACCCACTTTCTGCCATATACTTCATGTTATTGTAGTCTTGGATGATGACCCAGCATATATTGTTCAATTTAAGATCACTTTCACTGCAGATTTGACAGAACACAAAGAGGCTACCAATGTGAAATTTCTTAAAATAGCTACAGCACTCAACCCAAGGTTTAAGAATTTGAAGTGATTTCCAAAATCTGAGAGGGATGCAGTATGGAGCATACTTTCCAAAATCTTAAAAGAACAACACTTGGACGGAGAAACTACAGAACCCGAATCATCAAAAAAAAAAAAAAATCAATCACCTGCTGGTGGCTTATGACACAGATGAAAATGAACAAGTTTTGGCTCACTATCGAGCAGAACCAGTCTTTGAAATGGAGACACATACTCACAAATGGTGGTTGAAGCATGAAAGGACATATGCATCTTTAGCACATCTGGCATGTATATATCTTGCAACACCACAACAGTGCCACATGAATACCTTTTCTCACTTTCAGGTGACATTGTAAACAAGGAGTGGGCAGCATTATCTCCTATAAATGTAAACAAACTTGTTTATTTGAGCAATTGGCTGAACAAGAAGTAAGACTAAGTGGATTGGTAGGCTCTAAAGTTTTACATTTTTTTTATTACATAACTGCACTCAACAACGAAACAACCTATATTTGTAAGTTACACTTTCATGATAAAGCGATTGCACTACAGCACTTGTATGAAACAAATTGCAAAATACTATTCCTTTTATTTATTTTTACAGTATTTGTAATAAAAAATAAATGTCAAATGAGCACTGTACACTTTTATTCTGAATTTTGATTGAAATCAGTATACTTGAAAATGTAGAAAAACATCCCATAATATTTAAATACATTTCAATCTGTCTTCTATTGTTTAACAGTGTGATTAAAATGCCCAAATTCTTTTTTAGTTAGTTGCAAAGGGGCCTGTGGCCAGGTCACTGCTGCTATAGTAGCAGCAGGAGCAGCTGGAGCCCCAGGCCCTTTAAATCCCCATCAGAGCGCTGTGCTGGAACACCAGGCAGTACTAAGGATCTGGTTGTCCAAGGCCCTCCCCACTCCTTCTGCCCTCGGCCTTGCCCTTTCTGAGAGCACAGCGCTGTTTCCCTCCCCCTCTCCTCCCCACCTCTTGCCCAGGCACCCACAGAGGCTCTCGGCTCTGCTGATCACGAGCTAATTGTGATTAATCAACAGCCCTAATCTAAACATACAGCATGAATGAGATTCTCCCCTCTCTTGTACCCCTGCAACCTTATTGACTTTAATAAGGGATGCAAGGCTCTGACTGAGGCCACCTGCACAGAGTGTCCACTCCTCGCATTATATACCATTCTCTTCACCATTGCACATGAGAGCTCAGAGCAAGTGCACCATTCCACTCACAGGCTTCCACTCACTTCCCAAAGTGATTCTCTAACTGAAAATTTCATCCGGGATCCATGTGCTGTCATTCTAATGTCAAGGAGTGCTCTCTATGCCCCTTCCTTGGCCTTACCCCTGACCACAGTAACTGTGTACCTTTTCCCAGCTCTGCCACTAGTCTACCACGCCCCCGTGGGCTGGTCAATCAGCCATGTTGTTCCTCCACTGCCTCATTTTAAAAAGCAATACTCACTTCGCAGGAGGTGTTGTGCAATTCAATATCTGTACATTCATTAAGGTTTGTAACTCATACAACAATCTTCAGATGAAAGGTGCACTAGAAATATAAATTATTAGTACTATCATTGTTATAAGCTTGGGTGTGGGCAGGTTCAACTTGCCTCAACAGGCTCTTCAGTCTCATTCACACAAAAGAGCATCCTGACTTGTGCTGAAGCAATCCTACCAACACTGGCTGTTCTGAACGAAGGAAGTCACACCTCCGTGTGTGATGGGCTCGCTATGTCTTCTGATTAGCACCAAATGTGCATTGACAAAATATTAGAAAGAGCTTGGTTGGCCCGCTGAGTAGAAAGGTTTTCTAAGACCACACACACACACACACACACACACACACACTGTAGCCCTTTAACTAACACACTCACACACACACTGTAGCCCTTTAACTAACACACTCACACACACACACACACACACACTGTAGCCCTTTAACTAACACACACACACACACACTGTAGCCCTTTAACTAACCCAGTACTGCTAAAGCAATGTAACCCCCACCCCAATGTGGACGCAATTGTACTGGGACAGCTTATTCTTCACAGCCCCGCCACTGTCTTTGTCTCTAATGATGGGTGCGTCAGATGTGATGTGGGTAGCTCATCTGGGGGAACTTGGGACTCAAGGCGTCTAGTCTGAGACTGACCCTGACCCTCCACATCAACATCAGAGAACTCGGGGTGGTGCGCCTGGCATGCCAAGCCTTCTGGACACACCTAACAGTGCACTGTGCATCAGTCACAACGAACAATAAAACAGCAATGCTTATATCAAAAAATGGAGGTGCATGCTCCTTCCCCTGTGCCAAGAAACCCTCGTTCTGTGGAATTTCTATGTAGAACATTCCATAGCCCTGCAAGCCGCGTACCTCCCCAGGGTACAGAATGAGCTGGCGGACCACCTCAGCAAGTCATTTCATGGCTACAAGTGATCCCTTCATCCAGATGTCACAAATTCAGTCTTGTAGACCAGTTCACCATGTGCTACAACAGGAAGTGCCAGCAGTTCTGCTTCTTCCAGAACCATAGACCAGCCTCCTGCGCAGAAGCATTTCTCCTCCCATGGGGAGGTCATCTTATATATGCCTTCCCACCCATACCATTCATTCGTGGAATGAGCACAGGTCATATTAATAGCACCAGCCTGGCTCTGTCTACATTGGTACACATCCCTTCTGGACATGTCAGGGGAGGCCTGGTCACCTAACCGTTCTTCCCAGACCTTCTGGCCCAAGACCATGGTTGTCTCTGACACCCGAACCTCGAGTCACTGTACCTCACAGCATGGAAGCTCTTTGACCGAACGTGATGGAGCTCATATGCTCAGACTGGGGCAGGCACATTTTCCTAGGCAGTAGGAAACCTTCAACAACAAGAGCCACCTACCTAGCTAAGTGGAAGACATTTTCAATCTGGTCGGTGCAACATATTTCCCTGACACTCAGTGCTGCTTATATTGGATTACCTCATTCATGTAAAGCAGCAAGGGCTGTCAGTCTCGTCAATACAGGTTCGTTTAGCTACTATATCAGCATTTCACCCAGGCGCACAGGGCTGCTCAGTGTTTGCAAAACCCATGATCAGCCAATTCTTAAAAGACTTGACCCTCGTGTCTGCCAACCCCTTCCTGCTTACGACCTCAATCTAGTCCTGTCTAGGCTAATGAGACTGACATGTGAACCACTGGCTACATGTTCCCTGCTCTAGCTCTCTTACCAACTGGCATTCCTGCTCGCAATAACATTGGCCAGAAGGGTATCTGAGCTCAGGGCCCTAACATGGGAGCCTCCCTATATACTGTTTTCTATAAAGAAAAGGTACAGCTCCGGCCCCAACCCTTTCCTCCCAAAGGTGATGTCACAGTTCCATATTGACCAGGACATTTTCTGCCCAGTATTCTATCCCAAGCTGCACTCAAGCAGCTGGGAACAGAGACTCCATTCCCTAGATGTTTGCAGAGTGCTGGCCTTTTATACCAAAAGAACGAAACCAGTCAGAAGGTCGATCCAGCTATTTGTGGCCGTGAAGAACAGAAAGAAAGGCCAGCCTGTTTTATCCCTTTGCGGCTTATCTTGGACAGTGTCCTGCATTTGGGAATGCTGCAACGTTGCAGGAGTGCTTGCACCCTCACTCACTGCACACTCCATCAGAGCGCAGGCCTCATCTATAGCATTCATGGCTCAGATCCTTACTCAAGAAATATGTAGAATGGTGACTAGTCCTCCAGCCACGCTTTTGCTGTGCACTAAGCAATCGCCCATCAGGCTTGAGATGATACAGCATTTGTACAAGCAGTGCTCCAGTCAGTGCAAGACTCTGACCTCCTCACTTGAACTTCGGCTCGTGATCACCTGACTGCAGTGTTCACCAACAAACACTCATAGAAGAAAAAACAGTTACTTGTCTTTTTGTAATGGTTGTTCTCTGAGATGTGTTGTTCATGTCCATTCCAATACCTACCCTCTGACCCCCCGGCAGAGTAACTGGTAAGAAGGCCCTGAGGAGAGGGAGGGTTGGCAGGGCTCTATATTGGGTGCCACGAAGGCGTGACACCAAGGGAGGGGCCCCAGACCATCCCTATGGATAGCTGCTAGGGAAAAATCTTCTGGCTATTGTGCATGTGCACATACCTTATTGGAATGCTCATGAACAACACACCTTGAAGAACAAGTTACAAGAAGGTGAATAATCATTTTTTCCCTTGTACACCAGTGGATAATATGGCCTTCACATTCTTATTTACTCATGCATTTTAAGGACTTGAGATGAAAATTAGTGGTGATAAATCACAGCAGGCTTCCGGGGTCAGATATGAACACATTCGTCAATGTGGACTAGTCTAAGGCTAAGCTTATTGGGTAATCAAGTCGAGTACTCAATTACTTGCTTCCCACCCTTGCTGCCTTTTGTAAAAGGCAGCAGCCCTGAGGTGGTTCTCAGGGGTCCCAGTGGGGATATGGGCCCCTCGGCGGACAGGGGCTGCTGCCATGAAGCAGCCCCTGTTCTTAGTGGCCTGGGCTAGCCATGGGCTGGTGCTGCTCCGGCACCAGCCACCAAGAACAGGGGCTACTGGACCCAATGCAAGCCAGGACTGAGCAATCCCAACTTGCGCCACTCTGGGACAGCTGCACCTCTGCATTTTAAATGTAGTAAGAGCTAGCAGGCTCTTACTACATTTAAAATGCAGAGCATCAGCGCACGTGGCTCCCAGAGCCAGCACAAGCCGGGGCTGAGCAGTCCTGGCTCGCGCTGGCTCTGAACCGCTGGGGCTCTGCATTTTAAATGTAGTAAGAGCCTGGTGGCTCTTTAACATCTTTAATGTGGACTTGGTGTTCTGGTACTTACTACTCTGATAGACCATAATTGTTTCACCATTTACTGTCACCTCTTAAGTATAAAGAGAACTTGGTTGAAATCTTTGTTCTTTCCTTGAGTAATGCTCCCAGTCAAGAGGCACTGGGTTTTGTCTGGGTCAGAGCCTGGCTTTTTAATTCTTGCCAGTTCCCACAAACCACAGTTAAATGAAAGAAATGTCTAGAGCTTTGCAATGGTATCTCAATTGTTGCTCTAAATAACAATTCTGTTCCTTGTCAGAAACTTGAGATAAGAGGGTTCTGTTTGTTCATTTGCTTATTAGGACACTTACGTCTAGAAAAAGAAGTTTAATGATAAAATAGAGAGCATGAATTGTGCCCATGTTTATACTGAAACTTTGTGCTCTTGGTTACAGATTTCACATGCATTTGTTCTGTCAGCAATAGCATAACCATGACTTGGGTCCTCTAAGAGAGGAAAGAGCAGAGATGCTCAAGCGTGACTCCATCTGCCCCTGCTAGGATCTGCAAAAGTGTAATCACCTCATGGTCACTGGGATCAAAGGCAGCGGACAGCTCTCAGGGCCTGTGGAAGTCAGTGGCGCTTGCTCTTCAGGAAGGCTATATCCCTTTGGGATTTGCTCTGATGACACTAAGGTCTCGGTCTCCCCATATCATCAAGCAACCTTCAGATAAACACTTTTTTTTTTTTTTTAACAGAAACATAGCAAGGTTGTCCTCGATGTGTTACATAGAACTCAGGAAAATTTCCAATGTTAAAATGAAGTAAGGGATTGCATGCCAAGCTCCCAACGAGTGCACTGTACCACAACACTGCTGTTTATTTCTTGGGAAGGCACAGGGAGGTGATCAGGAAGACAGAAGTTGTACATGATCCGTTTGTATATTTGTGTAGTGTTTTTTTTTTTTAAAGGAAAAGAAGGTGCACAAGCCTGGTCTAAACTAAGGGTAGATTTGTACAAGCTATCCTGAGTGAGGGACAGTACATACTTGTATTGTCTTAGGAGCAGCCGAGGGTGCAGATTGAGAGTCACACATCCTTGGGAGGATAGTGACAGAGATGCAGCCGTGTTAGTCTGGTCTAGGTCTGTGTTCATCAGATGGGGTGCTAACTCAGTGAAGGCCAGGAGACAAGGCTCTGTCTACCTGTCCATTAAAAGCTCTATGTAAGCAGCTTCCCTTCAGACAGAACAGAGGGCACCTTTCATCTCATTGGGGGAAGATGACCTAGCCCTGAAGCCCTGAACGTTTTAGCGAAATGTCTCCCCCTTGTTCTAGCATCAGCACATCCCAACAGGTGCTAGCAATGATGTGAGCACTAGTGTAGATGGGTTGTCGGAGTTTTTAGCCCTGGTGTGAGGTAACTGTGCTCTGAGCAGGATTCCACAGTGCTGTGGTACAAGCACTGCCTGCACTAGCACTCTCACCATTACTGATATCACTGGGACTACCTGGTGCTCAAGCAACAATGGGACATTTCCCTGAAATCCAGAGCACAGACCCTTCCATACAACCTAATTTTCGATGAATATGTGGGCTTGTTCTTCAATGCATGCAAGTGCTTCTCTGCATGACTCCTCTTCTGTCAGAGACTTGTGTAATGCACTTGGCTAGATCAGAAGTCTGTCTGATTTGTACAAATTAAGGATTTGTATGAGGAGATTCAGTAGTGCATGCACAAAAGATCACCTACGGACTTGCAGAAAATTAGACCAACAGCATCACTGTCACATCTATATTCTTTACTATTGTTAGTTGCACCCTGTTGTTCAGTGACTTGGAGAAGGTTTGCTTCATGTATTTTACCAACTGAAAGATAATCTGCTTCACTGCAGGGATTTTTTTGCTTGCATCCCCTTTCCTCCCCAAGTACATCCTCCTGTAAAAGCCAGTGCTCATATTTCACTGACAAGGAGATTAACACCAAAATGGATCTTATTCTTTCTGTTGGGAATAGCCTTTTGAAAAGCTTGTTCCAACATGAACTACAGGGTTTTTGCACAGGCAAACATTTTTCCATCTGGCATGCAGAACTTATTCAAGAGGTGTGGCTTCTGCTGGGTAATATCGGCATCAGTGAGTCATACCTAGTTAGTACCGATGCGGTGCCCTACCCCAAGGAGTGTCTGTTTTTTTCTCCTCCCTGTCTCTCTTCTCAGACATTAATTGTTTTTAGTTAAGGTGCTTTGAGAAATCCCTGGAACTCATCAGTATTGTTACAGTTAGATATTCACCCTGGCAATTGGAACAGCAGGGGCTTCACAACTGTGACAGTTATTCCCAGATCATAGGCCATCGCTATGTTTGAAAGCTATTTGTTTCAAGTTCATAGGACATGCTGCACAAGAGTGATAATTCATTCTCAAATGCCAGCTTCAAGTCAGCATGGTTTACAGCATTAGCTCTGCTTTAATTAGGGTTGGGGTGTGTCTTTTCACATTGATAAACATCACAACGCTTAGGAACAAAGTTTGAAACAGTCATCCTGCCACACCTTGCATGCAGGGTCTTCTCTGTAGGACATTCAGTACATTTCAGTGCGTGAGTTTCCTGAAGCACCATCACACCAAGAAAAATTAGATGCTCTCCCCCGCACATACACACATAACCTATTGAAAGCAATTCCAAAATGAGGAGGGGTGGATTCTGAACAGAGGTGTTCCCAAGACATTTTGGAAGGCAAGAGGGAGAACTGGATGTGGCAACACTTTATTTATTCTAAGTGTGACAGGAGGGAACACCCTTAACAAAATTATTGATACCATTTGTAGATTACTTGATAAGTAAAATAATTGTACCTTGTAAGGCAGGGGAGGGCAATAATTTTCACAGGGGGCCACTTCATGAATTTTGCTACGTGGTTATGTGCCGGCTCCACCCCCCCAAAAGGGGCGGGGCCTGGGACGGAAGGGGTGTGGCTGAGGACTAGCCTCCCCCCGGAGTTGTCTGGGGCCAGAGGCTTTGAATTAAAAACCCAGAAATGGGCTTGTCGCTCCCAGCCCTGTCACTACATCATTGCCTGGCAGCCAGCTGGTATTGCTGCGGCTATTTAAATGGCTTGCAGCTCTGGCCCATTCCAGGGGAGCGCCACACTGTGAGCCATGAGCCTTTTTAATAGGATCCTGCTACCTGAGTTACTGCCTGGAATTTCAGTGCACGGGCAGCAGGATATAAATAAAAAGCAAGCAGATGCAATCCGGGGGTCGGCTCAAAGTGTTAGGCGGGCCAGATCTGAACCCCCAGCTGCATCCTGCCCAGCCCTGTTGTAAGGACTTGTCTACACAGGAGGGGAGCATATTTCACACTAACTTTAGTTGCATTAAAATGACCTGCATCCGCACAATGCAGTTCTCATTAATGCATTACTGGCAAGGTAGTAACTTTTAAAAGTGGACTATAAATGTTTCATTAATTGCAAATTAACGTGCTTATAGAGACATGTCTCCTTCATACTAGCCTGGCACAACACTGGGACTGGTGGGTCTGTTTACCTGTTTGTTCTACTCTGGTGGTCAGCTGGACCAGATGCCATCTTCCCATTCAAATGTTAACATAAGACCAGCTTCATACCTTTGCTGTTGCACACTCCTGGAGCGAATAATTCCACTGTTATTTTAGCGGTGTTATACAATGTCTCATGGCGATGCCTGCTGCCTTGCAGAGGTCCTGGATCCCCATACCTTCCACAGAGAGGCAAAGTTCAGGCAGCCCTTACCAAAACAAAAAAAGCAAAACCCTACTCCAATAAAGAGATTCATGAAGTCTCATTACTGCTGGCAGCCTATTCACCAAAAGCAAGGGGCTCAAGAGAGCTTGTGAGAAAGGCAATGACAGTGCTCCTGCTACCAGTACCTACCTTTTAAGAAGCCAGACTGGGTCTTAAAATCCCCTTCGTGAAATCCTGGCTCAATTGAAGTCCCTGGCAAAACTCCCGTGGAGTTCAGTGGGACCTAAATTTGACCTCAGGATATTTGTTTAGGAGACTAACATTTAACGAGGACAGATATAGGATAGAGTCAACATAAAAGTTCAAGATAATTGTGATGTTTGGGGATCACCTGGACCAGTAAGGGGTTCTGTCACCACCTGCCTTGTAACCATGCTATGCTGTTATGGCTCAGAGCTCTGACCCCAGTCGCCAGCCTTAAGCATAAAGGCCTTGCCCTGGCTTCCACCTGCCTAGTTACTCTTTGCAGTGAGATCCCAAGAGTCCTTCTGGTCCCATGCCTCCCCAATTTCTGAACTATCACATACTTGGTGTCTTCTCCTCTGGTTCATCACCCCAAAAGGAATGAAATCTGCCCCTCAGTATCAGCTCAGTTTTGCATACACACTCTCCACAGTCTGCACAACAGAGACCTTCTCGGGGTAAAACAAACAAAAGATGTAGTAGGAGAAAAAAAATCAAAGATAAAATATTAAGGAAAAAGGAAACTGATACAAGTTACGCAGAAATAACCATAAAGACAGAACTTTAGGCTTTAAACGTCTATGTTAGTGAAAATGCCCTTCTCTAATACAAGTTACCATCTGCCACTGAACAGAGTATGGCCTCTGACCTAGAGGCAGAATCGTTTAGCGCGGCCACCATGGGCCCCTCAACTGGATGGGAACATTCCCCTATATAGATGTTAGTCAGCAGGGCCCCTGAGGGATCACCCCCCCACACACACACTCACTGTAGCTGTGGGAAGTGAAGCAACACAGCAGCCCGCTCTGCCCCACCATCTTCCAGCCAGGTTGCTCCACTTCACTGTGGCAGGAAGCTGAGCACCCTAGCCCCAGCCTGCTCCACTACCCTAAGCTCAGGGGAGTGGAGCGCAGTGGGCTGGGAGATGGTGGCAGAGTGGACCAGGTTGTGAGTCGCTCTGCTTTCCACAGCTTCTGCCGCCACAGTGAATGCAGTGGCCCAACCCCTGCTGCTGCTGCCCCACACCAGGCCCCAGGGTAATCCCTCGGGTCACATAGCTTGGGGGAGGGGATTTTGAGGAAGGGGTGCAATGGGGGCAGGAGGAGGTGGGGTCTGGGGTGGAGGGGTGCCCAAGCCCTACACCACTCTAGGGATGGCTCTGCCTAGAGGCTATGTATGTTTCATGGACTGCACCCTGCTTAGATGCTAACCCTCACTCAGTTTCTGAACAGCCATCAACTTCAAGCCTTCTTCCTTTTAACAAAGGAAGCTTTTTGCAGCTTTTTCTCCTTTCTTTCAGGCTGGGTAACCCATGTTTTCATGTGAACAGCTATAGAAAGTTCCCCCCGCCTCAACTTGCTTGACTGCTTTCCCCACTGCGTCATGGAAGTCCATGATGGATAGAAAGGAGGTAAATAACAGGCAATCTTCGGAAGGGCCATGGAGCCCGAGGAAGAAATGAAAGAAGAAAATGTAGGCACAGAGGAGTCATGTAGGGTGCTGGAGGCGAGGACAGGCTATTTGGAAGAGCTCAATGTGGAAGGCGAGGGAAATCCAGTGAAGGGATTCATAAGCTGAAGCGAATGAATATGATCAAAGAGCAGAAAAGGAAGATGATTTGAGTAGAAGCAATCTGGATAAACCAGAGCAAGGCTGAGATTAGATATGAGGAGGCTGAGAAGAAAAGAATTATTTCCCCCTGCAGCTGTAAATCCAGGTAGTTTCCATTTATTTTCACTAGTAGTGTTGCAGTAATGTCTAGGAACCCCAGTCATGGGCCAAGACTCCATTGTGCTAGGCACTGAACACATAAAGTTTAAAGTGGGTTTCTGTTTTATAAAAGATCAGAGGAGAAAGTTATACAAAGTAACCCAGATAGTTACCCTTTTGTTTCTGAATAGAAAGGACCAGACACTGTCTCTGAGAGATTAATGCAACACCCGTCACTTTACATGAAAGTAACACTTACTGAGAGAGCATGTTGAACCTGTATTAATTAGGGTTAGAATTTTAACTCAGGAGTAGGTAGGATGCAGTGTGAGGCTGAGCCATGAGTTATCACTCTGAGAAGGCAATCTGCAATAGAATTCATACGTCAGTAGCCACATAATTTACATTTCTGCCTTTCAAATATGAGTATTTATTTGGTAAATTTGTTCCATCGGGCCCATTATTATTTGTATTACAGTAGCACAGTTAAGCAGGTTACCTACTTCATGAGCACCTCTTCATGGGCAAGCATGGCTGTACAACACCTGTTTCTATTCCCCTTTTTCCAGGCTACTCAAACTCCACCTACTCCATATCATTTTAAAAAACATTCCTCTTCTGTAAGGGGCTCCAACTGTTTAGT
Organism: Rafetus swinhoei; assembly: GCA_019425775.1. Lineage (NCBI taxonomy): Eukaryota > Metazoa > Chordata > Testudines > Trionychidae > Rafetus > Rafetus swinhoei. The sequence continues at coordinate 113,737,401 of CM033424.1, forward strand.
CTCTACAGACATTACTGCCTCACACCCACTGAGCAGACCAGTGGTTCTGCAACTCACAATCATCCTCTCTCCTTGAGTCCGGAGTCCCCTCCTTCGCTCTCACTTTCTAAGAACCAGAAGATAATCCCTCTCACTCCCAGCCCTCCTTCCCAGAGCTGGGTTATAATCCAAACTCAAATTGCCATCACTTAGATCTACTTACCATGGAGTCCACACCACACTGGGTCAACTCCCCTTACTCTTCTCATTCTGGTGGAATACTGGAGTCAACAAGAGAGCAATCAGATGTTGATTTATCACGTCCATACTAGAGCACTGAGTTGATCCCTGCTGGATTGATTACTACCTTGCCGATCCAGCCCATAGGGAAGACAAGCCCTCGGTGGCCCCCTTTGTTAATGGACTGTGTTGCACTTCTAAGGGGGTCAAGTCTCAAACTCTAATCATTATAAACCACAAGTTAAAAATGAGTTTTGGGGCCTCAGTTTCTTGGAGACATTAGTTAGGTTACATCTATACTGCAGCACTATTTTGGGATAACACAGGTATCCCGAAATAGCTATTTCGTGTCTTTTGAGTGCGCTCATTATTTCAAAATATAACAGGCTCGCTATTCCAACGTCTCTGTAAACCTCATTCCACGAGGAGTAAGGGATGTTTCAGAATAGCGATTTATTTCAAAATAAGTGCTGTGTAGATAATGCCAAATTTCAAATTTCAAAACTGACTCAAAATAAGCTACGCAATTTGCGTAGCTCAAATTGCATAGCTTATTGTGAGCTTCAGGTACCATGTAAATGCACCTTTAGAGTCACCAATCATAACAGTTTAGCACAATAGGCAGCCTCTGCTATTGTTAAACCCTGTGACTGATACTACCTGTTGAATCAGAATATGGCTAAAGTAGTTACAGTGCTTGTGATGGAGAGGAGGTAGCCTTGCCACAATTAACATTCAGTACCTGGACAGTGAGAAAAACAGGAGCTATCCAAGAGGAACTGGGAAACTAAGGGCTAGACCCTCACAAAGAGATTTCATTGCACAGTTACAGGTGTGTTTAAATAACTGTGTCAGGAGCAAAAGTCATATCCATGGTCTCATTTTGGATTAAATCAATAGCCTAACCTACATATCTCCCAACCTAGGTAGATACAGTCCAGAACTGTTCAGCAATTCTGGGTAACTAGCACCAAGAATTTGCATCTAGTCTAAGAAAACACTAAATAAAATCACAGTGTAACATGGAAAATCTATTAATTATTGCTCTGTTTTAAGAGGAAAATCATAGCAATGGAGCAAAACTTATCACACTTCCTAAATCAAGTAAAACTATGTTGACATCTAGCAACATCAGGAATTACACAAGGAACTAACTTAAGATTACATTCATATGAATTAATGCATTTAAGCAGAAAATTCATTAATGTGTGTTGCTGCGTGTCTCTTAACATGCACCTATGGTGCTAGCTTTTAAATATAACTCACAAAAATTTATTACTTGCAAACCATGTCCTTTCATCTCACTGCAGGTAATGAACACAGGATCTGCAGGAAATGTGAGCAAGGGGGTTTCAGGTGTCTGACATGGGCTGCTTTATACTGAGGGCAATATAATGGTTGTCTCTGCATGACTGTGTGCAAGGAGATTTTTTCCCTTCCCCTCCCAATGTCGTTTGCACATACATTGCAGCTGGCCAGGATTAGAAGGGGAAAGGAAGAAGGCTGCTTGCATAAAACTAGCTCCTCCAGAGGTGCTTGCCAAGGAGGAGGGATGAGATGCAAGTGTGGCCAGGGAGGTAGCCAGAAATCCTGCTGGTGTTTCTAGTGCAGTATGGAGCCTCTGCATCCCCAGTTGCAGAGCAGAGCATTAAAGACACAGTCCAGTCCATATGGTTTGGCAGTTGTGCAATGGTAGGCAGAAACTGTCACTGTTCGGCTTCTAAATGAGGTGTGGACACTTCATTGAGTGAGCACAGTAATTCTCAGGTGTATCTGGGAGGGGAGGATTTGTTCACTTAGGAGCTGTGGTGTGAGGATTGCACAGATAAACATTTTCCTGAATTAATGTTGGATTACGTCTTTCTTAAGCAGCCAAGTGCCAGCCCAATTTCCTGGTGCCTTGAAAGGTTTATCCTCCAGGTATTGTCTGGAGTCAGCTGGACAGTTAGACTTCATCCAGACAGGCTGAAATGTCATCATCTGTTGTGTCTCCGATGAAGGGAGAGGACTAGTGAACTGAGTGACTCCAAACAATTGGCGAGCACTTATATTAAAGGCCAGTTAGTTCAGGAACTGATGACAGCTGAAGATAGTGTGGACAAGAGCAGCTAAATAGCAAGGACCAGATTGTGACCATCTCCTACGCAGATGCAGACGGGAGAAAATTCCCTTCTTTCACATGGAATGGCCACAACTGCAATCCATGCCCAACCTCCTGAAGTGATGCTAGCCAACCAAAAGGAGGTGACAGGGCCGGCCCGAGCAATTCGTGCGCCACGGGAGCGTGGCGCATGCGTGGCCTCACCTCCGGGTGCGCGGCGCATGCGTGGCTCCGCCCCCGGGTGCCTGGCGCATGTGTGGTGCCACCCCGGGCACACGGAGCATGCACGGTGCCGCCCCCGGGTGCCTGGTGCAGGCGCAGGTGCGGCCTCGCCCCGGGCGCGTGGCGCATGCGTGGCCCCACCCCTGGGCGCCCGGTGCATGTGTGGCACTGCCCCAGGTGCGCGGAACATGCACGGTGCCGCCCTCACCCGGCCTGGTAGCCCCGCCGCGCGGTGTCCCCTACAATGGGGCACCCCGGGCAGTAGCCCAGTCAGCCCGTAGCTTGGGCCGGCTCTGGGAGGTGAGGCTTAGGCCCTAGGCTCCCTGCACACACCACGCAGCAGAGCTGGCTGGTCAGACAAGAGAGCACAGACTGTGTCCCCCTCTCACACACGATGGGTGCATAAGCAGGCGGATTTCTCCTTCATGGCTGGGAATTCCAGGAGGTACTGCATCTCTGAGTCATATGCCTCCAGAACCTCTGCCCGGGGGGTGCAGCACATGTGCATGACCCTCTGTGCAGAACTCTGGCTTGTAGTTATCAGAGACTTCATAGAGCTGATCAGAAACAGAGAGTTTAACTTCTGGGCCAAATTCATCCCTTGTGTGACTCCACTGAAATCAAGGGGAACTACACCATGGTGGATTGCTCCCTTTTGCCTTGAATCAGTATTCATAGGCGCTGTGCATTTGTTATTGCTTTCATTCGAAGCTTGTCGTATATGTATGTATTTCTGTACTCTGGGCTCAATGCATCTTTCTTGTTTATACGTTTTGGAAGTGATGCTACTTTGGTGCAATCCAGCACTTGTGAGAAACAGCTGTTACTGGCCCAGCGAAGAATACAGAAGAGAAAAGGCTAAAATGCAAAGAGGAGAAAGAAAGGCATGGTGATTAGATCTAGCATTCAGAGGAACCTAGGAAGTGCCATCCTGACTTAGACTAGCTGTTCTTCTAGACCAGTGTCCTGAACCATGGGCTTCAGAGCTCAGTTCACTACAGAATTAAATATAATTTCTGTTTCAAGAGGAAAAAAAGAACAATTGTCCCCCCACATACACACACATACTTTTTTATTTGCTACTTTGAAACTACCTGAAATAGAACAACAATAATAACAAAAGGTTGCCAGCCCAGCAATCCAGAGAAGCCTGAATCCTTCTAGTCCCGTGCCTGGGTGGCTCTGGTGAACCACACAGTACACTAAAAACAGGTTGCTGCAACTGCAAGTCTCTGTTTGCGCTGAGGCTATCACATTGAAACTGAGCTCTTCCCAAGCTATTTCACTGTGAAGTTTGGGCCTGAAGCCCTTTCTGGATTGCCAAGTGCGCAGTCAGCAGTCAACACACTCAGGATTAAACGTAGCTGTCCTAAGAGCTCTGATAATTCACGATAAGCCATACCAATGTGTAAGTGAAATGCCTTCCGGGCAAGCCAGCTCACTTGTGTTCTTTTTAAAGTTACACTGGAGCAGAGCCTTTAAAGGGACACGCCTTTCTCCTGGGGGGATGAGCAACAAGTTCCCTTCTAGTCTTTTGCACAGCTTCCAGCTCCGACACAGTTTACTTTCTCACCAGTTAGTGCTGGGCGTGGAAGGCAGGCAGCTTCCACCCTTCCTTAGCCCTGCCCTAAATAAAAAGAAAATCCTATACTTGCTAGTGCAGGTAGCAGCATGCACTGTGCATGGCTGCCTACTTTTGTTCTAGAGGTGATACATGTAAGGTAATTAGTAGTTAGCCAAATAGAAAACATGAGGTAATATTTTATAAGCTGTGAGTATATAAAAGACCATGATGAAGACTGAAAATTATCCAGGATGCAAATTGCTAGGAGAAAACAGAGCTTCCCTCAGCTAGGAGTAAAACTGCCTCCATGCCAAACTACAGGAATTACATTCCCTTTTCTCATCCCATCACAGAATAGCAGCCCCACCACTCTACTGTGAAAGAGTGATCTCCAGGAGTGAACACCTATGATCTCCTCCCATGTAGTCACTGCCTCTGGAAATTGTTCCAGAGGGGTAGCCGAGTTAGTCTGCAACAGGAAAAACTTAAACAACAATTAGTTTAGTAGCATTTTAAAGATTAACAAAACATGTAGATGGTATCGTGAGCTTTTGCGTGCACAACCCACTTCTTCAGATGACCAGAGTATTGGAAGTCCAGATCCAAGAATAAATAAGGGAAGGAGAAAGGGGGAGGGGAGGAAAAAAATTGAAGGGGAGAAAGAAAAAAAGACAGTGAGTAGATAAGCTTCAGAGGGATAGCCAAGTGAGTCTGTAACAGGAAAAACTTAAAAAACAAAAATTAGTCAAGTAGCATCTTAAAGGCTAAATAGATACAAGAGATTGATAAGAACCATTAGTTTGCACTTGGAAAGGAAGATGACCAACACCAGATTCTACACAGACATCAAGAACCATTAGCACCTTCATTGTTTGGTTGGTTGATAATGTGCGAGCCATCCAATATCCCAATTCAAACTATTAGCATAAGAATTAAACTAGTGAATGAAGTTAAGCTCCAGTCCTTCTCTGTGTATTTGGCTTGTGGAATTGGTCTGAAACAAAACAGCGACTTGGAGATCCATTAATGAGTGTCCAGGAAGATTAAAGTGTTCTCCAACAGGTTTTTGTGTGTTGCCTTTTCAGCTATCTGATGTGTGTCCATTAATTCTTTCCTGTAGAGTCTGGCCAGTTTGGCCGATATACATTGCAGTGGGGCATTGCTGGCATTTGATGGCATAGATCACATTAGTGTATGTGCAGTTAAATGAGCCTCTGATTTGGTTGGGTCCAGGCTGATGTGGTTGGGTCCAGTGATGAAAATGCTTGTGTAGATATGTGGGCAGAGTTGGCACTGGGGCTGATTGCAGGGGTTGGTTCCTGGATGTGTTTTCATCACTAGACCCAACCACATCAGCCACCAAATCAGAGGCTCATTTAACTGCACATACACTAATGTGATCTATGTACCAAATAATGCAGACAGTCAGCCACCAGAGGTGGTGCTGATAGCAAGACTCCATTGTACAGTGCTTTAGAAGCCAAAAACCAGGCTTTTGTGGGTTCACAGTGCATTCTGACTTTTAAGGGAATGATTTCACTCAGAGAAACTCAGACAAATGGAAATCCTATCTCCTGTAAGACTGACTGCTATATTGAAGTAAGTAGATCATAATGGACTACCTGTAATAATGATTAAGAGACAGTGAGTCCCCACCACCTCCTGCATGCAGACAGAAAGAAGAGGTGTGCCAGGGAGGTGGTGCACTACCACACCAGAAGGAGCAAGGCCAGAACAGAAAGAAAAGGAAAGAACATATGAACATGAGAATGGCTATACTGGGTCTGACCAAAGGTCCATCTAGCCCAGCATCCTGTCTTCTGACAGTGGTCAATGCCAGGTGCCCCAGAGGGAAGGAACAGAACAGGTAACCATCAAGTGATCCCCCCACCCCATGTCACCCATTCCCAGCTTTTGACAAACAGAGGGTATGGACACCATTCTTGCCCATCCTGCTAATAGTCATTGACGGACCTATCCTCCATTAATATTCCCTAGCTCTTTTTTGAGCACTGTTATAATCTTGGACTTCTCGATATCCTGTGGCAAGGAGTTCCACAGGTTGACTGTGCATTTTTAAGTACTTCCTTTTTTTTCTTTTAAACCTGCTGCCTATTCATTTCATTTGGTGACCCCTAGTTCTTGTGTTATGAGAAGGAGTAAGTAACTCTTCTTTATTTAGTTTTTCCACACCCATCATTATTTTATAAGCATATACTGGACTGAACAGAGTTACCACAGGCAATCATCCTCTTGTGGTGTGTACTGGACCCAATGGTGAGCAAAGGAAAGCCTTCCTGCTTTCAGTTATGCACCACAGATTCACCCAGAGGTAAGCATGCTCACAGTGTCCAGAGAAGACTCAGCAAATCAAGGGAGTCACAAGCTACTTACCTGGTGACAACCGATTTCTTGGTAAATAAGAATGTGTGCCTGCATCAGGGGGGATATGGATAGCCAATGCTCTTTACAAACAAAGGGATCATTGTGTCCTGGAACCTCCTACACAGACAATTCTCAGTTTAGGCAGATGATGCCGTTGAGGGCAGAGGAAGCAAAGGAAAGATTTGCCGTGAGTGGCCTGGGATATCCCCTGCCATCCAGTCTAGGAATACATTTCCAGCTATCCATCTTTTTTGTGCTCACTGTGCTCAAGATCCCCCAGTCCCACCCCATGTCATCAGCTGTCCTCATATCTTCATCCCTGCCACTTCTCTCATATTTGTGTTTGTCCATCCCCAAATAGTGATGGATTTGTTCCCTTCTTCACTTGCCCCATACAGCCACTTGTGGCAGCACTTTTTGTGCCATCTCCTGTAGCGTCCCACTCATCTTTTTTCTGCTAATCCAATGCCCCACTGATCTCCAGCTCTTAAAGGCAATTCCCTTCACTGAGGTGAATGATATTATTTCCCATCCTTTATCAGAGCATGTGTTTGAGTGCAGCTTTGGGTGCCTGTGTATATTTGTGTACTTGGGAGAGTTGGTGCCCCTCTGACTAGAGATCATGAATGAGATAATAAGAATTAGGGATGTGAACGTGTAGTCGAATACACAATTAACTGATAAACCTAGGCTTATCGGTTAATCTTATTGACTATATGCATTTTCCCCTTTGCTGTCTCTGATACAGGGCAGTAAGGGAGGGGTTGGGAGCTGGTGTCTGTGGAGCACCAGATCCAGCTTAGCTGACTGCCTCTCATCCCTGTGCTGCTGCCTCTGATAGTGAGGCAGCAGCGCGAAGGATGATGGGGACAGGTGGGAGCCGGTGCACATGGGAAATCGGCTTTTAAGCTGGCTCTCCTCATGTGCCGGCTCTGCGGAGCCACCTGCCCCCTCCCTTGCTGCCTCCCACAGAGGCAGCGAGGGGGGCATGCAGGAGTCAGCACGAGGGGGGAGCTGCCTGCCCCCCTCCCACAATGCTGCCTCTATCAGAGACAGCAGCATGGGGGGGCAAGAGAGGCTAGTGCAGAACAGCTCTGTCTGTGTCGAGCCCATGCTTGCTGTGGACAGAGGCTGCTCTGTGGGATGCCAGTGCAGCCTCTGCGGGGGAGCTCAGGCTCCCTGCAGACAGTGGCTGCTGCGGCCCCATGCTGCTGCCCCTGAATCAGAGGCAGCAGTGTGGGGTGGCAGGCAGGAGCTGGTCTGCACGGGAAGCTAGTTTTTAAATCGGCTCCCCTCGTGGACCGGCTCCTGCCTACCAACCCACACTGCTGCCTCTGTATCAGATGCAGCAGTGCGGGATGGCAGGGGCTCCCCGGAAGCGGGGCTAGGAGCACACTGGCTGCCAGCCCCACCCCCGCCGGGGACTACAGTTATACAACTGTATAACCGGCAAAATTTGATGCAGTTACATGACTATTCAATTACACACTAACATCCCTAATAAGAATTGTATTGTGCTCTGACCCAATGTGTGAATAAGACCAACAACGCTCTCTTTTCCCATGCCAGCTCTGTTGCCCCATTGTGCTATGTAATGCACATATAATAGTAAAGCACCACACTTCCTTTCTTAAGGGCTTTACAAGCTAAATAAAGAAGAGAGATGTTGAGTGAAGGAAAGGAAGCATCACAATCTTCATTTTTACAGATGATGAGCCGAGGGAGAAAAAATATCTTTCCCAAGATCACATAGTCTGTGGTAGAGCCAGGACTTGACACTATACCTCCTGAATTCCAGCCCACTGCTGTAATCACAAAACCAATCTTCCTTTCTCCAGCTCAGCACAAATACTTGATTTACATGAGCAAAAGGGGCTATTTGTGTACATAACCTTGGTATGTGCATATATGTGTGAACAATTGCATCTAACTAACTGTGAAAGCCTGGCCCATAATTCTCCCACTGTTCTATGCTGATGGCAGCTCAATATTCTCCTAGAATAGGCTGCTAACATTATGACTTTGTTGGTTGCTGAAGGTGCTATCCACACTTGACCACTTGCCTGTGAAAGCTCTGGTTATGGAGTTGCTAATGCAAATATGTTTCACTTAATTCCAAAAAACAACGACAGTGATTGTTACCGTTGTGGTAATGCTGCATCCAACCTCAAATAATGAAGAGTCCTTCTGCCACCTGCAAGCCAATTAATAATACTGTAATTATACCTGCCACTGAGTGCTACACAGAATTCATCGTTGGAGATCATAGTTTAGCAATGTCTTGAGAAACTCTGGACCCTTTCAGCAATCAGTGGGAGCAGCTGCAATCCCAGTGAGTAATACTTCTGTCAGCTTACAAAGAAAACACTCCAGTGAAGCTTCCTTCGACTCACCCATAAACAAACCTGCTTTATCTCTCTTTCTCCAGTCTCAGCCACCTCCGGACCCCTCTTCCCACGTAAACACAGAGAAGTCAGAGGAGGAGTTGAAAGAACTGCACATTCCATAATCCTGTCCAGCTTCTGAGTCAGAACACCATGCCCGGAAGGACAATATGTGAAGTACACACAGGACACCAAAGTTTCAGTGGCAAATCCAGTTTTTCTCACTATGATAGCGCTGTCAGGACAGAGGGGAAATAACATTATCAGTAGTTTTATAACCGCTTGATTTATCGATGATTCAAGTCAGTGCCCATTTCGGTTTTCACCATTCTTGGTGATGCTGGGGTGTTGCTCCGTGATATCACAGTGGACTGTCCTTTTCCCATGGAAGGCTATCTGTTATGGGGGAAAGAAAGTGATGTTTTCCACAGCGTGAGGGTGTATTTCGAGCTGCACTTCTATTACCTCACAATGACTTTGGGGTAGCAGCGCATACCCTAGTGCCCGTGAGTCTTAATTAGCACACACTGGATTCCACTTATTAGCAATCTCTATTCCTAGAAAAAGGTGCCATTATCCAGAAATTACCAATAAGCAGGTTTGTAGGGCTGCAGTCAATTAAGGAAACAGGGGGATGTATGGAGCCTGGCTGGTACCAGGGCAGAACACAGCCTGGTGTAATACTATGTAGCCCTAGTGCTTCCTTCACTGGCTGCAGCCCTGAAAATCCGACTGCAGTTGGAGGTTTTCTTTCCAAAAAATGTGTCTGCAAAGCAACATGTACGTTGCCAGTGTCCAGTCCCTTTAATAGTAAAGCCAGTGGGGTATGATTGGTTCCCAGAAAAATGTTCTTATTAAGCAAAAGTAGTTAATACCGGGATGGCTATTAAGTGGAATCCCCTGTAACTCCCTTTTCTTGAAGTGCTGAATAGGGTTGGTCAGTTTCTTACAGCTTATTCAGAATGCTGCAGCAGAACTGCTCATTGATGATCTCATGTCCACCCCTCCATTCCTGATAGGGACAGATTGCAGCCATTGGCTTAAAACTAGCAGTCTGAGGCTTAGAAGACTTTTAGGTGGTTAGCATTTCCACCCATTAATGATTAAATGATTTTCAGTTAATCATGCTGCTGCTGTAGCGAGTCTTGATACATGGAGTTTGCTTCCCATAAAATCTAACTCATTTGATGCCTTTAGCTTTCCCCGCTGATGTCCCCTCCTAAAATCCATCTCATTTGATGCCTTTGTTAAGACTTTTTATTGCAAAGGTGTTCATACAATGACACTCAGTCCTATATTTATGACCATCTTTTTCAGCACCTTTCCCTTTTTAAACTCAATAAGGAGCCCTCACTTGCTCCTACTACTATTAAGTCCAAACCTCAGCTGGTGACATCAGTGGATCTACACTAATTACACCAGCTGAGGACCAGGCTAATAAGTGTTTATTAAGTAGGTGGTATTTTATGGTGCTTTTATTTTATTGCATTTGGTTAATATTCTGTTGTGTAGCTATTCATGTGTTTTGGCTACAAAGGACATGCTATAAAAAATAAAACGATTATTGCTCATTATTATCAATTGCAAGAACACCCAAAATGTGCTAGGCATTAGATAGAGACAATCCCTGCCCTGAAGCCATATAAAGACTAAGGCTACGTCTACACTACAGGATTTTTGCGCAAAAACCCACAGAGCGTCCACACCTCAAGCGTGTTTTTGCGCAAGAAAATTTACAGTAAAACAGCAGAACAGAGGGCTTTTGGCAGTAGAGTTATTCCTCCCCCAGGAGGAATAACTCCTGTTTGCACTACAGCTCTTATGCAAAAAGGTGTGTGTGGATGCTCCGCAGGGGTTTTTGCGCAAAAAGAGCCAATCAGAAAAAGCACAGGTGCTCTGATGGCCATTCTGTGAATGGCAATCAGAACTTTCTTGCCCAAGAGTGTCCATGCAGTGTGGATGCTCTCTTGCGCAAAAGCACATCGCTTTTGCAATGCACTTTTGAGGTGTGGACGCGCTTTTGTGCAAGTTTTTGCAGAAGATCTCTTCAGCAAAAAGCTTCTTGCGAAAAAAGCCTGCAGTGTAGACATAGCCTAACAAACTAAAAGCAAAATTAAGAAGGGAAACAACATAAAAACAGAGTGGTAAATATAATGTCTAGGTGAGTTTTGTTTGGTAGATAGTCCAGGCTATATTTCAGTTGTAGTGTTTGTGTTCTGAACATTTAGATTAATATATCCATTCAAGAATCTAATCATCATTTGTCCTAAACTATTATGTGGCTGGCTGTTCTGAATAAAAATGTGCACCATGTTTCACCCCAGAAATGGCTGCATTTAAACAGTTAATGAAAGATTCTGCCTCTTGTGAGTTACAGTTGAGATTCTATTTCATTTTACGAGGTCCAAATTCTATATAATATGTAGGAGGGATGGGCAAACCATGGGAGACTTGGAAATTGATTTGGTCTCACCCACAAACAGATCAGGTTTAGGAGGGGTGGGAATCTTCTATTTTAAAGCCACTTTTTCCACATCAGGATACAAGTAAATCCAGCTGAGCTCCTCTTTCTGCCTTTCCTGACCACAGATGATCAACTAGTAATTCTGAAAATGAATTATGTGATAGAAATAGAAACTGACCATCAACTGCAGCAGTCTTAGTAGAGACCATAAGATGCCACTTTATTTGGGCCCAAAGCAGCAAAGAGCTGACTTCCAACTTTTCTTCTGATGGAGTTAAAAGGCAATCAGAATCTCACAACAGATGTTCAGCATCTTGTATGGTTGGATCTTGTATAATTAATCCTAAATTACTTCATAAAACTTCTTTTCTAGAAGCTTAATCCAGGAAGATGCTTAATGCCTCCTATGAGGTGCATTGAACCTTCAGTGTTCCTGGGCCCCAGATGAATAGCTACACAATTGAATTCAGAATATGTGTGTGCAATGGGGATAATAATTCTTCTCTTCTCTGTTTAGATTGTAAGCACTTCAGAGCAGGGATCGTCTCTTACTTGTGTATGTACAGCATGTAGCTGTGACAGTCTGTATCCCATGTTCACCCTTTTTAAAAGACCATGATAAATTTTGTATAAAATGTGCCTTGTGAGATATCATTTGAAAACTCATAATTTGCTGATTATTATTGTCCTGGTAAAATACATGTGACAACATTATATGAAAAGTTATAAGATTCTACTGAGAGTAAGGGATTACTGCATTACAGGGAGGAGACTGTTCTAGATTTGATTTTGACAAATAGGGAGGAACTGCTTGAGAATTTGAAAGTAGAAGCCGTCTTAGGTGAAAATGATTATTAAATTATAAGAATTCATGATTCTAAGGAATGGTAGGATGTAATCAGCACAATAAAGATAATAGATTTCAAGAAAGCAAACTTCAGAAAACTTGGGGAATTGGTAGGTAAGATCCCATGGGAAGCAAGTCTAAGAAGAAAAATAGTTCAAGAGAGTTGGCAGTATTTCAGACACATTATTAAGGGCACAAGAGCAAACTATCCCACTGAGTAGGAAAGACAGGAAATATGGCAGGAGACAACCCTTACTTAACCAGACATTTAATGATCTGAAACTTAAAAAAAATCCTATGCTAAGTGGAAACTAGGTCAAATTACAAAGGATGAATATAAACACAACAAGTACATAGGGACAAAATTAGGCCAAACCATATTAAACAGCTAGAGACATAAAGGGTAACAAGAAAACATTCTACAAGTACATTAGAAGCAAAAGGAAGACCAAAGATAGGGTAGACCCATTGCGCAGTGAACAGGAAAAACAATAACAGAAAATGTGAAAATTGCAGAAGTGGTAAATGACTTTTTTGTTTCATTTTTCACCAAAAGAGTTAGTAGTGATTGAATGTCTAATATAGGGAGTGTCAGTGAAAATGAAGTGGGGATCAGAGGCAAGAATAGGGAAAAAACAAGTTAAAAATTACTTAGACAAATTAGATGTTCCCAAGTCACCAGAGCCTGATGAAATACATCCTGGCATATTCAAGGAGCTGACTGAGGAGATATCTGAGCCATTAATGATTATCTTCAAAAAGTCATGGAAGACGTGGGAGATTCAACAGGACTGGGAAAAGAGCAAATATAATGCCAATCTAAGGACAACTCAAAGAATTACAGACCAGTCTGCTTTTCTTAAATACTCAGAAAGGTGATATCTAACATCCCTACAAGATAGAAGAGGTGTGAGAAGCACAACGGAGGTGCCCACACTGAAAGGAGGCTGCTAGGTCCCCTTGGTTGTTTCATTTTTCAGAGACCTTAGGGAATTAATGAGAGGAAAGCCGTGCAGAATATTATGCCCCTCATTCAAGTGAGATGCATATGTAAAGACTAGCCAATGTCTTCCTCGCCTTGCACAAAATTATTGATACTTTTCATTGACACTGAGGATTAAGTTTGGATTTAGTACTGAAATCCACACGATACAGCAACCTTGTGAGCTAGTCTGGTAAGATTTCAACCCAAAGTGGTCTTAAGGCGATAATGGGGAGGGAGAGAAAGGATCACATGCCCCTCCCCAAACGCTGAGGGAGGCAAAGGACCAGCAGCCAGAGCCAGACGGGAAGAGGTGGGGCCAGACCCTCTCCTCTTCTGGCCAAGTTGCTCAGTGCAGTGGCTACACTCTCCTCACACAGGCAGCTTCCAGCCATGATGTCTGCCTGCATGGGCAGGCAGGCACTGAGGCTGTAGGCTCCCTGAGAGAGTGCATTAGTGGATCCCCATGCCAGGGAGACTGGAACCAGCACCACAGGAGGAAAGTGTGGCCCCCCCTCACCCGCCAGGTACTATGGGATGGGGAGGCAACAGAGAGAGCGTGAGGACCCTAAGCTGGGGGCAGGGCTGACACAAGTCACTTAGGGGAGTGTCATGTGGAGGGGTTACATCCCTCTCTTTAGTTGGTGCCCCCTTTGTGTCCCTCCTCCCTACTCACCACCTGACCTCACAGAACTGCTGCCATGAGAATTGTGGGGTTTTTTTGTGAGACTGCAGATGCATCCAAAGTGTAATTGGAAAAGAGTTCACATCTACTTTTGGCGCCTGTTAGCGTATGTGTACACTGCCACAGGAGGGGACATGAGACAAGCTTTAGGAAAACTATTTTCTTATTCTATAGCTCCTTGTTCAGCTTTAGAAGAAAGTGATCCTTTCCGCGAGTTCCCTGCCATCCTCACTTGACAACAGTGGCACTAAAATAAAACAACTGAGCAGAATTTGGACTCAAATTGAGCGTCAAGGAGGTGTGAATTTGAGGTTCTGGGTTTTGCCCATCTCAAAAAAAAATGTGAAAAACCACCACACGTAAATATATCAAGCTCTCCTCTGTCTCTCTCTGAATGGTGCCTTCATAGGTGTAGTCTTCATAAATCAGATGCCATACATGAAACATGTGCCGCTCAGTGCAGAGCACTTCATTTATAGCCACCTAAGTTAGGCAGGGCTGCCGCACCAGCTCATCCACCAAGGTACAGGACAGTAATGTTCAGGAATCAGCTTCAGTTTCAGCAATTAATGTAGCTTGGGAGACGCCCGTGCCTGGAGCACTTTTGTTACCCTCTAAAAAGCTGCTGAGTGTGGCTGAATGGTGGATGACACACAAAGCTGTTGTATTATGTATTTTACACAGGAGGCATTTGATCCAGGCCTCAGTGGTGGATACTGTACTTCTTTCCTTAAAAACACACTGTGGATTTGATAGGGGCAGGTTAATTACAACGTTTGCTTGCAAGCAGAGAAAATAGGGGGCCTGATCTTCCCTTCCTTGGATACTCCCAATTCCCACTGACTTCATCAGTATTTTGGTACGACTCTGTGTTTTTAAGGGGGGAAATGGTTGGGCTGTTTCTATGTAAAGCCCCAGCGCATATATGCCAATGTAGGTTTTGGTTAGCTCACTGCGGCGGCAATGCCCACAGTTTCTGCAGCACGTGCACAGACTCAAAATTGTAGGGTAGGACACAACTTCTCTGAAACACAATGTCCCAAGTACCTCTACTCTCTTACTTCTACAGGACAAATACAATCAGACAGGCAGCACTTCAGAGACTGGAAGGTTTCTTTAAACAAAATTTCTTTGGGGAAGAGCTTTATCTCATACTGCTCAACAGCAACCCCTCTGGCAGAGTAAGGAAGTGTTCCATAACTTCTGAAGCATTAAGGGCCTGACTACTTGTCAGGATCCTGAAGTTTGCTTATATTTACAAAATATTTCAATCAATGAAAAAGGCAGACGGTTGATTTTTTTTATCTGTGGAAGCCTGCAGAGCATTTTACAAACCACAGAGGAGTATCAGAACGGGAATTACTGGGAAGGCTGGCACAACCTCTTTGAAGCTATCAAAATCGATGGTCAGTTCCATCAGAAGTGCAGGATACTGGAGGTTTCAGTCAAAGGGAGCTTTGAAGGTACAAGCAATTCAGGATTGGCTCTAACATCTTACACAGGGCCTGATCCAGTGTCTACTGGAGTCAGTAGAAAGACTTCCCTCCATCACCTCCTATTGACTTCAAAGGGCTTTGGAGGACAGAGGGGAAAAAAGTAGAGTTGAACTGATGTTAAATTGTTCCACGTGTTATGTGTTCAGCTGCTGCTGACATAGAATGGCAAGAGCAAGGGGGGAAAATCACCTGCAATTCAACTAGATTACATCCTTTTCTCCCAAAGTAAAACTACCACCTTCTGAAAAGGAAAACAAACCTCCATTTGCAGGCCCATCCATGCAGGCTGAGGAGAGAGCGGACACAAGACGGGTTTCACTTTACTAAAATTACTTTTTAACCAACTTGCCTGCACCTGTCAGGGGATAAACTGACAACTTGCTATAATCCCAGGGTTCCAGAGGGCAGTTCCTCCAGGAGCACCTCTCACACCCAAGTCTGGAGGAGTTAGAAAGTCTTAATAAATACGATGCAACCAAAGTCAGCCTAGAATGAAAGATCAAAAGCTTTACCCGTCATTCCGATCCATGGGAACGGGGAGTGCAGCTGTGCACATGAAAGGGTTACACCCAGAAATGAAATACATATGCCAGCCAAGTTAAAAAAAAATTTTTTATAATCACAAATATTCATGCCTCCCTCATCCATGTTGAGATGCAGAAGTCCCTTCCTGATAACTCTTCCAAATTAATTTTTCACTGTGTCCAGAAGGTAATTTTCCATAGGATTGGTCCCTCACAAAGCAAAACTGAAAATTACAATTCTACTGTCTCTGGATGATACGCCTGCCAGTCCAAACATGCTCTTGAAAAGATCTAATTCCTTTGATTCAGAGCCAGCTTCCCTGCTCACCTCTCATAGGAAGAATGTGATGGCTTTCCAGTTTCTCACATATCAAGGACCCAATATATAAAATCTCAAGAGGTTTTCCTCAGAATTTTCATCACGAAGGAAATGTGTTTATAAGTAAAACAAGTTCATATTTCTTGCCCCTCCCAGTCTACAAGTGAACTTGTTATTATGCTCCCCAAGAACTTAACAAGGACAAAGGGATGGGACACAGATATATATAAAATGGTATCTCTGATTTTGAGACAAACTCAGCACCCTCCAGTCCTCTTGGGAACACTCTATTGCCCTCACAGGATTGGACCCTTTGGAGGATAATGTTCATGATAGATCCAAGAAGAAATGAAGCAATAAACTACACTGTAAGTCTTCTAGTTAAATGTCAGAGGGAACACGAGGCTTTGTTAATAACAGAAGCCATTTGCTGGGAGTTTACACAAACACCACACCAGTTCTTCGCAGCATATGATATTGAAAAATAAGACGACAAGCTACTGCACACACACAAAAAATTACTTTGCTTTCCTTGGGATAGGTTGGAAGTGTGCTGCTGTCTTTTTAGACTTTCCAGTGATGTCAGTTTGGGGCATGGCTTAGGAGACTAATTATTCAAGACTAAAAGATTATCTAATGCTTGCAGGGTGTGGCCTATGTGGGAAAGAAGCACTATGAATGGATTCACACCAGAGCAGAGTGGGTTCTTAGTTATACCCGACCACCTGTTGAAGTCACATATATAACACTGGATAACTCATCTCTTGTCTATGCAGCAATCTACTTCAGTTATGCAAATAGCGTAGCTGAAGTCAACATACTCACCGCGGCATCTAGCATGCAATAAAGTCAGCAGGGGCTGCTCTCCTGTAACTGCCGGCCACTCTTCTCATCTTGGTGGAGTACTGGCATCGACAGGAGCATGCACAGAGATCAATTTATCACACCTACAGCAGACATGATAAATCTTCGGCCAGTGGACTGATTGCTGCAGTGTAGTGTAGACAAGGCCTTATTCACACTACTGACCAAGTGCCACTTTTAGTTGCGCCTGACTTCAGCGCTCTCCTGTCACTGTAATGCATTTTCACCAACTGTGCAAAAACATGCAAGTACTGCTGTTACCTTGTTCTCCCCACTCCCATCCATTTGTTTGTTCCATCCAGGGGTCGTCTCTTGTCACTGACCAACACTGTAAGTTCTTTGCAAGAGGGACTGGCTTTTTAATACTTGTTAGTACAGCACCAAAGGCCAATGGTTCCTGATTGGGTCCCCCATGTGCTACTGTAATACAAATGATGAGAAATAATTAGCAGAGCTGAGTAAGAAAGACGGCACAGAGCCTGCTTTTCCAATTCCATGCTAGCAGACTTTCATTTCATGAATCCTAAATTCACACATTTGTAAAAGCAAAACAAAACAAAAGTGTCCACAGATTTGACATGGTGGCCCAGTGTCTTGTCAATATATAGGTGCTAGAACTAAGCGTGTTGCTGCACCCCCTGGCTTCAAGAGGTTTCCATCACATCCAGGGTTTGCAGTTTGGTTCAATGGCGCTCAGCACCCCCACTATACAAATAGTTCCAGCGCTCCTGTTTCAACTTTTATTTTATGATGCATTATGCTGCTTCTGACTGCAGCCTGGACACGCCTAAGGCACATGTGGTACAACCAGCATCTTTTACAGTGCTCATTGTTTTGCAAATGTTAACTTGATGCAATAGCTTGAGGGCCACACAATTTAAGATTTGTATGTGAAGGCTGCTGTAACTTGCACCATCTACCTATGGTTCCAGATAAACCTGAGCTAAGCATCCACTGCTGCCCAAAGCGAGGCTCCAGAATACAGGAATTGCTATAGCAGCTCTGTGCCATTAATGGATCTCCTTCCTATGTAGGGGGATCCTCCTCTGAGGCGTGTCTGTCTGTCTTTCTCACACACACCAACCAAAGTACAGAACCTAAGGAAGTTCTCACCCCTGCACAGAAAAACTTTCTCCTGTTTTCTTCAAGATTTGATTCAAATATGACCCACTTTAAATCACCCAGCAGCTGCACAATCTGTTTCAATACCTTTTCAGTCTCTGAATTCGTAATGCCTCAGCTCACCCAGCCAGCCCAAATTGCTCCACCTCCTTACCCATTGTTCCAGAGCGGTACCCCATACTCCTTCAGCTCTCCACAAAATGTACTCAATGTTCGTAAAAAAAAAGTGACGAGCAAAGTAAAAAGACCTTTAGCTAGAGCTACTCCTGCCAAACACAATGTTCTTTCAGTGATAAACAGTATAACATGCAGTGGGTGTAGGGTATTTTAAGACAGCCATGGTCAAAGTGTAGTCCTCACAAAGAATTGGCTGATCACATAGTGCTGGCTTTTCCTCTTTTCTAGCTGCTAAATGGCATTGGAATGGCATTACTTTAATTATTATACAATTACTATATATTTTCCTTGTGTGCAACTGCTGTCATTACCACAGGGTTTTCTTGGATCATCAATGGGAGAGAACATTGTACAGGAGCCAGTCTGACCTTTAAGATCTGGTCCACATTCTGAAAAAGTTTGAAAACCTCCATGTTAATACAGGCCACCCTCGCCATAAGTCCAAGATACGTTCAAAAATACTTGGGACTTATAGTAAAACAACTTAAAGTGGGGATTTTTTTCCCTGCAGCTGACTTTCATTTGTGCAATTGGGATGGAGGGGGGCAGTTGAGTGACTTAAGAGCAGGGAACCAGAACACTTATAACACATCAGTTCCTACAACATTCTGCTTTAGTGCGGAATGGGTGTATACCGGGGTGACTTATAGTGGGGATGCCCTGTATCTGTAAAACCAACCTACTGAGTTCAGTTGTTTTTGAATGATCTTTTAAAATAAATAAATTTTAAATTGTGTACATTGTAATGGCAGGGCTGGGTTTGTTTTACTTTTGGGGAGTTAATGGTTAAATTTTTCCTCTACTTTTTAGTGACTTAGCACTGAGATCTCTGAAGCGTGATGGTGATGACAGTCATTGGGACTCATCATAACAGAAAAGGCTGTTAACAGTATGACATTCTTCATCTTCTACGGTCCTTTTTAATCTCATTGTCAGGCAAGGTCCACTGAAGTCCGGAGAGAGAGACAGAGACAGAGACAGAGAGCATAATTACCTCTCCAGAACTGTTCCTTCTCTCAATGGAAGGTACAGCCACCTTCCACACTGAAGGAAGAAAACAGCCAACTGGGGCACAGTGTGCCATGCAATAATAGGATGACAGAAGGAAACGTTTGGCCGGGACAAACCTGTGCTCTAATAAAACACAACATGGGATCTATAATGCTGCACAGGATATTGCTTTTGAAGGGCTCATCTAAGACAACCACCCCCAGAGACTGCCTACAGCTTGACTTTTATCTACTCTGTTTTTAAAAGCAATCTTTTTTCCCCCTTTTTTAAAATTACTATTTTTATTGAGAACAAATTAGGGAGCAGAAAATGAGTGCTGCAAAGAGCAGATAGTTGAATGCTATCGGAAGTGCCACCTGTTCTCAAAATTGATGCTCTCAAAATAAGGAACAAAAAAATAGTAGCTGCTCCATGGCTAGTGATTACTATCGGTACTATGCAATTACTGAAACATGTGGCATGGAGACTACTTATTACTCAATTGCACAGAAAGCCAGTTTGCTTTGCATGAATGTGGCCAATCCTGGGACTGTCTTCTTTTGAATGACAAACTATACATTTTTCAGACATTCTCTTGGGAGTGATCTTTGTACACATGAAAAGATCGGTTCTCTTTGGGTCTGTACTGAGGGGGAGAGAGAGAGAGAGAGAGAGTGTCCCACCATAATTTACCATTTTTTTATGCACAAGTAAAAACTATCACTTTTAATATATTAACAGAGATGGACCCAAACATACTGAAAACCCAAATGCTGGAGTGCTGAAATCCAAACCTGGACTCATCTCCACATTTTGCAAATAGCCCACACCTGTAAAATTGGCCAAACCAGCTGTACCAGATATGAACACAGTTTTTGGCTTATTTGAAATGCAGATCAAAACAAGCTTATTCTTAACAATGGGTCTGAACCTGCAGTCTTCATACACATCAAAGACAGCTGGAATATAATAAGAGTTTGGTTTTCATAAAGGCTATAGGATCAAGCTCAATATTTTCACAAATGAGTGCCATTAAGAATCCCTCCACATATTAACTCTCCTCTCCCTCTCCAAAAAAACCAAAAACAAACCCACAAGAGAGATGCCTTACTTGAGTTTCCCAAAAATGTAGGTGATGTTCATTTTGTGCCCAGCATATACTGAGAATGAACTTTTGCAGAGAAAGTAGAAATGATCTCAAATAAAGTTAAATAAAACGGGGAGCAGGACAGTCAACAGACACTAGAACAGAGCTTGCTCTTTTCATCTAATGATGCTTTAAAAGAATAAAAGCCAAATTAATAAAGCTATGTGAGCTTTTAGAAAAAATGCAACACATTTATTAATTTTAACAAAGCAAAACACCCCAAGAAGTTACCAGTACATGGATCCTTTACTTTTAAAATATATACAGAACTATTTATCAGGGTATCAATTTTCTTTTAATCAATTATCCCCTCCCCCAAAAAAATCTAAGTTCTTTTTGAGCCCCCTCCTCACTATTACATCTAAGCAACTCAGGGCCGGATTGTTCATTCCTTCCTATTTCTGATTGGGAGAGGGGAGTGAGACAAGAGTTAGGGATAGAAGATAGGAGTGTGGACTCCTAGTAGGCCTCCCTTTTTCTCAGTTACTATTAAAACCTCTCTGCAGATGACCTTTAAGGGTCAGGATCTGCTGATCAGGAATGGGCAGGGAAGGGGAAGTCAGCTGCACTCTGCACCGTATTTCACGTGCACCATCTTGCATCCACAATAAGATGTATAATTTTGCAGGTACAAATGATTGAATTTCACTTCTGCCTCCAATGTACCTACAAATCAGGTAGTTAGAGGTCCACATCTCCCTTTTGCACATGTGTGTGAATACATTCAGTTGATTCTGGCTGAAAAATTACAACAGAGGCCAAACTGGAAAATTTGGGCTTTTGCTTCTCAGAGACCGTATCTTGCAGTTTCCTAGGTGGAGCTCCTGAATGAGTGATGCCAAACGCAAGCACACAGCAATACAGCAGAGGCCTGTCAGAGCTAGTTTTGCATTCTTTAATCAAAATATTTCAGCACAGCAAAAATCTCTCTGTCGACACCTCCTTGTGTGCAAAACTGGATTTACTGGCTTCACCATGGACAAGTCATCTGCACATCTCCTCCTCCTCCCAAAGCTTCTGCGCAACAGTTACATAAAGAGAGTCTACATCTAATGTGCGAGAGAAGCAGCATGCAACATCTGGCCTAGTACTGTCTTTATAAATTAGCTGAATGTTGCCATGTATGTAGTTTAGAATTGCAATATCAAAGGAACTGCCATAGTGCATCAGGCCATGTAAATCCAATATCCACCTCTCTCCAACAGTGGAGAGTGTTGGATGCCTACAAGTAAAGAATTTTTAAAATACAACTAATAAGCAACAACATGTCCCCAGAGGAAAGTTTCCAAGTGGTTCGTGAGTGGCTTATGGGGGGTAAAGCATGGGGGGTAAAGCATCCCTTCATTTTTATCCTAGCCAGTGTAACTGTGGATATTTATATTCTTCATCTTTAATCCTCTTGCATACTACCAAGCATTTTGGCCTATCTTTTCAGAAGTCACTCATGATTTTTAGAGTCCCATGTGAGGCCCTTAGAGGGGTCTGATTTTCAGAGGGTGGGTGCTCAACAATTTCTAAAAATCAGGCTCCTTTTACAGCATCTCAAGTTAAGTACCTAAAATCACTCGTGTCACTTGGATTCAGAGAAAGACCTTCATTTTCTCATGGGAATAGGAGCTGAGGGCTCCTCAGGCTCTGGATAGAAAAAAAACAGTTCTAAGACCTGATCGAATGTAACAGACTTAATTAGAGGCATTTTCCCCCTCACGCCAAAACAATGTGACAATCATGATCTTATTCATACATTCTGAAATGAGATGTGGCTGCTAGTTCATTTTAACTGTTAGCATTATTTACTGATTAAAATATGACATAGTACACTTGTTAGAACCAACCACTTATATCTGAGTTATTTCTTTAACCATTGGGGAGGGCAAAAGTGGCTTGTAATTAAATAAACTTCGTACTCCAGCTTTATAGATTGATACAGTTTGCTAGAATCTGGATAAAACCCAGTTTCGGAAGTATACCAGTCACAGAACATTATGCTTCTATTTTGAAATATATTTCAGACAATAAATATAGCACATTTCTGGTTGTATAAGCTGATGTAAAGGCATAGTGACAAAGAAGCTGCAGTCTTATGTGATGACCTCAGTACAGATGTTCTCATTCAAAATGGAAACATCTGCGAGTACTACTAAAACACCTAATAAGCCCTGAAACACAGAAACAACAGGCATGGAACTGACAAAGAACTATTAGAAGCCTAATGGTAATTACCATTTTTCAGCAGTTTGCATCCACCATATGAGAAGTATCTCAGATGCGGAAGGGTTTTATGGTGAAGCATTTGAACAGCTAAACCAACATTTTCAAAACTTGGGTACCTGAAGTCAGGTACTTAAACCCATATTTAGGCATCCAAGTGGCCTGCTTTTCAGAGGTGCTGATCACCCACAGCTCCCATTGAGCTCCCAGTGGGAAGTGTAGTCATTTACATCTCTGAAAAATATCAAGGCACTCATGGTTCAGTCCTACTTCCATTGTAGCCAATGACAGTTTTGCCACTGGTGTTCCACGAGAGTGGGTGCTTATATTTATGTGCCTAGATAAGGACTGGTGCACCTGTATTTCCCCTCCATGTGAAAACATGGTGCCAATGTCCATGATAAAGTAGAACTAGATGGCCATGCTGCTATTGGGGTTTTCCTTTGGGGTTTACTCAATAAGGATATGTTTCTCTTTTTTCTATATTGGGCTAGAATCATAAAGACATTCCTTCTTCTTGGCAGTCCGAGAAGTGGGAGAACAGTCCCCGCATGGAGGGCTAAAGGCTTTGCACATTTTTACATAGGTCCACAAGCCAATCTTCTCTGCTGAAAAAGCCACGGTATAGACTGTGTCCAGTCAATCACCAGATTGTTAACAGTCCACCAGCCCAGTGAAATCTAGATTTACATAAATAGGACATTTTGTAATGAAAATGACTGATGGAGATCAGCAGTCAGCAACAGCTAACCCTGCCCCCAGGATCAAAGTCAAGTTATTTGCCTTTCTTCATTTTTGCTGTCTTCTCTTTTCGCTTCTTCACATGCTTTGGGATTTTGTTTTTTCTCTTCTCTCTTTGGGCTTCTTTAACCAGCTTTTTCCTTTCCTATGAAAAGGGAACAAACACTTCATGTACAGTAACGATCCTAAAGGATTGTGAGCAGGTTTTTAACACGTGCTATGTTACTATTAGAAAAGGTGGAGTGGGGAAGTTAAGCAATTTTGTCCCAGGCTTTCAAATGCTGTTTCAGGAAATGAAATGAACTCCACATTACTAGAGATGAGACTTCTCCACAAAATCCAAGTTCCAAATTTCAGAGGAGTTTGAAGCCAGGAACGTATGGTGGAATCAACCGCTGAACATGGAAGTTTATAAAGGGAATGAGAACTCATACTATTTAATTTGTAAACTCCACTATTAGCGCAAATTGTAAAGAATCAGATGCATGACTTTCTGATATCCAGGCTGGGCTACTCCGATGACCATCGAATGCCAAGAGAGACCAACCCATTGCCTGCAATGAGCTCAGAACACAGCAACCTGATCATCATCAGAGGTTAAGGGAGGGGATTCTATACCACCACAATATGCGACAGTTTGAGTCAGGAGGTAAATGCTACTTTGTCCAACCAAAACGGCAGGGGCAATTTAGGTAAACAGGATATAATTCCAACTGGGATCTGACCAATACAATGAGATTAACTAACATCCCATTCTACAAAAACAGAGCAAGGAACTTTTCATTTTACAGCACGTGGGAAAGACAAATCCTTTCCCCAGAATTTCACCATGGCACAGTCATTATAGGTCAGATCTTTGCGCTCAGTTTTAATTATCTTATCTTCTGTGACACTTCAATCCTTCTAAGCTGCATCAGGTTTTCCCTCCATGCAGTTCCTGGAACGCCGCGAAAGGGTAGGGACACTCAGTGAAATCCTCTGAGGGCCTGAGGGAACTCTCCAATCTACTGGAGTGGATTCAGAAAGCCACAGAGTTGACACTCAGGAAGATTCAATGCCTTGCACTAAGGCAGGCAGAGCTGGGCTTCAAATCAATTCTACATAAAACCCTGTGGATGAAGCCCCTAAAGATGGAAGACCCTCTTCCAGCC
Organism: Rafetus swinhoei; assembly: GCA_019425775.1. Taxonomy (NCBI): domain Eukaryota; kingdom Metazoa; phylum Chordata; order Testudines; family Trionychidae; genus Rafetus; species Rafetus swinhoei. The sequence goes on from CM033424.1 coordinate 113,761,996, forward strand.
TGAAAGCTACACCAAAAGCTATAGAACTACCTTGGGCCCTGTCCAGATTAAGGTGTTTCCCACACCACATGTGGAGTTCACAGAATATATAAGCTTTGTGCAGACTTTGGGCATATCTTCACCTCAAAAAAGATATTTTGGCCTTGGAAAGGGTTCAGAAAAGGGCAACTAAAATGATTAGGGGTTTGGAACGGGTCCAATATGAAGAGAGGCTAAAGCGACTGGGACTTTTCAGTTTAGAAAAGAGGAGACTGAGGGGGGATATGATAGAGGTATATAAAATCATGAGTGGTGTGGAGATGGCGAATAAAGAAAAGTTATTTATTAGTTCCCATAATAGAAGAACTAGAGGACACCAAAAGAAATTAATGGGTAGCAGGTTTAAAACTAATAAAAGAAAGTTCTTCTTCACACAGCGCGTAGTCAACCTGTGGAACTCCTTGCCAGAGGAGGCTGTGAAGGCTAGGACTATAACAGAGTTTAAAGAGAAGCTAGATAATTTCATGGAGGTTAGGTCCATAAAAGGCTATTAGCCAGGGGATAGAAATGGTGTCCCTGGCCTCTGTTTGTCAGAGGCTGGAGACGGATGGCACGAGACAAATCGCTTGATCATTGTCTTTGGTCCACCCCCTCCGGGGCACCTGACACTGGCCACTGTCGGCAGACAGGCTAGTGAGCTAGATGGACCTATGGTCTGACCCAGTATGGCCGTTCTTATGTTCTTATGGGTGCTCACATTTCCCTTAATTAAAATGGTTAACAGAATAAATTAAAAGCTTCTTCTTTGCTCTCACTGAGCAGCGCGTGTATGTGCGCGCTCTCTCTCTCTTTCTCTCTCTCTCCTCTCCCCGGATCAGAGAGGGGCAAGTGTATGACTTCCTCAGCAACTGACCTTTTTGTCCATGCCGTCTTTAGCTGGTTGATCTTTGGGATGCTGTGACTCTTCCTGTTCTTTACAGACCGCGTCACAGTCATCAGAACTGCCCTCATCTTCTGAATCTGATTCCATCTCCTCTTCTTTTTTTTCCAGGAGTGCAGGGACCTGAAGGATACACAGAAGGATTTTGGCCTTAACCAAAAGACAGTGGAACATTTAAAAAATATATACATGTGGCGTTTAAATGGCAGCGCCTCCTGAAAAGAAAGCCTTCACCGAATGTGTGTTTAGCCACTTCTCCACAAGCAATGTGCCTCTAGACACTGGTATTAAAACTACAAAATAGAATAAAACAAAATTAATCCAAGTTAAAAACAAAGAGTACAGTAGACAATGCAAATACAGCTATCTCAGGGGAGCTTATTACAAAACAGTTGCACCACTACCTCCCCACCACATAGAGTTAAAGTATTGTTTGGTGGTATACACAGAGCCTTGGCTTTTTTTTTTAAACATAATTCTACCAAAGCCAGATTTAGAGGTAACTTCACATGGTCTTTAGCAGTAACATAGTCAGACGCCTACATTGCAAAACAGAGCTGTGTATTAATGATACAGGGGAACAAACATGTTATAATCTGGTCCCTTAATGTGGTTATATTTGCATTATAGACATGATCTGTCTAGTGCTGTTTGAATGAACATGACTTCCAAAAAAGAAAAAAAATCCTACTGTTGCAGGATATCTGCAGTCACTTACAGACTGATTAAGTACAGCATTTTTTAGCCTATGTGTTTTTAAAGGACTTTACTGCAACATTTCCATTAGCGAGTACATAAATACTCTGTGTACAACCAGGAGCGGCCCTAGACGAGCTGCAGGCAACGGGCGCCCTAGGCGAAACGTCCGATCGGCGCCCGATCGGCGCCCCCGCCTCCAAAGCCCTCAACAGCCATTTATCTTGGTGCCCTAGGTGACCGCCTAGTCCGCCTTTGTTGACGGGCCGGCGCTGTGTACTACAATCACAGCACAAGTCACACAAAACGTAACAGCACTTGTGATAATGTGGCATTCTATATCAAGTAAGTTTTCTGCACTGGGAAATCCTTTTTCCCCCATTCCTAAACGTAGACTCGGACATATGCTGTTTCCACCTATGGTGATCATCCAGTGGCTCCTTGAATATTTTCATTCCTGAGTTACTCCAGCACTGGTGGAGTAATGCAAAGTAATTCCACCTACTGCAGCACGTGGTATTCACTGCACGTGGTATTCACTACAGCACAGTGGTGTAAAGATGAGATCTTAGATCCTGATACTGCAACTGCCTCTCTGCTAGAAAAAAACAGTCAGCCCTTCAGAAATCAGGGAGCTGCCTCCATTGAACCAAATGCAAGATCTGGCCTTATTTAATACTGCTCGGTAAAATTCACTATAAAAGAAAAACTTAGCAGTCCTCTCACCTTCTGAACACCTGACAAGTCCTTCTTCAATCCCGTCACTGTCTGGTAGAGAATCTAGACACCAGGATAAATTAAAATCAATTATACAAAAAAAAATCTAGCAGCAAAACTCTCATTTTGAACCTGCCAACCAGAGAAAACAGGTTGATGATTATATTAGGTGTGCCTGTTTTCCAGTACCATCCACAAAACTCTGAGCACAAGCAGTAGATTCTGCACATCAGGTTTTACAAACCAGAGATTCCATAGGCCTGACCCTCCACTTTCTGAGATCACACTGTGTTCCCTGTGAATCTTTTGAATGGAGAAACTTCACAACTTATACACAGAAAAGCTGAGAGAGACACAATTTAGGGCTTGTCTTACCAGCTCACTGACATCATTATCATCTATGCAATATTCATGTACAAATATGTTAGGCACTGTGCAAACTCACCCAATGACAGAACCCCACCCTACAGTTTCCAATCTAAAAGAACAAAACAGAAGACGAGTAGCTGTTATAGACAATGCTGGCTACATTTTGCAAGTAGTCTGGTGATTTAGCTTTTTTTGACACTTTCCAGAATTAGGGATGTAAAAGGTTAATCAGTTAACCACTAAGCATTAGGCTTATCGGAATGCTTACTGGGTAACCAGTTAATTGGACTGCCAGCTATGTTAGGCTGGCTGGTGGCAAGCCAGCCAGGTTAGGACAGCAGGCGGGGCTGTATAGCAGGCAGGTGGGACCCTGACCGTGCCACAGTAGCCCCGGCAGGCAAAGGCGGAATTTTGGGAGGGGGGACAGCAGTCATGCACTTCAGGACACAGCTTGCTTTTCATCCCATTTCCAGGATGCTAAGGGAGTGAGGGGAAAGTGCTTGCATTCCGTGCATGCCTCTTACACCTGGCTGGTGAAGGGAGTTCACCAGCCAGGTGTGAGAGGCATGCACGGAACGCAAGCACTTTCCCCTCACTCCCTGATAGTCCGGGGAACGGGATGAAAAGCAAGTCAGATGAAAAGCAAGTTGTGTCCTGGAGCACACAGCTGCTGCCCCTCCCCCCGGAATTCTGCCCTTGCGGGCAAGGACAGGCAGAACCCCAGCCATGCTGCATCAGCCCTAGGCAGGAGTAGGTGGGACCCCAGCCTTGATTGTACTGCAGAGGCCCCAGCAGGACCCCAGACCTGGACCCTGGAGCAGGCAGGACCCCAGACCCAGACTCTGGAGCCTGCTGTGCCACAGCAGCCCTGCCATACCTACTCACAGTCCTGGTAGGACACCTCCCCCCGCACCCTGGATGCCCTGCACCTACCAACGGTTAACCCGTTAAATGACACAATTTTAATCATTTAACCGGCTAAGTGTTTTGATGAATGTTTATATCCCTTTCCAGAATGGGAAGATCATCTAGAAAAGGGACAAATAATACGGTTTCAATACATGTAGTACAGCCAATGTGCTGCAATGCACTGATGACACTTTTTTTTAAAAACACATAAAGGGAAAATTGTGATGTCTTTACTTAAATCATCTCCCCAACTCACTTATTAGAATCTTCAGCTATCCAGGTGTTTTTAATTATGTTCCTTTGTCACTCAAGAATGGATCTGTTTGAAAAGCCCTGCTTTTCTGAGCTAGAATCTCTTACTGTGCGTAACACAGATTTTGAGAACTCGGTCTCTACATTTTGTAACACCATAGCAAATTGACTTCTCAGACCTGGAGCAAAGTCTACACTATTCATGGCATATCAGCGGTATCTAACAGGGCCCGATGGTGAGTCTTGTCTATATAGATACCACAAAAGCTCTGTTACACAGCTCTATTGAAGTGAGGTTGATCAATGAACACCTGACTGTAGTACAGTTTTAGCTTTATTCTGGGAAATTGGAAAATATCTGAAGTTTCAACAGGACAATGAACAATGGAAAAAATGTAAGTTCAATTATTCCTATTGCTAGATTCCAGCTTATGTATTTCCACATTATGCTTCCAGTCAAACCACAAAAATAATACAAAATTAATTTCAAAGGGATGTGGCTGCATTTTTATTTTGTAAAAACGAAAGTCAGAAGTAAGATCCTTGGACTGAGATGTAACCAAGATCAATGAATTTACACCAGAGATGAATTTGGTCTTTCTTCCTACCATATGTGAAGTTTATTCCATACATAGCTGAAACTGAATGCCAAGTTGATTTGACAGCTACCACAAATCCATTCAGAAAGAGGATGTGATTGTTTGCAGCTGATCCCTGACATTTTAGTGTGTCTTCTGAATGCATTCATTCTTGAAGTTTTTGATATATATAGTTACAAAACCAGGATTCACCAAGAGTTAAAACAAACCGCTGGTGATTCTTCCACAAGAAACCACAGCTAATGGTACTACCTTTGGTTACATTTCTCTGCCAGTTCAAGTTGTTTGTAATGGCTCAGGAAGTCTACTTACATTATCTTGCTGTACGTTTAATGCCATGTCCTCTTCCTTCAATTTCATCATAACATCTACATCCCTCTCGTAGTTTTTAACTTCAGTCAGGGTTCGGGGGATATAAGCTTTCTTAAACACCTAACAGGGTAAAATGAAACAAGTAGATTTACTGAATTATATATATAGTTCTGATTACAGAACTTTTCCTTGGGAATCATCCTGATGAGTATCTGGGATCAGATGACACCCATAATTTACAGATCCTATCTCATCGTCTTTGGCCACCAGTACTCAGGGCTCTGGGATTCAGCCCCACGTGGAGTGCCTGAGGATCAGAGCTTCACCCCATGCCCCCCAGCTTCAACCCTGTGGGAGACAATGTGGGAGCAGGGCCACCAGGGATTGGGTCTTCATCCCCATGACAACCAGCTTCAGCTCCACAGGGGGTGCTTAAGATTGGAGCTTCAACCACGGGCCCCATGGATCCCTTGAAAGGGCTCATGGACCCCCCCCAAGGAGCAGTGGACTCCTGGTTGAGAACTGCTGGTGGTCTAGGAAACCTCCTGATGACACAGGTGATGCTGACCAGAGATTACAAAGAAGATTTCATGAGAATAATTTAGATTAGGGGTCTCAAACTTCCAGCCCACAGGCCATCCCTGGCTGGAGCAATTGCACCATCTGGCCAGGAAGTCCCAGTGGGCCAGCAGACGGTGGGGATCCATTCCCATCTCCCAAACTCTGCCCCTTCCTGTCACTGCACCGCCCTCTCACCCCCATCTTACCCCATTCCCAGAGGACGCTGTTTCAGGGATTGTCAAGGGGAGGCCTTGTGCAGCACGGCAGCAGCAGATGGACCCCTCGCATTTCTCATGGCAGCAGGAGCCACTGGGAAGCGGAGTGAGTTTGCCTGCTGACTATGCTCCACCTTCTTGTAGTTCCCGCTGCCAATGGGGAGTGTGGGGAGGTCAAACAGCTGCTTCCACGCTGCACCAGGCCCCCTGCGTGATTCCCAAAGGTACGTCCTCAGGGACAGGGTGTCGTGGGAAGAGTGGGGTTATGGCCGGAAGGCATAAGGCCCGGTGGAACAGTAATGGACGTTCCTCCCTTCCCCAGAACGCACAATTGCTCCAGCCGAGGATGAGCCAGGAGTTTTGAGACCACCTGGTTTAGAACAAGGGATCTTAAACTTCACTGCACCATGACCCTTCTGACAACAAAGTTGCTACATGACTTCAGGTGGGGGGGTGGAGCCTGAGCTGCAGCAACCTGAGAAACGGGAAGGAAGGGCATGTCTACACTGGGGAGTTATTTTGAAATAACAAGCAGAGCGTTCACACTACCAAGCCCGTTATTTCGAAATAATAAGTCCTGCATTCCTTGGGGAATAAGCTTATTTCCAAATAGTCGTTTCAGGAGTTATTAATCTCATAGCGTAGACATAGCTGATGAGCCCTGGGACTGAGCCCTGGGACTGGAGCAAGGGCTTCAGTTTCAGCCCTGGGTTCCGGCAAGTCTAGTGCTGGTGACCATATTAAAATCACCTTCCTGGGGATGAAGGAAGGATAAGGGAGGTGCAGAATGTAGAGAGGTTGGGGGGCTCCTCCAGTGGCACAGTGGATAAGGTACCTGCCTCCAGACCCAGAGGTCAAGGGCCCAACACTCGTCGCAGCTCTGCCCCCCTCCCACCCCCGCAGGGACAGCCAACCCTGGCACCCCTGGGATGAAGGAAAGATAAGGGGGCACAGAAAGTCTAGTGCTGGTGACCATATTAAAATCGGGTCACAACCCACTTTGGAATCCCAACCCACAGTTGGTTTAGATATCATATAAAGAACCATTTAATATCTGAAAGCCTCTCCACGCGGTTCAGAACATACCAGTGTATTGAATGTGATATTCTGTGAATCAAGGGGAACATTACAGAGTCTTCTAAAGGGACAATGTAAAGATTCCTCTTCTGGCAGAGGAAAAAAAAATCCTCACCTCCTCATCCACATGATCTTGACTGGACCGTTCTTCCTCTGTTCTTTGGGCTGCTATTTCCATCGCCTACAGCAATATGAAGTGCAATACAAAATCATCACTCTTCATAATCCCGTCCCTCATGCTGGATGATAATTCACCCAGCTGCTCCTATTTGTGTTTCCCCACCTCCACTCAATTCACAGGGAATCTGTTCTTTCCCACTCGTGGAAAACACTCCAGCTTTTCATACCACAATGCCTTTAGTGACACCTACCGGTGCAGAACATTTCTGCAGGGCACAGCCACTTAAACCCCACTCCTGGCCACTGATGTACTTAAGAGAGAGGGGAAACCCACTTTCCCTCCACTCCTGCAATCCAAACACAGAGCCATATTATGCCTGTACCTACACCAGTATGGGATAACAGGGAGTCTCTGCCTGCTGCTCATGTTCTCACACAGGAAGCTGCGTGCATTCCCCAAATGCAGAGAGTTGCTCCTATTGCTCCAAGCAGCACTGGACAGCCAGAGGAGTGAGATGGGAGTATTGTAGCCACAGTTCTCCTCCCTCCAGCCCAGTGCAACGGAGAGTTGCCAAAAGCTGTGTGTGTCACACAAGTGTATAGGGACTGCTTGGAAGCACTAGCCCCCTACCCAGTGTTCCAAGTTGGGGCAGGAATAATGTCTCCTGACACCCCGTTCCCAACATGGCAGAAGTCAGGATACGAGAGTCTTAATTTGATCCTTCACCACCTTTGTTGCTTTGACTACCAGAGCTGGAATTTACTGCAACAGCTAACTGGTAAAGGAGAACGCAACATGGTTGCTGGGGTTGATGACATGATGAAGGGACTGCTAGAGCTAGGGGGCTGGAAAATAATCATTTATTCAATAACATTCTATGGGGCAACAACCGAACCCCCACTGAATTTAAACCCACCTCTGCTTGAGTCTCAACAAGACTAACGAGACAGAGGGAAGGGGAAAAGAGCAACAGTGAGTAACTGAGACCAGCCTGTAGCAGTCCCCTCCTCCTAGAATAAGCAAGTTCCTTTCACCAACTGGACCAATCAACATTTAGCTGGTGACATTGGTTTCTTTAGGGTGGGTGGAAGCTTTCTTCACTACATTCAAACTCATTTACCCCCAAATCTGCCTCACTCATCCCACTCATACACCCCACTCCACACAAACATGGCAGAGAGGAGTGGATAAGTTCCCCTGAGTTACATATATTGATGTTAAAACACTTCTACTTTTTTTTTAACTGCTGTCTCATTACACAGGGCATAATCTTTCCTGCAGAAGCATCATTGTGGGACAAATGGAATAGATTAACTTGACCCATTTCTTATTTTACTCCTTAAATCTTCCAGGACACTCAAGTCTGACCTTTGAGAGATAAGCATCCAAGTTGTCACTTGTGATAGAAGGATCTGTAATAAACTCAAAGAGCTCTCTCACAGTCATCACTGCAACACCGTACTTCCAGAAAAAGTCTGCCAGGAAGCAGGGGAAAAAACAAAGTTAGAATGATTCAAGTTCACTTCAAGTTTATACACCATCAAAGTGATATTAAAGTGACAGTACATTTAGAAAAATAGTTTTATACATTGGGGAAATTCTCTACAAGGTTTGCAGACTCCTACTGGGTGTGGTTATCAGTAAACTTTTGGTCACCCAAAGTCCAAGTTACCCATCCTCCAGACACAGCAAATGAGAATGAAGCATGCAAATTTGAAGCCCAATCTCTGTTCCTATTGAAGTGACTTCAATGCAAGGCAAATGGAACCAGGAAACAAGTGAAAAGCAGGAAGGTGGCAGGAAAGGCTTCATAGAAGATCAAGCAGATGCAGTAAGTTGGGATTAAACTTTGTAGATATCAAACAGTAAAATCTGAAGATCTAGAATTTCTAGAAATCAGAATCAAAGATGTGCCCTAAGGTACAGTTAAGATCTATTTACATTTCATTCATAGGGGGACAATATAGCACACACCTTAGACTAAATGCCCATTCTTTGATACTCATACCCAGCTGGCTTAAGATACCAACACAAACTAAATCTGAAAGTTGACAGAGCAAATAAGGTTTCATATCCAAGTAAAAACCAAAGGCGTTCCATGGGGTATTTAGCTGAATATTCTCTAACACTAAAGCTCTCTGTGGATAAATCAACATAGCATCCGTGAGAAATGAATTAGAAAGACAGCCTGGAAGCAGCTAAGGTGGCTCTCACAGCCAGGACAGAACACATAGCATCTAAGATCACTGTCATGCTCATGGAGAAATACTCTTGCAAGTTCTATAGTAAACAAAGTAAACATCAGTGTGGAAGTAATAAAGCAGAAAACTGGGGTGACAAAGAGCCTTCCAAAGTCACATGGCACTTAGAGAAAGCAAGCCGCACAATGTGGAGAAGAGAGTAGATGGTGCAAATAGCAGAAGGAAACTTTCACAAACCCATGGAACACCAGAGGGATAAGACACTACTAGTTCATTGGCTCCAAAGCAATATGTGACAACAAAATTTGAGAAGTTCTGTTTTACAGATTTTTCTTTTTTCTTAAATAAAGATTTCAGACAGCAAGGAAGACAATGTTAACAAAGTAACACCGATTGTTTTGACGATTTCAAAGCAAAATGCAGACCAGGTGTTGTATGCTTGTACAATATGAAGATAATTTCAATATTTTTAAATAAAATACTGTTTGAGGGTGCTTACTACATCTTACTGAACTTGACATGAAATATTAGTATAGTTCTTTAACAACAGATCATCAAGGGCCCCAAACCTGTAACCTGTTCTACACAGTTGCAAGGACTAACACATAATCAAATCAAGAATAACATTTTGTTGACTAAAAAATTCTGTACTTGATTTGTAATCACTCAACAAAGCAGACCTATAGTCTAGATGTAACTGCAGGTAGATATTTCCTTTGTTGTAATAAAAGAAATTGTGTGAACTCTGCTTTCCTTAGCCTAGCCTAAAACATAAGCTTACATGTAATTGAATTTGTGTAACTTACTGTAGATTGGTGAGCTGTACTTAGTTTAGTATAGTTTATTGGTTTTCTAATTAAACTTTTGCACATCCTAAGATAATGCACATTTTAATTAACTCCATTCTGTTCTACACACAGTCTGAAGAATACAAGGAAGTACATGGTTAACATTCCTAATGGAATGAGCTATCAGAAGAGGAGCTGAACTACTGCCCACTCACCATTGATATTGGCACAATCTTTCCGCAGGAATTCTAATGCATGTGGGTGATCATGCTCCACCGACTGAGACACATCAATGATGTACACCTCTCCACTGTGGTATCTGAAGATGCAGCAAGAGAAAACCAGGGAGAAAATTACAAATATCCCACCATCTGAAAACAAAATGGTTCATGTTTTGTGGGCCTAACACTAATGTTTTGCTGTAGGACACATTCTATATACCGTAGGGTGTTTCTTTCCCCAGTTATACTATTGAACATTACTTAAGGGAACAATCCTGGGGTGAACATAAAAAGCAATTTTAGAACAATGAATTAAAATGCCTTTACTTGTTTATTCTTCAGCAGATGAAAAGACTCACTGAATGACCTATTTAGAGAAGTATTTTGCAAGTTAAATTATCTGAGAGAAATCTGGGTTGAAATCTGCATAATAATCAGGTAAATTATAAAGCAGAGCTGAAAGGAGAATACCACTCTTCCACAGGAGCATATTAATACTCCACACCTCTACAAATTATGAGAGAAGCCATCAATGCCTACATTTCAAATGATAAAACACAGAACAAGGTTTAAAAACATACAGCATATTAAATTCGCTGAGATCTGCATGAACAAGCTTGGCATCCTGATACATTCTTCTCATGTACTGTATGACCTGTAGATACAACTCCCGGGCTTTTGAGTCAGATAATTGAGCATTTTTCAACAGAGGAGCAGGCCTTAGATTTAAAAACAAAAAAAAACCAAAAACAGAATAAATTCTCCATTTCACACCAGCTGTATAGTCCCTTCACTGCAATACTTAATGCATTTTAATTCAGTAAATGGAGAGACCCTCAGTGATTTACTCAAACACTGGACACTCTTGGGCAGCTCCACAATTAATATAAATATTCATAGCTCCGCTGCATAAAGTGGAACTATAATGTTTTACACCAGCTGAAGAATTAGACCACAACACTGTATTAAATATTTACACTAGAAAATGTTAATTAACACTTCTAATATGCATCACTAATGAATTTTCCAACTAAAGCATTAACACCTCACAACCTGAGCCATGACATTTATTTTACATTCCTGTAACAGAGAATCCTCAACATCCGTGTTCTATGAAGTATAAAAAGTTCCATGTACATCTAGTTACAGCACTGATGCCTTAATTTCTAGCTAATGCAGACTATTTGCTCACTGCTTGCATGGATTAGGCTTTGGAATCAGGCAGACCCTCTGCAATAGGAGCTAGTGGGGTTTTTGATATTGTACATCTCATCTATATATAAAGCAATGTATTCAATTTATCACAAGCCTATCCCACAAAGTAAGCAAATTCAACAGACTTTTTTTTTAATTACCTTTGTTCAAGCCTATCAATAAAGAAGTTCTCATTAATTTCTTGATGATACTTACATGTCACCCTTACCAATAAATCCCATGACAAGTACATGACTTCTTAGCATAATTGGCTCTGGACAAGGTATTTGTGCTGTATTCAACCTGTAAAATTACAGCAAACAACCCATAACTACCTATTAAAAACAAACACAATCTATAGGATTTATAATTTGTATTATGATTGTGCCAAGACACACCAATTAAGTTTGGAGCCCCTGTGTGGTAGGTGCTGTACAGAGAAACAGACAGCCCTTTCTCAAGGGACTTACATTCTAAATATACAAAGGGATGTATCATCACCCCCATTTTACAGATGAGAAGTGGACACACAGAGAGAAAGTCCAAGGTTGGACAGGAAGTTTGCGGCAAACCTCAAAAGTGAGCCCACACCTGCTCAGTCCCAGTCTTAACCACAAGACATAAATCAGACCTGGCTTTTGTGGGACTGTAGTGCTTTGAACCCCACAAAGCACCTCGACCAGGTTGAAGGGCAGTTTGCCCTGTCCCACTCTTCCAGAGGCCCCCAAACTGAGTTGTGCTGAGTCACGCTTAGTCACTTGGAATGTGGGAAGCTATGCCATAGTCCAGTGTTGATCACACTGTGGCAATGGGCAGTATGGGCCTGGGGTTTTTGAAGATCGCTATTATATTGCTTACTAACTGGTCCATTAGCACTAAAAGTTATGCTGGTTAGCACTAAAAGTTCCATAGTGCGCTTTGAACATAGATACATTAAACACTTTTAGCTTTAGAAATCACAGCCCTGTTATGCACTCTGTAGATATACGCTTTGTTATATATTTTTCGTTATACTAAACTGCTCCATAAACCTTCCATCCCACTATCCAGTTGCATTAGCCAGTCTGCCCCTCTGTTGCTGACCAAGTGCTTCATCCTTACCCCACCCTGCCCTTTCCAGACAGACAAATGCCTGCACTACCAACAGCTGGTCACAAGTTAATGACATTGCTGTGATTTATTCTCCCCACAAATAGATGAACTAATAAGAGACTCCTTGAAATGGTGCCTGTGTAATGTATACACTGCAAAAAGAGAATGGTCTCCTTTGTCCCAGGAGTCCTTTGCAGCTCCACTCTCTTCTCTGATGGAAGGGCGGGGGCATTTGAAAGGTCTGTGCTGTGGGGGGACTGACTGTGCCCTGCAATAAAATGGCATTAACCCTGCCCATTGGTGGAAAGCAATGTGCCCAGCAGTCAGTGTTCCACTATGGAGTATGATGGAGTTGAGTCAATACAGCTCACAGTGTTTCAATAGGGAATAAATAATACTTTGCACTTCTGGCTCCCCATCTACCTGGGGAAACTGACTGTCTTCTGACAGAATTTTCAGTGGTGAGTGTGGGACATAAGAGAATTTGTTCCCCTACCCAGGATCTGGGCAGCAGCTGTTTGACAGAACAAGAAATAAGGAAGACTCCTGTATCTAGCTGAGAATACAGAGTGCATGGAATGGAATTTCAGAGCTGGGAGGTGGGCAGGAAGAGGGGAGGAGGAAGGACCCCAAGTGAACACACCAAGCAGGAGACAGGAGGAGGACTCCAAGAGACCATGCCATGGAATCAAGCCAAGAAGGAAGCAGGGACTTGAAGAGGAAGAAGGATCTGCATATAGGCAGAGCTTAAGATTATTTGTGTCTTGGCTGTCACCAGTTGAGAGCGGGGATAATAACGCTCCTTTTTGTGGGTGGTGGAGGGCTTTCTCCTGTGGGCTGTTCCCCAGTTCTGGGGGGTACCTTGGTGCAGTGGCTGGGATTCTCTGCTGTTCCATTTCTGAAACACACAGCACTATCTCTCTATCACGCCTTTGTGAGTGACAGTATGAATCATGGGGCAGATCAGGTTCCAAACATCTTGTTCCTCCATAAAGGAGGACAGGATCTGAGGCAGATTAATATCAGATCCCACCTTTTGTGCTTGGGTGGGAAGGGGCATCTGGGACAAGCTGGAGCTCAACAGAACATATACCATCAAATAATCCATCTCCTGATGGCACCGGTTTATTGGATAGCTCTCTAGCTTGCCTCATTCCCTCCTCCCTGACACCCCAACTATTCACTCACAAAACCACTGATCCTAATTGAAAGAGGCTACAATGCTCTCTCTCTCTCTCTGCAAGTTTCAGCAGGTTTCACTCTGCAGGTGTGGAAATGCTGGAGATTCAAATCCAGTTATGTCCCTCGTTGCCAGGGGTTTTCAAAAATGTGTGAGTTAGGAGAACAAGGCCTACTGAAAGTTAATGAGACTTGTACTCCTAACTCATAAATACACTTTTGAAAATCCTACACTAAATCTAGTGGGAAGACACTGGGTCCATAAATGGAAGAGATGACCAATGCCTCCCCAATGAGGGCAGGGTGCCAGAATTACTTAAAAGAGTAATTGTTTGACCTTTGCAAGAAAATCAGCCTTGACACTGATAATAGCTTCTATTATCACCTTCTCCCTCACCCTACTATTCTGGAGAACGTTTTAACCAAACAGCCGGGCAACAAGGCATGTCTGTGCCAAAATTAAATATAAAAATCACCTTATTAAATTCCTCATCTCTTTTTCTGCCCATGTCTTCACCATTTTCCTCGGGTTTCCTTTACAGTATCCGTGACGAAATCTTAAAAACAAACACACCACAAAGACTTAAACATTGCCATATTGTTCTATTTATAGAATATCTGTGACAAAAATTAAGAGCAATCTGTAGGTAAATGCAGAGTTAGTCCTGAAGATGTTTGTCGACATTAAAGAACTCCAACTCACCTGAATTCCCCACTCACATATTTATCCCGATCTTTAAACATCAAAATAGAGGTTTTATAAATCTTTATTGCTCTGTTCTCTCCATTCACTGTACTGGCATGATAGACATTAGCCTATAAGGGTGAAGGTACAAGAAACAGCATTAACGTCCTGGGAACAAATGAAGTACTGAAAAGTTTGCTCAGGCATCAAATACTGTCAAGAACACAATTTTCTAGAAGAAAAATTAAACCTTTGGGCTTTGTCATAAGGTGGCTGCCCCTTTAAATGGAAATGGGTCTGAATCCCACCACTGACATAGCCAACTCTCCTTCACAGAGGGGCCAATCAGGCCTCTGGTGTACATAAGGGAGAAATTTTAGGTGAGGAATAGATCTGAGCCTGATCAGCTGCAGAAAGCAAGAAGGCTTCTCCTGGAGAACCTGAGATAGCAGGGGAAGGTTGTTTGCCCACTTCTTGGTGGTAGGTCCTGACCTCCAAGCCAGGTGGGACAACTGCACTCTAGTGGAAATGCCCTGGAGGAAGGACTGTTAAGCTGATCTTGTTCTGAGTTACACTTGTTTTGACAGACTTTCTTAAAAATCCAGATAGAACTAAATGAGCGTAACTGGGGTGGGAAGTCAGCTACAGGAAACTGTATGAGGACTTAATAAATTGGACCTCAAAAGGGGAATCTTGGTTTTGAATATCTAGTACTAGGAAGAATTTTTTAAGGAGAATTAAGAAGAGGGAAACTGAGGCAGAGGTGATGCCAGGACACCCCAAGATGTAAGGGGAGTTCTGATGTTGGCAATGGTTTTACAGGCCTCAACCCCAGAGACCCATGCATCCATCAGGGATCCCCAATGAATTCAACACGGTTTTACTCAGGCCCAGGGTCCAACCACAGGGAATTGCTTACAAGATTGTGATCTAAAACCATACAAAGATGTTAGTGTGTGTAGAAAGCTCTAAAACGTACGTGCAGTAGAACTTCACAATAATGGATGGGATGTCCATTGCAGATAACTTGACAGGAGCCTGATCCAAAGAGATGCAAGCACCTCAGCTCTTGCTGATGCTCTGCACTCCTGAGAGTGGTCAACGGAACTATCTGCATGAGTGAGGACTACACATATGATAAGCAGTGGTCTGTTTCCCCTGTAGTCAATAGAGTTTTGCCTGTTAAAACTAGGGATGTTAACTATCAGTTAATTTGAATAGTCGAGTAACCTCATAAATTCTTATCGGTTAGCCGACTATTCTATAGTCCCCGGGGGCAGGGCGGGGTGCCAGGAGGGAGCTAGTCCCTGTGCTGCTGCCTCTGATAAAGAGGGGGAGGTCTGAGCCTGCCTCTGCCTGGGAGGGGGAAGAGGAAGGTTCTGAGCTCCCAGACCCAGTGCAAACTGGAACTAAGCTGGGCTTCCTGCCCACCTGACTCTTAATACACTTTAAATGCAGAGCCACAGCGGGGATAAGTCCCGGACCCAGCATGAGCCAGAACTGAGCTGGGCTGCTGGCCAGCCTGCTAAAAAGTTTACTGGGGGGGAGGGAAATGCGTGTAGTCTATAGCATTAACCTGTAAGCTTTTCCTTATCGGTTAATCAACTATACTATTACATCCATAGTTAAAACTAGCCCCTGTACAGCATGCTAGCATGAGACCTGTGTATCATGCATATCCCTAAAATATGGTCTAAGTCAGCAGTTCTCAAACTTTTTGGGCTCCGGAGCCCTTTACAAGCGTAAGAATTTATGCAAAGCCCCAGCGGTCCACTGATTGTATGTGTTGTACCTATCGATGTTTCCAGTTTGTCAACCTCGCGGAGCCCCTGGAGATGTCTCATGGAGTCCTGGGGCTCCACGGAGCACAGTTTGAGAAACACTGGTCTAAGTGGAATTTAAATAGTGCTTAATTTTTTGATTATTAAACAGAGCTTAATAGCTTCACTATTGGTATGTGATGAAATTCAAAATAATAGATGCCACACTGTACAGTAAATAAATTAACTGCTTGACAAGCACAAGTTAATTGATTTAATACCAGAGAAAATAAGTATTTTACTGTTTCCCTTTTATCACAGTAAATTCAATTCAATTTGCAAAAAATAGATTGTAGCACGCCAGTTGGAACAAGACTCACTTCTTTTCCTGTGCTGATGCAGCCATTTATCTCTGATATGACTCCTCTAGTTAGCATCTTGAACAGAATCATTCGAGTTCTTGGATCTAATACCTCATGGGAAATTAAAAAAACAAAAATAAGCAAACTTACTTTATTCAGTTCATTGAAAATATTATTGAACTAATCCATCCTGAATTGAAGAAACAGAACCACAGAATCTTAGTGGATCAAGCCATTCCCAATTCTATCCGAATAGTTTGGTTTTTTTTATAATTTTGGAATTCTCTTTAAAAGATTATGGAAAATATGCTTATGACCTGTGTGCAACCATTAATCAGTGGTTTGCAATATTTGACATGCATTCTTAGGTGAATGCTATTAAAGTAACTGAAGAGTGATTTCCCATCCAAAATGCCAATAAAAAAAGTAAAACACAACTACCCTAAAATGTGCCAGGCATTTACAATAGCACATGCTGGTCCTTTTGATATACAGGTATCATACTAGCTATAGAAACAAAAATGTATGAATTAAAAAAAATGGCACTACTTCAACTTTTCCATGGAAAATTCCACTTTTGAGTAAAGTTGAAATGAAATTCTATGCCTATCAACAAAATCCCAGTTGACTACAACAGCAAATCTTAATACTTAGCACCACAATCTTCTCCAAGCCACCTGTGAAAGCAAACACTTTTCATAAAGTAGTCGTGTTCAGAAAGACAAGAAAAACATGGGGCGGCGAAGCCCTGACCCCACTTAAGTCAATGACCGTGCTAGGATTTTACCTCTGGTTATTGAAGTCAAATGAAAATAAGCCTTTTTAACAAACAGTTTGATATATTTAACACTTACCTGTTCTACTGTTGCTCTGTCTGATTTATCTTTGACTCGATACCTAGCGGAAATGAAAATATAACAGCATGATATGATCTACTCAGGAAGAATAACCTTAGCTCCACCAATAATTTTTCCAGAAAAACTGCCCAACAAGAAAATTAACCAAGGAAGGGAGAGAAAAAAGGAAGCATCATTACATTAAAATGCAATTCCTTAGCTGGCAAAGTACCACCATGTTCTGCCTTATTGGCTAATCCCATAGTCACTGAAATGAATTAGATTTGCCACTGACTTCAAAGAAAGCAGGATCAAGTCCTGGCAATGATTTAGTGAATGGTTCAGCAAATCATTCTATTTTATGGGGAAAATATTAATTCCAAAACACAAACAGCACATAGAACATTTACATTTTCCAACTTCTAGTTTATTCAGCATTACAGAGCATGCTGCAAATCATAGCAGAAAACAATTTAAGAGTATAAGAGCTTTCAATAAATCAAAACAAATGCAGCCACCCAAAGTACTTACATATCTGCCTCCTTTTGTCTCGACTTTTCTGTGACTTTGTTTATTACAGAGTCAGCAAGATTTAACCTATCTGAAAAATACATTTAAAAAAAGAAGTGAAGACCAAAGAGGTTTTCCACACACAAAACTGCAGCTGCAATCTGCTTCCAAGAGACATATCACACACATTCAAGGTACATAAAGGAATACCTGTAACAAGATGATCACATTTTCAAAGCATAAGCACTAGAGGCATAAATTAAATTAAGCTTTCTCCTTTATGGGTTTGAGATCCACTCCAGCATTACAGAGGAGCAACAGGGGCTATTGCTTAGGTGATTAGACAGAGCCTAGAAATGCTGTCCTTTCAGATGAGATATTTAACAGAAGTCCATTTGTTCCTCTCTCAAGAAACTTAAAAAATCGCATGCCATTTTTCCAGAGTAAGCAATAAACATCAGTGTCCAAACCAATCTTTTCAAAGTAACACTAATTCTGATGTTTAAGATGGCATGTGACTTAATGCCAAGTGTACTGCTGCTGTTTGTGTCTATAAATTGCTGTCCTACTCATTTATCTAATCAGTTGGAATACTTTTGGTATGAAATCACTGTATCCTAGATAAATTTGCTATCACAAGATACCAGGGTATGTTACACAGCAACTTCACTGAACACTGAATATATAGAGAATTGCTGAACTAAAGAAGCTGAGATGCTTCAGTTTTGGGAATTATCAAATGAGGGTCTGATTGACATCTGAGTCCCTCCCTCCCAGCCAATTAGACTGTTTCTGGGGTCAAACTACAAAAGAGTTATTTTGTGTAGTCAGGAGGAGTCAGGAAAGGGAGACAGACAGCTCTCTGGGAAGGAGGAGGCTCCAGGAATGATCTCTACAAGACAAACATGATGTCTGAAGAAGGCATCCAATATCGACCCTTCTAACTGTTTGGTAACAGCTGGCTAGCTATAATGCCTAAAAGTCCCAGCTCAATGGAATTAGAATTAGTCACTGAATGTCACTAAGGTGTACCTATTACCATAAAAGATGATGATAGGATTATACTTACCAAGATTAATTTTATGTTCAAATTTTCTTAGAGCCTTGTCTGTAGGAGTGGACATTTTTGCTGAATTGCAACTAGGGGTCTGTCTATTTGCCTGAAACAAAGGATTTGTTACATAATTTGCCTTCCCTAAGTAGCCTAAATACACACAGTATCTTGGGAGGGGAAACCAACTTATTTAGTTTGATCTGCTCATGTATCTCAACACCTGTGTAAGCTTATCAGCATTTAAAAAATCTGAATGTGTCAGAGTATGGACACAGTTTAGAAATGAAAATGATTTCAGTTACGAGAAAACAAAACATATGTGGGTTCAAATCCTATTACCCAAGCACTCAAGGAGAAGGTGCTTGTTAATCACCTAATCAGGGGACTGGCTGTAACTCAGTCAGATTGGCATATTTTAGCTCCCAAAAGGGAACAAGAACACCAATGATGGGGCAAACAAAGAGACAAAATACCAAGAGAAAGATGGGGAAACAGAGAAGGGAGTCAGAGCAAAAAGAGAGAAGGGACATGAATGGCTTGTCAAAGAGGCATCAGTTCCCATAGGCAATCTGATCCAGCCCCACTCACTGTCGGCACCATTCAGCTGCCCATCAGAAGCCCTAAATGGCACACACCATTCACAAGCCCTTTCTTCCTAGATCTCCTTCCAAAGCCTACATGGCAAAAACAGACAGCCCAGGGAATATGTTTTGTGCCAGTCACAACATTCTATAAGTGCTCCCCTTCAGTTTCCCAGAGATATTCTGATGTCTATCTATCAAAGAGAAAAGGAGAGATTTTCTATTTCTGTTGCCCAAGATGAGAGCATAGTGAAAAGTAAATTAATTTTCAAATTAGGTGGGTTAATTATTTGAGCTAGTAATTCAGCCAAGATTTCCAGCTTGATAAGAGTCCCCCCTACATGCATTCACCTTTGGTGTTTTTCAGAGGTTAGCTTGCTTCCTTTACTAGACACAAAATGTGTGCTTGCCCTTCCACACACACACACACACCCAGATGCATTAAGCATGATGTCTCCCAAACTGGTGAAAAGGAAAGGATAGAAACACAGGAATATGTAGAGGGAGGGTATTGAAAGGAGGACATAGCAGTGATATCAGGGTGGAGAGAGAGGTTGAGATCCCAAAGGAATGGAAGAGGAGTTCCAGCCACAAGTAACACCATGCAATAAGAACTGAGGAAGAAAAACTACTGGGGGGTGGCATTCACTAGGATTTAATGGGTCTATGTGTTAGGGATGTAAAAGTATAACCATTTAAACGGACAGCCAATAAACCTGGGTTTAGTGGTTACCATTCACGGTTATACGCAGGCTCCCACCCTACTTCTGGGAAGCCTGCCGCCACCCCACATTGCTCGTGCTGTATCAAAGCATCAGCGCGGGGGGGCAGGAGCCAGCTCCCCAGGAGCAGGGCAGCAGGCAGGAGCCGGCTGCTACCCCACACTGTGGGTGCGTTTAACCGCTGAGATTTTTAGCGGTTACATGCTTACCCAATTACCTGCTTTTTAACATCTCTAGTGTGCGTGCATGCACGCGCATGTGTGTGACAGACACTCAGCAAGGGGACATTCCTAAGCAGGGAGAAGTCCCAACTTGAATTTATGGTTGGGGTCACATTCACATATCATCTTGCCCCTGGTGCAGTCCTGTTTACTATTAAGCACTCTGGAGCTGTCTGTAACGTACCTGTGTATTGCAGCCTCCAGCTGCAGTAGGACGCTTGGTGAGTCTTCCAACTGAATCATCCCAGTCCCACTCTTCATCCTCATCGTCATCCTCTTCAAATTCATCAGTGTCCACTTCCTCAGATAAACAGGATTGCTGTTTCTTAACAGTTACCTCCTCCTCCTCTTTCACTGTTTCAGTGACCTGGGTAGATTCACTTTTAAAAAGAAAAGATCCATATAATTATTACCTATATTACCAAAATGATTATGAAATCAATGGACAGTCATCCAGAAGAATGAATTAGCAAGGGTACTTCTGTGCTCAATATTTTATTATTTCCCCTGTACTGAAATAGCAATGCACACCCTTCTGCATGGTGATTCAGTTTTACTGTAGTACTCTTAAGTATCTTCCTTTGCTTAAATGTTGTTTTATAATTTGATCAGTGAATCAAGAAATTTGGCTCTCCTTGCAACTCCCACAAAACTTCTACACTAGAGAAGATCATTCTGTTCACGCTTCAGAGGCAAACAAACTCTACTGTCCTAACAAGGAGGCTAGGATAGGATAGGCTTCTAGCTGAGATGATCCCAAACTGGACCTTACTGATGATCTGCAGAAAGCTCAACAAATATCCCTGTCTGAGAGATCAACAGATCCAGCTCGAAAACAGATGACCTAGAAAGGAGCATTTAGTTATTATGAGTGAGTAAGAGCCACCCTAAGCCTGGTCTCTATGGGTATGTCTACACTGCATTTCTCTTTCGAGAGAGGAATGCAAATGCAGCTGAGTGAAATTGCAAATGAAGTGCAGATTTGAATTTCCCACGCTTCACTTGCATAATTGCATCCGGGCGCTATTTCGAAATACCCTATTAAAAGAAATGCTGTCTAGATGCAGTTATTTCGAAAGAAAACCCTTCTTTCGAAATTACCGTTAAACCTCATTTTATAAGGAGCAAGGGTAATTTCGAAAGAAGGATTTTCTTTCAAAATAACCACGTCTAGACAGCGTTTCTTTTTTCAAAATAGGGTATTTCGAAATAGCGCCCGGACGCGATTATGCAAATGAAGCACGGGAAATTCAAATCAGCGCTTCATTTGCAATTTTGTTCGTCTGCATTTGCATTCCTCTCTCGAAAGAGGAATGCAGTGTAGACATACCCTTAGATAAATAAGGATACATTAGAAATACATGGGAAGAATATGAAGAGACCTAACAGACTTGAGGGTATGTCTACACTGCAATAAAAGGCATGGATTTTGATCCAGGTCAGATGATTTGGGCTTCGGCTTCAGGCCTATAAAATTTAGGGATGTTAGATATCAATTAATTCAATAATCGTGTAACCGCACAAAATCTCAGTGGTTACACGATTATTTGCTAGTCCCTGTGGGTGGGGCTGGCAGCCAGTGCGTCCCCGGCCCCACTCCCAGGGACAGAGAGGCAGCAGCATGGAAGTCGGGGGCACTGGCTCCATGAAGCCAGTGTTCATGGGAGGAAGCAAGGGGAGGCAGGCAGCTCTGCAGAGCTGGCATTCACGGAGAGCCAGCTTAAAAGCTCCTGCCTGCCCCCTCACCCTCCATGCTGCTGTCTATCAGAGGCAGTAGCACCGAGGTGGGAGGGGGAGTGGCAGGTAGCTCCATGGGATTGGGTGCTCGTGGGGAGCCAGCTTAAAAGCCTGCTCCGCACGGGTACCAGCTCCCGCCTCGCTGCCTCTGTATCAGAGGCAGCAAGTGGGGGGAGTACGTGTAATTGAAAGGATTAACTGATAAGCCCAGGTTTATCGGTTAATCGTTTACTCGACTATATGCTAAATCACTAATAAAACTGCAGTGTAGACACCTGGGCTCCAGGCTGAACCAAAATGCCTACTCTGCTATTTTTAGCTTCACAGCCAAGCCCTGTGAACTCAAGTCAGCTGACCTGGACCAGTTAAATCCATGTCCAACACCTGGCGCTGCAAGGTTTTTAATCACAATGTAAACATGATTTCAGATATTTGTAAGGTTCCCTCCTATCTCAAAAATAAATGGAATATTACCTTAGCCTGAGACATACTAATTCTAGATTTCAGATCAGTTTATCATAAGCACATGCAATCCAAAAGATCTGTGAATCACATACAATAGGAAAATGAGACCATATGCTGTAGAGATGAAATTCCCTCAGCACAAAACCTGAGGAAATGAGTTCTTGGAAGAAATTCAAGGATAATTTGGGTAACAGGTTTTACCTCCAACATCCAGGAAAGCCACAGACTTACCACAGCCCTTTCAAGCTTGCTATTCTAGCCTGCGACCTAGTATTACCCCTCAGCTCCTCCTACTCTGGGATTTTGGAAACACTGCATCAACATTAATTCAAAACCTCCATACATGATAAGCAAAGTAGTTAGGAGGTCTCTGTGTATATCCATGGGGCTTTCATATGCCATAGTTGTAGATCTGCAGAATTCAAGTAGGGCAGAATGCCCTGCTTGGGCCCAATGGGGGAGGAATTTCACCCTAAGATAATTTACCAACCTTTACCTCCTTTCTCCATTACACTACTCTGGTGTTTGAATATATTGAACAGTAGAGTTTTCAGCAATCTCAAATTCAAAATTGGGACCTCACCAGATTATAAGAACAGAGAAATGGCCACACTGGGACAGACCAATAGTTCATCTAGGGCAGTATCCTGCCTTCCACTAGTAGCCAGCGACTGATACTTCAGAAGCAGTGAACAGAAGAGGACAATCATTGAGTGATCCATCCGCTGTCATCCAATCCCAGCTTCTGGCACTTAAAGGTTTAGGGTCACTCAGAACATGGGGTTGCATTCCTGACCATCTTGGCTAATAGCCATTAATGGACCTACCTTCCATTAAACCCACTTATACTTTGGGCCCACCAAAATCCCCTAGCAACAAGTTTTACACAGTGAGGGAATGTCAAATGTGGCTGAACAGGGGTTTTGATAAACAAGTACAAAAAACCTTTTTACCATCCAAATCAACCTTTGATCAATTCTACACATAATGAAAATATTTCCATGATTTGATTTAAAGTTTTCTTTTTAAACAAAAACAGTCTCATCCATGCTTTAAAACAATTCAGGAGAATCACAAAGATGAACTGCCTGGAAACTCCCTTTAAACAAGAGACTAGAGAGCACAAATAGTAAAATGTAAATAGACTTTACATATATTCTCACATCTAATTTTTAACCTGACAGCATCTCTTTAAATTCATCCATATTTTGTGTGTTTCATGGATTTTTTTTCCCTTTTGGTAATGATCCAAAATGTCTCTAAGGTTGCAAACATTCTCAACCCGATGCCATATGCAGCAATGGTGTCTGGAATGTCTGGTCAGGAAAGTTGGCAATCCAAAATGTCTCTTTCTTTACAGCCCACCCTGTCCCTATTTGCTCTTGGACTTAATTTATAATATTAAATTAGGGATGTTAAATTTTGATTAATCAGCTAATCGAGTAGTCGATGGAATTTCCATAGACTACTCGATTAGTCAATAAGGGGGGGGGCACTTGCTATTCCACTGTGCCTCTCCCTTTGAAATGTACAGGAGCCACCTACAGCCGCCCCTGGTTCTTGTATATTTCTGCCTCTCTTCCTTTGAAATGTACAAGACCTGCAGCAGCTCCTATACATTTCAAAGGGAGAGTGGCAGCAGGAACCCAGGCAAGCAGGGTGCAAAGCAGTCCCCGCTGGCACCGATTCCCCCCTCTGTGCCTCTTCCTTTTAAATGAACAAGAGCCGCAGGTAGCTCTTGTACATTCCAAAGGAAGAGAAGCAGCAGTAGGACCAGTGCGACTGGGACTGTTTCAGTCCCCACTAGCACCATTTCCTTGCTGCCCCCTGGCTCCCTTGCCCCCCGCAGAGATGGTGCTGGGGGGGGGAGACCAGCTTTTAAGCCAACTCCTCCCAGCACCTGGCCATGCTCCCCCCCCTTGCTGCCTCTCTCTGATACAGGCAGCAAGGGGAGCGGGGGAAAGCTACTTGTCGAATTCCTACTCAACTACCAGATAAGCATTTCCTTATCAGGTAGTTGACTAGTCGCTTTACATCCCTAATACTAATTGCATGACACCAAAATGTATTTATTGCTTTGGCAATAAACTCTGGAGTAAATAACATGGGATTACAATGCCTCTGCAGGACCAAGAAGCAACAACCATGCTGCAAAGATGTAAGAGCTGATGGGCAAGAAGTACCTTGAGTCATTAAGGGTCCAATCCTGCGACACATATACACAGAATTGTTCAAGTAAGAACACCACTTACGTCAGAAAGACTATCCCTAACGATAAGTACTACACCTGTAAAGTGCAGTAGTTTTAGGGATAGAACAGAAGGGGAGGGGGGAAAAAACTTTTTCTTTCAAAAAAATCTTGTTCCCCACCTTACCACCATCACCCCCACAACACTGCCCTAAGTGTTTGACACGCTCTTAAAAACACAAATGGGGAGTGAGTTGGGGGGAACACTCTGAGTTGTCACATGATCTGAAAAAAAATTTTGGCAGCCCATTTTCTCCTTACCTGTCTGAGGATTCTGCATCATCGAATTGCCCTGGAACTGTTCGCCTCATCATTTCCCTCCTGTAATTCATTGTTGCAGTAGGGCTCCACACCATGTACAGGGGACAGCAATCTGTGTCATACACACAATGTGTTAGATCCTGTGCTGGGTGTTTATGTGCGATATATACTACAGTCTATGTGCAGTTTCTTAGTCTACACTTTATAGTGAACCATCACTGCTGTGAGGGCTAGGTGTGCTAGACGTGTGCATAAACGCACTCACACACACACTCAGTGTACGTTCAGTGCACTCCAGCGTGTGCTACAGTGTGCAGTGAATACACTACCCGTGTTGTGTTCTACAGCCACAGCCACACGCTCCGGGGCGCGCCGTGTGCGTTACCCTGCGCGCACGCGCTGCACTAGGGCGGCAGCGACGCGCTTGTCCCGGCTGCGACACACGCACCGCGCTGCGTAGCCTCCGGGCGGGTGCCCAGGCGCCAGGCTGCGCGCGCGCGCGCGCGGGGTCTCTTCGCTGGAGCGGCCCGACCGCCTGTGCGCCCGCGGCTCCGAGCTCTCGCGCACGCGGCCCCTGCTGCCGGTAGCGCCGCTTGTCGCCTGCTGACCTAGCTCCTCCCCCCCGCGGAACCAGCCTGTACGGCACAGCTAGAGGCTCAAAAAAGCCGGGGATGCGACCGCACGCTCTGCAGCCATGGCAGGGCAGCTCTCATTTAAACCCGGGCTGAGGCAACGCCGTGTCCGTGCGAAGTGCATAAATGCCGTGTGCACGCCGAGCGAATGCATTGTAAACCAAGCACGTATTCACAGCGGTATACCCCCATAAGCCAAGTACATGCACAAACAGTACGCATCTCCCACACAGAACCACGGCAGACAGGGTACATAGGCACATCGAAACCACATGCACGCAGTGTCCACGTGTCCAATATTTATATGCCTCGGTACATTTATAAATAAAGGCAATTTGTATAGCCTGTGTGTACAAATTAATGTGTGTGCGTACAGATATTATTTTGTGAACACTGAAATCAGGCTTCTAGAACGTGGTTAGGAGATGGCTGTCAAGAACTAGTTGCATTTAGTGCTAGATAAGTTGGGGCGGATAATAAGATGAGTCATTGGCCATGGGCAGATGAGTGGCGGTTACAAATCCCCAAATCCATTTCCGTTTACAAGAGACCAAGTCGAACCTTTGGCTTTATCGCTCTCTTATAAGGCTTCGTCTACACTGCAGGGTTTTTGCGCAAGAAGCCTTTTGCGGAAGAGATCTTCGGCCAAAATTTCTTGCGCAAAAGCGCGTCCAGACCTCAAAGCGCATCGCAAAAGTGATGTGCTTTTGTGCAAGAGAGCGTCTACACTGCATGGACACTCTTGCGCAAGAAAGTCTGGTGGCCATTCACAGAATGGCCATCAGAGCACCTATGCTTTTGCCCATAGGGGTTTCTTGAACAAAAACCGCTCTGGAGCATCCACACCTGCCTTTTTGCACAAGAGATGTAGCACAAAAAGGAGTTATTCCTCATAGGGAGAGGAATAACTCTACTGGCAAAAGCCCTCTGTTCTGCTGATTTACTTGCGCAAAAACGCGCTTGAGGTGTGGATGCTCCGCCAGTTTTTGTGCAAAAATGGCTGGTTTTGTGCAAAAACCTTGTAGTGTAGACATAGCCTTAGGATACATCTAGACTAACTTTCACTTTCAAAAGAAGATATGCAAATTTGGCTTTTTTCCAAAAAGCAAGCAGTTTAGACGCGGTTCTTTAGGAAAAAAACCCCTTTTTTCGAAAGAACCTTCTTCCTCAAAAAAAGGGGTTTTTTTTAAAGAACCGATCTAAACTGCTTGCTTTTTTGAAAAAACATCTTTCGAAAAAGCAATCAGAAGAAGATATGCAAATTACCACCAAATTTGCATATCTTCTTTCGAAAGTGAAAGTAAGTCAAGATGTACATTGCCTCTTCTCTCCACACTGTTCAGGTAGGGAATAGGTTGTGGATCTATAGTGTCATAGAGGGTCTTTGTGATGTCACCGGAATCCTAGCCAACTGGACTTCTAAGAACACCAGCCAATCGCCAAGACATCCCGTATACAGCTGGTCCAGGAGGGAACAGGAAGCAGCGGGCGGAAAGTAAGAAGAGTTTCAATGGATCCAAGATGTGAGCACATTCGAATTAAAAACCTAGAAAAAACTGAGCATGAGAAGTGAAGAGAGGTGTGATCCCATGATAAATTTCTCCCTCCTTTATTAAAAAAGTCCCAAATAGAACTATAAGCTTGGATTAAATACAGCTCATAAAATACAAAGGGAAGCAGGTTATTATCATTATCACAATAGATATTTCCTTAAGAGATTTTTCCAACTAGGAGAAGAAAAGCATACCATATTATGTTAAGAACTGTTAACTTTAAGGAGATTAAATCAGTGAAATGCTCCAAAGTTCAGATTCTTTTCTGAAATATTTGAAATATTTTGGTTTGCAAAAATCAGGTCCTCTCACAAAAGTTCCAGCAAGTCTATTTTCAGTCTGTCAAGAAATACTGTGAAAATAGCCTTTTCTTATATTATTATTTTTGCTTTTATGCCTTTGATACAACCAGGAGCAGCAAGTGTAAAAGATGCATGAAAATTGGGTCAGGGAGAGGTTTGGTCTAAAAATTAGGTGAAATACTGGCTCAATTGAAATCAATGGCAAAACTCCCATAGGCTACATCTACACTGCACTGGTAAATCAGAAAAAGATACACAATTTGAGGTACATAAATTGTGTATCTTTTTCCGATTTATTTTCGAACGAGGCTTTTCTGAAATTTGGCGCATCTACACAGTGCCAAATTTCAGAAAAAAATGCTCTTTCGACACATTCCTTCTTCCTCATAGAACGAGGTTTACAGGGATGGCGAAAGAGCACGTCTGCTTTTTCAAAAATTTTTTTGGAAAAGCAGACGTGTACCTTGGACGTGGCGTTGCTTTTCAGGGGTACCTCCAGTAGCCTGGAAAAGCACTACAGTCTAGAAGAAGCCATTGACTTCAGTGAGGCTAGGATTAAATCCCAGGTCTTTTTAATTCAAACCAGTTCATCCATCCCTAATACTAAACTCTAGTGTAGTGATTAAAGCCATAATTATTGTGTTATAGATTATTCTAAATGGAAAGAATACTTTGTCGTGTCATGTCATGCTATCAAAATACTAGGGGTATGTCTACACTGCATTCCTCTTTCATTGCAAATGAAGCTTAAAAATGAGGTTTAAGGGTTATTTTGAAAGAAGAGGGTTTTTTTCAAAATAATCCCATCTAGACAGTGGGGATTTTTGTTTTTTTTAAATAGGGTATTTCGAAAAAGCGCCCAGACGCTATTATGCAAATGAAGCATGAGATTTGTAAATTTGCCCTTCATTTGCAATTTCGCTCAGCTGCATTTGCATTCCTCTCTCGAAAGAGGAATGCAGCGTAGACATACCCTAGGACTTCCTCAGAGTAGGAGACTTGGGTCAATGGATTCTTTATGGTAAAAGAGTCTGACCCATACCACTGTGGTTCCAAATGTTCTTCTACTTGTCCCTTATTGTAAACTGATACCCCAATCACTGAGAAGACCTGTAATGAAAGATGGACAAGCAGGGGCCTTTTAATATGGAGGTCATGGCAGGTCTGAATTACAGAATTCTTATATATAGGCACCTAAATCAGTAGCAGGATCACTCCCAGAAGTCCTTTAAACCTTACTAGGGAATAACTACTTACTACTTTGAAGAGTTTACTCTACAATATATATGGAGAGAGTACTTCGTAGAATATATATATATATATATATATATATTGGGTGCAGGAATTTCATAGACACCCATTGAAGTTTTTCCTGAGTAAAAATTGCTACTCTGTAAAGGCAGATGTATATACACTTTCATACACTCATTATGTCATACCATAATGTGGATTTTGTGGTCTCTGTTATATATACTGGTATATATAATGTACAATAAAATCTTCTAATGAAATCTTATTCAAACAAAGCTCCAACTGAACCTAATGGAGTTCCCAACTTTCAGTCACATTTCAGATCACATTTCTCTACATATGTCATAATAGTCTCTTAATATTCAATACAAGAGACAAAACAGGTGAGGTAATATCGAAGAAATTTCTGTTAATTAAAGAGACAAGCTTTCAAGCTTCACCAAGAAAAGTTGGTCCATTAAAAGATACTACCTAGCCCACTTTGTCTCTCTCATATCCTGAAACCAACATGGCTACCACAACACTGTTAATAACTAATACATAACTGCTTGATGTTTGTTTATTGGTGCATTATAAAAATGAAGGTGGGAGGCCAGCCTTTTGCTAGCATTGTTAGTGGTTTAAGCTAGGTGAAATTAAAAGGGTTACAATCTTTTATTTGTAGATGTTTCCTCATCATCCAATAGGTAAAGATAAAGGTTATCAAAAGTCTTTAACTTTGTCAGTAATCAGTAAATCAAAGGTCAATGCTTTTACCCAGCAGCCTTTAAATACAATGAGTGAAGGAGATGCCATTTCCCTCAGCAATTCTTCTCTGAAGTTCACCCACCGAGATTCTCTTAATGTTGAAAGCAGCAATAGAGCTTCTGAGGTGTGTATGTCATAGAGTCACTTTGGGATATCTCTATATTTCCCCATCCCCTCTGGGATCAGTTCACATGGAAATTAAATATCCCATGAATATTTACATACTGGGAATTACATAGAATCTTAGAACCATAGAGCTGGAAGAGACCTCAGAAGGTCATCAAGTCCAGCCCCCTGCTCTAGGCAGGACCAATCCCAACTAAATCAACCCGGTCAGGGCTTTGTCAAGCCGAGACTTAAACACCTCTAGGGATGGAGACTCCACTACTTCCCTAGGTACCCCATTCCAGTGCTTCACTACCCTCCTAGTAGTATGCTGGTATCCTGACCGATATGTTCCCCCAGTAAGGCAAGTTCTTGTGGCCATGGCTTTGTGTGAGCTGTTTTTCTGAGAGTGGTGTGTCTGCTCTCTATGCAGCATTAGGAATATGAGGAAACCACACAGACGCAGCTGGGTTCCAAATAAGTGTAATTACTAAATATATATGCAAAGCCATCTCTAGGGGGGTACAGGGCCCAGGACAAACCAGCCTGTGTTTCTAATCTGCTGGGGGTGGGTTGCCTCTGGCTTGCCCCAGGCCCTGCCCCCATTCCAAACTCCTTCTCAAATGTCCCATGCTTGCCCTGCCTCCTCCCACCCAGTTCTACACCCTCCCGCAAGCACACTACTCCCTCACTCCTCCCCCCCATTTCCTCCTCACACCTCAAAATAGCTGATCCATAGTGTGTAGGGGGGGCACTGAGCTGCAAGGCCTGGTGGTCAGGAGGCGCTGTGGGGTGGGAGAGGTGTTGATAGGGGGATGCCTCGCACCCACCATTATTTTTCTGTGGGTGCTCCAGCTCTGGAGCACCTACAGAGTTGGCACCTATGGCTGCTGTTGCCAGATACTGAGCCTGAGCCCTGCACTATACACACACACTGAAGCATGGGGCCTCCCAAAGAACTGAGTCTGGAGCAGTCTACCTGATTCACCCTATCAAAGTAATAGCTCTATAGGTATTTATACAAGTGTCAAGACCTAGCTTCATATATACACCACTGTCCTGCTGTCTTCAAAAACAGAAGACAGGAATGCCCACTAGAGGGCTCCCAAACTATTTAAAGCACTACTGCCCAGTAACTATACACTGTAAAGAGCGGCAACATTACTTCCAGTCTTAACATCTACCAGTTTCTGTCCCCTAGCCTACACAACCGCAGACCATCGATCTAAGTTACACAACTTCAACTGAAGGTGACATACTTAGATCTATTTGCCGCAGTATCTTCACACCGTAAGTCGACAGCTGATGCTATCCCATTGCCTCCACCTACATTTCTCATTCTGGTGGAGTACTGGAGTCAACAGGGGCATGTCCACACTGAGATAAGGTCAAATCTAACACGGTCAGTTTCTGGGCACACAGTTTTGAGAAGGCAAAGGTCCGTGTCCTCACTATGGGGAAGAATCGAATGTTGTCCAAAGTAGGGCGTCCCCAATAGGGATCCTACTGTCAACTCAAAGAGCGAGGCACCATGGGTAGCTTTGCAGTCTGGCCTGTGCTTACAGTGCCTACTGGGTCCAAAATTCTGCCACGAGTAGTTAGAAGGACTTATGTTGACTGCATCCCATAAGGCATTCCTCTAGTCCCTCCCCCGCTCGCCTGAGATAAAGGGGACACGCAGTGTGCTCGTGCCTTTTGGTGTCCTGATTGCCCGCAGGGACATCAGAGCACTGCGAGCATAGAGCCCGGTGTGCTGGAAAGCATTGTCATGCTCATGGGGAGTCCGTGGTGCACCTCATGGTGCTGCACTGCATCTGCAAGCAGCTAGCAAACGTATCACGCCCTCAGGAAGACAATCGCATATTTAAAGTACTGTGCTGGGGCTCAGAAGATCAGTTTTTATTCCTGGCTCTGCCACAGACTTCCTGTGTGACTTGGCACCAATCACTCAGTATCTCTGTGACTCAGTTCCCTAGTTGTGAAATGGGGAAAACAACCCTTCCTTATCTCACAAGGGTACTGTGAGGATAAAAACACTCAGTGTGTTGATGGATAGCTCATCGATATCTAGACAGACTATGATAGCCAATGAAACAGGGGGGAAGCTGTAAATTATTGGACTGAGCTGAAGCCTGGAGTTCAAAAATCAGGATTCTAATTTCTGCTCTGCTATATTTTTGTGGTGTGACCTGACCTACATGGCTGTGCAGGAGTGAAAGACACCCTCCCACATGGCCACTACCTCTGTGCAGCCTCCCCATGTCTTGTTGGTCTCAGGCACAGGAGGGAGGAAGCAGGGGCTGCATGCCCAGAGTGTTTTCTTCACCCCCACACAGGTCAGCTCGGGGTGGCCAGAGCGGGCTAACTGGCAGCTCCACCACCATTCAACATGCCAGTCAGCATAAGTGAGCTGGCATTGGGGGAACTTTCAGTCTGTATCAGCTTTTTCTAACCCCAGAAACAAGGAATTGTTCTTTTCTGTGGGTCATTATAACTATGCACTGCTCCATACAAAGGTTGGTGCCTAAAAGCTGCATCTAACCCTCAACCTCTCTGTGCCTCAGTTCAGTTACCTTAATGATGACGGTTGCTCACCTTTGGTTAGGAAAAGCAAATACACTGTAGTTCACCCTTATTGGAGAAAACAGAAAAATCTTCTGTGTGTTGTGACTCTTTTTGTGCTGAGTGAGGGGGCCCTGCTACCTGCAGAAGAGCCAAGTGAGGTGGATTGTTAAGGCATCCCCTTCTTGTGTTTGCAGGATGAAATACGGAATGTGAGGAGGAAAAGGGATCCTGGCTGCAGACTCTACAAAGGAGACCATCTTTTTGAGCCAGGGTTGGAAAATCTGATCTACAGTATGTTCCACTTTGGCAGTGAATCATGAAATAGAAAGAACTTTAACAATCCTTTCATAGTCTCAGAGGGATAGCTGTGTTAGTCTGTATCTGGAAAAACTTAAAAAACAAAAAGTGCCCGGGCAAGTTAAAATGTTCCCCAACATGTTTCTGTGTGTTACCATTTTGAATATCTGATTTGTGTCCGTTAATTCTTTCTCAGAGACTGTCCATTTTGGCCAATATACATGGCAGAGGGGCACTGCTGGCACTTGATGGCATAGATCACATTGGTGGATTTGCAGATGTATGAGCCTCTGATGTGGTGGTTAATGGGGTTGGGTCCTGTGATAATGTCACTTGTATAGACGTGTGGACAGAGCTGGCTCCAGAGTTTACTGCAGGGGTGGGTTTTAACTTGCTCAGGCACTCACTAATGGATCTAAAAGTGACTATGTTATTACAAAGCAATTTAAAAAACTAGCTAGAGAGAGAAACTGCAGAACTTACCTTCATTTACAAATCTGACACCTGTAATCAAGGTTTGAACAAAGACCTGAACTGGATGGGCCACTACATTCCACACCCTAAGACATGGGTTCCCAAACTGGGGGCATGCCCTCTGAAGAAATTCGGGGCGAGGCGACCCAACCACACACACACCCCGTCAATCCCACCCCAAGTTTTGCTGCTATTTTTTTGGGAGGCAAGGCATGAGGGCTTCTCAAAAATCAAAAAGGGGGCGTGATGCCGAAAAGTTTGGGAACCACTGCCCTAGGACATCAAAAGCTAAGTCCTGGATATTTACAGACCACTCTATTAGCCTCATTTAGCAAAGATGCTCTAACTCAGTGTTTCTCAACCTTTTTTTATAAAGTACCCCTTTAAAAAAATTGTAAGTACCCCCGGGCCCAGTACCTACTATTTTCAGACACACACAATTTTTTTCTACCACTGGAACACATTTGTTTAAACAACTTAATTGTAGCTGGGCACGCGATAACATTTTTGGGTGTAAACAGTACAAAAATAATAAAGCGCTGTAAAACTTAAAATAAAAATTCAGTTTTCTCCAAATTTCACTTGTGTTGATGTACTCCCCAGACTTCTCTCAAGTACCCCTAAGGGTATTCGTACCACTGGTTGAGAAACACTGCTCTAACTGACAAGATTTTTTTCCTTCTCTTTCCCTCCCCATGCCCTTTCTTTCTCTGCTATTTATTTGTACCCTGGACCCCTTACTCCATTCATCTGAAGAAGTGGGTTGTGCCCACGAAATTTCATGATACCATCTACATGTTTTGTTGGTCTCTAAGGTGCTGCAGGACCATTAGTTGTTTTTTAATTTTTTTCAGTCCTTTTATAGTGCTCCTATGTGTGCTAAAGTAGCACTTGAAGGAAGGTAGAGAAAGATTTAGTCCCTTCTCCACATAAGGCCTGGTCCAAAGTCCACTGGAATCAATAGACAGCTCCTTTTGATTTCAATAGGTTTTAGATCAAGCACTTACCATCAACCTTTCAGAGGTGACATCGGTTAGGGAGATAAGCAGTAGAGACGAGAGGGAGCAAGGAAGTTTGGAAACAATAGAAATATAATCAAGATACTATTTAAGCAAAAGTATATTTATTTACATAAAAATACGACTATGTCCACAGAACAGAAAATAACCTAGAGAAGAAAGATGAGGTCCATAATCAATTCTCCAACCCACAAATTTCACTTGTAAATTGCAGTGAATAATCAATTCCCTTCTTTTGTATTCACAGTGACACCAGAATGAGAGAATTTGGTCCCCACAGCTGTTCTGGACTTGTCAGACCTTCATTCCGTGCAGGCTCACTGATGACTCAGAATAGGCTGCCACAACATGCTGCTCCCAATTCCTGTGAGCTGGAGCAGCATGCACACCCAACTAGCACTTGCTGTTGACAGCAGCATATGTGCTTAGCTCTCTGTGGGGGTTGCACACACCCACTAGCTGGCACACTATCCCTTCATGAGGCTACGGGCCCAGATCCCCAGCTGATGAAAATCAGCATAGCTTCACTAAAGTCAATGGAATTACATAGATGTATATCAGCTAAGGATCTGGCCCGTGGCGTGCAAGTCAGCATGCTAGTCATTTGAGCATTAGGATTGATTCTGCACTGCTACTTGCTCCAGTATAAAAGACCAGCATAATGGAAGCCAGGATCCAGTCCAAAGCATGCTAATTCTTTTGCATCATCCATTCACTATTGCCCAACATTATAGGCTAAATTCTGCCCTCACATGCACATTGATTTCAGTGGATATTGCACACTTGTATCTGAGGGCTGAAATTGGAGCGTGCTAACCTAGTCCCTGGTGTGAGCATTCATGCAGATGCATCATGTTCAGGTTAGGTTATTTCTGATCAGAAAGCCATGTACACTGAAAGAAAATCATATACCTGTTGTGCTAATCCCAAGCAGAACAGCATACCTCTTCTCAGTTGAAGTGTGATATTTCCATTAATGTTCTATGAACCAGTTCCCATCTATTTACTCAATCCCATCCTGTGTGCAGATTTTGAAGACTCTTCACGGAAAGTTTGGCGACCGTTATGTGATACAAGAACATGCCTTAACACCAAGGAGTCTCTGCATGTAACAGACTCAAATAACGAAATAATATTCTTCCCCCGGGAGGAATCATTATCCAAAGGAGAATCAACACAACACAGCAAAATGCTGGACGAGTCAAAGAGAAGCTCCATTATGGGAAAAAACTTGATTAAAGAAGTACCATGGGAAACTGAGAATGAGAAAGTTTTACTGGCAAAAGAATTGTTACCTCTGGAAGATTCATTTGTGATAATGGGGGAGTCATTGCTGGAGTGCATTGTTAAGGAATCCCCCATAAAAGAAGTGTCCTGTTTTCTCACACAACCCACAGGCTCTTTAATTAAGAAAAATCCGTGTTTTGTTACTGAAGAACTATTTTTCAGAGAGGACAACTTCAACTTGGCTGGCAAAGCAGCCAGTCATGAAGGAAATATGGTAAGATATCAAACTCCTTCCCACAAGAAAGTGGAGATATTTTGATGAAAATGATGTTCCCTATTACAGCTAGTGGTGATATTTGAAATGCTGTGCATTCCTAGTAGTAGTCTCTGTGGGTTAGCTGTGCGCCTGATATATGATGTTATTAATAACAAAGCAGATGTAGATTAATAGCAAAGTAGATGTATTCTAAATCTCCCCCTTGATACTACAGTAGAAATGCCTATTGAATTAACTGAGCTCTGAATATTATGAGAGCACATATTTTCACTGATGTTCCCATTCAGTTTACAAACACTTGCCTTCTTTTGGCAGACAGCCACTGAACAACACATTGACTGTGCAGAGAACTTGAAGGATATTTCTCCAGTCTCTTTGAATGAAAACATAGAATATATTCGAGCTCTGATGCAATCAAATAGGCTCCTCAAAGAAAATATCAAGAGCAACTTAATGCATGGTTGCAACAAAGAGGAAAGTGTTGGCAGCAGCCTTCTGCCTGAGTCTGTGAGATGCCTTTTATTTATAATTTTTCTATCTGTTTAGTCACAGATATGCAACAAGGAGAAGAGATTTTTAGTTTAAATGAGTTAAAAAGTGAAAATGTGTCGGTCAAATTCTGTTCCAGTTTAGTATTAGTTTTATTATTATAGTATCTGGGAACTCTAAATCAAGAATCAGGGCCTTCTTATGCTAGGCATAGCTGTTCTCTTCCACTGAAGTCAGTGGGGTCACTCAAGGGAACAGACAGCAGAAATTGGCCCTTAATTTCTCTTTTGGTTGAGCTGAACCCATCGTTGAGTGAAATCTCCCTTATGCAGTGCATACAAAAATTCAACACGTACATTGTTGAATGGATCAGTGAAAGTCACTTTCCATCTGTGTTCTTGTTTGCCTTTTTCTCTTAAATGTTCTCTGTCTCTACTTTCATGTTATCCAGTGCAATAGCTGTGACTGATGACTTGAGTTTTTAAGATGGGAGTTTTAAGACGAGAGCTCATCACAGTTGAGGACTTAAACTTACAAGGACATCCCTTTGAGCCCCATTCATTTCCTTGGGGCTCTGCACAAACACAATGACCACGAGTTTCATTGCAGGACCAAGGCCCTAGAGAGATGCTGTTTTTTATTCATTGTCAGTCCAGGAAACTACCCAGCAACCTATTTCTCGTTGGGAAAAAATCTGTTTCAATTTATTGCAATTTTAACTTTTTGCCATTAAAAATGAGTTGTTTATAATTTCAGAATAAAAAATGCTATAAAAAGAGTTTTAAAAATTTATATTTATCTATTCATCTTGTTTGTTTGCTTGTTTGCTTGCTTGCTTTGTAGTTCCTAGGTCAGATTGATTCGGTTCTCCCATAAGTAATACTTCCATTTAAGTTAATGCAAATGTAGTGTGAGTAAGGAAAACCGATCAAAGATGGCAGGATGTGTACTCCTGTTTGGAATGGTAGAATGGCCACAATATTGATTCTCTTACAGTAAATGGAACTCATTCAAATTATCCTAGGTGAACTAGTCAAATAAGGCAGACAATCACAGCCAGTCAATTCAAGTGTATTTGTTTTTCTAATAAGTTGACAAGAGATTGTGGTTGTCCCCAGGGAGCATGTATATCTGAGAAGGCTTTATTCCATCCTTCTGAGAAGTCACTCGATGGTCAAGAAGAATGCACACAAGGGGACACAGATAGTAAAGGAATTCTCCTATCTCATAATGCAAGAAACCACAGCCTGTGTCCATATGAAGCATCCTTCAATATGGACGAGACAAAAAACTCAGAGCCTGGCCCAGAGAAATGGCTGTTCCAGGAGGAAGATGTGGACTTGAATGTGGTCATCAAGGGATTAGAACAGGATCAGCAAACGCAGCAAACCCAAATCATGGATCTTCAGTATGATAATATTTTTTTGGAGAAAAAGATTAAAGAAATAGAGAAGCTGCTGCTTGAAGAGGAGGGTATGGACTTGGGTGAGGTCATGAAGAAGGTAGAACAGGCCCAGAAGAAACAGCAGACCCAAATCATGGATCTTTACTATGATAATATTTCTATGGAGACCAAGATTAAACAGCTAGAGATGGAAATTGTCCAGCAGCAGCATTTTATAGACACCATAAACAAGCTGAAGAAGAATATTGAAGATCTGATTGAAGCAAAGGACAAGATCACTGTGGAGAAGTCTGAGACTGACAGCTGCCTGAAGAATGTGCAGGAGGCTTTATCTAGTGCCAGGGAGCATCTTGAGAAAGCTGGGGTTGAAAGAAAAGCCCTGCTGCTGCAGTTGGAAAAACTCAAAACTGATTACAGTCTCCTTCAGGAAAAGCATGAGACAGAGATGGAGTTGAAGACCAAATCTATGACCCAGTGCTTACAGATGGATCAGACTCTACACCGGAGAGAGAAAGAAATACAAGAACTTCAACATCTCAAACAAAAGCTAGAGCATGAGGTCAAGACTGCCACTTCTGCCTTGCACAGACTAAGAGAAGAAAAGGAGAACGCCGAAAAACAACTCCTGTCCCTTCAGGCAGAACTTCAGAGACAGAAGGATGACAGGCTGGCAGAAATGCAGAAGTTGGAGTCCAGTTATAACAAGCTGGTTGCTCAGATTAAAATCTTGCAAACAGAATCTGAAAATGAGCGGGCTGAGACAGAGAAAATGCAACAGCAGATTAATGCATTCAAAATAGAGAACCAAGAGCTTCAGCAACAGATAGTGAAAGACAGAGAGCAAAATCGTTTCCTCCAGCTTGAAACTGCCAAGTGGAAAGAGCAATATGACAAAGTCAGGGAGTCGCAAATAGTAAAGGTATTTGCATACACGTTGAATCCTTGACCTACTGTAGCACTGTAAAAAGTGTAAGAACCTAGGTAGTTCATACACTCAGGCTATGTCTACACTGCCGGGTGTAGACAGAGCCTCAGTGGCCACCACATGCTTTTCCTTAACTTTTTTAGATGGGGGTGAAATTCACCCCTCCACAGAAGCTCAGTGCCCCCATTTAAGACCTAGTTTGCAGACCTCACTGATGCACAGGCCTTGATTTGCTTCTGTATAAAGGTGAATTTAACCCAAATCGCACATAGCAAACACACACGACTGCTTGCATAAAATGAAAGTCACAAATAGGTGCTAAATACAACTTACTTTTTACAGTCTGAATATTGTGGTTGTGAGTACTGATTATATATTTAAAATCCCCTCACTGAAATGAATATGGTGCTCAAAATGCATACCATATATACATGATGATCATAAGCCAAATTCCTTTGGTAAAAAAAATCACACTGTAAAGAGTGGGAGTCAGCTTATAATCAGGTCATTGTGCATCATATTTTTTTTCTACTCGGGCGGGGGGGTTGGCAAACTTCAGTTTGCAGCATGGCAAACCGCTGACGTTCCGGGACATTTTATGTACTTGGAGTGTCTGTGGGCACCAAGGCCCTCAACTCTCAGTCGCTGCTGTTCACCTTTCTGGGTCAACAGGAGTGTCAGGAAGTGGCAGCCAGCATATCCTTGGCCTGCACTGCTTTCCTCAGCTCCCATTGACTGGGAATGGCAAACAGAAGCCAATGGGAACTGAGAGGCTCCATAGCTGCAGCCAGCACATCCTTCAGCCCACGCTGCTTCCTCCGGCTCCCATTGACTGGGAACAGTGAACAGCAGCCAATGGGAGCCATGGGGACATGCTGGCTGCACTTTCTGCTGCTTCTGTTGGCCAGAAACAGCGAATCACAAACTCTGGGAGCCTGCAGACGCTTCAGGTAAACAAAATATCCTGACATGGCGGAAGCTTAAGCTGATGAGCTGGGACCAAAAGTTTGTAAACTGCTGATATAGAATTGGCTTGTAAATGGGTCATCGACTTTTTAACTTTTTTTTTCTGGAACTTGGGGTGGTGGATCTGCTTATGAACAAACAGGCTTATGTTCGAGTATATATGGCATGTTCAGGGAGTGGAGAGAGTTATGGTCCCCTAACAAGTAGTATTTTTCTATCTTTTTTTTTCTTTTCTCAGTGAAAGGTGGGAGTACAGGTCTGAGTAAATGAGTCTTTGCATTGAGCAGAGATGTAAGCAGCATATGAGGATTTCTTCTTTAATTCTGCTGTCTTCATGCTAGGAGCAGATGCAATATCAAATGATCCAGACACTCCGACATAAAATTGGCATACAGAAGGAAGAACTAAGGAAGAAAGAAGAAGAAATAGAGTGGAAAATGCACATTCTGGGAAGATTTCTTCTGGTATGTTGGGACATGTGCTGTCCTTTCTAAGAAGAATGTTTTATCGTAGCAATAGCATTTCTTTCTTTCATGTCATTTAATTTCAGTTATGCTTTCATGTATACAGATGACATTCCTTACTTATTCAAAATGCCAATTGATTCTGATGCGGATTCTGACTAAGAAGTGCAAGAACAGGACTTAGTACTAAGACTTCTAGCTGAAAAAAGCATTTAAGCATGTGCTTATCTTTAAGTATATGGAACTATGCCTACAATTCAAAGATAGGCCTATGTTTACATGGCTTGCTGGATTGGGATCTAAGCTGGGAAATATGTCTAATACAGTGGCTCACACAAACATTTGAGTACATAGAATGAAGATACATTTTACCATTTGTAATTTGGAGTGTACAGTAAATTAAAGTGGGAAAATAAGTGTGTCCACATCCATCTCCCATCCCCACATGAAGCAGAAGAAAGAATGGAATGTGCACACCAAATATATTCCAACAAATTATGTCAGAAGGAGGAAGATTCAGCTACAGAAACCTGTGCACAGATTTTGGCATGACTAGGTCATCCTCCTCCTTCCTTCTCCCACCCCTTGGGATTTCCCTGCAGTATCTCATGCAGATTCCAGCTCTGTGCTGTCAAACTCTCAGAGGTCCAGATCTAGGCACAAGTGGGGAGCTAACAGGAGCAGTTACTAGGGGAATCAGGGAGAAATAGGAATACTGAGGAACCACTGGACTTTTGCATGAATGTATCACCTTTCTGTTGCTGTGTGAGTCCAGCAGAGTGGCCCTACAGATCTCCTGATGTATCTTGAGTAGGAGAAACACACTGCCTGTTCTGTGGAGACTGAAAGCTCCCCTTCCTTAAGGTTCCCCAACATATATAGTGTGCCAGGTATTTTCCAAATAAAGAAGGCACAGTCCCTTCCCTGGGGAGGTATTTATGGTAAATAGGTATATGCTCCAAAAGGCCATATAGGAGATCTATGTCAGAACCTGAAGTATTCAAAGCATTATTGTAAAAGCTAAGAAGACAGAATCATGTACTCATGTTCAGCTCCCAGATTTCACTCTGAAGTTTATCTTATGAATGGTAAGTACTGGTGAGAATCCTATGTTGCATGTAGCTTTTCTTTGGTAACACTAGTTATGCATACTATTTGCATTTTCATATGGGAAGCAGCCTTTGTCCAGTAATCTGACAGACCCCAATGTGTCCATACAGGATATGAAGTCAATGCATTCTGATTTAACCCAGAAAAACCTTCATAGTGAAGAAGACCATTTCAGTTCTCCATATGTGCAGAGAGCATCCCAGCTTCTATCTAAAATTCGCAGCCTTCTGGCTCTCACAGAGGGACTACTTACCTGCCAGGTAATACACAACAGCCCTATCTACACAGGTCTTAGGCACTGATTTCAGATCAATTCGGAGCTACTCATCTGGTGTTCACTCTTGCTGTATTTTTCCAATCATTTAAAATAAATTAATTTCAGATTTGTCTTGAAAACAAACAAAAACCCCTATTATTTTAACTCCACACAGCAACTATAACCAGCCAGAGTCATGTGGCTAAGCTCTCATTCACCTGATAAGTTGGTAGTGCTAGCTTGGAAGTGATGCTAGGTTGCTGGCTTCAAAACAATATTTTCTGTCCATGTATGGAAGGGCAAGAAAAAGAAGCAAAAAAGATGGAGATGTTTCTGAAATACTAGCATTGCTTACCTTGTCAAAATCTCACTCAGACTACTCCCTTCCACTGACAAACAGGAAATCCATCCAACATAGGTAGTGAGCAAAGTCAGCTACCATCTGTTGACTAGTCGGTGGCCTATATGAAATGATTTGGTGGTCTTAATCCAGTTCCAGTGGACAGGTAACTATCACAGAAACTACCTCAGCTCATTGGCACCCTTCATTGACACTAGTCTGAATGAGCAAGGAGTTTGAATTACTGTCTCATTCCTAGAGGTGGTTTCTCCAGAGCATGTGTGGGGGATGCTGTCAGGATACATGCACTGCTGCTGCCTGTATTCTGCTTTATTTATACTGTACATACAGATAAGTCATTGTTATTCAGGACGGTCAAGTCAGACACAGGCAAGCCAACAGTCTCGCAGGGCCCCTGGACCCTGGCCAAGGGAGGGGGGGGCAAGCTTCACGCTCCAGGAAGAGGCAGGGTGTTGGGCAGGAGGGGCCGGAAAGGGCAGCTGGCCCTCAGCACCACCTGGAACGCACTGCCCACCCCCCTGCGTGCCATCCAGAGTGCGCCAATGGGGGCTGTGCAGTATGCTGTGCAGTGCTCTGGAAGCAGGCGCCTGAGACTCTGGCCGCTAACGTGTCTGCAGTAGCAGTGGTAGCAGCCAACAGCCCCGTACCCTTTAAATCGCTGATCCTTGGAGCAGTTGCTGCCTTTGCCTCTCCTGCCAGCAGGCCGAGTCAGACAGCACTTTTCATGAGCATTAAATTCACACACACATACACATACACACACACACACACACTCACACTCACACACTCGCTCAAAGAAAAATAATTGTGACTGAGATTAATGAAAAAAATCAAATTATTGCTCTCTTCTTATCTGTAAGCCTCATGGTCATAACAACAATTGGGACATTTTTGCTAACACTAGTTCAGTTCCACCAGCATAATGGTGCTGAGAGCCAGTGTGAGACTGGGCTCCATGCTGCTGCCAGCATTTTAAGCACTGTGCCAGTTAGACCAAATGCATGTGTGTCTAAGATCTGCTGCTTAAGAAAGGCTGCTGGTGAACGTATATTAATACTTTCAGTGTTGCTAACACTGGTGGAGCTGAAATAGGGATAACAATAAGTTCAAATTTTTGAGCGATGCTCCTGGTGTATGCCATACCTACCTGCACAGTATTCTTGGTTTAGCCACACAAAAGTCATGCTTGCATGAGTAACAGGCATCAAATCAGGGAAGGAATATTTTCTGTTGTTACTTCTGGCTCCTTTAATTTAATTCCCAGTGCAGATTTGCTAGCTATGAAGTGTCCTCCACTTCTGGAACAGCTGGCTGGCTGCTGCCATTAAGAGTGGGGCTCTAGATTTCCATGTGACTCCTCGGCAATTGTAAGAATGTTGTTTCTTGATAGATATTTTCTAATGGAAATAGAAGAATGTGTCAGACATAACAGTGTGGGAAATGTAGGGCCAAATTCTCTAGCCCTCTTCAGCCCACTTATGCCATGTGAGAGCACTCAGGGGTCAAAAAGGGATCTCAGATGAAAATTCCTCCAGCTGGAGTAGAACTAGGATGACTGACTGCTACTCTCCTCCATGGCTTGGCAGAAAAGGTGTGTTGGAGGTGTGACCAGAGTGCTACTGTGCTCTGGCTTGTCTTGGCTGGAAGTTGTTTACAACGGGTATATTTAAACAGCACTAAAAAAAAAATGGCATCAAGTCTCAGAGCCTGGGTCAAAAGTTTGCAGTGTGTATAGACATTTGAGCTTGGGCTTAGGTTAAGTGAGGAGACTCACCCCCGCACAGGGTCTCAGAGTCGGGCTCCGGCCTGAGCCCAGACATCAACACTGCAGTTTTTAGTCAGCTGACCCAAGCCAACTGCAGACATACTCTTTGGGACAAACTGGCATTGTTTAGAGCAGTGTTTCTCAACTGTTTTTATAAAGCACCCCTTTTTAAATAAAAATAAAATAATTATAAGTACCCCCAGTACCTACAGTTTTCAGACACACAACATTTTTTCTACCATTGGAACACATTTGTTTAAACAACTTAATCGTAGCCAGGCGGGCAATGAAATATTTGGGTGTAAAAAGTACAAAAATAATAAAGCACTGTAAAACTTAAAACAAAAATCAGTTTTCTCCAAATTTCAATTGTGTTGACGTCCCCCCAGACTTCTCTTGAGTACTCCTAAGGGTACTCGTACCACTGGTTGAGAAACACTGGTTTATAGCAGTGTTTTTCTGCCTTTTTTTGTGCTGATGGCTATCTTTGGATTAAAAAAAAGTGACTCCCTACCTTAATCTCAGGCTATAGCCCTAAACATTAGGGCTTGGGCTTGGGTTTGAGCTGTGGGCAGCAGGGCTCGGGCATATTACTTAACTTCACTGGGTTCCTTGTGGCATGGAGCTCTAGGCAGTCACCTTGCCTGCTTGCCCTAACACCAGCCCTGCATCTGCAAG
Organism: Rafetus swinhoei; assembly: GCA_019425775.1. Classification (NCBI taxonomy): domain Eukaryota; kingdom Metazoa; phylum Chordata; order Testudines; family Trionychidae; genus Rafetus; species Rafetus swinhoei. The sequence goes on from CM033424.1 coordinate 113,805,728, forward strand.
CCTCCTAACCTGTCCCATGACACACAGATTCCTAGCACTTATCAGGATGCTGTAAACTACATCAGGGCTAGGAGTGGGACACAGCCAGCCTGAAAGTCAGGGAGCTGCAGATTGGCTCACTTACGTCATCCTTGCTGTACTTTGCATTGACCAGATGCAGCAGAGACACTGGTCTGTAGTACAGAAAATGCTGACTTCACTATGGAATTGTGTAAAATTACAAACATACTGGCAGAATTTACAATAAATAACAAATGGACTTGTTGGAATGGGATGAAAATTCTCCACGGGGTCCAAGGATGGTTCTCTCTTGTATCCTTCGTAAAGGTGACTATTTCATCTTGCACATAGAAATTTCTGAATATTGTTTTCTTTTGCCATTTTAATGGTTTATAGCCGTGGAAATGAGAAAAGGTCTTGCCAGTACACAAATGGATGTGGGAAGTTTCACAGCGTGCCAAGAACTGTGGTGAAACTTGGCCCCTTTGAAATCTCTCAGATTTCATCCCTGCTCTATAGACTGTGAAATAACAACACCTTTCAAATACTTGGATTCCTTCCCTAGATGCAATGTTGTAAAATAGCTTATTCCTTCCATTGTCCTTCCTAAGGCTCCAATCCTTCATTGAGCAACATGTGGGCAGAACCCACAGAGATCAAGGTGGGTGCAGGGATTCACCTATGCAGTTCACATTGCAAGAGCAGAACCTATGCTTGTAAAAGTGGGGCTTGCCTACATGGCTATTTAACGTGCAGAAAGTTAGAGTGTGATTCACACTGGCCTGCTGTGCGTTAACTTGCTAAATGGACTCTGCTACCACACACTCAAAGTTTGTATGTTGACATACTCCATTTGAATCTTATTAGAGGTAGCAGGAGTCTGTACGACATTCCTTGGGATAAACTTTTTAAGAACATAAGAACGGCCATACTGGGTCAGACCAATGGTCCATCTAGCCTAATATCCTGTCTTCTGACAGTAGCCAATGCCAGATGCCCCAAAGGGAGTGAACAGAAACAGGCAATTATCAAGTGATCCCTCTCCTGTCATCCATTTCCAGCCCCTGACAAACAGAAGCTAAGGACACCATTCCTACCCATCCTGGTTAATAAGTACTGATGGACCTAACCTCCATGAATGTATCTAGTTCTTTTTTGAACCCTGTTAAAGTCCTGGTCTTCATGACATCCTCTGGCAAGGAGTTCCACAGGTTGACTGTATGCTGTATGAAGAAAAACTTCCTTTTGTTCATTTTAAACCTGCTACCTATTAATTTCATTTGGTGACCTTTAGTTCTTATGTTATGGGAATAAGTAAATAACTTTTCCTTATTCACTTTCTCCATACCCGTCATGATTTATAGATCTCTATCATATACCCCCTTAGCCTCCTCTTTTCTAAGCTGAAAAGTCCCAGTCTTTCTAATCTCTCTTCAGATTGGACCCGCTCCAAACCCCTAATCATTTTTGTTGCCCTTTTCTGAACCTTTTCCAATGCCAATATATCTTTTTTGAGACAAGGTGACCACATCTGTACACAGTATTCAAGATATGGGCGTACCATGGAATTATATAGAGTCATTTCAGTAATTTTCTTCTTTCAGTATCATAGGGAGAGTTGAGAAGTCTTGAGTCTTCCCTCTCATCCAGGACCTGACTCAGTGTCCATTGGAGTCAATGGGAAACAGGCTAATAATGATTAGCAATACAGTATGTTGCAAGTACAGGAAATGGAACACTAGCCTATTTTATCCAAACCATACTGAAGACCTTTAAAGTTGTATGGCCTGCTTTCATGGCAGAAGAGCTACAAGCCCCATGGAAAAAGAGAAGAGAGAAAAATAGATAAATGGACAATTTAAAACTGATATTAGACTCACTTTATTTCAGTGTTTGAAAAAGAATAAATAACATGTGAAACCTAAGAGTCAGTGGAGTGATGAATTCTTCCTCAGTTGTATGGCTGCTTCATGATGTACAACAACATTACTAGCAATTCCTAGATGGGATATGTTTGTTATTTAATCATTTAATTTCTTAATAGGTCTATATTTTATTTGATATTTTGAGTTTTTATTTAAGCCCTTTTTGACAAATTCAGAGCAGAACAAAGGACAACTTTGAAAGTGGGGTCAAATCCTGCAAAACTGGACTGGGATTCAGGAGATCTGTATGACATTGGTCAAGTCACTGAGTCCTGATCCTTCAACCAATTGCATGTAGTGGCAGTTGTGAGCTCATGTGGTGCCCCCCTGAAGAGCTTGGCATTGGAATACTGCTGCAACCGCACATAATGAGGTGCAAGGCCAGGCCTTTACTCTCTGTATGCCTCAGTTCCCATCTATCAAATGGGAAAAGTATTCCATTTCCCCATCCCTTTGATTGTCTTGTGCAATTGGATGGAAAGCTTTTTCATAGAATTATAGAATACTAGAACTGGAAGGGACCTTGAGAGGTCACCAAGTTCAGTCCCCTGCCCTCACGGCAGGACCAAGCACCATCTAGATCATCCCTGATAAATGTCTATTTAACCTGCTCTTAAATATCTCCAGACATGGAGATTCCATAACCTCCCTAGGCAATTTATTCCACTATTTAACCACCCTCACAGTTAGGAAGTTTTTCCTAATGTCCAACCTAAATCTCCCTTGCTGCAATATGAGCCCATTGTTTCTTGTTCTAACATCAGAGGTAAAGGAGAACAATTTTTCTCCCTCATTCTTGAAACACCCGTTTAAGTATTTGAAAACTCCTATTTTTGAGACAGTGGATATGTCTTGCTAAGTATATGTACCCTGGCTAGCATGGTGGGCATGTAGTTATTATTGTAATAAAAATAAATAATGCACACATAAAATTCCAAAGGAGAATGACTCTCACTTTGACTTCAAGCCTACCCTTCAATTTTAATCACACCCAAATACTTGTGAAGTCTTTAGGAGGGAGAGAGAATTATTTTTGTTCCCCTTAATTCATTCTTTCCATCATTTATGTATTTCTTATTCCAACTGTCCACTAGGAATTTTTATAACAGATGAGGTAACACTGAAGTAATTATATATAATAAACTGAATCTCCCACCACTGGCATGGTTATGTTTTCCCATCACAGTAATCTTAACTAACCTCCCTTCCCTATATTATTCAATCCTGCCTTTCAAGCCACACTTACCAAACAGGAAGAAAAGAAAGATGGTCCTTTATAGCATGCCTGGAATGTTCACAAAGTTGTGCTCTGATAAACCAAGGGAGAAAGGGAGTTTTGCAGTCACTGCTCCCTCATGGAGCTCATGCAGTCAGCAGGCCCTTCCTGTTTAAGTCAGGGACCTCTAGCTACAAAAACTTCTGCTGATCATAGCTGAGGTTGTGCTTCAAGGGGAAGGAGCTCCAAACTATTTTGGGCATTATAAGTTAAAATAGACACCTTACATTCCACCTGGAAACTAACGATAAGTCAGTGCAGATCACAAGGTACTGCTGTTACATAGTTAAAAGCATGGGTGGACTTCCAGCTAAGGACCTCTAGATGTGGTTCCCTCCAAAATCAATCAGAACTATCTCTGGAGATGTCACTGAACAGCAATATTAGGTGTTCTCTCTCCCCTTAAAGTCACTACTCTTCCAGCACTATCTGACCTAGGGAACAAGTTCAGAAACTGATAGTTCTGAACAGACCTCAAGCAGACCTGGTAAATATCTTTAGTCTGACTCTTTAAACATTGTTAATTCTGTCCCATTGTTACGCTTACTAGGACATGGATAGTCATTCTGCCATTGAATATTCCAAGAAGAATCAAACAATTACTGAGCTAAGAGAAAAAATGAAGAACATCTCCCTTAAAAAGAAAACATTGGAGAAAGAGGTAGATCTTTCCTAATTCTTGATGAAGGTAGAAGTGAGGCTCCTGCCAATCCAGGCTGTCCCAAGAAGAAAGACAGATTCCACAAAACAACAACACAACATTAGGTGATGTCTTTTATGGGAATGACTATGAAAATTATTTCCGAGATTCAAACTGTCCTCATCAGGGTCTGAATTTCTGTTTGGTCCCTGATGAAAAAGGTGCTAATTTCAAAAGCTTATCCATTTAATTCTGAATTATTCCAATAAGAGGCATTACCTATAATGTCATTTTTTATCATTATAATTCCTGCTGAGATATGTTTCCAAATTTCTGGTGCACACTCAGTAAAATAACGCCCTCTGGCTGTAGGTCTGGGTATTATATCTCTCTGTTAATCACCTTTTAAATTAGTAAGAGGTTTCTACTGGAAGGTATTTCAAAACTCCTGTCAAAATACTTTATACAGTAGAATCCATTTTCTCAGCAACCTGACAAATGGTTGGCTACTGAAGACTGCCAAGAGCAACTCAAGCAATGCATTTCATTTACTCTAAAGAAAGGGGACAAATGGCAAATTCCTTGCCCTATGCTACGATGTGTACCAATACTGTGTGCAGTGTCCATATGTTCTGTATTGATCCACTAGGAGGAGCTAGAACCATGCCCTTTGTGGTGAAGCATTCGAGGTCCATTGTTAGTAATGTGGATGGGGAACTGACAAATGATGCACAGATGCATTTACAAATCCTGCCATCCTACCTTGTGCTGCACAGTGGTGGAACTTACTCATATATGTTTTTAAATGGTATCATATTGCTCTGCCATTTAACCTTGAATGGGGTTGGTTAAACTGACTTATCTTGGGAACCTGGCTTCTGATTCCCCCATTTCATTCTGGGTACCACCTTATAAATATGTTTTTTATCAAAATACTATTTTACAGACTGAAAATACCCTTGTATTGATACCAACTATTGCTAGATGACAGTGCAGCTGGAACTCGATTTCTTTAAATGGAATGTCAGTTGCTGCACTCTATTACTGCTATAAAACACCCCTTAATGCACCCTGGTTTGGTGTTCTGTCTGAAGAGAAGAAAGGAAAATGGATATGAACATCAAAATAAATTTAAAAATTAAGGAAGAGATCTCTAGCCAGCTCCAGAGGAGAGGTGGGTTCCAGAAGCATTCCCCACTTGTGCATCCTATGCAGAGGCTGAACAGAATTACAGTCCTTGAGCTCTTCTGATTGCAAGGACTGTTTCCTGCTAGTGTCCCGACAGGTAGTTGCTGCCCCCAAAAGGGGCACAGATGGTGGCTTAGGCATGCTTGATCCCTAAGGCCCATATCCTGCAATTGTCTCCATGCAGCTGTACCCCAAGATAGGTGCATGGACTGGGGCATAAAATAGGAAGTGATAAAAACTGTTGAATGAACACAAGGATGGGCATGATACAAAAATCTGAACAAAATAAATGGTATATATTTGATAGCTGTGCTTCCTTCTGTGGATACTGAAGTGATATAAATAATGTACTACACTCAGGCTCTGTGCATCATTGATAAGGCGGTATTTTGTTGTTGTACAGAGTCTCTCCACTCAGGATTTGCTTGCGTGATTGATAGTTTTTTCTAAGATGTTTGTGCTACAAATGAATGATACTTGAGTGGCAGAAGTTCTCTCTCACATATAATTTAATCACAGTAAATATTTAGTTACAGAAACACAGGGAAAGCATATCAGCCATGAGAGAGTTAATTATTAATGAGAAAGCTTCCCAAGATCAAGCAACTGAGGTGAGTGTGACATGATCAATAATTACAGAAATTAGAGAGAGTAAATTGGATCTTTTTTGTCTGAATTAATATAATATACAGTGATATTAAACTAGAACATTATTTAGTTCCCTTGGAGCAAATTGTCTCACATTGTGGGTGTGTCTAGAGAGCAATTGCCATTTAAGCTGTTGAATCCAAACTGGCTTTCATTTAACTGGCTCAGATCCTGTTGCAGTGAAGCTGCAAGTAGTACAGGCTGTATAAACCCACCAGGGGTCCTGGATTATTACTTTAAGGGCTAGACTATGCTAAGCATGCACAGCTGCAGTTTTGCTACTCCAGGAGCCGAGCTAGCTAAATTAAAGTTAGCTCAAGAAAGACAGTATAAACTACACTTGCTGTGGTTGTACTTAGACATACACTTTGTATGGAGCCTAACACAATAGGGTCTCAATCCTGATTAGGGTCCCGAATGCTAAGCAGAATACAAATTACTAATAGCATAAAAAAAACCCAAGATGCTGCCAGCTATGCACCTCCTGCTGTGTCCCTGCTGCGGACTGATATGCAGGGAACTTCAGGAAAGAAGTTCCAGTGCATAGGTACAACTGTGCTTAGGTGCACTGCGCTACATTCAAACTGTCTAATGAAGTCACACTGCTCTGTTGCAGGGCAAGACAGTGCTAGCAATGCTACCCCATTCATTAACATAGTGACTTACTTACCTAGTATAAAAAAAGGCCTCCTGTTTCACTCTCTCTCTCCCTTTCCAAGTTTCACGTCTTACCTGTCTAAGAGCTGTTATATTTTTATTGACTGTCAAGAAGACAAAATGTAAGTAGGTCCAGTTTCAGAATGGGATCTGTTTACTTCCCAGAACCCATACTCCATTGTCAAATGTCTCGCCTCTCCCAGATGGCTATGGTCCCATTGGGGATTTCCTGAAGGAGTCAAATTTTGGTCATTCGCTTTCCACTCCCAGTCCCAACATGCCCCATGTAGCAGGGCCTACAGGAAAGGCAACCTAGAGCCCTGTCTGACATCTGTGTGCCACCTGGTGACAGCCAGTGCTTGGGAAATTCCTCTAATGGAAATTATAGTGAGCCTCAGCTTCCTTTACCCTACCTGAGAGTCACAAAAGAAGTGGAGTCAGGGTAAGAATCTATGCCATAATCTTTTTATATGTTACACTTCAAAGAGTTATATCAGAATGAATAGAGAACAGTCATTTGTACCAAAAATTTCATACTAAGTGATGTAGTCCTTAGGAAAATTTAAACATACCAAATAGAGGAGCTGAGTCATTATTGCATTACTCCAGTTTTAGGTAAATGTAACACTTCTAAAATCATCAGAATTACAAGATTAAACCTAGATTAACAGGTGGAGAATCAGGCCCAGAGATTATATCCTCCTGATTTTAACAAGCAATTTTTTTAAAAAGAGTGTGTTGGAAACCTCAAAAACCAAACTAATCTTTGGTTGATTAAGTAGTTTGGATAGTGTTTTTTTAAAATAGAGTAATTACATTATGGAACTTGACATCTATTATTATTCAGAAAGGAAACAAGTCTAATGACTAATATTGGATTTGACCCAATTTTCCTTAATGCCATATTTATCTATAGGATGCAGGTGCAAATCAAGAGGAAACTGGGAGTGGCACAAAACTCTTAGATTTGCTGAGAACAAAATTGGGTGAATACCATAAGCAAAGTGATGACCTCCATTTCCAGGTGAGGAAATAGGTATTTGACAGAATAAGGCCTTGGAAGTTATTTTTGTTGGAAATCAGTGTACAATACAGCTTTCTGTTTCCCTTCTTAAAGTCTGGTGAACCTTACATATTCCTATGTATTTATGTACAGACACACACACAAACACGCATTCTGGTGGTGGTAAATTATGGCATTTTCATTTATAGTGTTTGCCATACTTAACATATACTAATGATTTATGCCTCACAATTCGCTTATGAAGTACAAACAGCATTATCCATATTTTACAGTTTGGGAATGGGGACAAATGACTAATAACTGTTTGTAAGACTCCTACCCTTTTTCAAGAAATCATGGCTCCCATCTATCCTCCACCCTTCCAATCTGAGTGACAGGTCTTTATTTCTGGTGTTTAGCAGGACATGTTTATGATAGCAGTTGTTGGTGAAATATTTTTATTGTTTTTCTGAGATCACTAACCTGGAAAACTATCTAGTGCTAAAGGAAGAAGAATGCAAGAGGCTTACTGGAGAAAATGAGATGCTTCAAGGAGATTTGGGTAGCTTGACATGCAAGGTACAAGCATGATTGTACAGCAGAAACTCTTCATGTTAACCTGACACTTTCAGAATATTACTTAAATTGTATGTTTTCCCCCCTCTACTAACCTGTTTTATATCAACTGTCTTAGACTTGTGAGCTCTCTGTCAGAGCTCATAAAGTAAGCAGAGTCAGGCCAGGTCAGTACTTGGATGGGAAACCTCTTTGACAGAAAAGCAAGCTATACTCAAGTTTGAGTGAAATTTAGCATATGAGCCAAGTCCTGTTTATTTTATTCACATAGTTAGTGGGATTATCTGCATGAGCAAGGCATGTAGGAAATAAATGTGGAAGTAACACACAAATGCAGGATTTACGGAGATGAGAATGTATTGCTTTGTGGAAATCTTATTTTGCTGTTTTGCATATTATACAGCAGCTAATCATTTGATGATTTTATTTTAAAAGGTAACATCATATGAGGAAATTATTGAATGTGCTGACCAAAGGCTTGAGATAGCCAGTTCTCAGATATCATAGTAGGTTGCCTGAACTAATTACTTGATTTCCTTTATTTTGCAGAGATGTGTGTGTGTTGTGTGAAAGAGAGAGAGACAGAGACAGAGAGATTTTCTCTTGCTTCTCTTATGCAAGGAGACAAAGAATAAATAATACTCCTTGATGTGACAGAAGGCTGCATTTTCATGAAATGTGTTAGAAACAATGTAAAACATAAAAGAAAGGATCAACTGTTTTGTACCTTACATATCAACAAACAAAAAGGGTAGGCCTCAATCCTCAGATGTGGCCACGAAGCATATGTTGAATCTCTGGAAGGGAATCGGAAAGTTGGTTTTATCTTGGGAAAGATGTGTCATTAAGCCTTCACCCAATGTAAGTTAGAGCAGCATAAATGGTCCATTTTACGCTAGCTGCAGTGGACTAATTTACAACTTACTGGCTTACATCTGTCCCAAAGAGTTGATATGATATCTGGGAAGTGTCAGTGTGCAAGATCACCTCCTCTGTTGGCTCTGGCCATTCTCTCTACAATGGCAATAGGAGAGGGACACAGGAGGTGTTTTGACTGTTTTATATCATCTGAGGAGCCATTAAAATGGGGGCCTTTCCCAGGCCTGGTTATGCGTAATTTAGAATCACTTTGCACTATTCCAGTTGAGGACTGAGATAAGAGCTTTGTAATATACACAGCTTGGGGCTTGTATGTTGTTTATACCACTGGGCTGTGTCTACATTGGCATGATTTTGCGCAAAAGCACCCGCTTTTGCGCAAAAACATGCTGCCTGTCTACACTGGTGGGGAGTTCTTGCGCAAGAACACTGATGTTCTAATGTGTGAAATCAGTGCTTCTTCTGCAAGAACTATGATGCTCCCGCTCAGGAATAAGCCCTATTGCGCAACTGTTCTTGCGCAAGAGGCCAGTGTAGACAGGCAACATGAATTTCTTGCACAAGAAAGCCCGATGGCTAAAATGGCCATCAGAGCTTTGAAGAGAGCGTCTACACTGGCACGGATGCTTTGCGCAAAAAGCACATCTCTTGCGCAAAAGCACATGCCAGTGTAGACGCTCTCTTGCGCAAATACTTTAACACAAAAACTCTTGCGTTAAAAGTATTTGCGCAAAATCTTGCCAATGTAGACGTAGCCCTTGGGTATTGATCTTCTCAAAACCGCAGAAGGAACAAACCCACCAACATCAAATGGAAGTTAGAATTTTTTTACTGAACAATTTGTTAAAACTGTAGTTACTAACTGCATCCTAAGTAGGCTATTTGGAGTGATTCAGCCATTGTGCTACACTTCCTAAGATAGTTGAAAGTCATGATCAGTCCTGTTTTCCTCCTTAACAATGACAATAAAACTAACTGGATTACTTGATCTTTCAACAGCTATCCTTTGTTTCTATTTCTTCTGTCTCTGAGACGTACATTGAAAGTGGCCATATTGCCAGCACATAGTATCTCTCAGTTCTTTTTATTTGTTTAATATTCAAACAGTTACCATTCTTCTTTAGACAGAACAGAAAATCTGGGTGTTTTTGAGAAAATTCTGCTTTAGTACAATAACGACAATTCCATTTTGGAAATTAAAACTCTACAGCTGTGATTTTCAAATTGAACACAAGGCAGTTAGAATGTTATGGAGTTGTGGAAGTCTAAATCTCTTAAAGTGCTTTTGAAAATCACAGCCTAAATGCTTAATTATAATCCCATTGAAGTCAATGCGAGTTTTGCCATTGGATTTCAGTAGGAGCAGGCACGTTCTCCTAGAGCCTACTCCTCTAAGGTATCTGAGTTAGTCTGTAACAAGAAAAACTTAAAAAAAAACAGTCTAGTAGCACTTCTACATGTTTTGTTAGTCTTTAAAGTGCTACTAGACTATTTGTTGTTTTTCCTCTAAGGTAGTGAGTACTCTCTACTCCCATTGATTTTCAGGTATGAAGTTGGGTACCTTTTAATAAAGTAAATCAGAGCAGAGAGCACTTGGCACTTACAGATTCTGGCTCCACATGAGTAGAATATCAGTAGCAAATTTATTTTACTGTTAGAGGACAGGAAGTGATATGGTAACAATGATTAGGCCCAATTCTGCCAGTCTGCTAATGGTAATAAATCCCAAGCTCTGTAAATAACGGTATATCTAGACTGTGTTGCTCTTTTGGATACCGGAAGTATGCCGAACTAGCAATGCCGCATCTTTAAAAGCAGCTGCTATTTCAGGAAATAGCGGGCACGCTATTCCAGCGTCCCTGTAACGTTAAGGGATTTGTCAGAATAGTGCCTTATTTTGACATTTGGTGCTGTGTAGACAGCGCCAAATTTCAAAATAAGCTCTTTCGATTTAGACCCAGAATAAGCTACACAATTTGAGTAGCGCAAATTGCGTAACTTATTCCAACAGAAGGGTGCTGTATAGATGCAAATTAAGTGTCTGCAGGACCAATCACTAAAGCCCTGTTTCAGGGCAGCATTTCAGCACGTGCTTAATTTTCAACATGTGCTGAAGTGCTGCTATAAATCCAAACGTATTTCCAAAGGTTGACATATATATCCTATACAGCTTGTATGTGACTAATAATATCAGTTATATGATGGAAATAGGTATTATGGACTACCTTTACTTGTCCAGAGTCAGAGAATTTCACAGAGGAATAAATATTAAAAGGGCAACTCAAAATTTATTTTCCTAATGAAGTCTCCCTTTGTCTGGTTAGTAGAGACATTCAGTATTTATTTCTCAGCCTACTACAATTTTAAAACATTTTCCTGTTATTTTCTAATTCGAGAAACCCAACCCAAGATTGGGAAGATTAAAAAGCCTCAGTCTGTTGATTGACAGATTCTCATGATTTTTAAAAATTAGGCCCAATGTATATCAAAATGTTGGTATCCAAAAATGTAGGCAACAAAAACAAAAGACCAATTTTGAAAACTTTGACCAAATTGTCTACTATTATGTGTAGTGAAGTAATAAATACTAAAAGTTTATATGTGTGCTCTGTAAAGGGTATGCTTTTTCTTTTGGAAAAATCACATTGTAAGATTTTCCCAATAAAACCTATTATTAGTTATATTTATTATATACAATAGTCATTTACCTTTTAGAAAAATTCTAGAGACATTTAATAAGATTGAAACTGACAGGATTGAATAGAAATCATCTGGCTCTATAGAACTGTTCTAGAAAACTATAGAATTTAACAGAGAATTACAGTAGACTTCCGATAATCCGGCACCTTTGGGACCCAGGGGGTGCCAGATTATCGGATATGCCGGAGTATCAGGAGGCACTCCGGCAGGGGGGCTGTGATGGGTCTGGGGGTGGAGGGGTCAGCGGGGAACAGCGCAGCATGGGGCAAACCCTCTGCCGTTTTGCAGGGAGGGGGGGAAGCCCCGCACAGCCGCCGGTGACAGGCCAGCTGGAGCGGCAAGCGGCAGCGGCAACTTGGGGAAGCGGCAGGGCACAGCAGCTGGGGTGCTGCCGGGTTGGTCCCGCAGTGCCGCCCCTCACTTGAGCGGCGCTGCGGGACCAACCCGGCAGCACCCCAGCTGCTCTGCCCCATGGCTTCCCCAAGTCCGCCGCTGGTCAGTTTCAGCAGCGGCAGCAGCGGACTTGGGGAAGCGGTGCGGAGCAGCTCCAATTGTCTGGCTGGCCGGAGCACTTCGGGTTCCAGTTGGTGCCGGACTATTGGGAGTGCCGGACCACTGGATGCCGGACAATTGGAGTTTTACTCTATATGCCTATATTTGTATTATTATCTAGATTTCATTGTGATAAACACTGTGAATTTACACAATAAGAGAAAGTCTTAATCCCAAAGACTCAGGGGGTAGCTGTGTTAGTCTGTAACTTTAAAAACAACAAGTATATATAAAAGCTTTCCTGGGCAAAACCCACTTTCTCAGATGAGCTTGAGTGGAGAAAAAAAAGCAATCCCAAAGAGTTTAGATATTGGTCTTTAAAAGGTATTGAGGCACCTAACTCGCATTGAAGTCTATGGGTGTTAGATCCATACATATCTTTGAGGACCTGGGTGTTACAGTCTAAATAAATGACACAAAGGATAGGAGGATAAATTGAGGCACACAGAGGTAGAGTGATTTGCCCAAGTTCACACAACTGGTCAGTAAAACCCAGATGTCATAACTCCTTTTCCACTGTCCTATCCCATAAATTTTCTAGTCCGGTTAAAAATTCTATAGACATGTTATAATCAGTGTTCCCTCTAAGGCCGTGGTCACCAACAGGTCGATCGCGATCGACCAGTCGATCGCGAGGCCTCGACCAGTCGATCGCAAGGCGTCCTGTCCGCCCCGGCCCCATTTCCCTCCCACCCCCGAGAAGCCCCATTACTTAAATCGAGTGAAAATGGAGGTAGTGTCGGCTTCCCGGGGATTGACAGAAGTCCCGCAGCTTAGCGCCACTTCCGGTGATTCCGGAAGTGCGCTAGCTGCTCTGCCGGGTGTACTGTGGGAGGGAGCATTGGCTCCCTGCACCGCACAGAAGGGGTGAGTCAGCCCCGGGGGAGGCGCACGCAGGGTTTCCCGGCGCGCACAGGGGGTCGGCCCCAGGGCAGGCGTGAGCGGGGCTTCCCTGCACCGGGGCGAGGGGGTTGGTGCCAGGGCAAGCGTGCGCGGAGGTTCCCTGCGCCGGGGGGGGGTCGCCCCCTGGGCAGGTGCACATGCGGGGCTTCCCTGCGCGGGGTCGGCCCGGGCAGGCACGCGCTGGTTTCCCTCTGGGGGTGGGGAGGGAATCCTGGGAGGAGGCAGATGCAGGGGACTCTCTGCCTCCACTGGCACCCCACTCCCCTGTCCCCAGCCACAGAACGCTGTCCCCACTCCCCTGTCCCCAGCCACAGAACGCTGTCCCCACTCCCCTGTCCCCAGCTACAGAACTCTGTCCCCACTCCCCTGTCCCCAGCTACAGAACTCTGTCCCCACTCCCCTGTCCCCAGCTACAGAACTCTGTCCCTATTCCCGTCCCCACTCCCCGAACTCTGTCCTCACTGGCACCCTGTCCCCAGCTGCAGAAACCTGTCCCCACTGGCACCCTGTCCCCAGCTGCAGAACCCTGTCCTCTGCCCTCCCAGCACCCTGTTCCCTCTCCCCTGCCCCCAGCCGCAGAACTCTATCCCCACTGGCACCCTGTCCCCAGCTGTAGAAACCTGTCCCCACTGGCACTCTGTCTCCTGCTGCAGAACCCTGTCCTCTGTCCTCCCAGCACCCTGTTCCCTCTCCCCTGCCCCCAGCCGCAGAACTCTGTCCCCACAAAATGTATAATTATAAATGCTTCATTTTAGATTTAAATAGCATGAATAAAAACCAGACCATTTATTTCATAACTATAAACACGTGATTTTAATTTTATGTATCACATAATTTAAAAATAAACTGTTTATCAGAGTGTGTAAGTAAGGGCTGGGGATAGCAAGTGATGGACAGGAGGAGAATAGAGAGGGTGGGGCTTCGAGGAAGGGGCGGGGCTTCAAGGAAGGGGCGGGGCAGTAGATCTTCGCCTGTTCTGAGATTTAAAAAGTGATCTTGGGTGTAAAAAGGTTGGAGACCACTGCTCTAAGATTTTCCATCCATGAGCAGAGTGAGTTTTGTCTTGTGCACCAATATTGAGGTCACATGAGGTTGTTCGGACATGTGCCACTGTAGCACCCAAGTTATAAACCTCTCCGTTTTCCCCTCTGCTGCCATGTCTCCCATCCTCCCCTCGCCCCATCCACTCCCCTGGTGCCTGCTGCTGCCCCCCACCCCTCATCCTCTTCTGCTGTCCTGGCTCCTGCCCTTCTCACTCCCCTCAGCCCTCCTGGGACTTGTCCCACCTCCCCATCCTCGCTGACCCCTGTGCCTGCCCTTCCCATCCCCCGTGCCCACCCCTCCTCTAGCTCCCCTCCCCATCCCCTCTGACACCTCCCTCTACCCACCTACGCTGCTTCTCTCTTCTGCCTTCTGGTGCCCGTCCCTCGCCTCTACTCTCCTCCCCATGTCGACCCTTCTGCTTCACCCCCACGATCCCCCTGGGACCTGCATGTTCCCTTAACCCCCGCACCCTCCTAGTGCCTCCCCCTTCCCTCACTGCCCCTACCCCCCAACACCTGCCTCCTTTGCCCTCTTTCTCCTGGTGCCCACCTCCTCACCACCCTTTCCCCAGTGCTTCTCACGCCCCTCTGCACCCTCACACATGACTTGCTCCAATCCCCGCCTTCCTCATGCCCACCCCTCCTTTCAACCCCCTTCTCCCGGCACCCACTCTTCCCCTCTTCTCTTCCTTCCTCTTTCCCCCATTGCCTCTCCCTTCTCCTCTCCACTTCCAGCATCACCCTGTCCCCTCTCCATCCCACTCCGCCCCGACACCTTCCCATCCCCCCACCTCCTCTCCTTTTACCCTTTCCCCTCATTGTCTCCTCTTGGCCCCCTGGCATTTGTCTCTCCTCCACCATGGCGCTGGGTGCCTTCCCCTTTCTTCTCCTGCCCTGGCTCCCTCCTCTCCCCTCAGCACAAGCCCCTTCCCCTTAGTTATCCTCCTGCCCCTTTCCTTATCTTCTGCCATCCTGACACCTGCACCTGCTGGGCGGGGCACCATGGCGGGTGGCTGCCCTGCGTGCCGGGGCTGGAGCCAAGGCTGTGGTGCAATTTTTAGTACTGTGGCCCCAGCCCAGGGGCAGCTGCACTGTGGCCTGATTCCAGTCCCAGCATAGAAGGCAGCACATCCCGTGTGCGGGGACTCGAGCTGGGGCGCTTCCAGCCCAGCAGCCACCACACTGCCGTGGCCCCAGCTGCTTGCAGGGGCTGGGCTACATGGTGAGCAGCTGCCCCATGTGCCGGGACTGGAGTCGGGCTACTGTGCTATTTTTAGTACCACAGCCCAGGCTCCAACTCCGGCAGCCGTCACTCAGGCTGCGTGATGGCTGTCCAGATGCTCTTGGGGTGGGCAGTCACCCACGGGAACAGCTGGGGACGCAGCTGCGCAGCTCTGCTGAAGGAGTAGGCAGGAATGAAATTCTTGGTGTGCGCCCACCCAGGCGTGCACCTTATAGGGAACCCTAATTATAATTCTCTCAAATTCTGTAGGCCTTCTCTATAAAAGCTATAATTAATTAATAAAATACATCTAATTACAAAATCCAGGTGCGTGTATAAAAATGTGTAAGAAAAGAAACAATTTATACTTTTAAAGGAAAAGATTTACCTCCAAAACAATTTAAATATCAATTCACCAACTGTTTACACCTGAACTTCCTGCACCATTTAACAGGCAACGTCTTAAAGGTCAACATACTGGGGTTCTCTTGGTTCACCAGAGGCAAGCATTTTCCTGGGCTGAGTGATATTCAATGAGAACAACCTGCTAACAGTACCACATATTTTACTCTAAGAACTAGTATCTAGAGTGTCTCATCTGATTTCACCTATTGAATTATGGTGGAAGTCCACCCTTATCAGAAGGCTCCGTGCCCCCAGAGAGGGTTCAGCTGATTGCAGGGACAACAAACAATTAAGCAGGGACAGGATAAAGAGTCATAGGTTCAAAATCAAGGATCCAAAGTGGGACATAGAGCAGAGAACTCTGGACAGTGCCTACTGCACCTGAAAGAGGGCTAGGGAGCCAGCAGACAGTGCCCAGAGGAACTCTACCCAGATGTGTGAAACAAGGGAGGAACGGAAGTAGGCCCCAAAGTCACAGAGCACCTCCTCCTCTAACATCCTCTCCTGGCATCCTAGATAGCCATTTCAGCCAGTGCTAGGAGAAGGTTGATGAGGAGGTTTCATGACTTCCTAGGGTCATGGACAAGGTGTGCATATATGAAAAGATGTGGGGGAAAAGTACAATCAGAACTTCAAAAGGAGGTTCTAGAGTAGTGTTTCTTAAACGTTTTAAGACTGAGGAACACCAAACAATTTTTTTTTTTTAATGAGGAACACCAAGGGGGGGAAAAAAAAGGTCAGGGGGAAAAGAGTCCAGGGGAAAGTTATTGAGGAAAAAAAGGGTTGGGGGAAAGTTATTGAGCAAAAAAAAAAAAAGTCGCCTGCCCCTTTAAGGGTGGACATTTTGAATTCTGTTGTTCTCTGCGGCACACCTCCGACTGCCTCGCGGCACACCAGGTGTGCCACGGAACACAGTTTAAGAAACACTGTTCTAAAGGAGCTGGGAAATGGGCTGCAATCTGGCACACTGCAGATGAACATGTGCCAGGGTCTTTCTCTCACCACAAAATGGATAGGCATCAGAGATTGTGCCAATTACATGTCTGTGCTGATGGCTCCATAAAGAAGCTGCCAACTGATATCCCTAGCAGGCTGTGGGACTTGTCTGATTTCTGCTGCTGCTACCAAACATAAGAAGAAATGAAGTCTCAGTTACTCAGGCCCAAACCTTGATTCAGCAAAGCACTTGAGCATGTTGTCATCTTTAACCATATTAGTAATCCCAGTGAAATCAATGGGTCTAGTCATATGTTTAAAATTAAAGCACATGTTTAAGTGCTTTGCTGCATCAGAACCTTAAATACCAAAGTTACCACTCTGAACTGAATCCAGAAGTGAATAGGAAACCAGTGCTGTTCCTGGAATATTGGTGGCTAACCCTACTCAATAGCCAAGCAATCCAGCCTTAAAGTCTCAATGGTATGACTAGCCACAGCAAGGTCCAGAGCTAAGAATAATAACTGCAGGTAGAATGCACTTTTAACCACCAAAGGCACCTCAGATTCTAGGAGCAACTGGGGACCTCTTGGATAAAAGGTGTGTTACCAGCAAAGGCGCACTAGTAAACGAAATTTAATGGGGCCTGCTCTGATTAGATGTTAAAATGCCTTTGTCCCCAGAAGGAGGGGTCCAGCCTGGAAACCACCGTATCTGTCACCGGCGGATTTACCCCCAGTCCCGCTGAATAAACACGGACACGTATCAGATTTAAATTTAAATAAAAGATGTATTGAAATACAACAGGCAAATAACAACACAACACCGAACTGATAACCCAGCCTCTCACCCTCTGAAATAAAAAAATATAGGAGAGATGACTGAAAGCAGAATGGTATACGTAGTCCGTCAGAGGCAGCTTTGATGGTCAGGACCTTCTACCCTTTAGCTTAAGGCAGCTGTCAGGGGAGGAACACTGAGGCGTCCTTGAGGGTGTGGAGAGACGCTCGGTTAGATGTTATCGCTGCTGGTACCACGGACGGACGTGCAGTTTGTGGGTGATGTCAGAGTGGTTCTAGGCGCCGGGAGGGCCTTCACCACAGCAGGTGCCGAACGATGTTGATGCTCTGTGAGTCCCGATGATGTAGGGAGCAATCAGGTAGGCAAGGCTCACTATTACTGGGCTATTGCCACAGTGTGGGCCGAAGCACCCTGAGGGTGGCAGGAATGGAATGGGTAGGTCTGTCAGCTCGACTGGGCCTTCACCACGGTCTTCTGACTAGAGGTCTCCTTCTTCCGCGATGGTGTAGTAAAACTGCCGACCCGATCTCCTCAGGATTCTGGGTTTTATCAAGTTCAAGGCAGGAAAACTCTAAGCGTCTCTAGTGCAAAGCAGGGTGTAGTGCTGGGTGCAAAACTAGAGTCAGGTGCAAACTTTCGCACTGTGTGCAGCATCGTGGTGCAGTGTGCACAGCCATGTGCCGTGTGCAGATGGTAATTTTGGCGGCAAAACCTATTCAGGTTCCCATTTTGAATGGTCCCTCAGTCCACAAACTCCATTTTGAATCTGTTATCTATAGATGTTATATTGTCCATATGGTGCACTGTTCAGGGTTAACAGGTGGGACACCTCTTCAACACTGATAACAAGAATCAACCCTGCTGTACTCCCAGGAATTCGCTCTATTCCACAAGCATTACCTCCATTGTGTTTGGATTAAGCTTCAGCCACCTTGTTCTAATTCAAGTGCCAATCTAAGACAGGCAGTGGGACCACAAATAAACTGTACCATCCTGATTTGAAAAAAAATTAGGCAGACATAGATTTTAGTATTAGCTGATCACACTGATCCCCAAATTACTTTCACTACCCTTTGAGCCCCCTACCTCTGTGACTTCACATACATTACATGCTGAAGAGGTAGTTTCATGATCTTAATTTCTTTACTGCACCTAACAAATATTAATATTGAAAAATAAGGAGATATATAAAATATTATATTATTAATTATATAATTACATTGTCTCTTGCTGACAGCTTAGAGAAAAGAAACAAGCATCTGGAAGATTTAATAAAGAAGTACAAAGTAAAAGTCAGAAAGCTGAGGTAAACATCATATAGTTTGAATACCAGAACAAAGGGGTTAAATAATTTCAACCTTTTTTATAATAGATAATATCAACTGAGGGCCATTTTTTCAGAAAAAAATCTATGCAACTGAGCACTGTCATGATCATCCCCGTCTAGCTGAAAATATAACTATTTTTAATACAAAGTAGCATTGCCAATTTTGGTCGGATGCATTTCTGGAAGTTTCATCAAATGACATAATAATCTTTAATTAAAGAATAATCTTTAATTCCTGGAGACTCCAGGACAAATTTGGCGGTTTGGTAATCTTAATACAAAAATATTTTTCCATACCTCTTGGTACAACAATCAGATCTAGGTGTGTTGACAGGGAATGCACAATGCTCCTTCTTGGATTCACAGAAATAGTATCAGAGGGGAATTGTATCATATAATAAATTTGTGATAATAGTGACAACTGCTACTTTAGCACACAGCTGATTTATGCTAAAATATCCTACTATTAGTGTTTCTGTCTGTCTCTCCCTACTTGCTTGCTTGTTTCATACATGTTTTCTTTTAGACTGTAGGTCTTTGCTACAGGGTCTGTCATTTACTGTGTGTTTATACAGTGCCTAGCACAATAAGGCCCAAGTGCAATTGAGGCCTTCAAATGCTACAACACTATAAATAATAAATATGATCAACCTTTCCCATAGGCTATCAACCCAGTTCTCCTCAAACACTCCTTCCACCACCCAGTAAGTTAGAATACACCTTTAGCAATTTCAGTAAAGCAGCAGTACACATTCACTCATGAATTGATGAGGGATAGGGATCAGTTAATTCAGTTAGAAAATAATTTTCATTTTTGTTGCCCAGAAGATCTTAGGATGTCTTTCTAGGTTCTAGTACACCAAACAGAAAACTGCCCATGACACAGAAACAAGCTCTTTTTGTAATTTCCACAGGAAAAGATGTTGGTCTGCTTTTCCAAATGCTATGACTGAGGTAAGTCAAAGAATGTTGCTAACCATTGTTCATAATCAGAAGTGACTTATTTTCAGGAAAGTTGGCACAAGATATCGTTTTTTTGGATATTATCTGCTAAGATATACTAGCCCCATAACCAGAATTTAGAGAGGTTTATTCAGTTTCAGATTAGACTTCATTGTAAATCAATGCATAAGAGCATTTCAATACATTAAGAACAAGAAATTTAAAAAAAACCTAGAGAAAACTGCAGATTGTGATTTATGTTTTTTCCTATAATTTACAGGGTCAAGATGTTCAAAAATCAAATGGAAACAATGTAGATATTAAAGAACAGAAGATGAAATATTCTCTCTATCATTGTCAAAGTAAACTGCACGTGTTCAAGTGATGAATTCAAGTTAGTGCAAAGCATGGACAAAACACTTCTCATTTTTCACCTTTTTTGTATATAAATTAGTGACTTAACAATGGAAGGAAACTAAAAGTTTGAGGTTGACTTTTGGATGCAGTGGATTCTTTCCTGAATGCTTTGCATACTGGCCTGAGAAAGGCTTTTCCCAGTTTCAAATCAATATATATTTTGTATTTTGAATAATAGTGAAAAAATAATCCTACCAGTTTGATGTTGAAGATCTTAGTACCTGACAAGCCTGAGATTGTTTATGTGGAGAAGACATTACCGTGGTGGGGAATTTAAAAACAAACTTCAACTTTAATCTGGGAGCATATGAAACACTGCAGATTATACAAATAAATCTGCATGGGATAATGTAATAAGCAGCTGGAGGTTTAAGGCTCCATTATGCACAGTGCCTCCTAGAACTCTCTGAAGCGCAGCTGCCTGCACTTCAAGATATATCTTTAATTACATAAACAAATACAGTAGAATCTCAGAATTATGAACACCTTGGGAGTGGAGGTTTTTTGGAACTCTGAAATATTTGTAACTGAACAAAAAATTATGGTTGTTCTTTCAAAAGTGTACAACTAACTAAATATTGACTTAATACAGCCTTGAAACTTTACTGTGCAAAAGAAAAATTTCTCCCCCCTCTTTTTTTAGAAGTTTGTTTAAGACAGTACTGTACTGTTTGCTTTTTTATTTTTTGTCTCAGCTGCTGCTTATTTGTGTACTTCCAGTTTTAAATAGATGTATGGTTGACTGGTCAGTTCATAATCCTTAGGTTCTCCTGTACTATTTTTTCCAGAGCATGTCTGCCTCTTTCAGTGCACAGGTTGTATACCTGTTTTGGGACTGAATCAGGACTATGTAATGAAGAAAACTGATGTATGCAGGACTCCTACCTCATTTGTTGCTGAAGTTGGAAACCATATACTGAATGAGGGAAGGGATTGTAAAACAAGACAGGGAGGTCTCACGGTTAAGGCAGTTGAACACTGATCTGGGGAACTGAAATCCCCCCACCTCTGCCATAGAGATCCTATGTTGGGCAAGTTGTTGTATACCAACTTCCTACAGGTATCCAGTAATTGTTTCCCATCTATAATATGAGGATAATATTCCTTGCTTATCTCACAAGAGTGTTATGAAAATAAATTAATATTTGTGAAACATTTGTTGTACTAATAAACACCATAGAAAAATCCATAAGGAAATTAATAGCTCTGTCTTCAGTGCAGAATTAGTGTGCAGTAAGACCTGGGCCCATGCTCTGAACTATTAAAATACAACAAAATGTTGAACAGCTGCTTAAGTGAGCACCATCTGTCCTGAGCACTGAATTAAGGCAAAAAATAATATGTGGTCATGCAATTAAATACTGTACCACAATGAACATGTGCAAGGAGAACAAATTAAAGTTGAATTTTTAATTCTGAGTAACTGACTTTGCAACCTTAATAGTGTTCTTTTAACAGTTTGTTTAATTAAAGAATTCACTCAATATTATATTGAGAGTTAAATTTTCAACAACAATCTTCAGAGAAACTAGGAATTGTTTTGAAATACTAAATAGAATATTTGGTATCTTTGGTTCTTTTTGGCTTGCAGAAAATCAGACCCCATCACTTTGCTAAATGGTTGCCTGTTTGAAATTATGGCACTTTTATAATCAAGAGCTTTCGAACACTTACGGGTCCTGACTCAATGCTGATGACAGTTAATAGCTATCTTTCCATTGACTTCAGAGGATACTGGATCAGGTTTGTAAACCCCAGTTCAAAAGTACATAGGCACCTTCTTAATTTTGATAATACAGTAGACTTCCGATAATCCGGCACCTTTGGGACCCAGGGGGTGCCGGATTATCAAATATGCCGGAGTATCAGGAGGTACTCCAGCAGGGAGGCTGTGATGGGTGTGGGGGTGCGGGTTCGGCGGGGAACAGCGCGGCGTGGGGCAAACCCTCTGCCGTTTTGCAGGGAGGCGGGAGAAGCCCCGCGCAGCCGCCAGCAACAGGCCAGCTAGAGCTGCAAGTGGCAGTGTCAACTTGGGGAAGCGGCAGGGCACAGTAGCTGGGGTGCTGCCGGGTTGGTCCCGCAGTGCTGCCCCTCACCTGAGCGGTGCTGCGAGACCAACCCGGCAGCACCCCGGCTGCTCTGCCCCACGGCTTCCCCAAGTCCGCCACTGGTCAGTTTCAGCAGCGGCAGCAGCGAACTTGGGGAAGCGGCGCGAAGCAGCTCCAATTGTCCGGCTGGCCAGAGCACTTCCGGGTTCCAGCTGGTGCCAGACTATCGGGAGTGCCGGACCACTGGATGCCCAACAATTGGAGTTTTACTGTACTATGCATGTCTTTACTGGTTTGTTCCTGGCACATGCACACACAACTGACATTAATTCCCATGATTTAAGAAAGAAACCACCAAATACTACAAAAGTGTCACAACATTATCATGAGTTAGCAACACTGAACAAAACCGCAATCTCAGCTTGTGGAGATGTCAGGTCCTGGTGAATGCTACACGCTGGAAAGACCCCAGTGCCTGACATGTCAATTTCATCAGTACCATGCCCAACCCAAAGATACGCCTGGTGCACGGACCCTTTTTGGGGACAAAGGAAGCTACCAGGGCAGTGACAGACAACAGCTAGCCTAGCCCCTACTAACACAAGCTGTGCCTGCTGCGCTCCCAGGTGCCTGTCTCGGGGCAACCAACGGCAGGGCGCTGCTACAGCCTCTCTCACACCAGCTCCCTCGCCCCCGACTCCTCCGTCCCCGCCCTACGCATAAGCGGGGTGGGCCCACCATAGATGTGTCCCAAGCGCAACTTCGCACATGCGCAAGGTGACCCTTGCGGAACGCCTTGCGGGTGCGCGCTAGGGGCCTAGAAGACGAGAGCGTTCCTCGTCCTGCGCATGCGCCGGCAAGGCCCGACGCCAGCGTGTACGTGTGTAAGTCACGTGATCCTCTCCCGCCTCCCCGGCGGAGCCACGTCCTCTGCGGTTGGGGGGCGGGGTCGCAAAGCGTGCGTGGCGTGAGGGCGCCAGGTTCCCGGATGGAGGCGATCGCCATTTGGGCAGGAGCAGCGGCGGCGGACGCTAGGTGGCTGCTACTATGAGATCCCTGACCCGGCTGCTGCTGCTCGTGCTGCTGGCCTTCCCCGCCGCTCTGCTGCTCGGCGGCCGCGGCCCGGGTGAGAACGCGCGCGCGCGCGACGGGGAGACGTTGGGATTTGAAGTTCGAACGGGAAACGTTAACCGCTTCCTGGAGCGCGCGAGGGGCTGGGCCTGGACTTCCCCAGGTGGCAGGAGAGACTCCGGCCTCCTAGCCATTGAGTGGCGGCCCGGGATCCCTTGTCCCGGCTGGAGGCGGCAAAAGCAGCTTCTCCCCTCAGCGTCACTGGGGCGGCCGGGGGGCGCGGGCAGTTCCCCTTAGGGCTGCGCTGCTCGCGGGGCTGACGCGTCACCGGTCTCCCCGCACGCCGCTACCCCTGACCGAAGGGCCCCGCGGCGGTAGCTTCCTCCCGGACACGTGCCGCGCTCCCCGCTGCCTCCTGGCCGTGGAGCTGAGCTCGGGCTTTGGCCCCGCTCTGGTGGCCAAGTGTTTTTCTCCCGATGGGTCCGTTTGACACCGCTGCCAGGCGTGACACACCACAGCGAGCCTGGGTGGCAGCAGCAGCCTCGGGGTCAGGGACTGGCTGGCTCTCGTGCTGGCCTGGCTTGCCGGGGATGCAAGTTGCGCTGCAGCTGTGTGAACAGTAACTTTCGAGCAGACATCTCCGGTTCTTGAGTGGGGGGGAGGAAGCATTAGGTCAAGCCCCAGTAGGAGCGAAACTTGGCCGTGTGACTAAGCAGAGAGGCTGCTAAACCTAATTGCAGCGGGGAGTGCTTGAGAGAGCTCCAAGGGTCATTTTCTGGAATCGCTGCACGGATTGAATGAATGCATGCATGCTGTAATTTTACAAGAAAATGTATTGGCAGCCAGACTTCTCTTTTTCCTTGCCCCCACGTGTTCTTCAAACACTAAAACACTGCTGTCTGTTTACACTGCAACTTTATCTGATTTATGCTTTGAAAATTGCTGATATTAAGTGCAAGAGGGTTGAAGGACAACACTCCTTGCACGCTTTTCTGCCTGGGTACTGCCAAATATAGCGCATGTTCCTCTTCCCACAAAAAAGGCTTTTTTTTTTACTATTGCCACATCATCATTCCTTCTGAAATACATTGAAGGGATCACAGATTAAAGTATTCTTTAGGAAGCGTATTTATGTAGTGAGATACAACAGCAGGCACTGGCTGTAGTTAAGGTCATGTCATGACTTAAATTATAAATTTAGTATTCGCAAGCTTTTAACTTTCTGAAATTTTCAAGGGCTGAAATTCTTTTAATTGCGGGTAAGAAGTACACTTGATAAGTTTCAGAAATGTCTCTTGAGAGGCGCTCACTTCTGATTTGTAAAAACTAAGATTTTTTTTTTTATTCATTTAAAATTTGAATTCCTCAAGTGTGCTAATTCTTTGAAGATTTGGGCCCAGATCCACAAAAGTTTTAGGACTTTTGACGCTGAGCCTTGTGACACCTAATTTTTAGATGCCTAGAAAATCACAGGAATTACACTTGAATTTAAGAACCCTGATTTAGGCACCTAAGCTCCTAGACCATAATCCACTTAGCCAGCCTAATAGGCAGGGAACTGCCTAAAACCAACCAGAAAGGTGGAATAAATAATCTGAGAGTCTACTTTAAATCCACATTTTTCTCTAGTCCAGAAGAGGAGGATTGATCCAGGCAATCCCATACATGAAACAGTTTGGGATGCCTGCCCTGGGCCCTTCGGCACCCTCCCCAGCTGTCCAATTGATGGGACAATCCTCCATGGTGATGTGAGGCCTGAGAGGTTACCTGGGGGTCCGGGCATGGGGCGGCAGCAGGGGTCCCTTTCCGCATTCACTGTAGCATCTGGAGTTATGAGAAGTGGAGTGACATAGCAGTATGCTCTACTCTAGCATCTACCAGCCAGGTTGCTGTTTTTCCATTGCAGTGGTGGGAAGCAGAGCAACCCAGCCCATTGCACTCAGCTCCCTCGAGCAGCACAGGCCTTGGGGTAGCACAGCTGGCAGGGGCATTAAATTTCCCGACACTGTGGTGAAGCAGAGTGACCTGGTTGGGAGATGGTGGCAGAGCGGAGCAGGCTGCTGGGATGCTCCACTTCTGGTGGCTTCTGCTACCACAGTGCAGGATGGGCCGATCCCTGCTGCCACCCTGCGCCAGGCCTCCCTCTCCCTGTAATCCCTCGGATCATGACTCTTGGGGGAAGGGGCTTTGGGCAAGGGATGCAATGGTGATGGAGTGGAATAGGGAAGGGATGGAACGGTTGCCACAGGTCCTGTACCCTCCTAGGGGTGGATAGCCCTGCTGTGGCTGGCCTGTAGTGACACCTCCCACCAACTGCCCTCTCCCCCCACCTCCCCATTAAGCGTGATAGGGTGATTCATTGCCCTCCATGCTCTGCAAAGCTGCTGTTTTTCTGTTTATCTAAAATGAATGGAATATCTCCAGGTAGTTTACTCCTGAACCGTGTCAACTATTTTTTGGGGCTTTACAGTCCCATTATACTAAATTAGCTGGAGTTACCCGGCTTTGCTCGGGAAACCGGAGGAACAAAATGTAGAAAAACAGTAGTCCATTATCTCTTTTTTGGAATGGTAGAAAAGTTGCACTGATTTCTATAGGGCTTAAAATATAGGTCCGTGTCATCCCCGGGGGAGGTGTGCGACCCCAGGTGGAAGGGTGGTTACATGCAGGAGGGGCGCCCCAGCTCGCGCCCGGGGCCGCAGGTGTGCGCGTGGGGGTCGGCGCACTGTGCGCCCGGAGGGGGAGGGGTGGGAAGAGGAGGAAGAGGGTCGCTTATGTAACCTCGTGGGCGGGAGCGGGCGAGTCCTGGATGGTGCTGGTGGCTGCACGCGGCGGGCACGGGACCTAGGGTGGGCGGGGTGGCCCCTGCGGCGGCGCGGGTTACGTTTTGGTTTTTACAGTTTGAGCTCGGGCCCGATTGGATCCAAAAGTACCTTAAAACCTTCTCCTGGATGAAAGGTTATCCTATACAAAGTATGGTTGAGGTAGCTCTTATAGTGTCCAAGTTATTAGCGCACAAACTTACAAACATTCTTCTTTATATATTAGATTTTAAAACATTATCTTTCCTACTTATTTCTAGGTAGGTTGATGACTCCAGGCCATGCTCAGGTTTTGGGCCCAAGGGGGAAATAGTAAAATTGCACATGGAATGCTGTTGAGTGTTTGAAGTAAATAGTAGGGATATAAAACAATGTTAACTGATTAAAGGGGGGCAAGTTTGGGGGTGGGGCTGGAGTGGCCTGGCTGCCGCTGAGCTGGAATATTCTCCTCCACCCATGCACCCCCAACGCAGGCAGGAGCTGTTTCAGCCCAGCCAGAGCAGCCCCTGCCTGTGGCCTCCCCCGCCATAGGCGTCTGGTCAGAGCAGCCCCAGTTTGTGGGGTGCCCTGGCCCGCCATGGACAGAGGCTGCTCTGGCCAGGATGACAGCACTTCATGTGGATGGAGGCTGCTTCAACAGAGGTCCAGTGCACCCTACAGGCAGGGGCTCCTTCAGCCTTACTAGTTAACTTGTTAAACCTTCACATCCCCACATAACTTTGCTGTGTAGACTTACCCTAAGTAATTTCGAAATAACAGCCCTTATTTCGAAATAACTTTCCTACCGTCTACACAGCCAAACCGCTATTTCAAAATAAATTTGAAATAGCGGCGCGCTTATTTCGAATTGGTAAACCTCATTCTACGAAGAATAACAGCAAATTCAAAATAGCTATTTCGAAATAAGTGCTGCATAGACACTTATTTCGAAATAGGGGGCCTCCAGCCTTCCCAGGGTGCCCTGGCGGCCACTTCAGTGTCAACCAAGAACACTTCTCTCCCTCCCCGGAGCCCTTAAAGGGGTAGACTCTGGCCACAGTGCCTATGCCAGTTCCAAGCCTGCCAGCCCAGAGCCAACAGACACTGCCCCTGACCAGTAGCCCCAACACATGAGCCAGCAAGCCACTGGCAGCCAGCCCTCCACTGCTCCCCAGGAGCAGTCTGCCAGCTCCCAGGAGCCTGCCAGGGCCCGGAGAAGGTGGGCGCCTTCCTGGTCTAGGGTGGAGATCATGGACCTTATTCAGGTTTGGGGGGGATGCCCCAATGTCCATGGTCTCTGCACTAGATGGAGGAACACGGCCGTCTATGGCAGGATAGCTGCCAGCCTGGCTACCAAAGGCCACATGCGAACCCAGGAGCAGGTTTGCATGACAATCAAGTTGGTCTGGTAAGATCCCCAACCCTGAGCTTCCCCTCCCCCTTCTTCCCCTTGCTTTCCCCTTCCAGCTCCCTCCTCCCAGGTTTCCCCCTCCCCTCTCCCACCTCCTTTCCCCAGTCTCACCAGAGTTTCATTCCCTCCCCCCCAGTTTTGTTAAATAAAGAGAGTTTGTGTTCATAAAAATACATGTATTTTATTTGACATCAGGAAGGGTGGTTAGGGAGGGGTAAGTGGAAGGACGTGAGGGAAAATTAAGGCACAGGCCCCCAGTGGGGCAGACCAGGGAGGCTCTTAGTGCTCCTCAGGGTGGAAGCTCTCTTGCAGGACCTCCTGGATACTGACAGCCCCCCGATGGACCTCCCAGATGGCAGCCTGCAGAAAGTGCAGCCAGGCTCACAGGAATGCGTCCAAGAGAAGCACCAGAGTGCCCAGGGGCAACTCTGGCTCCATGTTACAGAGTGCTGAGGTATCCCGACTGAGGGCAACCAGATCATGTAGAGACAAAATGCTTTGCTGTCCCTCATCAAGGTAGACAAGCAAGCAGGGAAACCTGAGAACCTGCTGTTCGGGAGGGGTCACTTTAAGCACAGACCTCAGATAGCTTCAGGCACAGCCCCACTCAGGAAGTCCTAACCTGGTGCCCTGCTGGAACTGGTTCTGGCCAGCCTTAAATGCGATTTAGAGTCCACTCAGTATGGACGCGCTATTTCGAAATAGCAAAATGCTATTTCAAAATGCATTTTGTGTGTAGATGCGTTATTTCGAAATAAGATATTTAGAAATAACACTGCAGTGTAGACATACCCTTAGAGAACACTTTCATATTAGTCACAGCAAATGTTATAACAATGAGACGTTCATGGTAAAATCAGGTGTCTATAAAGCAGTTTGGTTACTTTCTAGTATTGTAAGTTTGGTTACTTTCAAAGCAAACACCTTGATAAACCTTATTAACTTTTTTTCTCTACAGCTGTGTAGAGAGCTTTAATTTGTTTTGAAATTGCGAGTACGTAAATTAGTAGGTTTTAAAAACTTAATAGAAATTGACAGGGCTCGCCGAACCGCGGCGAGCCCTGCTCGCCAGCTGTGCTGTCCGGCGATCTGCGCATGCGCAGAGCGTTCTGCGCATGTGCAGATCGCCCGAACCGGCTCTTCTGAGTAGCAGTCTACTCACCACAGGTGAGTAGATTGCATTATTTGTCGAGCCCTGGAAATTGAAGGCTCTGAACTGATAATGATTTCTACTTATCTAGACCAAAACTTTTTCATAATATTTTGGAATTAAACCGTCAAGCTATTTATCTCCTGCTAGTAAATGAAAGTCTTGGAAAACTCAAGTACACTTACGAAAAGTGACGTATGGTATTTCCTTCTTGTTTTTGTTACTAGGTTCAAGTTTACTAGTTGCAGCCCAAGATGCAACAGAGGATGAAGAAACAGTGGAAGATACAGTAGTTGAAGATGAGGATGATGAAGCTGAAGTTGAAGAAGATGAACCCACAGACTTGGTAAATGTGCAGATTATTTCAAAGCATTAAACAGTTTCTTTATGCTAGTGATTAGATGACTAGAAATGAAGTGGCCAAAGAAAAATATAATCAAGGACCATAGAAATATTTTCAGTTTGGACAACTAGGAAGGATATAAGTGGAACAACTAAATAGCAATTGGAGCACTGATATCTTAAAAAGAGAACAGTTAAGTGAAATTGCACAGTTCATACTTTTTTCTACTTCAACACTCACTTTTAAAAGATAATGGTATTTCTTCAGTGTA
This sequence comes from Rafetus swinhoei, assembly GCA_019425775.1. NCBI lineage: Eukaryota > Metazoa > Chordata > Testudines > Trionychidae > Rafetus > Rafetus swinhoei. Next base: position 113,834,863 of record CM033424.1, read on the forward strand.
AATGTGGTTTGTTGTGTCGCTTTGAAAGTTCACTTAAGCTCTGCAATAATATTTAAAGTCCAGTTTTGGGGCATGTTTTTGCTTCTGTTGATTTACATCTGTAAAAGTGAGATGATTTATATAGTGTAATTAGTCCCCTCTGGAAATTTTAACATTCAGCTGTTTAATACCTCTTAGAGGCTAATCTCTTAGGCTTCATCTACGCTGCAGGCTTCTTGCACAAGAACTGTTTTGCGCAAGAGTTCTTGCTCAAAAAGTTCTTGCACAAGAGTGCATCCACACTGCCATGTGCTTTTGCGCAAGAGCATCCATGGCAGTGTGGACACACTCTTGCGCAAGAAAGCTTTGGTGGCCATTTTAGTCATAGGGGTTTCTTGCGCAAGAACCCCATGTTACCCATCCACACTGCCTTATTGCGCAAGAGCTCTTGCGCGCAAAACAGTTCTTGCGCAAGAGGGCTTATTCCTTGTGGGGAGAGGAATAACTCTTGCGCAAGAAACTGTCTTTTCCAGCGCTTTACTGTAAATTTACTTGTGCAAGAACGCACGTGCAGTGTGGACACTCCAAGTTTTTGCGCAAGAACGAGTGTTCTTGCGCAAAAAGCCTGCAGTGTAGATGTAGATTTAGGGGTATATCTACACTACAAAGCTATTTTGAAATAACTAGCACTATTCCGAAATAATTTAGTCTGTCTACACAGCAGGCAGTTATTTCAAAGTACTGTCAAGCTGGAGGACTTCTTACTCCGACTCCTGTAACCCTCATTGTATGAGCAGTAAGGGAAGTCAGAGGAAGAGTGCTCTATTTCAAAGTAAGTGCTGTATAAACACTTCCTATTTTGAAATAAGCTATTTTGAAATAAGCTATGCAAATTGAGCTAAGTCAATTGCATATCTTATTTCAAGTTAAGCCCCGTAGTTTAGACGTACCCTTAGTATCACTGATGTACATTAATGCTAAGAAATTAAAATACAAATGTGAGATGTGTGGGGATGGGAAAACAAGGGAAAGTGGAAAGAAGATGGAGAAGAGTGTGTAAATTTTTATATTTAATGAAAGCAAAGAATTACTATATTACAGTAGAGTCCCGATTATCTGACCTAAACGGGACCAACAGGTGGTCGGATTACTGAAAATGTCGGATGATAGGGATTCTACTGTAGCCGGTGCCACTTGGTCCCCATCCCTGCCTGTCCCTGGCCCCTTCCCCTCCCTGCAGCTCCCGGGCGCGGGCCGGGAGAATGACCCCACTCGCTGCCCCGTCGCTCTCCTGGAGCCGCTGATGCCGCTTCGTCCCCAGGAGCTGCAGGCATCAGCGGCTCCAGGAGCGTGACAGGGCAGCAAGTGGGGGCCATTCTCCCGGCCCGCGCTTTATCCGACCCTGCAGCTCCCGGGGACGAAGCGGCGCTGGCAGGAGCAGCATCAGTGGCTCCAGGAGAACGACGGGGCAGCGAGCGGGGCCATTCTCCTAGCCCGCACCGTGGAGCCGCTGTTGCCGCTCCTGCCAGCGCCACTTTGTCCCCAGGAGCTGCAGGGTCGGATAAAGCGGAATGTCAGATTACCGAAGGTCGGATAATCCAGACTCTACTGTACTGCTTGGTAAATATTTGCATTTTACAGGTTTTCATCAAATTTGATACCCTTTCATACTACAGGTTGAAACTCTCTAGTCCAGAACCTTCAGGACCTGATGGGTTCCGAATGAGAGAATTTTCTGGTCTGTGGGAGGTCAATATTGTCTAGCAGCATTACCAACATTTCCACTGCTTACGGGTCAGTTAGAGGACGTTTAGGGGTAAATTAGAGCTAAATAACAGCACAGAACACAGAGGTAGGATTGGTGGTTATAAACAAACTTTATGGGACCATTGGAAACTTGGCCACACCTATGAAAAGTGGACATCCGGCTAACTAAAATCATTCTGGATGACCGATGTTTCTGGATGAGAGAGTTCTGGATTAGAGAGGTTCAACCTGTACATGACGAGTTTAACAGCAGTAAGATACGATTCAGCAGGAATTAAATATTGGTAGAACTAATGAAATTCATTCGATGTACATCTTTATTTAACCACCCCTAGTAGTAAGTTGCATAAAAAAATAGAAAGTCGAAAACTGTTAAATATGGTGGTCAAACAGAATAGGGCTGTTCCTGAAATAATATCACAAGATGTGGCTTTGTATTGTAGTATGAAAGATCTTTCTTTCTGGTTAGTGAGCTTAGTTCTTGGGTTAGTAAGGGAATAGAGGTAATTTTCTGGAAATCTTAGGGATAAATAAAGTAGTGAATGCTCTAAAAAATGAAAATAGGTCACTTTAGTTTGCACTTGATTTTTTTTTTCCAACTAATACTTGGTCCAAGAATAAACATAAGAATGTAAGCTTAATTGAAGCCTAAACTTGACTAGCTAGTTGGCAACATTTGGTTAAAAGTAACTTTCACACACTTACAAAAACTCATAAATCACATAAAAGTTATCTAAATAGAAAACATTATGACGAGGTGAGGTGTATCTCATTCCGAGGATTGTAGCATTGGTAATACTCTTACCAGTCTAGAAACATCTTTATTATAGAGAACTGCTGCCCTTAAGAGTTCCTAAATCAGTGAGGGGCAATCTAGGCTGTAAATGGGCCATGTGAGTGGCCATCCTTTATCTCTGAGTCCCGAGATTATCATAACCAAGACGGTCTACCAGGATAGGGTAGTTTTGCTAACTGCGCTTGCATACCTAGAATTTGCGGGTGTGCTGTTTGAACTGTAGTAGCACTTTGAATCGAAGAGGGAGCACGTGGTTCTCAATGTTGTGTGCAATCAGCATGCCCCTCGCTTCATGTCACTTTTATAATACTGATAAAAAAAAACTGTGCAAACAAAAACTGGCAGAATCTGGCCACTCTGTCCATGGGCAACAGTAAACAAAAAGTCTCATGGGCCACAGAGAGCTGAAAGGGCCACGTGCAGCCCCAAGGCTGCAGGTTGCCCACCATTCTCCTAGATGGACTGCACCAGCATCCCCTACCCTACCTTGCCCCGTGGGTCTGCTGCAGAGGCGGAGTGGGTAGACAGCTCTGTATGAGCCAGTACATGTGGAGAGCTGGATTGAAAGCTGGCTTCCTGTGGGATCCAATGCTTGTGGGGAGCCTGCTTAAAAGTAACTGATGCAGAGGTAGCAAGGAGGGGAGTTCATGATGTTAGGATTAACTGATAAGCCCAGGTTTATTGGTTAACCGTTTACACGACTATATGCTAACATTCCTAAACACTGCTTTGATTAGATATAGAAGCCTGCTTGAAATCTTGAAGTTATATTTAAACAGTAACTCTCCCGTTACTTTAATCAGAAGTCTTATCTTTTAAGTAGAACTGAAAGATGTTTAAGACCTCAGTTGACCTCTTCTTTGTTACAATTGACTACTTCTGACTCCTAAAACGGTGTCAGAGTACCACTCTGCTTAAATTACTTAGTTATGTCCTCAAATAATGCAGAGACAATACTAACTTTTACACCTCTCTTGGTTAGTAAACAGGGAGGTCTGGCTTTGGCCATTTTTAAGTAGTTACTTTAAATGTATTAAGGAGATTTTTAGCGTAATCCTATATTGCACAGACAATTATTTACAAAAAGGATGACTTGTTCTGGGTTTTCATTTTATTATAAAGTAATTAGATGCTGAATGACAAAGCAGCCTTTGGCTTAAACCAAGCTCTTTGCTCCTTTTAAAAACTAGAGTACAACCACATAATCTGGGAAAACCGTACTTCATAATTTTAGATTACCACCACCTACGTAACTCTGGTATTAGAGCCTATGAACTTGCTAATTATGCAGCATTTAACTTTCAATGGCGATTTACATGGCTGGAGAACCAGTAGCTCAGGGTCAGATTGAAGCAAACAGCCCACACCATCAGAATGGTTCTGCAGCATCAGCAGCTGTAAATGTTGTGTAGCATCCTGTCACAAAATTAGTGGGACAAAACAAAATGTTACACTTAACATAAGATTCTCATAAAATATGCACAGTCTTTGCTTCACTGTTTATTATAAGTTTTTCAAAAAATTCTCTTGGCTTAGACAGAAGAAAAAGAGGAAGAAGACTTATCAGGAGAACCTAAAGCTTCACCTAGTGCTGATACAACTATTTTGTTTGTGAAAGGCGAAGGTAAGATGTGCACGAGTCCTGTAGCAATCTGTCAAACACTTGACTGTTGCTGAGTGTTTGCTAGTTTTAAATGCCATTACATGTGCATAAAACAATGTTGAAGCTGATAAAATGCTGTAGATTTTTTTGGGTCTGAGCTTAAACTGGGATTCTTGTGCACTTTAACACTGACATGAAATATAAACTTTTCTAACCTTGAGATATTGTTATGTTCTAGACTTTCCAGCAAACAACATTGTAAAGTTCCTGGTAGGCTTCACCAACAAGGGCACAGAGGATTTTATTGTTGAATCTCTTGATGCCTCTTTTCGGTACCCTCAGGACTACCAGTTTTTCATCCAGAATTTCACAGCCCTGCCTCTGAACACAGTGGTCCCACCACAAAGACAGGCCACATTTGAGTACTCATTCATCCCTGCGGAGCCTATGGGTGGTCGTCCCTTTGGACTAGTTATAAATCTGAACTACAAAGACTTAAGCGTAAGCCTGGTTTCTGCATTACTTTTACTTCAAATTTAAAGTGGAATTGGGGGCAGGAAGGGAAAAGCTAATCCAGTTGATAGTTTTTTAAAAGCATTTCATGTCTGCGTAGATACCATTAAATGCTTAGACCAACTTGTGTTTTTTCTGTTATGAATATGTATTAGATTCTGTCTAATATTTTGTGTGCTATAAAATTACACTTGAACTTACATCAGCTAGGGACGTTATAGCACTTAAGCATAATGAATGGTGCTCTGTCATAGAAAATGTTGACTTTTTGTTGATGTATTTCCTAAACTCACTGAACGAGATTTGTGTAGTCCTATGAGTTTGAATGAGTGAGTAGTGTTGGCAAGTGTTGTCGTTCTCTTTTTAGAGGAAGATTTCTCATAGGCCATAATGGGAGTTAGGTGCATGGCTTCCACTGCCTATCAGAAAGAATTAAACATGTAATTGCTTCTTGCACCTTTGAAAGTTCCCTGCAGTGAACAGTTTAGTAAGAACCTCAGTGCTCAGTAGAACATCTCTATCATACCAGAAAGGCATGAAATCGGTAATAGCCTTTGTGCTAAAGCCATGGATGCTGTATCACATGTTCTTATGGAAGTTTTTTTTATATATAGTTACCAACAATATTGCTTTGCAAGTCTTCAGCTAGCTCCAATTTCAGAACCTCTTGCAGAATTTTCTCCCATACCTATATGACTTGTCTCTTGTGAGCTAGTCAGTTCCTTTGCTTTCCATATACAGTAAAACTCCATTCGTCCGGCATCTGATGGTCTGGCACTCCTGATGGTCCGGCACCATCAGGAACCCGGAAGTGCTCCGGGCAGCCGGACCATTGGAGCTGCTCTGCCTCCGGCTTCCCCGATTCAGCCGCTGCTGAAACTGACCAGCGGCTGAATCGGGAAGCTGGGGGCAGAGCAGCTGGAGTGCTGCCCCTCGGCGCTACCGGACCAACCCGGCAGCACCCCAGCTGCTCTGCCCGAGGTGTCCCGATTCAGCTGCTGCTGAAACTGACCAGCAGCGGCTGAATCGGGACGCCTGGGGCAGAGCCGGACAATCGGAAGGGGGGGCTATGAGGGGTCTGGGGTGGCATCCCCCCACACCACCCTAGACCCCTCATAGCCCCCCCTTCCGATAGTCCGGCATATCTGATAATCCAGCACCCCCTGGGTCCTAAAGGTGCCGGATTATCGGAAGTTTACTGCAATAGTTTATCCTCAGCAGAGATTAAACTGTTTTTCTCCTCCTTGGAGAGGTTAAACAGTTAGAAATAATCATCGTTATTGCAGGGCAATGTGTTCCAAGATGCTGTCTTCAATCAAACTGTTACAATTATTGAAAAAGAAGATGGATTGGATGGAGAAACGTAAGAGAAATTTGAATTTGGTTTTGTTGGCAGCAGTACCTTAATTGGTGATCTTCTAGATGTGGCCACTTAAATGCTTTTTGTCCTCGTTTCATGGGATGCTGAAAATCCCATATGGCCTGATGATGGTAAAACATTTAGAGGAGGGGAGAGGAAATGTTAAGTGAACACCTCAGAAATAAAGGCTGTACATTCATGTTTAGTGTGAAATAAAAATGATTGGGTATGTAGTTCTCACACTTCAGAAATTCTATACATAATTCACGTTTCAAAATATAGCAGTCTTACTATTTCAGATAAGATAATTTTCACTATTTTTCACTTTGGAGATCCACATTAAGAGCATAAGTGTGGGCTATTGCTAATTGCGTCAGTCTTAGGCTATATTCCTAAATAAAATTATTTGTAGGGAGGAAGGACGACACAGATGGCTCATAATATTGAGATGAGGTCCACATTTTGAAGGTTGAAGAAACCGTGATATATAACTTTATTTCTGAAGCACAGCTTTAAATTAGCCTAAATTGTTGCAATCTGAGGGGTTCTTTTCAGGTGGTAACATGTAAATTGAGTTAGTCTAATTCCTAGCTAACATGCACTCATTAACATTTTGGGGAAATGCAAAGAGGCTAAAAATAAATTCCTATGAAAACAGAATTACTTGCCCCTGGAAGTAGCTTTCAGCTATTAGTGCAGAAACTTACCTTTTCTGCTTGATCTGCGGATTAGAGAGATTCATTATAAGCATTTAACTAAATTGTTGGGTCTTTTAAAGATGATGTGGTGTTCACACTACTTGTAAGGATGTGGCACTATACTTGTTAAACATACATTAACATATTGGGTGTGAGATTTTCAAAATCATCTGTCACTTAAATGCTTTTGAAAATTCCATCTTTTTTAATAAGCTATTGAGCGTTTATAGATGTGTGTGTACTAGCGTGTGCCTGCTTAGAAAATCAGTTTCCAAACGCTTTTTGAAAACTGGGTTCATACATTCGGAATTGCTTGTCAGCTTCAGCTTGTGTGACTGGTTAGTTTAATACTTTGGAGGATGATTTACTGTTCATAAGAATAAGGGAACATAATCTCGTAAAATAGAGATTTAAACTACATAACTGGAATCTATGGAAAAAAGAATTCCACTATCGCCTTAGTCTAGGAAATGTACAGGCTGTTTCAGAGTTCAATTGTAGAACACTCTTTCCATAAGTTCTAATTTATGTACCTATTTCCTAATTAGGAGGCCTCCCTGTCACCAGTAGAGATTTGAGGGTATCCTTGCAACATGTACAGGCAGTCCCCGGTTTACGTGGATCCGACTTATGTCGGATCCCTACTTACAAACGGGGTGAGGGAACCGCACTAGTTCCCCAGCAGACCGCCGAGACATGCCGCGGCGGTCCCGCCGCCCGTGTCCTCCGCGGCGAGAAAAGCCGCTCCGCGTCTCCCTGGTCTGCTGGGGCCCCCAGCAGACCAGGGAGACGCGAGCAGCTTTCTTGCCGTGGAGGACTGGGCGGGACCGCCGCCGTCCTCTCGCAGTGAGAAAAAGCCTGGTCTGCTGGGGCAGCCAGTGCGTTCCCCCAACAGACCAGGCTTTTTCTCGCCGATGCCTGGGGTAGAGCAGCTGGGGGCTGCCGGGTTGGTCCCGCAGCGCCGAGTGCGGTGCTACTGGACCAACCCAGCAGCACCCCAGCTGCTCTGCCCCAGGTGTCCCAAGTCAGCCGCTGCTGAAACTGACCAGCGGCTGACTTGGGGACGCCTGGGGCAGAGCAGCTGGGGTGCTGCCGGGTTGGTCCAGTAGCGCTGAGGAGCGGCGCTGCGGGACCAACCCAGCAGCACCCCAGCTGCTCTGCCCCAGGTGTCCCCAAGAACAGCTGGGGTACTGCTGGGTTGGTCCCGCTGCGCCAAGGGTCAGCGCTACCAGACCAACCCAGCACACTCCAGCTGCTCTGCCCCAGGCGTGTCCGATTCAGCCGCTGCTGGTTAGTTTCAACAGCGGCTGAATCTGGACGCCTGGGACAGAGCAGCTGGGGCGCTGCTGGGTTGGTCCCCGTAGCGCCGCACCTCGGCGCTGCGGGGACCAACCTGGCAGCACCCCAGCTGCTCTACCCCAGGTGTCCCCAAGTCAGCTGCTGCTGAAACTGATCAGCGGCTGACTACAGGAAGCCCGAGGCAGAGCTGCTTTGCCCCTGGCTTCCTGGAGTCAGCCGCTGGTCAGTTTCAGCAGCGGCTGAATCGGGGACACCTGGGGTACAACATGTACCAGTTCCGACTTACATACAAATTCAACTTAAGAACAAACCTATAGTCCCTATCTTGTACGTAACCCGGGGACTGCCTGTACATTGATGTGGAGCAGTGTTTCTCAACCTTTTTTTTTTTTTATAAAGTACCCCTTTTTCAAAAAAAAAAAAAAATTAAGTACCCCCAGTACCTACAGTTTTCAGACACGCACTTTTTTTTTCTATTGTTGCAGCACATTTGTTTAAACAACTTAATTGTAGCCAGGCAGGCAATGAAATTTTTGGGTGTAAAAAGTACAAAAATAATAAAGTACTGTAAAACTTAAACACAGAAATTCAGTTCTCAGTTGTGTTGACGTACCCTCCGCACTTCTCTCGAGTACCCCTAAGGGTACTCGTACCACTGTTTGAGAAACACTGATGTGGAAAGTATACTACAGAAGTGATTCTCATAGCTTTTGAATCTGATTAGTAAAGTTAGCAGACACATTCTCTCTCACATGGACACAACATCTTAATGTGGCATGATATGTTAATTTTAGCAAATGTGAACTTAGAGAAATGTCAGTAGCTAAATACATATTTGTTGAAAGCTGCCAAATGGCACACTCTTGTTTATAAAAAAAAAAATTGCCACTTTTCCAAGTAAGTTGTGCTTACTGTAACTGATCAGAGCCAAACAACTCTAATTGGTTTACTCTTTCGCAGAACTTTGTATTAAGCATCATTATTTCTCATCCTCCATTCTTTCTCCTAAAAGAGACTAGAGAGATTTCATAAAATTAAAAAAAGGGCGGAGGTGCATGTGAAATCAATGTCTGCCTGATGAAATTTCAGCTGTTACTTTACATTCTTTGTTTTAAAAAAAACTGATTTGACTTCAAAGCGATGACCCTTTGCAATTCTTTTTCTCCCTCTTACCAAACAAGAATCTTCATGTACGTGTTCCTGGCTGGACTTGGCCTACTTGTCATTGTAGGTCTACATCAACTGCTAGAATCTAGGAAAGTAAGTAAGCAATTATGTGTATGTGCTTGTTTATCATATACAGTATTATGTTGATGCTGAACTGTTAGCTTCTAAGCAAAGCAAAACACCTTATGGCACAAAACTTGTGAAAATTTAACTCCAATAAATTCCATTGAAGGGACTTTAAACAGTAATGTCTTGAGAGCTACTTTATAACTTTAAAAAATATGCTGATCAGTTGCTTCTCTACCATTATCCATTTGCTTAACTTCCTCCATAATAATGGGTGAACTTTCTGGAGTAAAAGGCCCTGTTTTTCCAAAGGGCATACAGCTATGAAACTACATTTTTATTTATTGTTTACAACCTCATGGAAGGTTTGTATTTACAACCTCATGGAACCCCTTCTTCATTTCCTCCTGTTATTACATGATCAGCTGTTAATACCTTGTCTTAACTTACATTATTCCAGCCGGAAAGGTTAGAGTATATTGCTACATGTATGTAATTTAACTTTTTTCGAAATGATGATAATTATACTGAACATAAGAATAGTGTCCTGTAGATTTGTGCTTTTTTATACCCATCAGCAGGGCTCGCTCACCAGCCGCACTGTCCGGCGATCTGCGCATGCGCAGATCGCCCGAACCCGGCTCTTCCGGGTTACAATCTACTCACCACGGGGTGAGTAGATTGTATTATTTGTCAAGCCCTGCCCATCAGTGTTGCAGTACAGTGATCTGTATGGGAATCTAGATATAATTCCTGCCACGTGGAATGAGGATAATCAGAATTTAAAAAGCTTAAGATCTGACACCTTATGAGTTTTGACAAATTACTTGAGCAAATTTGAAATCTTAAATTAGGTCACAAAGAGGGTTTGACACTAACTGTTCACAAGATTACAAGTGTATTGTTTTATGTTTGCTTAATGACAGTTGGCTGTCAGTAAATACAATAATTCCTTATTTAGGTTTAATACCTAATTAAGAATTCCTTTAATTAGGTTTTAATGCTTTCTTATGGAAAGTAGCTCTGTGCATATCTCTCCTTGTGAGAAACATATTATTGCCTCAAACTCTTCCAGAGAAAGAGACCAGCACAGAAAGTAGAGATGGGTACATCAAATCAAAATGACGTTGACATGAGCTGGATTCCTCAAGAAACTTTAAATCAGATCAGTAAGTAATAAGCCTTTTGCAACTGGGATATTGTTTTTGTTTTATCAAAATGCTAAAGTTTTTTTTTTTTACCAGATTCTTAAGCCACCTGCTTCATGAAACAACTTCAGTCTAGAAATGTCTTAAGCATATGCACTTGTTTGTCATAACTGTTTTACGTATTACACGGTAATTGGTTATTTAAAATGAGCTGTTTTTAAAGGTGCACTCTAACCACACTTTTATGGAGCTAACAGTGGCAGCACCACAAACTTTTCTTCCTATCTGCTAGTAATTTTCATTAGATTCCATCTTACCGGTTAGCTAGAAGCTAAGTCCACAGTAGGTGTTACATGACAGAAGCGATCTCTAGAAGCTTAAAAAAAAAACCAACCTTTTGTACCTATGCTTTCATATATTGGCTTTAAGCACTGCTAACCCTCCAACCAAAGTTTGATCTCAAAAATCTTAAGGAGTACTACTGAGAAGTCCATTTCCCCAGTAATGAGAATTCAGTCTGTAGAATGAACCCATCTAAGTTATCAAATGAGTATCAAAGTGTATAATCTTGTACTTATTAAATACAAAATATTAAGGTAAAATGGTATAAGTGATATTCAGGACCCCATTACAACAACTTCTGTTAAGAATGCTAAACCCAAATTCAGTATATGAATTTTTGTAGGCTGTTTGAATGCCTGTGGATATTTCTAACTTCTCTTTTGCTGTCTTTTGTTTTCCTTTCCTGTGGCTTCAGGGCAGAGTAGAAAAGGTGAGGCACTTAAACTTTGATGGTGCTTTGTAGTAACTAGGGGCTTTTACTATGCATCTACTCTAACTGGGCTCTGGTAAAATCCTAATTCATCACTGAATGTGGGTGTCAGTAATAGCATAAAAGCACTGGTAAGATTACAAGTTTGATGGTTGCAGGTAAACAATGTATTAAAACATCTAACAGATATTGATCCTCCTTTAGTTTTCATATTCTTGTGACTCGTTTTGGTAGTCTAGTTAAATGGTTAATTAGGTAACCATGTAACCACTGAAAATCTCAGCAATTACACACTGCGGGCTCTGCAGTATAAAGCTTCTACCTCATACTGCAGAGCCCACAGCACTCTCGGGGAGCCTGCATGTAATGGTTAACCATTAAATGGTTATACTATTACAAGTATGTAGGTTTTTTTTTTTTCCCCTCGTAGTACTTCATAGATGAAGGCTGCAATTAAAGAAAGATTTTAGTGAAGAGAACAAAAATCATGCATATGGCACAACAAAAAAAGTCTGAAAATTCTTCTAATCTGTTTGCATAAAAAGCATCCCTAGAGCAAAAGACAGTTGTAGGACTGCCATAATCATTTTTGTAAACTACCAGGATTAAACATCAAATGATTATTTTGTAGTATTGTAGAGCTTGAATAGTTCCTAGAGCCATAGGATTTAAAATCATCATGGCTAATATCTCTTTTGCCTCACTGAATTCTGATGTGGTTACCTTAAAACACTGAATGAATACGTGATTCCAGCTGTAAGAGAGCAAAGCATTAATCTCTGGCAGTTATGCTAGAAAATAGTATGCAAATTCTGGAAAGTGTTTTTTCACAGAAAGGTAGAAACTTTCTAAAGTGTATTGTTTTTGGCATAGCTTTAAGGGAACCACTAGAGCATGTAATCTTTGTAGCTGGGTATAGATCAATGTTTTGAATGCAAAGTACCTTTCATTAGAGTATATTTAGCAATTTTATACAAATAACTAAATATATTTAGTCTTGTGAGGTATGTGTTAAAGAACATGAAGCTTATTTAATTTTAAATACTGTGCTAATAGCATGTTCAGAAACAAGTAAGTTTTTCTTTCATTTCAAATCTTCCTCCTATAAGGCAGTGTGCTGGAAAGCCAAATGGCAATTTCCATTCTATTCAGGAAAAGCATGAGAAAACAGATTAAAAGAGCACATTTTTAAATTAAGTAATCTAAACTACTTCAAATAGTATAACTTGTCTTCTCCTTTTTTTCCAGATAAAGCTTCACCAAGGCGGTTGCCCCGCAAAAGGGTACAGAAGAGATCAGTGGGATCTGATGAGTAAATGTTAAAACAGTTTAGCCTTTACTAATCTTTTCCCCTGCCCCCCCCCCCCTCCTTTTTCTGGATTGGAGTAGTGCACAGAAACCATATCAACATGAGGAAAATACTACTCACTATTTGGACTGACAAGTTTATCTGACAATAACGTTGCTGAAAATGTACTTCTCGTCCCTTTAAGATAACAAAATTGCTTTTGGGGGAGTGGGAGGGGAAATGAGTTAACGATTAAGATTTGTGTGTATAAACAATTGATCTTTACAGAATCATTGTGCTACCTGAAATGTGCCTTTAGAGTCCTATATAATGCTGGCTTGTCATCTGCATACCTTTCTGAAGGTTTAAGGTTTTTTTTTTTTTTTTCAGAAATCAAATGTGTAGTTGCCTAATCTGTTCTGATTGTATCCTGTTTGTATAAGAATCTTCATGCATTTTTATTATGTAGTATCATAAAGCTATGAACTTCATTTTTTGCTGCCCGCTTAGCTTAGCTACTTAGGATTTTTTGTTTGTTCCTGTTTCAGTGATGATGCACTGATCATATGAACTTTTAATGTAGCTAGTATTCTAAAGGCACAGCCAGGTGTAACTCCTTTTAGCAGTATAGAACATTTTTTTGCTGCTGTTTGATATAATGCGCACACTGTGAGACCTAAGAATCCAAATGTATTTGTATAAAAGAGGAATTTTTACAGCGGCAAAACTTGTGAAGCATGGAATGGTATGTAATCTATATAAAAGATTCTTTTTACAAAAAAAACCCACCCTGTTACATTTGTTTAAATTGTTAGCTTATTGACTTGTGCCAACAATTCTGGTATTCTGAACCATAGAGGTAACTTTGGAATGCTTGCTCAAATAATTAATAGGTCCCAAGTGGTGTTCAGTGACTTCCCCATGCTTACAAAAACCTAAAAATCAGATAGCAAAATGTATTGAGTTTCTGAAATTATATTTGATGCAAAATATGACTGTCTTATAAAACTATTAGGCAGAGACTATTTAATGTACAGTAGAGACTTTTTGTAATCCAATTTTAATTTCAAATATAGCCTGCAGGTGTACAAAGCTGAATTCTTAACTGGCAGTAAAAAAGAAATTAACTTTGACCCTTTATTTTGTGGCATTGTGTGAAGTACTCAAATTTTGTTGTAAAATACTCTTTTTTTTAAAGTAACTGAGTCAGTGAACAGACATATTGGCAATACCTAAATCTTACTCAGACTTTAAATTGGATTGGGCTTCATGCAAGTTTAGTTTGGCTTCCTTCTTCAGATTGATTCCAGTACATTCTCAGTTAAATACATGATAGTTCAACATGCATGTATAGCTGCCTCGCATATTTTAAATAGAAAGGTAAGAAAAATATTTTTAAATAAGGAAGGAAAGATACAAAGCTATGCATCCTCAAATAGAATTTGTTTTGTGGAAGACTCTAGTTTCATGATTACAATAAACAAATACAGATCTGTCACTAAAAATGTATAGAACTAATTTTGGTATAGACAGACAACTGGATTTTAGTCTTGCATTCTCTAATAGACAGTAAAAGGAAGGAACATTCTTAGATAGGTGCTTCTGAAAATCCGGGTTTACATACCTGTCTGAATCATTAGGTGCCTAAACACCTTTTTTTTGGGGGGGGGGGGGGAGGAGTCCATCGCTTTGCTCAGTTTGGGAAATGCAGTGAATTGGGACTTAACTATAAAACAGAACTTTTTTCTTGGTGCTTATTTCCTGATCTGCTTTTGTTCTGCAGGGACTGAGCACCTGAGCCAATGACAGATGAACAATACCTGTAAATCACTTCCAAGCCCTGGGTCTGAAACAGGCCCTAAGGTCTGAAACTACCTGACTGACACTACTATACTACAAACTTCCCTGTAAATGAAGTGTGAAGTATTCTGACACTTGTCTTGGTGTGGAAAGTAACTGTAGAAATATCTACTTCCCTTTAACAGTGTTTGACTTACAAACTTGACAGTATAGTTTGACAGTAAAGAACATTGAATTACCACATTGCAAGATCTAAAAGATTATTAATTCTTGTACAGGCTGATCATAGTAAATCAAATAGACAATCATTTGAAGGCTGCCTTCAAAACAACAACTTTATACCTCAGCTAATGCAAGCAACCAGCCATTTCAGCTAAATGGAGGATGATTTATCAGGTCATTCATACTACTTATTCTGCAAAGCAATTAAGTCATTAGGGGAGAAATTGGCTGCACCCCTTGCCACTTAATTTTGGTATTATGCCTGGTACTTGAATTCGCTAATTTTTTCCGGCATGTAGTGATGAGCAATCATCATATTGACAGATGTTAAATTTAAGTCTGGAAATAGTGTTCTCTAACGTTTATTTTCCTTGAGACTATGGAAACGAGGACAATTCTGAAGGCGAGTAGTTGTGTCGGAGACAGTTTTCACCCAGGAGGCAACCCCATCCACTGTACAAAAGCAAAAGGATCACAACACATTTACTGTTCTGGGGTAACATGATAGTAATTTGGAATAACCAACTTCATTCACTTTACTGTAAATGAGAGGGGACTTCATTCCTAAAACAGTTAGATAAATGGTACAGCTTGAAGTTCCTGAGATTTAATGTTTCTAGTACAACTCACCCTTGACTTAGAGGCAGGACCTAAGCCGGAAGGGGTGGGGCCAGGATGCTTCTGGGCTTCCCCAGACCCTGGTTGGCCTGGGGGTTGGGGAGCATGTGAAGCCTCTTCCTGCCCTGCCAGGGGCATAGGTGCCTCATGGGAAGGGTGGGGCAGTGGGACTCCCCCAACCCCAGACCAATTATGGGGAAGCCAAGAAGCATCCTGGCCCTGCCCCTTCTGGGGCAGCCTGGAGCCACTTCAAATTTTTGAAGTGACCCCCTGCCAAAAATTATTGCCCACACCAGTCTATGTACTAGTCTCTAACTATACAATTTGGTTGTATGGGATAACAGGCTACTTTACCTCTGCAATTGTACATGTGAGTTTAAGTATTAGATTTTTTTAAGATTACCCATATTACTTAAAGGTCATAGTTGGCCTACTTAGTGAAATACTGGGCATTTTTATCAGGTCACTAATCAAAAAAGAGAAAGTTGTTAATCTTTCCCACAGGAAAACTTGCATTAAAATTAGTTTCACAACATCAGTGCTCATAATAGCATGCTATTAGTTCGTGTTATCAATGCTCCTTTTTCCTTCATCCTATGCTCTTCAAATGCTCGGTTACTGAATTTTTGACTTGATGGAGATAAGCACAGAAGTAAATCTGGGTGAACTGCTTTCCAGGCAATTCTGATACAGGAGTAAGTGCTTGAAGCCAGACTTACAAATGGAATTTTGTATGCAATGCTATGAAGAACCATTGCTAAGTAGCTATAAGCACAAATGAAGAAATTAGATGGAGAATATTGTAGTGATGAGCCTTTTGCAGATTTAGTATGAATTTGGGAGACATTTAACAAGGCTGTACTTGGTGTTACAGATCTGTGAAAAGGGAATACTACTCAGTCTTTATGCACTGTTTATAAAGGACTTTTGAAATCCTGAATGGTGTTCAGAACCTATAACTTACACTGAAGAGCAATGGCAGCTGGAGGGAAAGGTCAAATATGAGTCCCAATCTCATAAGTGTCTGGGAGGGAGTTAATGTTGTAAAGTTCTTTTGAAGATGAAAAATGCTAACTTAATAGAAAAGAAGCTAATGTATACTTGTCACGAGTTTCAGTATTGTGCTGCAAGACTTTGCCCTACGCTGATTTGACCTTATTGTTCACTGCTGATATGGAATAAAGCACAGCAGCCATAGAAATCTGAATTTCTTTATATACACATACCATATTTTAGCAAAATATATGAACAGAGAACCAAAAGGAACTTTTACTGTAATGAAGTGTAGGTTCAAAATCTGACTGCACTCTTTCCATTCTGGCTGCAGTACGCTAACAATCTTAGTCACTTTTTCCATGTAAGCAATTTAGTAACCACAGCAATGTTACGATATTGAATGGGGCAAGAACATGATCCTTACAGATACGGTTTACAGATCCACTTTGAGAACCAGTGAAGGGATGGCCATTCTGGACAACTGAGATTCAGCTCACTGAAGTTGTACCACAACTAAAATACAAATTCAATTTACCTTACCTGCAAAAACAGTTTGAGAACAAAATCACTCTTGAAACATCTCCCGTTTTTCTTGTGAAGCGAACTTGAAATTTTTAGCATTTTGTAGTTTTGGTTTTGTTAAATAAAGTACTGGTATAGCACTAAAGTCTGATTAGTATTATGTAATTATTTTTGTGGGTGACAAAATAGTTTAACCATGCATACACATTTAAGCTGACTTAACACCTTCTACTTTAACAACTACTGTATTGAATTGTTGGACACAAACTAGCCGACTTAACTCCGTGGAAAAGAATAAAGTACTGAGAATGTAACTTATTCACTCTTTATCCTCCTTGAAACACTTCAATAAGACATTTAAATTTACGATTACCAGGAAACTTTCAATTACCTTCTGCCAGCTTGAAAGGGTTTACGGATTCCTGGATGATTGGCTGCAGCTAGGAGGCTGAAACAAGATACCTAAATAGTAAATTCATGGTCTGTTGCCTATTCTGTAATTCACAAAATCAAACTCAGAGAACATATGTACCTTCCCCACTCATGTTAAGCTTAAATTGCTACAATAAGTGGCAGCAGAAGTAGCAGTTTTCAATTTTCTAATGTTTGTTTTCTTTAAGGCTACATCTAAACTATACCCCTCTATTGGCAGAGGGATGTAAATTAGATGTATTGAAAGTGCAAATGAAGCTGGGATTTAAATATCCTGTGCTTCATTTGCATAATGGCAGCCACCGCTGCTTTTGAAACAGGGCTTTTCGGGGAAAAAACAGCAGTTCTGATAGGGCATTTGTTGAAAATGCCCTGTTTCAAAAAATGAGTACAGGATCTTTCAAAACAGAGCATTTCTGTCAAATGCCCCATCTAAACTGCTGTTGTTTTTAAAAGCCCTGTTTTGAAAAAAGCAGCTGCTGCTATTATGCAAATGAAGCATGGGATATTTAAATTTCAGCTTCATTTGCACTTTCGATATCTAATTTACATCCCTCTGCTGACAAGGTGTAGTTGAGACATAGCCTTAAAGACTGCAGCACCAGAAACCACTTTGCCTTATACTCACAGTGTTAGCCTTAGGTATCCATTCCTGGCACAAATATTCACATAATCTAATGCTGGAGTACAAAACCACTAGACCAGTGGTCACCAACCAGTAGATCTTGGAGCCTCTGACAGGTGATCCTGATTTGGCCAAGATGTTATCAAGAGTAGCATTTCAGCTGTGCCCTCCCCTCCCCCCCAAGACTGCTGTGCAGCTCCTGCCCTTTGCCTTTGAGTTGTCCCCTCAGGAGCTTCCTGCTTACTGTGCAGGGGAGAAGAGGGGAACTAGTGTCAGGGTGCCCCCTCTCCACAGACAGGTGAGGGGGCAAACAGGATTTGGGATGGAGTTTATGAGCTGCTTTTGGGAGTGGTGCAGGGCCAGGGCAGGGGTGAGCCTGTCTTAGCCTCACTGCACCACCACCCAGAAGCCACCTGAGGTAAGCAGTGCACAGCTGGTACCCACATTCCAAAACTCTACCCCAGTGATGAACCCCCTCCTGCACCCCTAGGCCCAAGCACCCCTGCATCCAGAGCCTACACCTTTGACCCGTGGTAACCAACCAGTAGATCACAATCAACTGGTCGATCCTGAGGTGTTCTGGGCCCCCCATTTCCCCCCAGCCCCAAGAAGCCCCACTACCTACCTCGAGTGACAATGGCGGTAGTGGCAGCTTCCCGTCACTTCCGGGGGTTCTGGAAATGCGCTGGCTGCTTTCTTGCCCCAAGTCTGTGGCGGGCCGGGAACTTACTGGGTGAGTCTCCAGAGGCAGGCGCAGAACTTCCCTTCTCTGTGGGAGGGGGGAGTCGGAGGGGGCGTGTGACAGGGGCTTTCCTGCTCCATGGGAGACTGATGCCGGCCCTGGCGGAGGTGCACAATGGGGCTTCCTTCATCCGCGGGAGGGGGGGTTGGCCCCGAGGGGGCACATGCGCGGGCTTCCCTGCTCCGTGTGAGGGGGGAGTCAGGCCCGGAGGAGGCCTGCGACAGGGCTTCCCTCCTGGGAGGGAGGGAGGAAGAGAATCCTGGGAGAAGGCGGCTCTCTGCCCCAACTGGCCTCCTGCGCCCAAACCCTGTCCCCTGCCCCCAGCCACAGAACTCTGTCCCCACTGGCACCCTGTGCCTTGCGCCAGCACCCACTAGCACCCTTCCTCAGTACCATGTCCCCTGCTCCCCCCAGCACAGTTGGGGCCACATTAGTGAGGCTTGGGGGAGGGGGGGTTAGAGGAGGGTTTTTTTTTTTTTTTTGCATCTCACTTGTGTAGCCCCAACTGACTTTTCTGTGGGTCAGTGACTCCTGACTCAAAACAGGTTCCCTGCCCTTCTCAGAAATAAAGACAATGCAGAAACTTTTTGTGTTTGACATAGTATTTATTTAAAAATGAAGCCTGGTCAACAAACCCCCAATTGGGTCCAAGCCCCCATCTGGCCACAGCATCATAATGCTCCTGCACCCCCGCCCCTAGATCTGAGCCTATCATACACTGGAACCCCCTGCCCTGAACCCCTCACATACCCCAACCCAAATTCCTGAACCCTCACATCCACAAGCCTGTGGCTTGCTTAGTACCCCAACCCTACATCTGACCCCAACACTGCCCGGCCTGGAGCCCCCTCCCTGAGCCAGCGTCCCCTTTTCCCCCTTCTCCTGCATCCAGATTTCCTCCCAGAGCTTGCACCTCTCACCCCTTCCCACCCCCACATCCCTCATTCCCACCCCAGAGCCTACACATCCTGTCTCAACCCAGCGAGGGTATGGCTAGACAGCAGGAGTTTTTCAGGATTCTGGAGATATCCCAGAAAAACTTTTCTGCATCCAGGGATGTGTTTGTTCTTCCGATTTTTTTAGTGGAAGAGCAAACATGCTCTTTTGGTCACCCCTATAGTCCTCTTTCCAGGAGAAATAAGGGGGCTGCCAAAAGAAGGGGTTTTCTGACATTTGGTCCAGTCTAGACAGGATAGCAAGTGATGGAGAGGAGGAGAATAGAGAGAGCGGGGCTTCAAGGAAGGGGCGGGGCGGTAGAGCTTGGCTTGTTCTGTCATTTAAAAAGTGATCTTTGGTGTAAAAAGCTTGGAGACCACTGCCTTAGAACCTCCTCTGGCACCCAAACTGCCTGCCCCAAGCTCAGCTCAGAGCTCCTCTCACAAGTCCCTTAATCCAAGACCAGAGCCTGCACCTCCACCCACTGCCCCTGCCTGGTGAAAGTGAGGGAGGATGGAGTGAGCAGGGGCAGCACCTTAGAGAAGGGGCAGGAAGGAGGCCGGGGTAGGGTATTTGGGTTTGAAGTAGATCTTGGATTGCACTTAAATTCAAAAAGTGATCTTGTGCTTAAAAAGGTTGCATACCACTCCACTAGACCTATAGGGCAGGGGTGGCCAAACCATGACTCCAAGCCCTGTGCAGCTCTTACACTTAGGCTATGTCTACACTCACAGCTTCTTGCAGCAGAAATATGCAAATGAGGCTAAGCGTGGAATATCGCCGAGCCACATTTGCATACCTAATGAGCCGCCATTTTTCCAGAAGAGGCTCTTGCACCTGAAGGAGTTGTCTACACTGCCCCTTCTTGCGCAAGAAAACGGCATTGCGCTAGAAGGGGCAGTGTAGTCAGCTCGTTCTGGCGCAAGAGCCTCTTGCAAAAATGATGGCTCATTAAGTATGCAAATGAGGCTCGGCAATATTCCACACTTAGTCTCATTTGCATATTTCTGCTGCAAGAAGCCACGAGTGTAGACATAGCCTTAGTGTGGCTTGCAGATCTCCCCATGTTTGCTGCCCCTTATAGTCTGCAGCCAGTAAGGTCAGTAAATTTGGCCACCCCTGCTTTAGCATGTTTAGCAGTAAATTATAATCTGCAAAAGGTTAGTACAGTTTGTAGGCTGTAACTGAAGAAATTAGAAAGTTATTACTATTAAAGGTGCAAGCTGTAATTGCCCTAGAAAGTATGGTTCAGGTGCTGCTTTTGTTTTTCTTCTAAATGCTGTTTGATATCATGAAATGGGACCTAATCTCATCCTTTCACAACTGCAACTGTGGCCAGACTTGGCTCCCTTATGTCCTTTAATAAGCAAAATGATAACATGAGGAAGGAATACAGGCCCAGATTTTTCACTTTGTAATAGTACCCTTACCATTTAGCTAGTGCTCTGGCCTTGTGGCTGTGCATCTTATCATGCTACTCTTTGCGCAGTACTAATTTCCAAGCATGACACACATCTTCCCTCTCCTAGTTCCTAATAGTTGGGGAAGCAGGAGCACAAGATTCAGGGTAGTCAGGACTTCTAGCCTGCCTCAACCACCAGATCCTCTCACCTGGCATGGCAAGCTAAAAAACACTTACGTTGTCCAGTGTCCAAAATATCAGGCAGATAAGGTTGGACCAATCCCCTAAGGTTTGACACTAAAAATGGACACATTTAACTTAGTTTCTATAACTATTTAACTTAACTAGCCAATAGCCCGTCATATGACAGGATTTCCGGGTCTCTCCTCCACGTCCTATTCCCTTTCTATCTCACTCTTCTCTCCTGAGCCTCTGGTCTCTTGCTCTGTCTTTCTCCCTCTGTCTCTCTCGCTCTCCTACTGCCTCCCCCCCACTCTCAGCCCTCCTCCGCCTCCTGTCTCTCTCTCCATCTCTCTTTCTCTTCTCCCGCTCTTGCCTCTCTCTCTCTCTCTCTCCGCTGTCCTCCGCCTCCTCTCTGTCTCCTCCGCTCTCCGTCGGGGATGCCCACTCGTCCAGGCCCCGCCCCCTGGCCATGTACGTCACCACCCTGCCCCCCTTCCGCTCCCGCCGTGGCACTAGGCTGACTCCTGTGCCGCTCAGCCGGGCCGCTGCGGGGGAGCAAGCGGCCGTTTGGGCCCCACACTCCCCATGCAGCACGGGCTGCCCAGAGGGAACAGCCAGCATTTCAGGCAACAGCGCCCCCCCAGAGGGAACAGCCAGCATTTCCGCGTTACAGACTCTCAGACACTGGGCTACTATATATATGATTCTGCTAGTGTTATATTGGCAAATGTTTACTGACCAACACAATCCTTTTTTACACTTGAATATAAAATACAGCATTAGAATTTGGTAGTTAATGGAATCCATGTTGCAATAGTCAAGTTAGTGGCTGCTATTAAATTCAGTCTTTACTAACAGTTAATACTAAGTAGTCCCATTCCTCCGAGTCTAAAGCTAGGGCAAACAGTGTGGTAAAACAGCAGTTATGGAAGAGGTAATGACTTGGACCTTGCAGAGAAAAAGTTAATTACCAGCTAAATTATAAATTTTGGCTTCAGATTTGATAGTTTGTACAGTTAGCACCTCTTCTATGTTATCTCACACTGCATAATGAACACAACAAAACACAAGAGTGTGTATTAAAAAAAAAAAGCCTTTCCCTTAAATGCTAATGAAACTGGCAATCCTCGGAAGTGAAGACGCTATTCAGTCTTACAAAAACTTACAAAAAGGTACTGTGTAAAGTACAGAAGAATATAGGAGGTAAGGTAAAGCAGGATCAAGACCAGATTGATCAGACAGGGAACATGTAACAAGGCAGGCTTAAGAGACAAGAAAAACTAAGCCAATCATAATTATTTTCAATGGGTGCAGAAAACCTCACATCTCTCTTACTTTCTGTACATTCATGAAGAAGCAAGGTTTAAGTCAGACAACAGGAACCACTATTGCAGTAGCAGAGAGGAATGTGGTAAGGTCAAGTAGTATGTTAAAAATTAACCTAGCTCAAAGTACACAGTTGAAAATAAACAATATAAAGAAATTCCCCAATTGACAGAACCTTAATGTTACACTACTTGCAAGTGAAAAGCTGTCCAGCTTTTAACCCAACATAGCCAGCCAAACAAGTCACAACAAATACTCCCAAGGCATTAATTACCCACAAACTCTCAAAATACAGCAAATGAATAACACAAATGCTGTACAGATCCAAGAGCTGAGACTTACAACACTTCCACCACCATATGTCTGAAACAACATATTGGAAGAATACTTAGTTATCAGGTCTTCTGCACCTCTCCCATTCTGGGTAGCTCTGTCCACAATACTAAACTCATGGTATAGGCAGCTAATAGGAAGTGGCTTCCACAATCAAAGTAAGAGCACTGATCC
The DNA here is from genome assembly GCA_019425775.1 of Rafetus swinhoei. Taxonomy (NCBI): domain Eukaryota; kingdom Metazoa; phylum Chordata; order Testudines; family Trionychidae; genus Rafetus; species Rafetus swinhoei. The sequence goes on from CM033424.1 coordinate 113,857,630, forward strand.
CCTCATCATGAAAGGTAGGTGTGGTCATGGTCCTCCAGTCCTCTCTCAGATGGGCACTTTTGGAATTACCACCAGAAAAACCTTCCAGTTAAATACTTCTGCCTTAATAAGTCACTGGTGTTCATAGGTAACGTGAGCATTTTGTATTGTCCTAATAAATTACATAGTGGACAGACCCTTGCTCTTATTTCCCCACTAGCTACCCTAATAAATTAAATACTCTACCTGCCATCATCACACATTATATATTCACAGTACTGTACTTCACTGACATTGTAAAATGTCATGTCAAAGCTTTAAACTCTAGGGCTATGTCTACACTCGCGGCTTCTTGCGTGAGTAATATGCAAATGAGGCTAAGCGTGGAATATTGCCGAGCCTCATTTGCATACCTAATGAGCCACCATTTGAGCGTACACTGCCCTTCTTGCGCAAGAAAAACCTCTTGCGCAATGCCGCTACACCTATTACTTTTCCGAAGAACGGCATTGCGCAAGAGGGGTTTTCTGCAAGAAGGGGCAGTGTAGACGCCCTTCTGCGCAAGAGCCTCTTCTGAAAAAAATGGTGGCTCATTAGGTATGCAAATGAGGCTTGGCAATATTCCACGGTTAGCCTCATTTGCATATTACTCGAGCAAGAAGCCGCAAGTGTAGACATAGCCCAAGAGTTGTTTAAAAAGTGACAGGCAGACCATCTCCCTTTGTATAGTCATTCAAAACTGAATACATCTGTTTGCCTTGCTCTCTCACACACACACCAATCTGCTTTTTTACTCCTTGTATCTTGCAGAGCTAACACAGCTAAGAGGCAATTTGCTGTATTCCTCACTGTGACTGGGGAATGCCAGGGCAGACAAGTTGTGCACTTTGCTCTTGCTTCCTGACAGGGACAGGAAGGGGGGAAGAGCAATCACCCACACCCGTGCCCACACACAGTCCCTTGGCCGGAGCCCCTTCGCACACCCCAACCCTGACTCCTGCACCCTCTCCACATATCCCCAGCTCTCTGCTCTGAACCCCTCTTTAAGGGCCCGAGCAACACTGGGTAAATGTGCTAGTATATATAAGTGGTTGTGACATATTCTAGTGTCATGTTTGGGGGTGGGGGGTGGGGAGGAATCTTAACTCATGGGGTCATGGGATAAAAAAGATCTGCAGCAATAGAGAATCAAGTCAGAAAGAGCCCTATTTTCATGTTGATAGCTCATGCAACACCATGTGTTCAAAACGTGAGCCTGGGATAATGGACCTCACCTCACATCCAAGTCTGTGCCACAAATGAGAATGAGAGGCTTTCTAGCTTTCACTCTAAGCAATCCAGGTCCTTCCTTTGGCACCCACCTGCAATTTGAAAGCATTATTTTTTGGACAGTCAGGTGCTAACTAATGTTTGACCATGCTACACAGAATATGGAGTCAACTGGTTATACTCCCTCTTTTGGTGACCTGTATGGAAGAAATCTATGGTTCAATGTAATCTCATACACAACAGCCCACCACACACAGCCAAACAACCACTTAGCAGCCTTCCTTGCCTGAACAAGTCATAGAAACAAGTGCCAGTAGACGAATCTGACACCATTCCCTACTAGTCAATCACTTAAAGCTCTCTACTTAAAACCAAATACAAGAAGGGACGTAGGTTCTGATCCTCCATTTTCCTGCACCTTATGCAATCATTTACACCAGTGCAAAGTGAATAAAAAAATGCTACCATGGTGCTGTGGAAGTGTTTTTAACTAGTCCAAGTAACTTCACAATTTCTTTGCTCCCTATTGACTTGATTGTCCATTCCAGATATGTAAATGATAACACAAGCGCAGGGCAAAGTGAATGTAAAATAATACCAGATCAGAATGGTAGCTTTGCACAAGTATAAGTGACTGGACAAAGTCCAGGGACTCTAGAGAATGAGATCACAGTGGCTCCAATTCTGGGAAGTTCATAAACAAATGCTTAAGTCTGTCTCTATTAAGGACTGCCCGTAAGCATATCCTTAATTATCTAACCTCTGTGGAATTTACGCATGTACTTCTGCACTCTCCCTCAATAGGGATTTTTTTAAAACTAGGAATATGTTTAATAAAAACATAAAAGGTCCAAGTACTGCAGGAATCTGTATGCTTGCTGTGTACAGGTTTTAGTAACTTAAAATAAGTCTGATTGCTGCCTCAACCTGCTCTGTACATATCCATTTGCCTTCAAAGGTTGTAAGAAAATCAGTGTCATCTGTCATTCATCTGTCAAATCTGCCAGCATTTCAAGTCTTGCCTGTCCCAGAGATTTAAAAACAAGGAAATAATCCAGCAAATTCCAGGACTGTGTGATACACATATGTTCCTACAAACTTCATTTACAGAAAAATGTGTATGGAAGTCAGAGAACAGACATATTTCTCATTCAACAGCCAAGATTGCCAATGCACAAAAGAGCAAAACCAATTCTCATTTTCCTGAGTGGCAGTCAGCCCCACTTACTTCCCCAGAGATCAAGATTTTAAACGTTTTGAGTAGACCATAAAACCACCAGTTAATCTGCAACACTTGGGTGAACTAGTTAAGCTTTAATTAAACTCATGGTTAAAAAAAAAAAAAAAAATAATAATAATCTTACCACACATATTACTAGTCTGAAGATTATACAGGCAGTAGTACCACAAACAGCCAGATGGGGGATCTCCAAAAGCAAGTTACTGTTCATGTTAGTAAAAGGTAAATATAAAATTTCTTTCCACTACACTCTGTATAAAGCAGAATTAAATTGAATGAAAAGATTGCAGATTAAACTGACCAGGTTTTTAATCCCTTCCCAGCATCTGTAGTCACATTTTTTTTTCCTCATCTCCTGTTGCATATTTGTTGTATGGTCTGAAGCGATCATGTTTTGATTAAAATAATCTCCTGAGTGTGACTTTACATTTGAACTTTGTCCTTATGCTAATGTTGCTGTAGTACCATGGAGGGTAACACTGCCATAGTATTAGAGAGGCTGGGCAAAATACAATAGGCAGCTACTTGGTAATACAACTAAGCAATTAAAAAAAAAACCACTCACCAACTTCAATCTGGATTCCTTATTCTTTTTCTTGAGAAGGATATGATGATTAACAAGATGAAGACCCCATTTTGCATATTTTGCTTGTGGACAATTTGTACCTGAAAGCAAAGTTGTACATAAAACACAAAATTTGGGCCCAGGGGCTACTGAATGCAAGTGCAGGATGACAAACTGTGTGCATGTTTCACCCACATTGCAGTTCACCTTCAGTTCCAAAGCTCATCAACTGTGCTCTGCAAGTCATGCCAAACTCTGCATGGTGGTTTTTGTTATTGGAAGAGGAGATCAACAACTTCATTTGAGACCTAAATCAGGATTTCAAACCCAGCCTCTAATGCTCCCTGCTGGCTGGCTAGGTTATTAGCAATTCTTTAGAGGAGATGGGCCAAGTTCTGCCCTCATTTCTGTGGTTTTTGGTGAGGTCTAAATCTGAGAAAAATTTGACCCAATTAATCTACAAATTATTGTATGTAACATGGTCATTCCAAGTGCAACTGACAAATAACCCATGCTGAGCAAAACACTTAATGCTGTCACCTCTTTATGGTGACCAGCAGAGGGTTATCAGAATTCCCTGCAAGGACCTGTAAGACCTTTTAAGCCTGGTTAACACCATGTTTGTACTGGTGTATCTATTTTGGTTAATGGTAATTTTTAATACCAAAATACTTATGACTGCATCCACGCTAGGGGTTGTGCTGTTATATATTCACTGAGGCTGTCTGCACTACCTCTTATGTTGGTATGAGCGAGTAAGGCTATGTTTATACTGCACTTGTGTCAGTGGTAAAACTTTTGTCAGTCAGGGGTGTGAAACCCCACTCTCCACCCACCCGACAAAAGTTTTACCAATGAAAAGTGCTAGGATGGACTGCACTTTGTTGGTGTGAGATGTTCTCCCACTGACAAAGTTACTGTGCTTTGTACAGTGGGAGAGCTCGCTCCTGCTGGCAAAGAGGGGCTAAAAGAGAAACCTTATGACGACACAGCTGTGCTACTTGTAACGTACACAGTGTAAATCACCCCTCTGAGCAACGTAAGTGACATTGACGCGGGCGCTGGTGTAGGTGTTGCTGCATTGGTGGGAAAGCATCTGCTGACAAAGCTACTGCCACTCACGGGGGCTAGAGTAGTTAAGCTGAGGGGAGAGCTCTCTCCCATCAGCACAGAGTGGCTACATTAGAGAGCTTACAGAGGCACAGCTGCACCACTATAAACTCTCTCCTGTGGCCAAACAGAGGGAACCAACCGGAGAGCACCCCCCAGGGATACGGGCACTGTGTCCATTGCACTCCCAGCCTCCTCTCTTCACAGGCCTAAGCCCAGGCCCTAACTCTGGTTCTGCACATTGCATTCCCAGCACCAGCAGACCAGCCTATGGCTCCATCTCCACAAGTGCTGAGAAGGAAGCGTAAGTGGTTTCTTTCCTGGAGGCTCACACCTAGTAAGAGGAGAACAAAGAGAAACCTCAAAACTTGGCTGTTTAGAGACTCCCATTAAAAAGAATACGCTAGAGTTTAAGATAGCTCGTCGTGCTGACTAGACGTTATGGAGAGGAGAGCCTCTCATGAGGTTCAACTCACTGCCACAGCCAGTGTTCCCTTTCAGATTTTCCATCCATGAGCAGTGAGTTTTGTCTTGCACGCAAATATTAAGGTCACGTGCGCGTGTGTGGATGTGTGCCACCATAGCACCCAAGTTTTAAACCTCTCCCTTTTCCCCCTCTGCTGCCATGTCTCCCATCCTCCCCTCGCCCCATCCGCTCCCCTGGTGCCTGCTGCTGCCCCCCACCCCTCATGCTCCTCTGCTGTCCTGGCTCCTGCCCTTCTCACTCCCCTCAGCCCTCCTGGGACTTGTCCCACCTCCCCATCCTCGCTGACCCTTGCGCCTGCCCTTCCCATCCCCCCTGTGCCCACCCCTCCTCTAGCTCCCCTCCCCATCTCCTCACCTAACACCTCCCTCTACCCACCTACCCTGCCTCTCTCCTCTGCCTTCTGGTGCCCGTCCCTCGCCTCTACTCTCCTCCCCATGTCGACCCTTCTGCTTCACCCCCACAATCCCTCTGGCACCTGCATGTTCCCTTAACCCCCGCACCCTCCTAGTGCCTCCCCCTTCCCTCACTGCCCCTGCCCCCAACACCTGCCCCCTTTGCCCTCATTCTCCCTGGTGCCCACCTCCTCACCACCCTTTCCCCCAGTGCTTCTCACGCCCCTCTGCACCCTCACACATGACTTGCTCCAATCCCCGCCTTCCTCATGCCCACCCCTCCTTTCAACCCCCTTCTCCCGGCACCCACTCTTCCCCTCTTCTCTTCCTTCCTCTTTCCCCATTGCCCCTCCCCTCTCCTCTCCTCTCCTCTCCACTTCCAGCATCACCCTGTCCCCTCCCCTATCCCCCCACCTCCTCTCCTTTTGCCCTTTCCCTTCATTGTCTCCTCTTGGCCCCCTGGCATTTGTCTCTCCTCCACCATGGCCCTGGGTGCCTTCCCCTTTCTTCTCCTGCCCTGGCTCCCTCCTCTCCCCTCAGCACAAGCCCCTTCCTCTCCTCATCCCTTGCCCCTTACTTATCGCCCTGCCCCTTTCCTTATCTTCTGCCATCCTGACACCTGCACCTGCTGGGCAGGACACCATGGCAGGCAACTGCCCTGCGTGCCGGGGCTGGAACCAAGGCCATGGTGCAATTTTTAGTACTGTGGCCCAGGCTCCAGCAGTTGCCACTCAGGCAGCGTGATGGCTGCTCAGCTATTCTTGGGGCAGGCAGTTACCTACCACGCGGCCCCACCCTCAGGAGCAGGAGGGGCCACAGCTGCACAGCTCTGCTGAGGGGGCGAGCAGGAAATAAATTCTTGGTGTGTACCCACACAGGCACGCCCCTTACAGGGAACCCTGGCCACAACGCCTCCTGCCAGTCCTGCTGGGAATTCGCTCTATCAACCCCCCAGGCACCCTCTGCTAGCAGCATCTCACCACCGTCACTTCCATACTGTTCCATGTCTGGACCCACATTGGTCCTGATCCATGGTATCCAGGGCTGAGCCCCATCGCTATTGCCCCTCTCCTCTCCCAGGGGAGCAGCAACCCACTGTCTTGTCACTCACCTCAGAGGACCCACTGCAGTCCACAGTGTGGCCTCTTACCCCAGAGGCAAACTGCAGTCTACCCTGGCCAGCTTCAGCCCTGGCAAGTGTAGCGGCGGGGAGGGGGTTGGGAGACCAGCCTCACCCACTATCCTGGATCTCAGCCCAGGGACCCTTTAGCAGCCTCTCCTTACCCCTCCTCCAACCCTAACATCACCTGCTTCTCTGGGTTCCTTCCCCACAGCCCCAGCACCTTTTGCACCTGCCCCAAGCTCTCTTCTACCAGAATCTTGAGCCTTTCAGACATAGCAAGGCCATCCCTACTGCACAGCCCTCTGGGAGGGAGGGAAGGAAGCCAGCCAGCCTGCCCCCTCAGATTCCTTGCAGCAGGCTCCCTTTCCCTGGTCTGCAGCTACCCTTTTATCAGGGTCAAATGTGCCTAAATTATCTGCAGATGCACCTGTGGCTGCCTGCCCCTTAGCCTCTTTAGACTGTTTTTAACACTTGTAGAGCCAGCATGAGGCAGATGTTCTGTTATAGTGCCATAGAAATAATTTAGATTACATAAATGTGTCTGTAAATTTCCTAAGAACTCATGCATAAACAGAAATGTCCTTTGGGCTCCCTAGACTCATTTATTTATATTTTAAAATTTATAAAAGCTTCCCTGACTCTTATTCAATTACTATGAGAGCTACAGAAGACAAAATGTGCTAAGTGATTCCCTGGGCTCATTGATCAGCAACTATCTCTATCACATTAGACAGCTTGGAACTACCTGCCAATATTTCACTTGGGCAGGGTGCAGGTACTTCTATCTGTGAAGCTGGCACTTCATCAGACGGGATCCACCTGCTGAAAAGTAGAGTGATGAATAGAAAATGCATCTCCCAATTAGACAGCATAGGAAAGACAATGTCTTTCTAGCAGATGGTTTAGAGTAAATCATTTTCTATTTACATTTCTGGTTTTGTTTACCCAAGCGGGGAAGTTTCTGTTCTAATGCATTTCTAGTTTCCTAGCTTACCTCCTCAGGCTTGTCCCAGTGGCAGCTGCCCATTTTATTAACAGTGTCTTGTTTTTAAGGCATGTATATTTGATAATAAATAAACAGAATTAATTTAAGGGCCAAACATTCTGCCATCAGTTACACTGGTGTAAATGCAGAACAGCTCCTTTGACTTCAGTGGAGTTACCCTGATGTTACACCAGCACAGCAGGGCAGAAGCTGACCCTAAAGGCTCAATCCTGCAAGGTTCTAAGTTCCCTCTATTCTTCCTGAGGGCACTTCACAGGACTGGACCTGTAGTAGCTGACTCATTTCTGTAGTGCAGTGTAGTAGTTAGAATCTCTCTTCTACTACCTGGCAGTTTTCCTTACAATGACACTTTGGAAGTTCCTCCCCCTCTTTATTACTCTTTCATCAGTTCTGCCGAATCCTAGTCAGACTCTGATGTCTAGGAGATTTGTGGTGGTAGCAATAAAACAGGCTGCTAACAAGGAACTGTTAGCAAGTCTCATAACATCCCGCTGCTGCAATAGCTCATTGAAACACTGCCACAAGGAGCCTTTCTAAGCAAACTGTAAGTGGCAGCCAGGGAATTGCTTCCATCTCTTTTAATTAAAAAGGATATTGGTTAAACTGAGTACCTTCATCATCCAGGCAATGGCTTTTGCCAGGCAGGGGCTGAAAAAAATGTATTGTAAGGAGTCCAAGAAAGCCAGGAAGACATTGAAAGATGACAGGCACCACCCTGTGTACCATTGCCAAATCCACAAGTGATGACATAAACCAATAGCCAAAGCAGGGGGTATGTCTACACCAGTGTTTCTTAAACTGTGTTCCATGGCACACCGGTGTGCCGCGGAGAACAACAGAGTTCAAATTGGCCACCCTTAAAGGGGCAGGCGACTTTTTTTTTTTCTCAATAACTTTCCCCCCGAGCTCCTTTTTGCTCAACAAAAAAATTGTTGGTGTTCCTCATAAAAAAAAATTATTGTTTGATGTACCCCGGTCTTAAAAAGTTTAAGAAACACTGGTCTACACTGAAGAGTTTTTCTGGAAAAATGGCTGTTTTTCCGGATAAACTACACTTACGTCCACACGGCTATTGCGTTCTTTTGACAGAAAGTCAAAAGAACGGAGGGTTTTTTCTGACAGCCGGAAACCTCTTTCTCCGAGGAAGAAGACTTTCTCCGAAAAAGCTTTTTTGGAAAAAAGCATGTGTGGATGCGGAAGAGTGTTTTTTCGAAAGAAGAGGCTTCCAGAACAAAGCACAGGTGCCCTGGTGGCTACTCCATCCACAGTAATCACAAATGAAATGCAAGATAGTGTCCAATCAATGTGGACGCCATCTTTCGAAAAAGCACATTGCACATCATTACGCTTTTGCTGTGTGGACGCTCTCTTTTGAAAAAAATTTTGTCCAGAAGATCTCTTTCAGAGAAGCTTCTTCCGAAAGAAGCTTGCAATCTAGATGTAGCCAGGGAGGGCATTCAGTGCCAAAACCTACACCTCCCGCCCGCCCCCCACCCTCTAGTCACTATATGGATCCATTTAAAAATGCATTTCTTCCCCTCTCATATGACCCTGGAAGGGCACTCTAGCATTGGTAGGCTGAGGTCTGGGACACAGCCACATTAGCAGACCTCATGGGCTATGTCTATATTGCGATACAAAAACTGTGGCAGAGAGCCTCAGAGCCTGGGTCAACAGACTTATGCTCACAGGGCTTGCTGTACAGGGCTAAAAACAGCAGTAGACCCTCCCTCCTGACTGGGTTTCAGAGCTTGGTTTCAAGACCAAATTTCCACAAGCCCATTTGCATCCTCAACAACTTCAAGAGAATGTTCATGGCCTCTCTACCATTGACTATTACATGAGCAAGGGAAAGAGAAAGAGAAGGTAGCTCTGAAACCCACTAGCCCAGGCAGGATGGAGCACATTTGGGGTTTGTCCACATTAGGGATTTTTGCACTGATGTTGCTATACCAATGTATTACTGAAGTCTCCCCAGCGTAGAGGTGTAGTGCTTGTCTAAGGGGAGGCATCCATGTGATGAGTAACTGTAGCAATGCCCGTGCAAAGTTTTCTAAAGTTCATGGCAGACAGAAATATTTTAGCGCAGGAAGTGAAAAATGTAGTTTTCAATTCAAATGGTATGTGAGGTAGCAAGAAAGATACTGCTTTTCTCTCAACTTGGATAAGGAAAATAGTCATTAATGTCACATGTATTTGTTTACAGTCGGTTTCTGATCCTTTCCACTTAGATTCCCATGTCATAGTCCCCTAATGCAATGTTTGGGTTGCAAATGCCACATTAAAATGTTTGTTGGTGAATACAAATAATCCAAACTCACTATTAGAACAACAACAAAACCCATCCAAAACATTTTTAGGTTGTAGGTTAAAGACCTGGGGCATTTTTATTGAAATTTGTGGCCACATTTGAACTGATGGCAGCCCTTTCTGCATATGCAGATCTTTTACTCTTGAGCTAATGAGAGGAAAGGTAAGCAGACAGCTGTGGATATATATCCAGATTAGGACAGAAGACAGTTTTAGAGTGTTAGCTAGCCCAGCCTAACATGTGTGCTGTAACTTGAGGCAAAATGAGTCTCTAATCTATGCTACTGTACAATTTACCTTGTCTACATTACAGTTATATGACATGTATGTTAGAACAAGGTAACACATTCTAACCCTGCCCATACTCTTCATCCTACTCTACACGTACCTGTTCTAGAAAGGCACGTTCACCTGAAGAAATACCACTGGTGTAAATTGGAAGCTCTTTGGCATTGTCTTTTTGTTCTCTGTTTGTACAATGCTTATCGCAATCGGTTCCTGGTCTATGACTGGCATTCTTAGGCACTACCACAATACAGGTAACATACAATAATAATAAAGCTGTATTAATCACCTGAGAGCCTTTTGCACAGTCCAGACCTGATTCTCTGAAGTGCTGAGCACCACTCACAGAGTACTTAATGCCTTCACTTTAATTGACTTCATAAAGGCTTAAGAGCACTCAAGCTTCTCCAATGATTGGGCCGTTAGCAAGGTCTTCCTGAATAAGCCTGATGAATTCTGTTTACCTGAACTTCCTGAGCCTGTTTTTCTGCCCATCTCTAGACCCAGAAGAGAAGCTATAAATGCTGAACATACTTGAACAGTTCTCTATGTACATGCTGCTGACAAAAGCGTTCTCGACTGCTTGCTTAGCTCTACTGCTCAGATCATGTATCATTAGTAAGACTGTCTCTCAAGGTTCAGAGTGACATTTTATATTAGCCAGGACACACTTATAAGTGACCTGGCCATGTTCCATATTCTACCATGGGCTGTCCGCATAAGAATATTACTGCCTGAAAAACAGCCCAGGGCAAATTATTTTGCACTTATATTAATTTTCCATTATAATATTATGGAAATAATCAGACCTTTCATACTGAAAGGGCAAATTCTTCTTTTCAAACTGTATTGCTTATCTGTTATCTACTGGATTGTCCAACTAGATAATTGTTTTACCACCATCTGATGGTAGGCACTAGAGAAGGCCAAATATGGTTATTATCCACATGGCAGATCTCTTCATGGCATATTCTTCACTCCTGTATATAGAACTTCCCTTTGGGTGAGTGGAGGGGCTCCGATTAGAACAAGTGACAAACATGGTGTAGAGCTAAGCGGACTGCCTTAGAGATCGGAGTGAAGGGAGTTTTCTCTTCACGTTTTACTGTTGAGAAGATCACTGTAATGGTTTCCACTGCTCTGATTTTTTAACTAGTTGTGGAGATTGTCCTGGTCCACACTACTGCATTACTTCAATAGAAGTACATTACTCAGAGGTGTGAATAATTCATACCCTGAGTGATGAAGTCATACTGGCCTAAGCACAGGTTTAGACAGCACTATGGTGGCAGAAGAAGCTCTCCTGCTGACATAGCTACTACCTGTCACAGAAGTGGACTAGCTAAGCCAATGGGAGAGGCTAACACTGAAGTCTTGGTGTACCTCCAGGCTGAAGCAAGTAAAACCTATGACTGTGGCTTCTTGAAGAGGACCCTTCAAGAATACAATGATACCTCAGCATCAGAGGAGGACATAGCCGTAGCAATCCACAAGGCACTGCATAAAGATGGGGCAGTAGTATCCTTTCTGGTTAGTGTACTTGCTTGCTTTCTGTGGTGGCCATTCACGTGGTGGCCACACATGAATCCTGTAAATTGCATTGGTGCAGCTCAAGAACTCCATCTGTGCAAATCCCACAAATATTTCAGGGATATTTCCAGCCATTACAATCCTGGAGGCCAGCATAGTATTAACAGCCTTGCAAACTTGCATGTCTACTGTGCCACCAGTGGCTTTACCAACCTTGCTCTGACTGACATCCACAGACCATTACAAATCTGCTGGTAGCCTTCACGGAGCAAAGGCCACACACTTGTCCTCCTCCTACCCCTTTGTCCCATTATCTGCAAGCACTGTCATGCAAGAATGGACCATCTTCATCTGTCCGCAGCATTTACCATCTTCTTGGATGCAATCCATCCATCGCTTCCTCAGCTTTCCTAGGTGCTCTTTCCTACCATCCTCGCCTGCCAAATTATCTTCACGTGTTCATTCATCCACTGTCTGAACCAGCAAAGTCATGCTTCCTAGATTTTGCCAGCCACCTCATAAACTCTGACTTCCACCCTAATGCTTTCATTTTGAAATCTGTCACTTCATGCAACTCCTCTTATGGCACAAAGAAATCTCAAACACCTGGTGGGCTTGAACCTGCCATCTTTTTACCCCCTCCATAAAGCATTGTGAGGTGCACTGTTGCACTGTACAATTGGGCTTTTAGTCTCACTGGCATACAGTTGTCATATACAACACCTGAGATGTTATTGCACATTCTTCCAGCACTCCCTAGTGTTGACTGTAACTCACATTCACAATCACCATCTTCTGCCACCCAGCAACATAACTGAATTGGGGTCAGTCTGGTTTAGTCTCTCTCCATTAATCTCTATGCCATGTTCCTTTTCAACCCATGACAGTTTAGCTGGTCATATCACTGATTTACTATTTCCTCTATGGGGGTTTTTTTGAGGCTGTCCTTATCACTATGCTATCTGCATAAAGCAGCTTCTCACCTTTTCCCATCAGGATCTTCCTGTTCACACCATCCAGCAATGTGATAAAAATCAGCAGACTGAATGCCAACCCTGGTGCAGTTCAACTTTCACTTCAAAAAGGACTTGTCATTCCAAAATATGTTTTGATCACTGTTTAGTGGCACCAGCTGGGGGGCTGGGACTAGCCACTCAAGCCAATATATAGCACACAGCTGCTAAAGTGCCATAACATTTGGGTCAATTTGGTGCCCCAAATTTCATGGTGTCCTATTCAGCTGCCTGGTTTGCATATTGGTAGGGACAGCTTTGCTGCTAGGTGCTCCTGGGGCAAACTAATGGAAAGTCCTAACGTCTTCAGGTACAAGAGATGGTTTAACTAACAGGGATATCTGCTGCTTCTGCGGATAACTGCTTTTGTGGCATCCAAACTAGAGAAATGCCTCTGTTTGGCCCGACTTACATTTTCTGGTGGAATCCTTCCTACTTTGAGTGAGAACGGATTGAACAGCCTTCGAACATGAATAATCTGGGTCAGATGATCAGTCATATACCAGGGTGTGAGGTACAGAGAGTTTGGGTTGGGATGTTTGATCTTGCCATTCTTCTGGGTTAATAGATCTAAGAAGGGATGGATGCTGTTGGAAGGGCTCGCATTCCTAAGCAGTCCAGAAATCAGAATTATTTGAACCAGCTGGGTGTGAGAATGACTCGAGCTTTATTGTGACAAATCTTTCAGAGAATCTGCAGGAACATGTTTGGATTGTTTTCTGCTTTTCTAGGTCCAAACACTTTGTGCTCCAAAACCACACCAGAATTGTAAGAGTCACAAAGAGGGAAGCTTTGACTCTGGCAACTGACGAGATACTCAGGGACTTGTGCAAATATGACTCTACCCTCTGTAGCAGGGCGGTGGTCACCTCCCCTCCTCTGAGTCAGAGAGAAGCCACACCACCTCACTACATCATCAGCATAGCTGTCTAGTATCAAGGGACTTGGTGAATCAGGTGCTAGTGCCCTCACCATCTTGGTGATCTGGAGCACCAGTCTATAAGTGCAAGTGCTCAGAGCCAATGAGTTTATATGTTCTGGCCTTGAGGCAGGGCTGCGCTAACAAGCAGTCTATAGGTCCACACCCTCAGGACCTAGACTGTGCAGCACACCACACAGCCTGTCTTCCTAGCTCTGGCAGATGACAAACATTTCGGCCTATGGGAGGGAGGCTGCTGTCCCAGAGTTGGGGTTGGCAGAAGGGCAAGAAGGGGACATGGGCCCACCCTACTTCACCAGGTCCCAGCCCAAGGCCCTAACAGTGGTGGACTGTGGGTCAGCAGGAATTTGCCCACAACATGCTGGCATGGATTCAGGCCACAACCCAACCAGACAACAATCTAGAGTCTAGTGTCTCTAGTCAATAGTACCCCTTCTACTTTACATTTAACCAGTTAACTAATTAAACTGGATTTGACATCCCTAATAATACTAGCTTTGCAAATCACTCTGAGATCTCTGGCGGGTGAAGTACTTTACCCAGCCCTAGCAGGCAAGGCTGTAACACTAAGGATTAAGACCTTCTTTTAACATTTGGCCTCTAAAGGCAATCAAGCTATGGAGAATTCAAGCCCCTTACACTAGGCAATGAGATGTGCCCTTTTGTTATCTCTTGCTTTTCTTTATGCCATTTCCTTGGATATTAACACAGATCATCAGTCTAAAGGTGCTGCCTCAAGGTCATACAACATTTACACCTACTAGGTGGGTGCAGGGACAGTTCCAGGAGTGTCAGGCGGCAGCTGGATTTTCACTTGTATTCAGATAGTTGTAGCTGCAACAATCAAAGTCCCTTGAAGTCTACACCAGTGACTTGTTTTTCTTAGCAAGTTTCCCTACAGTTCTGAATCCCAAGCATAGATCTCCACAAATGCAAGCACATTAATCAGAGTGGCAGGTTTTAGGGAAGACAGAAGGCTGGTTCTTCCTGTCTTTTGCTCCGGCTGACTCTGAACAGAGTGTATGGAAGGATTTCAATTCATCGTGGGGATGAGAAATACAACTTTAAAGAATAGAATGGGTCACATGAATCTGTCCCAGTCTCTACTCATTTCCTATTCTTTCTCCACTCCTTGCAGGTATTGCGGGTGTGCATCCCCACTACTGCTATTACCTGACTAAGAAGATAATGGCAAATACAAATATTTTTATTCTTTACCAGAGATTTCTTTGCTGAGTTTCTGTCTTCTCTTATCAATAGCAACCCAATCAACATTTCATATTGCTGGGAATTCTTTCATTTCACTCTGGCAGCAAATATTGGGGTTTCACCCACCTCCTACATTTTGAGAATTGCCTCCCATTCCCTCACCCCTTTTGGATGCCAACTTTATGCTTGACACCACTCAGGAAGGTAGGGATCTGGTTCCCTTCCCAGCAGAGATGCCCTTAACTCTCAGCAATGGTTCCCTGCAGTGCTCTGTGAAGGAGCAACTTCAGTCTTTTCCCCATGCCCGATGGTTGGAAAAACCATGCATATAGATGGCACTCAAAAAAACAAGTTGAAACCTTCCATACTTATAATTCCAAAACAGGATGGTTCTGTTGCCCACTCTGTGGGAGTTTTGCTTTAAAACATCTTATGCCAACAGAATCAAAATAATCTATGCAAAGCTTAAGGTTTAACTCACATCTGAAAGAACAAACAGGTAGCATTTTTGGCATATAAAGGTAACACCAATAGCCCCAAATTTCTTGGCACTTTCCTGACACCTCTGCCAACTAGCTGTCAGCCCTACAAATGGTCTTCAGAAACAAGTGCCACTATGGCAATGTGAGGACTAGCAGGAGCAAAGTAAGGTAGGTAGTTGCATTGCCCAGTAGTATTATTTGGTTTCTTTCCTAAACTGTTGCAGAACCAGTTCAGGAAAAAAGAAATCATGGCAGTCACTGGGGCAAATTCAAATGGAATGGAAGGTAGTGTAAGTTACATGTCAGCAAATGGGTTTCTGGGGAGCTTAATTTGGTGTGATTTAAATATAAGAGGCTAAAGAAGGGTGTAAAGTACAGCACCACAGACTCCCTTACACGTCACTTCACGGTGTTAGAAGGCAGGAACAATCATCCAGAGGGAGGGAATTTTTAAAAAGAAGCAGATTCTGAAACTCCCTATTTTTCCATGGGCATCTTGAGCCTGACCTAGATGGTCATCACCATCCTGTGAAAGGCATTCTGTGTGGTTGCCCCTTTAAGAAAACGCGTTCAGTGGCTTTTTGGCCACAGCAGGCTCCTGCTGGCCGACGCCATCTTTACCAGCAGACGCCATCTTTAATGGCCACGCCAGACGGCTCCCCTGCCTAGGTCAGCAAAGGGAGCCAGGAGGAGAGGGCTGTTTTTGGGGTTGCGGGGGTGGCTTTACGAGCCTCGGGGGGGTGGGAGGGGGGAGGCTTCGCGAGGTGAACCCTGGTGGGAGGAAGTGCCGCATGCGGCTCACGAGCCACGGGTTGGCCACGGCTGACTTACATGATCATGAAGCTGCAGTTTAAAGGTGGAAACAGGCTAACGTTGAACATCTGAAAACTGTCATCATCATCAAAATTTTGCCTCAAACTTTAGTTTCAATCTTGACCAAACCCTCCCCTCTAATCTCCCCCACCCCCAAATTTTCAAAAGCTGTGATTTGCCCCCAAGCTGGTTGGAATACTACGTGACAAAAATGTTCAAAATCTTTTGACCATCTCTAGTTCAAACACAGCCCAACAATAAGGGAGAAAGTAAGACCATCCCTACACATAAATTAACTCTGGTTTATGTGTAACCCTTCACAGATAGGCTTAAGAGCAAATTAAAACAAACCCAACAAGAAGAGTCGTGTCCATTTTGCAACCTATAATTTTTAAATATAACATTTTATTGCTTAGATGGTTTGATACAGAACAGCTTTACTTTCAATTTGAATTTGGAAGTACTGTACAACTGAATAAAGAGAGGAATAAAAGTACCAAAACAAATGTGTGATTCTCTGTTCATGTGGCATAAACCAGTCTTGTACACAACTCGTAGCAGCAGTTTAAGTTCCCTTTAGAAAAAAATATGAATTCTACACATTTATTATTGTTTCCTGCATGGGCTGAAATCACTAAGATTAAATTTCCTTCTTGAACAGAAAGGGAGAGAGAGAGACACACACACACACACACAGAAGGGGAAAGAAGATTATGAATCATTCTGAAAATGGAATCAGACTGTCACGTGGCTCCAAAAAGCCATTTGAGGATAGTCACAAAACATAAGTTCTCTCTTTTTGCGCTTTCACAGTCAAGTGCTTAATGTAGTGATTGAATTATTTCAACGCTAAGTCCATTGCAGCTCTGACAAAAGAATTTCAGAAGATCCATTTTTTTTGTAAAAGCCCTGAGAAAGGAAAAATAAAAGGATTCAAACAAACAAAAAAATAGAGAGAGAGAGAGCGACAAATTAGCTGAACATGCAAACTAAGCCTAAGATTCACCCATAGTTTAAACATGTTATAAACTTCACAGTTTAATATTGGGGAAAAAACAACAACAGAAGTTTTCTCAGTCAAATTCAACTAATGAAAATGTCAATAAAATGTGGCAAGACCTTATAATCTACTAGGATATAGATAAAGGCTAAATAAAGCTTTAAATCAATAGTGATTATTGCTAGCAGATGTCCCGGCAGACTGCTGGGAATTGATTACTTGCTACATTGTTCTGCAGCATATAGTTTAGTAATGGCTTCTCCCCCACAATATTGCGCGGTTTAGTGTGGAGAGCTGCAAAAAAAATCCCAAGAATTAAAAATAAACAACAAACAAAAAAACCAAAAATACCCAAAATAATATAATTATTATAATAGTAATAAAAAAATTAAAGGATGTGTGAACCTGTTTAAACTAAGTAGAAAACACCAGGTAAAGTTTTAAAGGAATCATTGGTTCTGATATTTATTAATCTGAAGTAACTTATTTCAAAACTGGTTCATACATCCCTAATAAAAAAAAAAAAATCACATATACCTCAACCATTTTTCTTATTTTAATATAAGAGAATATCACTTGAGAACATTTTTCTTCCTTTGAATTCTGTGGAGTTGGATTTCAGTCTCCAGAAATGTGTTGAAATATCTCTTCTTCCAAGTCTAAGGAAAGCAGGACATGCAAGTCCGCTGACGGGGGGAGCAAATGGAGCAATTGCCCTGGGACCTGGCAATTTAGAGGGGTCTGGGGCTCCTGGCCGCTGCTACTGCATCAGCAGCTGGAACCCCAGGCTCTTTAAATCACTGTGGGAGCACAGCTCCATGCAGCTCTGAGGATGGGGTAAGGCTCAGTGCCATGGTTCAGGCAGCGCTGAGGGCTGGCTGTCCTATCCCCATCCCTTCTGACTGAGGCCCTTCCAGGGCATGGAGCTGCCTCCCTCCCCCCCACCTTGCCCAGGGCCCTGTGGCAGCGCCCGAGGACATGTGATTTTGCAGGGGAAGGGAAGGGGAGGATCACGGTGTGGGTGTGGGGGCTAGGTGGTACAGAACGGCACAGTGAGACTCTGGCAATACTATGGCTCTGTCTGTCCCAGAGATCATGACTGAAGGACAACAACAGAATGCTGAGCATACCTAAAAATGCACAGCTACAGTAGGATACATTTTGCTTAATTTAGTAAATGAGGGTGGTTGGAATATCTCCTGTTGTAGGCAACAGGAGGCCTGTGGAAAAACCCCAACTCCCAGCATTAAAGTAGTTAAACTATCAATATGCAATTTCGGAACACACACTAGTCTTCAAGCATCAACCCCAAAACCTCAGGAAGAAATGGTTTTTTTTTTAATTTATTTTATTTATTTTAACATAACATGTTTTATATTTGTAGTTTTATTACCAGTAGTATTTTCTTGCTTTAGAAAAAAACGGTAGCAAGATCACGGTAAGGCTCGCATTTCTTTCTTGCTTTCTTTCAGCTGGAAGACTGAATAACTTTGCTCATTAGTAACAAATGTCATCACTGCTGTGATCGGAACCAAACTACTATAGCATTTGCAATGCCTTCCTCACGCACTCAGGGAAAAGGGAGGAGGGGAGACGATCCTTTCACGACCCTCCCCACACATGGCCATGCAGGCATGCTATCACTAGTGAGATGTTCCCCTGTACATTTGTGATGATTACTTGCTGGCCTCCATTTGATTCTCCAGTCAGAGGAAGGCTTCCATTTAAGTACAGTAGAAGAGCTGCAACATGAGAGGGGAATTGGTGAAAGCTTAAACAGAGGATCCAAGCTGCACTGTAGATCTCCGTGGGCAAATATTGCCCATTCGTTTCTGCTGACTGCAGAGACTAGCAAACTGATGAATTTATAAAATAATAATAAAATAATAATAATAATATATTGAAGCAAATCAAACATATATAACAGCGGGTGCATAATTTCCATAGGTTAAATTGCTATGTAACTCTTCTCTGTGTACTCAGTCCAAAATGGCCAGAAAGAATGTCTTAAAATGGTAACTAAACCACCATTTCTAATGCTGAAAAGTGGAAACAAGTTATGAGGTTGAAAACTCTTTGTCTTTCCTGGTTTTGGCTTTAACCAACTTTGAATACCTTCAATGACCATGTCATTAATACCTGTAACTGGATTAATGCTCCATCATATGGCAAAATGCAAGAACACACATACTGAGAAAAATCAGCATCTCATCTGTATTTCCTCTGGCTATCTCATCTGAAATTCATGTAATTTTCTTCCAGTTATTGGCTGTGGTATCCAAGGGCTTTCCCCACCCCACTGCCCCCATTTCCAGCTCAGAGAACAAACACAGCGACTATCACAGATATACAAGAACAAGCTCACACACACACACACACACACACCAATACAAAAGGTAACATTAATGCTTAAATGAAAAAGGTCCTCTTCAAATAATTCATTAAAATATTACAAAAAAATCAATTTTTTGGAAAAAAATCTATGATACCAAAAGACCTAATAAAGTAGTAAGGCACTCAGATCAGTATACTGTTGTCTCTTGCATTATTATACTGAAAGGCATATGGCACTGAATCCAGTCTGCCATACTATCCCACAGATGAAGGTTACTCTTACAAAATATACTCCAAAACCTTGCTCTGCTGGCTTTAGTTTGTGTGCTGGGATAGGTCCAATTTCATAGCAAGAAATTCACTCAACTCCCAAAAGCTGTGGTGCATTATCTGCAGAGGCAAGAATGTGATTCATGGGAGATTTTTTGTTGTGCATCTCCAGCAAGTCCTGAATGAAACCTGACGGACTCTCGTGATCACAGTTACCCCGAGATTCCTGATCTTTTGTGATCTGTTTCTGTGCATTCTTGCTGGACTCCGCAAGGCAAGTACTGGATATTTGTCCAGGGGTTTTCTCCTCTTTGCAAAGGGAATCCTTTGCTGCATTGGCCAGACTTTCTTTTCGGTTTCTAGAGACAGATGAATGGTTACCAAGGCCCGCAACTGAGTCACACTCGTTTTCCGAGATGGGGTTAGTGCCACTGTGGACCGACTCATTTTCACTGTCTTCTTCACACCTAGACTGAGTTTCCTCTTTGTCACTCTCCTTTTCATGGTTCCTAGCATTCTTGACTTTCTGGTGTATGCGCTGATGACGAACCAGGCTGTGTTTCAGAGTGAAGGTCCGTTCACAGGTCTGACACTTGTATGGTCTTTCTCCTAGGATAGAATTAAGATAAAAACATAATGGTCAGATTATAAATACATTTCCCTCTCTTTTCAGGACAGTACAACATACAAAACTGCTCTAGAAAGACACTGAACAGCCACATCAGACTTAACTGTCTTATTTACAGTGTGGGGGGAAAGGCAGGTGGTTTGATTTCAGTTATAATTTAAAACTGCTAATTATGTACTGTAGATAAACAGATATTGCTGGGACATAGATGGGGAAGATGTATAAATGAGCGGCTTAGGGTTTGCAGATACTTGGTTTAGTCTTGTATTAAGAGAAAAGTTTGTATTATAATAAAGTGTATATAGTAATTAACTGGGGCACAGTGCATACATTAGGGATGTTAAATAACGGCTATTACTGTAACCATATATCTGCTAAAAATTTTAGTGGTTACACGGTTACATGCTGGTTCACTGGGAGTAGAGCTGGCAGCCAGTGCAGTCCCGGCTGCTGGCCCCACTCCCGGGATGCCACCTGCTTCTCTGTGCTGCAGAATCTCGCACAGGGCCGGCGTTTAACTGTTTGGGTAACTGGTTACTCATTTAAACAATTACAGTCTTATATCCTTAGCATAAATAACATTGCAATTTCTATTTCCAGCCGTCTCTGAGAGGCTAGATTTGTTTTCTGTGGATATTTTAGGTCAGGGACTAAGTTACATGTTCTTTTTTAGCTGTTGGAAGGAGTTGATCTGCCAAAGACCATCAGTCCTCAAACTGACCCTGGGATTGTCTGATTTTTTTTCCACATCTTGTATTTAGTGTAGTCCCAATGTGCACTGTAGGATTCCCTTTTATGTTACTTGGAAGACTACCTGCTACTTGGATATCAAGGCCAACAGTTAGGTTACTAAATAAAAGCCCTGATTCAGAAAAGTACTGAGCTTCTGCATGGGAGTTGCACATAAACAGCACCTTTGAAAATGAGGCTGCTTTTTTTTAGGTGTGCCAATTTTAGGCACCAACATTTGTAGGTACTGGCTTTATTGAAATCCTATACTAAAAAAAATGCTTGACTTGCCACTTCCGTAGCAACTGATATTTTACAACTCTATCTAAAAGCTATGTAACCATATGGTTTCAAAATCTGTCTGTAAAACTACAACTATATTTGATCTATATGTCCACCTGCACATAATTCCTTATTTACTAATGAATTTACCTCCAACTACCCTACAGAAAACACAAGACAATGATTTTACAGAATTCTTCATTCTTGCCCATGGCCAGCAGGATCGGGTAGAGAGCGCGCACATCCAGCTCGTATGGTTATTTTTTGTTAAATCTTTAGCCATCACATAAACCTCATAGGATTCTAAAGGCATCTGCTATAACATGTATTTTTAAAGGGACAATGCTGTAATTTGGGTTGATGGGTTAGTAATCTGACACACTGTATTCAGCAGCTATAATAATCCATCATGTCTGTTAAAAGTCTATGCCCTTAAATGAGCAACTGTTCTCCCAGAAGTGGAGAAAAGTCTTGTGAAACTCAAAGATGTTTGTGAAACTGAGCCAATGGCATTGATGCAACAGTTTCTTTTACAGGATAAATCAACTGCTCCACTTTCTCTTCCCCGCCCCCCCTCCCCCCCCGAAAGGATGGAAATTACCACAAAACGCTAAAGATTAGCCCTGGGTACAAGCGGGGAGGAAGGGGCGCAAAGATTGAATGAGGCTGATGGGCCCAGTTTTACTGGGCAGCCAATATTTAAAAAAAAAGTCAGGCAGCATGTGAGAAAACATTTCTTCCTCAGACACAAGCAGAAGGATGAACATTTTACACACAAATTATTAAATTAACGAGCATGGAACTTGCTTACAAATGAGTCTACATATAGCAAAACTCCACAGAATCATAGAATACTAGAACTGGAAGGGACCTCGAGAGGTCATCAAGCCCAGTCCCCTGCCCTCATGGCAGGACCAAGCACTGTCTAGATCAGTGTTTCTTAAACTTTTTGAGACCATGGAACACCAAACAATAATATTTTTTTATGCGGAACACCTACAAAGATTTTCTTCAAAAAAAAAAAAAAAAAAAAAGGACAAAGAAGTAACAAAAATGAAGAGGTCACAGCACACCTGCGAGTTGTTCACAGAACACCAGCGTTCCGTGGATCATAGTTTAAGAAACACTGGTCTAGATCAACCCTGATAGATGTCGGTCTCACCTGCTCTTAAATATCTCCAGAGATGGAGATTCCACAACCTCCCTAGGCAACTTATTCCAGTGTTTAGCCACCCTGACAGGAAGTTTTTCCTCATGTTCAACCTAAACGTCCCTTGCTGCAATTTAAGCCCATTGCTTCATGTCCTATCCTCAGAGGCCAAGGAGAATAATTTTTCTTCCTCCTCATGACACCCTTTTAGATTCTTGAAAACGGCTATCATGTCCCCCTCTCAGTCTTCTTTTCTCTAAACCAAACAAGATTAATTCTTTCCATCTTCCCTCTCAGAACATATTTTCTAGACCTTTAATTAATCCATCTCTTATTAAGTAAAATGAGAGTCCAATAGTGATTCAATATGTAAATGCTGAGCAAGCTGCAAAGCACCTAAATGTATCAGAGGTTCCTGAGTCAGAGATTAACTTTACTCTCAGAAGGGTCTGGTTAGAACCAGGAAAAACAATATTTTTTTTTTTGGCAAAAATATGTTCACACAAAACTGGCAAAGTACTGCAAAGGAACCCTACTGTAACTCAGAATCTGGCCCTGTTTAATGCTGCACAAGCTCTTTGGTGCACTACACATCCTGCATCCATGGTTGACAGAAAGGAAAACAAATTATGCAAGTCTGGTATGATTCCACTAATATGATAGCTTTTAGATCTTTTTTAAAATGTGAGTGCAATTCAGTATTCATAAATGTGAAGAGACCACAGCAATGGATTGACCCATGCTTAGTAAAATTAATAAGAAATAATCTCTAGGGACCACCCTGCCTTGGAAGAGAAATGCACAAGAGGGGGGCTCGTGGCTCTTCCATATCTTATTTTATTCTTCCAGCAAAGCATTGTACAAATTTTCCCCACATAGCCCTGCCACTGCACCTCAGTCTTAACCCAAAATATTCTTACCATGCTGACCCTAGCCTTCTTTTTTGTTTTATTAATAGGTCTTTTTTAAAAAAGAAAACCTTTCAAGAAAGAGAAAGCATCTCATAGATTTTTGCCACAAATAAATTTGAATAAACGAGGGGAAAAAAGTCAATGTAAATAACTGAGAGTCCCCAGTTGGGGAGGGAAAGGTGGAGGACATCACAAAGACAATTTTATAGAAACAACAATCCATGCAGCTAGTTAAATGTATTACATTTGAAAAAAAAAAATCACACATTATTCTTCAAGACTATTACAGAAAAAGTTAAACTGATCAAAATATGTTTGAAGTTAAGCAAAGAAAGTGGGAGAGCAGGAGAAAGAGAAAGAATCCAGTAATAAGTCCAACAAACCTTCAGGAACAATGAAAATATTCAAAGTATCTGACACATGGATTTTTGAGGAGCTAGTCCTCAGAAAGCACAAAAACACTATTTGGGTCATCAGAAAGTGCTATGTTAGACTTCAGAATCCTTCCCCCAAGGCTTTCTTGAACACAGGTGTATCTTACGATATAGTGATTTTGTAATGGACACAAATAAAAACAAAAATGAGACCAAACTAGTTTTTCCTTGTGGCACCACTAAGTATGTTAAATTGTGGTTAATTGACTAGTCGAGTAGTTGATGGAATTTCCATCGACTACTTGACTAATCGATAGGCACTTCCACATTCCTCTTTTGAGCACGCTGGGGCTCTTGTACATTTCAAAGGAGGAATGTGGAACTCTGCCTGCAGCCCAGGGCCAGAGGGAAGTCCCACAGGCGTGCCTGCTTTGAAATGTACAAGAGTAGCCAGTGGGGGCTTTTGTGCATTTCAAAGCCACAGAGCCCTCATGGAGCCGGGGTCAGTGGGGGACTCAGTGTTCCCCGCTGACCCCAGGCTCCATGCTGCGCTGCATGCTCCAGGGTCAGCTGAGGACTTCCTAGCAGACCTCGGGTTCCACGCGGCATTTCAGTGGAATCCGGGATCAGCTGGGGACTCCCCAGCTGACCCAGGGATCCGCACGGCATTTCCCCAGAACCTGTGGTCACCTGAGGACTCCCCAGCTGCTCCCTGTTCAGCTGAAATGCCGCACAGAGCCTGGAATCAGCTGGGGAGTCCCCAGCTGATCCTGGGGTCCACGGCGCTGCCTCTTTGAAACACTGAGGCTGACCCCAGGTTCTGGGGAAATGCTGCATGGAACATGGGGTCAGCCGGGGAGTCAATGCTTCTGCGTTTCAAAGCGGCAGCACTGCACAGCTGATCCCCAGCTCAGCTGTGCAGCGCTGCCGCTTTGAAATACCCCTTCTTCTGCCCTCTTTGCTGCCTCTATTTGATAGAGGCACCAAGGAGGGGGGCAATTGACTAGTCGACTGACTATCTGATAAGCATTTGCTTATCCGATAGTCAACTAGTCCTTAAACACCACCACTTATTTAGCCATGAAAACTAAATTCACTGCAACGCTTATCCTTCAGGCTTGTAGCCCAATTTTCAAAAGTCATTTTCACTGACATCAAGAGGATCTGTGGATGCTCAGCACTTTGGAAAAGTCACACTAGCGGAGATTTGGTATGGGTTTTTTTTTTTAAAGACTTCAATCAGAAATTGGTTTTACATCTGAGAAATTAATACGTTAAGTGTCTTAGTGTGGGTTACTTAAATGAAGCTTCACCTCTGATTAAAATTTAAATATGAAGTACCACATTTAATTGGAAAATATGCAACAATGAAAAGTTATGCCAAAAAACAGCACACAAAGGAAGTCCCTTTTCCTGATGTCATTTCAGCTTATTGGTAAGTGAAATTAAGTATGCTAAAATTCTACACATTTGGAACAGTGCGAATGATTCCCACCACTGATTCCCACCACTTTGGGCTCATAGTTGTCGCACACTGCAATGTTGAACAATATGCTATTGCATAAGCAGAACCCCATTTATTCCAGGACAATGGCACAATGAAATCACCAGAGGGCATTGTACAAAATTTATTCAACCTGTTATGCTCACGTTCAGAGAAAGAGCAATGGCTGATCAGAGTGTTGCCTCTCCCTGAGAGACAGCGAGGAGTGTGAGCAAACTTATCCACCACGGCAGGGAGATGCTGGGTCTGTGGAATCATATGATAAACGGATCCCATTCCTCCAATGTATTCCATTTATATGTCATTACACTCCAATGTGCAACACAATATAAGAGAAGTGCAGACACACAGAAGGGGAGAAGCAGCTGGATATAAAATCTGTGCAATAATCTCCCAGCTCTCTCTTTAACTCCAAATTCCACAGCACGATAAGTGGAAAAATAACCCTTTAAAAATGTACGCTAAATACTCCCCCCCCCTTACACACACAGATAAATATATAATTAACAATGTATTCCCACTGAGTTTTCAGAAGATGTACAGGATTTTGAAAGTTTACCCTTCTCTCCCCCATTCCTCTCCAATCCATTTTATGTTGCCACAGAAACTTAAACTCGTCTCAGAACATAGTTTGGTGTAGGGATGTAAAATTCCATTTAATTAGTTAGCTGGTTAACTGATTAAATCAGGGCAGGAGCACCATGGACAAGGGTCTGCTCCACCCTGGCTGCTTCTGACCCTGTGCTGGGCTGCCGGCTGAGAGCCAGCATCCTGCCTGTGGTGGGCCATGGGGCTGCTTCTGGGTAATGGTTAACTGTAACCCAGTAAGCATCACCCATTAAGATTAACCGATCACCTGTGAGTTAACCACTTACTCACTCACATCACTATTTGGTTGTGCAGAGATTAGAAATCCTGGCTACTACTGAGCTCCATCAGGCTGAAGAGCTCAGACAGGATGCTGACCAAAAGCAGCAATCTCCTCCCTGCAGTTCCGTCCCATGTTCTCCCCTTACCTGTATGGGATCTCATGTGTCGTGTCAAGTCCTGTAGAGACCAAAACCGCTTGTTGCACACAGTACAGACTTTCTTCCTCTTGTCTGCTTTTGCGGTACTCTTAGTCCCATTAGTCTTTGGCTTTTTGTCGTCATCACTCTTCTCAAAGGATTTTCTCTCTGTGCTCTCTCCCTCAGAGATGCTTTCACTCTCTTCATTCTCCTTTCCTGTGGTGTCACAGTCCACAGAAGATTCTAGCACCTTTAAGTTCATTGGGGGCTCTTCCTGATCAAGAGAGGAGTCCTGCTTTGGGGGAGCTCCAGCTCCACATTGAACACTTTTGCTTTCATCCTCACTGCTCTTTTCATCCTTTCTGTCCTCACGAGCATGGGCCTTTTTGTGACGGCCAAGAGTGCCAGCAAATTTGAAGGTTTTTCCACAAACATCACAAGCATGTTTCTTTTCTGTCTGAGAGCTGTTACCTGAACTCTGGTCACTCTCTGCCAGCTTAAAGTCCATCAGCTTGCTGGCAAAATTGAGGTCAAGGCTTTTGTTACTTACGGAGTCTTCTTCCGGTCCCTCTTCATACTCATCTGCTTTTTCTTGTGCATCCTCTTCTCCTTGGGGTGAGTCAGCCTTTTGCTCTTTTTTGGGACTGCAGTTGTTTTCCGGTAGCTCCGTTTCTTCCTCTGGTCGCTCTCTCTCACAGGAGGTCAAATCCAGCACTGCACCTAGAGTATCCAGATCTGACTGACTGTCTGTAGGCAAAGAGAAGGAAACTTTTATCAGTCAGAGATCCTCCACCAGAATTAACTACATGTTCTGTCAAGGCATTACAGACTTACTAGCATCGCTTCTAATTCATTCAAATTATCTACTGCCACGGCTAGTAAATGTACAGCTGAGAAGAACACAGTAACAGACACCCAAAATGAGGCCATTAGGAGTTTGTAACTACATACTTTCTTCTCCAACATACAGCTACTGGGTTCTTGGATCTCGGTTTCATTGAGCCATAGTATAGTAACTCTCACTACAGAGAACAGACGGTAATGCTCAGATACCAAACAAGGGAGGTAAATGCAGTACTATTATAAATGCATACCAAAGATTTGCAATTATTTATTTATAGAACAGGAAAGCTTTATGCATTCTAAGAGACTACTTAGTCTATTTAAGATGTGGTTTCTACATAATGGAGCCCCTTTGCAAAATAAAAAAGTGCAATTAATTAATGTAATTAAGTGTTAAAGATTATTATATTCCAAATTTGGGTAGACAAGAGATTTAGGTCTTATAGCGACATACATCTGACATACAGAGATCACCATGGAAGTTTGTGCCAGTACAGGATTCAGTTCTCTATAGTGAACATATTTATAAAAATGATACCACAGGATAAACCTCTCTAGTCTGGCACTCTCTGGTCCAGCAACATCTGTGGTCTGGCATGATTTTAGTTAGCCGGATGTCCACTTATCGTGCAATGTGGTCAAGTTTCCTCAGTGCCATACAGTTTGTTTACAGCCACCAGCCATCAGTGTTCTGTGCTGCTATTTATCTCTACTTTACCCCTAAATGTCTTCTAAGAGCCCAGTAAGCAGTGGAAGTGTTGGTAATGCTGCTGGACTAGAGAGGTTCAACCTGTACTAGGGATATAAAATCCTGATTAATCAATTAACTGCTTAAAAATTAGGACTGGCTGTCACAGCTGGCTCCTGGCCCTAGCCGTGCAGAGCTGGCTGTCGGCTGGCTGCCTCACGTGGGGGTCCGGCTACCCATTCACATCCCTAATCTGTATAATAAACTAAGGCAAAACCAGCAATGAGCGACATCACACACTGATTTGTAATCCCTGCAACAACCAGGGTGAGTTAACTGCAGAAAGGGAAGTTTAGGTTGGACATTAGGAAAAACTTCCTAACTGTCAGGGTGGTGAAACACTGGAATAAGTTGCCTAAGGAGGTTGTGGAATCTCCATCTCTGGAGATATTTTAGAGCAGGTTAGACAGACATCTATCAGGGATGGTCTACACCCGTGGTCACCAACCCGTCGATCACGATCGACAGGTCGATCGCGAGGCCTCGACCAGTCGATCGCGAGGCGTTCGGGCAACCCTGCCCTCCATTTTCCCCCCACCCCAGAGAAGCCCCACTACCTACCTCTAGTGTAGTGCCGGCTTCCCGTGGGGTGGACGGAAGTCCTGTCTGAAGCCCGCGTCACTTCCGGGGGTTCCGGAAGTGCGCAGGCTGCTCCCCCTCCCACAGCTCGGTTGCGTGCTGTGGGAGGGGGCGTTGGCCCTAGAGGAGGAGTGCGGAGGCTTCCCTGCGCCGCCAGCTCTGGAGGGGTGAGTTGGGCGCAGGGGTTTCCCTGCGCCGCGGGAGCGGGAGTCGGCCCCGGGGTTTGGCCGCGCTGCAGGAGGGGAGGGAGTTGGCTGGGCCGGGCCGTGGGAGGGGGTATGACCCCGGGGCAGGCGCCCGCGGGGGATGGCCATGCTGCAGGAGGGGGTTGGCCGCGCTGCGCCGTGGGAGGGGGGTTTGGCCGCGCTGCGGGAGGGGAAGGGGTTGCCCCTGGGGCAGGTGCCCGCAGGGGTTTGGCCCCACCGCGGAAGGGGTAGGGGTTGCCCCTGGGGCAGGCGCCTGCAGGGGTTTGGCCCCGCCGCGGGAGGGGTGGGGGTTGCCCCCGAGGCAGGCTCCCGCAGGGATTTGGCCCTGCCGCGGGAGGCGCGGGTTAGCCCCGGGGCAGGCACACTCGGAGTTTCCCTGCGCGCCGCAGGGGGGGGGAGGGGCCCGGAGGAGGCATGTGCTGGCTTCCCTCGGGGCGGGGGAGGGGGGGGAAGAGGATCCTGGGAGGAGGCAGATGCAGGGGACTCTGCTGCCACTGAAACCCTGCCCCCTGTCCCCGCTCCCCAGACTCCACTCCTCTGTCCCCAGCTACAGAACTCTGTCCCCATTCCCGTCCCCACTCCCCAAACTCTGTCCCCATTCCCCTGTCCCCAGCTACAGAACTCTGTCCCCATTCCCGTCCCACTCCCCAAACTCTGTCCCCATTCCCCTGTCCCCAGCTACAGAACTCTGTCCCCATTCCTGTCCCCACTCCCCGAACTCTGTCCCCACTTCCCTGTCCCCAGCTACAGAACTCTGTCCCCATTCCCTTCCCCACTCCCCGAACTCTGTCCCCACTGGCACCCTGTCTCCTGCTGCAGATCCCTGTCCTCTGCCCTCCCAGCACCCTGTTCCCTCTTCCCTGCCCCCAGCAGCAGAACTCTGTCCCCACAAAATGTATAATTATAAATGCTTCATTTTAGATTTAAATAGCATGAATAAAAAACAGACCATTTATTTCATAACTATAAACACGTGATTTTAATTTTATATATCTCATAATTTAAAAATAAAGTGTTTATCAGAGTGTGTAAGTAAGGGCTGGGGATAGCAAGTGATGGACAGGAGGAGAATAGAGAGGGTGGGGCTTCAAGGAAGGGGCGGGGCAGTAGATCTTCGTCTGTTCTGAGATTTAAAAAGTGATCTTCGGTGTAAAAAGGTTGGAGACCACTGGTCTAGACAGTACTGGGTCCTGCCACGAGGGCAGGGGACTGGACTTGATGACCTCTTAAGGTCGCTTCCAGTTCCAGTGTTCTATGATTCTATCAGCCTCAACTACTGTGAGACTCCCTGCTTTTATCAACTTGTGTCATATTCTTAATATTGCTTAAAACACCGCTTGAGTTAAATTCCTTCCTTTCTTTAAAGAAAAATGGAGGCAGAAACAGAGAGCTTATAAATTCTATATAACTTGTGTTTATGTAAATGGAAAATAATCCAGATTTGGATGGCAAAATTGAGAATGATGTACGGAATGTAATTGCAATTATTGTGCCTCTTCTCAGTTAAGATTACAGGACACAAGCAAATCAGGTTACCAAATCTATGACTCTCCTTGCTTTAGTCAATTGTTTGCAACGTTAATATAAACCTAGATGTTAGTATTCATCAAGTGACCAGTATTACCTTTTATTGTTTATCACAGATCTAATATTTTGAAACATGCTCTATGTACTCGCAACCAAAATGCCGAACAAAATAACTGGGGATTTAGTGTTTACCTTCAAGTCAAATAGCTGCTTAGTAACTATAGAGATTTAAAATTCTTTTCTCGCTGACACATACACAGCATGTGGATTTTGTCTCAGAATTGCCTAGATTTCTTATGGACCTCAAAATGTCAATCCAGTCCATTGCACTGATGCAGAACTAAGCATTATCTATACCATCCCTGATCTGTCAGCAAGATGCAATCTCATTTGTTAAATCAGAATAGATTAGTTTACAAAGGTCGTTAAATATACCAAGGACCACTGAAGTTTTCAGTAGGACTCATATTCCAACCCGTGAAAACATAGGACTCAACCATAAATTGACACACAAGAGATTTTGAGAAAAGAGATGACTCTTCACAACAAAGATCGCCTGGAAGTTCTTCATAAATGTTTGTGTTCATATGTTGCCCTTTTGGGTAATATTAGCACACAGTTTATATATAGTGGATTTTTAAGTTGGAAATTACAAGAAAGACTTGTGAACAAAAGAGAGGGCCATCTACCGTCATTTGAGAAATTGAACTGAAAATGCTATGGCATAATTCTAAAATTAGCACTGCTAACAGAATATTTATTATATAGCAGAAGTGGAATACATAGAAAATGCTTCTAGATATTGTGATATTTAAAATTATCTACCTACTGGTTTTATGGTGGCATTTCGGGCAGGGGAGCAGAACTCCACTGCCTTCTCAAGAGAAAAGCCTCAACTACAGTGATGACCCCCTTATTACGTGACAGGCAGAGGTCAAAACAAAAGGGAGGCACAGGACAGGTTCTTGAACTACGGGCGCTAGTAAATCACTAACCAATCTATGTAGGATATGAGGGAGAGGGGCGAAAAAAACCTGCATCCACCCCAAAGACCTGTACTAGCCAGGGAGGTAAGGGCAGGTCACAATGATCTTGAAATATTACGAACCATCCTAAAATGGCTGCCATGTTCTATTACTGTCAATGGGATTGAAGCCACGGGTTGACCCTTAGCAAGACAGGTGCTATCTCCCATTGTTACCAATTGGTTGAAGCCAGGGTGGTCTCAGTGAAGATGTTAAAAAACAACAAATAGTCCTGCAGCACCTTAGAGATGAACAAAATATGTAGATAGTGTCATGAGCTTTCGTGGGCACAACCCACTTCTTCAGTGAAGATGGTGGCCCTTTAGTCACTACATGAGGGCCTGAAAGGGATCAGAATTGGAAATGCCAAGAATGAGGCAGTGAGGGCAGCAGGCAGAAATGGTATGTTAGGGAACAGGAAAGGAAATTAGGAGGACTCAGAGGACGGTGGGAAGCAGGAGGTGGAATGAGGGGATGCTTGGCTGGTGAGTATGCTGAGGCTAGCCCCAGCTGCAGGGGGTGCATCCTCAGCCTGGCAAGGTGTACTACAGGGCTACTCAACTTTGGAAGCCCCAGGGGCCACAATGATACTCACAGCACATGCTGAGGGCCGCAGCTTAAGTGTGGTTGCATATACATGCAAATATAAATGCAAATATATTTTCTACCCCTTGGGGGTAGAAACGGCAATACCCTGTACCCGATTTTCCAGCCAGCCTGCCCACTTGCGTCTTTCAATGCTCACCTTGCCTGGGAGACGCCTCGCCGTTGTGGAGCGTGTTCCCAGTGGAGGCCATGTTCAAAGGATCCCACACACGGCCCACATGTTGAGCCCCATGTAAACCCAAACCGCACCGCGGACCACAAACAAATGAGCCGCAGGCTGCGTGTTGAGTAGCCCTGGTGTACTATGTAGGTGCATGCCGCCATGTGACCCAGGATGGGCAGCAGGGCCATGGAGACCTGAGTTAGGAGAGTGAGCAGGGTCTCATCCCTGTCCCAAGGCCGCGACTGAGTCCAACCGATGAACCCACTGCACTTGAACTAACTCAACTTCTTGCTTATTCGGAGCCCCAAATGTTGGCATGTGTTTAACAGAAGGGCGACAGCCTTCCTAACTTTGGATTTGGAGCTGCCTTTGACCAGCCAATCATCGAGATAGGGATAGACTGGACCCCTCAGGTAAGCCGCTACCATCGATATGCATTTCTTCCTCCCAGCCTCAGGGCCATGCCAACCCAAAGGGGAGGTCAGTAAACTGGTTATGGTTCAAACCTACTGTTAACCTACGAAAACACCTGTGGCCATCTAAGATCATGATATGGAAATACGAGTCTTTGAGTTTGAGGGTGGCAATCAAATTTCCCAGATCCAATTTGGGGATAGGGATAATCGAAGCCAAGGAAACCATGAAAAACTTGAGCTTTACCAGATAGCAGTTCAGGTTTTGCAGGTCCAGGATAGGATGAAGGCCTTCTTTGGTTTTCAGAATTAAAGAGTAATGAGAGTAGAAGCCACGGCCTCTGTACTGGGGCAGTACCTCCTCCACCGCTCCCAAATAGAACAACTTTCCTACCTCCTGTTTAAGAAGTTTCTCATGAGAAGGGTCCCTGAAGAGGAAAGGGGAGGGTGGGTGGGAAGAGGGGGTACAAGAAAGCTGGAGGGTACAGTCATGCTGCACTTGGCTAGGACTCAATGGTCCTATGTAATAGCTCTCCAGTCTGGGAAGAAGGACTAGAGATTGGCCAAAAACATTTGGGAAGGATCCAATATGAAAGATGTCACCCCCAGGTTCATCCTCAAAAGAGGTGTTTGCTAAAGGGCGTGGCATGGCTGGAAGAGATGAAATGATCTACAGGTCCAATGCTTCCCAGAGATGTGGGTTTCGCGGAGAGAAGAAAGACAATCTGTGTGGGGGTCACTAACTGACATAGGCCTGTTGCACCTAGCACATGCTTTAAAGCCAGGGGAGCAGGGATGCCCATCCCCAGGTGGGGGGTGGGGGGGACTAGCTAACTACTAAGTACAACTACTTACAAGTAATTATCAACTGGAATGAAACTAGTTACAACTTAATAGACTACTAAAGCTACAGCCGAAGCTGGAGCATGCAGTTCAAAGCACCATCACTGGCAGCAAGAAGGAACTGAGGGAAGTGGGAGCTCAGTAGCACCCTATAAAGAATAGCATGTGCATGCCACTGCAGGGGGTGATGGAGCAGGGCCCCTATGGATACTGCTGAGGGAAAATCTTCTAGCACCAGTGCATGTGGCAAACACACACGCCTAAGTCAAATGGACATGAGGAAGCACTTGAAGAAGAAAAGGGAGTTACTCACCTCGTGCAGTAATGAGTGTTCTTCGAGATGTGTGTCCCCGTGGGTGCTCCACTCTAGGTGAAGGGTCGCCCTGAGCCGTAGATTGGAGCTTTGCACAGCAGTTTCCCCTGTTGAGCCACGCATGCCCAGGAGGCGTCTCGAGCCCTTCCCGCCTCCTGAGGAGTGCGGCTCAACCCCCTCCCTTTCAGTTCCTCGTCTCCGCCCGAGTAATTTTGACTCCGAGCAGAGGGGAGGTAGGGAGGGTCGTGGAGCACCACGGGACACACATCTCGAAGAACACTCGTTACTGCACGAGGTGAGTAACTCCCTTTTCTTCTTCGAGTAGTGTCCTCGTGGGTGCTCCACTCTAGGTGACTACAAAGCAGTATTCAATGTATGGCTGGAGGGAGCCGGAGTCATTGTTTGGCAGTGGTAGAGAGCACTGCTGTGGCAACTGCTGAGTCACTCTTGAGTTGTGGAAGAATAGCGTAGTGTTTAGCAAAAGTATGGTCTGAAGACCATGTGGCTGCCGGTAAATGTCTCTTAAGGGGCGTTGCCCAGAAAGGCTGTCGAGGCAGCCGTGGCCCGGGTGGAATGCGCTTGTGGTGCGCGCTGTAACGGTCCATTGCCCAGAGAGTGGCATTTGATTATACATGTCGATATCCACTTTGGGATTCGTTGCGATGATATTGGTGTCCCTTTGGATCGTTCAGCGATGGAAATAAAAAGTCTTTCAGATTTACGAAATGGTTTTGTTCTTTCTAGGAAGAAGGTCAGAGCCCTCCGGATGTCCAGCGTATGCAGGGTGGCATCTCTCTATGAAGAGTGCGGTTTCGGGAAAAAGGTAGGTAATACGATCGGTTCGTTGACGTGGAATTCCGTACAGACCTTAGGCAGGAACGTCGGGTGGGGTCTAAGTATGACCCTATCCTTCGTGAAAACTGTGTAAGGAGGTTCTGACATTAGTGCTGCAAGTTCACTCACCCTTCTGATGGAGGTGATGGCTAAGAGGAAGCAGACTTTCATAAAAAGGAAGGGCAGTGGTATTGTTGCCAATGGTTCAAAAGGAGGTCTGGTGAGGTAGTCCAAAACGAGATTTAGGTCCCACAAGGGGGGTGGGGCCTTATATGGTGGGTACACATTTTGAAGTCCCTTGAGGAACCTCTTCGTGATAGGATGGTTAAAAATGGAGAAGCCGTCCACCGAGGTATGAAATGCTGCTATCGCAGAGAGATGTACTCTTAGAGAGGAAATTGACAGTCCTGATGCTTTAAGGTCCATAATGTAGTCTAGGATGGTATTCAGTGGAGAGACACGGGGTTCCACTTTGGCTTGTTGGCACCAGTGAGAGAATCGTACCCATTTCTGCTGGTAGGTTTTTCGAGTGGATTGCCTCCTGCTATGGAGGAGGATGTCTTTTACTTGCTGCGAGCAGCGGTCTTCTATCTCTGAGAACCAGAAAGAAGCCACGCCTGAAGATGAAGGGTACGGAGTTGTGGATGTAGTATCATGCCGTTGTCCTGAGATAGTAGGTCTATCCGGTATGGTAGTGGATGGGGGAGGCTGGACTAGCTTGTGAAGGTATGGGTACCAGGTTTGGCGAGACCATGATGGGGCAATCAGGATGACTAGGGCTTTGTCTTTCAGGATTTTGCATAGGACTCTTGGGATGAGAGGTATGGGGGGGAAAGGCGTAATGTAGGGGGGCTCCCCATTTGATTAGGAAGGCATCCCCCAGAGAGTGCTTGCCAAGTCCCGCACGTGAGCAGAATTGGGGACATTCGGTATTCTGGGCCGAAGTGAAGAGGTCTATAGATGGCCATCCCCACCGGTGGAAAACTGAGTTTGTGACCTCCGTATGTAATTCCCATTCGTGGTCTAAGGTGAAGTTTCGACTGAGGGGAGTCCGCTCTGGTATTGTTCACCCCTGGCAGGTAGGATGCTATGAGGGTGACCTGGCTGCGGATGCACGAGTTCCAGAGGCGAATAGCCTCCACGCATAGGGAGCGGGATCGGGCTCCGCCCTGTCTGTTTATGTAGAACATCGTGCAAATATTGTCCGTTAGGATGCAAACTGTGTGATTGGCAATGTCGGAAGCAAAGTGTGCGCAAGCGTTCCTTACTGCTCGTAATTCGAGAAGATTGATGTGCAGGAATGTCTCGTTTGGGGACCACCTGCCCTGAACTTCGCGGCTGTCCATATGTGCACCCCAGCGGAGGAGGGAAGCATCCGTGGTAATTTGGATAGTGGGTTCGGTTTGTTGGAATGGGACCCCCGCCAGAAGATTTTTTGGCACAGTCCACTATCGTAGGGATGCAAGCACGTTTGGTGGGATAGTAACCCTTTTGCTTCGAGGGTACCATGGTGGGATGTAAACGGTCGCCACCCAGAGCTGGAAGCATCGAAAGTGTAAGCGAGCATGGTGGACTACGTAGGTGGTGGAAGCCATGTGTCCCATTAGTCGGAGGCATGTAAGTACTGTGGTGGTAGGCATTGTGAGCATCCCAGTTATAATTTCCTGTATAGTTGCAAAACGTTGCCGAGGTAGGTTTGCTCGGGCTGTAACGGAGTCCAGTCGTGCGCCAATGAACTCTATATCTTGGACCGGGTGCAGGGTTGATTTGTCTTTGTTGATCAGGAGGCCTAGACGGTTGAGGAGGGCCGTGGTCGTATGTATCATAGAGGTGGTTTCGGCGGCGTATGAGGATCCCTTTAGAAGGCAGTCGTCCAGGTAGGGGAATATGATAACATTCTGCCGCCTGAGGTACGCAGCTATGACTGCTAGTACCTTCGAAAATACCCTCGGAGCTGATGAGAGGCCAAAGGGAAGAACCTTGTATTAGAAGTGGTGTGGACCGAGCGCAAAGCGTAGGTAGCATCTGTGGGATGGGTGGATGGTTATATGGAAATAGGCATCTTGGAGGTCGAGGGCTGCGAACCAGTCCCCTTGATCTAGCGCAGGAATGATTGCGGAGAGAGTGACCATCTTGAAATGCTGTTTCTTGAGAATTTGTTCAGTTTGTGGAGATCAATATAGGTCTCAACCCCTGTTCTTTTCTCGGTCAAGAAATAGTTTGAGTAAAACCCTCTCCCGTGGAACTCTCAGGGTACCCTTTCTATCGCTCCGATGACGAGGAGCCGATCGATCTCTTGTTTTAGAAGGGTTTCATGAGAGTGGTCCCTGAAAAGGGACGGGGTAGGGAGAAGGGTAGGGGGGGGATAGAAATAAAAGGGATGGTATAGCCCACTCGAATTATCTGTAGGACCCAGCGGTCCGATGTTATGGATTCCCACTGTGGGAGGAAGGGGTGCAATCGGTGGTTGAATAGATGGCCATGTTGAGCTGGTGCTAGATCGTGAGGGGAGGTCTTGCAGGCCCTCGACCAAATGTTCAAATTTGCTGCTTAGATGGTTGAGTAGCCGGTGGGAGGGCTTGGTTGGGTCGCCTTCTGGGACCTCGCTGTCTTGGTCTGGTGTCTTCATAAGGCCTCTGTGGTCGATTGTATTGCCCATATCGGTATCGATTACATGAATTATATGGGGTGTATCGCCTGCGTTTATAGGGTGGTGTGTACATGCCTAACGTGCGAAGTGTGGACTCAGAATTTTTGCTGTTGTGGAGCATTTGCGTCCGTAGTGGCTGCGAATAACTTTTTGCTTGTCAAATGTGATCTTCCACTTTGGGCTGGAGCTTGGGGAACTCCAGACGACTGGAGCCAAGAAGCTCGCATCACCACCGCTGTAGCTGTAACTCGGGCTGCGGTGTCAGCTACATCCATTGCCGCTTTGGAGAGCGGTGCGATCATATGGCCCTCATGAACTATTGATTTGAAGATGGGTCTTTTGGAGTCGGGGAGGTGTGCCATTAGTTCTCCCAGTTTTGAGAAGTTGTCAAAGTCGTGATTTGCTAAGAGA
This sequence comes from Rafetus swinhoei, assembly GCA_019425775.1. Lineage (NCBI taxonomy): Eukaryota > Metazoa > Chordata > Testudines > Trionychidae > Rafetus > Rafetus swinhoei. The sequence continues at coordinate 113,894,733 of CM033424.1, forward strand.
GCAGAGTAATTTGATATTCTGAATTGTAAAGTGGAAGAGGAGTATATTTTCTTGCCAAAGGAGTCCAACTTTTTGTGGTCCTTGTCTGCGTTGCCCGTCCTATATTGTGGAAGCTTCGCTCGTTGTTGTGCTGAGTCCACGACTAGTGAGTTAGGTTGTGGGTGAAGAGAAAGTCATTGTCTTTTTGAGGACAAAGTACTTTCTGTCAATTTTCTTATTAGTTGGTTGAATGGATGCAGCCTTCCACAGGTCTTCTGAGGTCTCCATTATTGCCTCGTCTATGGGTAGGGCAATCTTGCCATGTAGTGTGGGATGTAGATTCTTTAGCAATTGGTATTGTTTCTTCTGCACCTCTTGCAGGGAGACATTCTGGCTTGTCGCTACTCTCTTGAATAGTTCTCGGAACTGTTTTAGATCGTCAATTGTTCCAGTGTCTGCTGGTACTACGGCATCATCTGGTTGCGCATCAAGGGCATCAGAGTGTGTGACGTTTACTGACTGAGTATCTGAGTCATTGTCTGAAATTCGTTCCGCCTCGTCCTCCAAAAGACTTGCTGGACGTAGTGGTTGTGGCCGAGGCAAGCTTCTCCGGGATGCGGTGGAGCGAGGTGGGGAGCGGTGTCCATATGGCTCCCAGTGTTCCCACGGTCCCCATTGAGGTGGATAAGGTGGAGGTGGATAAGGCCAGTATGGGTGCCATGAGCTATGTTGTGGCGGAGCCCTATAATGGTGGGAGCGAGCCTTCCCAGGTGACGGATGTCGCGAGGAATAGACTGTGCGGTGGTCATCATCAGGAAAGAGAGCGTCCTGAAGAGATAACGGTGATATCGACCTGGGAGGGGATTGCCTTGATGGAGACCTCCCAGGAGAGTAAGAAGTAGAAGGCAGGCACAGATAGTGATGCCTGCTGTGTGGATCAGTCTCTTGCTGGCGCTGATCCCTAGCAGCCTCATCTGGCTGCTTGTCTGGCTGTGGCAGGACCAGCGGAGCATCAGCTGGTGCCAGTGGCTTCAGAGGCTGCCCATCCTTTTGCTGCGGTGCCGTGACTTTAATAGGCGCCGCAGCTTTAAGCCGTGCTCTGGCTTTCAGCGCCGCAGAGGGTTGAAGCGGCACCGGGGCTGGAAGCGGTGCCGCGCTTTCAAGCGGCACCGCAGTTTGAAGCGGCGCCGGCTTTTCCTGCCGTGCCAGCTGCTTAGAGCGCTCCCGGGGCCGCTCAGCTGTTGCGCGCCCCGATGCCGGTGTGGAGTGGGAGGATCGCCCCGAAGCCTTAGTGGCAGGGGACTTCCCAGCCTGGTGTGCCTCTCCTCTGCGTTTGGGAGAGGAAGAGGCTGGAAGGGAGCGGGATGGAGAGGGTCTCGCTCTCGGGTCATTCCTGGAAGGCGGGGGAGGCTCTTGCCGCGCTGTAGGTTGTTCCCCCGCAGGCTGTAAAGCTTTTTCAAATAAAATCATTCTGAGGCGGAGCTCACGGTCTTTTCTGGCTCTCGCCGTTAGGGAATTGCAATGGGTACAGTTGTGGGGAGAGTGATTCTCCCCCAAACAGCGTATGCAGTCCTAGTGACCATCTGAAGCCGGCATTGGGTCCCGGCCTTGAACGCATTTTTTAAAAGCTGAGGAGCCGGACATGGCAAACTCTCTCTCTCTCAGATTATTATATTTATCTTCTATACTGTTATTGTAGTATATGTTTGTGTGGTTTTTCTTCTTCTTTTTTTTTTTTTTTTTTTAACGTCTTTATGTGTCTCTTGCTTTGACAGCCGGGAGAACGCCGGTTCACCGGAGTCCTGGTTTGAGGTGAGTTCAAGCCCCCTGAGGGGGGATTTGAATTAAGTCTATTTTTCCTATTTCTAGGTGTTTTTGTTTTTTTTTTTTTTTTTTTTTACGGAAACAAAGGAGAGACTAACTTGGATAGAACAGGGAAAGGTAACTATGCCTAAATAACTAAAGGGAAAGTAGTCAGATAGTCTGACAGGGAGCTCCTGTCTGCTCCGTCCGCTGACGAGGGCGGTTAAAGAGGAACTGAAAGGGAGGGGTTTGAGCCGCGCTCCTCAGGAGGCGGGAAGGGCTCGAGACAGCTCCTGGGCATGCATGGCTCAACAGGGGAAACTGCTGTGCAAAGCTCCCATCTGCGGCTCAGGGCGACCCTTCACCTAGAGGGGAGCACCCACGGGGACACTACTCGAAGAAGAACTGAGGGTTATAATGAAAAAAATGTTTTATACTCTTAATATGAGTAGTTACTATCAGAAAATGGCTTTATAGTTTCCAAGGAAGTTACAGAAACCCCATCCCCTAACCCTAACTGCAACCCCATCCCATAAAGACATTTATAAACTGGAGTAGACAAAACCAAGGAACACTGCCTGTCATAGGTGTAAGATGACACATTTTTCTGTTATCATCTGAACAGCTTCCACTAGGTGGAACCATTTAGCAAGTTGTGGGGTTTTTTAAACACATATGGTACACTTTTTTTTAGCTCCATCCCTGAAGTGAACACTTTGAATCCCAAGAGGTTTATGATACCTAAGCTGTAGAGTTATTTTTTCCTTCATCATATTCACTCAAAATATAGATGACTGTTATCTCCCCTATTAAATCTAGTCACCTTTAATGAGAATAGTACACCATAAATATAGCTAGTTTGAGGATTTCAGTCAGATTCCTAAAACCCTTCCAACTAAAGAAAACATTAAGGCTGCGTCTAGACTGGCATGATTTTGCGCAAATGCTTTTAACTGAAAAGTTTTTCCATTAAAAGCATTTGAAAAGAGCGTCTAGATTAGCGCGGATGCTTTTGCGCAAAAGTGCTTTGCGCAAAAGCATCCATGGCCAATCTAGACGCGATTTTTATAAGAAAGCCCGATCGTCATTTTCGCCATCGGGGCTTTTTTGCGCAAAACAGTTCTTCCCTGTCTACACTGGCCCTCTTGCGCAAAAACATTTGTGCAAGAGGGCTTATCCCTGAGCGGGAGCATCATAGTATTTGCACAAGAACACTGACAATCTTACATTAGATCGTCAGTGCTCTTGCGCAAATTCAAGTGGCCAGTGTAGACAGCTGGCAAGTTTTTGCGCAAAAGCGACCGCTTTTTCGCAAAATCTTGCCAGTCTGGATGCACCCTAAAAGCATAAAAGGACAAGTGCAATTTATTTAAAATAAATAAATCCCATTAACTTGTAATAAATGAGTGTGTGCATACTTAAATACAGTAACTGGTAAAAAACCAAGATGCTACAGGTTCTGCTCCTACAAAACCTTCAAGTGTATAGTCATTATTCATGTGAACAGTGCTATTGACTAACATGAGGGAAAATGTTAAAGTCTAAATCCATGGTTTTATGTCCCAGAAGTAGAAATCACTATTCGAATACATCAGAAAGTCTAGAAAATTTCCCAGCTGTTTTAAGGCGAATTCCATTATTTAAGCAGGAAAGTGTTTTTATGCTCTATTGATTTAATGCAAATGGGTCTTCTATATAAGATTCTCTATTAAATAACAACACTTGCCTTAAGACAACTTAATGGCACTAATGCTAAGCAGCTCTTCCTCCTTTGTCACAAACTATGATCCTGAACCTGAAAAATTGCTATGCATGGGAGTCTTGTAGACCAGAGAGACTGTAATTTCAAGCCCTCTGTCCTGCTAGAAACTAACAATGATCTTTTTAACATGTACTGGGGGCTGCAACACTGGTCACAACATCAAAATTCTCTAATGCAGACAGGGCTTGAGAGATGTAAGGACAAATCAAGAAATGGAGATTTCTAAGCAATGGTGGATTCTGCTAAACACAATAACTATACTTACCGTAGTAAATACTTGTTCATAAACCGACTTTTTTTGGAAAAAAAATTTCCACTTTGAAGAGCGGAGGTTGGCTTTTGAATGGGTTCTAAAAGGCAGAGCGACAGTGGGAGATCCAGTGTGAGCCGGGACATATTAGTCTTGGCTCACGCCGGGTCCCAGATGCTGCGGCTCTGCTTTTTAAATGTAGATTCTTACTACATTTAAAAGGCAGAGTGGCAGCAGTGGACCCAGCATGAGCCAGGACACAGCAGTCCCAGCTGCCACTGGGTCTCAGACGCTGCGGCTCTTACTATATTTAAAAGGCAGAGCCACGGCATCTGGGACCCAGTGTGAACTGGGACTGCTGTGTCCTGGCTCACGTCAGGTCCCTCGCTGCCGCTCTGCCTTTTAAATGCAGTAAGAACCTTAGTTGTCTGGGTCCCAGCCCCCCCAAACTTACAGAGAAAAAAATGGTAAAAAAATCACTGGCCTGCTTATAAGGTCCCAGACTGCTGTACTCTGGGGTTGGCTTATAAACAGGTCAGTGACTTTTTACCATTTTTTCTATGAAAATGTGCGGGGCCGGCTTAAAACGAACAGGCTTATGTTCGAGTATATACAGTAGAGTTTGTAAATGTTTGCCTAGTTACATCCGGCAGTGGTTCTCAACTTTCTCATACTGTGGACCTTTTCTGAAACATATCTGTTTCTCTTTCTGTATCACAGAATAAAGAGGCCCTCTTTTAGCTAACCCCCAATGCCAATTCAACTTGATAGCAGCCTTCAACTTCCTGAAGGGAGGTTCCAAACAGGATGGAGAGAGGCTGTTCTCAATAGTGACAGATGGCAGAACAAGGAGCAATGGTCTCAAGTTGTGGTGGGAGAGGTCCAGGTTGGATATTAGGAAAAACTATTTCACTAGGAGGGTAGTGAAGCACTGGAATGGGTTACCTAGGGAAGTAGTGGAGTCTCCATCCCTGGAGGTGTTTAAGTCTCGGCTTGACCAAGCCCTGGCTGGGTTGATTTAGTTGGGATTGGTCCTGCCTAGAGCAGGGGGTTGGACTTGATGACCTTCTGAGGTTTCTTCCAGCTCTATGGTTCTATGATTCTATGAATTCCATACCTTCCCTGCATCATTTAGAGCAGGGCTACTCAACACACAGCCCGCGATGCGGTTTGGGTTTACGCGTGGCTCAGCATGCGGGCCCGCAGGTGAGATCCTTTGCACATGGCCTCCACTGGGAACATTCTCCACAACGGCGAGTCAATATAATGGTCTTCTGTTGATATGCATTTTAGTAGTTAAATTCCTGGACTGTCATTGCTCATTAAAAGTGCTGTCATATGGGTGGAAATCGGATAAATATGGCATTTTATTAATATCAGCAGAACTGATTTAAATGGGGCCTGCGTGTTGTGTAGTCTTCCTTTAATCTTTGTATTCATGCCTGTCAGTGTGAAAGAAGCTATTTGCATATATATTTTCATGTATATGCAACCACACTTAAGTTGTGGCATGTGCTGAGAGTATCATTGTGGCCCCTGCGGCTTCCAAAGTGGAGTAGCCCTGATTTAGAGCATAGCGTTTAGTCACAACAACAAAACAAAGTCACTTTCCTATGTTAGATATGGATATTTTTTTATGCCTTCACACATACACACATATTTTCTTTCTGGTTATTTCCACTCCCTGGGAGTAGGGCTTCACATTTATTTCTACCAATTTTTTCCCTCAGGCCTGAAGTCTGACTTTGTCTCTTCTGTACTGTTATACTTTTCTTTGTTTATTCTCTATGGTTTCTCTCTCACCTAGGAAGTAGGAACATACTAGGGTTGCCAGATGGTCTACCAAAAAATACCAGACACCCTCTTCTGGGTACATTTACACCGTAGGCTTCTGGAAGAGATCTTCCAAAAAAACTTCTTCTGAAAGAGAGCGTCCACACTGCCAAAGCACATCGAAAAAGCGATCTGCTTTTTCGAAAGAGCGTCCACACTGAATGGATGCTATCTCGCATTTAAGTTGTGATTACTATGGACGGAGTGGCCACCAGGGCACCTGTGCTTTTTCCTCTTTCCTCTTCTTTTGGAAAAAAACTCCCTCTTCCACGTCCACACATACCTTTTTCTGAAAGAGCTCTTTTGGAAAAGGCGTTCTTCCTCATAGAATGAGGATTACCAATGTCAGAAACCCCCCGGCGTTCTTTCAATTTTCTTTTGAAAGAACGCAATAGCAGTGTGGATGTAAGTGAAGTTTTTTCGGAAAAATGGCCATTTTTCCGAAAACCACCCCCCTGCAGTCTAGATGCACCCTCTATTGGAAGATAGATTGGTCTCTCCTGTGTAGTCAATACAGAAAAAACTACTGAATAATTACAATTACCCTTGTTCCTATCAGCTTGCCCTTTCTGAACAAACACCACTCCACCCTGAGAAAGCTAACTGAAGCCTTGTGTCATGCAGCAATGAATTTGCTTTGCTTGTCTTCGATCTCCAAACAAATTAATACAACTTGTCTTGTTATTCTGAACAACCTGGAAGAACTACCTGTGCTATCATGAGATCCAGCATCACTTTCTTTAGACTGGGGGATAAGCCCATTTCTTCTCAGAGAGCAGTTGGCAACTCCATGTTTGCGCAAGAGGTGGCGTTCACAGTTAGATTTGGTAGAAAAGAAGACATCACATTTTTGACAGGGGAAGGGCTTCTGACCTGAAGTGGGAGAAAAAAATATTTATCTATCTTTCTAATGTGTAATAAGAGCCTCTCTCGTTTCTTGCTGGTTTGAGACCACGTGTGGTTAATGTAGAGGAAAAATAATCGTCACAACTAAAATTCCATCCTTTTATGCTTGTGTGGATGAAGTTCCCTCTCACCGCCATAGTGTCCCTGGAAAACTACTACAATACACTAAGCTGTAAGCTCCTCAATGGAGCTCCTCAACTGAAGGATCTTTTCTCTGTACGTGTTGTGTCACTGGGTGGATGCAACTTCCCTCTGAAATCACCGGGAAGGCTTTTCCAATGACTTCAACAGAAGCTACATCAGGCCCTGAGTGAACAGCAATGATCATCTCCCTGCAGGAATATGGTCTGCATGTTTGGAATAAGAATTACAAGAGGAGTAGAATGTATGTAAAAAGCTAGAAAAGCAAAACAGAACTGGGTACAGAAAACTTTAAAAAAGCTAAAGCAAAAACAAATGCCATGCAGTGGAATCAGAACTAACAGAAACAGGCCTAAAAGATACCCCTCTGAAGAAGGAAGAGGTGGCAAAGAAGGCTATGTATAAAAGGAAATCAGATGCTGCAAGAAACCAAATGGTAGCCTCACCACCTTCACACAATGCAGAGAATATGGTCACTTTCCTTACTTTAATCTTCCATGAGTTAGGTTCTGAGCTAATTAGCATCTGAATCTGTATTAGGGACTAACGTGTCACTTAATCCTGTATCTCACCACTGAACTGTGGTAGTAAGACGGCGCCCTCTGATGCGCTGTGTTTCTTTTCTTTCTTGATTTTCTCAGTGTGGATTCAGCGTTCTGCAAGTGACATGTTATCACTGTCTACAGGCTGATACAGTGTTCACTTATTAGCTGGCCAGCTAATTATGTTGGCTGTAAAATTAAGACTTGAAATATTTATACCATCTTTGTCTCCACTTGTACTTGGCTCCTTTCCATAATCCAAATATAAAACAGAACTTCAAAGTGGAGGCCCTTATGCAGTTTGCTGCACGTTCGCTCTGTGCAGTTCCATGTTTCTCTGCATATATGCAGTAGTATGGTTGGTTTGGAATGATTTATAACTCAGAATCAGCGTCTCAGATTAGAATCTTCTGACTATTTCTAACATGGAAAGATTTCACACAACCATCTTTGTATAAAACAGTCTCATATATTTATAGCAGTTACAACCTGAATCATTTGTTCTTCTGACCTTAGCATAAACACACACATTAGACTGAGGTCTCGAGTCCGAACTACAAATCCTGCTTGTTGCGCAAAATGTACTTCCCACACATCCCTAATAGGGATGTAAGCGACTAGTTGTCTAGTGATTTGACTAGCCGCTTTCCCTCCTCTTGCTGCCTGTATCAGAGAAGGGCAGCAAGGGGGGGGGGGGGGAAGCAGGAGCTGGTGCTGGGGGGGAGGGGGGGCTGACTTACAACCCAGTTCCCCCCCGCACCTTCTCTGCAAGGGGAACAGGGGAGGCAGAGGCGTAGCGGGGGACTGGGCATGAGCCGGGAATCAGCTGATTCCTGGCTCATGCCCAGTCCCCAGCACTGCACTTCAGCCTTTTAAATATATTAAGAGCTGCCATATGGCTCTTAACACATTTAAAAGGCAGAGCCGCAGCGGGGTTAGCTCCCAGAGTCAGAAGCTAACCCCACTGCAGCTCAGCAGTTCTCCCCCCTTATCAACTAGTCAATGGAAATTCTATCCGCTAGCTGATTAGCTGGTTAAATGCCATTCAACATCCCTAATCCCTAAATATTTTGCAAACATCAATTTAAACTTCAATAAAGAAACACTATTAGGCCTCAGAATGGCCAGAGACTTTGGAGTCTTTAAAATAAGAACTTAAAACTGGACCATTCACTCTCCCTCTTTTTTTAATTAAAAACAAAGTTTTACATAAGAAAATGCAGAAAACCCTGGGCAATACTTTTAATAGTAATGAGGATTTTTTTCCCCCTCATTGAACTGAAACACTTTCTCAAAAGTACTAGTTCACATAGACTCAGGATGTGGCACTAATTCTCAGAAGTTTGTCCAAACCTCCGCAATTTTTAAATCAGGTAGCAAATTACATGAAGAGACAATGTTTTGGCCTGCAGGCTTTTTCCCTGGCTTTAAATAACAATTGTTCTTGCGAGAGGATACCTCCTGCAAATAGATGCTTCAGCTTTTTAAAAACTGATTAGGAATGAGCTTGTAGTTTTAATTATTTAGTTTTTCCATAAAGACAATCCTTGCTTGGCCTGAAGCTTGCACATTTGATGTAAGAAGACTTATTGTGGAACTCAGTAAGCAATGCAAAAGAACTACTGTCAGGGTCAGGCAACTTTCAGAGAATCAACCTTCAACTGCATCTATTTAATACACAAAGTTATGAAACAATTATAGCATAATGTAAGAGTTTTTTTAACTTTCTTAGAATCAGCTTATGGTATTTTCAAAATTCATATATATTTTTCTACTGTTCCCATAAGGGGAAAAAATTACTGAGACAAAGTGTTAAAACGAATACATCAATTCAAAATTAGTTTGCTTCAGATTTGGTTATTAAAATAAATAATTTTTAAAACCTCATTATTAGTTACTTTTCTTTATTGGTGCCATTTTATATTTCTCAGTATAGTCAACAAAACAGACTTGTCAGTCTCATTTTATTTATACAGGCTGTCCTCGCTATAAGTCCAAGATATGTTCTAAAAAACTTGGACTTACAGCAAAACCACTTTAAGCGGGGAATTTTTTTCCAAATGCTGACTTCCATTTGCACAAATTGTTCTTGTTTTTTTCTGCACGACTTAAGAGCGGAGAATAGGAGGACTTATAACGCATCAGTTCCTACAAGCGTCAATGACTTTAGTGAGGAACGGATGTATACCAGGGCGACTTATAGCAGGGAGGGCCTGTAATTGATTTCATTTCAGGGTCTACTGGTTACTTTGCAAGGTTTGTAAGTCAGTGTTTATTTGTTTAAAAAAGTGCTTCCACCAGTAAGTCTGAGCTACATCTCAATGTTAAAATGTTAATGTCAAAAGCTCATTTTTAAAACTTAAACCATGGGCCAAATTTGATCTGACAGCATCCATTAAAAGAATTATTCAGGAAGGTTTTTAATGAGCATGCCACTGATTTAAAATACATACGATTAACCTTCTGTAGACTCAGGGATCCAAATACACCAACCTTTTTTTTCCACACCATGTACATGCAAGGAACAAAGTGAAATTAACCATCTCCAAGGCACCTTCTTGTTTATTTCACTTTACTTTTGGAACACAGAGGAGGAAGAAGGGAAGAGAAGCAGCAGGGATATGAGGATGGGAAAAGTAAAGCAAAAGGAAAGGAAAAGGAGCAAATGTAGTCAAACAAAGAAAAATGAAGACAGAAATATATTAAAAGGACAAAGGTTCAGGTACTCTCAGACACAGTGGTACTGATACCACTTCTGTGCTCTTCCAAATAAGAGTATACCTGACCCATTGATACCCAACTGCGAGGTGTACATCACAAAACAAACCAATGGTATTTCATTTACAAAACAAATACTTCCAGAGAATATTTCCTGAGGTCGCAGAGACGTACGGAGGTAAAGATGGGGAAGTGGCGGAAAACTATATATGAGTAGACAGTGCAAGGGATGAAGCAAGAAATGTGGGAGACAACAGATGGGGAACTTAATGATGGTGCAAGACACCAGAAATGAGGAGGGTGCAATGGTGCTCTCGCAGCATGAAAGAGGAAGAGGTCAGCATGCCAGGGAGTATTAACAAGCATAAAATATATACATTTTAAACTTTCTGCATATTTGTATAAACACACTTGTTTAATGTTTGTATGTGAACCCTAATTTAATGGTTGAAATGGTGGAGCTTTTCCTCAGTAGGATGCTGATTTGCTACGCTAACTGGATAATTTCAATACTTGAGCCTGGGAACAATTGCAGATAAATAACAGATAGGGAAAGATTATTCACCACTTCCCCTACAAAAATCAATCTCTTTTATTATTTCACAACAGCTTACTACAGAAATATAGGAGAATGTGAGGATACAGACAAGTGGCAAAAGCCAGGACTGTAGGCCTGGCTAGTGAGAATACAGCGTCAAAATTTCCCCCTAACTCCTTCAGATCTGTTGAGGCTAGGGATATTAAAAGTCGGTTAAAATAGTAACTGAGGCTATGCCTACACTACGGGGTTTTCTGGGATATCCAGAGAACGCATCTGTTCTTCCGCCTTTTTTTTTTTTTTTTTTTGGCAAAAGAGCAGATGCACGCTTTTGGAAGCCCTGTCTTCCTCCTCCCACGGGCTCTTTCGAAAGAGGAGGCTTTTCCGAAATTTGGCCCAGTGTAGACAGGCCAAATTTCGGAAAAGCCTCTTCCCTTAAAACTATCGGAAAAAGGTATGCAAATTGTGCTTTGCAATTTGTGTACCTTTTTCTGATAGATCATTGTAGTGTAGACATAGCCTGTGTAACTGCTGAAAATCATAGCAGTTACAAATGCTGCAGGCTCTGCAGTCTATAGCTTGAATAACCTTTATAATGCAAAGTCCACAGTGAAGCCTCCCTAGGAGTGAGGAAGAGTTTAACCCATAACATTAATAAGTAAGCATTGTCTTATCGGTTAATTAAACTCTCACATCCCTAGTTGAGGCCAAAACCTTCAAGTGTCTCCTCAATCATTGTTTCCACATTAGGGAATGTATAGCAAACTGATAAAATAATCATAGTTTTGATTACAAGAAGGCTAAATTGTCTGAATGTTTCCTGACTTGCTTTGAAGTCCAACTAGCGCTACACAATACATTCAGGAGTTCTGATCTGCAAGAGAGGTGTGGGGAAATGGTTTGTTCCCAAATCTTCTCCTAACCTGAAGCTGTCCTCCCTCAAAAATTCCTACTGCATAGCTTTTACTGCCACACTTATATCTCATCAGTATTGTATCTACTATACCTGGTTCCCCACAATTTTTTCTATGTTGTCACACCTGTGACAGAAGGCCCCATTAATGTTTCAAAATATTTACATATTGTTTTGGTTATTCACAGTTGCCTTTCTGACCAGTGCTTCGTGGGCCTTCCTATCTCACTACTCCCGGGTCAGCTTGTTTAGTCTGTGAGGCATTGTCTACACTAGGTTTTTTGTTGCACTGGTGTTCTAGTGCTACCCACGCTAAACTGCATGAATTCAAGTCATAGTTTATATCAGCAAACCACATCAACACTAGGAGCATATGCCAGCACAGCTATACCAGTGTCACTACACCGATGGCTAAAAATCTCAGTGTAGACAAGGCCAGAATGTATCAGGCTGAATCTGAACTAATTGTAACAATCACTGTGAGTGGTGCCATGAGCAAAGCGGCTGGTCAGAAAGAAGGAGGAGACTCAGCTAGACAGACCACTGGTCTGACCCAGTCCGGCTGTTTTTGTTTTTTTGTATCTGCCTCACTTAACGCTATCAGGGTATGTCTACACTTGCACCCTATTTCGAAATAGGGATGCAAATGTAGGCATTCGAAATGGTAAATGAAGCCGGGATTTAAATATCCCAGGCTTCATTAGCATATCGAAATGGCGTGCTATTTGAAATAAACGCCAGTGTAATCGCGTTATTTTGAGAGAAACCCTTCTCTCAAAATAACTGGTAATCCTCATACAATGAGGTTTACCAGTTATTTTGAGAGAAGGGTTTTCTCTCAAAATAACGCGGTTACACCGGGCGTTTTATTTCGAAATAGCACGATTTCGAAAGAGCGCCCGGACACGATTATGCTAATGAAGCCTGGGATATTTAAATCCCGGCTTCATTTACCATTTCGAATGCCTACATTTGCATCCCTATTTCGAAATAGGGTGCAAGTGTAGACATACCCTCAGTGGCCAGCCATCAATGTAGCTGTAATGGTGCAAGTCCCCAGGGTAGAGAAGTAAAGCTGCTATATGAACGACTGGAGCTTAGAGATAAGGTAAATTCCACCAGTGCACATCATGGCTTATTGTGGTTTCCTCTGTCTACACTAGGTGTTTCACTGGGGCATGAACTTTGATGGCTAGTCACTGATGGCTGAAAGCCAGAGCAAACCCCAAGTGAAGACACAGCCTAAATCTAATGTTCTGCGTCACACATCGGATGCTGCTTTTCATCCTCTTTGAAGGGGGGTGATTTAGAAGATGATTAAGAGAGACCTCAAACACCCTTTACCTCTGAAAACAAGCTGTGTATTTAACAAGACAGAGCAATCTGTTCTGTGCAAGGCAGAAGATAATAGCTTTACTGTTCTGCAAATTACATGCTCATGTCACCCAAAGTGTACTGTAACAGGGATTGCTCTATGGGTCAGAGTCCATTTAAATCTCTTACAAGCAGTAAACTCCTTTGTGAATTGACACTACCTGGTTAATGTACAGAATTTCCATGGGAGAGAGCCTTGCTTACAAATGCCTGTTATTCTTCTTCTGGATGTCAGGATTTGACACTCATTAACACAAAAGCAAATGCTAAGACTTAAACTGCTATTTCTCCTCTTTAAATACAAGAAAAGACAGACTAGGGGTCCAAGACTGCGGCTTTGCTTCTCTTTGTATCGGGATGAGAGTCTACTCCTTGCTTGCTGCAATGCTAGTAGAAAAGGGGAAGTAAAAAGCAATACAGTATTCACTGCAACATTCACCTCCTCAAAATGCCCTTGCAATATAAAAAGTCAAATTTGGTTTACACAGCAACACAATATTAAGAAAAAGTTCCGAGGAATATACAGTTAAGTCTCCTTGCTTCAGGGCATACACCTACCTTCTAAGGCTATGTCTACACTACCATAATAACTCCCAAAATAACTACTTTGAAATAAGTTTATTCCTCTTCACAAGAAGGAGTTATTATTTCGAAATAACAAGCCTGTTATTTTTAAATAACAGGTTTGGCAGTGTGGATGCTCGCCTTATTATTTTAAATAAGGAGAGTTATTTAGAAATAACTCCCCAACGTAGACACACCGCTAATGTCTGGGGGTAGGAAGAAACATCCCCTATGGTGCAAGTTATTATGTAGCTGTTCATTATGATGCTTCTTGCACCTTCCTCCCAAGCTGAGTGTTCCCTGAAAGCTGCAAGGCAGCCCAGCTTCACAGGTGATTAATCAGCCCCGCCCAGTGAGAGGCTCAGGGCTCCCAGCACAAAGCTGACTGACTGGGCCAGGCTGATGAATCACCTGTGAAGCTGTGCTGCCACACAGCTTAGAGGGAACACTGCTAGCCACTATGAGCAACCAGTACCAAACTAGAGACACCATTTGTTTGATTCAGCATGGCAAACTACTCGACTAGTTGACTACTCGATAGGCACTTCCACATTCCTCCTTTGAAATGTACAAGAGCTCCCACTGGAGTTCTTGCACATTTCAAAGGAGGAATGCAGAACTCCGCGTGCAGCCCGGGACCAGCGGGAAGTCCCACTGACTCCAGGTTATACGCGGGTGCCAGCTTTGAAATGTACAAGAGTCCCCAGCAGAGGCTCTTGTGCATTTCAAAGCCACAGCGCCCTCATGGAGCCCGGGCTCCATGCTGCGCTACTGCTTTGAAATGCCACACAGAGCCCGGGTGAGCTGGGGACTCCCCAGCTGACCCCAGGCTCCATGTAAATGTCACGTCGGCATTTCAAAGCAGTGCCACAGAGAGTTGCCCCTTTGAAGTACCCCCTCTTTCTCTTATCTTATAGAGGCAGCAAGGGGGGAGAGGGGGGAAATCGATTAGTCAACTAGTCCTTAACATCCTTAATTCTGCTACAAAGTTTTATATTTATTTGTTCTGAGTTTTACATTTCCTTATATATTTACTGAAGCTGGCATGCTGCTCATGAAGAAAGGCAGCCAAACAATCAACATACTACTATGCACTACATAAGCTCATTTTCAGAATAAAGTTAAAATTAATTGAAAACTAAAGGACAAATTTTCTTCCTACACATAATAAAGGAACTTCACTGAAATCAAGTGAGGCTACAACTACACTATGAACTCTGACTATGATTCCCTTGCTTGCATACACATATTTGCACTTACACTCATTGAGCAAGCATGAATATAAATAGCAGCAGCAGAGGGAAGACTGAACAGTGCCAAGTACGAACTGCCTGGATATGTACGTGCCTCAGCTGTTCCACTGCTGCTGCTACTACTACGACTATACTGTTATTTATACTTGAGCTAATGTGAGTACGTGTACACAAACAGGGGGAATCAGACCTCTAGCCCATAGTGTAGACATAACTTACCCCTTTGATGGTCTTGGCTACAGAAACGAGGAGGGATATATTACTGAGAAACACCATAGCATAGAGGTGCATTATCATACTCCAAAATAATGGAAATGATTGAGAAGTCACAAAACAAAGAGCAAAACTGTTCAGACTACACAACAGGGGAAAAGAATGAATGAACGACACCCTTCCCTTCCTTTCCCTCCCCTTCCTCCAGCTACCCGGGTGTGCCGAGTCTCGTCAGAGAGCCTTTTTCAGGGGGAAATAAGCACAGTGACTATACTCTAAGCATGACAGCATGAGGCTCTCTTACCTGTGTGAGTGAGCATGTGGCGCTGCAGGGAACTTGCCCATGGAAAGACCCGGGGACAATAAGGACAGGTGATTTTTTGCAGGCAGTTTGAGTAAGCATTCCTCTTTCCTCTCAGCAGCTTATCGTCGGCAGTTTCTCTCTCATCATCACTTGTTCCGTTCCTGTCAGCTTCCTCTTTGAAATCATCAGTGGACTGCAGAAATGGACTAAATTTATTAGTGTCTGTGGTAGCCAACATCTTCTCTATGCTAGCAAACTCCCCGCTTGACTCCAGGTCCACACCGCTGCTCGCTTTAGGCTTGTTTTTTGTTCCTTTCTTCCTACCTCTTTTCTTAGCCAATCCAGCATCAGCCACAGCAGACGTCTCTGGAATATTTGGATTATACACCTGCAGAGTAAGGTCACTGGGAAGACTGGAATCTTTCTGGACAGCCATCGTGATTGTCACTTTGGGTTTGGAGTTCCCTGATTTATCAGAACCAGCAGAGCTGCTCACTGCCTTGGGACTGGAATCTGCAGCCTCCGTTTTCAGCAACGCAGGAGCAGAAGACACAGATGAAATGATCTGGGCAATGGAAGCCAGAGGTGGCAGCTCTTTAGTTACTGGAGGCTTTGGCAAAAGAGGTGGCGGCTTAGGCCTCAAGGGTCGCAGCAAGCCAGGGTTGCCAAGAAGAGCTGGGGAAATGATTGGGACGGTCAAATGCAAGGGACCCTTCAGTGGCTGGGAATGTTTGAGGGCTTCATTCTTCTCCATGCTTCCATTGGCACTGAAGGCCAGAGAGCACTGCTGACCGTTGTAGAGCTTGTCATTGTTCCCAGAAACTTGGTCTTGTTTCTTGGCTTCACCCTGGGCATCATCTTTCTCCTTCTTGAGGGCTTTGGGAATCGACAAGTCTATGGGCTCCATGGAACAGTCATAGTGAGACAGAGGAGAGGCGCCAAACAGGTTCTCCTGCTTCACCTGCACTGAGCTTAAGTTTTTGTTCTTTTGTGAGAAGTCTAAGGGCTCGACAAAGTCCATCGGGAAATTATTTGCAGGTTCAAGTTTGATCGGGACATGAGAAGGTGCCCCCCGCAAAAAGCCATTCTGCGGTTCCAGGAAAGGCGTGATGGACTTGCGGTCCATGTAAGTGCTGTCCTCCAGTAGCGGAGGATCTGGCTGGTTCTCTTGAGGACTGCAGTCCACTGCCAGGATGTAGTTCTCTATCTCCCTCTCTTGCACATGTAAGTGTTGCTTGAGGATATGGTGAATGCAGTTTCGCTTGGCTGAGAAGGCAGTGCCGCACTCTTTGCACTCAAACGGCTTCTTCTTCTGGCAGCCGCTGTGAGTCCTCATGTGGATACGCAGAGCGCGATAGTGCTTGAGGTCTTCCCCGCAGATTTTGCACACTGTGTCGGGGGAGCAGAAAGCATCCACCATCTCCGCCGCATTGCTGGTGACATACTCAATGTTCTTTTCTATGTCCTTTCTGGTCACTTTGAGGTGCTTTTTGCGCAGATGCCTTTCACAGTTGGCTTTCACTGTGAAAGGGTAGTGGCAAATTTTACAGATGTACGGCCTCTCTCCACTGTGCGTCCGCAGGTGCCGAATTAGCGCTGCTTTGTCAGCTGCAATGTATTCACAGATATTGCACTGATAAGGGGAGATGCCCAAGTGAGAGCGAATGTGAGCCCTCAAGACGCCAGAGAAAGCAAACACCTGGTCGCAGAAGCGACAAGGGTACAAGACTTTCCTCATGGTTGGTGCTTTCTTGTTTGCTGCCCCTGCAATGATGGCCTTGAGGTCCCCTTCTGTGACTTCTTGCTTGATCTTGGCTTCCATACTCAAAGGCAACAGGGCTTCTATGATACTATCTTGTTCCAGCTGGGTTTTCATTTCATGCTGACTCAGAGGATCTGTCTGGAGCTGAGGGAATAATTGCGAAGGACTGGATTTGTTTCCTGATTTGGACTGCATAAGGTGAGCACTGGAAGCGGAGTCCACAGAGTTTTTGATCAGCCTCAGCGGCGGCGGGGGAAGGCTTGGACTGATGCATCCAGGTGACGCTTGCTGTGCACTGATCAGCGGCGGTGGTGTAGAGGTTGCTACAACTGTTCGAGGAGCCACCAAGGGCTTTGGTTTCAGTGGTGGCATATGTTTGAAAATAGATTGCACGGGGACAGCAGGTGCCTTAGAAAGTGGCGGAAGACTTATCTGAGGAGGCGCTGAAGAAGCCATCTTCAAGATCTGCTGAATGTCGGCCAGTTCAATGGCAGACTCGTTGGAGATTGGTTTTACCACAATACTGCTGTCGGGCTGAATGATAAAGCCCTTCTGGAAAGGCTGCAGTGACAGGAGCTTCATGTTCTCTTTTGTAGGAGGAAAGACCGAAAAAGAACCTCCCCTGGAAGCAGCTTCCAGAGGAGATATGTTCAGCAGGCTAGTGCTGCCAGGTTCCTGAGGTAGGTTACTCTTCAGTGTTCTAAGCTGCATTTCCTGGACCTCATCTTGCATAACCTCCTCCTGTTTGACAGGCTTGATGTCTTTGGTGTGCTGTAGGCCCAAGGACGCCATGTAGACTTTCTGGTCTGGGTTATCACCTGCTGGGGTCTTCACCTGCGGTTTGTGCTTTTCTTTTCCCTGATCAACCATATGGGTTTCTGTGTGCAGTTTGAGTGCCGAATGCATGGGGAATGCCTTGTTACATGTCTCACAAATAAATCGATGAAATTCACTGATGCATCTTCGCAGATTCGTTTCACACCAGACCTACAAGATAGCCACAAAATAATGTAACTGACCTACTGTTTGAAAGAGAAAGCCTAAATATCAAACAAGCCTTATGTTTCTGCAGCAAAAGGAAACACTTTCAATTCTCCCCTCTCAAGAGGCTGCAAACTTTATGGGAAACTTTTTCCAGTGTAAACTAACCTTTTTTAAGAAAAAGAAGATTAGGTTTTTTTGTTTTTTTTTTTTTAAACAAAACAGCCCTTTATATAATCAATCAACAGAAACAAATCATACCATAAGTTAACAAGTAATCTGATTAACAAAAGAGAAAACAATTGGGGGGGGGAGGGACAAACAAGAGGAGAGAGGTTTACAGCAAATGAAATTTATGCAGATTTATTGTTAAATATCTCATAGGGGAACATATCTAAAATTCATGCTTTCTTTTACTAGGGGTATGTGTGAATAAATGCAGCCCTTGGGCTCCTCTTATGTTGCTATTATTGCTCATGTGGGGCCAAGTTTTTCTACCATTGTTTTATACATGCCATGCTTATTCCAGGACATCACTTGCAAACAGCACAGGGAATCACTATGTATACAGAATCTAAATTTTGATTTATTCTGGAATCCTCCACGGTTTGAAAGTGAGACAAGGAATAATAGCAAAATGATGTGTCTAAGACGGAGGTGGGGAACGTTTTATGTATTGGGGCCGCTGACCCACAGAAAAATCAGTTGGGGGCCGGACAAAAGGAAAAAGGAAAAAAACCCTCACTGACGTGGCCCCCGACTAAGAAGCAGAAAGACACTCCCCACATTTCCCCTTGCACACCAGAGCCTATGGGGGCTTGGACTAGTAGATTTTGTGGGGCCCCCCCCTACACTCTGGCGTGGGGCCAAAAGTGAGGGTTTCAATGTGTGGGAGGCAGCTTCTGGGAAGTGTGCTTGGGATGTGGGGTCTGGGCGGGAGGAAGGGTGCAGGAGTAGGTTAGGATTAGTGAGTGCAGAAGTGGTGTATGGGGTCTAAGTGATCGGGGGGTGGGGGAGGGCACTTACCTGGATCTAGGCTAGATAGATCCAGCCCTCAGGCTGTAGGTTCCCCACCCCTGGTCTAAGAAGACATGTTTATGGCCTAAAATTCATCTCCCTTTAAAGAAAGTTAACTCTTGTGTGTCGAATCCATGGAGAATGCTTAGATTATATTTTTACATACACTATGCATACCTAAATTGTGCATGTACAAATAAAATGTGTACAAATAAAATAAAAACATGTGGTGATGATAATTATGTGATAAATTGCATGAATATGGACCTATTTATCCAGCTTTTCTAAGACTAATTCTGACTTTTCAAACTACTGAGGAATTTTAATAATAAAAATAATAAAAGAAATCAATCTGCCAAAAATGTTCCCTTGTTTTTTGAATGTGGAATTCCTTCATAAAAAGCATATCAATATGAGATACAGATTGGGATTGTTATAGACAGTCCTGCACCAGTGACAGAATTTAGGTCTAGTATCTTGCTACTTGCCAGAACTAGAAATCAGAAATTATTCCCACTGGGAAGGACAGATTACTATCTTCCTAATGGGGCAGCCACTGGACCTGAGTGGTCCTGAAGTATTGGACTTTTAAGTCCAGACCCTTCAATATACAAAAGTCTATTCCAGGATGTGGGTTGTTGTTGTAGGATTGTGGAGGTTTTTTTGTTTTTGTTTGTTTTTTTGAGAGGTACGGCAAACATATTAATTTTCATTTTCTTCTCCTGGTGGACTGTCTTCTTTTGAACTCATGGTAACTAAGCCAGATTGGCTCTATAAACAGAGGAATATAAACAAAATTTCCAGTGCAAATTTTACAACTCAAAAATATTTACAAAAGTCTATAGCACATTCAAAATTTATGCAAGTGTGAGGTTATAGATGTTACAGGCACAAGTTTGGGGGAACTTTCTAATGTCACCGAACATGTTGCCATGCAGAAGTAATATGAATTTCCCAAACTTTATGCTTATAAAGCCTCTATACCACACCAACATGTACGTATAAAGAGCTGAGCAAAGCCCATAATTTATGTCCAACTATATCATATGTCTTGTATAAGTATTTTAGAAGTGGGACAAAAGTAATTCTTTGTTTGGGGGGCTGGAAAAGTTCAGATGGTCTTCAGCAGCCCAAAAAGCTTTCCTTACAAATATTATAAAAGCTTGTGAGAAACTAACCTAAAAGGCATCCTCCAAGATGCTGCTTGAGATCTAACATTTTTCAGGAGGAGAACTGTGGAATCTATAAAGGTTGAATATGTTCTACAGCATTCCACGAAACATTCTACACCTACTCCCTGCATTACCTAATACAAAATCCTTCAATTAATGCATTGGATGAACACAGCTGTGATTCTCAGAGCTAGGGATATATAATACCTGAGAAATGCGAGGGAATTTCCTGCAGGAAAAGTCGGTGAATCCCAAATCGTGGAAGCCTGCTGGAATTGAAGGATTGTTCTGAATGAAAGGCTTTCCCAATGGGTCTCTTGGAAGCTGCTTGTGAATAACTGCATTATGACGCAGCAAACCCCGATGAGTGCGAAAGGTAATACAACAAGTGTCACACCTTGAAAGAAAAGAAACACAGTAAAAGGTTACAGAGTGATTTTACATTGGACACAGTATTTTTTCTGTCATACTAATAACTGGCTAACAGTAAATAAAGTTGTGGCCCATAAAATGCTTAGTAGAACAAATATGACGGTTTGTAGTCATGTTCACTTTCTACCAGATTCTGGCTAGTACAGGAAGTTCAGAGGAAGTTCAAAGAATGCAACACATGTCACCTGAATGTTACATATTAACGGACAATGAAACAACTGATGAGAGACGAGGACCACAACATTCTGACACTGTTCCCATTCTCCCGAATAATCTACTTTGATAGATTTATCTTGCTTAGTTTAAATACAAATTCTGGTACTTAAATGCTGAAAACATCATAATATCGTAGTAGTGGTGAAGTGATGAGAAGTCAAACTGAAGTCAACAAGCATAGAAATCATATACTCATAGACTTTTTAATTATTATTCACTGTACTACAGAATTTCCATTGACCCTATAAACAAATTTCTATGTATGAAATAGCAGAAACTGTTTATGCTCCACTTTACTGTCACATTTCATTGGTTTCCCTAAAGTAACACTACTTCACACCTTCTTTTAAATTAGAGTGTAACCTAATTGGAAAAAGCATCTGAAGCAGATTCAAAAGTTCTCACATCATATGCACACACCTTTCACTGTCAATGTATTCCAAATACTGGATGCAGGTGTGAACACATTTTGATACCCACCCCTTGGCTATGATTTCTTGTTTGTCTGAAAGATCCGTCTTAAATCAGATTAATCTGAGAACCAAACAACAGCAATATTTACACAAAGCTGACTTGAATTGTAAATGCTACATTTACAATGCAAGGTTCTCAGAATCCAGCCATACAAATGCAAAGCCAGGTTGCTTTGCAGTGTTCCTGTTCAGCAACATTTAGGCTGCGTGCCAAGAACAAGTGTAAACAACTTTATTAAATATCTGGTATCTTAGATTTATACCATGAAGAACTCAAATGTCAACACTGTAAATGTTAAGCAAAACATCCCCACTGAATTCAAACAATTCAGAGGTACCTTGCAGCTATACTGTCAATTTTGCATTAAGATGTCCCTTTCACAGAAGTAAATACCAATGAATAACAGTAATTTAAACTCTGTCAGCGGAAATTTTATTTGCAGTATTTTTACATTAAACCCTATTTCTTGCATATCTGCTATGCTGTGCCCAAGAATGAGATTTTCTGCAATTTTCAACTCATTTGTCCCTTCAACGGCTCAGAAGAAGAAGAGAATTGCAGAATCCCCATTAATAAAGAAGTTTAAAAAAACCACTAGCTGGTGTTCTAATCTGACTCTTCTGCTCTGCCGTACCTAAATCCATGGTAGTTTTACTGAAAGCACTGTAACTGCCTTCGAAGTAAGAAAACATCCTGCAATTGGAAAGAGCTTCTCTGACTGCAAATGTTCATGGAACTTCTTTTTTTAAAAATTTCTTCTCTAAAAATAAAGAGATAACCAAGTCACTCACAAAGTAGCTGACCTCATAGTATCCAAGTGCTGACAGAAACCAGTGTGAAGTATATGTAATACTGCTTTTGTCATGCTGCATAGAAGGACGGCACATGAATATTATGCTCTAGAGAGGTAGTCTGCTTTATCTCCACTATCAGTTCACTTGCATATTACCTTTATAACTACTGACAGTATACTGTCTGCATGCAATTAAACATGGAATCATAGACATTTACAAAACTTCAAGGGCTCTGCTAAAAGTAATGACAAACTTTGGATAGGCTAGAGTCTTAAAAACCAATGCGTGAGAGTTCTTAATATCACAATTTGCAACTGCTCTGTTATAGGTACACTGACAATATATCCTGGAAAATCTGGGACAGACACGATTTTAAATTTTCTGTCCCGGTGTCCCTAGTATTGAAATGTCCCAGAAAACAGTGGGTGGGGGAGAAAGCCCCACGGTTCCCCGCAGATACGACTTGCACATGCTGCCTTTTCTCTTTCCCCGGCTGGGACAGCCTTGCAGCACTTCCTGGAGGCTTTCCCCTTTGCTCCCATTGGTCAGAATCTGACAGTAGGATTTGTCCTGAGCCAGGCTGGGGCAACCGCTAAGCAGCTGATTAGTGGGTCTGCTCTGTACATGGCAAACTGAACTCTCAACACATTATTACCACTGGGACTAGGAACAACACTGTCCAGTTAGCTGCTTCACCCAAATCAGTAATGAAATTTGCATACACAAGTGATGGGTGGATCAACTGGATTTTAAGCTTTTTTTCTACTCAAATCATTAGACTAATTAGGCAGAAACCAAAACAGATTTTGGTTAAAAAGCAATAAAATGTAATTTCATTCCTAGGGCCACGTAACTACTAGCTCTAGCTATTGTGTGTGTACACCAAACAGAGATATTTTAACAAGTTGATACGTGCTTTACATGGGAAACCATTTGCCAGAGTGCAAGGTGGGAGTAGCTATGAGAAATTAACAAAACCGATATTAAACTTTAGTCATAATGTCAGCTGTCTTCCCATAAAATTTCTATTAATTTGAAATCCATTGCTAATCTTGAGGGAGGTAAATTCTTGGTATTCCTGATTCCTGGAATCTGAAATCACAGTTACAATGTATATGAAACAATACAATTTAAATAGAATGATTAATAGGCAGCGGTGCATCAGCAGTGACAAAAAGGAGGAGGGGAAAAGCTCACCACAAAGTGTCGTGGATAGGTGTCCTTCTCACCTGGCCCCAAGTGCTTTAGAGCAGGGGTTCCCAAACTTTTTGACATGGGGACTAGTAAATCCATTCATGAGCTTTTGGAGGACCGGTAACATTTATTTGCATATTTGCATATTCATTAAGCAAATGATGAATATTCAAATAAGTTGTTTTTGGTCCTCCCAAAGCCCCGAGTGCCAGCGTTAGCAAAGCTTTTGATACAGTCACCCACAGTATTCTTGCCAGCAAGTTAAGGGAATATGGATTGGATAAACGGACTGTAAGATGGATAGAAAGCTGGCTAGATCGGGGTTTCCCAAACTTTTTACTTTAGTTGGAACCCGTTTTTTTCAGTGCTGTTTTTGCAGCCCAAAAATATAAACACATATAAAAAAAGAATGAAAAATGAATAAATTTTCAGTGTTTCACCTGGCTGCATCCTCCGCCCAGCCTGGGCCAGGGCTTGGGGGACCCGGCGCCGCATGGGCACTCCAGGAGGCGGGAGCAGAAGCAGATTGGGGGTAGGGTATCTGGCTAGGAGGGAGGGTGCAAGGAAGGGTAGGGTTGCCAGGTGTCCGGTTTTGTACCAGACAGTCCGGTATTTCAGGGTTTTATTCGGGAAACAAATTGAGAAATTACCAGACATATAAAATGTCTGGTACTTTCTAATTAGGTAAGTTTTATTATAATTAGGTGTATCAGTCCTTAGCTGCGAACTGCCTGGCTGGTAGATGCGCTCACGCTGCCTGAGTGTGTCTACCAGCCTGGCAGTTCGCAACTACTCGAGAGAGGGTGTGGGGGGGAGAGGAGGGGGCAAAATGGAATCCCTGGCCAGACTCACACATCTGCCAGGGTCTGCATGTGCCCAGGTCAGTCCCGCCTCCCAACACTTCTCCTCCCGATCTCCCCAGTCCAGCCCTGCTGCCCCGCCCAGCCCTGCTTCCGTGGCCGGTTTCCCTCCGCCCCACCAATCTCCCGGTCGGGCCCGCTCCCCGACCCCCACCAGCTCCGCTGCCCCGTCCAGCCCTGCTTCCGGCAGCTGGTTCTCCCGTTCTCCTCCTCCTGATCTCCCCGGCCAGCCCCGGCTCCTGTCCAGCCCTGGTTCCGCC
The DNA here is from genome assembly GCA_019425775.1 of Rafetus swinhoei. NCBI lineage: Eukaryota > Metazoa > Chordata > Testudines > Trionychidae > Rafetus > Rafetus swinhoei. Next base: position 113,918,988 of record CM033424.1, read on the forward strand.
GCCTGCCCGCCCCGATCTCCACCAGACAGCCCCGCTACCCCCAACCCTGCTTCTGCCGCCCGCCCGCCCCCCCCATCTCCGCGGGACAGCCCCGCTGCCTACAGCCCTGCTTTCGCCGCCCGCCCACCTGCCCGGATCTCCGCGGGACAGCCCGCTGCCCCCAGCCCTGCTTTTGCCGCTCGCCCACCCGGATCTCCGCGGGACAGCCCCGCTGCTTCCCGGCAGCCAGTTCCCCCCCGACCTCCTCCCAGCCCGCCCTGCTCTGCTCCCCTCCCGGCAGCCACGCTGAGGCCCGGTATTTTTTCCCCGCGGTCTGGTATCGGGCCGTGGCCCATAGTTTGGGAAACGCTGCTTTAGAGCATCAGGAGCTTGGCCCCCGCCCCGGCTTTGCATTGCTCAGCTCCTGCCCGCGGCCACCTGCTGGGAGCTGCTGCCAGCCCAAGTGGGTGAGCCGGGCCTTCTGCTCCAAGCTGCTGGCACTAGTCCAATTCATAGGGCACATATGCCCCAGCTGCCAGGAGCCAGCACCAGCTCCCCACGACAGCCCTTTGCCCCTACACACAGTGCTACCAGCGCCAGCACATACTGTGCCCCTGCGCACAGCACCACCACACACACTGCCCCTGCACACAGCACCACCTCCACACCTCTCTGCCCCTGCCCACAGTGCTACACCCAGTCCACCCCACACTGTTGTGCCACCAGAGCCTACTCACACATCCTGTCCCTGTGCATAACACTACCACACGTATCCTGCCCATAGTGCCACTTCCACACTCCCTGCCACTACACGGAGCTTCTCCAGAACACTCACTCCATGCCCTTAGGCACAGCACCACCACACACAGCACCACTAGCACACCCACCTCCTCACACACCCTGCCTCCCTCTACAAACTTCACCATCTCCACACACCTTCTCCCGACACAGTACCACAAGCATCTCCGCACACATGCGTGCGTGCACGCACACACACAGAGGCGCACAGCGCTATCATATGAATCTTGCCCCTACACACACAACACATCACCTTCACGCAGCACAGCAGTACCTCCTTCAGGGCCCAAACCCATCCCGATTGGTAAAGGTTGGTGGGAAGAGTTCTTAGAGGGGTAACATAACCCACTTCTAGACCAATCATCTGCCCCGGAACTCCCCTTGATCGGTCAAATCTGCTCTCAGGGCGGTTCTATGGGGCTCAAACCCATTCCTATTGGCAGAGGACAGTGGGAGGAGTTCTTAAAGGGGTCACACGATACCCTTTATTTTTGGTCACATGTCGATCTTAAACCTAGAAGTACTACCTCCAGGGGTGGGAGTCTGTGTGACAGATGGGCAGGGCCTAAGGAATCGGGAGGGGGAGGAAGGTGGCTAATGAGGCCGAGGGTGTGGTTAATGTGTCCCTATTTTCGGTTCAAAAAATATGGTCACCATAGTTATAGGGTTGTAAAATCCCATTCAGTTGGTTAAACATATTATTTATCTGATTAAAGGCAGGGTTGGTGGGGGGAGCCGCTCCAGCTGGGCTGGAGTGCCTCTCTGCTCCCCGCTGCTCACTGCTGGGCTGAAGCAGCCTTCTTCCTCCCCACCTCTGGGACCCCTGGGCCCGCTGCAGAGGCTATTCCAACCAGGGACGCTGGAGCAGCCCCTGCCTGCAGGGTGCCTGGGCCCGCCGCATGCAGGGGCTACTCCATCCCAGCTGGAGCAGCCCCTGTCCACGGTGGGCCCCCCACTGGTGCTAGAACAGCCCCCTGCCTGTGGCAGGTGGGGAGCTGCTCCAGCCCCTACCAGTTAATCTTAATCGGTAAGCCTCATCCATTAAGGGTTAATCAGTTAAACATTCACATCCCGACTCAGTCACTAGGTCTGTGGTACCTGTTATTCCTTTCCTTAAAAAACAAAACGTACAACAACCCCCACGTGACACCACATGGGAAGGATGGCAGCAAGGGTTAAATAACTGCCAAAAGAACTGGAATACAGTAAACATACAGGCACAAACTCTTATACAGGATGAAATGTCAAACATGAAAGCAAATGGTGTCATAAGTAACTTTCCATGGTGCCTGAATAGAGGAACAAACTTTCAAGTATTGCATGTATTATAGCATATGGTTCCAGGGTATGAAATACTACCTAGGGTATGTCTACACTTGCAGCCTATTTCGGAATAGGGCTGCAAATGTAGGCATTCGGAATTGTAAATCAAGCCCGGGATTTAAATATCCGCGCTTGATTTGCATTCAGCCGGCGCCATTTTTGAAATTTACAAGCCTGGAATAACTGCCGTGTCTACACGCGGCAGTGAAGCAGTGTTCGAATAAAGCCCTATTTCAACTACCTGTTAAACCTCATTGCAGGAGGAATAATAGGTAGTTCAAAATAGGGCTTTATTTAACGCTCGCTTCACTGCCACGCAGACGCAGGCAGTTATTCCGGCTTGTAAATTTCAAAATGGCGCTCAAGTCAGGAAGATGCAAATCAAGTGCGGATATTTAAATCCCGGCTTGCTTTACTCAATGTTTACATTTGCAGCCCTATTCCAAAATAGGCTGCAACTGTAGACATACCCCTAGTTACTTTGTAATTCATGTTAGTCCAATCAGAAAGTTCATTTGGCCATGCCGTCTTATTATTTATTTGTACCGTGGTAATGCCAATAGACCCCAATCATAGATCAGAGCCACAAACACATGAGTTTGATAGACATATATTTTGTTTTATGTACATCCCCTTTCAGGTGCAGTATATCCTCAAGCAGATAAAGAGATGAGTTAAATACAGGTAAGAAATGTGCCTGGATGCAAACATGGCAGCTGTTATGCACTCTGCAATTGCTCTGAGACAGCTCTGGGCATTAAAATCTGTTTTAGGGAGAGGCAAGAAACAGAGAGCTTAGAGTTCCCTTTTATTATTTTCAAATAGTGCCATAATTTCTTTAATTGCCACCTGAGCAGTAAAAGTAAATAGGAATACAAGGGTCTTATCTTGTCTCCATATACCTTATCATCAGAAAGACAGCACAGCTAATGGAGTAACAGAACACAGAGTTCTGCAGGGAGAGTTAACAGTCAATCCAGGCTGACACCTCAGCCCTATGATCTTATGCCCACTCTGTGTGTGATCTATACAGGAGGCCCCCAATTTGCGAAGTGATTGGTTCTGGGGGGAAGCGTCGCAAGTTGGGGGCGTCGTAACGTGAACCTGCATTTATGATAGGCACTGTGTGCCGTCATAAATGCAGGCCGAGGACCTAAGTCGGGGGTTTTCGGCCCCTTCCGCACTTACAAAAATGGCTGTAAGTGCGGGGGGTCGGAACTTGGGTGGTAGCAAGTTGGGGGGCCTCCTGTACTGGCTGCATTTACTCTGTCCTGGGTAGGTTAGAGCTGTGGTGTCCAACATGCTAGCCACATGTGGCTATTTGGTCGGTCGAGTGTGGCTAGTTAGCTACAGCAGTAGCCGCTCTAGTGGCTACTACTTCAGAACTGGTTGGACACCACGGGGTTAGAGCTCTGTCAGAAACCATACACAAGATTCTTTCTTTGAGCAGTGTCCTGACAGCTGTTTGTGCTCTTATGCCACCTATAGTCCAAGGGTCTGTTAGTCTTGCCTCGGGGTTGGCAAGAGCCTTCTTTGAAAACTGGCAAATGTTTTCCATTAAATATTCAAAATAGAAATATGTAGAAAAAATGGATTTTCACAACTGAATTTTTATTTGTTCCCTTCCTCCTTCCCCCGGCTGGATGAGGCAAGAAAGAAGAAAGAAAAAGGTCAACTGATTTTTTATTTGGTCAGAAAACCCTTTTTGTTCATTAAACATTTGACAAAAAAGTCATGACCAGCTCTAACTGGCAGGTAATATTGCCTTTCTATGCTGGTCCCTAAGGTATATAAATCACTGTCCCTTGATGGAGCACTTTAAAGCAGTATTCAAGCTATGTGAGACAGTCAATAGGGAGGAGACAAAGGCATGTGCTGCTCTCCTCTCTCAGGGTACGTCTACACTTCATTCCTCTCTCTCTCTCTCTCTCTCTCTCTCTCTCTCTCTAGGAATGCAAATGCAGACACCTGAAATTGCAAATGAAGTGGGGATTTAAATATTTTCTCTCGAAATAACCCCATTTTTTCTCTCGAAATAGCGCTATTCCGCAATAGCGCCATAACGGTATTACGCAAATGAAGTGCGGGATATTTAAATTACCGCTTCATTTGCAATTTCGGATGTGTGCATTTGCATTCCTCTCTCTCTCTCTCAAGAGAGGAATGAAGTGTAGACATACCCTCAGATGCAACACAGATTCTCTTGCAGTTCACACTCCTCCATCTCACAGACAGAAACAAAGGGTCGGGCAGTGAGTCAGAGAGGAAGGATCTCTGGATTTAAATCACATAGTGTAGGGAATAGAAATCGTGTCTCACACTCACCACCTGTTGACATGGCTTCAGCTGAGAACACAAATAAAACCAGCATGAAAAGGCATCACCCAGAAACTTTTGGAACAGCCTCTATCAGCCAGAGACACTTAACTCCAACAGGCCACTCCTAATGTTTCCCAGCTAACTCTTGGCACCTCCTTTCTAAAATCCTCTCCAAGGACAATGGAGGTCATTGTAAATCCACCCTGATGCTGAGGGATGCACAGAGAGTGGCAGGCTCTTAAGGTCTCACAGGATTTGCAAACCTCACTTGGGTTTGTCACTCTTCATTACAGATTCAGTGTATAGCCATTTTGCCCAGAATTGTGTGTGACAGTTTTTTCATTAAGTGCCAAAGAGCTCAGAGGTCTTTGTGTGCCATTAATTTAGCTTTCAATGCAATGGCACCACAGCTGTACAAGTACATGCCAATTCTACGACAAAGACATACGGATATTGGTATATTTTATATTGTAACTGGTAAGGGAAGTTTCACATTATACTGGTCAACAACACACTAAAAATCTAAGTATTATTTCATTTTAAAGTAAGTTGTCATGCTTCACAATACACCACATTGTAAACTTGTTTATTTTTTTACATATTCAATTAAGATGTAGGAAGCCAGGCCTTAATCCTTTTGCTTTATGCACAGCATTATCTTTCATCTTTTAAATGAAAAACCACATACAAATACAATCTTTCTATGTGGAAAGCATATTCCTAAGCAAAGAAAACAGCTGTTCATCTGTACTTAATGGCTTTGCAAAGAGGACTATTTAAAATGTGAAAAGTCTGACATGTCAAATAAAGAAAGTATTTGAAACATATGGCAATACTTCAGTCACAATGAATAAGAAACCCCTTACCATCTAACAAATATGTCCCAAGCCCACTGCCAAGTCAAATAAGGATGGGATGATTACCTAAAACACAGAAGCCCACAAAGGATTTTAGCAGTGACACCTGAACATCTGAAGGGGGTAAAGGCACTGTGCGTGCAAAGAGGTTTCCACCTGTACTTGATGTAGGCTGGAACTATTTTAGAATGTTCTAACCTTTGCTGTAGTTTTCTATAAATGTGAATGCAAAGTGAGCTTTATCTCAGCATATGCAACTAAACGAACAGCTTTCTCCAACTAGAGGCAATGAGGGGGCACAAAAAGCAAACAAGAAAAAAAAAAGTTGGAGTGAATTTGGGATGGTTTCTCAATCACCTTGCACCTCGTACTGGCATTCAGATCTATGCAAAGCAGGTATAAAACACTAACATTCTCTTCTGGTAGCATTTTATACTTACTTTACATTGGTGCAAAATTCAAGGAAGGGGAGAAACAGGCTACAGAAGTTACCAGTGCCAACGTCTAATGTTAGGGTTCCCAGATGGTTTAACCAAAAATACCGAACACCCTCCCAAAAAAAACCCAAAACAAAACACCGGGGAAAAAATTCTGTTGAGGGAAAAAAAAGGGGGAGACCAAAGCTGTTGAGAAAAAGAAAAGGGACCCCGAGAGATAAGCAAAAAACAAACAAACAAAAACCCCAAACAATGTGGCCCCTTTAAGAAATGCTTTTGAGGCTTTTTGGCCCTAACAGGTTGCCGGTGGCCGCCTGCCATCTTGCCTCCCTGCGCTGGGCCAGACAGCTCCCCTGTGGAACCATTAAGCACCCGGGATTTTCACCTCCTGGCTGGGAAAAAAAAAAAACCCAGAAAATACTGGACTGTCCAGTTCAATACCGGACACCTGGCAACCCTATCTAATGTAGCTGTGAAACACCAATGTAAAGTGGTCCATCTTGTTGTCAATGCAGCACGTCTACATTAGTATAGTAACGGTTTGCAAGAGTAATCACACTGATACAAATTATGTTAATGTACACAAGCCCTAAATTTACAAAGGCAAGGAATAAAATATATAATTTAAAAAGGAATGCTGGCATTGAAATAACAATTAACATAAAAACATTTTAATGTCCTCTTGAAAAGCTGTCAACTATGTAGTTTACTCAAGAAGCAAGCCAAGATGTGCAGCACTTATGACAAAAGCAGATACGCAAAAGAGGTTTACATTAGCAGGACCTACTCATTATCTTATTCTCTGGGCCAATCCTAATTTGTCAGCAATGTAAATAACTTAAAAAAAAACCCTGAACAGCTTTCCTTAAAAGGAGATGCAGAATCACTTGTACAAGTAGTTCACATTGTTAAAAAGTGACAATACAGACATATAGCAAAGACTCTTAATTTGATCTCTTATCATTTTAGATTTCAGAAGTCATTGTCTTTCAAATTCTAAATTATTATACCTCTACTGTTCTGTTACGAGAAATTAAAAATAAACATTAGCTTCCGTATTATACAGGACCCAGATAAAAGCAATGGTTAAATGTCTCAGGTGTTTAAGCTTCTGGATCTATAGCCGAAGATGACTAAAATGTAAAAAATTCTCAAAGATGTGTGGATCATGACAATGCTATTCTGCAAGTATGGAATTAAGCAAACAAAAGCTACATTAAATTTCCAGTCTCCATTTAAAGAGGATTTTAAAAAAATGCATGAAATTTTTCCATACCGACTTTGTCCTTTTCTAACCAATATTTTAAGTGACTGTCACAAACAAAATTTCAGTATATACATATACACAGTATATGACAGAATCATTTAACAGAAAACTATACAAATAAAGCATCCAGCTCCTCACACTTGAATCCCAAATGTGTCAGTATTATTAAGGTAGAATTTATATGGAACTCCTTTTAAAGGGCCAATGCAATGTGCTGGCATTTTACATGGAAAATGGAACAAGGTAGGGAGATTATGGTGGGGGGGAGGGGATAAACTATGCCTTCTCATCTAATTTTTTACTCCAAATGCATAGGTGGGGGAAAGGACTGCAGTGGAAACACAATTCTATCACTAGCTGTTTCAACTGTGGAGAAGGCTGTAATAATTCCCTCCCTCTCCCGCCCAGAAATAACTTTTTTTTTACATTTAAAATTTTCCATTTTGCTTGTAAAGTTCTTATCAAGTGACAGACCGATTTCTTCTTGAAAGTATTTCACGGTTCACATTTTACTTATCTTGCCTCCTATTCTAGGAAGAGATGGGACCGAAGGAGAGCAAATTGGTTTATGTTCCTATTTAGCCCCACCCAGTTCCAGACATTCAACTCCTTTCTGGACAACCCCCTTCCCTCCCCTGCCTCTGCACCCACAGCTCTGAGAAATGATGTCAAACAGCTGCTCTAATCTCTTCCAGTTGCTGGTAGACAGAGTGATGGAACAGTGGCAGCTCTCTGACCCCGGCTGCTGTCTTCCAAAGATCCCAGAGAATCCACTCAGCTACAGTCACAGATGTCTAATACATGCCCTCTCCCACTTGCTACCCTTCCAACAAGCCAACTCCATTTTTTTTCCAACTCCGACTTAATGCAGCGTGAAACACAGCAAGAGCCTGACAAGTTTGCTTATGTAAGGGTTAGTACAAAAGCTGCACATTACAATACTACACTGTGCAAAATCTGCACAAAGCTGAAGAGAGACTTCCCTTGTAAAGCATAGGAGGTTTCTGACATAGCAGACTAAGCCTCTGACGCAAGCAGTTTTAATTAAGTCAACAAATGTGGGGCTTTTATTTTAACTTTTCCCTCATCCTCCATGGCCTCTTCTGTTTTGCTTTTATTTTGTTCTCCCTGTTCCCTTCAACCTACTTTTCTCTCTCTGCCCTCAAGACAATAAAACAAAACAAAAACAAAAACAAAAAACCAAACAGAAGAAGGCTGGAACCATTTAATCAGGCATTCTATTTATAGGACGATGCTTAGCAAGGACACAATGCTACGTACATTCCAAATGCTGCATATTGCCCTTGTAGTCTGGACCAACATGTAAAAGCTTGTGCAGCTCTGATATAAACCACAGTGACGTTCCAAAGACAGCATTTTAGAACCTGTTGGTATGCTGCAGAATCACTTTCAGCCTGACTATATCGTGACTCCCATACTCAAAGTAATCCAAGTGAACCTGACCATCACCAGATAAAATCACAAGTTACTTTCTGAACAGATTTCTCAGTTAGGTCTTAACTTTCTTCCCCACCCTTTTCTGGTAGCAACTTAATGAATTCTGTTTGCTCACAAAGGACTGATTTTTCTACTGTCAAGGCAGAGTCTGACATCTCTCCTCATGCAGAATTGGACCTCGGTCTGTGAGCAGACTCACTGACTTCAATTGAATTATTTATGGAGTTAGGTATTGTTTAGCATGAGTAAGAGGAGCCAGAATATGGACCATAGTTATCTGTATAACAAAAAATGCAGCCCACTTTCTTATAGCTTAGTTAATAACTTTGACTCTAAAAGATAAACATTAAGAAAGCTACTTGACAGAATCACAGAGCTAGAGGCTACACATGACCAGAACCAATTTTGATCCATTTTTTAAAAGACTATTACAAATGTACCATAGGGGCATGGGGGGAGGGCATGTATAGTTCAGCATCAAATGGCTACAAAAAACCTCCATATACACAACACACAGGCTATGTCTAGACTGCATTCCTCTGTCGACAGAGGGATACAAATCAAGCACGTTGAAATTACTAATGAAGCAGGGATTTAAATATCCCGTGCTTCATTAGCATAAACATGGCCGCCACTTTTTTCCGAAACCGAGCTTTTTTGAAAAAAACCCCAAAAACCCCAGCAGTCTAGACATAGCTGGGAAAAAGTAAACCCTTTTTCGACAGATCCTGTAAACCTCATTTTTTGAGGAATACAAGATCTGTCAAAAAAGGGTTTCTTTTCGACAGATCCCTGTCTAGACTGCCTTTTTTTCCCGAAAAAGCTCCATTTCGGAAAAAAGCGGTGGCTATGTTTATGCTAATGAAGCATGGGATATTTAAATCCCTGCTTCATTAGCAATTTTGACGTGCCTAATCTACATCTCTCCGTCGACAGAGAGGTATAGTCTAGACACAGCCACAGATAGGTTAATGTACAGACGTATCTCTGAACCCACAAATGCAATTTTACCGCTTGGACCCCCATTTGAAAATTCAGTCCCTCGTGTATCACAATCTTCCTTTCAAATATAAAATAGATGCATGTTTCAACAAGCTTTCACATAAATTCATAAAAGATATCTGCTACAGAAAAGAGCCCCAATGACTGTTCTCTCTCACTACACTAAGGGAAAAAAGCACATCTCTCTCCAAGAGCTTGTCTACACTAGAACAGTTCTCTCTTGATGATAATAGGTGTTAGCAATGGGGTGCAGCTGAACCTGTACTGATCATGTGGCTTGACCAGGTCTTGCAGCTCAACCATGCTCAACAGCTGTTCAGCTGCATTTTGTCCCCAACTGATGCGGTCACTAGACCTACCTAGTCTTTTTAGTGCCACAACCCCTGGGAGATGGGATGGACAAGCACACTAAGGACCTCCTGTATCAGCTTCAATCCCTTTCCCCTTCATAAAGCTCCATTCTGTAGTACACTCAGCACATCATCCTGTTTCTGTTCTCGTAACCAAACTAGATATTCAACACCCCGCAACATCCTACACAGCTTCACATAGGGAATGTCCTCTCTTCATCCACTCACTATCTGATATCCTATCCAGCAGTTTCAGATTCCCACAGTCACAGCACAATGCGGTCCCTGTAGCGACCAGGCTGTCTCCATGTCTGACCGGGATTCAAGTGCTCTGTTCAATTTCCTTGTTCTCTTTTAAATAAAAACATGAGAGTGCACTCTAACTAAAACCCTAGTCTGTTCTGACAAACCAGCACAAGGACAGATACTTTCATAAACCTCGCCCTGTATTATTTCTCAGTCTCATTTTATTTAGTCAGTGAATAAAGCATTCTCCAGCTTGGCTGCATGTTATTGTTTTTTTGCGGAGGGAGGGGGAGAAGAAGGGGTTGGTTTTGTTTCCTGGAGACCATTAGGATTACTTTCTGCCAAAGTTTATTGTTTGCTTACAGGACTTTTTGGCTTGACGCCAATCTCTGATCTCGATCACATGGGTGACTCAAATCAGCTCACTGGAGTTACTCTGGATTTAAATTATTCTAAATGACAACAGAATCTGGTTCCTTGTTTCTATCAGCAGGGCATTGTTTAAACTCTTCAAGCAAGTAGCTCTTGTGACAGAACAGGATGCCAGTGAATTGAACTGACAAGGACACGCAACTGACCCCTTTGGCTTACTGTTTTTAGCTCCACCCTGTCTAGTAGCAGTGACTAGAGTAGGTTGGGTGAATTATCCACACTACTGCAATTTAAAAATCACTGTAATTAGAAAGGTGGAATAGCAGGATTTTTAACTTGCCAGAACCAGAAGTAAGGAGTCTGGGGGTTCATCTATGCTGGAATATTTTGTACCTGTCCTACGGCATTTGCTATTGGTAGTGGTTTAAATTCTTGTGTATACTGGGCTCAGGATTATTCAGCACAGTGTTATGAGAGCGATGTTCAGATTTACGACGTGCTGAAAAAGCTTGGACCTGATTTATGCTCACACTGGTACTAGAGAACAGGTATGCAATTTTATAATGTTACAGAGAGCACACACCTTTGGCATTGAAGGCTGTTTCAGGTGGCAGTGTCATCACGTAAGCAGACAAACATAGAACTTTGGGTCTTGGTAAATAAGTAAATTAGTTTCATCGGCATTTTGTTTTCAAATATATTCACTGTGTCATTTTTATGTCTACAGGTATATCCTAGAAAAATATAAACTATTTGTGATTTTAAATGAATCTTTTTTTTGTTGGTGTTTAAAATTTTGTTGGTGTGCTTTAAGAGAATTCTACAATTCAGTCTCCTGACTAATTTCTCTATTGATTGTTGATTAAAGGAACCATCATAACAAAGTACAGAAATATACGGCTGCATGTGAGAAATATTCTAGACACTTTTTAAAAGTTTCATTACTTATCAAGTATAATTTTGAATACAAGCAGAAAGGCCCTTTCATCTTGGCTGGACTTTGAAAGTTAAGCACTTACACAAATTTTTGCAGGACTGAGGCCTAATGCTGCGCCTCTGTGCAGTATCCTGCCACCTATGACAGGTGTTGCCAGGAAGTGTACCAAACCCAGTCTGACCTGAACTGCAAGCAGGAAATCATCTCTGGGATACAGGAACTGATCTCTTCCACCTATGTGATGTCATATACCACCAGGATTCCATGGTTTGAATATAAAAGTTCAAGTAATTTTTCTGCTTAGACAATGCTCGCAACACCACTTCAAGTCAGTACTTTCCATTTTAGGCAAATCTAAGACCCAATTTTCAGTTGCCTCTAACTTTACCACACTTTCATTGTTTGGTCTGAAATTTTCCATGCCTGGTGTCTGCCTCTGACTGTTGTTTCCCCCTTTTTTGTTGGGTAAAAGTTTTAGCAAAATAGATCTGCTGAGTCTGAAAGTAAAGTATGACAAAATGTAAATTTCCCCCCTACCTTAATAAGTATTTGCCACTGTTTTGTTGAGAGGCTCTAGCACCCTCCCCAGCATTTGAAATTTGGCATGGGGTGTGTTGCCAAAATGTGCCTTCACTATTTTTGTGAAAATCTACTCAAATTTGTTTGAGTTATATGCCTAATAAAAACAATTAAAAAAAATTAAAAATCATTGCTTGGACATGCTCAACATAAGTTCGTAAGATTTCATCTGTACTGAATCCACAGAGAAGAGCCTTCTACAGTTACCAGTTACTCCACCGGTAAATGTCATTACAATGGATCTAAAGTTCCCAATCCTGCTGATAATCCATGGAGGCTGGTAGTGGGGGGGACACAATATGTTCCAGATAATGGAATTTCTATTCTGTCAGTTTGCTGGGGTCCTGCAAAGTAGTTAAGAGTTAATGAATCTGCATTTAAAGATGCTGTCTTGAATGGCCCAAAAGAGTGCATTTTTCAGCCAGCTCAGATAACCTAGTTTTTAACACTATAAGAAAAGTTCTTTTATGGCTCATTAAGATGCAGGCCAACACACGTGAAGCCATATGAGCTCACCTTGCAATTGCAATTAAATAAAAACATGTATTTTAAAATGTGTCTAGCTAGCCTCCAGAATGAATAGCCCCTCCCTAATCTGTTCTGCTGGGACAGAAGAATGAGTGTTAGGGATAGGGAAAATAGTCACTGGGTCCCCCTAAAGCTGTGCAAATAAAAGGTAATCTTTGGGTAGAATAAAACCACCAAGTAAGTGAAAAGATTTTTGGTGTGTACGTACATTTTTTAAAACACCAGGTTTTACTTTAAGCCTGTTCCGTTGTACTTGCCAAAGGAAAGAGGAGAAACCTCACACGCTGCCTCTAGAGGTTTCTCCTCGGGAAATCCTTATGTTTCATACTTCTTGAGTTTTGCTGGTGCTGCTGATGCAGTTGTGAGTTGTCTATCAGGTGACATTTACAGGCATGTTCCCATGTTTGACAGCAACTGGGAGCCACAAAAGATTCCAGAGAAGCAAGCCTCTCTGTGTGGGATTTCTCGTGTTCCCTGTTGGCTGCGTAGCGGTTTCCCAGCTCTGCTAATTATATCAACGCTCTGATATAAACTTGCCAAAATAGCTGGAGCCCTGCTGCTGCCCAGGCTGCAGAGAAATCACTGGCTTCTTTAAATAATCCAAGCAGGGGAGGAAGAGGATAAAAACAGCACTGTTGTGCCACCTCCCACTGATAATGGTCACTGCAAGACAGTGAGACAATGTTGCTCTATCCAACTAATGATGCTAATTAGGGTGTGGCTTCCAGAGAATTCAATGGGATGAGAGGCTACCCAGAGAGGTTAATTCCATAAAAGAATGGCCAATTATTACCATAATAAAGGGCAGAGCAGTTCTTACCATAATTATCAGACAAAGATGCGTGACTTGAGATTTTCCATAATCAAAAGGTGCTCTCTCAGAAGGAGCTCTGCTCACATAATCAATGGATTAAGTATTGTTTATTCTGCTGTAAGTAAATAATGAGATGCTCACAGCTCTGAGGCTTTGCATAAGCAATCTGCACTCAGGAAGACAATGTCCTGTGTCTTTTCCTTTCACTTTGAACAGCTAACCCTGTCTTTTAAAGTTGTTCATTTGACAACACTGGGAAGGGTAAATGGCCCAGAGGCTACAAACCACTGGGCAACACTCTCTTTCCTAATTTTTACAAGCAAAAGGTGTGAGAGAGACCCTGTTTACACAAAAGCCTTTCTGAAAAATAAGGGCTAACACCAGTGCAGCGCTAAATCTACATGATATGGTGATTTAAAACACCAGCAACATTTTTTCCTGTACTGTGTTTATGTCTCTGCATCCACTGGGAGAGCTACACTGGTGACCTAGATGGTGCGAGGAGACTAAAAACAAAATAGCCTTTACAATATTTAAACACAGACGCTGAAAAAAATCAACGTGGGAAATTTAATCAACAAAACACCATCTACCACCGGGAGATTTCCCCAATTCTAATAATCGACAGTCAGTCACTGATGCAGCAGTTCCATACAAACCCCATGTATAGACAAAGAAGCCACGGTTTACACTGATAAAGTATCACTGGGTTTCAGTCAGGGTACACCACACTTGCTCTTGTCCAGACTACAAGTATGAGAACACTGACAGCTGTACATGGGACAAACTCCCAGTGCAGGCAAGGCCTAACACAAAGGATTTTGCTTTTAAATCAAGACCAATAAAAAAAAAAATCTTTTGCTTGCCTGCACTGCAGTGACAGTACAACCAGTTGGCATGGATGTCACATCAGTGTGCTTTCCCCTTGTTTGTTTGTTTTTATTAAAAATCTCTAATTTGATTAACACCTAATACTTAATATTTTACCTCCTGACTAGAAGTTTTACCACAAATCCCACTTGACCTTGTATTTTAGCAAAATGCTTCCCTCCCCCTCTCGCAGTCAATCTCCCAAGACAAATCCTTCTCTGGAGTCCAACTTCAGGGATGAATATGACCTATCATGGGTCAGTGTATTTTGATAGACTGTTGTGCAGCTGTCCTGGACAGTCACATGGTCTCTCACTGCTCCTGGTTCCTTTGGCCCCTAACTCCTACCTGGCCATGCACTTCCTGACTGCCACTCCTTTGGAGTGAGGGTCCCGTCATGTGGGGGTGGGGGAGCAGAAGCACTAGTCTGCACATCTCACTTGCTATATTGGGCCAGCCCAGGCCAAACAAGGCTCTGAGGCCTGCCTAGAGCAGGATGAAAGGTGTGTTTTTAAAACGCGTTAGCATTATTTAAGAAATCATTAAAATGTTTTACAAATACTCTTTTTATCCCAATGCCAAAAAGCACACAAAGCGCAGCCTCACTCCAGTGCAGTGGTTCCCAACCTTTTTTATACCACAGACCGGAAAACTCATCCATAAACTGTTGGCGACTGGCACTGAAATATTTGCATCTTCATTATGGTAATTAATTTATTTGCATATTTGGGTATTTATTATGGTAATTTTAGCCCATGGTATATCAGACAAATCAAAGGAGGGGGACATGATGGTTAACAAGAATTTGAAAAACTGCTGCACGCACATTTTAAAAAAAAACAATAAAATAGTTACTAATACTTGTTAAAGACGGACCAAACCTTTGGCCTCAATTGCACCAAAATTAAAGAGGCAGCAGTTAACAGGCCTGACCATGCTGACACATTCTGCACTTTCATCTTTTCCTCTGCACTTAATAATGCATAGTAATAATGTGTGTGCGTGCTGATGGGAGCAGCTGGAGGCCAGGGCGAGGCTCCCGCCAAGAGGGGAAGGAGGAGAACAGGGTCGCAGGGGAAGCCGCTCTCCATGCTGTGCTTGGCCCGGCTGGCCAGGGCAGCCACTTTCCACGTGGTGCTTGGCCTCTTCAGCCACGGCAGCCAATCTCCATATGGCTGCCGGTGCTGGAACTGGGGCCATGGTGAGGCTGTCTCTACTGGGTCCTGGCTGCCTGCTGCCCCACTCACCCTGCTTCTGCATGGAGAAACGGGTGGAAAGGGAGTTCCCTGGGCAGGCGGGGCTAAATAAAAGTTGGGGGTGTGGCCCGGCAACATGCCGCAGCCCAGCAGACAGGAGTTCGCAGACCAGCAACTGGGAACTGCTGCTCTAGTGCACCCCCTCCCTGCCCACACAGCTTGATCTCTCCCTGGCTTATAGCTAAGGAAAGATTTCAGTCCTTCCCAGGAAGCACAACTGTGCTACCATGAGGAGACGTGTAAATCGGACCAGCCTGCGCCATTACCGCCAGGCTACAGGGAGAGCCTATCCCCACATGGCAGCAGCAGGGTTAGCCCTGCTGCTACCATCTTTCCATTCTGTGGAGCAACAGAATCCATCTAGCTCAGCTTCACTAAGTAGACGCTTGGGAAGACATCATGTCCTCTTCATAAACGCTCTAGAACGGAGACACGGACATGCTTATTTTACTGACCTGCTCAGTTGTCAGCTCAATAAGTGCATTTATGGAGAGAATATCTTCATGGGTAACTGGTCCCTGTGGGGGAGGGAGTGCAGGACGGACCACCCATAGGGACGGAAAGAGGGCATGTGGAGGAGACCCCACCCACTTAGCAGTTAAATTTTTGATGGGGACATGGGGGAGGAGGGGCAGTAGACCTCACGAGTGCTACCATGATTATCTCAGTCTTCCTTATGCAGGAGAAGGAGAGGAATATACAGAATGCTGGCACAGAGACATCATTTGGTATTTTCTATTACACCTAATTAATATTTACTGGACTTCTTCCTCCCTCTCCCCTACAAATGCTTGTGATTCCTTTTAAGCATCTTTTATACATTTTGATGGAGTGATAGTATAATTCTGGACAATATCTGATGTGGTTTTAAATTTAGATGCAATACAATCTATCTGATCTAACAAATAAAATTTCGCTCAGACCCTGCCCTGAACCAGCCAGTAGAAAAATAATTCTTCAGAAATAGATTTTTTTTCAGAAGGGTAAGGAGTCAACAAAGGTGTCCAAATACTCGGAATATGAGATGCTTTATAAAAATCAATTTACAATGCAGCTAATGCTCATGAGTTTGATTAACTGCTGTTCTTACATGGAAGATTTTTAATTTAGAAGTATTTAAACCAGACTTGAAATCTGTGTTATTTATGTGCTCATGCACTTGGATTTACCTTTTTCTGTTATAAAAACAGGAAATGTCACAGCAGTCATTCTAATAAAAAAATAAAATCTTAACCAAATGAGATGAGATGACATCTAAAAAACTGTCTAACTGAAGATTGTTCTTTAATAATTGTTTGACGTTTTACATTTCAAAAGGTAAAGCAAACAAGTGTACATTTTTATATGGTTGCTAATTATGTATGGGAAATCTCCTGCCCTTATTCAATCTAATTTAAAACAAAAATTATTTCTGCATGACCAGCTACTATAATCATCCTCTCCATCCATTCCTTCTTCTCCCACTCTCCACCCCAAAGAGGGAAGGCAGTTAATAATTAAAACTAGGGATGTCAATGTGTAGTCAACTATATGATTAACTGATAAGCCTGGTCTTATTGGTTAATCCTGTTGACTACATCCCTCCCCCCCCACTGCTTCTATATCAGAGGCAGCAAGGGGAAGGAGGGAGAGGCAAGAGCCGGTATCTGTGAAGAGCTGACTTTTAAGTTGGCTCCCCCACAAGCACTGGATCCTGTGGAGCTGCCTGTCCCACCTCCCCATGGCTTTCAAGCCAGCTACCCACACATAACAGCTCCCATAGAGCCACCTGTGTGGGAGGCAGTGGAGGGGAAGGGAAGCTGGCACTCGGGGGGAGCCAGCTCCACCTGCCTCCCCCACACACCCACACCGCTGCCAGTATCAGAAGGTACGTCTAGACTACATGCCTCTGGCGAAAGAGGCATGTAGATTAGGCTACCCGGCATAGGAAAATGAAGCGGCGATTTAAATAATCGCCGCTTCATTTAAATTATGTGGCTGCCGCGCTGAGCCGATCAGCTGTTTGTCGGCTCAGCGCGGTAGTCTGGATGCTCCGTGGTCGACATCAAAGGCATTTGTCGACCTCCCAGGTATGCCTCCTGGGATGAGGTTTACCTGGGAGGTCGACAAATGCCTTTGATGTCGACATCAGTATCCAGACTACCGCGTGAGCCGACAAACAGCTGATCGCTCAGCGCGCAGCCATTTAAATTTAAATGAAGCGGCGATTATTTAAATCGCCGCTCATTTTCTATGCCGGTAGTTTAATCTACATGCCTCTGTCGCCAGAGGCATGTAGTCTAGACGTACCCAGAGGTGGCAGTCCAGGGCAGGGAGCAGGGGAGGCTGCCACAGAGTAGCCTCTGTCCTTGGTGGGCCCAGCTCACCACGGAGAGAGGCTGTTCTGTGGATGCCAGCGCAGCCTCTGTCCGCAGGGAGCTCAGGCCCCCAGTGGACAGGGGCTGCTGTCACCCTGTGCTGCTGCCTCTGTATCAGAGGCAGCATCATGGGGTGTCAGGGCGCTCCCTGGGAGTGGGGCCGGGAGTGTGCTGGCTGCCAGCCCCACCCCCAGGAGTATTGAATAGCTGTGTAACTGGTAAATTTGATGCAGTACACAATTATTCAACTACACAGTATTTAACATCCCTAATGAAAAATTATAACATACTTTTCATCTTCAAAGAACTCTGTACATAGAGCAGGTTACAATTTTACAAATTTCATGTTAGATCAAATTTTTCATCAGATTTTTGCCAGCTTTTCCAGCCATATCTGCAAACAGCATGGAAGCATCACAGCACCCCTGTGAGACAATCTGTATTGCTCCTCATCCTCAGAAAGAGTGTCTGGGGCAGAAAGGTTAAACAACATGTTCAAAACCACAAACGGAGTCTGTTAACAGCGTAAAGGGTGGAATGAGCCTCTCACACAACCCTCTGGTAACAGGGAGAAAGTCCAGGCCTATTTCTTACCTCAGTGAGTTATCAGGATGGGTTTCCATGTGGGTTTCCAGCCCATATTTGCATACAAATTCTTTGAAACACACGGGACAATGATAAACTTCCTCCTCAGCCTTCTTCTCCACGTCACTGGACTGAGCCTCCTCGACAACCTTCAGACGGATGAAAACGCACGTCAGAAGGACTAGACTCAAGCAGGGAGCCAAACATGCACTCCAGAGCCTGTCACAATGTAACAGCCCATGACTTTGCTACAGGCTACTGAAAATGACTCACACTCCACAGACTGACAGGGCGCTGCAGGATCAATAAGAGACACGAGCTAAATGTTGACTAGTCCTTTAGAAGGTGCAGCCCCATCGCCTCAGATCATCATCTCTTATGAGAACTAAACAATTTATAAACTACTTAAATAGGAAAAATGTGAGTGTGATGTTCAACTAACATCATTACCCCTCCCCTCCCCACTTCACAAACCAGGCTGTCAGCCTAGGTTATTTATGCCAATGAAACACTGCCAGTCTCTAACTCGAGCGGTCCAGAGAAGAGCAGTAAAATTGTTCATCTTTTCTACTGACATATTCTAATTACAGGAAAGAAAGAAGGAACAGAAACAAGAGATGTCTACATTGAGTTGTTGCTAGCCTAAAGAGCATAAAGGTCCACTGTCAAATTTAATTTGGCATCGAGTTTATATTCTGTATAAGCAAGCTGCTATGAAGCTTATGTACATTAGAAACATTTTATTTAAAAAATGCCAATGGCAACTTATTTGTTTCAAATGAATACATGTTTTTTGCAATGTCTGACAAATAAACATTGCAGCAATATGCTAGTATGGGAGAATCAATGTAAAATGAACTACAAACTGACTATAAATTTTCCAGAGAAAAAATTTAAACTATTGTCAAGATTGAAAGTAAATATTAGTGACTTGAGTGCTAAAGGCTTTCCAAGACTGTTAAGCTTATCAAAAAAATAACTCAATTCTCCATACGTCATGCTGAATTTCAACCTAAATGAGGGAATTTATTCTCCCTCTCTCCCATCTAATTTTTTTTCTCCAAATTGAAATGCAAAAAGGAAAAACAACTTAAAAAGTGAAATGTAAACGAGACATTTATGCACTGGTATTTTTAAAATATTTATGATTTTATCTTGACATTGTTTTCTGTGTAGGTTCTTTCATGCACAATTAGGTAAATGTACAAGGCAAGAGACTTAGAAATCAAAATGGGGGCCAAAGGTGGTCAGAAAAAGATTTTGCAATGTGCATTGTAAAGAACCTTTTTTGCTGGGGTTCGCTCCTCTCTGTCTGTCTCAGGCTCATGACTAAGTTTCCTCTTACAGGATAATCGTCTGCGCTTCAGAGGAGATGGGGGAGTTGTACTTGCAGTGCTGTTTGGATCCTTCTCGTGAATCTTCATGTGTCTAAGTAGAAGAGAGAGGAAGACACTCTTTCAGCACCCAGGTCAGGATTCTGAAATTCAGTATAATTTTAATCCAAAATATGTTCACAATATTTGACTTTAAGC
This sequence comes from Rafetus swinhoei, assembly GCA_019425775.1. Classification (NCBI taxonomy): domain Eukaryota; kingdom Metazoa; phylum Chordata; order Testudines; family Trionychidae; genus Rafetus; species Rafetus swinhoei. The sequence goes on from CM033424.1 coordinate 113,938,854, forward strand.
AATAAACACAGCTCCCATAAACTGGATTGTGCCTTTCAAGCAACACATAATGTAGAGCCTGATCCTACATGTGCTACTACTGAGTGCATACTGTGAGTACTCCCATTACAGTGTTTGCAAGATGGGACCCTTAAAATTCATTCATGCAGCATGTCGCCCTTCTTTCCTATGCCAGAACCTGCATCAGCTGAAAAATGGAATCACAGTGCCGAAGGAAGCATCACAAAACTTGTAAACATATCCTATACATGAATGAAAATATTATGCCCACAGTTTGATTTTTTTTTTTACAGCTTAAAACTTATAAAACAAGGTCAGTCTTATTCTGTTGTATATATCTTCCAACTCTGCTAACAGTACACCAAGCATGTTTGTAAACTCCCACATCACTATTTAAAAAAAAAAAAAATCATATTTCACCCAAAACAGCAAGAGTAGCCTGTACTTTACTGAAAAGGAGTAGTTTATAAAAAGCACAGATGCATGTTAAAGTTAAGACTAATCATGTATTTACAGACACTAATTTATCAAATGCAGAATTGGATTCCCCTAATGAAAGTTAGCTTGACTTTGCAAGTTAACTAAAGCCTTTACTACAGAACATGTATCACTGGGTGGCAACCCAGGCCATTAACTCGTGTCATCGTGGCCAAATCACTTGAGCAATTTGTGCCTCTGTTTCCCCATATGTAAGATGGAAATCATACTCATCCATCTTTGCAACATGCTGAGAGACCCTTGAATGAGAAGGACTAAACATCATATCATAAAGGACATTATAAACAAGTAAAAGATGCACTGAATACATACAGCTATATTCAGTATAGGAAATGTACCATTTATAAAAGCAATTCTTACATTGTACCCAACTTTTTACTTCCGTACGAGCTTCTGGGAAAAAAATACAAAAAGCACTCAGTTTAGGTGCTTATGCCTCATGGGAAGTTCATTGTAACTTGGGCTCCTAAATCACTAGGGTATATTTGGAAATTTTACATCTATTGGTTTAGTCATTGTTTGCTGATAAACCAAAAGGCAGTTTTGTCCAGGTCTACAGTGGTCACAAAGACTGGGATTTTCCAATGAACCTATGGATGGGAGGTGGCACAGCAACTCCAGATGCATTTCTAATGGGATTTTGGCACCTTGCTCCATGAGCTGAGATCAACATTGCACCATTTAACTTAATTGTGCACAACTGTATTTGATCGTAATAAAGTTTACAATTTAGATAAACCTAGTATGTTCCTGCAACTGGCTGGATGCTGTGACATAATCAATCTTTAAAAAACAATCAGTTATTTTGAAGACTGGCTATACGTAAGTCACCCAAAATTCAAAGGTTAATGTTCGTTGTAGATGCCAGGTGCATGATATGCGAAGATAACATAATGAATCAAACTGACCTGTTGCGACTCCATTAAAGCCAATGGGATGAATCGGAGCCAATATGTTTTACATATGTGTATTTCCTTTTCACAACATCTGAACCCCCACCTCACACACAGCCACACAAAGAGTTAGGGCCTTGACAATGCTGTAAAATCAGGAGTAACTCCATGTTTAGTCAATAGAATTATGTTAATTTAAAACAGGTGCAAGATCCAAAATAATCTCACAAGGCGCCAAATGAAATCAGAGACACTATATTCTTCACAAGGTTTGGCCTCCCTAGAGAAAGATTGCAGCTTCCCCTTTGCATCCACACAGCAGTTCTCCTTTGCTTTGTCTCCCTCCATCAGCTACAGCACAGGCAAGAAGTGAGGGAAAACAGATACACAAGAGAACATGGAGTGGGCAGAGCCTGGACTCTGCACACCTCCTCCCTCACAAACTATGCTGACCAGGGCTCAGGGGAAGGAATCTGTACAAGGTAAGATAAGACTCCAATGGAGCACAGCAAAATAAACCCAAGAACCCAAACTGTACCTCAGACAGCAAAGTAACTATGGCTGTGTCTAGACTCAAGGGTTTTTTCGAAAAAAGTAGCCTTTTTTCGGAAAAACTTCACCTGCGTCTAGACTACAGCCACGTTCTTTCAAAATTAAATCGAAAGAACGCGGCTTTTCTTTCGACGGCGGAAAACCTCATTTCACGAGGAAGAATGCCTTTTTCGAAAGTGCTCTTTCGAAAAAAGGCGTTCTTGAATGCAAACAAGGCTTTTTCGAAAGAGAGCATCCAGACTCCCTCGGTGCTTTCTTTCGGAAAAGCGGCTTGCTTTTTCGAAAGTACTGCTTGCAGTTTAGACGCTCTTTTTCCAAAGAGGCTTTTTTGAAAGTATCTTTCGAAAAAGCCTCTTTCGAAAGAGGCTTGCAGTCTAGACATAGCCTATGTGTTGCCCCTTCTTTAGGATGTGCAATTACTCCACAACTGAGCAGATAAGTTCCTCGCTCATACATATGGCAAATATTCAAAACAGCTTCTCCAGATTTGCACAGTCTAGTAAAGTCACTCATTCTCTTCATTATTTTAGAACAGCTTTTTTTTTTTTTTTTTTTAAATGAGACAACAATAAAGTCTACAGGCAGGATGCCTAAGTGCACTGAAGCCAGTCACATTTCCCCGGCCAGGTTTCTTTTCTTTTGGCATTGCTCTAGTTTCCTGATCTAGCCAAGCCAATCCCAGATCTTTCTACAGTTAATACATCTCTGTAGGATAAAGAACAGTCATTTATGTTCATATAGAAACACCGAAGTAGAACTGAACAATTTATTCACTATTTTATGCAATAACTGAAGGTGAGCTTGAAAAAACAACTGGGGGAAAAGAGTGAATATTTTAGCATTCAATTAACTGGCAAGGTATAAGCTGGAAGAGGTGAGGGATCTTACTTTTTCTAAGGTCGTTTTCCAGTTAATAGGCAAGCTTGAAAGGGAGATACAGATATCCGTGTTGCCCACACACCTATATTAGGCCAGCATATTTAACTTTTTGGCAGTATGACTGACACATAGCTAACATTATCTGGCCAGTGCCTTTTCAGAGAGTCAGTACAAGCAAGAAATTAAACACACACATACAATACAAACCTCCCCAGAAAAACTGTGTACTTTAAAAGAAAATATGAAAAAACCCATCTTAAAGATTCTATTATATCCCTGATAAGTGTGCATAGTTCCTATTCATAGCTACAAGTGTAGAATATTCCTTAGGGCCAGATTATCTTCTCACACAATTATTACACCCGGTTAGTTTCAATGGTTTACATGAATGCAAGTGAGAGGAAAATCAGTCCCAATAGCACAATGTTATAATTTTGTTCAGATTTTAATTTTGTATGTTTGAAGGGAAACAGTCCCAAACTTCTGAGTCAAACAGGAAGACCCCGTGACTTTTTAGTGCACAGGTCAAACGTCACAGACCCTGCCAGCTCTCTGTGTGGAATCATTTAAAAAACAAAAGCAGCAGATTCCAAGTTCTCAAATAAATTCACAATCTGCCCCTAGAATACAAGGAACAGAGTTATTCTTTAACAGGTTATACAGGTTTCACTGCATTGAATGGCTGGTGCAGAGAAAGAGGATTGCTAGAATAACAACCCAAGATAAGCAAGCAGCAAGATAAAGCAGATCAGTACAAAGGACAGACCATCATCATCTCTTTTGCTTTGCAGCAGGGACATCACAGTTCAGTATGCCTTCAGAAAACACCATCATCTGACTTGTGCTGAACTGTAACAGATGTCAGATTACATTCACAAACTTTTTAAAAAAAAATATGGTCCCTTCATTAAGCCACACCTGCAGTTTGGGAACTATGGTGGCATAGCTACCTGGAGAGTAGACATGGACTATAGTGATGGAAGGAGTCTTTCCATTGCTGTAGAAACATTACATCCCTAAGCAAGGATACTTAGCTCAATGGAAGGTTTCTTCTGTCAACTCTAGCTGTGTCCACACCAGGAGTTAAATTGGCATAGCTACGGCACTCACTGGTGTGGACTTTTCAAAACCCCTAAGCCTTGAGCGCCTAAGTTATGTTGACTTAAGTTTAAGTGTAGATTAAGTCATTTAAAGTTTCTTAACTGTGTAGTTTGTTGCCTTGTTCTCCTTTAGAAGTGCTTTCTTTGATTAGACATTTTATGTGTAGCATTCAAAATGCTCAGCCTCACACGTTAGCTAGCCAAGATGCACAGGGAACAGACATGAAGCTGGGCTGAAGCAGGGTATTTTTCCACTGTGACTATATCAACATATTTTGGTGTGACAACACTGGCATACTTTGACTTATGAAAGCTGTGACTGTAAGTCAGTGTGATCTTCAGAAATACATGCAAGTTAAATGAGGCTTTTTAATTCTAAAGCTCAATAGGACATTTCAAAAGATAACACAAAAATAATATAGAAAAGCAGATATTCAAACAGACAACTGTGTTTCAAAACACTAATTTAGGATACAACATAGCGTGTCAAGCTGCTCTAAACTGGCCTCTTTTAGGGGTAGGTATTGAAGTGAAAACGGAGGGCCAGTCAGCTTCTCAGCTGGGGCATATCTTTATTGACATCAATGGAGCTAAGTGAATTTACACTAAGGCTTTGTCTACACTGCAGGGTTTTTGCACAAGAAGCCTTTTGCGGAAGAGCTCTTCTGCAAAAACTTCTTGCGCAAAAGCACGTCCAGACCTCAAAGCGCATCGCAAAAGCGATGTGCTTTTGCACAAGAGAGCGTCTACACTGCATGGACACTCTTGCACAAGAAAGCTTTGATGGCCATTCACAGAATGGCCATCAGAGCACTTGTGCTTTTGCCGATATGGGTTTCTTGCGCAAAAACCCATCCGGAGTGTCCACAGCTACCTTTTTGCGCAAGAGCTAAAAGGAGTTATTCCTCATGGAGAGAGGAATAACCCTACCGGCAAAAGCCCTCTGTTCTGTCGATTTTCTTCTGCAAAAGAGCGCTTGAGGTGTGGATGCTCCACCGGTTTTTGAGTAAACCTTGTAGTGTAGACATAGCCTAACTGTGGATCTGACCCAAACACACATGAGAAATATGGTACTTCACACAGGCACTCTCAAAACTATGCTTTAGGTAGGCAGCCAGAGCATGTGCATGCACACACATACACTTGGGAATTACACAGGCTGGAACAAGAGAGTGGAACTAGGACTAATGGGATGAAATTAGGAAAATGAAAATGGACCACTGAGAGTTATCAGCCTCTGAAATAATCTACCATGGGATGAATCAGAAGCCTGATTACTTGGAATTTTTAAAATTAGACCAGACAAGAAAACACCAGAAAAGGCATTTGCAGGAAATAATCCTGCAAGGGAAGGGGAATGGACCTGATTATCTTAAAAGGTCTGTTCCATCTCCAACATCTAAGCTTTTAAAAATGCTATGCAAAAAATGCAGATATCTTTCTCCACCAAGTTTTTGAAGCAAGTTTCTGTGCAAGAACATCCCTGCCTTATTCCCTCCCAAAATTCCACAAGTGAGTCAAGATTATCTGATAATGCCACAATCTTATGAGTCAACCCTCTAGCAAGATAGGTATTTTTCAACTGTTTTAGTGCTTTTTATTTACCTCACCCTCTATCAGTGTCATCTTCCTTTTCTCCCCCCAGGGCCAGTCCCCTGGACCTCCATCCCCCATCTCCAGGCAACTGCACACTAAGGATCATATTGATAACATTTAGACAGATGCTGCAGCTCAAAAAACTGCTTTTCCTTCTCTATCTTCAGCCCTACTTTGATCCCCAATATATGGTTTCAGAATAGTAACACATGAGTAATCCAGCGCTGCTGCCATTGAAGAGTGAAAAAAGTGAATCTCTAGTTTTGTTATTCTGAGGGTGTTTGGGATTGTTTTGCTCTGCTGGGATGACACTGGGTGAATACTTCATAGAGCAGGGGTGGGGAACCTACGGCCCATGGGCTGGATCCGTCCCCATGCTTGCTTTGATCTGGCCCACGGACAGAGTCAAATTAAGAAAGGGGCTTTAGTGGCTGCGGCCCTGGGGTCTAGGCTAAGGGTAGCCCCCTTAGCCCGGGGCGTAAGGCTGCAGCCACTAAAGCCCCTGGCTGCGTCTAGACTGGCAAGTTTTTCCGCAAAAGCGGCCGCTTTTGCGGAAAAACTTGCCAGCTATCTACACTGGCCGCTTGAATTTACGCAAGAACACTGACGATCTAATGTATGATTGTCAGTGTTCTTGCGCAAATACTATGCTGCTCCCTTTGAAAAAGCCCTCTTGCACAAATGTATTTGCGCAAGAGGGCCAGTGTAGACAGCTAAAAGTGTTTTGGCGCAAAGCCCCGATGGCGAAACGGCGATTGGGGCTTTCTTGCTAAAACGCGTTTAGATTAGCACGGGACGCTTTTCCGCAAAGTGCTTTTGCGCAAAAGCGTCCCGTGCCAATCTAGATGCTCTTTTCCGCAAATGCTTTTAATGGAAAAACTTTTCCGTTAAAAGCATTTGCGGAAAATCATGCCAGTCTAGACGTAGCCCCTGTGTTTCAAGCTAGCCCTCCCTGGTGTGTGCGGGGAGGTGGCTGTGTGCCCTGCTGTTCCTCCAACACACCCCTTCTCCCCCTGCCGGAGCTGGACCTGCGCTTTCCTTGCTTTCAGGTATCACCTCTAGCTGCTCCCAATGGCCAGGAATTACAGCCACCTGTCCCTGTCCCACCAAACGGGATCTGCCCCATGTAAGTGCCTCACACTCCAATCCCCTGCCCCAGCCCGAAGCCCCCTCGTGCACCCTAACTCCTTCCCAAACCTGAACTCCAACTGCCTGTCCCAGTCCTGAGTCCCCGCTGTACTCTAAGTCCCTAACTCCCCCCCAGACCCTGCACCCCAACTTAGAGCCCACTCCAGCACCCTAGCTCTCTCCTAGATCCCACCTCCCCAGCCCTGAGTCCCTCTTGCACCATAACTCCCTCCCAGACCTGCACCCCAATCTCCTGCCCTGAGACCACTCACCTTGGCCCCAGCCTGGATCCCCCTCCTACACCCCAAATGCCTCAATCCCAGCTCCACTGCAGAACCCAGTCAGAGACCTCACCCTGTCCTGAACCCACCCTCCTGCCTCCACCCACAGCCCCCTCCCAAATACTGAACCCATCATTTTGGCCCCACCCTGGAGTCTAAGGATGGGGCCAAAAATCTAATAAACCCAAGGCCCCCAGAAGAGTTAATCTGGCCCTGCCCACTGCAAGGCTCAGGGCTTCTATGCACAGTGGGGCAAGCCAGCGCCTGTGTTCCAGTCCTGTGGCAAGTCTCAGTGCTCCCCCCGTCTCCAGACTGGAGTTGAGCAGAGCCCTGGCATGCCTGTGAGCGAGGTGAGTCTCTTCTTCTCAGTTGGGGGCCAGGCTAGTGAGATTTTGGTTTGGGTTTTTTTGCTTCTCACTTGTGTGCGGCCCCCAACCGAAAAAAGGTTCCTTGCTATAGAAATAACTCCTCAAAAAGGCTTGCACCAGTGGTTCCTATTTCTCCTGATCTGACCTCCAGAAAGGATGCTGCCTAAAGTTTCAGGGGGAAGTGCAGAAAATGCAGAGATTGTGTCAGTTTGAAAGGAAAGCTTAAGACTGAAATTCTCTCATGGCAGGAGGACTATCCTTCAAAGATGACTGAGGGTGTAGCAGGATAAAAGGGTGATGACTGTGGCCTTTGACCAATGGCCGGGGTTGGAGTCCTTCTCTTACTTCTGCAGCACAAGTGAGACTGCTTGTCAGTTGGGATAGGCTGATCTGACCAAAGGAAGGAGAGGTTATTTACCTGGTACAAGAACTGGAGTTTTTCCAGATGGGTGCCCTTCTGGGTGCTCCAGGTCAGGAGAGCCTGTGCACTCTTAATTGGCGATTTTTGTCAGCAGTGTCTGCAGGTTTGTGCCAGGGCCCCACAGACCATCGCACTCCAGCACGAGTATACAGAGGGAGGAGGCAGACCCACCACCACGCCAAGGTTCTTCTCAACCCCCAAAGTCTAACAAGAGACTCCAAGGCAAAGGGGGAGGAGAGTGAATAGGTGAATATGTGCGCACGCACGCACGCCTCCTGTGAGTGCTCTACATCAGGTGACTCAGAGCAGTACCTCCCTCGCAGCTCTCAGGGAAGCCAAGAACTTGGATTCAGTACAGATTGTAGAACACCAATATCACCTACAGCAGTTCCAAAGGTGGGGACTGATCCACAGCTGAATTGAAGGGGTAATCTAGAAAAAAAACCCACCAACAGGATCTCTCTCTCAGGTAATGATGAGCTCCCAGGGAGGAAGACAATGGAAGAGATGATCCCCATAAAGGAGACAGAAGGTGAGGTGTAGCATAAAATCTGGAGTGGGAGGTTGCTCATGACCCTTGACTATTGGGTCAAAAGGGATGTTTTTGAGGACATCGCTGACTGGGAGATTGCCGAGGAGGAGGGCCAAGCTAGTTTTGTGGGCTGGGAGTGAACAAGGCAAGGTCACTCAGTTGTGTATGACCTGCTGTATTTTTGTTGTAGATGCATTGATACTCAGAGATTGTAGGGTGGCTTTGGTTTCTTTGAGAGAACGAAGGGACCCATTCCTTGGTGTCACCAAATAATTTGGGACCCTGAAAGAAAGCACCTCTGCAGTATTTTGCACCTCCCAAGGAAGACTGGAACTGCGACTAGGAAGTTCAGCAGGACTACTGCTGCACTCACAGAATGTGCAGCTGTATTGAGAGCAGTGAGTGAGCCCAGGAGAGATGCTTCGGCAACTGTGCGGCCTTCTGTAACAAGGGCCTGAAATTGTCCCCTCTGATCCTAAGACAGATGTTCAACAAAGGCTGAGAATTTAGAATTGTTTGCAAAATCTCAGTTCGCCAGTAGGGCTTGGGAATTGGCTACTCTGAACTGCAAAGATGCAGAGGAGTAGCTCTTGTGACCCAGAAGGTCCAGTCACTTCAGCCCTTTGTCTGATGATGTTGAATGGAACTGGTGTTGTCTGTTTCTCGGTTTTTAGCAGCCTCAACCACCAGAGTTGGGTGTAGAGGGGAAAAAAAATCCCTAAACCTCTACATGGAATAGAATACTTCTTGTCAAGCCCTGTGCACATAAGCAGGACAGCTGCTGAAATTTGCCACAGCGTGTGTGTTGGCGCCAAGAGAGCATAGTTACTGGACACAGCAATCTTGTCTTGGGGAAATGTATGGAGGACCTTTGACAAGGAACGTTGGGGTTCCTGTATCTCCACCAATGGAATCTGTATATTGTCTGATACCCGTTTCATGTTGAAAGGCCTTGAAATCATCATGGTAAGATGTGCAAAAGGCATGGCAGCCTCATTTGGTGAAGAAGGACTTGGCTGCTCTGTGAGATGTGCCTGAGGAACAAGGCTTCAAGTGCCCTCAAAATGGGGCCCTGTGGAACAGGTTGCTGTGAGGAACCAGGAGTTCCAATATGCCCACTGAGGTGCCTAGGGCACAACTATGGACTCGTGGACCCATGTGACAAAAATCACCTGTCAAGAATGCACAGATGCACACACCTCCTCATGAGGAACACCCGTATGGACACTGCTTAAAGAAGAACAGCAAATCCATAGGAAATCCAGGAGGCACTCTCAGTGAGATATGGTTGAGAAAGTCCCAGGCTCAAAAATCCCGATTAACTGCTAAGCACAGTGTGGTGAGTGTATAGGCAAAATACACTTCCCCTCACTGCTCTGGAAACACAGAGGAGGAAAGTAAATCTGGCCATCACCAATCCAGACTGATTGTTTGCCAGTATCACATTCTGGTTTCACAGTCTACACATTATTCCATACCACTTCTCCACAGCTTTCTTCATTTTACCCCTATATATACACCATACATCCCACTGAACTACAAGAGGCCTTTTCTCTCCTCATTCAATTTCTGAATGCCATCCCACAACCTGATCTCAAAATCAAATGGATGGTGTCCACACGTCTGACATCGATCTGAAAACAAGAGTAAAACCGTCATGTATTACTGCAGCATATATAACTATCTAAATATTCTAGTAAGCAGTTAGAGTGAGCAAGAAATCAGACATGCTAAAAATGGCTTCTTTCACGAGTTACCACTTCTGTCACAGAAACTATTCCTCAAAGCAAAAACACTCCAACATCTACCAATCGAGTAAGCTCATCATTCTGTGGAGATGTAAACTGGTCAGATGTGAAGTAGGTCCAGATGCCCTGACTATAATGTAGCTGAAAAAATTACTGTAAGTATAATCTGGTGCTTATTCTGGTACCTCTCTTCTCTACTTACCTTCACTGTACTCTTAGTGTATGTTAATAAATTTACCAAAACAAAATCAAAATCACCTACTTTCAATAATCTACAAGAGGAAATATTTACAATTCAAAATACAAATTATATAAAAAGGGGCCTGTTTCAAGACTTCACATCCACGTTAAATTCAAATGAAGTGCTAAGGATTTAAGACAGGCCAGATTTTGGACTATTACACTTTTTTTGTCCTTTCACAGGATGGAAAGTGGCTCAAAAGCAGCAGAGTGCCAACTTTAATTCCATTCATATCAAAACCAGGACCCATTCTGACACATTTCCAGCTGAAAACATCTGTGCAATTATCATCATTTCACTCTGCTTGGCAGTTCTAACTTTATCCAAGTGGCCTAAAAACTATATATAAAAAAAAAAAAAAAAGACAAAACACATTTCACTGTACAGATTCATTTCAGTCATTTGAAACAAGAGAGGGAAAGCCCAAACAAATACAAAATAGGTTTGGGCAGCAGTGTTTTCAGGAGTCATCAATCAATACAAAGAAACTGTCAGCCCTCCCCCAGAGTCTTGTGAAGATGACGGGAGCTTAACTCCAAAGTACAGTAACACTATATCCTGGAGTTAAACCTGCAGTTGTTTGTTTGTCAGAACACAGAGTCATCAGTCTGTATTAACAATATATGTTCACTCCTAATAATTACAAGCAGTCACTACTTAAGAGAATCTAATTCATTCAACACTGTCAGCTATAATTACTGGGATCAGAAAGATGCAGCTAATTCTGAAATGAAACATGACTGGTATTTGGAAGGGCTTTTGTTTTGTTTTTCCTAACAGTTTATCAGTAACAACAGTCACTATTCTTATCCTTCCAAAACACTTCTTCAAAAACAGAGAAATTCTGATGCCAAAACTCCAACCACTCTGTAAAAACTCTACTAACACCGATGAGAGATTTCAATGCTGAGATTTTGCTTTTATTTCAAGTATGCATGTGGTGCTGAATGATTAATGGCTTGGACAGGCAAGGAGCAACTCACAGTGAGAGAAAATGTGTGTGGCTATAGCAAAGCTAATAAGAAACCTAACACAATACAAAGGAGCAAAGTGACCTCAGCAGAAAAGATGGGTGTGGCAAACAGGTCAGGGAAGAGTTACGTTAGAAGCATTTGCTTGCTCTAACTTCAGAGCAGTTAACCATGGCTATAAACATGTAGGGTATTTCGTGTGTGTAGGCTGTAGGTTTGTGTGTGTGTGTGTGGGGCTGTAGGTTTGTGGGGGCACTGTAGGTGTGTGTGTGTGTGTGTGTGTGAGATAACACTGGGCTGTAGGTTTACTTTGAAGTACAGGTTGAAGTGTCTGGCACTTTCTAATACAGCAATATCTGTGGCCCAGCATGATTTTAGTTAGCTGGATGACCACTTGTCATGCGGTGTGGCCACAGTCCCATGAAGTTTGTTTACAGCCACCAGTCCTGGCTCTCAGTGTTCTGTGCTGTGATTTAATTCTAATTTACTCCTAAATGCCTTCTAAGAGTCCAGTAAGCAGTGGAAGTGTTGGTAATGTAGCTAGATAATATTGACCTCCTGCAGTTTGGTAAAATCTCTGGTTCAGCACCCATCAGGCCCTGAGGGTGCTGTACTAGAGAGGTCCAACCTGTACAACCATTTGACTGATCCTGCACTGAGCTCCATGCATAGCGAAGCCCTTTACCCACATGGAGAGTTCTGAATTTCTCCAGCACAGACCTCATTGCAGGATCAGGGCCCAACAGGCTAGGGAAAACCTTAGATTAATATCCCTTCAAAACACTAGCAAGGCTGCCAGGCCAAAAAATGCTCATCCGGAAGACTAGTTCCAGATTCTTCAAATGGTTGAAAGGTCACTTCCTGAAAGAGTCCTATGCAAGGCGGAAGTAAACCTTAGGTTAAAGTCTATTCTTGGATGTCTCTTTGTTCTGTGTTTGTACAGTACTTACCACAATGGAGTCCTTGTTCATCACTAGGACTCCTGGGGCAGTACAATAATACAGATAATAATCTAAAATTGACTAGTATCTACTCTATATAGATTCTTATACTGCTCTCATCACTGTAGTACTTGAATGACTTCCAAAGCATATAAAACAGTATAACTAACATCTGCCATGGGTTTGTTCTTTCATCATGGGCATCTGGTGGTTTAGGTGGGAGAAGTCTCTGCCTTCCCAAACTGCCAGCCTGGCCCCACGCACACTCTGCCCCAGAATGCCTGATGTAGGTATACTGGGGGTGGAGTGTTGCTGCCCCGTAGTGCCTGCCCTCTCTGTGCTTCAGGGTGGCTTGGGCCGTGTAGCTGCCTCCCTCCCTGGTGCTCTGGGAGGCTTGGGCCAGCTTGGGCCATGTGGCCACCTCCCTTCCCGCTGCTCCCAGAGGCGGGGAGGCTCCAGCCATGAGGCCTCTTCCCTCCCCCCTGCTCCGGGGATTCTGGGGCATGCACACTCTTCCCCTCCCCATGATGGGGGCAGGGCCTCAGCGGAAGAAGGGCTATTGGCCTGCCTCCCTTAGCCCCAGCTGCACCAACTGCCCATGTCTCTCATCCTCTTCCCAGGGGGAGAAGTGAGTGTTTTATTTTGAACTGCATGTACATGCAAACACACACAGTGTTATCTGTGTATTAGAAAAGGCAGGGTCAAAGAAATGTGCTTTACACTTAAAGCAGAAGGTGGTGAGGTTTGTGATGGTCCTTAGTTCCTGGGGGAGTTCATTTCATAGCCACCCCCCAAGAGAACTCTATATCCTGCCCAGATAAGCTTTAACAGAGCAAAACAAAGACCAAGATACCCTAACAACAACTATTTCAGATATCATCATCATGATCACAATCATAACTGTTTAGAACTATCAAGTCAATCTGAAAGCTTGCAGTTTGCAAAAGCTGCTCATGATTAATTTCAGATTCTGGTTAATAAATTCCTTGATGGAGATACCAGTGAAGCCTGTGAATTGTAGTCAATCCCAACATAAAGCTTTCTGAAGTATGCCAATGCATGCTATAGCTATGAGTGTAAGACACGCACATACACACTTATGCTTTAGTAATTTTATCCAAGAGAATATTTTGTTTTGCCAAGAATAAAAAATAGCAGAAATTTGTGCCTGTGTGTGAGAGAGATCTACAAAAGGGAGAAAGAACTATTTCTGTAAAGCAGATCTCTATATGTTGCATTAGCAAGTATCTAAACAACTAAATTGCTATACCAAAGGCAACAAGTTCAAACAGGTTTAGATGGCTACAAATGCATTCCCATCTTTTGCTTGACATTATCCCTTCTCTCCACCAAAAGTGTTGTCATAACACCTCAGGGGGAAAAAAAGGAAAGAAGAAAAGAGGCAACTATTCCAAAACCACATGCCTGATGCTTCTGTAAAAGTGAAGTGATTCACTAGTGGGAGCCTGTCTATACTTTTAAAGCAAGTTTTCCCAAAGGGGAAGAGAGGTTCATTTGCAATTGTAATCACATACTGCACAAGCAGAGTTTGAGAGAGAGATGGTGGAAATGCAGGGTGAGCTTCCCAATGCTGCTCCACCCAAATGTCTTAGAAGCACCTGGCAGGAACGGGCTGTGCAACATTAACAATGTCAAATGGCATACATACGGTGACTCTGCACATAAAAGAAGCTCTGCTCACTGAGGGGCAGAATTAAAACACATTCATTTCACTTTTCCAAGGGCCCTCTGATTCTGCAAGCTATGTAAGAAATCCCTATTTGTGCTATACCACAGATGCATATAATATAAGCCTACCTACTGACCCTCATATTTGGATGTTTGCATTCAATATCTTAAGACAGTTCCATTCAAAATAACTTTTAAGAAGAAAGGGTGTATTCAAAGCAGGTTTAATTCCAGCACAAATACAGTGCACTGCAAAGAAAATAAAAAGTATTACCCTTCTTTAAAAAAAAAGGTGAAGAAATCTCAGGTAAACTTTTATTCATTAAAAACAAACAAACAAACATGAGGAGCAACTATGTCCAGATTCAGACACAGCCTAATCCATTCACTGCCTTTTGCCAGTGAACACTGCTAATGGCAAACAGCACTGATCAACTTGTTATATTGTGTGGCATAGAAAAGAAAACAATAGTACACAGAAACGCTGAAGGTGCTTTACAAAGGGAATACATGTTTAAAAAAAATCTCAAAGAAAATGCACTATATTACAAAAACACATTCTAGACAAAACAAGATCTCTGCACTATCATGTCAGCCTTATAAATCAGTGGTTACTGATTGCTGGGGGAAAGAGGGCAGGAAATGCAGGCCACATCATAAGAGAGGAATGTCTTCTGAACCACCTTCCCTCCCAGTCCCGATTCTGTGGCCCACCTATTTCACCCATTTCCAGTTGTGATCACATAGCATCCTTGTGGTAAACACAATTGCCTATGTGGGAGAGTAATGTTAAGAAAATATTTAATGAGTTTCTTAGCTGTTTTTTAGTAAAACTTAGCAGCTAGAAACAGGAGTCTCAGCACCACAGAATTAGCCTCCTCTCTATGGGCCATCAGACATTGCACTGTGGAATACTGACCACCGTTTAGGAACTTCTGCTCTAGAGCTATGAACTTGGATGCAGATTTGGACTGCTGATACATCTCATCATCACTTTCAGCTATGAGATGTAAGTGAAGAGGTGTCGCCTGCCAAAATAATACAGGTGCCTCTATTTTAAAACAGCAGGGAGGGTTTCTCTCCCTGAACAGAGAGTTGCCTCTCTTCCTCTTCCCAGGACAGCTTTCTCTATGACATACTGGAGAATTTGGTCAGAGGAGTTATTGGACATAGACCTGCTCATGAGCGTCCAGTAGCCTAGGCAGGGGAAGGCTCTGCCTTCCCAAACCGCCAGGCATGGCTTCGCCCACACTCTGTCCCTAGAACGCCTGGTCTAGGCATTCTGGGGGAGAAGTGTTGCTGCCCCCACCGCCCGCCCTCCCCATGCTCTGGGATGGGGAGGCTAAAGCTGCGCGGCCTCATCTCTCCCCAGTGTTCTGTGGTTGGGGCTGCACCGCGTGTCTTCCACCCTCCCCGGTGCTCCGGGGCTTCACTGCGTGCCCTCCCCCGGTGCTCTGGGAGGCTGGGGTTGTGCTGCATGCCCTCTTCCCTCCTCCGGTGCTGGGGAGGCTGGGGCAAGCGTACGCTCACCCGCTCACTTTCCGTCCCCATGGTTGGGGGAGAGGCCTCAGCAGAGTGGGGGCAGGGCTGGAAGCTTTCCTCCCCCAGCCCTACCTTCACCTACCACCCATGGACCTGATCATGGACCTCACTGAGGTCAGTGAGAGTCTTCATTGGGCTTTGGGTAAGGCCCCATGAGAACATAACTCTCAGCTTGGATTGGCAAGAACACCAGTGTATCCTTCAATTGAAGACAAAAAGATATCTGTATAGCAAGCACAACCCACCTATTTAATATATAATCGCACCATCAGTTTACATAAGCAGGTATCTTCCCCATAGTGAAAGCCCGCCACCTATGTATTAGGTGTAACATGTAGACAAGTAGCACAGAGGGAAAATGAGCATGCCAGGGTCATATTGCAGCTATTTCACTAATCCAAATGCTGAGGGAATTCTGTCTCTAGTCCTCTTCTGTTTCCAAGAGACAATTTATTGCTAATGAATGCCATTTTTTTAAAAAAAGGAGAAACTGACAATAAGTGCATATATTCTGAAGTCTGCTAGTTCCAGCATGCTAAACCTGAACAGGTTGGGCAGCTTACATATGGGGGGCTGGGGAGGTTAAAGCTAGATGTGTTAAGGTGGAACTACAGCCAGCACAAACACAATTTAAGACACAGAAAAAAGTTTTCTTCCTCATTCTCTTACCGTCTGTCTATCTACACTTACAGGGCTGCAGCTGCACTGCTGTAGCGTTTAGCTGAGACATTAAACATGCTGACGGAGACCATCTCCCATTGGTGTGTACACTCTACTTTCCAGAGAGGCAGTAGCTATGTCAACGGGAGAAGCCCTTCACATTACATACTACTGCACACATACTCCCCGACCCACAGGATGTAAGGGAGTATTCCAACATGCAGAGGACATTTCTTATAAAACCTCCTCAACCATTCACATTTTTAGCGCTTACTATATTAATCTATTATTTCCTCACCTGTTCCACCTTGTTCAAACTCAGCAATAAGGCATATTGACAGATATTCTTAAAATGTTAACAATCCTATAATGAGGATTGAAGCAAAAAACAGCCAGCTACCAAGGCCCAAAGATATTCCTAAATCGCTAGTGCTTGCTCACCTGGAATTCTCTTGCTTCTTGCAGCCTTGTGTTAAAGATGGAGAGTGCAGGCAACTTTCCTGAGCAGGCAGAATACTAAACCCTAAAGCAGGTGTTGCTCCTGGGCAGGTACTTATGAAGATAAAGGTCTAAAATAGCCTAGTGATCAGTGACTAGAATCTGCTGTGGCATGTTCTCATTTGAACTGTGACATGGGAAACAAAGAAGCACTGAGCGATGCTGAATACATGCTTTTATATGGAGAGTTATGTTATTGCCTGTGTTGAAATTGGCATTACCTCTGTATTCCAGATCATATTCCTCCTTACACACACATCCAAACCAGAAAAATCAAACCTATTGTCAGCAGAGCACTAAGTGTCAGACAGTTTTAAAATAAGCAAGATCTGATTTACGTAGATTAAGAGGGTCTGAGACCACACACACACACACCACTACACTTACAGCATCCTTGACTCACTTATCTGTTCAGGGACAGAAGAGGCCTGGAGATGTAAATATAATGCTGCTTGATGTATATATGTCAGTTCTCAAGAACAACTGAGCCAACTAATGGCAAAGTATAAACCTTAACTCTGAACTTCCTTGCTCTTCTGGATTCTAATCAAACTTCAAAATTAGGGCATGTGTCAACTTTCTTCACGGCTCTTTAATAGAAATTGAGGAGGAAGGTGATATTGTCAATAGCAGTAAGAGGAGTATGACATGCCTGTAATCATGACATCTCCCTAAATCTGTTAAAAGTCCACTGAACTGTTGTGCACTTGGGCAAGACTGACCAAAATACAGTAAAACTCCAATAGTCCGGCATCCAACAGTCCAGCACTCCTGATAGTCCGGCATCAAAATGGCAAGAACCTAGTGAGTGAGCTTCGGCCAAAAATGAGTCACAAGGTAACAGCGGCAGCAGCTGAACTGAGCAAAAGGGTAAAAAGGCTTAAAAACCTAAAACATTACAGTATACTGTATACAGTATGTACAATAAAAAGGGTTAAGAACACTTTATATACAGTATATAATGTATACAGTATATATATATAACCTGCTTATAGTACCTCCTAATAATCTGGCATATTTGATAATCCGGCACCACCTAAATCCCATAGGTTCCGGATTATCGGAAGTCTACTGTAGCTCCTTCAGAGGTGCGATTTAATCCACACCACATTAAGCAAGCAAAGAAAATTCAAGTCTTCTGAATCTTTATAAGAAGTGGAAATTTCTTTCTTGTGCAGGGAGATAGTAAGCAAAACTTTCTGTTTGGGACTCTCTCTCTGTGTACTTTTAAAGTATAAGCTCAGTTTTTATTGATCCTTGACCAGCAAGATTGATGGGTATGTATTGAGACCTAGTGGCATTAGCGCTTTCTGCTATACTGGTGTTCACAACACTGCCAGTTTTCCTCTCCTTCGCTTTGAATCTTAATAGGTGCCCAGATACCCAGAACATATCTGCTGATAGTTTTAGTTTCCACCCAGTCTGTGCTTTCACTATATTTACACAGTCTAATACTGAAAAGAAAAACACATTTTTAAATTAAAAAGAAAATCAAATGTGTGGGGTGTCAGTTTTCTGCTACAACTATAATTAAAATCATCTGTTACTTCAGAAACAATTAATTCTAACAGTGCAGTGCTCAAGAATTAGGGCTTCTGCAAGTACTGAACAAAAACTATCCTCTCTCATATGCTGATGTCATAGCACTGTGATATTGGCCAATTATCCTACATTCATCATGAAACTGAGTTCAAGACCATGTCAAATGTGACTTGTCCAACCAGTCCCACTCCTCCATAATTAGTTCAGTTTAAGGAATACTGTCCAGTTTTATTTTCATGTAAACCAAACATTCTCAGGAGCTACGCAAGGACTCATCCTAACGTGAGTGGATCTAAAATTAAATAAAAAGGAGACTCTAATGTATTGTAGTGTCTATTTTAAATTCACAAAGGTCACCTAATTCATTATGTTCATACAGAAAATATAATTTGACTATATTACAGAGTAATAATGTCAAAATATAGTATTTTGTATGCTGCTAATTTTAATACCTTCATTTGTTTGTCTAAAATATCTGTATTGTGGATGATGTGAGAAAATCTGATTTTATATATTACATACTTATTTTTAAGGCATATAGGCTGAACTTTTCAAAACTGCCTAAGAGTTTTCAATGTCAAATTCCTATGAATTTTCCCTTAGTACTGAAAAAGTGTCAAAATGAATGTTGCATTCATGCTGTTCTTGCAATGCATTTTCCCTTTCTAAAAAACAGAAACCTTGTCACTGTTTAACTATATAGAGCCAAAAAGTCTCTCTCAACATGCTGTCTAAAAACCAAACCAATACAGGACAGCATGTGTAACTGGATTGTACAAATTCTATTCAGACTTTGCATGCTCTGAAGTTGTATGCTATTTAGTACACTGTACCTACCTCGCACATAAAATATATCAGAAGTGATTCAGCTCCATAATTAGCAGAAGAGGAATTCCTGGGTGGGTTGCAGGGAAAGGAGGCTTTGGCAGGGTCATAAGGAGTGTTTGTTGAATCAAAAGTTGTGTGCAAATACCTAAAGTATATGCACGCACGCACGCACATCTGCACCTGATGCATGTAACTATGTTTTAAAAAAGTAAAGGAAATGTGGTTTATTCTCAGGTACAGTATGTGGCTCTCACTCATTTTTAAACCAAAGTTTTGCAAACCTCACAAAAGTGTACTCATTGACTAATGAAAAACGTATACACTCAAATCTTAAATGTAAGCTGCTTTCAAGTGCTCATATCATACAAAAGTGGGGAGGGATGGATTCTGAAAAATATCTTAATTAGGAGCCAGAATTGTACCATTCCCAAAACAAAAACAGCAAGAGTAATGACACTGCATGCTTACTTTATCCTTTTCAAAAAAGTATGGGAAATTGTTTGCCACTGGGAAAAAAAGCCTATGAGGATGAAGTGCCTACTGAACTAAAAAAAATTAAAAGAAAAATACTTTATTTGACCAGGAATCTTTGTAGCAGTTTGCTCCTGCAATTCTGCTCTTCTGCTTAAGTTTCAAAATGTTTCCATGCATGAACTGTATGGGAGAAATATTTTGGTTGAAATACCTAGGTCATCCACTATTCTTTTTGAAACATGCTATAGAATCTTTAACAGCATCCAGAAACTGTCAAGAAAGGAGCCAGTATGTATCAAACCTATCTTCTGGTATTTACATTTTATTAAAACTTCAAGTTTTATAGAAAGTATGTTTTTAACAGATAAAAAAAAACCATTTAAAATAGGTACAGGCCATCCTACTCATAACATTAGAAGAGGATCCAGGGCAGAATGACCCTTCATCCTGAAGAAACTATTTTGGGGAAGCCCTAGGGATATTTTCAACTTCTACATTGAGTCCTTAACAAGTTTTGCTTCAGCAAAACCTGACCACAGAATTAAGTCAGGCAAGCCGTTTTAGACAATCCAAGTTCCTTTAATAAAGCATCAAAATTACATTAACAGAGCAATTCATTTGTTTTGTGTGTTTTTTAAGATTTCAATTTACTGTCAGAGCCGAGAGACTTTCCTAAGGGTTTAATCTGCTAATTATCGGACACCAATAATATACAGATAGAGCAAAAGCATGGATTAAAATACTCTCCTAACATTTATCTACTCCAACACTTATTTCAGACTTCTTCAGAAAGAATTTCAGCTTTCAGCTTTATGGAAAGCCCTCTTTACAACATTTAAAATGTGAAAGCATAGACCCAATTCACTATGAATGAGAGTACAACCCTGCCTGCACTCATTCTAGCACAAATGTGTGTGGATCTGCATGCTCTAGATAGCAGTGATTCTGTGCACTCCTCTCAACTCTGCCAATAAGACAGTTTGCATGTTCAGGTTTATGACTCAACCAATTTTGAAATATAGTTCTTTAGTTCTTTTCAAGAACAAGTTTAACAACAAACTCCTCCACAAGGTTGTGGACATTATAAGACATAAGAAACAATGAACCCACTCTTTCCAGTGTTCTGCAGATATCCATATTGGAATAGGCACTCTTCTGTGCTGATAGCAACCTTTCCTCTCTCTCAAGGAATTCCACTCCCCTGACAGAACCAGAGGAATGTCCCCCCCCCCCCCCCCGACACGTCAACAACCCTCTCCCATCAAGTGTAGTGTAGCAGTTCAGCTGGGTCAGTGCCTCATTCAGAGAAATAAGAAAAGTAAAATAAATTAACTTCCTTTCTGTGTCTATCACTCACTGCTGTTCCTTGAACTGAACTGTTCTTCCAAATGAAGGCTCCATGCTGGCCCAGTGCTTCTGGCTGTACAGTGTACCTTCCAGTATGGAACTCCAAAGTGGCAGGACATTTTGAGCAGGTTGGTAGCTGTGACAGAGACCTTTCAAAGATACCCTCACTCAATCTGCCGAGCGAACAGTTACTGCTCCCCCCATAGAATGCTGGCCCAAAGGCATCCAGTTCAGCTGTCACCTCAGCTTCAGAACTGATGCTGAAACAATGCTACCCTTGTAGCACTGGTTTGACTGTCCTTGTGCAGAGAGGACATAGGGTCAAGGAAGATGACAGAATAAGAACTATACTAAATCAGAGGCTGACTCCTTCACAAAAGAAATAGAAGATTTATTTGGAAGGTTGAGAATGATAGCCTCTACACCAGTGGTCACCAACCCATAGATCGGGATCTACCAGTAGATCTTGGAGCCTCTGACAGGTGATCCTGACTGGTATGGCTGGAAAGCTATCAAGTGCTGGCACTTCAGTTGTCCCTCCACCCACTGTCATGCTGCTCCTGCCCTCTGCCTTAGAGTTGCCCCCCTGAGAGCCTCCTGCTTGCTGTGCAGGGCATGGGAGGGAGGAAAGGGAGGGCACTGATATCAGGGTGTCCTTCCTCCCCTTCACTTCCACACAGAGAGAAGGGGATGGAGGGAGCTTGGCAATGCGAATCTCTTTCACTCTGCCATTCTCACAAACACACACTGTCCTTCACTCTCGGGTTGTTACTACTTTTACTGCTTGCAAAGTGCGTTACTTTTGGTTTTGTGACTGGTTTGTACATTTCATAATTTTCATTTCTTTCTTACGCTTACATTCAATTCTTTGAGTAGTGAGTTCTAAAATGCCTAACCTGTCGTGGCTGGAGTAGTTATCCCTGTGGTAATTGCTGCTCCTAGAAGTGGCTGGCATGTCCCTGTAGCTCCTGAGAAAGGCAGAGCAGGGGGTCTCCACATGCTGTCCTTGCCTGCAGACACCACTCCTGCAGCTCCCATTGGTCAGTAATGGGAACCGTGGCCAGTAGAAGCTGTGGGCTCAGTGCCTGTAGATGAGGGGCAGCACATGGCGCTATGGAGCTATTGCTGTACATGCCAGCTGCTTTCAAGAGTGGTGCAGGGCCAGGGCAGGAGTAAGCCTGCCTGAACTCCACTGCTCCACCACCCAGAAGGTGTCTCAGTTAAATGGTGCCCAGCCTGAGCCTGCTTCCTGAACCCATGTCCCAGCCCTGAACCTCCTCCTATACCCAGAAGTTAGTCCCCCTGCACCCAAACTCCTTCCCAGAGCTTGCACCCATAAACTCCTCCTGGACCCCAATCTCCCACCCTGGTACATCCAGAGCCCCTCCCACACTCCCAATCCCTTGGCCCAAGACCAACGCCTGTGCCCCAACCCCCTACCCCAGCCTGGTGAGAGTGAGTGAGGATGGGGGAGGAAGGGGGATGGAGTGCGCAGGGTGAGGCCTCAGAGAAGGGGTGGAGCAGGGGCAGGTCCTCAGAGAAGAGGCCGGAAGGAAGAAGGGCAAGGGTATTTGGGTTTGAGGTAGATCTTACATTGCACTTAAATTAAACAAGTGATCTTGTGGTTAAAAACGTTGGAGACCACTGCTCTACACATCAGGTTAGAAATGTAAAAGCAGCCAGACAGGCGATGAGGGAGGCTAGGATAACTTCAGAGTAAAGGTTAGGATAAAAACCAGACAGCTATGAAGGACCAATTAAAGGGCTAGAAATTAATTAATTTAGAAAAGAAACAAAAAACATTGTATATACACATGCAGCATTCACATGTCTGTGGATTTCCCCCTTCCCCTGTTCAATGGCTTTTACGTAAATATAGTACTGGAAAGACCTCCAATGCAAACCAAGGGACATTCAAAATTACCTTTTTTTTCTTCTACAGCAGGTCCACAAATCACTGATCTATTAAGTATCACTAGCTGCTCCCACTCTGTGCGATACCCCAGCATGATCTCTGCTCTGGCCACCACCTATGAACAACTGGAGTCTGCCAAGAAGGGTATACAGTCTCTCTCCTCTCCACTTGGCACAGTTTTATTATCATTTAAAATATTCTTATGTTTATGTAATATTAAAAAGAAAACCAGAAAAATTGTGCAATCCTAGGAAATGGGGGCTTGCCTGACCCTTCGCAGACAAAACATAGCTACAGGTGATGCTGAACTGCAGGCATGGTAACACCTGAAGAGTGCCTGGAAAAACTTCGTGCCAAGAGGTAAATAGAAGTCATTTTTTAATCAAATGCTCATGTATGGCTTGTTGGACTTGATGTGTTTGAAATACATATAAAAGAAATTGCTTTGGACCGACTTTAACTAGAAATATTTGCTTGAGACAGATGTACCCAATGTGCAAAATAAACCTTTTGATACTGAGTGCATTATAGTGCCACATAGTAATTTCTCTTGACATTTATCATCTGCTTGCTCCTCTAACACAGGGGTTTGAGTTTTTGGGGACTTTTAAAATTAACTATCACAAAACAGAATGTCTTTAAACATACAGGTTGTAATTCTGCCCTCAGTGAAATCAGTGGCAAAACTTACATTTGCTGCAATAGGGGCAGAATGTCATCCTGTAGGTAGTCTGAGATCATCTTCTGCAATGACAGACTACACCACTACAGCGTGAGATTTCTGCAACTTTCTTTGAGCTGCTGCATTCTGAAATTGTGCACTGAAATAAAAGCCTTCAAAAGTTTTCTTAGTTTTTAAGGTAAAATGTCTTGACCCCACAGTCAGATAGCTGGACAAACACTTGGCAGTGGAAATGACATTTGCAGGGTGTCTATTCCTGGAAACTGGATAGGCCCATCTTAATGCGCTAATAGCTGCTGCATGCATGCCTTTTGCCTTAAAAGAAAAACCTCACAAAATTCCAAGCAGTAGTATTGTTTTGATACATTTATTCTCTTTAGAAATGTCATGTCTTTTGTCAACCATGGCCTGCATTCTGGCTGATCTACCCCTCGGGGATCAGGTTTTCATTTGACTTGATCTATGTAACACACGATCTTGCAAAATGATGACAAGAGATGCTCCCACCATGAATCACAGCAATGGGATAAGCAGGAGGGCTCGGAATCCAAACTACCATCTGACTCCTGTTTGGCAATCCTTCCGGCTCAGCACCAACAGGCATTAACTGAGCCATGCTGGAAAGCAAGCGCCTCTGTGGGCAGCTGGCACTGTTAGCTCAAGGATCATCAGGTCTGTCAATCCATCACCTTTCATGGGCACTAAAACTAGTAATTACAGCACAAAAGGAAAGAGGATTATGTATTCCAATACATGTTTCTGTCCTACTGTTCCCTGATTTTTTACTGTTTGGAAATCACATGAGAGAAATTGTAGGCAACTTTTAAATTAGCATTTCCCCATTCTGACTGGCCAGGCAATCTGTAACTTAGGAGACAGAGCTACTATTTGGAAATCAGAGACTTAGGGTATGTCTACACAGCAAAGTTATTTCGAAATAACTTTACCAGCGTCTACACAGCCAAACCGCTATTTCGAAATTAAATCGAAATAGCGGAGCGCTTATTTCGAAATTGGTAAACCTCATTCCATGAGGTATAGCGCCAATTTCGAAACTGCTATTTCGAAATAAGCGCTGTGTAGACGCTTTTTTTGAAATAGGGGGCCTCCAGCCCTTCCCAGGGTGCCCTGGTGGCCACTCTGGGCACAACCAAGAAAACTCCTCTCCTTCCCCCCCTTCCCGGAGCCCTTAAAGGGGTAGACTCTGGCCACAGTGCCTGTGCCAGCTCCAAGCCTGCCAGCCCAGAGACAGCAGTCGCTGCACCTGACTCAGTGGCCCCAGCATGAGCCAGGCAGCCAGTGCCAGCCAGCCCTCTACCGCTCCCCAGGACCAGTCTGCCAGCTCCCAGGAGTCTGCCAGGGGCCGGAAAAGGCGGGCGCCTGCCTGGTCCTGTACGGAGATCAGGGACCTAATTCATGTTTGGGGGGATGCCTCCAACATCCATGATCTCTGCACTAGACAGAGGAACGCAACCGTCTACAGGCGGATGGCTGCCAGCCTGGCACTAAAAGCCACATCCGAACACAGGAGCAGATTCGCATGAAAATAAAGGAGCTGCGGCAGGCGTATGCCAGGGCCACAGGGGGCAGCTCCCAACCAGGGGCAGACCCAGACCCCTGCCCCTATACTGTGGACCGCATCCTGGGGGGCAGGATGGTCTGTGTCCCCCAGGTGGTCATCGACCCTGGGGCAGAGCTTGCTGCCTCCTGCTGCTCCAGCCCCTGCTGCCTCCCCAGCTAGCGCTCCTCCTCCCACTCCTTCTCCCCCTCCCGCTTCTTCCTCCCCACCCCTCCAGGGATGCCGAGGCCCCCACACCCGCGGTGCTGGGAGACAGTTGGGCCAGCGAGACCCTCAACCCTTTTCCCCCTTCTTCCCCTTGCCTCCCCCTGCCAGCTCCCTCCTCCTAGGTTTCCCCACTCTCCTCTCCCACCCTCCCTCCTCCCCTCTCCCACCTTCTTTCCCAGTCTCACCTCAGTTTCATTCCCCCCCACACCCTAGTTTTGTTCAATAAAGAGGCTTTGTTGTAATGAACACGTGTCTTTTATTGTACAGCAGGAAGGGGGATTAGGGAAGGGTAAATGGAAGGACATGAGGGAGGAATGAGGCACAAGCCCCCAGTGGGGCACACTAGGGAGACTGTTACTGCCTGCAGAACGTGCTGCCAGGCTCGCAGCAACACGTCCAGGAGAAGCACCAGAGTGCCATGGGGCGGCTCCGGCTCCATGCTGCAGAGTGCTGTGGTGTTCTGAGTGAAGGCAACCAGAGCACGCAGAGAAAAAATGGTTTGCTGTCCCTCAGCGAGGTAGGCAAGGAAGCAGGGAAACCTTAGAACCTGCTGTCCGGGAAGGGGGGGTGGGGGGGGAGGGTCCCTTTAAGCACAGGTCTCAGATAGCCTTAGGCAGCAGCCACACAAGGTAACTCCTGACCTGATGCCCTGCCAGAACCGGTTCCGGCCAACCTTAAATGTGATTCAGCATCCTATCAGCATGGACGTGCTATTTCGAAATATCAAAACGCTATTTCGAAATGCATTTTGTGTCTAGACACATTATTTCGAAATAAGCTGTTTCGAAATAACTATTTCGAAACAAGATATTTCGAAATAACACTGTAGTGTAGACATACCCTCAGTTCTTAGTGACACCAATGAACCTCATGTTCCTACTCACTGGATTAAATGATGAGACACACAGAACATAAAGCTAAAAAGACGGCAAAGCTTTAACATTTCACCCCAGGTTTGGGAAATAGTCATAAACAAAGCATAGAATGCTGAAACATTGGAGTTCTCACCCTCCAT
The DNA here is from genome assembly GCA_019425775.1 of Rafetus swinhoei. Classification (NCBI taxonomy): domain Eukaryota; kingdom Metazoa; phylum Chordata; order Testudines; family Trionychidae; genus Rafetus; species Rafetus swinhoei. The sequence continues at coordinate 113,964,981 of CM033424.1, forward strand.
TGCTGCCAGTCACATCATCTTGGGCTCAAAACAAACAATCCTGCCCTTGCCACTGCAGGGAGTACTATGTCAGATACACAATATGTGAGAGATGTGAAAAAAGTCAACATACTAGAAAGGGTTGATCTATCATAAAATGAAATGAACAACCCACTCTGTCCAACTTAAAAGATAGTTCCTTCCTCTACTGGTATTATATGCAACAGAAAGAGAAAATGTCATCCTGTAAATATGCACACAGTTTTAAGTTGTATGCCATGTAAGTGTGTTTAGTGTTATACCAGGGGCCCAATTTTTATCTTGCATTTTGGCAGCCAAATACACATTTTAGGTGCCTTATTGCCAAGTGATTCAAGTTTGAAAATGTATTTCCTTCCATATTTAAATATGAGACTTTCAGCAGTGTTTTTACAACTCCACTACTTCAGCACAAGATGAATCCCTTGGAGCACAAAAACTATCATGAGGGCAACTTTGAAAACCAGCTGAGACCAGTGATTCCACTCAGCTGAGACCAGTGTTTCTCTCTTCATACCCACCCCTTCTAATCAGATCCTGATTAGGCAGATCCTGAGGAAAACAGATTTTCATTTTACAGTATGTTTTCAATATACATCATGCAAAGAGGATAAAACAGCAAGAAAAAAAGTCAAAGGAACATTGGCAAAGTATTCATCTATGCTCTACCCCTGCTTAACTGAAATCACTCCTTTAAAACCCATTTTTGCAGCACCACCTACAAACAAACTGAAGTTACTTACACTTGAATGAAAGAAAAACAGACAAGACCATAGTCTTGAAGCCCTACAGAGAACTAGCAAGATGTGAATGTGCTATGACTCAGGACACTTCTTTCCCCTTACCTGTCTTTTTGTTGAGTTGCTTGGTATATTGTAAGCTCTTTGATACATGGAATTAATCTTCTTATGAATTTGAAAAATGTTTGGCATATTTTAGATATTACAGCAATATAAATGAATGAAGTAATTGTGTGGGACAAAATTGTGGGTGTGATTAAGTGTTTTGCTTCCTCAGTCAACAACAATATGTATTATTATATATAAGCCAAACTACATTAACTTTCAACTTTGACAACCCATTACAGATCCAGGAAATTCTTTGTAAAGAAATAAGCTAACTAGAGTATGAAAGTATGTAAAAAAAAAAGGACAAGTCAGACAGATGCCCCTAACTTTGGTTGTTTAGATACTTAACTACTCAATGCACCCACAAATCATGCAGATATCTACATGAAACCTCTTGCATCTGCCAAACTGCCGCTGCAAAGTTAGTCTGGTACTTGCACCTTTAAAATTTGACCCTATGTCATATAAGTGACTTTTAAGGAATGAAAATCTAACCTCTGTGGCACCTGAACAAATAAAGTAATGCTTCCAGACCCATTATTTGTACCCACAGTTGACTGTGCATGAAGAGCTAAAAATCCATCTCCAATTCTTACATCCTTCTAAAATCCGGCATTCTGGGGGATTATTGTGACACAGAATATATCATACACACCTTCTTTGTTTCTCTCTGTAATAGTACACTCTACATAATCCACACTTCCCTGCCCATGTAAGAGCCTTTTCCTTTCTTGACAGTCATGCCGAGGAAACACAATGCTCCCACATACCACAATCCTTTCCATGCTCCTGTGTCATGATCAGCACTCACCTGTGCATGTTCCCATTGGTGGTGAAGGATTGTCCACATACTGAGCATTTATAAGGCCTTTCACCTGAGTGCACCAGCATGTGGCGATCAAGGGAGCTTGCTGAGCTCAGAGACTTTCCACAGATGCTGCAGGAATGGTCTGTCCCTCCAGTGTCAGTGTTATGCTAAAGAAAGCAATGATTTTCATTGAATTCCTCCTCCTACTGCCCACAGTACAACAGAGAACTGTAACAGCTTCAACGCAGCAGTTGTGGTGGTTTTTTTTTTTTTTTTTTTTTTTTTTAAAAGAGCTACTTAGCAGGGAACTCTCTCTAAAGCAGGGGTGGCCAACCCATTAAACCAGTGGTTCCCAACCTTTTCCAGATAGGGGCCCATTTTGACAATTCAGGAAGACTTGGTGACCCCGGGCAATTCAAAAAATGTGTGAATGGCTCCTTAAGAGCTACCTGGGAGACACCTGGCAGCCCTTTTGAAATATAATGGCGACCCACATTTGGGTCCTGACCCATAGGTTGGGAAACCCTGCATTAAACTAAGAGAGCCAAAACAGCAGCGGAAAAAATGCGAAGAGCCACACCAGAATTGTTGAGAAAAAACAACAACAATGAAAACACAAAACCACCACAGGTTAGGCTTTTTGGCCACATCAGGCTCCCACCGGCCAACGCCATCTTGCCGCGCCGGATGGCACCCCTGTACCCAAGGGCCGTTTGTAGAAGCGCATGAGGTGGCTTCACGAGCCGCGGGGGAGGCTTCGCGAGCCGCACTTTCAGGGGTGAAGAGCTGCATGCGACTTGCTTGCGAGCCACAGGTTGGCCACCCCTGCTCTAAAGGGTAAGCCTTACATGCTTTTCTTTTCATTAACTCTTACGCTGCCACAAACACACACATCAGGAATGTCTGGGTGATGTAGGCCTATTGTGAGGTGCAGCATATCCAGAGCAGAGTGTAGTGAAGGAGAATGGAAAGGGATCCAGACAAATGGTTAAAGGGGGGGGGGGGGAGGGAGGACAGGAAGGTGTTTTTTAAACTAGGCATGTGAGCGAGTAGTCGACTAACCAATAAGCCTAGGCACCTTCAGCACTGTCTCTGTCAGAGGCAGAGACAACAGTGTTGGGGGTGGGGGGTGAGGGGAGGCTACTGCAAAGCAGCCTCTGTCCGCTGTAGGCCCAGGCTCCCCACTGGAAACCCTCCCTCACTCCCCCCCCCCCCGTGGAGAAAGGCTGCTGCTGCGAAGCAGCCCCGTCCACGGTGGCCTGAGCTGGCCGCAGCCCAGAGCAGCCTCTACCTGTGGCCAGCCCAGGCCACCGTAGACAGGGGCTGTTCCAGCTGGGCAGGCAGCCTGGTGCCGGGTCTGGGACCTACCCCCTCCTGCAGCGCTGCAATTTAAATATAGCAGAAGCCTGGCTGCCTGCTCTCCCAGCTCTTACTACATTTAAACTGCAGAGCCACAATTAGTGAATTACCGGCCTCTTAACATAATTAGTTTAAATTTGAAAGATCGTTTAAAAATATTTATGCTTTTTTTGCCATGAAAGTGTCAATTTTCATTTGTTTAAAGGGAGTAGGTGACAAAATGCAGAGCAATAGTTTGCCTTTGGATAGACACCAGATTTTTATGGGTATGTATGTGCCTTTGAGGCTAGAATCTGGCCCTGGGTTATCAAAACCACTTGAGGATCATTAGACAGACTAAAATCAGTGTGATGCGTAGATGATGATGTTAATTAAAACTATAGGTTTTAAGGGAAAACTGAAATACACATTTACCCACTGGACACCAGAAAGTGAACTACAACCTCAGTGTCCAGAACAGATCTCTATTTGTTCCTTCTTATGAAAAAAAGACAAAATCTCCTTTACAAAACTGCCTATGTTAAGAGAGAGAGAGAGAAGCAGAAGGACACAGTAAGCTTTCGGCAAAAAAGGTGCTGTTTGCAAAGTCACTTCTTTTGTCTAGCTTCCCAAAGTTGCTGCACTCTGCATAAGATAGAAGTGCTTCCATGCCGGCCTGATTTAATAGCTCCCATTTTTGTGGTCCTTAATTTGCATGGCTGTTCAACGTGAAACAAACAATAAAAGCAGGACAGGTCTTGCTACTGGAAATGTTTTTCTGAATCCTCAAATTACTTTAAACCTCCTTCAAGAGGAAACATTTCATTGTTCGGGAATAGGCTGGGGTAGAGGGCAAAAAACCATACATTTGTGTATTTCAATTTTTTTAAAAAAATAGGAAGGCACAAAAATGTATGTGACAAGCAAACCATATTCAGAATGAAGGACTTCTGGGTTTGGACAAGGAATCATTTTTGTTACTGAAATATGGGTCTCTAAGTCACTGCACTCTAATAGAAGAGAACTATTAGGACAAGTAGTCTGCATACCTGACGAATGTGCATAGTTAGCTGGTGCTGTGTAGTGCAAATCTTCTCACACAGAGGACAGGTATAGGAAGACTTTTCTTCTTTTGTTTCCTGTAAAAAAAAAAACCACACACAAACACACATAAAAGAAGAGAAACCCAAAAGCTAATATCTCAACTACTGATGGGGATTGAAATCATAAGCAAGAAACATAATAACATCTCTCAAAGAACAGTATGATAACTTGTATTTACACAAATCATCATCCTGAAAGATCCTTAAGAGAAGCTCTAGAAACTTTACAATTTACAAACATGAGTCGCTTTACCCACTACAGAAATGCAGCAGCATTTAAGAGCTCACAGCAACCCTGCAACAGCAGTTTGGGACAGGAAGCGAAGGCAACCATTGTGACCACCTGAAACTATCAGCAGGAATTTAGGTGAGCAAAGTGCAATTACCTAAATGGGAAGTGGGCCAGGACATGAGGGTTAACATCACTAGTCTTCCAATAAGGACGAATGAGATATTTAAGCAAATCATAGGAGCCCACATTTTATATCTCGTGACAGTGCAGGAATGTGGTATTTTTAACATAACACAGGGAACGACTGCATCTATTGAATCACCAACACTCCTTTTTTAGAGCATCTTGGGTTTTCCCTGGAAATATCCCACCCACATATGGGCTAGATCCAACCCTCCTGAAGGTTGCAAAATGTGATGAAATGGCAGTTTTCAAGAGGCAGTGATGCAGGAGTGTATGTGACAGACATAAAATGGATCTTATTTTCCTTTCACCCAGGTGAGAAGAAGAAAACTATGGTCAAGCCAGAATAAGAGCAGTGAGAGCTTTAAATTAGTAAGTACACCCTTGAGACACTGAATCAACCACCAAGGCAAGGATGCAGTGGGACTCAAAGTGGAAACAAATTAATTTAACTCAATTTCTCAGGACTCCTGGTAAGTGATAAAAGGCACATCCTTAGAAGTACAGTGATACGTGATTACCTGAGACTCCAAACAAAAAGTGTCAAAACTAAATGAGGTTCTTCTACAGCAGCAGTTCCCAACCACCGGTCTGAAGGCCAGTGCCGGGCCGCAGTGGCTGCAAGAGGTGGCTCAGTGACTGTTTGTGGTGGCTCAGGGGGCCGGAGTGTACCCCAGCCCCGACCTCCAAGCCACTGCGAACAGCTGGCTTCAGCTCTGGCAGCCACCTGCCACGTTGTGACTGCCAGAGCTGAAGCTGGCTACTGTGTGGCAGCTCTGGGCGCTGGGGTACATAATTTGACAGACAGAGAATATTTTATTTGCATATCTGCAAATTTGTTATTTGCGTAATGAACAGGGCTCGACAATTAGTGTAATCTACTCGCCCGCAGCGAGTAGATTACAGTAAAACTCCAGTTGTCCGGCATCCAGTGGTCCGGCACTCCTGCTAGTCCGGCACCACCTGGAACCCGGAAGTGCTCCAGGCAGCCGGACAATTGGAGCTGCTCTGCCCCGGGCTTCCTGGAGTCAGCCGCTGGTCAGTTTCAGCAGTGGCTGACTTGGGGACGCCTGGGGCAGAGCAGCTGGGGTGCTGCCGGGTTGGTCCCGCAGAGCCGCCCCACCCCACCCCACCCCACCCCAGACCCTTCATAGCCCCCCCTTCCGATAGTCCGGCATATCTGATAATCCGGCACCCCCTGGGTCCTAAAGGTGCCGTATTATCGGAAGTTTACTGTACAAGCCGGCACAGCCGCGCAGCACGGTCTGCGCATGCGCAGCATGCCGAACCGCGCGGCTGGCGAGCAGGGCTCGCCGCCGCTTGGCGAGCCCTCATAATGAATATGCAAATAAAATGTTCCCAGTCCACCAAAAGTTTGTGAATGGGTTTGCTGGACTGCGGTATAAAAAAGGTTGGGAACCACTGTTCTACAGAAGAGTGCAGATCACCACCAACCAGGAAGACCCTATGTTTGTTATTGAAACCTCTGGTATCTCAAGAATGCACAAAAATCAGTGTTGTGGCTGGCAAGTATGATGTTTACACTAAAAGGGTATGATCTATTTGAACTTTCTTGTCTGCTTTTTTTTAAGTATTCTTGGTGCAATAATGAAAAAAAAGACAAATAGCTCCTCCGAGAGAGATACTGCATATGTATTGGTGCCCATCCGTTTCCTCTTTCTAAAAAAGCTCCCTGAAGATGTCAAATAAAAAGAACTTTTTCCAGAATGTGCAACATACACAGGAATGGAAGGGATGGCTAAAAATCTCTTATGGTTAAGTACTACTAACTATGGTTAAGAATTTAAAAGTAGGGATGTTAAAAACGAATAATCAGCTAATCGTGTAGTCGATAGAATTTAAACTGCAGAGCTGCAGCAGGGGTAGCTCCTGGACCAGCGCGAGCCAGGCTGGTTCAATCCCAGCTTGCACCGGGTCCAGAAGCCCCTGTTCACAGCCAGCCCCGAGGGCAGCGAAACACAATGGGCAAGCCCAGCAAGGGGCAGCCCGTGGGTAGGCTTGATTTAGGACGTGGCTTCCCAGCGCATCTCATTTAACCCTCCCCTCCGGGCTCTGGCAGCTGGGGGATGGGAGTGGGGATTGCAGCAAGTGCTGCCTGCCACGCACATCCCACAGCTGGGGCGGGGGAGGGAGGGGGGAAAGGCCATGGCAGCCCTGGGCGGGCTGGCTGGCTGGCTGAGCTCCAGGAAGGCAGCGCTGGGTCGGCGAGGGATGCTTGACCAGCCTATTCGTGCCTCTAACCCCGCGGAGTAAACTGCGGAAGTCATTTCAGGGCAGTGGCACCCAGGCACCCCAAGGGCCGGACAGAGCACAGCCAGGAATCACAGGACCAGGGTGGGCAGAGTACAGGAGGCTGGGCTGCAACCCAAGTGCTGCCCGCACCTCTTGGAGCTCCGCTCAGCCATTTGCCCTGCTCTGTCCATTCAGGCTGCGGTGCACCCGAGCCGAACCACACAGCGCTCACCCGCCCGGGACAAAGCCCCAGCAACAGGTTAGCTCTGGTCCCTCCCCCGAGCCCAGCGGGTTGCTGCTGCGGGTGTGCAGTGCTCATCCTGGGCTCACTCCACTCGAGCAGCAAGCCCAGCTTGCCAGAGCCTTCTCCCAGGTGCCCACAGGGGGCAGCCAGTCTCGCTGAGCACCCAGCCCAGCGCTCCGCACAGCACCAGCAGTGGCACTGGCCCAGCTCGCCACGGAAGACCAGCCCACGGAGCGCCGCCAGCCCAGCCAGTGAGGTGAGACTGCATCTCCCCAAGCCCAGTCTGGGAGTGCCGAGCTCGCCTGGCTGCTACACTCTGCCCGCCCAAGCTTTGGTCCTTGGCTCCTGGCCCAGTGCGGGCCAGCCCTGGCCCCTTCCCTGCTTGCCGGGCATGAGCTGGGCTCCAGGAGAGCAGGGCCAGCCCGATGTGTGGGACAGGCAGAGAGCGGATCCACGGCTGAGCTGTCTCCAAAGCACCTGGCTCATCCCGGGTCCTTGGGGGGCAGGGAGGAAATGCAAGTAGAGTAGTTGAGTACTTGACCGAGTATCCAATAAGCCTAGGCTTATCGGGTAGCTGAGTACGCGACTATTCTCTTACATCCCTATTTAAAAGGGGATGATGCCAATCACATGCTAGGGAAATTATTCTGAAGTCCTACAGAATGGAATAAAGCAATAACCTTTCTATGGTTTTTATGGTTTGTGTTTGTTAGGGGTTGTTATTTTGGGTGGGGACATGTAACTCCATAGATGGAAAAATAATTCTCTACTAAATTCTATAGAATTGTTCAAAAAGGATGGTTATTCTCTATTAATCACTAATAGAACTTTCCTGTGTGAATAAATGGCTATTTTTTCTGCATCTTTTCAGCCCAAACAAACAGAATAAGCAATAACACTGATTTCAAATCCCAGAAGCATGAGACTTGTGATCTAATTTACAATGAATTAGCCTTTCTTGACTTCTCTCATACACAGAAAAATCCTCTCACAGTTTACACAGCTACTGCACAACTCTTTACTGTAGGTCTTACTGTAGCCCCTGAACATGGATCAAACCCTCATATGCTTATCATTCACAACACACTAAAAGCCAAAAATATTAAAAGAGAAGTAGGAAAAAAAGTCAGAGATCTGTACGTCCCCAAGAAAGCTGATCAAATCTGTGCAGTAGTACATATCACATATGGAATATATATGTAATTAAAATACACATAGTCCCCTCCAAAGACGTAACTAGACTGCACACAAAAAGTTTGTGTAGTAACTGTTCAGCTCCAGTTATACTGCAGCCGTCCTGTTAAAGTTGGCTCAGGGCTCAGAGAACAAACACACTGTGCTGTGAGGAAAATCCCTGCAGCTGTGCTGACAGTTTAGATGGTGTTTAATCCCCAGAGTATATCTGTGAAATTATCAGCCTACTACTTTTTCCTTTTTTAGCTAAGAATACAGTTCTACATGATGCAATTAATTGTTTCGAAGGCTGCTTTCTAGACGTCTGCTCTTTGAATCAGCAAATGAACAAAAGATAGAGTTCACCTTGAAGCAAAAATCAGGCACACACTACAGAGCTCAGCCAGAGCTGATTACTATTGACTCTAGGGTTTATTATTAACTAAAACCCAAACTTTCTCCAGTGCTCACATAGTACAAACTGAATGCCATGATACAGGTCAACCAAATCAAGGGTGGCTAAAGACAGAATTCTGGTGACCAACTCAATGCAAACAAAGTTTAGCATCAATTCTGCAAAAACAGCATCGCTGAAGAATTAAAAATGCAAAATTAATCTGAGTTGTTGCAGTTGTGCTGGTGAAAGAGCACTTCCTGAACTGAAAGATAAAATTAGCAGCTCATTTGTTGAGTATACTTTCTTATAAATAAAGCAATTTTGCACTGCCTTTCTGCACCAAATTGATGGCAAATCTCTTTAGGAGTTTCACATTGGATTGATCTGTTTTCTTGTTTTTCTCTGATCTTTTCTCTTAAAAGTGGCCTGAACCTCTTTTCTTCAGGAAAATTATGAGAGAGAGAGTGTGTGTGTGAGTGAGTGAGTGAGTGAGAGAGAGAGAGTGTACATACTAGAGCCAAGATTAAGGCGTCAACATAAAAAGAACCATAAACGTGGGACAAAGATCTAAAGAAGAATTCTTCAGAGACACAGAAAACCAGATAAATTATGTTACCCTTCTATTTTAACTTGGGTAAGAGGGGCGCAGTTTTCACCAGAATTTAGATCCTTATCTGAAGTGCACTGAAACAATTCATCACTTTGAATGTGCTTTGCTGTAAATAGAAATTTGCTTCATCGAGATTTGCTAGAGGTAGGATACAAAACAGATTGATACAAACTTTATAGTGTGCTGAAATCCTAACAGTTCTTCTTTTCTTGTGATACAAATATGTACTTCATTGGTGTTAACCTATCTCCCCCTAAAAGCATACTGGCTATCTTATTAATTAATTTATTTTTACACTGTAAGAATCCCTCTTAATCCTGTCACATTTACTCCTTGATCGTCCCTTGATCAGATGCCCGCTGAAATATCAGGTGGACTAAACGTCAGCAACTCTAACAAACTCTCCTGAAGCCAAATCACATGGTGCCCTTACAGCAGGCACCTGTTTAGTAGCCCTGCCACAGACCCCATACTTAATGCAACTTTGGACTGTGAACGAACGTTAGCGAGCAAATCTTTCCTGCCAGCTGCTAGACAGTATTCGCCTCGGATCACGCTTGTCTGTCTTTGTGTCACCCTGACATATTTTTCTTTTCCATTAACCTATTTTAGCCTAGAGCAGTGTTTCCCAATTGGTGCTCTGTGGAACCCCGGGGGTTCCGCAAAGCGAAAGTAAGGGTTCTGTGAGAACTCAGCACTCCCCTGCCCCCTCTTAAAGAGACAGAGCCTATTTGCAGCAGGAGTCGGTGGGTCTTTTTTTTTTTTCTTCCCCCGCAACAAATTTTACCCTGGCAACCCTAGGGGTTCCTTGAAATTCTTTCAAGCTGAAAAGGGTTCCGTGGCCAAATAAAATTGGGAAACACTGGCCTAGAGGAAATAAAATCTAAGCCAAATCAGAAATCCTTTATCTGAAAGACAAGTTTGCAGGCTACTAATAATTTGCTTCAGGAAATCATATAAACACAACACTGCTTTGCCTGATGGAATTCTTTTCTTTATGTTGGTATTGATATAGTGCCATCAGCGGGCAAATGTGATAAATTTGATCAACCCTTATGCATTTACACTGCATTACACAGTAAGTCTATGTACTTATTTAAAAAAATAAGCAAAGAGGAGACCTCAAGGAACAAAAGTGTACTGGTAGAGGAATGGAACAAGGCCTTGACTGAGCAAAGCATGTAAGCAAGAGTAATTCAGTCCTTGTCTACACTTAACAGGAGAATGACGTGGTGTTGATCGATCTCTCAGGAGTCAATTTAGTGGGTCTTGTAAGGACGCGCTAAATCGACTGCTGACTGTGCTCCCGTTTATTCCAGCACTCTATCAGATGGGAGTAAGGGGAATCAATGGGAAAATTTCTCCTGAGGACCCCCAGCAGTGGGGATGCCTCACTATGTTGAACTAAGGTGCATCAACGCCAGTTACGCTATTCATGTAGCTGGAGTTGTGTACCTGAGTTCAACTTTGCCCCCTAGCGTAAACCTGGCCTCAGTGGGAATACTTACATGTTTAGAGTTAAACACATGTTTAAGTGCTTTGCTAGGTCAGTGTGCAAATAACACGGTCTTTCTATGATTATTCTGTGAAAAATCCCAACTACACGTGGATTTGCCATGCATTTCAGCTAATTCTCCATGTACTATTTGAAAAGCAAAACGATTATGAAAATTAGCTCTTTTCCTCCACTTTGCATCTCCCTCACCCACTGCCGTGTTTGGGATATATACCTGGTTCCTCCTGCCAATCCGATTTGGTGCAGGAGACTTCGACGGGGACTTGATGTTTTGAGAGTTCCCGCCATTTTCAGCCATCTTCCCCACACTCATTACTGCTGACATCATGGCATCAATGGAGGACAAGTCAGCACCTTCCAAACTGTTTGGTAAAGTTGATGTCTTGTAACTGTTTAAGCTTTTGAGCTGCTTCTCTGGAATTGTAAAACAGAAAAAAAAAATTTTGCTGAGATTATCTGCTGGAGAGCAAATGGTGTGTTCAACAGCATGCAGCTGATGGAAGAGACATGGTCCATGCCTCAAAGAATTCACAACCTGTGTGATCTGAAAAAGTAAAAAAAACAACAACCCATAGTTCATAAGAGCATGGAGTCCTTTATTAATGGGAAAGCTACTCAAGTTTTAGAAAGCAGAAGCCAAATTGCAACTTTTTCTTTACTTTTGTTCACATGAACTTAGTTTTAAAATCTCCAATACAGTACAGTAGAACCTCAGTGTTGCAAACACCTTGGGAAAGGAAGCTGTTTGTAACTTTGAAATGTTCGTAAAAGAAAACATTATGGTTGTTCTTTCAAAAAGTTGACAACTGAACATTGACTTAATACAGCTTTGAAACTTTACTATGCAGAAGAAAAACATTGCTTTTAACTGTCTGACTTTAAACAAAACAAGCACAGAAGCCGTTTCCTTACCTTGTCACATCTTTTTTAAAAACTTTCCCTTTATTTGTTTAGTAGTTTGTTTAACACTGTACTGTATTAGCTTTTTGTTTGTTGGTGGTGCCTAACTGTGTACTTCTGGTTCCCAATGAGGTGAGTGTTGACTAGTCAGATTGTAACTCTAATGTTTGTAACACCAAGATTCTACTTACAATCAGTAATCCTGGGTTTAATTCAGATTTACCTTAATTATGTTGTCATAATGCAGCATCTTGTGTGGCGTCCTTTGACCACAGTGAAAGACTGGAGCACTAATCATGAGCAGTTGCATTTGCAAACACATTGCCATGGGGTTTGTAGGTGTTCTGGATAGTTTTACATCAAGATACTTCTTGTATAATATAGAACAGGGGTGGGCAAAAGGGCCTCCGCGGGCCGGATCCAGCCCGCCAAGTGGGTGGATCCGGCCAGTGGAAGCCCTGCTGCTCCCCCGGCCCCAGGCCAATTAGGGCCTGGCGGCGGCGGAGTGCCCGAAGCCTTCACCGCTCTGCCCCCGCGCTGCTTGCAGGTAGGGTTGCCAGATGGTTTCAACAAAAATACCGGACACGCTTGACATTACATCACAATCTACATTACATCTTATTTAGAAAATACCGGACATTTATATTTTCTCAATTTGTTTCCCGAACAGAAAGCTCAAATACTGGACTGTCTGGTTCAAAACCGGACACCTGGCAACCCTACTCGCAGGGTGGGGGCAGAGCGGAGAAGGCTTTGCGCACGCTCCCCCGGCCCCAAGTCTTAATTGGCCTGGGGGCAGGAGAGCACACAAAGCCTCCTCCCGCCTTGCCAGGAGCACGTGGCGCTTTGAAGCGCCGCGCACTGCTCGCAGGCCGGGGGGGAAGAGCGGAGGAGGCTACATGCGCTCCCTGCCTCCAGGCCAATCACCCCTGAATGGCCTGGGGGTGGAGGGAGCGTGCCAAGCCTCTTTCAGGGCATGGGTGCCTAGTGGGAAGGGGGGGCAAAGGGGCTCTCCCACCCCCAGACCATGATTGGTCTGGGGGTGGGGGAGCCCCACCCTTTCCCATTTAGGCACCACCTCTTCCAGGATGGCCCAGGGCTGCTTCAAAAATTTTTGAAGTGGCCCCCGCGGGGCAAAAATTATTGCCCACCCCGATGTAGAATATACACAGAATATTTATTTTATATCACATTTATATGTAGGAAGGATATTCTTGTTTCAGATACTGTACTTAAATAGTTGGGGCAATCAGTATGTGGTGTTCCAATTTATGGACATATTATGTAAATGTTAACATACCAGTAAGTCTTTCATATTCTGCTTCAGAAACATAAAACCAACATGCTCTAAAACCCCAGCAGATTTATCAGTCAAGATGAACAGTTGAGAATCTAAGACTTAAAAACTAAGTTCATACTATACGGAGAAAGCCACTAGAGACATGACGTGCGGGAGATATAAAAGGGGACATGTATTCTCGATCCCCTGTATAATACGTTTTGGGAAAAGAGATACATGAACATTATAAACAGGTGTTTCATAAGAGTAAACAATGCTCGGCCAAGTTACTTTGAGCCAAAAAAGAGAGTCTTCATTTGGAAAGCCTTGGAGTGGGGAGTGAATCAGGCCAGGACTACACTAGACCCAGCAGCTCAGCTTAAGGTACACAATGTAGAATACTTAGCTGGAATCGGCTTACCTCAAGCCAAACCTGGTGACCTCCCCACAGCAGGAAGCCAACGGAAGGAAATGCTCCCATTGGCTTCCCTTACTCCTCTCAAAAGCAGGAGTACTGGCTGCTGGCGGGAGCACCCTGTTAGTTTGATTTAGTGAGTCTTAACTAGACTCACTAAATCAAACTTCAGAAGATCGATCGTGGCAGCAGTGATCTTCCATTAAGTGTAGACAAGACCTAAGTAATTAGGTATCTGCTCTCTATATATGTAATGAATAGGGATGGGGAAAACTCTTAAAAGTCTTGCTGATCCTTTCAATTAATGAAGCACTTCTAGTTAAATAAGTTACCTTCATTTTCCTCTCTTGACTGCTGAATAACGAGGTTTTCTTCTTGCTTGCTCGTCTCCCCACTTAGTGTATTAGGCTTAGTAGAGTCTAGAATCTCTATATCACCCTCTAGTACTGTAAGAAGGAAGGGAGGGGGAGAGAGAAAGAGTACATTAACTATGAGGTGGTTTTAACAGAGAAAGACTTCATCCCCCTAGTTTATCTCCCAGATTCAACTAGCAAAAAAGGTGGTAGAGCACATCACAGACACTTCTGACATCTGGCTAAGAATTTCAAGTGTATTCTGCAGCAGCAGAATTCAAGTTCTTACATTCTGAACTTTCCTTTTAGAAGAGTTACAGATTATTCTAACAGATGAATTCATGATGACCCTTTGTTTAACACTAACAATGGAAAGGATTACTGAAATTGCGGGGACCATTCAGCACATGACATTTTTCATTCCTCACACTGACCCAGTTTATCAGGATACTTTTTGGAAAAATTCATAAACTATATTTGCTGGTGGAATTTTTTCCCTCCCCCTTCTCTTTTTTTTGGAAGCTACACATGCACTTATCAAGCTATTGTCAACAACTCTAGTTCTGCGATAAGGACACCTCTCTAGTTCAAATATGCCAGAAGAGAGTTTTTTTAAACCTTTTTAGAGTACAGAGCAGTGGCAGACATTCCAGGAACACAACAAAATGTAGCAAACAAAAAGTGATTCCTGGGGGAAGATTTTTCCTCAGCAAGTAACACTGCAAAACACCATTATAGGTTTAAAAGAGAGTCGCACCATGATAACAGTGAAGAAAAATAGTTCTGTTACTTCACGATTGAAAGTGAACATCAGCCTTTGGAAGCTTTAACATCTCCCATTTCAAAATGATGTCTATCAGCAGGCCTTTAAACGGCATTATGAGTTTTTACTTCCCTATATGCAAAGTCATGAGCACGTCTTACTGTAATTATCCCATTTAAGGGCTAAGGTATCACTGAGCATACACAGTATGTTTGCACTTCTGGAGCACTTTTCCTCAGTGGATCCCAAACCACTGTGCAAACATTAATTAATTATTATAACATTCCAGTGATGCCCACTTTACAGATAGAGAAACAAAGGCATGGAGATATGAAAGGCCCAATTCTTCCATGTTAGCTCATTCTCTCAGTTCCTCATTAAGGAAAGGTGCTTAAGCAGATGGGTAAAAGCTAAGCGAGCAGTCCCTGAGAGCTTGATTCTGCCAGCCTTCCTCACACCAAGTGAAAATATGTGTAACATAAGGAACTACTCAGCGTGAGGTTGGATTAAAACCTAGGAATCCTGACTCTAATCCTGTGGTCCACACAATAGACAATTCAGCCTTCTCTCTAAACCTGACTTCTCAAAATTATGTGTTATACCAGGGGTGGGCAAAAGGGCCTCCTGGGGCCAGATCTGGCCTGCCAAGCAGGTTGATCCAGCCTGCGGAGGTCCTGCCGGACCCCTGCTCCCAGGCCAATCAGAGCCTAGGGACGGGGGAGTGTGCGGCGCTTAGAGTCAACCGACAGGCGGTAGACTCTAAGCGTCGCACGCTGGAGGGCAGGGAGTGAGAGACTTCACACTCCCACGACCCCCACGCCAATCAGGGCATGGGGGCGGAGGGAAGCACGCAAAGTCTCCTCCCGCCCTGACCCTGTCCTGCAAGGAGTGCACGGCACTTAGAAGCGTCACACGCTCCTTGCGGGACGGGGGCAGGGCGGGAGGAGACTTTGCATGTTCCCCTCACCCCCAAGCCCTGATTGGCCTGGGGGCGGAAGGGAAGTGTGCGAAGTTTCCTCCCATTCTGCAACGGACTCGGCACTTAAGAGTCATCTGCCAGCTGCTGCTCAGTTGGCGGGTGACTAAGCGTGGTGCTCCCTTGAAGGGCGGGGGCAGACTTCACATGCTTCCCCCCGCCCCCAGGACCTGATTGACTGGGGGCCAGGGAGCGTGTAAAGTCTCCTCCCACCGCCAGGGTTGTGGGCACCTACAGGGAACCGCCAGCTGTTCAGAACAGCTGGCGGTTTTTTTGGGGAAGGGGAGGGAAAGACTTCACATGGTCTTCCACCCCCAGACCAATCAGGGTCTGTGCCTAGGGAAGTGTCCTGGCCTCGTCCCTTCTGCCTGAGGCTCTGCCCCTTCTGGGACAGCCCGGGGCCACTCCAGAAATTTCTGAAGTGGCCCCCGGTCAAAAATTATTGCCCACCCCTGTGTTATTCGCTCCTGGATGGCGCGCTCTCTCTCTTTCCCAATTTTAATACCTTTCCACTCGATAAGCACTGATTTTTCCTTCTGATGTGGCTCTGATCCTAGGAAGGGCTGAGTATCCAATAGCCTAGGGTTGCAAGTGACCTGCACGTCATTATCAGGCACTCTGTTTTTAGTAGAATTCAAATTAATTTCTTTGTTTATTTTCCTCATTTTTGCACAGTTCTTAGACCAGGGATTTTGTTAGTTGCAGAGTCCGCTTACTTTATTTTGGTCCATAAAAGTGATAGCTTTTTACTTTTTAAATCTTAGCAATGGAAGGGTCATGCAGGAGTCAATTTATTTTAAAAACAACTATAAAAGTAAAAATTACAATATTTCCCCAAAATTTTAAAATTGTTGACAGTGGCCCAAACTTAATCTTGCTTAACAGCATCCCTTTAGTTAATACATTGGAAAAACTAGAAAAAAATATTAAACCATTTTTCTGTTTAAGCAAAAAAAGCAAACTTAGTTCACCCATCTCTCTACCTGAGGACATCAATATCTATTCTTGAATTTTTCACCTAATTACAAATATTCTATCAATCCTTAATTTTTAGGCACTTCCTAAAACAGTAAAAAAAAAAAAAACCCTATTTAAATCACTGTGAAAATAGAGTGTGGTTCAAGGTAGTTTAAAATACTGCAAAAAGCCTTTTCAGATAAATGAATTCTAAATTCCTAGCATTGTTTTTAGTAGTATTAGTGTTTATTCAAACTGATCATCAGAAAGAAATAAAAGGGCAGATGTGCAAACATCAGCCTGAAATCTCACCTTCAGTTCTGCAATCTCTGTGCAAGTATGCATTATGTACATATTTCAGAAAGGGCACAATACAGTAAAATTGCAGCTCATTTCAGCTTCTGTGTACAAATAGTTATTTTATGTCTGAAACAAAAATACAACTTTCTGCCAACTCAAACAAGATGTTTGGATACTGATCTTGTTTTTAAAACAGGAGACCAATTTTTTCCTGTACATTAAAAGCTTCCTAGTTTGCAAACAGTTTAAAGAATGAAACTTAATTTCTGCAAAAAGCAAGTATTACTGGAGTAGACTAAATATATTCCAGTGATGTTGTGGAAAGGAAAAAATATACCACTGAAACAAAAAGACAACAGCATGCATTGATTCTGGAAGCAGAACTTCTATTTGCAATGGCATATAGCAACAATAAGAATACTAGGCCAAATCACTTCTTCCTGTGGGAAAACCCATGGCAGGGAGGGGCCTTGGGGCAGGAAAATTCAGTGAGGTCTCTTTTGCAAAATGTATTGCGCATCTGTGTGTGTGGGGGGGGTACATTCTTCCTGCCTGCAAGTAGAAAGGAGAGGATTTGGCCCATTGAATCTATATCAGGGAATTTACTGGGGAGACAGAAACAACAGTGTGGAAGTTCTATAACTGCACAGCTACAGGATCGTCTGTCTCCTGAAGCTCTCAGGGATTCCTCTGCTTATTGCTGTCCTGTGCATTTATCTCCTGCCCAAAGAAGGAAATAGGAAGGTCCACAGTGAAGTGGGAGCTCAGCTTGGGAGCAAGTACAACTTCAGGCTATAGTCATCTAAATTAATTCCCTACGGACTAAGCATTCCCATCCCCACTCAAAAATCTGTCTCCCTCCTCCCCCCTTCACACACACACACAAATTCAGAGACAGACATATGACTGCAGATTCCCTAGCAAGAATCTGTCCCTTCCCTCTGATCCTGGCTGCTCAAATTGTGCTGTGGCATCTGTAAATGGCTGAGGCCATATAGGACCACAGAAAGCTAAGGGCTGCAAATAACTGTTTGCGATAAACGCGAGATCTGAAACAATTGACAATCAGCTTTGATGGGGCGGTAAAGCCGAGGCCTGAACAAAAATCATGCAAAACGTGTTGCTTTCCATTCAGTCTGAACAGGAAGGCATTTGCTAGATCTATTTCCTCCTTTGGGATAAAATGAGACTCCACAGTATGCAGACGCTTCACCCATCGTCAACATTTACTCCCTCCTTCCCCCTTCTCCTCCCCCACCTCCGGTTTTATCTGAAAAGAAAATAGTTCTTGATGGTTACAGCATCTTCTCCTTTCATTTTAAAAGCACTATTGAGAGAGCAGCAGGAGAACCTTGGTTACAAGCTTTAATTGGGGGCTTGAGGGTGGGAAGAGGGAAGGAAGAAGAGCTGATGCTTCTTCATAGTCACTTGGCTCACCACAGAGAAGCGGCTAGAGAAGCAAAAAGTGTGCCCCGACCCTTTGGAGCTATTACAAGTTTTTACTACAGTTTGTTCTACTGTCTTGCACATGAGCGCTCCCTTTGGACTAGATAGGAAGAAGCACACAATACACTCAGTATGAGCAAGGAGAGGGAAACCCTGATGTATAGCACAAAGCAGCTCGTTGTTCTGCTTAAAAAAAAAAAACAACAACCCATATTAATGTTTAAGTACAAGCCGAAAATTAATTGGGCCATAGAAAATTTAATACTTTCAGCCAAACACATTCTTGGTTTCATTAAACACATTATGTTCTATGTGATGGATAATCTTTTCTTTTGGGGATGAGGGGATTCCCATCTTAAAAAACACACACTACATGCATTTCATGTTCCTTTCTGGGCCTAAAAAGCATCACTACTCCTACTTACCATCCCCCTAAAATGACCTACTTTTTCAATTAGAAGTGGAACAAAAGATGGACACCTCACAAGTTGCAATTCACTTCCATTTAGAAGTCCAGTACCTAACCTATTCACCATTAAAGTTGCACTCGGGTCTTCAAATTAGGACTTGAGTGAGACTTTAGTAGTACATAGGTCTCGTGCTGAATCTTTGCACAGGAACAAATTTCACTCTGCGAGTGCAATGGGAAACTGTTTCTCCCCACTCATTCTCCCATGCGGTTGGTCACATCAAAAGCAGGACTGTAGTTTTAGCAAAATTTTGCATCGAAGCCTCCAGAGTCACTGGGAGATCAGGAAGAAACAAGCTGGCTGGGAAGAAGAAAGAGTGATACTATTCAATATCACTGCCTCAAGCAAAGGAAAACCAAAGAAAGTTTTCCAACTGACCTTTTTTAATACCAAGTCTGCCCTGGCTACTGAAGTATTGGTGCTGGCGAGGCCCCAACGGCAGAGAAGTTTACTGGTAGCGTCACCTCACTGTCACCACTGCTGGAGCAACAGTACAGAGCAGCCTAAATGAAAAGAAAAGCAAAAAGAATAAGACAGCGGAACAGGACTTTATGGTGATAGTTCTTTCTGCTAATTAGCATTCAGTCAAAACAGGCACAAAGACTATTTCCCAAAATGTCTGACTACACAAACGCAAATGTCACTCTAAATGCACGAAAACCAGAGCAGCACATCTTTAAGGATACCCTAAGTGAAGGTATACTTTGTTATGAGATTCTGATGTTGTTATTCATATTAGGGTTTGTTAGCAATGTTTGGTGTATTTATATAACTATGTCTATGTAAGTGTAATGATTCATACTTTTGCTTTGTTGAAAAAAATTACCAAGCCTTCACTCTCAAAGACCCTTCAATAATCCACATGCTCAGGGCTTGACAAGTGGCAGCGAGTCCCGCTCACCAGCCGCGCGGTTTGGTGCGCTGCGCATGCGCAGACCGCACTGCGCATGCGCTGATTGTGCTGTGGCACCGTGCCGAGCTAAAATCTACTCGCCACGGGCGAGTAGATTGCCCTAATTGTCGAGCCCTGCACATGCTTATTTTTCCTCTATAAGAGCTTAGATAACAAAATACATACCTACTAGGGATGTTAAATATCAGTTAATTGAATAACCTCATGAATTCTTATCGGTTACTCAACTATTCTGTAGTCCACGGGGGTGGGGCTGGCAGCCAGTGTGCTCCAGCCCCACGCCAGAGGAGCCCCATGCCACTCTGCACTGCTGCCTCTGTATCAGAGGAGGCAGTGTGGGATGCCAGCTGAGAGCCAGTTTAAAAACCAGCTCCCCTCGCAGGCCAGCTGCCGGTCGCCTCATGGTGCTGCCTCTGATACAGAGGCAGCAGTGTGGGGTGGCAGCAGCCCCCGTTTAGAGGGGAGTCTGAGCTCCTGGACCCACCATGAGCTGTAACGGAGCCAGGTTGCCTGCCCACCTGGCTCCTAATACACTTTAAATGCAGAGCCTCAGCGGGGGTAGGTCCCAGACTTGGCGCAAGCTGGGACTGAGCCAGGCTGCTGGCCAGCCTGCTAAAAAATATACTGGCAAGGGAGGCAGGAAGGAATGTGTGTAGTCTAAAGCATTAACCTATAAGCTTTGGCTTATCAGTTAATCGACTACACTATTACATCCCTAATACCTACCCTAAAAGTATGTAGGATTGGTCACATGGGCAAGTTAATGAGGTTGAAGAAAATACAGCTCTCTGATTCACAATTGTGTTATTCCAAGTGGATAATGTAACTATACTGAAACCAATGCAGTTATAGTGATGCACAACTAACATGATGCACTGGTGAACCTATCCCGACATTTCTTAGATATATTCACCAGTACACTCTAGCTTCCCTATGCCACTTCTGACACACAAAGCAGCACTAGTGTAACTATGTATTTGATCCCTGTCTTGTCTTTTGTGCTTGATTTCTTAACTTTAAGGTTGCATCAATGTTTCTGTATTGTACAGTTATTTACAACTGTGCACCGTAGGTGTGAAACATTCCCATTCTGATTGGGTAGCATTTTGCACAAGTGTCAGTGACTACACAAGGTGTGAGGCACCAGAGAATCAGATATCAGATGATGATCACTACTAAGACACCCATACTTAGGTCAGAAAGTTGCTGAAGAGTGTAAACACCCTTCCCAAACTGGCAGCAATTGCACTTGTGTACCGAGTATGAAACTGCTAGCTCGTGACACTGAAAGCTAGTCAGAAGAAACTCCTTACATCCTCACTGCTCACTCTGTTTCTGGGTTTAGCTCATTTAACAACCAAGTCCCAGGAAATAGGGTTCTACCTGTTTCAGTATCTTCAAGAACTTGCTCAAGTGAAGAGGAGATCAGGACTCGAAAGAATCTGGATAATGTTGTTTGCAACCCTAAAATTATCAGCTACACAAGCCAGGGCAAACAAGCAAGCAACAAACTGAAGGCTCACAAAAATCAGGAAGGAGTTTTTCATCCATCTTCTCTCTAACCCCTCATGCTATAGCATGTCATGACTGGAAATGAGGAGGCAGCTGCCTTCCTTCTAAGCAGGAGGAAATGACAACCATCAGGGAACGAACACTGGATTAGATGGACCTTTGGTGTAATCCGGTATGTCTATTCCTATATTCCCTCTGCTTGTTAACGAGAGACACAAAAGCATTACTGTGTCTGCCATAAGAACTGCTTTGCATGTGTTCTGAAAGCTAAGACAGCTGTGTGAATGACTTAGCGTTCCAGGAAGTAGATGTGTTTCTTGGCTTTAAGTCTGGTTTATTTGCTTTAGACGGAGTGGCAAGCCATGCAAGTTCCCTTCCTCCCAGAGTGGCACTGGCTGCAAGAATACTGAGCTGCTTGAGACTTCACATAGCATCTTTCAGTAAACAGAGGAGCATTTCCCAGTTCTGGACATTATTCTGGTCTTTGGACAATCTTGAATCATAGAATACTAGAACTGGAAGGGACCTTGAGAGGTTGAGTCCAGCCCCCTGTCCTCATGGCAGGACCCAGTGCTGTCTAGACCAGGGGTGGTCAACCCATTTAACATAGAGAGCTGAAACAGCGGCAGAAAAAATGCGAAGAGCCGCACCAGAATTGTTGAGCCCCCCCCCCAGAACAGAATTGTCAAGCAAAAACAAAAAAAATTTTAAAAAGGAGGCTGCCCCTTTAAGATGGCTGCCATCTTGGGTGCCATTTTGAAAACTCTGCAGCTCTGACCTGGTAAGCACAGGGAAGCCAGGAAGGAGAGGGGGAGGCCGGGGAGGCTTCGTGAGCCGCACTTTTGGGGGGCAAGAGCCGCATGCGGCTCGTGAGCCGCGGGTTGGCCACGGCTGGTCTAGACCATCCCTGACAGATGTCTCTCTAACCTGCTCTTAAATATCTCCAGAGATAGAGATTCCACAACCTCCCTAGGCAACTTATTCCAGTGTTTAACCACCCTGACCCTAATGTCCAACCTAAACCTCCCTTGCTGCAGTTTAAGCCCATTGCTTCTTGTTCTATCCTCAGAGGCCAAGGAGAACAATTTTTCTCCCTCCTCCTTGTGACACTCTTTTAGATACCTGAAAACCACTATCCTGTCCCCTCTCATTTCACTGGGTAAAGAGACTTTTCTGGAGAAAGACTGACAAGAACATGGCAGTCTGAGACAATACTGGTGAGAGCAGCACCAGGGACTGACAGAATAACTTGCACTGCTCCCTTCCTCAAGCATCAAACCTTGGGGCAGAGCCTGGGGGAGAAGTATTCTAGTCAGTTCTGTATGGGTTCTTACACAGCACTCATCATTATAATAGCTGAGCTCCTGCTAGCGCTCTGTATCTTTTGGGGATGCCTTAGCAGAAGCCTCACGTCTACACTGGGGTGAAGATACGAATCACGCCCCCAAGGAGAATAGCCTTATATACAGCCAGGAGCTGTTTCTGCAGGGATGCCCTGAAGAAACTGAGGAAATGCCTTCCCTGTAGTGGCTCCTGGATCCCCTTTCCCTCACTATGCAGCAGTGAGAAACCACAGTTGCCCTTTGTCCTTGGGGAGGTAAAGGGGTACATGTTAGAGCCATCTAGTGGTGTGTTCTGATAAGTAGTGCCTCAGCTATCAAAGCAGCACTTGGCACTCACACTGGCTCAACCAGGAAATTTCTTTTATTGAATCAACTTCTGTTGGTGTGAGAGAGAGAGAGAGAGAGAGAGAGAAATTTTCGAGCTTATACAGAGCCCTTCTTTAGGCCTGGGAATGGTACTCAGGAGTGTGACAGCTAACTACAAGATGGAACAGATTGTCTACTTATGCTAAACAATCTGTTCCATCTTATAGTTAGCTGTCACACTCTGAGTATCTTTCCCAGCACTGAAGAAGAGCTCTGTGTAAGCTCGAAAGTTTCTCTCTCTCTCATCAGCAGAAGTGGATCCAATAAAAGATATTACCTCGCCCCACCTCGTCTCTCTAATATCCTGGGACTGACTGGGGTACAACAACACTGCTTTCGATCAGGAGAGACAGGTTGGGACTATAAAATAAGGAAACGTGGTCTAAAATGCAGCAGGCAGACAGGCTTATCGTTGGCTCCTCTTGTTTGCTAAAAAACTAAAATGAAACAAATGCACGTGAACCATAATATAGCCGATCATTAATATGAACACACTTTGGGAAGGCTGTGTATGCCGAGATGTCGGCTACTGCTTTAAAAGGAAAGGATGGCCAGGCACTGTACTCCAACTTATGCAAGGGATTTCTCATCCAGGAGCCTCTACAATAGAACAGATGGATTAAAACTGGAAGAACCAGGTGGAAAGCTTGTGGTGAAAAGCAAGAAACAAACAAAACTTAGAACCCAAGACAAAGTGCTCCTGGATTTGAAAAATGTCTGCTGAAGAAAAGCTATGGGGGCTACTTGCAGGCAGAGCTGGACAACGGTGACAGAGAGGCTGAAATCCCACACAGTATAGCCAGTCCGAGCCATGGGATTCCTGCTGTAAAATGAACAGGACGGGAGAGAGAACCTGAGGAGAGGCATGATGCTGCAGCTTTGCCCTTTAAAGGCAGGCCAAGAACAGGCATCTGTGTTCCATGCAGTGCAGCCAGAGCCTGCAATCAATTGTTTCTGAGGGAAGCTACAAACCGGGACTTCTGTGTCTTATCAATTGGTCATGCAGATGCATAGGCATCCACTGAAATGACTCAGTAGGGGACAATTGGTCTGGCTGTTCTTATTACAGCATGGTGAAAACAGCAGTCGTAGTAATGCAAAGACGAAGGAAAGCCACAAACTGGCAATGTCGAATTGCTCACTGGCAATCGGTCTTTGCACCTGTTGGTTGAGGAGGGGCGGCCTGTCAGTCCCAACTGGTGGATCAGATGAGCAGAAGTGTATCAGACATCACTCTTCAGTTTAAAACCCTGCCCTGAAGCTGTTCAGGGCGTCTTTCCTCAAGGATTTAAGATGAGAGGGTTTGAAACTCAGATGTGCGTGTCAGGCACTAGTTTGTGCAGCACTTCATGTCCTAACCTTGCACTCTTTGCCATGTGGCTGGAGTTGTGTTGGCTGCAACAGGAACAGGCTGAGGAAGGATCAGAGGAAGGCTGGATCATCAGCGTGAAGCATGCACAGGAAGCAACAGCAGATCTCCTGATAATGCTTTTGCATCTGGGGGGGGGGGGCCCCCGGTCACGATTTTTTACCTCCTTAGAGGGATTTTTTTTAAACAGACTCACCGAAGGCTTGGCTATATGGGAACTTTTAGCAATACTGTCACTCTGGAAGCATCATAGCTGAACTGCAAAAATACACTCTTATCCCAGAATAAGCGTCGACATGGGGAGTCTATACCAGCACAACTATACTGGTATAATTATGCCAGTCAGTTTCCCTTTGTAGGCAAGCCCTAAGTGGACAGCATAAGCATAGTTTGCCAAGGATCCTTGAAGAAACCCTGAAATTCTGCTGCTGGTGCAATGCCTCTGCCACGACCCATCTCCTTTTATTGCAAACTCCAGTTCCCTCTCTCACCTCACTCATTTGGGAACAGCTTACAGGGTTGCACACCAAAACGCTTTGCACTTAACGAGATAATTTAGTAAAACGGTGCCTGTCATTACAAACTAGGGGAATAAAAATATCTGGGATCCCACCTATCATTATTTTATCATGCCGTGTCTAACCTGATGGAGCCATGTCATAATGAGCATCACAGCTTTTGTTAAAACAAAAAGTGTCGTATGTATGTTTCTAGCCCTCAAAGTTGTGAAGAAAAGCTGGAAAGCATGAAACCTACAGGTAAAAACAAAACAAAAAACCCTAGAAATTTATTTTTAAAAAGTCTTACGCCCTCAATCGTGTGTGTGTGCGCGCGCACGCAGGAAAAAAGTTTATCGGATCAAATTGTTTTAAGAATGTGCAGCTCTTCTCACTGCTCTTTTCCAGGGAGTGTGCCTTGCTGACAGGATTAACTACTGCCAGACTCACAAAGCTGGGAGACAGCTGCCACATGGCAGCCATTTATTACAAAGCACCACTCCTTTAAAGTCAGGAAAGAGACAGACCCTCTAAATTTTCCATTGTGTTATCAGCAGGGTTCCCCTGCTCCACAGGCTTTAGCCACTAGGGTTTTTCTAACCACACACTTCCTTTTCTCCCCATCATCATTGTCCTGTTGTCTTCTCTTCCATGAACACAGGAGCTTTCCTCTCTACTGTGTATTCCAGACCAAAAAACAGAACAACCCGCACCCAACCTCTTAAAACAGTTACAAGATCAGAATTTCTGTATAACTCACATACACACTAACTCACTCCTCCACCTGACAATAAATTTTAATTAGAATGTTTTAATTTAACACCAAGGTACTATAATAAAAATTCTGACCCCACACATGTGATTTCTTACCCATGCTTAAAGCATGCTTCTTTACACCTGCCCTTTAATTTAAAACATTGACTATGAATCACAGAACCCTATCGTAGGCTGCTTTCTAAACCACTGCCTAGTGTCATTGACCTCCTCCTAGCCCACATGACCACGACCGACCGGGCAGACACACATTTCTTTCCTTCTTGGAACAGCCTAAAACCTGACCCACTTACAAGCCACTATCCAGCACTCTTGCATCTTGTTCTCTAAATAGGTTTGCAGATAACATCATTCCACTCTGAGCCAGACACGCCAAGGTATCACACCCATTATTTCCATTTAGATTAGATACTCAATTGTATGTTAGTCATTCCCTCTCCTTCTGTGATTTCCACCCCACATCGGAGATGCAAGCCAACTATGTAAACTTAACTTTGTTCATTCTACATACACTTGCTACATATGAGAGAGAGCAACAGGTCACTCAAACTGAAGCTCGGGTGGGTGCAAGGATCCTAGGAAAATACACAAGATTCCAGTGAATGACACAGCCATACAGGAAATAAGACATTATTGGAATTTGGGAAGCATCGTTACAGAGAATGGCAGATTGGAAACTGAAGTTAGAACCAGAATAGCAAGAGTGAAATAAATGTTCTGGAAGAATAATCATCTGATGAGACTGGGCATCTCTCTCCATACGTATACAATTTTTTTCCTGCGGGACGACAGAGCCAAGTCATCATGTCACTCTGCATCCCCAGGAGCCCTGACCACATGACCACTCCATAAATAGGGTGTGTGTGTGGCTCCATCCCCGTGTGCTCCCTGGAGCAGCTTCCGCCTGCCTTTGGGCCCCGCTCCCAGACTGCCTGGCCCATGCACCTGCCATGCAACTTTGCTCTGTGCGTCCCAGCCAGTGCTTGGTCTGCACGCTGCACGCATGCTGCAGGTCTCCCCCGCGAGCAAGTGGCTCTGGCATGTGCCGGTGACCCTGGCCCAGTGTGCTCTCCCAGGATCTCCGTCTCTGTGCGCCCCCTGAAGCAGCATCCGCTCCCAGCCTGCCTGGCCCTGCTGCGTGACTTGGCTCTGTGTGGCTCAGGTGCGCTCTCCCAGCAGCCCCAGAGAACGGGGGAAGGGCAGGCTGGGACTGCCACACCTTGGCCCAGCCCTCCCTGGCAGCCGGGGAGAGAGCCAGAGCTGCCTATCCCCAGACACAGGAGGGCTGGTGAGCGTAGTGAGCAGAAACACCGCCCCCTTCTAAAGCTAAAGATTCAATTTTGACATAAAAATCTACATTTGGTCAGTATTCAACTACAGCTATGAATCACAGACATTCAAATGATAAACAAATAACAGACCTTCAAATTTTGATGCTACAGGAGAATTTTGAAAGATGCAATTTGCAGGGTACATTTTAAGAGGTTCAGAGGTTGAAGCATGTTTACAGGCCCTGGGAGGGAAAGCTGAAGGCAGAAGTCGACGAGGCAGAAAAAGGAGGTTCATAGATGGACAATGTGGGATACTGGGTGGATCAAAAGGACTATTCATCAACAGAGAAACTAGCAGAGGACCATACAGAAAGGGCTACTGTACAGCTGCACTACTGTAGTGCTTCTAGTGAAGACACTCTAAGCCAATGGGAGAGTTGTTGGCTTAGTAACTCCTGCCTCCGTGATCAGCAGTGTTACATTGGCCGGAGAACCTCTCCCGCTGGCTGCCTGCGCCGCCACTTAGATTGCTATAACTTACATCACTCACAGGTCTGTATTAGTCACACCCCTGAATGGCATAAGTTATACCGAAGTAACCTGTAGGGAGACGAGGGCTCAATTATGGAGCTACATAAGAGGAAGAACAATCACAGCAGTCTATCTTTCTACTCATCCTCACTGTAAATACACAATATGAAGAGATTGTAATTCCTAGCATATGATGTTCTGCTTGTTTGTAGAGCCCTGCAAATCCACCGATATTCGCTTTATATCTGTGTGTAGATGTGGACATCAATGGCTCATTTTTGCAGATAAGGACGCAGATACAAATTTTATATCTACACAGGGCTCTACTTGTTTGGACCAAAATAGCACCCTGTGAGCTGTTCTTTCCACCAGCCTTACAGCTATTAGGAAACATCAGGACAGTTGCAATGTGCCTCATTCTAGACAGACATTTAGGCACACTCCTATATTTCCTGGCAAGCTGGTTGAGTGTTTGTTGCTGGTCCTAAACCACCCTGGACTCTCCCATACAGAAAGAAGGAATTCTACTGCTCATACATTATATCTACAGATGATAAAGACAACTCTTTGAACAATCCATTTATGAAAAGGGTAACTTGCTTCCTTCTCCCTTTGAGGTACGTATTGAATTCCAAAATATAGCTTGTTTCAGACCTAACCACCACAATTACACTTATGACTGAATCTGGAGACATAAACACAAGGTCAATCATATAAAATATCATATGAAAAGAAAAAAGCAAAGTCCTCTGGCAGGATGGTGTTAGTTTGTTACTGAAACTAAGTTAATCAGTTTTCAAATTACATATATACACTCTGTACATCAACAGTTAATGTTAATTCACCTAATGGTCCTGTCATTCAAAGGCACTAGGATGAGCACTGTGTGTGAGAAACACCCCCTCCTCCCCCCCCCCCACACACACACTGGTTCCAATTCTAAGATTAAGTTGTTTATAACTCCTGACCACACGGGTTGGTTCTGCATGCACTTATACCAGTTTTGAGCTGGTTTATGTTGTAAAGTGTAATTTCACTGAGTTGAGTGCTGCCACTCATAACTTGCACCAAGGTAAGAGGAAAAATCAGGCCAAGACTATGGAAGAGGCCTGATGAAAGTTAGCAAAGGTTTACAGAATGCTTGACTGAAAGGCCAGTTGGACAGAAAGATGACATTCTCATTCAGAAAAAAAGGGGACACACACACACACACACACACACACACACACACTTGAATTTGTACTTTCCTTTAGAGACACAAACATAGCAAATAATGAAGTGATGGAAGCAAATGCTCCAAAATTAGTCTCCTTCCAGTTTAGACATCATCCCCTTGTAGTATAATGTTTCAGTGAGATCCTAATAGAACAGAGCTAATTAGGTCAAGGGAGATCGATCGCCTAGTATAACTGAAGAGGTTGAATCTCTGGATGAAGTAGTAAGTATATATTTGAATTAGTTAAAACAAGAAACCTGCAGGGGAAAGTAATACCACCAGTTCTGAATCAATGTTATCAGTATGATGTGGCAGCAATCTGGTTAACTAACCTGCTAATTTCATATATGGTGATGTGGTACAATTT
Organism: Rafetus swinhoei; assembly: GCA_019425775.1. Classification (NCBI taxonomy): domain Eukaryota; kingdom Metazoa; phylum Chordata; order Testudines; family Trionychidae; genus Rafetus; species Rafetus swinhoei. Next base: position 113,993,722 of record CM033424.1, read on the forward strand.
ATCTACTAAGAACTGGGCTGAGGCCACTAGACTCATTTCACTTGTTCCCTAATTCAGACTTCAAATGAAGTTTCAGAAAGCAAGAGAAGGTAACATCATCACTTGTCATTTAACCCCAAGTCAAACAGTATCTAAGGGTACATCTTAGGAATGTTAAATTGTGAGTAATTTACTAATTGAACAGTTGATAGGGCACCTCCTTAGGGCTGTTGCTACACTTCAAAGGCAAAAGCACCACACGGGAGCCTGGGGTTAGCAGGGGGGGGCGGGGGGAGAGGGGAGGACTTCCCCACTGACCCCGAGCTCCATGCGGTGCTGCCGCTTTGACGTATCCCCATCTCTACACACACCCCTTTGCTGCCTCTTTCTGATAGAGGCAGCAAGGGATGGGGGGAAGCGACTAGTTGACTCGACTATACTATCTGATAAGCATTTGCTTATCGGATAGTTGACTAGTCCTTCACATCCCTAGTACATCTACACTGCAATTAGGTACCCACACTATCCTATGCCAGCTGTCTCGGGCTTGTGGTGCTTTTTAACTGCAGTGTAAGCACTGAAACTTGGGCTGGAGTCTGGGCCCTACGACCCTGCAAGGTGGGAGGCTCCAAGAGATCTTGGCAGCCAAAGCCCAAACATCCAATTAAACTGCCTCTGTGCCCAAGCATCACAAACCCAAGTCAGCTGGGAATGGCCAGCCATGGATGCCTAATTGCAAGGTAGATATACTTAAATAGGTTCTTCCATATCTAATTACTATGATCCTGTACTATCTACTATATATTAGAGTGTGTGCATCTGTCTGTGTGTCTATCCACAAGTCCGTTCATTCAAGATTTCCTCCTAAATGGTAAGACCTAGGGCCTCCAAATGTGGTTTGCAGCTTCCTCTTATCATAACTTAAAGCAAGGTCAGGGTTTGGTTGTGCTGAAAAAATGGGATATGCCTGGAATTTGATTGTTTCTCATAAAATGGAAAGAAGGGTCTGGTAGAAGGGAGAGTTATACTGTAGAATGACCACAGGGTGGGGACAACAAGGGACTAGAGATGGGGACCAGGACAGCTATAACCCCATTGGGCCAGCAAGAGGGTGCGGTGGAGAAAGGGACATCTATTTACTAGGGATGTCAATGGTTAACTGGTTAACCAGTGGGGCAAGGGGCTGCTCCAGCCTTGTTGGGAGGGGGCTCCAGGCTGGCCATGATGGGGCTGCTGCAGCCTAATCCGGCTGGAGCGCCCCCCTCCCCCGCCCAGTTTAATCAGTTAACCAGTTAAACTTAATATTTAACTAATTAAACAGGATTTTACATCCCTACTATCTACTATATATTTTAGAGAGTGTCTGTTTGTGTGTCTGTCTGTCTGTCCCCCCAGGCAGGGGACATGCATCCCTCCCCCACTGTGTCCGCAGCAACAGCAGCGACCATGGAGAGGCACTTCTAACCCAGCCCCAACCTGCTGCAGCGACAGAGAGCTGGGGTTCTCCTCTCTCCCCCAGACAGCCTGCATACTGAACCCCTGTTTCCCAGCCCCACCCCAGAGCAATGATTTAAATGCAGAAAAACAAAACAAAAAAACCCCCACCCTTATTTGAGTTAAGGACCGGAGCAACGCTGGGTAAATCTTCTAATATAATTTATAAAGGTAAATAAAGTACACACAATAAACCAGGGCGGGATGCGGAACATGATTTACAGGATGAGTTTTGTTACAAACACAAAATACTACAAAAAATAGTAACTTCAAACATATCCCATAAAATTCTGTATGTGTCGTCATAGTCAAAACTACAGATGCCAAAAAGTCTATAGATTCCCCACCAAATCCTCTCTTATAGCCGGAAAATATCACAAACAAGGTTATTTCTGAAATAACAAAGGACTTTAAAATAGCAGCAAGACAGCTCCTAGAAAGGTGTGTGTGTGGGGGGGGGGGGGGGGGTTAATTGTGAGGATTAGCACATCTGTGAGGGAAGTCAGAAGTTCTATCTTGGCTGTGTTTCATACCTCACTAAACCCAAGGGAGTGATCAGTTCATAATTGTGCTCCCTAGGGTGCCTAATTGCTTAGCTGCCTTACCAAAACAAAATGACTGTGCCAGCGTAAGTCGCACTAAATTACAGAAACACTATCCAAAGAATAGCAAAACCGTGTTTGTTCTTTTATACTAGAACCAGCAAAGATTACATTTTGGTCACATATGGCACACACGGAACTCAGAAGACCTAAATTTGAGCACGTCCTTGCTACTAAATTGGTAACAAATGCTCTAAGCACTCTCTTTCCCAAGACACCAATACTGTCATAGCAGGGAAAAGAGAGAGGAAAAATACAGTAAATAGAGATCAGATGACTTGAAATAATCATTCCATTCATTTAAACTCTTCTCCTAATTACTGAAGGCCCTACAATCAGGAAGGAGCTTCAGATATAAAAGTTGAGAAGAAAATAGCTGATTGGATTCTAGAGGCATTTGAAAATAAAAGCCCCCGTCAGTAGCAGACATGATTGCTTAAAAGCTTGAGAAGGCCACTGGTGGCTGTAAAGTAGCTATGTGTATAGTCAAGGAAGCCTTGTTTAAATAGTTGTTTGTGATGAAACAAAGAGTCCGATTCTCCTCTCACATACTGGTTTTATAGCAGCACAACTCCACCATACTCAGTGGAGATGCTCAAGATTTACACCAATGTAAGTGAGAATAGAATGAGGCCCAACATCTTTCAAAGCACTTGAATAGCATAAATAAGAAAGAACCCTTTTCAGCAAGAAGACCCCAGTTCTTCCCTGTCTCTATCTTTTCTTAACAGTTTGCCATGCAGTAATAGGAGGCAACCCCAGCTGCAACAGCCTACACTTTTATCTTCTGCTGACCAGGCAACGACACAAAGCTGAGTGCTGGATTTCCTGCTGCTTGCCGAAAGGGGCTGTTCGGCTTGTTTAAATATTGCTTGCCTTGAGAGCTTTGGAGTTGTGCCCAAGCAATGTACTGTATCTTCCCAGCATCCATTTCAGCATGTACTTTAAAGGTCTCTAAGTTCGGTGTACTATGCCCTGCCTCGCTGCGGGAGGGGCCTGATGCCTTTAGAAAAGTCATCTTGGTTTTTTTTCAAATCTATTCACGTGCCATGTTCTGGTGCAGAGCTAACAAAGGGTCCCCACCCCCACACTGAAAACACACCTCACATTTAATTCAACAAAGGAAAAATTTCAAACTATTTAAATCCGAGTAAAGTATGTTCTGGTATGAAGGGTTATTGCGAGGAAGAAAACAAATGCCATGTATTGTCTATGAACGGTTATCAATGCTCAGGGCACAAACATCCTGAGATAAAGCAGAACCAGCAGCGGTGCATTATTTTCAATCACAGAGATGACCTACAGCAGCGGTTTCCAGCCACCAGTCCGCAGATGGGTGGCAGGCCGCGAATCCCTGCCTGACAGGCCATGGCACTCTGCCAGGGCATGCCCCCAGCTGCTAATAAGCCCCGCCCACTGAGGGAGCTCCATTTACTATAAGGCGCGCGCCTGCACATGTACTAAAAATTCTCCTCCCACCCTCCCATGGTGAGTCGTGCTGCAGACTGCCCCGCGTGCCACGGCTGGAGCCCGCCCACAGTGAGGCTCTCTCTACTGTGGCAGCCTCACCTGCCCCGCGGCAGCCATATGGCCCGTTTGGCGGGGCTGCTTGGCGGGCAGCTACCCCGTATCCTTTCTCTTGCAAGCAGCGTGTTCAGGACCAGGGAGTGGAGCTTTCGCAGACATGAGCATCCCAGCCTTTATCGATACTGAGGAGGATCAGGTTAGAGGCCCCGGGGAGCCATGCTGGGTGTCCGCAATTACCTCCCCACCTCCAGCAGGGCCTGGCTTCCCCCGTGGAATCTCCCCTGCCAGCTCTGGCCTGCACCACGTGTCTGGCTGCTTCCCAACGTTCCAGGGTGCCACAGCTGGCAGGGCCAGTCGGAGTTGTGCAGGGGGAGCCAGGCTTCCCAACTCAAACCAGCAGGAGTCAGGGGGGTGTTAGTACTGTCCGGCTGTCAGGTAGGTGCCGTGGGCCCCAGATACGCATGGGCCAAGTGACCCTGCAGCTCTGGGTCCCGACTGTCAATGACCTGGGGAGGAACCCTGGAGCCTCCAGAAACGTGTGTCCGCCCCTGTCACCTGTGTCGCAGACACCGCCGATCCCGGGCATGTGTCGGGGGCTGGGCTGTCGCCAAGCCTGGCAGGGCAGGGGCGGGGTCTCCTCTCGGACGTGGAAGACCAGTTCGCTGCATGGCGAGAGGACCATGAGGAGCCTGGCATTGCAGACTCAGAGCAGCAGCAACCCGGGCAGCAGCACTTGGCTGGTGGCTGGGAGGCAGCACAGGGCTAGGTGAGGGGGGCAGGGCAGGCACTGGGGGCTCTAGGGCGGGACTAGTGCTGGAGGACTCTGGGGGTGGAGAGCTCTAAGAGGCAGAGGGCTGTTACTGTGGGCTCTGGGGACGGGGCTAATATTGGGGACTGGGGGCAGGCTCTGGAGCGGTTGGGTGCAGTGGAGCTCTGGATATAGGAGGCTGGCACTAGGGGCTCTGTTGGGGGTCTTTAAGGAGCAGGGGCTGGCACGGAGGCATTTGGGATGAGGGCTGGCACTGGGGGGGTTGGATACAGGGGACTCTGGGGTCAATGGCTGGTACTGGGGGTAGAGGAAGGGTGGGGAGCTCTAGGGGTTAGGGCTGGCACTGGGGGACTCTGGAGGCCGGGGCTTTTGGCGGATGGGTAACACTGTATTTGTATATTCTTTATGCATATGCAAACATGCCAAAAGTTTGTGAATGGATTTGCCAGTCCCTGGTATCAAAAAGGTTGGGAACCACTGGAGCTACAGTACAGTGATTCCAAGTTACACTTGGTTTAAAAAGTCTCCAGATTTTCTTTTAAGCCACACAACTATTTACTTGTTGTTCGGGACAGTGAAATCCTGAGCCCATATGACATGACTACTAATCAATCTACAAATGTGGCCTGGTGAGTGCATGTCCATGTGAAGCTTACACAAACAACATCAGTGATCACAGCCCAAACATAAGCCTTTAAATTTGCAAGGACACACCTCAGGAACAGCAAGGCCAGACAGACTAAGAAGAGCTGATTCATACTTCCTGAGGAGGTCTGATTCTGTCAGCATGATCCTGGGTCCTGGGAGGGGGAAGGGGGCGGTGGAGGAGTCTGCTGGAATGGCATTGTAGTGGCACAGCATGATCACAGTGCTGTTTCACTAAGGATAAAAGTCAGATAGCCAGTGCCTGCCTAAGAAGTGGGAAGTGCTGGCTGGAGAGCTAGAGAGGAGCTGTGATAGTGATGACTCACATCATTTGAGCAGGAGGGTCCTTGTGGGCTGAAATTTGGGAACCCTGTTTGCAGACAAGCAAACTTCTGAATTAGCACCACATAAATAAGTCAATGTTCTGCAAGCTGTCTGTATGTCCCCTAATTAAACAAATAACTAATATACGAAACACAAATGGGGCAAGAATTAATGCAGCTGCCACTCCTCTACAAAATCTTGGTAAGCAGAGATTAATATGAAATCTAGCCTCAGAATAACAAAAATGAAAATAGAACATCTCCTTTGCTTCTTCTACCAACTGAGGTCTATTTTAAATTACGGTATGTTTCTATGAATTTGTGAATTTATGTGTAGTAGGCTCCCTTCACCTCTTCTCTCTCAAAATTCAAATTTAATAACTTTTCTATACACATGCCTCCTTCTCTCAAAAAGAAAATCATCCAGCACAAGCCATTTCAAAATGTTCCGTTTACAAAATTATCATGTAGCCATGAGTCAACCTTGGTAGCAAGGTCAATGAGGAAATAACATTGGCTAATAGCATCAGTCCACACTGGCCCAAATGCAACAAAACACGGCCAACCCATTCAGCACCCTAAAAGACACAGTCCTTATCACCCCAGACCAGGTTAACAGCTGATATAGACACAGAAGAGATAAAAATCCAGATTCAAAACTTTCTTGTGAAACTTCTGAATAGAAGGTTCTTGGAAGGAAAAGCAACGGGGTATACAGCTCAAAGAACTTTCAAGGAGGTGCTACTTAAAATGTTTTGCTGAGGATGAAAGTATAAAAATATACATACACCCACAAATACAAATATGTTTAAGACTACTGTTGCAAGGAAATTCAAATCTAGAAGCGAAAACTTATCATTAACGCATTCTGTGATGGCTCAGTATTGAAGCTGGGATGAGAAATCTGTGCTTGAATGTTGCATGCTATTCTGTTTCTGTGCTCTAAATGCTATAGGTTCAATGAGGCAAGTTAAAGATGGAGCATCAGCAAGTTGAGAACAAATATGTGGGTCAGTTCTATTTTCATGCCACCCATTTTTTTGAACTTTTTTTGCATTCCTTGTGCTGCAAGGCCTCTCTTTTCATTTAGAAAAATCCACTGGAAATTCATTTCTTCAACAAAGCTTTTTGACAATAGTCCTCCTAAACAAGAAATATATAATACTAAAGCAATAATCTCCACCCTGCAGGCTCATGCAGCATATTATTCCTCTGAATAGGGGAAAAGTAGAGAAAGACTACCTGTTACAAACTGCTTGGTCTTCTACTTATTTAACCTGGGCTTCCAGTCATTCATTCTTTGCTCAAGCATGATAAGATCCAGTTAAATGGAGTCTGAGGTGTGAAAAAATTCCCAGGATTATAAACTTTAGAGAGTCATGGTGTCCAACCAGTTCTGAAGCAGTAGCCACTATACTGGCTACTGCCATAGCCAACTAGCCACACTCAACCGGCCACATAGCCACATATTGCTAGTAGCTAGTGCAGGGGTGGGCAATAATTTTTGCCCGGGGGCCACTTCAAAAATGTTTAAAGTAGTCCTGGGCCACCCCGGAAGGGGTGGGGCCTAAACAAGAAGTGTGGGGCTACCCACCCCCAGACCATGAATGGTCTGGGGGTGGGTAGCCCCACCCTTCCTGTTTAGGAAGGTGGGGGTGGGGGAGCCCCTTTGCCCCCCCTTCCCACTAGGCACCAATGCCCTGGAAGAGACTTGGCACGGTCCCCCTCTGCCCGTGCGAAGCCTTCTCCGCTCTGTCCGTGCCCTGCGAGCTGCACACGGTGCTTTGAAGCTGGGATGAGCTGCACACGGTGCTTTGAAGCACCGTGTGCAGCTTACAGGGCGGGGGCAGAGTGGAGAAGGATTCAGGCGCTCCCCCATCCCCAGGCCCTAATTGGCCTGGGGGCAGGGAAGCAGCAGGGCCTCTGTGAGCCGGATCCACCCGCTTGGCGGGCCAAAACTGGCCCGCGGAGGCCCTTTTGCCCACCCTTGGGCTAGCATGTTGGACACCATAGTTATAGAGTAAAGGCTCGTTGGGTCAGGGGTAGGGATGATAGATATCATGTATTTTAGTAATAATATAGCCGCAAATATTTTTAGTGGTTACCCGGCTACCAAAATGCTCCCCGGGGGCAGGGCCAGCAATATCAGAGGCAGCAGTGTAGGGTGGCAGGTGGAGCTGGTCTGTGAGGGGGGAGTTGGTTTAAAAATGGGCTCCCCACACAGACTAGCTCCTGCCTGCTGCCCCGTGCCCCTGCCCCTGATACAGAGGCAGCGGCACGGGGCGGCAGTGGGCCCAAGCTCCCGGCGGACAGAGGCTGCTCTGGCATCCAGGCCCCCACCCCACGCTGCTGCCTCTGATAGAGAGGCAGCAGCTTGAGAGGGTGCGGGGGAGAAAGGCAGCTCCACGGGAGCCGATACATGAAGGGAGAGCTGGCTTGAAAGCCAGCTTCTTGCATGTACTGGCTCCTGCCTGCCCCCTTCACCATCCACACTGCTACCTCTCTATCAGGGGCAGCAGCAGGGCCGGCCCAACAACATTTTGGCACCTGAGGCAGGGAGCTCAAATGACGCCCCCATACCCCCCCACCGCACCAGCAGCAGACACAATTTTCTACACTTTGGGTCCTAGTGGCGCCCCTCCCCACAGTCTGGCACCTGAGGCAGCTGCCTCACTTCACCTCATGGTAAGGCCAGCCCTGGGCAGCAGCGTGGTGGGCATGTAGGGGGGAGAGGCTTCTCTGAGGGATCTGGATCCCCTTGAGGACCAGTTCCTGTCTACCCCCCATGCTGCTGCCTCTGTGGGAGGCAGCAGGGATAGGAGGGGGAAGTGGCTTTGTGGGAACTGGCACCTGTGGGAAGCCAGCTTAAAAGATGGCTCCCCATGAGCACCAGTTCCCACCTCCTCCTTCCTCTCCTTCCCCCATCCTTTGCAGCCTCTGGCGATGTGCGTGTAGTCATTTGCATTAACTGATAAACCCAGGTTAATCATTTAAACGACTATACGCTAACATCCCTACCTCACACAGAAGCAACATTCTACGGTCTGATTCTCTATCCGCAGAACCTGGTAGTTTCACTCATAGTGGTCACAGTTTAGCAGTGGATAGGAAGCCAAAACATAGAATTTAGGGAACAAGGCATAAATAACGTTCAGAGCAGGATAACGTTCAGCGCTCATCCTCTGATTTTGCATTTGAATTACTATGCTGTGTCACAGCGAGACTGTTTTGCTGACTACACTGCTGCCTCATTTCACTCCACAGGGGGTACAGACTTTGGTGCAGGAGAAGGAAGGGAAGCACCACTTACAGCAGCCAACCAGTAACCATTTTTCCATCGGCCTACAACAATGGTTTTCGATCTCTGGTCCGCAGGCCCCCTGGGGGTCTGCAGATTATGTCTATTGGAGGAGTAGGCAAAATATGGCCTGCAGGCGTGATATGGCCAGCCAAACATTTTTCTCTCGCCTGCCATGACCTTCTAGGCTGGGGCCGCTAAAAGTCCTGCAGCCCAAAAGAGCACTCAGGCAAGCTTCCTGCCTACCTACCTGCCACGCTGCTCTCGGAAGTGCCACACCTGGATGCTGGTAGGAAGCATATCTCTGTGTGAGCACCCCTTGGGGGAAAACCAGCTAATGTGAGCCACGGGAGCAGTGCTTGCAGGCACAGGCAGCGCACAAAGACCCGCTGTCCCCTGCCCCCAAGGGGTGTGTAGAGACAAGCTAGCCAGCAGCAGCCAGCCGCTTTGAGCAGCATATGGGGCCATGGCAGGCAGTTTGTTTGCCTGCGTGCCCTATTGCGCCACCAACTGGGAGCCGCCTATGTTAAGTGCCTCCAAACCAGAACTTGCATCTCTCACCTCCTCATGCACTGCCACACACATTGCACCACCTCCTGCACCCAAACCCCCTCCTGTACCTAAACTCCTTCCCAGAGCCTGCACCCCCAACCCTTGCCCAGAGCTCCCTCCTGCACCCAAATTCCATCCTATACCCCACACTCTCTCCATTAATATAACAGAAAAGTGTGGTCCATGGTCACTTACCAAAATTCTTGGTGTGCCCTCCCGCTCCGCCCCTGGTCTAATGGGTGCATGAAAGATTGTTGTTGCCCTAACAGTGGTTTTCAACCTAGGGTCTGCAGAGTAATACATGTAAGATTTCCAAGGGGGTCTGCATGTCCATTTGAAAGTTTTTTTGGGTCCACAAGTGAAAAAAGGTTGGAAACCACAGGCCTAAAATATTATCCCTCCCACTCTCCCCATCCCTCAGGAAAGACTGACTGGGAGGCACTATTTTGTTTTAATCGAATGAGCAAACAAGGCAGAGTTAAGTAAGCAGATTAACAGGGTAGAGTCATTCACTCTTCCCCTCCCTTCTGACAAGAGAAGCAAGCTTCATATCAAGAAGCACCACTCACCTTCACAGCAGCAGCAACAGAAGCCCTTCTGAATCACTGCCCTTTGCAATTCAAAGCTATCTTTTTGGCCTTTTTCTTTCAGGCCATTGCTGTTCACATTCATTCTTTCTATTGGTCATGTTGAAAACTTCTGCCACTAATAAAAAAGTTATTGCCAAAATCATCATTTCCTCATATTCCCATATCCTTGAGAGACTTAATTAATTAGCAGACTGACCCAATGAAATGCTAAGCCCCAAGAGTCCAAGCAAATGGTTTCTTTCAGATCTTCCTCCATTTTATTTCTGGGCTAAAAATGTACTAAGTACAAGTGTTAGACCCTGAAAGTAAGTTTTGCACATTGAGTTAAAAATGAAAACATCTTCACTGGTCTGGGATTAAGGAAACACTTAAATTGTAAACAATTTGAACATCTCTGGAATGAAATGTTAAGTTCAGCGATAAGCAAAGCTTAACAGCTGTTCAAAACCAACAAGAAAATAGAAGAATATCTGACGCTACCTTAATTTCCCAACCTCTGACCTAGAAGAAGAGCTAGTACTGTCAAGGGCACACTACTTGCTAGGTAATAGTCCTAGTTCTAGTCTCGCAAATCATGAAGAAAAGGAGATGAAAAACTGCTTTGACTTAGGTTGAACTAAATTTTATATACATTAAAAGGCAAACGAAATTTTGATGAACTAAAATGTTTTGAAATGTTTATCTTTATGACACCATGAACACTGTAGTCCAAAGGAAAAGTTCAGAAGGTTATTTCTATGTCAAACTACCTGCAAATCTGCTTTGTTATCTAAAACTTTCTGTTTAACATAATGTGGATGGATGAATGGATAGATAGATTCAGTAGAGGTTACTTGCAGAAAAAAGATACACATTCAAACTAAAATCCTTCCCATCAATACAGTGTTGTTGTTTTCACATGGAAACACTGAACATTATCAGGAAGAAAGCAGAAAAGGAAAGTAACTGGTGGGAACCAACACTTGTGTCCCAGAAAAGCACAATGGTGGCTAACAGGGCAGAACTTCTGTTTGCACAACTACAACACTCACCTCCTAAGAAACCACTTCCCATCTTGCTCTTTTGCTATCTGCTCCTCAATGGTGTTCTATTTACTGAAGTTTAAAATAAGTGGGGGCAACTGATCTCTAACCATGCAGCAGAAGAGTTGGCTAACACCACGCCAGGACCCTACCACATGTACAAACCACTAACGAATAAAGCTGGTAGTGAATTGCAAATTTTTGCCTAAATGAAGTGCTAAAGAAGGCTCTCTCAGTGATATGCATAGGTTGCAGACCTACAAATCCACTCTACACAGTCAGATTTACAAATATATATAGATGCTCTACGCATTTGCTTCCATCTGGTGGATTACTGAAGGTAGAAACTACAGTATTTTTAAAACAACCATGTACAACTCCCCCTAAAATTAGTCTCCTGGGTAATCTATGGGCAATATACCACACTGTGCTATAGTGGGGTGGGGGAGCCCCACTAGCCATACATTGACTTTTTTCATTTCAGTAGTGCATTTTCTGGGGAGAGTCTCTGGGGCAAGGAAAAAAAGTTTTAACTTTTATTGTACATTCTCTCTTAGCAGGGAACTACCCACTGCAGTATCACGCTACATAGAAATTAGCAATGTGTTTAATAAACTAAAACATCTTTGAAGCTGCTGGAATTTACAGAACATACAAACATCAAACAAACAGATAATCAGTGAGAACATTTGAACTAACCCCCTCCCCCCCCACACACACACACACACAAACTGCCTCTTAGATCTTACTCCTTAAAAACCAACTTGAATCAGCAACTTGCTTGTCCTTGCTAAACTAACTGCAGTTGTAGTATAATCAGTATACCATAACTCCTTTTGGATTATTTGTTAAGGTACCAGCCTTCTTCTGTCTCAACATAAAGCATCAGTAGATTCTGTATATTTGAAATGAAGAAGGAAAAACATCTTAGGACTGCGAGGTGTGTCACATTCCACTGCTTTGTGCACACCTGCTGTGTGGAAGGAAAGGTAAATATTGCTGCAGTGTATCTTTCTCCCACAGACACAGGGAGCAGCTCAAAACAATATTGGAATCAGCAGGGCACCAGTACAAGCTAAGGCCCTAATTCTGCAAGTGGATCTACACTAGGGATGTTACATTTAATCAACTGGTTGATGGATTTTCCATCGACTAGTCAATGAGCGGGGGAGCTGCAGCTGGGGTTAGCTCCCGGGCCAGGACCTAACACTACTGCGGCTCTGCCTTTTGGCTCTTAATACATTTTAAAGGCTAAAGCGCAGCAGGAGGGACCCTGTGCAAGCCAGGAATCAGCTGTCCTGGCTCACGCCAGGTCCCGCCCCGTGCTTCTGATTTTTAAATGTATTAAGAGCAGAGGTGCAGCATCTGGGACTGGGCGTGAGCTGGGAATCAGCTGATCAGGGCTCTGGCCCCCGGCTACATGTGGTGCTGCTGCTTTGAAGCACCCCCTCTTCCCGTAGAGGCAGCAAAGGGGAGGGGGGGGGGAGAGGAAGCAACTAGTCCACTAGTCCTTCACATCCCTAGCAGGTGGCACAGCAAGGAGTTCTGGCCCCAGCTGCCAGGCAGTAGCAGGGGCTGGCAGTGGCTGCAGAGGTCCAGCAGCCACAGAGCCCTGGCCTCAGCAACCATGGAGCTCCAGCCTGGGGACCCTTGGCCGGGCAGGCAGCCACGGGGCTCGGCTGGAGTCCTAGGTGGAGGAAGCACGGGCCATGTTGGGAAGGACCTCCCCTCATTCAGCAAATCCCCTTGTTCGAGACCAGTCAGGTCTCGAGTGTGCCAGACAAGGGAGGTCCAACCTGTACAACATGTATCGTGTAGAAGGTATATTAGAGATGGGCAAAGTCAAGATCCAGAATTGTAATAAATTCCAAACTTCTTCAGTTTCCAGACTGAGGGTTTAGGACAACAAATTCCAATCTGGTCTTATTTTTAGTTTATATATGTGTACGTACAGCTATCTCTGTTTACAAGAAACATTAAGAACCTATGATTATGTCCAGGAACTATTCTTTCACTTTGTTGTAGCCATGAATATTTCCCCTTATCTAACCAATACATTTTATAAACTGTATGCCATATACCAACAATGTTAATAAAATATTCCTTCTTGTCTTCCATGTGTACCAAACTATACCCAGACCTTACAAAGGGATTTTATATTGTATTCGAATGAAGATCGGGTTAAATAATGCATGTTTACATAATCCAAAGAGAGCTTTATTGATAGACAGACATTCTATGTACATGCACACACAGAACCTCATTAAATAAAAGAACATTACTAAGACTGTAAAAAGTCAAAGAGTCAAACGTTTAGAAATGCCAGAATTAAGGTTGCCTATGCAACCTCAATTTGACCCCTTTGATCCTAAGCAACAGAGTAATAAAGCTTGAAACATTCTGGTGACTTTTTCTTTGACAAGATGCACAAAACAACGTGCTTTTTCAAAGAACCTTTCTTGAACATGGCTAAACCATTTTGGCTGAAATTTCCTCCCTCCTCCCCTCCGCCACCGCCTGAGGCATACACCCAACATGTAAAATTTCAGCCCAAATGGTTAAAGTTTGGTAAATTCATATAATAGGGCCCTACCAAATTCATGACTCATTTTGGTAAATTTCATGGTCATAGGATATTGAAAAATCTAAAATGTCATGGTTTCAGATATTTAAATCTGAAATTTTAAAGTGTTTTAACTGTGGAGGTTCCAGCCCAAAAAAGGGTTGTGGGGTGGGGTTTGCAGAGCTATTGTAGCGGGTCACAGTATTGCCTCCCTTACTTCTGAGTTTCTCTTGCTGCTGGTGCTGCCTTCAGAGCTGGGTGGCCAAACAGTGGCGGCTGCTCCCTGAGAGCCCCCCGTCAGAAGGCAGTGTCGCTGCCAGCAGCAGCACAAAGGGTGGCATAGGTTGGTACTGGCAACCTTACTTCTATGCCACTGGCCAGAAGAGGTGGATCTGGCTGACCTGGCCCCTGGAACAGCTCATGCAGGGAAAATAGTCCCATCCCTTTGCACCCAGCTAGGTCTAGCAGCTGGAGCCCAGCACTTGTAAGAGTCTCTGACTGGGGTGTACCCAACCTTGCCTCTTCCCACTACTCAGAGGTTAAAGGGGCTTTGGGCTGTGTGCGTGCATGTGTGTGGGGGGGGGGGGGATGACCACAGCACTCCTCACTTAACCATGGTGCCCCAGGAGCTTGCTCGTAACACCCACGTGTAAGGCCAGCTGTGCCTCCCCCACCAAAGCAATGACCCCTCCATATCATGTTATCCTGGATTCTGCACGGCTGCTGCATTCGCACCGTCTTCAGAGCTGGATGCCCAGCCAACAGCCACCACTCTGACCTCCCAGCGCTGAAGGCAGCACAGAAGTAAGGGTGATAATACCATGACCTGCAATAGCCAGATTTCATGGGAGAGACCAGATTTCACGGTCCATGATTGGTTTTTTCATGGCCCTGAAATTGGTAGGTCCCTAATTGTAAACAACTTTCAAACAGTCTTATAAATGGGAAATGTCAGGCAACCTCAATAGATGGCACTACCAGCCCTGTCTATAATTCCACACCGAGGCATCTGGTCAGACTTCTCTTTCCCACTAACTTGCTATCTTCTGAATACACCTAAAAATGAACAGCTAAAAGAATACTGAATCAATTCATCCTGTAATGTAGGACTCTAATTCAAAATTATTGAAAGTGGCTAATTTGGCTTCTTTGATTATATTCCTTGTTTTCCATATTAAAATTATTGGTTGCATTTTGTATTTAAAATAAGTTATGGTGGCATCTAGAAGTGCTACGTTTTATGAACACTGATACATCACTCTTCATGCTCACGTTTGATATGTTTTGTCAGTAAGGTCCCGCACACACATCTATTCACTTGGCATCATTTTTTTTTAAGTTGCTTTGTTCTCCAAGCCCAGTGTTGCTTGAGTTCATCTCATCTTAACATTCTTCAGAGATGCTAATGTTTTCAGAGAAACATGACTGTTTCCTGGACTTCACTAACTAAGAGCTGCAACCCCTCACCAATACATAGGGTTGTTCCTTTTAGGCACTTCTGACTTACTCAGATAAACCTAGAGGTGATTTGTATTCAACGTACATGCTACGTGCAACTTGTGTACACTACTGCACACACAGCTTCTTATTTCCTTCTAAGAACGCCACAGGGGAATGCACTGGTTCAAGTTTTTCCTTTTCCGATAGTTCTCAAAGCACAGGCATGCCTTACTTTTCCTAATTACTGAGAAAGGTTAAAGCTCACTGATTTTATGATACCTGTAAGTCTTTTGATGAAGCAACAGGGGCTAGCAACTTAGGAATAAAAAAAAATAAAAAAATAGAGTACAACTCTCAGATCCAGATGCAAATTCTCTATGGATTTAAGAACACAAACTCAACCAGAGCTACAATAAGAGCAAACTGTTGTCACTTTCAGAATATATCAATTATAACTGCAACACAGATCTATGATGAAATGAATCCTTTCATATGCACAGCATATTTCCCATTTTGGGAGCATTCATATATTTTGTTTTCATCATTTCCCCTTAATTCTTGCTGCTCAAGGACCAAATCCTCAATTCTCTTTTAAGTGCATCAGGTTTTTAAATGATGCACTTAAAACTACAAACACAATGGACTGGTCAAATTATTTTTTCTGCTATGAATGTAACATTTTGTTTTAAAAGCTTCTACTCCTTTGGGCTTTTTTAGTTTTATTTGTTGTTTTGACAATAGGGAACAAGTGGTTTCCTGTTGCAAAAAAGTGTGATCTCTCAACTTCAAGATGTGATTTAATACAGGAACTGGAATCTGTGTACAGTTAACACGCATCACACCACAGTCATAAGGCACAAACATGGAGGATGTACCTGCAAGGTATAATGCAACACACTCATACAAATATACACACTATATACGACCACATCTTTTTGTCAAAAAAAATAAATAAATTAGGGTCTCTTAAAGCAAGAGCATGTTTATATTATGTGCACCCCGATCTACTCAATATATTTGTAAGCACTGTTACTATTTTATATAGCTAGACATAGGCAATCGGTGAACTGGCTGTTGGGGGAGGTTAGCCCCCATCCGCTCCCTTCCCCATGCTCCCTTCCTTCCCCCACTCCCGCTGTAACCCAGAGTACTCCCACACCAGCTGCTGGTCCCAGACTTCCCTGAGCACCTCCAACCTTGGAGCACTGGGTGGGCAGCACAGCCACAGTGCCCCCAAAAGCCAGAGCACCAGGTGGGCAGCTCATGGGTGAGGCCATGCCAGGCTGTCTGAGGCTCAGCCTCCTCCAGCCTAGGATACCTGCTGCCCATGTTGCTAGAGTTCCTTTAGTCGCTAAAGGATTTCAAAAGTGTTTCCAAACCAAATACAGGAATCAGGCAGCCACTTCTGGAACAGGATGACAGGCACCAGGATCACTGTTTGACAGTGCAAAGGTAAAGAGAGGAGAAAATGTTGCTCAAGAATCCTGGAGCAAAACCCTATTCACATAGAGTGCTGTGGGAGTTTCACTGTCTACTCAGAGCAGATTGGAACTAGGGGCCCGATTCTCCATGGCCTTGCATCTTGAACTGCAATTCAGACAGTGTACAAAGAGAATATGTTCCAATCTGGTAGAGTGTGCTTGACCCATTTTCAACAAGTGCAGCTGAATACACAAAACGTCAAATAGAAGAGAATCAGGCCCTACATTTCCAAAGTCTCAGCTGAAAAATTCCCACATGGTAAGATTATCTCTACACTTCAGGCATGCTTATGGCACAGCAGTGGCGCTGCAGCTACGCTGTTACAGTGTAGACACCACAGCAATGGAAGTGTCGTCCCCCCCCCCGCCCCTTACTGTAGTAAATCCACTCCCTCCAAAGGCAACGGCTAAGGTCAAGGAAAGAATTCTTCACTGATCGAGCTTTATCTGCACTGAGGCTTAGGCTGGCTTAACTATGTCTCCCAGGGGGTGTGAATTTTTCATGGCATTAAGTAAGGTAGCTATGTCAATCTAAGTTTTAGGTGTAGACCAGGCCTCAACTGCATGAAACTCAATTTATCTGTCTCAAAAGGAAGAAGGGCTGAGTTGATCCTGATGCAATTTAAACCTGTAGTTCCAGGGGATGTAAAAGCCTGATTCTGGTCTCTCTGAACACCAGTGTAAGTCAGAAGCAACACCACTGAAGTCAAAACTATAATCAATGTCACAGTGACCAGAACCAAGCCCTTAGGCTTATAAGCCATCTGCTACAGCATAGTGTATTGCTTAAGAAATTGACTGTTTATAACAACTAATCTTAGAATAACATGGTTCAAGTAGGATTGTTATTACTTGTTACTTATATTCTGGTGCTACTCATCATTATGCTAGACATCATCCAGATTCACATGGAAGTCCTCCCTAACTAAAGAATTTGCAATCCATGGCCTGCATCCCGCACACTGCTCTTTATGGGCAGACCCCTGCTGTCCCAAACAATTCCTTATATTCAGCAGGACTCTACGTGGGATTTCAGCAGAGCAATGTGCAGCCCCGAGTCCAGGACAACAGACAACATATAAACAAAAATGCATGCACCTTTTACTCTATATGTAATGTTGCCATAGCTATGTCAGTTCCAGGATATTATATACACACACAGGGTCATAAAAAAAAAAAAAAAGACACCCGCTCTACTTAACTGAGTCTCTGCTTATCCTTTACTGTGGGAGTCACAGTAGAAGTGTTTCATCAAGAGGGATTTGCAGGAGAATGTTTAAACAAGTTGAAGAAATCAGAGGGCGTAATGAGTGTACAAAGTTACAACTGGTAGAGACCAGAGTGCCTTTCTTGGTACAGTAAATAGGAAAGTGGCTATTCTGTTCTTCTGCAGTGTTAGTATCTTCTCAAACAAAGAAGCCTGATCGAGCCAGACAGAGAGGGGCTTATCAGCTTAAGAAATGGGAAGGATGGTCCAATTAACTGCCAAGCAGTCAGACATAATTCACCCTGATGAGGCCAATAAGAGCCGACAAGTCAGAGAAAATGCCTGGCCTGCCCACTTATGTAACACCCATGCTGCAAACCATCCTTCTCTCAAAACTTTGCCTAAATAAGGACCAGTCATCAGAGGAAAACAAACCGAAATCGAAGCTATATGAATGTAATGGTACCTGTTTGATGAACCAGTTCCTCTAGCTGCATGGGTGACTGCTAATGCTAGGATCCAGAAACCATGGACAGTGGAAGCATCAGAGATACTGCACCTGGTATCTTGTGTCCAGTGCCCCTGGAGATATGAATGTCCCACACTGCTTTCCTCAGCCCCACATTCCTACACTGTGTCTAGTCCCCAGCCATTTTTGCCACTATGTGGAGAATCAATAACTCCAGAGGAAGTCCCTACATGGCATTCAAAATGGAAGTTAAGTCACTGTAACAACTGAGTGACTAAGCTGTGACTCAGGGAGAAAGAGGTAAAAGCGGGATTAAAGGGGGATATAGAATAGTTACAATAAGCCCTTTGCAGTCCACAGGTATAAGAGAGGCGTATAACAGATGCTTAAAAAAGTCAGCAAACAGAAGGATCATAAAGATATGAATTTCATCTGCTATTAAACTTACTGAGAGAGAACAAGATCTTTATTCTTACATGAATATAAATGCATGCATAGGAGCCAGTCCTTCTCATATGATAATACAACTTGTTTTGTATAATCGTCTTCATTTTTCACGGTGCCAGGCTTAGAATGTCATGATCAGAAACATGTGTTTCGCACACCATGAACTGGAGCGTAAAAACTGGAGCGTAAAAACGGTGGAATATTTATGTTACATATGGCAACATCCTATTTGTTAGTCTGTTACCAGGAGCCCAGGCATCTGTGTGTTACTAGGGAAGCTGCCTTGCAATGGGTGTTATAGTGAGCATGAACCAGACTATATATGGTATGTTTACTGAATGTTTAGACATAAACATGCTTCCAAAGAAATGATGTGCAGCGTCATATAGTGGACCTGGGACTAGCTGCTGTAAGGCTAAACTTTGTCTCATTTAAATACTAATTCTTCCTATTATACTCAGATGCATCTGACTGTGGATGCCCATGAAACCTCTAGAAAGCAGGTACAGTTTATACTGCACAGTAATTATTAACTATGCAGAATATCAGCCTTTCAGCTCCACCCTCCTACATTCCCTCTCTCTCTGCCTCCCCCGCTACTTTCCTGCTCTGACTGTTCACAATGCAACCCCATAGAGGGCATGAAAGTACACAGAAGAATGTTGCTGCAGAATGTTGCCTATTCTACAGGATGACGGGCACAGACAAGTGCACCATCAATTTCTTAAGAAACAGCTGGCAGGGAGAGTGCTCCAGGAGAGTGCTACAGCTATCTGCCCACCCCACGTTCAAGCCGAGTGTCTTCATGAGACTATTTCATAACCGAAAAAAAATCTTGATTGGGTGGAGGGAGGAGGGTGTACTGAAGATGCCTTAAAGCACGGAGAGAAACTTCATAACTGGCTTCAGAGTCTTGCCTAACCTGTTCTGTGGTATGTTCTGTTTAACTCTTTTTTGGCACCGAGACCTAGAGTGCAGCCCCTTTCTCCTGCTCTATTTCACACTCTGTCACACAGTAGCCCCACCCAGACTCCAGGAAAAACACTAAACAAAACTAAATACTAAGTCCATCCAGAGATTTAAAGCAGACCAACAACATCTTTATTATATGGAACTGGATCTTCCTTATCAACTATTCAGGACTGCCAAATCTCAAGTGCCAGGCTTCCCACTTTCACAGCTGTTCTTTGCCACAGAAACTTCCATTCCCGAAATATAAAACTCTACCAAATCAAAGCAAAAATCAAACAAAGAAATGAAATTAGTAACCTAGGATTGTGATGGATTCTGTGTGCACTTTTTTTTTTTTTTTAACAGAGTACTTTCCCTGAAAATCTAGCACAGCCATCACAGTATGGTAAAGAAAACATTTTTTCACATTCACATTATGTGGGGGCATTTACAGTGTTAATGGATAGCCTGCAGATCAGAAAATTTACCTGCTTAGCAACAAAAGCATCAACGCTAAACTATTCTGGTTCTCTTTAACTCGGGATAAGCAGTTTCAAACTGGTGGGAAGAACTAGGTGATGGTTCAGAAGCCATTTTAAACAACAGACATATTAATCATGAGAGTTCAGCAACACAGGAACTGTGGATAAAAGAAGGAAAGTCGAAAACAAGGACCTTTAAAAGCTCAGCAACACACACCACGATTCAGTTGCAGCATCAACATACATAAAACACATTTCAAGAAACAAATAATGTCATCTAAATAGAAAGATGACCTTCAGAATATATGATATCCCCCAGACCACTCAGTATGAGACAAAATTATATTGCAAGGGTTTTCAATCAGGTTTTTACAGACTGTAGGGAAGACTTCTGAGTCCATTAGAATCCTCCTCTCCCCTACTCTCCCCCTTCCCTGCCAAAAAAAAAAAAAAAAAAAAAAAGAAATCCTGAAGAGACAAAACATTTGCAACACAACGAAGACTGGAGCATTGAAGATGAATGCTTGAACTAAACCTGAAAAAAAAAATCTACTAATGTATAGAACCTGTTGCAATGTAGAACCTCATACATTTTTATCAGTCTGTTCCATCCTATCTTTTTTATGACACCAAAAGAAGAGAGACTCTTGGAAACCTGAACATATTTTTTAAGCTGTATTTACAAGATCTTTCTTATAAGCCCCTCTGGGAAAGGCTGCCTTTGAGTCTGTGTCCTGGATAATAAAAATGCATACAAAATAAATAATAATCATAGGGAAAGTGGATTTGCTTCTCTTTTTGGATTTGCCAGGATGCTGAGACATGCAGAGTATCTTGTAAGTTTTCCGTTGAGTTGCCAGAAATGATCCTTGATCAGTTTCTTGGTCACACTGGGGCCTGAAATTTGTTATAATTATTAACTGTGTTCCAGTCACATGAAAAAAACAAGCTCCCCCCTCCCATCCTCATCCCGTGGGTAATTTTATGTGGGTAGTGAGTGCAAGAAAAAACAGTAGAAAGGGAAACTCCTCCGAGAAAGAATGCACATTGCACTTCTATTGCTGTTTGGAGGATTAATTAATGAGTTAGGATTGGCACTCTTCAATGTCTTGAATCATTTATGTACCCAAAGACAGACTGAAAAAATTCCTAATAGTAGTACTTTTTTTTTTTTTTTTTTTTATTAAGGGAAGCTAAAAATGTTTGCAATTATATCTTTAAAAAGCTGAAAAAAGGAATATAAATATATTTCACTACAATAGCACTTTTGGAAGCTAATGATAGTTTTCAGAAGTTCCCCTTTTTGTGGATGCGTGGAGAGGAGAGACAAGGGGTGGGAATCACTTTTCTGAGGGACAAATCCTTGCCAACTTTGGCATAGATTAATAAAATTACAGGCTCTGATTAGCTGCTAGACTTCAAAGATGCAATTGAGAGCCCAAATCCACTTTCTCCTCAAACTGGCTGTACTTGTATATCCAAGTGAGAAATGGTCCTCTAGTTTATATCACTGTGATTTAAATGAAAAACACACACACACACAAATGTAAACTATGGAAATCTATACTGTGAAACATTATGTTTACACTAGGAACAGAGCAATGCTGGACATTCAATGATAAATACAATCCCTTTCAGTTTCCCCAAAACCTAACTGGATACTGTGTAAACTAGGCGCAATCCATCTTTACAGTTTCTACTTTAGGTACTGAACATTATGAACCTACAAGAATGGCCAGACTATGGAAGACAAGGGTTAGTGGAGAAATGAGTCATGCCTGACATCAAAGATGTCAAACACAGCTGATATTTTTGAGCCAGAGGACTTTTAGTTTTAAGTTTTTTTAAATTAATCTGTTACACAAAGAAGAATCCCAAACATATAGATATTTTTAAAAATACATCTAGGATTCTGGTTTAAAAAAAAAAAAAAGACAAAAAAATATCAACAAATATTACTGTTATCTCCAAAATACAACATACATTTTCCTCTACAATAGCTGAGTGAATACCCGGATTACTTGATCTCTGTTGTATCGTGTGTCTGTTTATAAAATATTTAAATATTAAATCTGTATCAAGTCTGCCCCAGCCAAAGAAATTAAGAATAAGTTTTCCTTTCATGAACAGAAATCCAGCAGACAGTATCAGAAACCAGTAAAATCAGGAAATAAGACTGCATCGCCTTAAAATTAGAATCCATGCTAATTCAGTAGCTTTTATATGAATCTTTTTCAGTACATAAATATTCTTTACACAATTTGCATCTGAAAAATGTAAACCATTTCACAAAAAGGCAGACTACTGCTGTGGACAAAATGGTGCCATTTAATACAAAAATCCAGTTTATGCAAAGACCTGTTGTAGTGCATGCTGGTCCCAAACAGAGTGGGATGCAGCCAGTTATATCCAACAGTTGTGCCCTCAGCAACAAATGGTGCATTCATAAAACTGGAAGAGCCTCTGTCTAGGGGCCCTAAGTCCTGCAAATGGAACAATCAGTTGCTGACGTTTTCTGAGGGAGAGTATGGCTAAAGGGGCTGAGCGAAAGCCATCTGAGCTATAGAAAAAAAGATGTGCACAAAAAATATTAATAAAGAAATGAAAAAAACAAAAACCACCACTGAGTATCATCACACTCTTACTATATTATCTGGGGTCCAGCAAGCCAAGTATACAGCAAATGCTACTCAAAAGGGAGGGATACACAACAGCAAGCAAATCAAGGAAGGAGGCAGGAAGAGAATAACTTGTTTAATGAACTGGCATTTTTAAATAAAACTCAGGAGTATACAAGACCCACATTTGACCGACCAAATAAGCTTTGCACAATTTCATATTACTGCCTTATTAACTATGCCACCTCCAGATTGCTAACAAAAAGGGAACATCTGGTACTAGCTAAATGTCAGCTTACACAATCTCTTTCATAAATTTTTTAAAAGTTAGAGCTCTGCTGTGGCATCCATCAGAGCTGTTTGTTACAGCTGAGGGTCTGTCAGGGCTTCCACTAGATGCACCCTGAAACTGTGACTGATGGGACTCAAGTTTTTGTTTACACTGGGCTGAAAGCCTTGAAGTCAGGTTCTAAAATCCAATTGTCTTTGGTGACTATATGTAAATAGAACATCTCAATGTCTACAAAGTTTGACACTCACTATCCTCTAAAACAAAGTGTATCAGCTTTGCAAGCCTTGAATCACTAAAGTCAAAACTTATTTGCCTCTCAAGCATAATGAAACACCGAAGTAGCTCAATGCAAAGTATGACTAATAAGCATTCTGATTAATAATTATTAGTACAAAATTTCACTATATGATGCTTCTTCCATTTTGCCTGTTTCTACACAAAATCCAACTGTAATTCAGTGGAGAATCAATGCTCAAATTAGTCATGACAACACACATCATAATCATAAGATTAAAGTTTATGCTCACTTGCCTGGAAATTTTTTTTCCAGCTAAGACAGACCCTCAGATACTACAGTGGGTCTCCAGGTTGCTGGCAAGTCTGGGGGGTATAGCCACCCTGGCTCAAGAACTGAGCCCTTTCTCCACAAAAATCTGTCAAATGAGACAACTCTGTAGTTGGAGAAATTATATGTCCTGTGTTACACAGGAAGTCAGATTAAAAACCAGAATGTTCCATTATAATCTTCTAAAATCTATGGATCTATAACTGAAAAACGGACCTTGATATTGTAGGCACTGAGCAGGTGTAGAGCCTTACGTATAATATTAAAAAGTTCAATGTTCGTTTGAACATTCTACTACAGAGCATGCGATACCATTTCCTGGGGTGAATTCCAGCACTATTACACATCTGCACTAAGGAAAAGCCACAACAGCAGATCTCTCATTTGAAGAAAGGAGATTTTCAAATACATAGGATATATTTCCCTGTTCTTCTGCATTGACAAGTCCACAAATCCTCCAGTGGGTTGGGAGGATATCAGCTTACCAACAAGCACACATTGCCAATAAAGATACTATAAAGACTTTATGCTGCCTTGTGGAGAATGGAAGGCAGAGAGAAAAGGCATAAAGTAGACTGATCAGCCAAGTTTAGGAAGTGCATGGATGCTGGGTACTCCCTGCTGCCTTCTTTTTGAGAAGAACTCCATCTTTAATGTAGCAGCATCGGAAGGCAAATATATCTAGTTCAACACTGCCAAACTTCTGCCTCGGTAGATAAAAGGTATCAATGCATAGGTACCATCTTGCCTGGTCTATTGTTTGGTGGCTAAGTCAATCCACCATGATGGTGATGTTCTTTCTGTAGACCTTATGAGCCTTGCCAGACAGGAAGCTCTTCCTAAGAGTAATAGGCAAGCTGCCCACTACAGAGAAGCAGATCTGATACCCTAGTGCAATATTATCTCTCATTACCTACATGTTCAAAAGCTTCAGAGGAGTATTACTACATGTGTTTGGTACTGATATAAACAGTGGGCTGAGGCCTCTGCTTATGTCTCTCTGTTCCCAAAGCTGGATGGTGTACTTTTCCTTTGTCAGCCATCTCCCTAGGCTGTTCCTATGGAGGAATCTGTTTCCTTAGATCGATCCCAATCCAGCATAGTTCTGAGATTGGGTGACTCTCAAGGAATCTGAATTTCTCCATCCACATGTGGGAAAAGGGGGGAAGAGTGAATCAAACTGGGAGAGAGTTGAACTTTAGAGGCCTGGTAATGGTGGCAGCAGTCTTAGTGGGAGCTCCAAAACAAAACCTTATGGGTTTCCCATTGGGGAACTAGATCCAGTAGGCTCGTGATCCTCTGCATTTCTTCCACTACGTTTTTATTCAACTCTTCCATATGCTGTACAGAGTTTTCTGATCTCTCTGCTGAGGAATTACTGTTTTGTATTCCTCATGTTATTGGGTAGGCTCTCTCTGCCCTGTTTGCCCAGGAAACTATATTATATTAGCAACTGAATTAGTTAGGAAAGCTCTAAACTTGCAAAATTCTATTTAAAAAGCCCCAACAAATTTTTGCTGAAAACTTTCAAATTGTACAACTGGTTTTAGTTGGAAGCCTACAGCTGAGCACTTTTTCCTTAGATAGAGCTTTTGTGAGGATATAATCTATAAGTGGATTAATGTATATTCCCTTCTGACTTCGTGAAGTACTTCAATCTGTGGTTAGTGTAAAAGGACAAGGCAAATTTGAGAGTTAAAACCCTTGAGAGATGAGGGATTGGCTTTCACAGATCAGCAACAGGCATGTCTATCCACACAAAAGTAGCTATAAAGTCAGACCAAAATGGTGGGCTCTCTAGGAGAACGGGATAGTTTACCCCAAACTGCAAACAAGCTGGAAGATTTACAGAAGAATACCTGGGGCTACTGATGTGAAAGAACAGAAGTTGGTTACTGGATAAGATTTCCAGAACTTGGTAAGCCATGTAGAGATTAAAAAGTAGTATTTGTCTTTTCTAATTACTTATTTGATCAGTACAATTTTATTGCAAAAAAGTTTGTATTATATTTGCATAAATGATTACGATAATACCAATTGAAAAGTCATTTTATAAGCAGATTAAAAAAAAATCCTGCCTGGAACATGCAACTTTTTGCTGTGTCTTATTTGTTTATGGTGATTTGTTAAATGCTGCTGTTATTTAAGATCAAAATCACAATAAGTTCTTTGTATGTTTAGGTGAGATACTGCATCACTAAAAAGGTTGTAATTGCACAGTTGCCTTTAAAACCAATCTCTCCCCTGCTCCCCCTTCGGCACAGAGCTACAGGCATGAAGATGCAGGCCAAAGTACAAGGAAAGAGCCTGGCCAACTGTAGCAACTGTAGCTTCCCACCTCCCTTTCCTCATGTGGTGCTTCTAGACCAATCATTATGCTCCACCCAGCTGTTCTTCCCTGCTCTCACTCCACTGACTGACAGCAGTGCACTGTTACAGCAGAAGGTGTCATCCATCAGGGAGAGAGTGGAGAGAGAACTCTACAGTGTTCTCACAGTGTACCAGAAACTTTAGACATCACAATCCAGCCTGACACATCTGCAGTTCCCCTTCCCTCCCCCAAGGCAAAGTATGAAAAGCAAATAAAAAATTAAAGCTTGAACCTTCGTTTTATGTTACAACATATGGGTTTCAGTTAAAACAAGCTGTATGTACTTGTAACTCATTTCAGCTAGAATGCCTCTTCGTGACAGTTCTTCACACCCCTCAGCTGAAGGTAGAATAAAAGTGGCCGATTCACCCCTTTCACACTGGTGTGACTCCACTGGCTTTCATGGAGTCAATCCTGACTTATATTCTAATAAGTGAGAGGCAAATCTGACTCAAAACATGTTCAGCTGAGAGAAAACTGTTTCCTCTCTCTCCTCCCCACCAAAAAAAAAAAAAAACCTCAGCTCAAGCAACCTGCTGAATGAGGCAGCTAATATTTCTATGTGAGATTCCTCTAGTATCCTGCACTGAAACTATTTTCATCACCAAATTAAACAAAAAAAAGATTTTAACTATACACATATGCTACTTGTTTAAGAGCCATCTTTGTAGGGCAGAGTGTTCCACAAATTTCACTCATTTATAGTAGGTTTAAAAAAATTTTTTTGGAAGATTTAAGATAGGGACACAACTTTCTGCCTTGTCATAATCTTTAATTATGTTTCCTAGAAAACAAAAATAAAAGTTAGCATTAAAATGATGTAACTAAAAATGTTCTTTTGTTAGAGGTAGGTAATCACGTGTATTGATTAGCATAACAAAAACATTAACAAAATACTAAGTACTTTGCCACTTGCACCTGATATTTCATAAGTTATTTTTATGGCAGGCCTTGCTCTGTGTTCTGATTACTGTTTCTTTGATACCTCACATAATTTAATAAATTGCAATAGAATTTACTTAGTTTTCACTGTACAACTGTTCAGTGTGTATGTACTTTACAAAGAATTCAGTAGCATTGTATCACCTATACATTTTTTTAAAGCAATCCAAGAAAATCTTCATGTCTTCTAAAAAGAGAAAAGGATCGTCTAAATTCAATTTCTAAAAAAAGATTATTTCCCATCATTTCTTCATGGGAGCAAAGATCTCTTTTGCTCCTTGGACTCCACTTTGCACTGTTGAAATCAATGGGCATTTTGCCCTTGCTATATAGGAGCAGGCCCAATTTGGAACAAAGTCACTGAAAAGTTAGTTTGTCGTTCTCAGTAGTAGTGTGTTAGGGCAGAAAAATCAGAACAAATCCACATAACCAACACTCACTTCAATGAAAAAGAAAAAGAAAAAAAAATGTGTGTTTTTTTTAAAAACACAAACTTGTCCTTTTCACAAACTAGTCATCTCTGCCTCTTGTTAAAAATAACGAAAAATCTACTATCCTTTTGACCTTGGACTTGTTCATTTCATCTGTCTCTCTCAGCACATGGTCTTTGCTAACCATTCAGCATGCTAGGAGCCCTGATAAAAGTGGTTAATGTTTACTGAAACCTGCGTATGAACTGTACTAAACCTGATGGGGGGGGGGGGGGAGGCAAAGTTCTGCTAACAGCATCCATGACCAATCAAAAAAAAAAAAAAAAAAAAAGGCACACATTTACTTCTTAACCAAGTTGTTTCACTGCCCAAATCCACCCCTTTAATTATTTAACAGTCACTCATTCTGTGAGACTCATACTAAAAAAAGAAAGAATTAAATTTGCTTTCTGTAACACAAAAGAAAAATGAAAATCAAGTATTGGTTACTGTGAGATACACAATTTAACCCAAAGAATATGTTTTGAAAATATCAGCATGTCCAGAAAGGCTTAGCAGAATTATTGAATTCCTTCTTCCAGTTTTTTTTGTTGGAAGTTTTATACATCAGTGTTTTAACAAAATCTTTAAAGACTCTCCTTTAAAAAAAAAGTCTATTTCATGGGGGGGGGGGAAACAATATTATTTTGGCTGTTCAAACAAATTACAACGTTTAACATTTCATCAGCAGCCTGAGCCAGTTAGTTAAGAAGTGAGGTAGGACTTTCTCATATAAAGTGCTTATCTTCAAACATTTTTAAAATGTGTATTTTAAAATAGAATTAATAGTAATTTCAGTGTTTTGATAATCTTACTTTTCTAGTTTGGTTTTAATAAACATATTAAGTTCATGCCAAGAAATATACAGCACCACTCTTGGCTTTAACTTACTGACATTTTTCTTCAAAATGCCCACATTTGCATCTTTTTTTTACAGCCAATAGCGCTACCAGAAAACAACTCACCACCTTGTCTCTTTCCTTCCCCCATTGTCTTTTTGTCAGAACAGGATGCTCTCAGGTGCTTAAAACCAACTTTTTTTTTTTGTACTAAAGGGCTGCAATAGAACCACAGTCACCTTGGAAACAAACATCACCCACTGTTTGCAGAGCAAACAATGGTACCTTTTCAGCCAGTATGAGGCAGGCAGGGCAAGGGGCAGCCAAGCAATTCTGGGACTTACAGGAGTGTTAACATATTGCATTCATTCAGTGCGTCAAAAAATAGTTCAGTACTAAAAGTGAGGCTCTCTCAAAGTGAGAGCCTTTGGCTGGAAACCACAGACAAGCTCATAAGGCTAAGAAGGTCAAACCAGTCTCCCCGTTCAGTGACAAACTCTCTTTTCTTTGATAATCTAACAATTATTTTTAATTGCCTTTCACATCACATGCACCAGGCAAACTATTTAACTGATCTTATTCAACAAAAAGTGTTCAACTTTAAAAAACACTCGCAGAAGTTTTATCAACATGTCAAAATATTTTAAAATAATTGCTTAACATGGCCTACATAGGCTTGTAGTATACTGAATGGAAAACTGATTTTCAAAAGAGTTTGCAGCAATATAAGGTGGAGTTATGGATTCTCCCTATTTCTGATAATCAGGCACTACAGCCAAGTGTACAAGTAGAGAAATGGGGTAGGTACGCCTGACTTCAACTTTTGAAGAATCAAGGCCCATTTGTCTACAATGGCTATTTTGTACACAAACAAGTGTGACTTGAGAGAACAATGATGTCTAAAACCAAGAACAGTTTAACAACAGATTAATTTTGTTCCTCTGTGGATTTTTCTCTCCTTTTGTGATAAGTAAAAGCAAATATGGTATACTTAGGAACATTCAATAAAAATGTGAACCCTCAGAAACATGCTACATTTTTACTGATTTTAATTTATTTTATTTTAAATGCAGGGTAAATTATTTTAGCATTTAAAGAGAGTAGGGGATTGTGGAATAATTAAGATAGTAATTATGCACGTAAGTGCTACAATCATTAATGTATTTTATAGAATTTCTGCACCAACTAGCAAACACCTAATTAGCTTAGATCAACAGGGAACTAAAATCCAACTGCCAGAATGTCTTTCAGGTCTTTCTACATAGGAATGTAAAGTACTATGAAATTATCACCGTGTAACTTGTGTGTGCAAACTAACACTCCTCTAAGCTATGAAGTAGAGCAGTGTTTCTCAAAGTGGGCCGCGGGGCCGCTTTGGCAAAGCCGCTAGTGGGCCCACACCACTTTGCTTACCTAAAAAGTCTGTAGCCATGGAGCCTCACAACTCCCACTGGCCCCGTTTCACCGTTTCCAGCCAAGGGGAGCCATGGAAAGTGGTCGCCCCACTTCCTGCTGCTCCCCCCTTGGCTAGAAATGGCAAACCGCAGCCAATTGAAGCTGCAAGGCTCTGTGGCTACGGACCTTTTAGATAAACAAAGCAGCACGGGACCACTAGTGGCTTTCCCAAAGTGGGCCCACAGCTCCCTTTGAGAAACACTGAAATTGGGCAAATAAAATTCACCAATTTTGAGAACTGTGCTGATGCGATGGAACGGGCAGGGTGGGATGGTGAAATGAATGAAAAACCACGTGTCGATATACAGGTTTCCACATCACAACAGAAAAGTTTCTACAAACTTGACAGCTCTATGGGAACACATTCCTATTTCTTGATCCATGAGGAATTGCCTTTGGCAGATAAAAATTAAAAAAAAAAATAAAATAAAATAAAAGATTTAAAATTCACAGCAGCAAATGATACCAACTGTAACAAGGGAACATCAGTGCTTTATTGCTAGCCAGCATTGGAGTGTTAGTTCCTCTGGTCTTGATTGGCAAAATGGGTGTGTGCTTTTCAGTCATCCAGTTGGCTTAGGCTAAGGGACCAAAAAGCTCTCTTAACACTTTTTACTATGTGGAGACTAACACATTTGAAGCTGTGCATGGCGAGCTAAAATGGCTTCCAAGGTGTCAGCCTGAACTGAGTGCTTTTTCTATTGTGTTTAGTTAACTCGATTGAGTTCAACTGAAACACTCCCCTTTTGCCTGTCAAGACAGAGGCTCGCTCTCTGGCTCACTGCAGAGTCATAAGGAAGAGGAATTAACCAGTATAAAGTGATTCACATTCACCCATCCTTTTCTTACAGCTACAAAACAAAGAAAGCAAGCACATGACTGGTAGCAGAAACAACTCGAGGATCTCATTTCATCCTTATGACATGCTTCCGACAGTCATCTGTATGAAAAATAGCGTTAATACTAGCAGAATGAAGAGATCATTAAATGCCTCTAGCAGTGCCACATCACAGCCTTAGAAAGACAAGGTGGGGTGAGGTAATATCTTTTATTGGACCAACTTCTGTCGGTGAGACACACAAGCTTTCAAGCTTACACAGAGCTCTTCACACAGACCAGAACTGAAGAATAGCTCTGCATAAGCTTGAAAGCCTGTCTTTCTCTCAGTAACAGAAGTTGGTCCAATAAAAGATATTACCTCACTCCACCTTGCCTCTCTAATGTCCTGGGACACATGGCTATAACACGGAATACATCATAGCCTTGATAGAGAACTATTTCTTCTTACAAATCCAAGGTTACTTTAGCATTAAGGAGTAGCTAGAACTGTTTCTATTGCTTAAATAGGATGCTCTTATTTTACAATAAAGCTACGGCTTTGTCTACACTTAACTATTTAAAGTGCAGCCGTGGCAGCGCTTTAAACTAAAAGTGTGGCCATGGCACACTTGGCTGTAGATAAACCACCTCAGTGAGGGTAGTAACTAACAGCACTGTGAGTATGGCTCCCAGTGCTGCAGGGTTCACACTGGTGCTTTATAGCTCCCAGTGCTGCAGGGTTCACACTGGTGCTTTATAGCACTGTAACTAGCTGAGCTTGGACGGGGGATGGAAGGATCCACACCCAAGCCAGAAAATTATAGTGCTGTGAAGTGCCAGTGTAGCCTTGGGGTGTGTCTACACTGCACCGTTATTTCAAGATAACTAGCATTATTTCAAAATAACAATGCGAGCATCTATACAGCCATTCTGTATAGATATAATGGACGGCTTATTCTGAAATCTGTAAACTTCATTCTATGAGAAATAACGCCTGTTCTGAAAGAAATATTTTGAAATAAAGCATGTGTAGACGCTTCACTGCTGCTATTTCGAAACAGAATGGCCCTGGTGAGGGGCTAAGTTATTCCCCTCTAGTGTCTCCTGGGGCTCTAAATCGAGATAGCACGTGTACGTTAGGGAAGCCTGCCTCAGACTCATTTAGAGGCTTCCCTGCAGTATAGGCATGCTATTTTGAAATAAGCTATTTCGGAATAACTATTCTGGAATAGCTTATTTCGAAATAAGTGTGCAGTGTAGATGTACCCTTGGCCTCAGTCTACATTAGCATTTTTATCAGTAAAAATTCTGTTAGACTCCTAATCAATATAAATTTCCTGACAAATGCACCCATGTGGACAGTGCTGTGCCAGCAGATGCTCCCCTGCCAACACAGCTACCAGTGCTCATTGGGGATGGTTTAATTATGCCTAGGACAGAGCTCTCTTCAGGTGACATTAGGGATTTTAAAATGTGTGTAATTGGCTAACCCATGTAACCGCTGAAAATTTTCAGTGGTTATATGTGGGGTGACAGTCAGCTCTCCGGAAGCCAGTGCATGCCAGGAGTAGAGTTGTCAGATGGTTTCTGAAAAAATACTGGGGGAAAAAAAAGCATGGCCCCTTTAAGAAATGCTTTTGAGGCTTTTTGGCCCTAACAGGCTGTCGGCGGCTGCCCGCCATCTTGCCTCCCTGCGCCGGGGCGGACAGTTCCCCTGCAGAACCCGGAAAGCACCCGGGATTTTCATCTCCTGGCTGGGAAAAAAAAAAAAAAAAAAAATCAGAAAATACCAGACATTTTAGGTGTCCGGTATTTTCTGAATTTTTTTTACCGGACAGGAGGTGAAAATACCAGACTGTCCGGTTCAATGCCTGACACCTGGCAACCCTAGCCAGGAGTGGGTTTAAAAGCCGGCTCCCTGCGCATACCAGCACCCACCTGCCACCTCTCACTGTTGCTTCTGTATCAGAGGCAGCAGCATTGGACAGTAGGCGGCTCCCAGGAGCCAGACTGGGAGCCACATGAAGCTGTTTGGGTAACTGATAAGCTCATGCTTATTGGTTACCTGTTTAAACGGCTGCTACACTTTTACATCCCTAGCTGGCATATGGCAGTTACAAAGGAGATCTTACAGCAGAGGGGCTGCAGCTGTACGGTCTGTCCTATAGACATGGCCCAAGATTGCCTTTCTGCAGTTTAGCTTGAGTTGCTTTGGAAGTCATTTAAGCTACCCCCCCTTTGGCCCCCAAACAATGCTACTCTTTTTCTGGAATAGAAATGGACGGATGGGGAGTTCTATCTTGTTTAATTAAACCAAAATAACTGGGGGGGGAAATCAATTGTGTAGACAAACTCTTGAGTTTCTTCTTGGAAAAGGTATTGCTAAAATGCTTAGCAACTAAAAACGGCAAACATGCATACACGCACAATATAAATGCTACGGAAATTCATTGCCATGAGTATTCTTCAGTGTTAAAAAATGTCTCTGAACTGCAAAGCAGCAGCAGAAGCAGCAGTTGCTGCTGAAGCACTACCAGCCCTTCCCCCCTGTAACCATCCCCACCCTCTAGGAGCTATCTCAAATCCTCAGGCTGTGCCGACTGCCAGCTGACAGAACTGTTTAGTCAGCAACTAGAGAGAGAGAGAGAGAGAGAGAGAGAGAGCGCCATTCTCTTCTCCATCACTCCCCTGCTGCCTTCCCTCATTACCTTTCTCTTCATAAACAGGCAGCAGAGGAAACATTCTGTGTTCCACAGCCCCCTCCCTTCCAAACAATGTCCATTTGCAGTTTTGTCAGCAACTTATCTAACTTTGTGTGTGGCTGACTTTTTTTTTTTTTTTTTTTTTTGCGCTTTGTGTTCGTAACTCTCCTTCCCTACCCCACCCCCTGAAACCAAGCAAGAAGAAATCCAGAATTACAGCTTCAACTGTAGCAACTTCCTCCATCTTCTGTGAGAGTAGTATCAGGTCAAGGAGCTCAACATGTTTCACTTCCTTTCTGAAGCACAATAGCCAGGCCCCAGGTGCCAAGGTTAGCTTGTCCTTTTCCTTTCCTGAGCTGATTTCCAAGTTCTTTTCATACTAGCCTCTCCTCAATTACAAAAGACTTGAAACCAGGCAGAATTACTAGTGCAATGAATAATTACTTTGCACTGTTAAAGTGCATTTCCTCTGATGCAAAGTGGAAATCCTTTATAAAGGATTACCCACATTTTACAGAGAGGGAAATTCAAGACTTGTCTATGCAGAAAAGCTGCAGAATTTCAACTATGCTGGTATCATTAATAGAAGGGATGTGAACGTGTAACCACATAAACAGTTAACCGACAAGCCTGAGCTCATCAGTTCATGTTCACAGTACACACAAGCTCCCAGTACACATGGGGAGCCAGCTTAAAAGCTGGCTCCTAGCGCACACCACTTCTCAGGGAACCACTTGCTGCCCTGCATGTTACCACTGAAATTTTCAGAGGTTACACACTTACGTAATTACACACATTTTAACATCCCTAATTAATAGCTATTCAATCACACTTGCGTTGAGGCAGTATTACAGAGATGAAAGTGCT
Source organism: Rafetus swinhoei (assembly GCA_019425775.1). Lineage (NCBI taxonomy): Eukaryota > Metazoa > Chordata > Testudines > Trionychidae > Rafetus > Rafetus swinhoei. The sequence continues at coordinate 114,027,503 of CM033424.1, forward strand.
TAGCTAATATAGCTTATTCCCATAGAAGAAGCAATGGGAGCTATAACCATATAGCTGCACCAACAGTAGAGGCTGTATAAGTGTATAACCATAGCTATTCAAAAGTAGATAGATATATTACACCTCTGACATAGTTCTACAAAACTGTGTGGAGATCAGGCCTCAGGCACAGAATTTAGGCAATTTGCCCAAGGCTACACTGCAAACGAACATCAAAACAACACAGGTTTCCAGACTCCCAGACCTTTGCTCTAACCCCTAGTGCATACAGTCTCCAAATGTGAAAATGTACATCTAAAACTGAGCATTCCATAGAAATGAACTGTAATTCTTGGGGAATATATGCTCTGCACATCAGGAAAAAAAGGCAAAAGGCAAACACTAAATAATGAATGCAGCTAATTAAGGAAAGAGTGGACTCAAAACAGCTATTCTTAAAAACTATTACTATCAGAAATGTCTGTTTTTAATATTTAAAAAATTGAACAGGAAAGTGAAAGATATAATTGCTCTCACAGAAGGTGCTAAACAAATTTTGTCTTTACGTCTTTGTATTCTGGAACGCAAATTCAGGCCTCCTGATGTTGAACTGGTTTTAAGGAACTGGGTCTGTTTACTCACCTGGCAAAACAGTCTAATTCTCAACATTAGTGGAGGTGGGAAGAGAGAGAAACTACTGCCTATGCTTCATGAAACTATGCATGGCTTATATAAAAATAACATGACCCGAAACAAAATACTGTCAATGTTAAGATGAACTAGCATTTAATTTTGCATCTATGAAGTAGGTTCTACTTCACAATCGAAAATCTGTTTTCACAGGGAAAGAACAAACAAAAAAATCTCACATACATGAGTGATGATCTGATCCTGGAATGGAACTGTAGCTTCAACCTCTATTCAAAATGTTAACTATAGAAAAATCAAGGTATTTTTTTTTTAATTCTGTATGTCTATTCATCATTGCTTCTTGTATCATACATGTAAAAATTATTAAAGCCAAAAAAAAAAAAAAAAGTCTGTCCCCGCCCAACAACTGACACAGTAGTGATTCAACTTAAACTCTTTGCATGGCTTCTGTGAAACGTAGAACAGAACTCCTTCCTAACTCACTCCTTTGTACTAAAAGCACTGCAGTCAGTACAGGTACTACACAAGACTGTCCAGAGTAGGATTGCTAAAAATTAACCAGGTAACCTACCAGCATTCTTACTGGTTAACTGGAACCACTTTACCAACCACCACCACCGAGGCCCAGCTGGTAGGACCATGATGGGCCCAGAGCAGCCCCTGGGCTGTAGGTGGGGAAGGAGCAGCCCGCCCGTCCCCCTCTCCCCGCCCGGCAGCGGTTAATCAGTTAAATCGTTTAACTGGTTAACTATTCTGGGTGTTTTTTACAACCCTAATCCAAAGCCTACAGACAGGCAACTGCAATATCTACATATGAAGGTGAATTTAAGATGGAAGTTTAGACCTCATTGTGAGTTTTCTAGCTTTTATACCCTTTTGCCCTAAGTAGTGATTAAATAACTTCAGAAATTTGAAAACAAATGAACATTTGTGAGTTTACTTTATATTGTGGATAGTCTAGCTCAATAATATGCAGGCCTCAATACTTCTCCATACTCCTTGTTTTATTACTACACTTAATCTGCACTAACACAATCCAGGAAGCACATTTCCAAGAGAATTATTGCACTTTTATAGTCAGGTGTTCATTAGTACTTGGCTTTTAGCACACCAAGTCATGTAACTTATAAAATGACTTTAGATGTGCAACAGTTGCTCAAATATATGCTCCACCCTTACAAATTACTGTTAGAGATGGTTAAAATGAACTGTTAATACAGAGGACAAAATTCTGCTCTTGGTTACACAGATTTACTTGGATTAAATCTTGAACAAAGTTACTCCAGATATACACTGGAATAGCCAAAACAAAACTTGGACCACAATCTTTGGTAGAAAAACAAAAAAAGATGTCCTTGTGGGGAAAAAAGGTCTTTTTACAACTTGTGTGCAATTTAAACTGATTGTCACATGGACACAAACTTAAAAGAAAAGACTACTTAAAAAGCAATTTATAGCAGCAATAAAACTTCTGTATTCCACCTGCTAGCAAAAGAGATTCGTATCCAAGAAGTGGGGAGTGGGATGAGGCAGGGCTCTCAGACTTATTCATACAACAGTCATACAGTGATGTCACAGGAACACTTGGCAGCCAAGGACACAATAGTGAGGTCATTAATTCATCATTATAGATTTCCCAGTTATCAAAATAGAGAAGGAAAGCTATTTTGTCCCTCCTTACAACTTAGTATGAAAGATAAGAAAAAGACATCTTCAAGAACAACAAAACATAACTCTATCCATCCACCCAGAGAAATCCATTTAGAATTTTTCGTTAGTATAAAAGTGCCTCTCTGTTTTGACTTATTTCACCAGCACTGCTTGTTGTCACATATCCTGTTGAGTATTCACTTCTGACTGATGAAGCTGTGTGAAATAGAAGCTTGGAAGGCAAACATCACAGTTTGTCTCAAACAGAAGGACAGTTGAAGAAGTAGTGAACCCCGTATAAATGCCTTCTGCTAGTAAGTCTGCCTTTCTTTTGGCGTGCTACTAGCATTAAATGGCAAGAAAGCACCTACCAACTGGAGGAAGTCAAAGAGGAAATCTGCAATTAACTTTAATGGAGTTGCAAATCAAGAATACAGATGGTTTATATCAAAGGTTTAACAAAGCACCTTATAAAAAAGGTATACACTATACCTGCATGACATACCAAAGCCACCCTCCAATTCCATGGCTGCCAAGATCCATGCCTGAGAAGCAGAACAGATGATGTTCTTTTGCACAGGTGATGACTTTGGGTGCCCAATCCTGCACAGGGTGTACATGCATACACCACAAAGCACAATTTAGCAGAAGTTCCCTGCAGTGGAAAAAGAAGCTATTGGGATGCACAGCTGTGTGGATTCCATGGCCCATCTCAAGCAACAGAAGCAAGCTGGAAGGCTATGTTGATGAGCTGAAGTAACCTTGGTAGAGTGCCTCTGGGACTTGGGCAGTGGGAGACAATAAGGGGAAGGAGGAATCATCCTCCTTCTCCTACAGCTCCTCAACAAAGATATCCAATGCTGAGCCTGCTATTCAGGGGCAGGATGCCAGGGGATTTGGCCACATAGGTATGTTCTTTTCTCTAGTTTGCAGCTGTTAGATAAACATAAAAACATCCAGTTGTCCAAGTTACACACCTTGAAAATAATTCAATTAGCACAGAACCAGAGTCTGCTTTCACGCTTTTTACATCCTGGAACTCAACTGACTGTGAAGTCACTCCTGATTACACATGTGAAAGCAGAAGTCAAGCCCACAGTCCGAGTCCATGTCAGTTTAGGGCTCAATTCATTGGCCCACGTGTGAGCTACACAACTCTCTGGACAGCACGTACACAGAGCACTGCCAGAGGCCTTAACTTGAACTTGAACCCAAAAGTAAAGAAACTCATGGCTCATACCCACAAACATGCTTGGCAAATTAATACCCCTAAAATGAAAACCTCATTAGCTGATCCCTCGCTTCATTTAATGGACATAGCGTGGGCTGTAGATGCTGGGCTATCAAAATGGTTCTACACAGAAAGGCAATGAAAATTCAGCATCCACTATAAAGCAATGCAATACCATAATTAGAGCTGGGACCTAATACTTGTACTTTTAAAGACATTCATAAACATTTTTAATACTAAGAAACTGAATGCAACCATTATACTCAACAAGCTGAATACAAGAGTAGAATCCAGGGTTAAAAAATAGAATTCTATTTTTAAAAGTTACTATTTTCTAACACCCAGTAAAGGGACCTTTACTACTCAAGAGACTCAGACACCAAGACATTAAAATTTGCACTATTTACAGCTAAATGCGAAGCTGAAGCAAGACTGACTAAGCCTTTTCATCAATCCAAAACACTGAGTATCATGCAGTATACAGGATACGGGTTACGATGAGACTTCAGAAGCCAAGATTCCTCTAACATGAGCATTAAAGAGTGCAGGGCACTTTTCATAAAAGAAGTGTTTTCTTCCTCCTGACGCGGCCAATATGTCTCTTCTCCTACCACCTTCCACTCCAGAGTAGGGATGTCAGCATATAGATGAATACACGATTAACTGATCATTTTAGGCTTATCGGTTAATCTTGTTGACTACACACATCTCCCGCCTTGCTGCCTCTGTATCACAGGCAGCAAGGGAGGGAGCAGGGGCTGGTAACAGCATGGGGCAGGGAAGAGCAGGGGACGCTGCCACGAAGCAGCCTCTGCCTGCGGCGGGCCCAAGCTCCCTGCATACAGAGGCTGCTCCACAGCCCATGGAGAAGACAGAGCTTGGACCTCCACAGACAGGGGCTGCTGCCACCCTGCACTGCTGCCTCTGTATCAGAGGCAGCACCGCGGGCAGGCGGGAGTTCCCCAGGAGTGGAGCTGACAGTGCACTGGCTGCTGGCCCCACCCCCAGGGACTATCAAATAGTTGTATAACCGCTAAAATTTCATGCAGTTACACAACTATTTAATGACACGATAACTAACGTCCCTAATCCAGAGGTGGCTGCACTTCAGTAGCACGAAAGTATTTATACAGCTGTAAAAAGCACTTTAGTATCTTTCAATGGTTAAAGATCTATAAAAATAAATGGGATAAATTTGCATAATGAGAAAAGCAAAATCATTTTCTTTGGAAAACTTCTTTTAAGCTTACTTTTTTTTCCAATCCAAAAGTGTGCTAATTCCTTTACAGAACAGAGAGACAGGTCCCTGCCTCAAAGATGTGACATACAAATAGTTTGGGAGATTATAAACCTAAGGTGATGGGAATGGAAGGGAGTAGAAAAGAGATATAGCAATAAACCTTTTTTAAAAGTAGGTCCTTGCAACTCCTATGCTGAATTGTTAGACCACCGTAGACTGGTGAATCCTCGCTTCCTTCGCCTACAAACAGCCAAGCATTTCTAGGCTCGGATGAGTATTCTGACTTTGTGTAACTATTATCGCATGGATGGTAACAACGACACCCCCTTGCTGGACAGGACAAATGCTTTAATTGTGTCTGGCCAAGTTTCATTCAGAAAGGTTCTAGTTGTGCTTGGAGAGCTTCCGGCTACCTCTGGGTAGGTGGGGAGTGGAATCAAGTGTGTGTGGGGGGGAGATACTGGACACACTGTTCTTGTAAATTAATGATATCTTTCAGAGGGAAGGCAGAGATCAGGAATCCCCTGAATCATTAGGCCCTTGATCAGTTATCCATATCCTGATGTTAAAGGGCTGGCCACAAATTGCATAATGCATGAGGGGGTGGGTGGGTCCTTCATTCTGTGTGTTTGTCTTAAGTGTTACAAGGGGTGGGTGAGTCTTGAAAAAAAAATTCACTAAAAACATGTGATATAATTTGTGGACCGCTCGCTCCTAATGATTGTGCTGTCTCTCCCTGTGGCCCATCTGTTCCTATTGGGCAAGTTTATGAAGACAAATAGAGAACCTGAGCTGTGCCCCTCAACATTCCTTCTGACAATGGATTTGTCTTAATTAAGAAAAAAAGTATATTCTTAACATTTATTAAAATCCCAGCACAGACAAGGCGAGCTGTATTTTAACAGGTGTCAGCTATTCAAGGTAAACCCTTGACTCCACCTAAGCTTTAACTCTCCAGTTTAGTGGGTGTAAAAAGCAGCGTGTCTTGTCCACTCTGGACTGTTAAAAGTTTTAGTTAGAAAATTGACTACCATGTTCTAGCAACGCACATTTAAATGCTAGTCAGGACATGACCAGAGATTACCTATCACTATCATCTGGGTTGTTTTGCAGCTCTCCTGAAGGCTCCATCTTGCAGTGCTCTATTTCGTCACTCCTGACTTTTCAGTCTGTATCTGTAAATGCTTTGGACTGAGGGCAACGCTTTAGTATGTGTCCTTATACCACCTAGGGTGCTCCAATCCTGACTGTAGGCTCTGGTTGATACTGTAATAGGTACTAAATAAAAATATTAAACAGCAATGACTGTCTCCTATAGTGGTTTCGGTGATGCAATTTGGGGTAACACACAGTCACTATGAGCACGCACATCTATCTCTCTTTGTTCAGGCTTGATCACTGTGCTGACTCTCTTCTTGTGCTCTGAGCTACAGTGCCTTAAGTCAGCTGAAGCATTCTGACTCAAGCCCTACAACTGAACATCAAAAGGAGCTACTGGCCTGGCTTTTCCAGCAGGGGTCCATTAATTCTGAAATTTCTTTCCTTCATTAATCCAAGAGAGGTCAAAGTTTGTAAGATTTCAGATCATGGGCTGGTTTAAAGGTCCATTAATTTACTCAGGCTTTGGTGCGAGTGGTCACTGTTGTAAACTTGTCTACTTTCACAAGCACAAAAACGTACTTTTTAAATGCAAATAATTCACAATGTTCCACCATTCATCACTTGGAACCTAGATCCAATATATTAGCAATCATTAGATGTTGCAGTGCTATTACAGGTTGAACCTCTCTAGTCCATCACTCTTTGTTTTGGCAACATCCGTGGTATGGCATGATTTTATTTAGATGAATGTCCACTTATCATGGGGGTAACTGAGTTTCCCACACTCCCCAAAAGTTTGTTTAGGGTCGCCAGTCCTGGCTCTCAGTGTTCTGTGCTGTTATTTAGCTCTAATTTATTCCTAAATGTCTTCTAAGAGCCCAGTAAGCAGTGGAAGTGCTGGTAATGCTGCTAGACAGTACTTTCCATGGTCCAGCAAAAGACCTTCCATGGTCCAGCAAATTCTCTGGTTCAGCACCAGTCAGGTTCCAAAGGTGCCAGACTAGAGAGGTTCAAACTGTAGTACAGTACTTGTATGCCAGCTATTAAATGATGGTAATTTATGAACCTACAGTTTTTTTGCATTTAGCTTCCTAGATAGGAAGCATAACCTATTGGTGCAGGCACAGGACTGAGAGCATCTCTGTGCCACTTTCCTAGTTGCAAAAGTGGGGATGCTACTTATTCTATTACCTCATCAGGCTGTTGGGACAACTAATGTATTAAAGTTCATGAAGAACTTGTGAGCTTTCTAGGCAGATATTAGGGATGTTTATGGTTAACCAGTAGAGCTGGAGCAGTTCCCCACCCACTGTGGGCAGGGGGCTGTTCCAGCCCCGGGGGGCCTGCTGTGGGTGGGGAGGTGCTCCAGCTGGCCAGAGCAGCCCCTATCCATGGGGGAAGGCGCAGCCTCTCTGCCCAGCCCTCCTTTAACCAGTTAATCAATTAAAGGGGGATTTTACATCCCTAGTGGCTATACAAAGTGCTATTCCTGAACATAACGTAACCAACACTTCAGCCTGACAGAGGACCATTAAAAAAATCCCAAAGAGTGTCTACAATATTTGTCATTCACAGTACGGTATACAGCATCGCAGCAGGATATTATTGTACTGAGCACTGCGCCAGTAGCACTTTACCCTGCTAATACAGCCGTCTTCTGAAAAGCGTGCGACTGAGAGGCAGGAGACTGAACAGATCCCACAGCGGAGCCTCCTCTGCCAACATGTCTCAGCCCTGAACTGGAAGAATTACTCCCAGGACAGATAAGATGATAAGTCACTTCTCATAGATATTCAATTCAGGACCACTCTACTGCGTGCCAATTATAGCAGGGAATTTTGCAATGTGGACCTTATCTCACAAAGGTCAGACAGAGAACTGGTGGCAAGGACTTTAATGCATTGCCCCCCTGAACTGGATTTGAAATGGCAGCCTACAAGGTATAAAGCTTCACCATATCTTTTTACTAATGCCCTGAGCCTCCTTGCCTTCCTTGATAGCAAGGAGAATAAAACAAAAGAAGGTTGCTTTATGCAAGGCAACCTCTGGTCTTCGCCTCTGTTTTCTTCACACATTTCTCACCCAATCATTCCCCCTCTTCCCCTCAGAGTTTAGGGAGTGCTGGCTATGCTGACATCAGTGACTGGCTCCTGGGGCTAAAGGCAGCTGTTGCTTCTCCTGCTCGTGGCCAAGAGCCAAGTCTTTCTGCCTTTCTGATGATGCTCCCTTCTGCTCCCGCCTCTTCCCCTCCCTCCCAGACCCACATGTCTGCAGGGTGGGTTGAGATGGTCACCGGCAGCACCGGCAGCCTTTCCAAACAAACTGAAGCAGAAAGCTAACTTTCATTCCCAGCCTCAGATCAGATGCAATCAAAATGTCAATCCCAAGTTTTAGCTCTCCTAAGCGAAACAACCGTATTTTCTTGCCGCACATCTGAAGCCCAGGTTATCCTTATGACAACTTTAAATGTCCTTACATGAAAATTGACTCCCAACTACCATATTGGATGGGTATCTTTTTTTGTTAACTATAAGGCAACAGAGGGGGCAGCTGCTTTGTACAGCTACACTGAGGTATTCGGTCCACAGAGCTGACTTAACCAGACCAGGGAAGGTCACATGAGTGTAAGGAAGATCCTCAGTGATGCAGAGACTTTGTAGGGATTCTAATGATATTCTTCCTTCACTTTACTAGCAGCATGGCAGAGACATAAGGGTGTGGCTAAAAGAGATGGAGACAAATCAAGGCTTAGCTGCATTTTTTTATTTCTGGTGACCAGAACACCAAGAAAAGAAGAGATAACCCTACACTGAACTGCATCATGATCCAGGGAGTGAAAAAATGACCTTTAAGGCATCTTTGTTTTTACATTTTCCAGCCTGAATGCTATGGTTCTGCAGCCAGACCCAGTATGCCATGTTAACAAATTATGCACAAAATAAAAAAAAATGTTTAAGCTGTTCAAACACTACACAGTTTCTGTTTAGATTTTGCAAACACTGCATTTGCGTTTACTTCAGATCTCTAATTTAATATAATTTTTAAAAGCTTAGCAACATTTACTCAAAGCCACCTCTCAATGGACCAAATTCTGCAGCCGTTTCTCAAGCTGAGGAGTATTTATTTACTCAACAAGTCTCACTGGTTTCAATGTAATAAGTACAAAGCAAACAGTGATGAGTATGGGTTGCAGATTCTGTCTAATCTCAAATAACTTTTTTTTTAAATTTTAATTGAATCAAATTTAATTTAACTTTGCCCACAGTCTGACTGACTTTAATGGAACACCTCTTATGAATGAAGTTATGCATATATTTAAATATTTATATGATTAGGGGATGGCATAAGCAAAAGATTATATTACCCGCACAGATACACTAGATCCCTAACATGTTAATGAACAGTACTTGGGTTCTGAAAGAGCCTTTTCTGCACTGCTACAAGATGATAACTAACACATACAGAGCAGATTTAATATTCACTTACTTCATAGGCAGAGGTGTGGGTTTTTTTGAGAGAACTGCCAGGAGAATGGAAAAAGGATAAGAACAGGTTAGGCTCTTGGCGCTCAGTTTATCTGGGCTCAGAGGTGTGCCAGTAAAGCAACTACACAAGTGCTGCACATCACACACAACAACATGCCAAACACCTTGAGATGCCAGGAGGAGAGCCACCTATAAAATAATGTAATTTACAGTCAAGATTAAAAACACAAAACATTAAAATGGTTACTTGATACACTCTTGAGATGCATACTACTGTACTTTCCTTAAAGAAAAAAAAGTGTTATAGACATTCCCATCTCTCAGTCTCCTTCTCCAACCCCAGACACAGAATGGAAAGGGACTGGTGCAAACTTAGGACAAAGTTTCAAGAACAAGCTAGTCAAATTCATTAAAGTCTTCATGAAGCTCAGCAGGGCAGAACCCATTCCTGTTTTCAGAGCTTATTACAGCAACATGACTAAACATGCTTAACAGTCCAATTTGACAGGATGCATCCATTTGCTAAAGAAAGATGCAGTTCTGTTAGATGTAGCACCAATGCTGTCACATCGTTTTTCAAAAGATGTCTTGAAAAGAAACCTGCTGCAAGCATTCTTAACAAGTCATCCATCGTATCACTGGCCTTTAAGCGTTTGACCGCTGCTTGCTATGCATCCATGGGCAAACATCTGATATCAGCTTTTACCAGCTCTAGTAACTCTGAACTTCACTTGGTTGGGAGAAACCCATACATAACAGAACCCCTAGTGTTCTGCAACTCAACTAGTTAGTACTTAGGTCCACATATACTACCTTTGGTTTGGTTTAATTTAGTTAACCTCATTAAAATGGAGCCTTCCCTGGGGGGGAGGGGAGGGTCTCTTTTAGTGATTTCCATTAATCAGTATGCTTTCATACTTTATAAACCAGGGCATATGATATACATCCTAGCTGGCATGCATTTTTTTTTTTAATCTTAAATGTGAATTATTTATGCTGAACCCCTAAGGAATGAAAGTTAGATTAGGTTTTGAATGGAAAGGGTGAATATTTTAGTAGAATTCTATACTGTACCAACAATGTGATTATTGAGAGAATGGCACAAGGCTCTGTTCCCAGTTTCTTCCTAGATTTTAATGCTTGACATGTTTACATCAGTGCCTAAAACAACACAAACAAGCCCAAATAGTAGATGAAGTGAAGTTTTAAAATATGCACTGTGTTTTGAGACAAGTAAACTCACTGCAAAACTGAAACAAAAACTAAACAACCAAGCTACATAATCATGTATATTTACTGTGTCACTGCACAAAGATTCAGCAAGTCTTTCCTGTGAAGAAAGTATTCATGAGAAGTGCCCAATTGGCAATCCTGCAACCAAAGTCCTCTGTTTATATGCCAAAGCCAGGATGGTGGTAGTACAGGTTGAAACTTTCTAGTCCAGCACACTCTGGCCCGGCAACATCCATGGTCTGGCATAATTTCAGTTAGCCGGATGTCCACTTATCATGGGGTGTGGCCAAGTTTCTCACAGTCCCATAAAGTTTGTTTCCTGGCTCTCAGAGTGCTGTACTGTTATTTAGCTCAAATTTACCTCTAAAAGTCTTCTAAGAGCCCAGTAAGCAGTGGAAGTGTTGGTAATGCTGCTAGACACTATTGACCTCCCGTGTTTCGTCAAAGTCTCTGATTCAGCACTGGTCAGGTCCCAAAGATGTCAGACTAGAGAGGTTCAACCTGTACAAGCTCAAGGACCACCTCCAGGTGTAAGAGGGAAGTTAAAGTAGAGACAACCAAGTTGTGCTAGACACTGGACAAACATGGCAAAGAGATGAGAATCTCTGCCCCCAAAATGTATAGGACTTAGGATAGAAAAGGTGGAGGAGACCAAACAAGTTGGCAGAAGTAAGGAAAAAAGGATGAATTAAACAAAAAAACCAGGATAAGCTATTTTAACAAGTAATTGTTCATATCTATGCCCTCCTTCAATTAATCCATTAAACCATTAACTCCTCACTTGTGTGGGCCAATAAGGAGACAGAACCAATTTTGGTGATTTTTTTTGCTATGTCTACACCTACACACTGGGAAATACTAGACTGAGTACTAAACCAACTCATTTCTGCAGCATTTTGTCGGTTATTGAGATACCATACATAACTACAAGTATTACACACTCATTTGCATTGGTCATTATGACTATTCAGAACATTTGACTCTCTAAATAACCTATTCGTTAGCATTGAGAAAGGTGCCGTTGTATTCAAACTGCTTGCTAGGAACTGTCACTGAGCATGTGACAGGTACATGAGGTTGTGTTTTTCCCATCCAACACAAACTATTTTTGGTCCAAAGACTTTTCACTGTACATTTTCAAAAGGAAGCACAAGGAGCAGACTTGGAAATATTTACTCTAAGTTAAATGAGTCAGGCAAGTACATTCAAGAGAGCAGCTTCCAGAAAACTAAGTCAGATCAGGCACCAGCAGATACTTCCTCAAGCGGTCACTCAACATTTTATATGGCCAAATATCTAAAGCCCAGCTGACTAAAAACTGTATGTGCTGAATATTATTAGTTTTCAATTGCATACAAACAGTGGATTCAGAACTCTCACACTGAAGGATTTGGTGTAAGAGCTACTTAATCCTGGGAATAAACTCTGACCCAATACGAATGCCTTAGATTGATACAGAGAGAATCCTCCATGTGTATCTCTCACTCTTTCTGCATAGAAAGCTGGACCCTGAGTTTCCCACAGGAAACTAGAAGATTAATACAGCCTCTGGGGTCACTAGACTGTTAAGGACAGCTGTGAAGGGAGCGCTACTGCCAGGGAACCAGAATGGGGATAGACAATTAGTCCGGGGAAGGGGAATTCTGTATTTGTTACATTTAGAGCAGGATGAATAAAAATAGGATTATTAAAAAAAAATTAAAAATCAGATTTTTAAAATTTAAGCTGGGGTTTTTTTGTTTTTAAAATTATCAATAAAATGCTAAATTTCTCATTTTAAAATGTTACAATTAAATCTTATCACCAACATGCTATTCCTACACTTACAGTCTTATAAAAATGAATTAATGGCTCTAGTCTCGTCTAACAACCAGCTCTTGCCCCTTGAAAGTTCTGGACTTTCAATTTCTGTTAGTCTGCTGAGAAACATGTGCAAAGCCAAACCTGGGATGGATAGGATTGCTTTTGTTCTATGCTTATGTGGTGGTGAACCTGGGCTAAGCACGGCAGAGTTAGTTAAAACACTGTTTAAAGACATAGACAATATATAGGAGAGGGCGGAGGCAACATGGAAAGGAACATTGGAGTGGACTGGAAAGGAAAAGGGAAGACAGTACTCAGCACACACACAGCTTCCTATATTCCCCTACATTTTGCCTCACAGAATCTGTCATGGTTTCTGAGAGTAAAACAGACCCTATCTGGGAATATACTGAAGAAATTTATTCCCTGGGTAAAAAAGGAGAATGAGTTAAGTGTAAGCAGAGCAAGAAGATGCTACAGGGCCTAGCTGCATGAATGGAACATCATAAGGAAAACTGCTTATTGGGAGAAAATGATGTGGATGTGTCAAAAGAACAGCGTGAATCAACTTTGCAATGCATCATTCCTCAAGACTCTCGCTATGCCTTTTAGAATAATCGATGTGCTAGAGGTTGCAAGGAAAAAAAAGTTTAGCTTAGCTAATCTTTATGGCTTGTTAAATTAGTTAACTAGGTTCAGACTATCACCCAAGTATACAGTACAGCCGCGTTTCTCAAACTGTGGGTCCCCACCTCCCGGGGGGTTGCGAGTACCTTAGAGGGGGGTCACGATATCACAAAGTTTGAGAACCCCTGCAGTACAGAAAGCTGCAGTAAGAGAAATCTAGAATTGCTAGTTGCCATGTTATTTTCTTATTTTATAATACATAATGCATGCCTCTTATTTTGGAACATCTTGGTCACAGACCATAATGGAGATGCCATAAGTCTATTCCCTATTTTATTTCAGCATATTTGTTTTCAATGGGACTTACTCCAAAATTCAGTGCATTCTAAGCACAATCAATCGTAGCTTTTTGGGTAACCTGGAATCCTGTCTCCATCAAAATGACAGTGGGAGTGGGGAAGATGAGAACTCATAAAAGTTTTAAGGACACTGTACATTTAGTGTTTTGAGGACCTGTTACAGTTAATAAAATTTGGAAGAAAAAGAGAGTTTAAGGACAGCTGTCAGCTGGTAACTCAGGAGACTGCTTCAACAGCAAACGTGAAACATTTATGTAACATTTAAGATTTGTTTAATAAAATATAATTGCAGTTGTGTTTGTGTTTATGATTTAGTTCTTACCATTCCTAATGTACTGCTGCAGCATCTGCAGCTTGATACAGGTAACGATTATAGGTTGAACGGCCCTGGTGCTACACTTCAAATGCAAAAGTGCTGCGGAGAGTATGGGGCCAGCAGGGCAGTCCCCCAGTGGCCCCATGCTCCCCACGGCATTTCAAAGTGGCAGCACCACCTAGAGCATAGTGCTGCCGCTTTGAAACGCCACGTGCAGCCCAGGGCCAGCTAGGGTGCTCCCAGTCTCCATGCGGCATTTCAAAGTGGCAGCTCTACGTAGAGCCCGAGATCAGCTGGGGACTCCCCCACTGACCCCAGGCTCCCTGTGGCGCTGCCACTTTGAAACACCATGGGGAGCCCAACGTCAGGTTGATTTTGGGCTCCACGCAGAGCTGCCACTTTGAAATGCCGCATGCAGACTGGGAGCACCCTAGCTGGCCCTGGGCTGCACGTGGTGTTTCAAAGCGACAGCGCCACGTGGAGCCCAGGGTCTGGCCCAAGGCTCCATGCGGTGCTGCCACTTTGAAGCACCCCCTGTTCTTCCCTCCCTTGCTGCCTCTTTCTGATAGAGGCAGCAAGGGGGAGGGAAGCAACTAGTCGTTCACATCCCTACTCCTGGGCTCCTCTCCCTGGGGCTCCCTGCCCTGCTGCTGATCCCGCTAAAGCTGGCCCAGCAGAGGCTCCCCACTTTGCTGCCTGCCCGCTGCCCCAAGGTCTCCCAGGGTTAGGGGACCAGTTGGCCGTTGCTGGTCCCGCTGCTGCAGGATGTTCCCCGGGGTTCCCGGCTGGGGCCACCCAGCACTTCCGGCCCTGCTGCTGGTGGGGTTTCCCCAGCCAGGGCCACCACTGCTGGGGCTGCCCTGCTGACGCTGGGGATTCCGCGGGTTCCCCGGCCAGGGATGTCCACTTCCCCCAGCCCTGCTTCAGCTGGGGGTTCCCTGGTGGAGGCTGCCCAGTCACCTCAATTCCTGGATGGGGTTGCCCGGCCGCAGGCAGTCTTCGCTGCAGCTGAGGGTTCCCCAGCTGGAGCCGGGGCTCCCCAGCCTCATTGCCCCGCCAATGCTGGGGGTTCCCCGGGTGGGGCGGGAGCTCCCTAGGCACCGCCTGGCTCCCCTGGCCCCAGGGGTTACCCAGCCACCACCTGTCCTCATTGATGCTGTGGGTTCCAGGCCAGGCTGGGGGCTCCCCAGCCCCTGCATTGCTCCAGGACAGTTTTGGTCCAGCAACATCCATAGCCCTGCCAGACCACGGATGTTGCCAGACCAGAGAGTCCCGGATTTGTTAGGTTCAACCTGTATTAAGTACTATTTCCTATATTTACAACAATCAAGGTATCTAAAAAAATTACACAAAGTATACCCTCTTAGATGTTGTAAAATTCTGTACTGAGCAGTAAATTAACGTGCTTTAGTGATCAGATTTGTACTATCGTATGAATAAATGTGAAAAAGCATCAATGGGACACTTGATTTAAATCAATGGGTTTTTGGTTTTTGGTGATTGAAATTAATCCACCCTCATTTGGCGCAATAGTACAATTGCAGGATTCCCCAAGGAATGCATTTTGAAGATAGCATAGAGGCAAATGGCACCCATGGCTTTCAGGGGGAGAGGTCTATGTGGGAATAAACAAAACAGGAATTAAAACATAACATGTGTTCAACATGGCCCACTTAATGTTCATGTGAGAACCTTAACTTTCATGTTCTGACTTTTGAGCATTTAAGAAGAGTCACCTTAGCTTTTTTTCCCTCAGGGTGCAAAAAAAGAACCATGAAAAATTCAGAGCAACTAGACTTAAAGAGCTTACAAATTCCACCAGCTTTGCAAGCAGAGCTTGAGAATTGTCTGAATTGCAGTTAATAGGGTTGCAGTTACAGATTCTGTTGGTTCCCTCCTGCAGTGCTTAAAATGTGCATGGCTTCCTTATAAGCTACTAGGCGTCCACTCTGACTATGACATATGGCTCACTTCACCCTCAAATGTAGCCTCCAATTAAGGACAGTGTGGCAGTAATTCTGTGCACAGCAAAGCTACCGAGCTGTTTGGTCTTTGTATAAATACAAAATAGCAATAATAAAATTGAGGAGGGAAAGAAAAAGTTTCTTCCATAAAACTGACAGGAGTTGGGAGTTTAGGGAGAAAGAATGGGACAAATGCTGCAGATCTTAAATGGATCAGAGTTTCCAATGACTTGAACAAGATTTCTGTTCAATTATAAACCACAGAAATTGATGCACAGAATTACCTAAAATTTCAACAGGATAAGATTAGTGGATTTAACACTTTTACTGATTTAAATATCAATAACAGGAACCTAACAGGGTAGGAAAGTCACCCGTCTGCCATGAAAGTTATTGTGGGATTCATTACTAGAAACTGTCAAGGCCTTAACTTTAAGTTTCATTTGGAAGTCACACGAATGTACAAACTGAAACATATTTGGGCCAGCATATTAGGAAAAAAACAAATGTTAGCTCAAAATGTCAAAAATTCTCTCTTGAGAAAGAGAGATGGATCATTAATTTCAGACAGTATAAAGTGTATATTACATCTACACAGAAAAGCACTTATTACCCTCATTTCACTTCTATCCTTTATCCCGTAAGTATCTTGTATATGCACATGGAAGATGTTAATAACCCATAAAGCCTTTTCAATCTTTAATCTCTATAGCATTCAATTATTCTTACTGTAATTTAGTATCTTCATTAAAACAAACAAAAAAGGTGTATGAACTATGGTGAAACATTCAAGCTATGACATAAAAAGAACATGGGGGAACAATTGTTGGAGGGGGAAAAGCTGTAACAGCAGGTGACTTACACATGGCAGCCACATTAAAAAGTTCATCTCCATGTACTGCCCATTGTATGCATGCAGATCCACTGACATCAGAGTGAGTTCCACACAGGGATGCAGAAAGGCATAGGGTCATTAATATCTTGGCTGCGTCTCAAGTTTTCAAAACACTAAAAGCAATTAGGCATCATAATGACTTATGTCAAGACAAGCATTTTTTCAATGATTAGAAAAACCCACCTGATTTTAGTAAATTCCTTCCTGCTTCCTCCAACCAAATCTGACAACTGTGAAAATTATTTCTAAATTGATTCCTCCCATCCTCTAAAGCAGGGGTGGAGAACCTCAGGCTGGAGGGTCGGATGCAGCCCCCAGCTTACCTGGATCCAGCCCCAAGGCTCAGGGCTACTTCCTCCCCTTCCCCAATACAGGGGAGCCTGCACCTACTGCAGGACTGGAGCACACACAATCTACTAGCCTGGGTCCCACTAGGCTCTGGTGTGCGACAGGAATGTGGGGAGTGTCTTTCTGCTTCTCAGTCAGGGGCCACAGGGATTTTTTTTTTTTTGGCTTCTCACTTGTGTGCATCCCCCAACTGATTTTTCTGTGGATCAGCATCCCCCGACCCAAAAAAGGTTCCCCACCTCTCCTCTAAAGGAAACAGAAGACAGATCTTGTTTGCTAGATTTACCCAACGTAAATCTCTATGGGTGAGCTATAAAATAGAGAGTTAAAAAGGAAGCATGGAAACTATATACAGGGAGAAAATTTACTGCTATAATATACATGAAAGTATTGATATGAATTGCTGTATGGTACAAAATAAGTTGTTAAATGGATCAACTATAAGTTTAACCAGTTAACCCCCACCGCGCCGGGGAGGAAAGGGGACTGGATGGAGCAGCCCCCCGCCCATGACATGTTGGGCCCGGCTGCCCCGGCCAGGCCAGGCGCCAGTTAACTGGTTACCCCGGTAAGCATGCTGGTAAGGCAATACTTAGCAGTTAATAGTTAAACCTTTCCATCCCTACTTCTGAATACTTACATCACATACAAGATGAAGAGATCCTAAACAATGTCCTCAAAAAAAGCAAGCTAAACAAATGATGAAAGAAATAAAGTCGACCTGCATTTTTAGAATTCAATGTTTTGTTTCCCTTATTGTTAACAAAGAATCAAATTAGGGATGTAAAAAACGCCCAAAATAGTTAACCGGTTAAATGATTTGTTTAACCAGTTAACCACCGGCCGCAGTTGGCAAGAGGTGCTCCTGCCCCACTAACCACTGCAGCTGGGGTCCTACTGGCCAGGCTGCTGGGGGGGAGGGAGGGAAGAGGGCGCAGGCGCCCTCCAGTTAACCAGTTAGCTGGAAAGCATGCTAGTAAGGCATATACTTACTGGTTAGCCCGGTTAACCTTTAACATCTCTGAATCAAATACCTACATAAACTTCTTAAAAACTGGGCATCAGAGTTCATTCCTCTTCCAGCTTCATGAGATAAATTATGGCACCTATTCAATCTTTGCATAATATACAAGTTTATTTTTGCTTTCGCATAAGCTGAAGCAAAGTGTGTACAAAACCTGTTAGAAAATAACTACAAAAAGCAGACAGCTGTTTGCAGAACTGATAGCTATTAATCTTAACGAATTAAAACAAGAACTACAACTCATTATAATGGCATAATATTTTTTGCACCACGATGGCAAGTCACTCATGCCCATCAGTGTGAGTACAGTTTTAAAAGATCCAGGATAAAATTTGCTAAAGTGCCTAAGGCTATGTCTACACAGCAGCGTTACTTCAGAATAACTGACATTATTTTGAAATAACAAAGTGTGCGTCCACACAGCAAGCCGTTATTTCAAAATAACATCAAGATGGAGGACTTCTTACTCCGAAACCTACAACCCTCATTCCATGAGGAGTAAGGGAGCAGAAGGAAGAGAGTTCTTCCTTCGACTTCCTGCTGTGTAGACAGCGCCAAAAGCTGAATTAAGCTATTTCAACTTCAGCTACGCAATTAACATAGCTGAATTTGCGTATCTTAATTCCACTTTTCCTCTACAGTGCAGATGTGCATCTAAGGCATCTAAGTCCCATTTTCAAAGTTATTTGGAATTAGTGACTTAAGCCGTGTCTACACTAGAAGCACAACCTCAGTGATGCAGTTGCACTGCTGTATGATCACTGGTATAGCAGCATTGTGTCAACTAGATAAAGTTCTCTCCTTGACATGAATTAAGCCATCCCCAATGAGCCAATGGTAGCTATGTTGACATCAGACTCTCTCCCACCGACATAGCTTTGTCCATGCCGGTACTTCTGCTGGTGCAACTTATGTCATTCAGAATGTGCGGTTTTTCCACACCCGAGTGACATAAGTTATAACAACAAACATAACAACAAAAGTACTATGGTAGACATAAAAGCTTCTGAAAATTTACCTCAAGCTTAAAAAAAGAATATTATTCTTGTTCCAAACATATTAGCTTTTTGTTTCTAATTTGAGAGAGATCAAGAGAAACTTGATCTGATTGACAGGTATTGTACCTCCGAGAAGATACGGAAGTCTCACATCTTTCTCCAAAACTGACATGATGAAAAGACTCAAACAAAATCCAAGTAATCCACCAATGTTAGCTAAAAGCTCTTTTGCACTATGTTCATAGAATCATAGAATACTAGAACTGGAAGGCACCTCAAGAGATCATCAAGTCCAGTCTCCTGCCCTCACAGCAGGACCAATCACAGATCATCCCTGATAAATATCTGTCTAACCTGCTCTTAAATATCTCCAGAGATAGAGATTTCAAAACCTCCCTAAGCAATTTATTCCAGTGTTTAACCACCCTGATAGTTAGGAAGTTTTTCATAATGTCCAACCTAAACCGCCCTTGCTGCAGTTTAAGTCAATTACTTCTTGTCCTATCATCAGAGGCCAAGGAGAACAATTTTCCCCCTCCTCCCAGTGACACCCTTTTAGATACCTGAAAACCGCTATCATGTCCCCTTTCAGTCTTCTCTCTTTCAAACTAAACAAGCCCAATTCCTTCAGCCTTGCCTCATAGCTCATGATTTCTAGACCTTTAATCGTTTTTGTTGCTCTTTTCTGGACTTTCTCTAATTTCTCCATATCTTTCTTGAAATGTGGTACCCAGAACTGGACACAATACTCCAATTGAGGCCTAACTGGACCCTAGACTAACATTTAAGTAGTGAGATCCTAACGCTACATTTAATATTATTCTTTGATAACAACGGATGGTAATGAAAACTGGGAGAGCAGGCAATCAAAGCTGTTAAAACCTTTAATCTAACAACTCTCAGCATGCCTATTTAGTATACAAGTCTAACTATATCTTGGGGAGGGAGTTTCCAATAGCTTTTCTCAGCCCTGTTAGTGACATCCTGATGGAACTCGGAGCCTACAGGTGAATCCTAGTTAAGCTATTCAGCTGCTCTGTATCTATGACTTTACAGAGGCTTTCAAATACTGGAAGCACTACCTGTTTGAATCACACTGAATAAACAGTCTCCACCCGTCACCTACTTCTTTTGTCTAAGCACCTATTCACAGGTAACTACTGTTCTTACTGATTGGTAGGCAGGCCAAATTGATAGCTGAAGTACCATTAAAAACAAGATTCACCGGAATGTCTCAAGATTGCTAGAGGAAACAGAGGTCCTGATTCCATTCCTTCTGTTACATTAAGGTAATTCCAGAGTAACTCCACTGATCCAAAAGTGTTGTGCCAGTTTTACTCTAGTTTAACTCAGAGCAGAATCTGGACCACACTTCTCTTGCCCTTTCCAGGTTAGTTTGTACTGCACCATTCCCACTGCTATGGGACTGTGAAAATGAGAAAATCTTTTCTAACTGCCTGTTAACTGGACCTTTTACTATGCTTTGAAGCAGTTAAATATTCATGTAGGCACAAAAACAAAGAACAGGATGCTTTAGTTCTGCCTTAAGAGTTGGTTGTAGCCTCTCAAATCATGTATGTCCTACTTTAAAGTGTTCCTGTATGAAATAAATTGGTGGCCAGGGTGGGTCTGAAAGAACTTTTAAGGTGGGAAATGCTAATGACTGGTTTGCATACAAGATATACCATCCGCAGATTTCTGCTCTGGAACAGCAAAGGAAGTCAAATCTCCTCCAACTCCTGTTCGGATGTGCCCCATAGCACTGTACTTCCCAGCCCATCTATTTTCATTAGTTATTAAGCACTACTCACTGAACCTGACCCTGCAAAGCTAAGCAAATTTCTGTTCTTTTCCATGAAAAGTGGTATCAAACTTTTCAACACATCATAAAAAGCAATAAGTGGAGAGTGGGATTTCTACTCAGTCTGGATCCCCCCCAAGGAATATTTTTTTATCCATAACATCTTTATATATGGTGAATGAAATATAACCATTGCAACTGCTGTTTTCACTAAGATATGAGAAATGGAAAGTACACCTCTTAGAGTTCTCAGAAGAGGCTCAGAGGGGTAGTCATGTTAGTCTGAATCTGCACAAACAATGAGGAGTCCTGTGGCACCTTAGGGTATGTCTACACATCCAAATTATTTCAGGATACCAGAGATATCCCGAAATAGCTACCCCGCATCTTTTGAATGTGTCCGCTATTCCAAAATATAGCTGACACGCTATTTCACCATCCCATAAACCTTTTTGTTCAAGGAGTAAGGGATGGCTCGAAATAGCACTTTATTCCAAAATAGACTCGAAATAAGCTATGCAATTTGCATAGTGCAAATTGTGTATCTTATTTCGAGTTTATGGTGCTGTGTAGACGCACCCTTAGAGACTAACAGCTTTATTTGGGCACAAGCTTTCGTGGGTAAAACCTACTTCATCAGTTTATGCTCTAATAAATCTGTTCGCTTCTAAGGTGCCACAGGAGTCCTCAGAAGAGTCTGTTTCGTTTTCATTTTCAACACCAGCCTCTAACAAATCAGATTTTCCAGCCAACAATAAGAAATTGGCTATTCCTATTGTTTTCCTTGAAGAGAACACTGTTCCTCCTCCTCCCAATTCTATATGTGATCTCACAAGACATTTCTTGGCAAGGTGGCAGTGTATATGAACACTATGGTCATAATTAAAATTATATGAAGAGAACACAGTGCAAACTCTGCCTCTTTTCAAAGCTTCAGTTTGCTCTCCTGAAATGCATTCTAAAACTGTGAGGAGAAGCTTGGGGGAGGAGGGAGGAAGGAAGAACATTGGTGATAATGCAAACTACAAACCATTTTGCTTGAATTTAGAAAGGTGGTGAAAGAGTAACAGATGTGGAAGGCAGGCATCCTTACTACTTTCAGCAGAACTTAAAATAGTACTGCCAATCTCCTCTAAGAGAATGGAATGATTATCAGCTAGGAAAAAAAACCCTATTGTCACATTATCACGGAGACTCTGGCTCAAGACCTGTATTCATAATAATGGTCCAGGAATATATTTCTTTTCCATAAAAATCTTGCCAATATTTAACAAAATTTCATACGATTTCACATTCTAAATCTGTAAATCACTACAGATGGTAATTTTAGTTATTAGTCATCAAAAATTACAGAGGATTTTCTGCACAGAAAAAGAACTAAAACTTTACTAAACAAAGCAGAATGTACTTGTTTTCTGCTTGTTGCTGCAGAACTTTTGGTGCTGCTTTTTCCAAGACTGTCTGCACAGGCTGCTATCCAACATGCATCAGTTGCTCACAGAGCAATGAATAACAGATAACTCTTCAAGGACATTTGTAAAGGGCACAAATCAAGGGCCCAATTCTGCAAACACCAAAGCACATGAGTAAGTTTGCTCACTTGAGTAATCCCAACGGGCTATTTAAATAAGTAAATTAACTTATATGCCTAAATATTTTTCCAAGATTTCACTCCAAGATGTTGATTTTACACTTAAAAAAGAACCACTGTAAGTAAAGTGAAAATTTATTAAACTTAAAAAAAACCCCAGAATCTCTTACAAATAATACACTTGGGTTAATTTTAGCATCCTTCTGTTTAGCTGCTTAGCAACACTTATCCTATGACCTTCTAAGCACCACCTACTTTTACAAGGGATAATGAATATAACCAAAGGGATTTCTCTCTCTATTTTTGTTATCTATACAATGCAAGTACAAGTTTATTTTTATTTCAAAAAGGCCAAACTATGTTTCTAATTAACACAGAGTTTTCACTAACTAAAGGAAAGTAAACTCATTGTGCAGTTATGAACATGTTATATTATTATTCCAAACAAGTGACAAAATCCTTAAGATAAAAAGCAAAAGCACTGCAGAAAATAAAACTGATAAATCTTTGTAATGTGTTATGTTCACCTTGGGTATTGAAGAGTTTATTAAAATTACTATGGACACACAACATAGACATTCAGCTTTTTTCAACCCTGAAACTTCAGGAATCTCCTGACCCTCAAATCCAAAATAAAGACCATATGACCAAAAGGTCACTGAATGATGTAAACGGTTAAGAATGGATGCACCACCTGTACCATGAGTCAGACTGAGACTATACTGAAATCTGCTAATAAATGAAACTTCAATCTTGGAAGAAAAAAAGACAGCTAAACTTGAGAAACTAGGTTTTAAGGCATAGGTTACATTGCTTTAATACTAAAAAACAAAAATTTTCTATTGAAATTATAACATGGGAGGACTGTTAAAGGATAAATTAATATCTAAAGAAAATTGTTTAACAAACTGAAGAGATAACTTTAAAAAAAATATTTCCTATTAAAATAAACTTGTAGAAAGCATACAAAATCGTGTCTAAATGATGATTTTTTTTAAAAAAAGCTACAAGATACCAGTCAAGTTCTAAATGTGAAAACCTAATCAAAGAGAGAGAAAGCACCAAGATCAGACCAAACTGCATTGTACCAAGTAAAGACAGTAGGTGTGTTCCCAAATGAATGCTGAAAAGAAGTGTTGTGGTAACCTGACTGATTGGGTGATGGATCCATGCTGTTTCTGAGTTTCTAACACAAAGGGGAGTCTATTCTCCTATAGATGTACCTAACTCCCATTAATGCTAATGGGCATTATGCATGCACATCAATAGAATATACTCCTAAATCTTCAAAGGGAAAATGAAAACCTAAAACAAATATGACTGCTGGCCTGGTCATGAGTCACTGACTGCATCCC
The DNA here is from genome assembly GCA_019425775.1 of Rafetus swinhoei. Taxonomy (NCBI): domain Eukaryota; kingdom Metazoa; phylum Chordata; order Testudines; family Trionychidae; genus Rafetus; species Rafetus swinhoei. Next base: position 114,051,154 of record CM033424.1, read on the forward strand.
TCTCTCACACACCCAAAAACTCTGTGGAAAAAGCAAATGTGGTAACTTTATGTACTTCAAAATAGTAGGTCTCAACACAGAACTTCAAGCTTATAATAGGTTTCCACTATAAACTTCAGAGATGGCAGGTCAAATTATGTCCAACAACTCCTACTGTAGTTGTTAAAAAGCAATTACTTGTTTTAAAAAGCACAGCAATTGAATGTAGGTTTGAATTAGAAGGGCTGGAGAAAATAAAAAAATGACTATGATTATTTTCCCTCTCCCACATTATTCCAAGTCACATCTGGATACTAGTCGAGTATGTAGTTTAACAGAAGCAAATAACCACACTTGATCTTATCTAAATCATAAGACATGCAAAATAGAATGGTGAAAGTTAAGATCTACTTTGGGTTTTTTTTTCCTTCCAGAAATCACTTCAGTAAGCTCCTTCCTAAGATTAAGGCATCTCTTTGCTCCTTTCAGCTATCACCCATCCGAGGGGAAAAAAAAAAACCCAAGCCAATCCCAAATTCTCCCCATCTTTTCCACTGATTTTCCTAAATGATGCAATCCATCCTAAAATATACTGCAGAGGAAGAGCTAATTAGGATATTTAAAATCACCAACTCAAACCAAACTGCACCTTGTTAAGAAAATAAAAGACTATCTTTCCACCGCACCCATCTCCCCAAAAGAAACTGAGTTTGAGGGAGTACTGGTGCTGCTGCTGCTGCTGGTGGCTCTGAAGCCGTGTAGAATTTCGTAATGGAATGTGAACTGCTCATCCGGATCTGGGCTCGCGTTCTGTCTTCTACCCAGTAAGGAGCAGGGGAGGACAAATCTGCTGAGCAAGGAGAAATACTCTCCTCCTCTTTTATAACCCATCAAGGATGCATTGCAGAGCGCAGAAAGATAATGTATCTCAGAGGTTAAAAAAAGGGGGGGGTAGAAGGGGAGGTGGAAGAGAGAAGGAGCCAGAGGAAACTTATCAACGACATGCCAAAGTTCAATCCACCACTCCCCCTGCCTTTTCTAAAAAAGTGTAAGCATCTCCAACTAGTTTGCGTCTCCGGCTACCCTACTCTGCCCGACAACAAGATGCGTCCGTCCCGGGAGCACGATGTTGCACAACTAGAAAATTGAAGTTGAGTGCAGAACGCTGCAGCTTCTCCCTCCCAGGCACCCATATTACGGAGCGAAACAAGCCCAACTCTGGACATGGTGCCGAGCCCAGCTTGTGCAAACTCAGCCTTGCTTACACCGAAGGGAGGAAAAGAGTGCGGGGAGAGAGAGAAAGGGGAATCAGGTTCTTGTAGTTGTGACTAGCAAGCCCAAAGGAGGAGGATCCGCATCCTCATTGCAACTCCCACTTAGCCACAGAGAGAGAGAGAGAGAGAAAATATGCTGATCCACAGAAGAGAGAAGAGAGGGGAAAACCTCTCCCCTGCTTCTTAGCAACGATTAAGGTCGCAGTTTCCTAAGAGACGAGTCTTGACTAGTCCACATCAACATGGGGGAGGGGGAGAAAACTTTCTTTGCAAAAAGAAGTCTTTATTCCAAGAGATCTTACAACAAGTTATTAACACATCCCCACACAAAATTGCAACACGAGTAAAGGATAAAAAGTTGGAGCGCAAAGAAGGAAGAACTATGCAAGATCTGGTCCAGCGAAGCTAAGGATTAGCCAATATACCCCGTTTTAAAAGCACTGGCAAAAGTACATATGATCTGAACTATTTCCCCTATTTCGGATGCTGCCCAGGCTCCTTCCTGTACTCGTGACGATGTATGTGTTTCTTTCCTCCTACAATCCACATCTCACACACACACACACACACACACACACAGATGTGCCTCTGCCACAGCACAATGGCAGAGAAAAGAAAAGAGAAACACAGACACGACACTCTAAGAGTGAAATCTCTAGATACTTCTTTTAAAAGAAGCGGCTCTGCGAGAGTTTGTAACTTTACAACAACAAATAAAAGCCAGGAAGGGGAAAGGACAGGACACACATGATCATGCAAGGTCCCCACCTCCCTCCAAGGGCGAGGAGGGAGGTTAAGAAGAGAGAAAGAAAGGTATCAAAGTGCAAATTAAAGACACACTTGGATGCTTCGATTCACCAAAGAAACAAGGCGAAAAGTTATCAAAGAGCTGTACAAAATAAAAAGTTTTCTACCTTAAAAGAGAAGCCTTCATCTCATTTTTTGTAATCCAACTCCCCCTCCCCCCCAAGGGGATAAAATGGGGGAAAAGGTTACGGGGAAAGGGCGGTCTTATAGTTTAGGATAAAGGGGTGAATTGAGTTAAAAGATGTTTCTTCCTCGCAGCCTCATCCAAATTGTGGTAGTTGCTGGTTAAAAATAAACTTTGCAGCAGGAGGGGGAGATGATCTGGCCAGATTCCTGAGCTCAGACGGTTTAATATGGATGAGCATCAGGTCCTGCTGCAGGCAAAACGCTGCTGCTGGTTGGTAGAGAGTCTGCAACGGGGGGGGAGAAGGAGCAAAGGAGAGAGGACAGGAGGGAGGAGCGGGGGGGTGGGGGTGGAAGGGAAGAGGGAGGCTGCACAAACTCATCATCTTCTCCACCACTGCCAGCCAAACTTTTTTTTAAAGAGGAAACTAAAACAAAACAAAAAACCTTCTCACTTTAAAAAAGTTGATCCAGAAACAACTTTTCCCTCGAAAAGAAAATTACAACTTCTTACACCCCTCTCTCTCCGCCTCCCCCTCCCCAACAAATATTTTCCCTTTAAAAAAAAGAGACCCTTATACTTCACTGCTGCTGCTTCTTTGTACGAGAGTGAAAAGTACAGGTAGAAAGGTCCGGCTGTACTTACGCTTGCTTTTGCCGGGGCTGGGCTGTTTGCGTCGAGACATGATGGGGGTGATGCCCTGATGATGGGTTCGCAGAGAGAGAGCGGGAGGGGGGGGGAGAGAGAAGAGACGCAAAGTTGTTCCGGAAAAAGGAATCAAAATGGCGTTTCTGTGGATGTGCAAAGTTCATCAACTCCACAGTAACTTCCCTTCCTCCTCTTCTCCCTGAAGGGGCGACGATGGGCGCAGTTAGGGACCCCTCCAGCTCTGCAGCGGTGCTCTGCAGGCGCCCCCTGCCCGGCGCCCCCTTCCCCGCTCCCCGCACGCACGCACACACACACACACACTCACTGCGCCTCGCTCCCTCTCACCCTGATAAGTAGACACATCACGTGTTGCTCCTGCTAGTCTCCTGGGGACGTGTTACTCAGGCTGCTGCTGCTACTAAAGCAGCCTGTTGCAAGTAGCAGCATCTCTATCTCTCCCCTCGGAGCGGGGAAGGGCTCCGCTAAGGAGAGAAGTGAGCGAAACTCCCCCCCCAGTTGCGCGGGGCCAGCTTCCTGCCTGCTAACTTTCGCGAGCTGGCAATTCCTAAATAGATAGCCCCGGTCCCATCTCCTCAGAGGTGATTCACAAGCAAGGGAGCACAGGCAAAACTTCTCGGCCCAAGTGGGAGGTGCGCGAAGGGGGTGGGGGGGAGCTGCCAGACTAGAAAGGCTCTCGCTAGCAATGTACCATCTGGCTGCTGCTCCCCTCCATTACAGAGATCCAGTGGCAAGGAGGAAACGCTGCTGCTGCACTGAGCAGTTGAGTGCTGGTGGCTGATAAAAGCGTCAGGGATGCAGACGGCGCAGTATCTTCACTGAAGGGCTCTGTGCGTGTGTGTCTAGCTGCTTAATCCATTGTCAGCCAGGTGCCACGCATTCAGCCCGGCCGTCTAATCACTGGGAAAGGAAGCCCATGTTGCCCTTAAGCCTGCTGCTGATGGTGCAGCATTCCAAGCATTAGTACGCTTCCAAGCATAGGCACGATGTGCCCAAGGCTGCATGCAGCTGACTTGCATCCTCCAGACAGTTTGAAGCTTTGTAAAGTTTTCACATATGGATACAGTAGACATCAGTATTTAAAAAAAAAAAAAAAAGAAACTAGGTGAGAGGTGAATCAACTTCTTTTCTTGTAAACAGCACAGTAGTGGGGTTTTTCGCTTGTAGCTGTTTGAAAACACTTTTTTTAGAGAGAGTTTGACAGTCAGTACTTCAGGCTGTTCATTTGAGCAACTAAACTGGCCTGGCCTATCTATTAAAAATTACTGTACATCCTATTTCTGAATTTTTTTTTTCAAATAAAATATGGAATATACTATATTTCCTCTACCTGAGTAAGGTGAAATAACTGTCAGAACTCATCATCACATATACCAAAATTTTATCTAGTGCAAAGTTTATTATAAACTTTGAACACCTTGTTTCTTACTAGAATCAGTCATACTCTCTAACAAAATAAATTCAGGAGCAACAATGAGAAAAGCAACCACAAAACAGAGGACATATTTGACCAAAGGTAAGATTCAGAAATTTTCATCACTTAAAAACAAGCCCATCAAACATTGAGAAGTGCTCTCACTGTATTTGGCATGGTATGGCCATTTTCATTGTTTTAAAAACGAAAGTGTAACAGAGATTTTAGCAGATTAAAGGGTGATGTAGAAGGGTAATTCTAAACAAGTTTTATTAATTTTGCTGAAAAGCCAGGAAAAGCAGGCAGTTATGGGAATAATCATATGAATAAATAAATAAAAACATGTGACAACTCTCTAAACTGAAATCTTAACTGAAAAAAGGCAGTCCACAAAAAAAGAAAAAAATTAAGAATATTTCTGGAGTGTGCCACAAGGAGTAGATGAGGAACCAGTTCACTCTTTCAGGAAGTGGTTATTTATTACATTTCTTAAACTAAAACTAGTAAAATGATGTCTTTGAAGTATCATTTTAATTAAGAGAGCAAATATCACTTTTGTTAGAAATTGTTCATAGGACAAGCAATATTTGAAAAGGGATATCTAAGGTTTTAGAAATCAAGAGTCAGACTAAAGATAAACTGCTTGCATCAGTTTATTAAAGTTGGTGTCATATCTTCACAAAGAAAACATTTCAGTAGGATGGGTAAGCCAAAATTCATGTGTGTATATTTATGAAGTCAGTAAATATCTGACTTCTGATCTGTTGACAAGAGCCCATCACTTGTAAGATATCAGTAATATATAAAACTCTTTATTGTGTCATTCTCTCTTGCGAAGCTTTTTAAACGTGTGGTTCAAAAGTGAGTGTAAAGGAGTCTATTATATGTGCTTCAACAAAATTAAGTATATTTTACATAAGGAATAATGAATCCTTTCCCCAGACTTTAAAATAAAACCAGAGAAATTCTATGAAAGAGTTCTGGTAGCCTCATAAATGTACAAAAATGAAACCCAGTCATGTAATCAGAATCCCAAGATGACAATGAAATCTTTATATGTTACAGTTGGGACAGTGGTTTCTGTACACAACTGATATTTTAATCAGTTACATGTTGTGCAATGTCATGAAAATATAACAGTATATACATGGTAAGCATTATTGTTATTTCAAACTTTCTTAAAGCCAGGTTAAAAGTGCCTGCAAATCAGTAATTGAAATTCATAGACTCTTACAAATATATTAGTGTATGCTAAAAAACCAAAACTGTAATGTATGAGAATTCTAAAGGAGGGTTCATATTTTATCAAAACCAATACTGGAAATCATGGAAAAAAACACAGTGCCCTGAACTATTTAAGATTTGCACCATTAGCCCCACCATCACATTCATTGTCTAGTTATGGTAGAACACATGTCTGTGATAAGAAAATGGTATTTTTCCAAGCTCAGCCCATAAAAACAAGCTCCACCTAATTGCGATGCCAAAATGAGATGACATGCACAGTGGACTGTTCAAAACTCTGTATTGCATGATCTGCTTGGCTGGGTTCTACTTTAGGGGAGATCAGATGTCCTACTCATCTCCACTTGGTTTGATTATTGGAAACAGTAACAAGTACCATCTATCTCCTGTTAGATGTGCTTTGATTAACAGTTAAATAGTTAACTGTAGACATGTAAATGATCACAATTTGGCATCTGAGTTATCACTCCATTGAGATGAATGGAAACAGTTCACACATTTTAGAGCTATTGTTTCATGCTCTACAGTCTACAAATTGAAGTGGACACCAATTACCAGGATTGAGATTCCATTGAGGATGTCTTCACTGCACAGTTAACCCGAGTGTCAATCACTGTACATTTATAGATGGTCCTTGGCTCAAAGGGTTCATCTTCACACAGTCTTTCTGGGCTAGGTGTTGCACTAATTTAGCTGTGTCAGTTTATAAACTAAATATAATTGAAATGGTGCAATTCCTTAATTTGGATGCAGTTATACTGGTATAAAGGTATCTTACACATGTATAATTCATTTCTATATACTTACCAAAATATGCTCTCTACCAATATAAACTTTATACATATATAATTGCAACCACACTACGGACTGCACTGATTTAAATCAGTTTATTTAAATACATTTAAAAATTGCACGCAGGTGAGGCCAAATATTTGTAGTATAAGAGTTTATAATGGGGCCTCGTTTACACACACATTTATACAAGTTTAGTTAAACTGGTTTATTTACAGCAATGCAAACCCTTTTGTGAAAATCTTATTTGGTGCTGACAATATAACCTCTGTATAGCTCATCTGAGACCAATACCTCTAAGACAGTCACATATGGAGACTTGTACCATCTCTACAAAAACTCTGAACCATTTTATTCAATTTTATAGACACTGTTGACACTGTTACCAATCCTGAAAGATGGAAGGTTTCTTGTGGACATAGACAAAACAGAATAATATATTTATAACCAAACAATGGTATCTAATTCAGCAAACTCAGAAATCTAGTACAGAATGGTGGATCAGATAGGGGTTTGGACTAGGGATGTAATAGTATAGTCGATCAACCAATAAGCAAAAGCTTATCGGTTAAGACTACATGCATTTCCCTCCCACCCCTTGCCAGTAAATTTTTTAGCAGGTTGGCCAGCAACCCAGCTCAGTCCCGGCTTGCACTGGGTTCTGGACCTACCCCCGCTGTGGCTCTGCATTTGAAGTGTATTAGGAGCCAGGCAGGCAAGCAGCCTAGCTCAGTTCCAGCTCCTGCCAGGTCCTGGAGCTCAGACCCCTCCCCACCCCAGACAGGGGCCACCCGGGGACTATAGAATAGTCGATTAACCAATAAGAATTCATGAGGTTAATCGACTATTCAATTAACCGATATTTAACATCCCTAGTTTGGAGCATGAAGCTATTATAATGCTGTCATAGGAAAATTGAGAGGGTTTTAATGTCTATAGCAGCCCTATGCAAATACAGTGAGTCAAAAATTCCTAGTTTAGAATTTTTTTTACAAAAAAGTAGTAGAAGGAACATATTTTCTGAAAAATTTCATAAGCAAACAAAACCCAACATCTGTTTTCTATCATTTCCATATGCAGGTGTAACACCTGCATAGGCCAAAGCATACTAATCCCACAGTTTACACAAACCTTATCTAATAACTCCAGAAATCTAACAGTCACATTTCCAGAAATAGCCCAAAGTGCTTGATTTTATAAAAGCAAGAGATTAAAAGCCTGATTCTGAGTTATCAAAAAGTGTGAAAAATTAGAATAATTTACTTTTCAAGCTTTCTTATTTTACCTCATGGTTTACAAACAAACAAACAAACAAAAAACCCAACCCAACAACAAAAAAGCACTACCTCACAAAATGAAAACTTCTCTGTTTTTGGACAACACATGTGGACTATCAGAGAAATGGTTGAGTTGTGATGAAGAGATAGTACCTATCATCTCTGATGTATAAAAAAAACTAGTCAAGCTCATGGAGAGATTATTGTCTCTCCAAAAGTATTACTAGAGATATCTTAAAAATACATACACTCCTTTAATTCTGTCTTTGCTCCCATCTCCTGTAAGTTTGTCCTCCTTCTCTGACTACCATTCATTTTGAAATGTTTGTTTTCCCAAAAGTGCTCACAATTAATGTCTACTTTCTAAAATCATATCAACACAGACTGGAAAGTCTTCAGACGCAGGCAGGGGGGAACCTACAGCCCAGGCCGGATTCTGTCCACGGCTTACTTTGATCCGGCCTGCGGCAAGTCTCTGTGCTGAAAGGTTGAGCCTAAGCATGCACACACACACACATCTCCCCAACAGGGCTGGAGTGTGAGTGGAGCCTGGATGCTCTGAGCTGAGTGTGAGAGAGGTGAGGGTTTGGGATTTTTTTGCTGGGTCAGTGGCCCTGATCAAAAGAAAGGTTCCCCACTCCTGCTTTACCCACTGTATATAATGGACCACACACATCCATGGTTCTACAAACAAATGTTATAAACAATGAACTATACCACCGATATATAAACCAACTGTTTTCTAAGTGTATTACAGGCTTTCTTGCATTATTAAATTGATTAAAAGCATCAGGGCCATGTTGTTGATATGAGAATCAATTGTTCCCATCTTAGTGGAAAGACAACTTTGCCCCACCCTCAGTTTAAATATCAGAGACGCTGATCCAAGTTATTCAGCGAGAGCAGAAAAACAGGATATGTAACTGTATAAAGGCCACAGTTAAATGATGCTATGATGTCTTGAAGCAAAGAGATTGAAGTGAGCATTTGCTCTGAGAGAAGATAAGGGTTATCTAGTAACTCAGAAATTTTATTCTGATTAGATATTATCAGCATTCTCCACTTAGGCCATAGAACATGGAAATCACCACATAAATATTAGTATTTTTCACCTTTACATACCACTATGAGTCATATCACTTCTCAATAAATCACTCCTCACACCAGCTTGAACTATTTTACTATAATACATGGAAAGTGGCGAGTCAAGTATGGTCTAAAACATTGGCCCTGACTTTACAATACCTTCAAGCTGCATTCTTATGTAGTGGATGGGGCAGCCACAGAGAGCCAATGATCCTTCGCTGCCTGGCCTTAGGGTTCAGTGGAAGTTAGAGCAGGTGGGGACCTACTTGAGCTTCTGCTAGTAGAGTTGATGCCAGCAGAGGACTTGGAGCACTGGGGCTAGGTTCTCTTTCCCGCCACTCAGTCAACATGCAGGGGTCAGATTAGGGACGTGAATGGTTATCCAGTTACGGTTAACTGGCAGGCTGGAGCAGCTCCCCCACCTGCCGCAGGCAGAGGGTTGCTCCAGCCTGATGGGGCCTGTCATGGGCAGGAGGCAGAACGCCACAGGCAGGGGCCACCAGCCCAGCTGGAGCAGCCCTCTTAATACACCGTGGGCTGGCGCACTCCAGCCCATCTGGAGCAGCCCCTGCCAACGGTGGGCCCGGCCTGGCGTACCATAGGAAGGGGAGCTCCAGCCCAGCCGGTGCAGCCTCCTGCGGCAGGCCCGGCCTGGCTGGAGCACTGCCCCATGGGCAGGGGCACTCTGGCCGGACCAGAGCAGCCCCCACCTGTGGTGGAGGAGGAAGGGGCTGCTCCAGCCCTGTCACAATGTCCCGCCCGCCCCTGTTTAAACAGTTAACTGGTCAAGCATAATGGTTAAATGGTTAACTGATTAAACGAATTTAACAACTCTAGGTCAGATGATATAGATGTATAGCGCAAAGCGAACTCGAAGACTCAGAAAATCTAGCCATTGGGGTTTGTAGAAAAAAGCTTTTATAAATTTAAAGACTTCCTAGAATTTTTATAAATTTAAATGCTTCCTAGAATTTCCTTTACATTTCAACCAAGTCTTTTTTTAAAACTCCAAAACAAATAAACATACACTCTGTTTTTTGTATAGCTGCAGTATTCTAGTGTAAATTACATTGACTAAAAGCAAAAGTAGAACTGACTAGCATGTGTTCATTGTCCAAGATGGGAACAATGGAAAAAGTAATCAGACAGCATACCTGGTGAAAAGTTAAATAAATATTTTGTTAAAAAATGTTTAAATTAAACTTTATTAATTTCAGCAACAGAACAACAGAGTCATACAAACCATTTAAATTATAACATTTAGATCTGATCTAGAACTTTTCAAGCCTCAAAGCTCTTTTCAAAGAAAGTATCATTATCCACATTTTACAGGCAGGGAATCGGAGGCACTTAGCCTCAATGTGACTTGCCCAAGGTAACTCAGCAAATCAATGGCAGACCTGGGTATAGAAATATAACCTTACAACCAACAATAGTGTCTTAGAATAGGATTATTACAAGATTAATAGTTGATATCCTTACTCATAAAAAGTGAACCTGGCAATGTCCCTTTAGACATAGCAAATCTCCTAACAAAGTTTTCAAAGTATAATCTATCTAATGTCCCCAGATTTTAAAAAAATGTAATATGAAAAATTATAAGAAGATAGTTAGCATTTACATTCTCTAGCAATCTCCCTGATCACCAACAAGACTCAAAACCAGGCTGTACCACATGGAGTGAATCCAAAGCTTCTGCTTCTTTTAATATTCCCAAATTGTCACCACATACATTGTCATCACCAGCCTCAGTGTAATCATGTTTAAATAAACCAAGTTAGGGTTTACCCACAACTACTTGATTTGATAGCAAACATGACTTGTTCTTGTCTATATTGATCAGGCAATACTGGTCAACATCATGATACCTAATTGATTAAAAATAACATTAAAGCATTTCCTAGTGAAGACAAACTATAGCTCTGTGTTTAGCCTGACCCTATTTTTCTAAGTGTGGTGTTGATTTTGAAACCTAGCAAAGACAGTTTACATGTTGATATTAACTATTTCACTGCTAGTCAGTTAAGGCCTGATCCAGTATAACTGAAGTGAACTGGAGCATGACTTTAAGCAGAAACATCCAGCTAATGAATCACCCAGTGCGCTTAGATATATATGATTAGAGAGATGAAAAAAGGTGGTATCATTTTATTTGTCCTCTGAGGCAGCAGCAATATTGTTCCTTGCAGTCGTGTGGACAACTTTATTTTATTTGAGTGAGGCTAGAGCTAATAATAAAACTGTTGAATATGGCTTCCATGAGTAGTTTGATTCCATAACTAAATGTGTCCATTTTAAATAAGGCAAGCTAAAAACTTCTGTCCCAAACTCAGTGTTTATTATTGCAATCCCTAGCTTCTCCAGTGCTTTGTTCAGTTACGTTTTAAATGGTCTCAATTATGGAGCTTCAATCACTCCCCTGGGGTATGTCTACACTACAGCGTTATTTCGAAATGTTATTTCAAAATAACACATCTACACACAAAATGCATTTCGAAATACCGTTTTGCTCTTTCGAAATAGCGCATCCACACAGAGTGGACTGTGAATCGCATTTAAGGCTGGCTGGAACCATTTCCGGCAGGGCACCAGGTCAGGACTTATCTTGTGTGGCTGCTGCCTGAAGCTAACTGAGGTCTGTGCTTAAAGCCCGCCCTCCCCGGACAGCTGGTTCTCAGGTTTCCCTGCTTGCTTGTCTACCTCGATGAGGGACAGCAAAGCATTTGTGTCTCTGTGTGCTCTGGTTGCCCTCACTTGGGACATCACAGCACTCTGCAACATGGAGCCAGAGCTATCCCTGGGCGCTCTGGTGCTTCTCTTGGACACGTTGCTGCGAGCCCGGCTGCACTTGCTGCAGGCTGCCATCCGGGAGGTCCATCAGGGGGCTGTCAGTATCCAGGAGGCCCTGCGGGAGAGCTGCCATCCTAAGGAGCACTAACAGTCTCCCTGATCTGCCCCACTGGGGGCTTGTGCCTGATTCCTCCCTCACATCCTTCCACTTACCCCCCCTCAACCCTCCTTCCTGATGTACAATAAAATACATGTTTTTTTCATAAACACGAACTGTCTTTATTTAACAAAATGGGGGGGGGAATGAAACTCTGGTGAGACTGGGGAAAGAAGGCAAGAGAAGGGAGGAGAGAGGGTGGGAGAGGGGAGGGGGAAACCTGGGAGGAGGGAGCTGGAAGGGGGAAGCAAGGGGAAGAAGCGGGAGGGGAAGCTCAGGGCTCAGGGGTGGGGGTCTCACCGGGCCAACTGTCTTCAGGACCACGGGTGCAGGGGCCTCGGAGTCCCCCGGGGGATGGGGAGAGGATGGAGAGTGAGGAGGGATGGAGGGTGAGGAAGGTGTGGAGGGAGAAGCGGGAGGGGGAGAAGGAGTGGGAGGAGGAGCGGTAGCTGGGGAGGCAGCAGGCTCTGGAGTGGCAGGAGGCAGCAAGCTCTGTACCAGGGTCTGCAGGTGTTGGCAGATGGCACGGCCCTGGAAAAGCTGCTCCCGCCGGAGCGCCAGGTCTTCTTGCACCCAGTTCTGGAGGGTGCGGTACAGGGCTCACAGTGCCCCCAGGTGCTGCTATTGGTACCCCTCCACTGCACAGGTGGTCCTGCGGAGCCCTCCGGTGGGGGGGAATGTCCCAGGAGGGGTGGTGCGCCCTGCATGAGCAGCTGGTGCGGCTGTGGGGAAACAAGAGAAGTGGTCAGTTATCCCTGGGGACACAGTGGGTGAAGCCCAACCCCACTCTGCAAGGCGAAGACAACAGGTCTCTGCACCGTCAGAGCCGATGTGCTTGCACAGAACCCATGTTTGGGATGTCCTGTTATCCTTGGGAGTGGGAGCTGCCCCAGGACTGCACCCATGCCCCTGTGCTGTATATTGTGTGGGTATGTGTGTCGGGGGAGATGTCGCCTGCCTCTGTGTAGAGGGGGCTTGTGGAGGGAGGGCGTCCTGCTGTGTCCCACCCCGGGGTCAGGAGCATGTCATGTGTCTTCACACACGCGTGTGGCTAACAGGCCAAGGCCCCTGTGTGGCAGCCAGCTGGGGCCCCGTGCCCAGGGGTGGCATGGCACGTACTAACACGTGCACAGGTTGCTGCGTGATCCGTGGTAAGCAAGGCCCAAGCGCGCAGTCCCTGGTCTCCCTCCCCGCCCCCGAATAAGGGGACAGTGATGGCACTCACATATTGTTGCCTCCCTGGATGACACTGGTGACGGGTCTGCTGGGACGGCTTGGGGGTCCTGGCTGCGTGGCACACTCCCTCTGGGCTCCTGCAGCTCCTGGCGCTCCTCCTCCATGCCCAGGTCAGGGCCCTCTGCTCCAGGACCGATGACCCCCAGGGTGGCATGAACCGTCCCGCCCCCAGGATGCGGTCCAGGACATCAAAATAGGGGCAGGTGTCTGCCCGTTTGGGAGCTGCCTCCTGTGGCCCTGGCATAGGCCTGCTGCAGCTCCTTTATTTTCATGCGCACCTGCTCCTGGGTTCGGATGTGGCCTTTGGTGGCCAGGCTGGCAGCCATCAGTCTGTAAACGGCCACGTTCCTCCATTTAGTGTGGAGATCGTGGACATTGGAGACCTCCCCCCAAACCTCAATGAGATCCACGATCTCCGCACTAGACCAGGAAGGCACCCGCCTTCTCCGGCCCCTGGCAGGCTCCTGGGAGCTGGGGGACTGGGCCTGGGGAGCGGTGGAGGGCTGGCTGGCACTGGCTGCCTGGCTCATGGTGGGGCCACTGGGTCAGGGGCAGCAACTGCTGGCTCTGTGCTGGGAGGCCTGGAGCTGGCACTGTGGCCAGACTCTACCCCTTTAAGGGCTCCGGGGTTGGGGGAGAGGAGAGGAAGTTTTCCTGGTTGTGCCCAGAGTGGCCACCAGGGCACCCTGGGAAGGGCTGGAGGCCCCCTATTTCGAAATAAGCATCTACACAGCGCTTATTTCGAATTTGGCGTTATTCCTCGTAGAATGAGGTTCACCAAATTCGACATAAGTGTTCCGCTATTTCGATTTCATTTCAAAATAGCAGTTTGGCTGTGTAGATGCTAGGAAAGTTATTTCGAAATAAGGGCTGTTATTTCGAAATAACTCTGCTGTGTAAACATACCCTTGGAGACTGGTTCACACTCTTATAGATCTCACTGTTGCTTAAAGATTTAAGGATAAAATAATTCAAGACTAATATCTTTAAAAAAATCTGAAAACTTCACACTTTAAAAAAAATCTTTTGGCTCTTTTATGATCTGGTAAATAAACTTTTGTGACTTCCACTGATTTGTGAAATCATCTCAAACAGCTGATTTTGAATTAGATGACAAGATACTAGAGAAAAAGTTTTTCACAAAAAATTTTGTTGACAAATACTCAGTTTATGTTGGTCATTTTAATTGTCATTTCCCCCCTTTCTCAACAAAGAGTGGACCCTTGAGATCTTGACTAGTGATACTAATTGTGTTACTGTGTGTCATTTATCTGTCATGCGTGATTGAAGATTAACCTTAGAATCTCTTTTAGTGACACAGTTGTCTCCACAGTTATCAGTGTAGTCTTCTGGAGTCATTATAAATAAAATGAAAGAATCACTGAGAATTATGCCTATTATAATTATATACGCTGAAGGAAATGATATAGAGGTGGCAATCTGGGACAATGGGGGAGGAGAAGGGGATTGTTAATCAACTTGATGACACTATGGATAAGCATTTTTACCTCTGGACTGTATGCAAAGGGTGAGGTAGAACACAAATGAAAATGAATTTGATGAATTCATCCTAGTCCCTATTGGAAAGTTATGCACATGTTAAAAAACACCTCCTATTGAAGGATGCTTACATCCTCCAAACCTAGAAAACAGAAACACTGAATACAGCATGAAAGTGCAGAGCAAGCAGCAGCTAAAACTAACAAAGAGATGCAATGTAGTTTATTATTCCCCTGCCTATTCTTTTACTTTTCTTTTCACATTTAGTCTTGTTATGGTATTTATTCTGGTGATGCCATACATCATAGAAATATGTAATTCAGTTTTAGGTAGTGTATAGTTTGCTTAAGTGATATGAAATAAAAGTTGTGGCTTTTCCTGGAATTGCAGTGGATTTACCTCAAAAGAGTCATGTAAACTCCAACTTACTGTTTTCAAAACATAGCTTGCTTCAGTAAAAAGTCTATTTACAAAACAAACCAATCCATAGATTCACTACCCATTTTGACACAATTCACCCTGATTTGCACTCTTTGTTTAGGGAAGTCTTGGGGCTGGATCTAGAAATGGTATAAATTGAGGATGACTGAAATAATTATACAGAGAGAGTTTACACGGTTCATACTTGCACTACCATAGCTTGACTAATACTGCTGTCATTAGTCTGAAATTATTATGAAAAAATTACTTATCCAAACTTAACAGAATAAGAGTATATTTCCAGTAACTATGAGGTAGGCAGGATTTTGTGTTAGCCTGTTGGTCCTATTGGGGTCCGGGAGGTGGGCGGGCATTAACCTGCCTATATCTAAAGGACACTCCCTGAGCCTACAGGGAGGATCCAAAGAGACCTGGACACCAAGTGATTCTGGGGGTCAAAGAAAAAGAAAACAGGGATGGTTGTGAGGGTCAAAGGGCTAAAACAAGAGAACCGGATGGGGACACCGAGCAGAGAACCCCGGAGAGCGCCCACTGCCCCTCGAAGATCTTGAGAGAGCCAGCGGACGCCGCCCAGTGGAACTCTACATGGATGCGTGAATGGATGCAGGAGCAGAAATAGGCCCCACAGTCACAGGCCCCTCCCTCAGCCAACCTCTGCTCCCTGGTTTTATAAATTGCCATCTTGGCCACAGCCAAGAGGAGGTTGACCAGGAGGTTGACCAGGAGGGCCCACGACTTTGTGAGGCCACAGATGGGGTGTGCATAAATTAACAGGTGAGGGGAGAAGTGCAGCCAGAACCCCAACAGGAGGTTCTGGAGAAGCCGAAAGAGAGACTGTAACCTGGCACACTCAAGGTAAATGTGCGCCAGGGTCTCCCTCTCGCCACAGAAGGGGCAAGTGTCGGGGACGGGTGAACCGCACCAAGCACACGCCCGTGCTCATAGCGCTGTGGAGGATTCTCTAGATGATGTCCCCAGCGGGCCATGGAACGAAGGTGGAATAGGGATTGGCCCACTGGGGCTCCCCACCCTCTACTGGTGGTAGGAGGTTCCACCCCTTAGTATCTGGGCGGGACACAAGGGCGGGGAAATGGAGAGTGTGAAGCACGAGCATCTACATATGACTCTTTGGCACAGTTCAAAAGGGGACCGGCTGCAGTGTGTGCAGCCGGCTGTTATCCAGTTGGTAACCTAGTTAGGAACCAGGTTAGGAAAGATATGAAATATTTCAATGCATCTGAGCAAGCAATGTGACTCTGTGACTACCATTAAGCACAATTACTTGGCCAGTTTTTAGGCTAGTGATGACAGCAATTAGTAAGAAGGTGAAACAAAAGGAGAAAAGCAAAATTACTTGTACACAAATGACAAAAGCATATGCAGTAAGAGCTTGGCCTATACTTATAAATTAGATCAACCTAGCTATGTTGCTCCGGACTGTGAAAAATGTAGAGAGGTCAACCTAATCCTTGGTGTAGGTTATGGTTTAGGTGGTGAGTAGATTGATTCTTCTCTTAACCATCACTACAGCAATGGAAAAACTTCCCTTGATATGTAATGTGCCTACACTCTGACGGCACAGCTTCAATGGCATAGTAGCTGTAGCATGCACATGCTGAACTGGAGTTACCTACTTTCTAGATACCTACTTTCTAAAATACGTCCAGAGCTCGGAAATGATGGGGAGTTTAATACACAAACACTAACTAAAGGTAACAGCTACAATTGGGTCTGAATTAGGGAACCATCGGCTGGCTCCTTATGGTCTCTCCTCTGCACAGTATTCAAGCATAGTTTGGACTCAGTGGTAAATTGGGGCCAAGATCTTTAATAACATAGCCATATATGATTTTTCAAACTAGAATATAATATCAAGCCTTTTTTCCTATAAACTTGGAGATCTGTAGCATCTTGTCCATTTTTAAAATTCTTGTTCATCATCATTATTATTTCAGACTAGAACTTCTGATCATTGGAGAATATTATTATTCAGCTACTAACAGTGAGGACACAGTAACAACTATCTTTACAAAACTATCTTTGCATGTATATCTATGATGTCCAAAAGATTTAGGGTTGTCACCCATCCTGGTTATCTCAGGACAGTTCCGTCTGACAGAACTTCACAAAATTAAGTAGTCCCACATATCTTTGTGGATCAGTACAGCTTGATATAATGATACAATAAATGTCATTAATTGTGAATTGATAATTTTCTCTTCAAATGTAAAAGGTTACAACACTGTTACTTTTCTGGAATGCTAGGAAATGAACCAAGTATAAGTAAGTTGAATGACAGACAATGTAGAGTTTAAAAAACCATGGGTCTTAATCAAACTAATCAAATGGCATACTTTATTGGAGAAAGCACATATGGGATTTGTCATACAGGTATGAATAAGTGGTCCATCAAGTTAGATGACTCTGTGCTTCTAGTAGTGGATTATATCTCGAATGCTTTAGGGGCTGATAGAAAAGAAAAAAAGGAGGCCAAAATTGTCCAGTGTAGGTAGGTGCATAACTCCCTATTTGTTAAACACCTAAAACGTGGCCTGATTTACAGAGGTGTTCAACACTTGCATTCAGTGGGTGCCAAGTATTCCTGAAAATCAAGTCATGTATTTATACAATTAAATGAGAGCTAACTGCTCAACTACAGTAATCAAAACTTTAAAATTAAAGTCTTAAATACATATAGCCAATTGCACAATCACTGGTAAATAAGGGAAGGAAAAATCCTTCCAGACCCCCAACAGCCATTAGCTGATGCCCTGAAGTGAGAGATTTGATTACTGCTATCTTAGACTGTATAATGACAAACGTTAATACTAAAATTACCTACTCTCTGTCTAACTCCAGGAAGGCTGACTTTGATTAAATGTGGTAACGCCATAAGGAATTTTGTTTAGAATACTAGATAGTTTGTGAAATCTGCTGCAGAGAAGAGGGAAATATTTGAGAAACAATTACAAAGAAAACACGTTAAATTCCTCCCAGTTAAGCCTAAATGGTGGGGAAGGGTTATAGAGGCCAATGTGCTTAAGCCAGGATGTAAAGAGTAGGCTTTTAAAGATATAAGCAATCTGATGAGATGGCTTGAGCAACCCATAAAAGAAGAATGCTGCAAGTTTAAAGGATACATAGATAAACCTTTTAAAAATATAATTTAAAAATATATATTTGATGTTTTTTTCAATTATATTTCACAGGAGACAGAACTTGGTTAGCTCACAATAGAGATTTGGAGATGGGGATAATGAAATGATCTGTGAAACAGGATTTTTGCTCTTGCCTTTATGCAAAAAGAAGAGGATGGAATCAGCAACGAATGACAGGAATCCTCTTTTTTGGTATGGTGAGCAGAAGTCAATGTGCACACAATGTTAAAAAGACTGGATAGAAAACATACCAGACAACACACATTCATGAGTTGTAAAGGTGACCTACAAATGGTTTAAAAAGAAATCCTACATTAGCAAAATGTTAGCTGATAGCTGCTGAATAACTGAAAAGTCTATAGATTATTAACTTAAAACTTATGGGGTCTGTTTTTTGTTCTAGAATCCCACTATGGAAATCTCCACTCTGAATGATGTAGGTGTACTATGTTAGTAACATCTCATCCATAGAGCCCCACTGGAGGCTGGAGAGAGCCAACACACAGAAAGGCAAGTGTTGTCTTCTTACAACAGTATGTGGTTAAGAGCATAAGCATGGTCACACGAATGGTCCATCTAGTCCAGTATCCTGTCATCCAATAACGGCTGATGTCAGATGCTGCAGAGGGAATGAACAGAACAGGGCAATTATGAAGTGATCTATCCCCTCTCGTCCAGTCCCAGTGTCTGGCAGTCAGAGGCTTTGGGACACCCAGAGCATGAGGCTGCATCCCGGGTCATCTTGACTAATAGCCATTGATAGACCTATCCAATGTTCCCTCTAATATTTTCCATCCAAGTGTGGATTTTTCATCCATGTGTGAAATAGTTTTATATGCACCAAGGCATGTAGGAATGTGCACCACCAATAGAAACACAAAACATCTAATTGTGGGCACCCTCCTAATCAGCTGGGCGACATCTGAATCTCTCCTAAGCAGACACACAAGCGCACAGCTTACCGGGAACACTGGACCTATTCTCCTTGAACTTATCTAATTATTTTTTGAACCCAGATATACTTTTGATCGTCACAACTGCCCATTTATTCCTATTCTTTTTTTACCTTTTAACTAGTTGACTCATGAGAGGATCTTCCCTCTTAACCAATGATTGCTTGCTTTGCTTAAAAGCCTTTGTCAAAGGCTTTCTGAAAGTCCCAGAACAGTATCCATTGGATCACCTTGTCCACCTTTGTTGAACCTTCAAAGAATTCTGATAGGTCAGTGAATCAGTGACCAGGGAGCTTTGTGAACAGGGGCAGCTAACAGGGAGTTTCAAGAGGGAGTTCTCCAGGTGAAGGAGGAGCAAATACGGGACCCTTGAGGTAAGTGGCTGTCTGTAGTGTGTGTTTGTGTTTGGGGGTTACTTGCTGTGTGCTGAGCTTGTGTTTGTCTGTCTGTCTGTTTTTGTTTGAAGGACCGTGTGTGGTTAAGAGCATAAGAATGGTCACACCAATGGTCCATCTAGTCCAGTATCCTGTCGTCCAATAACGGCTGGTGTCAGATGCTGCAGAGGAAATGAACAAAACAGGGCAATTATGAAGTGATCTCTCCCCTTTCGTCCAGTCCCAGTGTGTGGCAGTCAGAGGCTTTGGGATACCCAGAGCATGAGGCTGCATCCCTGGTCATCTTAACTAATAGCCATTGAGAGACCTATCCATTGTTCCCTCTAATATTATCCATTCATGTGTGGATTTTTCATCCATCTCCTGCTGGGAACCTCTGCAAACATCCCAGTTGGCACCTATTAGGAACTAATTTCCAAAGTTTGGCTCTGTGTTTTTATAGTAAATAAACCAATTATTAGTTTTCTCTCAGCTTGTATTTTCTTAAATTCTTATTCTGCTGAAGAAGCAGGGAATTAAGAAAGATGAGGACAAAAATGCAGGAAAATAAGGTGCATGAAAAAAAAGAGCGGGTCTGTTGAGCCAGTTCACCTTAGTAAAATTTCTGATGGCCTCTTATTCATGGTCAAGTTTGCGATGCTTCCAGCTAAATTAGCACCCACTTCCTTATACCCGATGAGAAGCAACGATCTTCATTTTATTATTGAGGATCTGGTTTTCGGACGTGCAGGGCACTCTCTTCTCCCAGGGTATGTCTAGACTACATGCCTCTGCTGACAGAGGCATGTAAAATTAGACTACCCGACATAGTCAATGAAGCGGGGATTTAAATATCCTCGCTTCAATAAAATAAAAATGGCCGCCGCGCTGTGCGGCTCAGCTGATCGTCGGCACACAGCGTGGCAGTCAAGGCACGATCGGTCGACAGGGCGCCTTTGTCGACTGCTCCTGTAAACCTCGCTTTCACGAGGCATAAGGAGCAGTCGACAAGGCGCCTGTCGACCGATCCGCGTCTTGACTGCCGCGCTGTGCCGACGATCAGCTGAGCCGGCACAGTACAGCGGCCATTTTTATTTTAATAAAGCGGGCGATATTTAAATCCCCGCTTCATTGACTATGTCGGGTAGTCTAATTTACATGCCTCTGTCGGCAGAGGCACGTAGTCTAGACATACCCCCAATGACTTAAGCAGAGGTGGCCAAGAAGGGCATTAACATGGAAAGAAAACTGGGAGTTGGGAGGAAAGGGGTCTGGCATAAAAGGGGTCCAGCACAGTTTGAAAAGATCTGGTCCAGGCTCCTCCGCCCAAACCAGAACTGCAGAGCAAACATTGCCAGGTGGCTTTGGAAGGGTACTCTCATAGTCCTTTTAAAGTGTGTAGATCTGACTGTAATTCTTTTCATTGCTCTCTGGGCTTGGGTGGGAGGGCTTGGAGAACAGCATAGCCTTGGGGGATGAAACCAGATTTCTCTTAGTGAGTTAGTTAACAGGAATTCAGAGAAAATAGGATTGTACTGTAGTGACTGTTTCTGATTAAATGAAAAAAAACCCCTACAAATCCGAGAGTCAAGTCATTGCACAGCCTTTTATTTGAGTGTTGTCTAAAATATAAGGTAAGAGGAGCTAGGAGAGCAGTTTAGCTTTAGATCCCATTTTAAAAAGACTTGTAAAAGTCTTAAGTTTTGAAAAACTGTATAGCATGTAGAGGTTTTAAATACACCATGTTCTTACATGCAAATCCTTTGAGCACCTTATGAAGCATCTCTCTGGAAGAGGGGTTATTAAACACCTGACTTTTGTTTGAACACTAACAAAATCAGGGAAATGTGTTTAATGAACATTCTTCTTGTTCAAAGTGTTCAGTTTCAGTGTTCAGGTTCTGCACTGATATTGTTTCAAAACTGTTTTCTCAAGGCCCTCTAGCACATGGTGTTATGAAAAAGTTGTCAGACTGGTTTTAAGACATCATTTCAGTACTGATAAGCAAAAGTTCACTAAAGTAATTATAAATAAGATAAAGGCAGAATAATCCTGTAACTTTCTTAAAATGTTAATGTTGAATTCAAACTCAATTCTTAAAAAAATCCTAGCTGTTGAATTAGTAAACTCAAGCACCTGTTTTTTTAAGTTTCTTGAAAACTACAGGGATGTTTCACCCACTGTTCTGTAGAAAGAGGGTATGTCACATCCTGTTAAGAGTCTCTGCTTTTAAACCTGTTTTGTGAGTACTCTCTGAGTGAATCTACAAATGCAAGCAACTTTACAACTGCACTAAGTGCATGTCAAAAAGAAAATGGAACATTATTGTATTTTGGTTGCTAAAGGTGAGACACTCAACAAAATAACATGGTTTTCTTAATCTAGCTAACGATTTAATCTTGAAACTACTCTGTTTAACAATGCCATCATTTAAATGGTAATAGGCTTTGAGGTCCCTATTCCCCATGGTGGAGGATCATACCTTTGCTGCTATTGTTTCATCCTGTTTACAGAGAAGTTTCTGCAATTCAGTCTGGTAAGAACAAGGCACTGGGGATATAAAGCTTCAAAATGGGGTGTGGTTAAACCTTTAAACTTTTCTTAATACGGCCCTATTTATTCAACAGCCAACTGAAACTAAGCAGTGCACCTTGGTAGGGTGCATTATAATTTCCCAGGGGAGCACAAGCTGAGTTATAAACCATTTGGGGGGTGAACTAAGTTGTAAATGATGGTCTTATAAGATGCTGTCTACATTTGTGTTGAAACTATGTCAACAAGAGTGACTTTACAAAACCGTGCAGACCAATCTATTAGCACAGTTTGGCAAAGCAGTTTTTATAACACTTTTCATTTTTGTCCCCTGTGGCCAGGGAGATCAGGTTGGCACTCAGCTAGCAGGAACATGTTAAAACTGTTCTTTCCCACACTGCTTCAGTACAAAGCTAGACAGGGCCTAACACTACCTGAAAGGTCCTCCCAAAACAATGAAAGCAAAACCACTCTGATTATCCACAGTCCTGATTTTCCCCAGGCAGATTCAGAACTGAAGCTATGACTGACTCACTCTATGTTCCCAGTTGGCCCACTGCTTCACTATCCAACCATTCGCTGGCAGGCCAGCTCCACTTGGGAAAATTACACACGTTCCTCTGAGGTCACACAGTCAAATACCAACCTTGCCATATAGACTGTGGGCCTAATTCTCTGTTATATAGCTAAACTGGGCTTGGTCCAGAAATGTTTTAAAACATCTTTGTGCCTCCTGATGTTACTGGCCCTGGTCCAGGCTAGGGATGTCAACATGTAGTCAACTACACAATTAACCAGCAAGCCTGGGGTTATCTGTTAATCCTGTCAACTACACGCATTCCCCACCCCCACCTCCCTTGCTGCCTCTGTATCAGTTGCTGTAATTTCTCGAATCAGAGGCAGCAAGGAGGGGGAACTGATGTTCGTGAGGAGTTGGCTTTTAAGCACTGGATCCCGTGGAGCCACCACCTCCCACCCTGCACTTATGCTGCTGCCTCTGATAGAGAGGCTGTGGGGCAGGCAGGAGCTGGTGCACATGTGAAGCTGGCATTCAAGCTGGCTCCCCACATGTATCAGTTCCTGTGGAGCTTCCTTCCCCCTCCTTGCTGCCTCCCACAGAGCTCAGGTCCCGCCCCCATGGACTAAGGATGCTAAATATCGATTAATTTACTAGTCGAGTAGTCGATAGAATTTCCATCGACTTCTCGACTAGCCGATAGGCACTTCCGCATTCCTCCTTTGAAATGTACAAGAGACCCAGCAATGGTTCTTGTGCATTTCAAAGTTGGAACTCCGCGTGCAGCCTGGGCCCAGCCGGCTCCACATGGGCGCTTCTCCTTTGAAATGCACAAGTGCTTTGAAATTCCGCGTGGAGCCCGGGGTCAGCTGGGAAATCCCCAGCTGATCTTGTGCTCCGCGCAGCATTTCAAAGAGGCTGCACTGCATGGAGCCTGGGATCAGCTGGGGACTGACTCCCCAGCTAACTCCAGGTTCTGCCACGGCATTTCAAAGGGGCAGCGCCACACGGAGCCTGGGATCAGCTGTGCGGCGCTGCCCATTTGAAATGATGCGGTGGTGTTTCAAAGCAGCAGTGCTGCACGGAGCCCATACCCCGGGCTCCGTGTGGCGCTGCCACTTTGAAGTACCCGCCTCTTCTCTTCCCCTTGCTGCCTCTATCTGATGGGGGGGCGGGAAGAGAAGCGACTAGTCGACTCAACTATCCGATAAGCATTTGCTTATTGGATAGTCGACTAGTCCTTAACATCCTTACCATGGTCAGGGGTTGTTGCCATCCCACACGGCTGCCTCTGTATCAGAGAGCAGCACCGCGTGGTGGCAGGTGGGAGCCAAACTGACTCCCCTCGTGGACCAGCTCCCACCTGATACAGAGGCAGCAGCGTGAAGTGGCAGGGGGTTCCCTGGGAATGGGGCCGGAGAGCACAGGCTGCTGGCCCCACCCCCAGGACTATCAAATAGTCATGTAACCACTAAAATTTGATGCAGTTACATGATTATTCAATTCAACGCTACGTAAGGTCCCTAGTCACGGCCTGCCTATGCCTCAATTAGAGCAGCCTCAAGGTCATGGTAGACTGACTGTTCATGGCTGTAATGGGCTTTTAGGGGTCACTGAAGCAGCCAAGAAGAGCTAGAGAGCTCTCTGGCCACGCCTCCCTCTCAGACGCCACACTCAGCATGTGCTTGACATTATGTGCGGCAATAGGCGATTCTATCATCACAGTATTTTCCCCAGCATAAAGGGATTCCCTGATGGCAAGTTGAACAAACTTGACATCCCTGTTGCTCTGCCAGAGAAACATACAGGGTACATCTACACAGCACAGCTATTTTGAAATAAGCTGTCTACACTACAGGGAAGCCTCAAAATTAGTCCGAGGCAGACTTCCCTAATGTAGATGTGCTATCTCGACTTAGAGCCCCAGGAGGCACTGGGAAGGAATAACTTAAAATGGCTCTGGTGAGGGGCTGTTTTGAAATAGCAGCAGTGGAGCGTCTACACATGTCTTACTTCAAAATAGCTATTTTGGAATAGGTGTTTTTCCTCGTAGAATGAGGTTTACAGATTTCGCAATAAGCTGACCGTTATCTGGAAATTATTTCAAAATAATGGAATGGCTGTGTAGACATTCGCATTATTATTTCAAAATAACATTAGTTATCTCGAAATAATGATGTAGTATAGACGCACCCACAGTGGTCCTAATGTAACAGAAACTCAGACTCGGTGTGTCAATAACTATATTAACTAAAAAACAACAAATGGCCTGGTAGCACTTTATAGACTAACAAAACATGTAGATGGTATCATGAGCTTTCGAAAAAGAGCGTCTAGATTACAACCAGTACTTTTGAAAAAGCAAGTCACTTTTTCGGAAGAGAGCACCCAGGCAGTCTGGATGCTCTCTTTCGAAAAAGCAGTTTGCATTACATAGCGCCTTTTTTCGAAAGAGCACTTTCAAAAAAGCAGTTTGCATTACATAGCGCCTTTTTTCGGAAGAGCACTTTCAAAAAAAGGCGTTATTCCTCGTAAAACGAGGTTTTCCGCGGTCGAAAAAACTGCCGCATTCTTTCAATTTACTTTCAAAAGAACACGACAGCAGTCTAGACTCGGGAAGTTTTTTCAAAAAAAGATCAGTTTTTTCCAAAAAACCCTGTAGTTTAGACACACCCATAGTAGCTGAAGGTCTGCCACAGCACTAGAGAAACAATAGACTGGAATCTTGGCATCTGGATTCATGATTGTGAACCTCTGCAGGCACCCGCCAAAGTTAGTGAGACTACATGGGTGCAGAGACTCACACTCATAGGTCCCATTGAAAGACTGACAGTTGTGAACTTCTGAAGGACTGGTGGGAGATTCCACAAAACCAAATAACATTCACCAGTGTTTGTCCACAAAAATAAATATACAAAACTAAAGCCAATTATTTATCTTAAAGCTATAGGGAAAGGCTATCTACATCTTTTCTATTTGTCTTTCTATTTAGAGAGACAATGGACTAAATTCATTCCTGATGTAACTCTGAGCATTTAAACATGCACTTAATTTGCAAAGAAAACAAGATTAACATTAGAGTTTCTTTTATTTTACTATAAGTTACTCGTTTTATGTGATTATTTTTATTCTTAAATTTCATTTTTAATAGCAACTGACTTCCTAAAATGTTCAAGCATATTTATCTCACACACAAAGTGAAACTTTATGATTCATCATCTGTGTCCTTGAATCAAAGGGCATGACTGGGTTTAAAAACTGAGAAACTTGGACCAGCTTGCAGAGAAGAGAGAAGTGGGTTACAGCATTACCCATTGGATGCAATATCCAAAGGGGCCCCAATTTGAAGCAACGGGATTAGCTGCAAATTCTAGTCCATTCACTTTTGTTCCTTAAAAAATATACACATCTTTCTATGTCCAGGTATGGGACATATCAGTGCTTTCTACATAGCAATCTTCAAATACTTGCATATTTCCAAGTGAATCAATGGGCCTGATAAAACTGGTTTACAATGAGAGTAGAATCAGGCCCCATGAGCAAGTAGTACACTGGACTTTTTCAAACATAATGTTTAAAAAGAAATCAGCAATAAAACCAAGAAACTGATCTAATGTCATATGTGTCTTCTCTGTTTTCTGCCTCTCAGCTCTCAGTCCTTACTCTGAAAAGCAAAACCCTGCCCTGGTGAATAAAAGTCTGTTGCACTACAGGAAAAGATGGAAACCAGACAATATGAGCTGGAAGGAATAGGGAGGAATGCTCCATGATTGGGCCTAATGTTGAATATTTGTTGGTTGTTCTTTTGGCTTTGTCTTCAACTTCTAAATAAACAGCAGAGCTATATGCAGCTTGTCTGGTAAGCTGAGGGCTATTAGCAATGAACACTAGAAATGAATTAAAGCTTCCTACCAACACCAAAACGATCAGCATGAATTACATTCTTCAAAAATCTGGAAAGGTTTCTTTTACACCTAACTTTTTAAATTAGCAGAAAATTTGCAAGGAGCCCTCTCAATGTTCTGAGTGACAGCAGGGAGAACCCAATACTCAGCATCTCAGGGGTTAAAGCCCTAGCCAATCAAAAGGCAGATTGTTTCCATAAATATTTTATAATTAGTTTATGATATTCAGGGGATGGATACCATGGGTTTCAACAGAGCAGCAAATACAAATCATGCATTAAACCTTAACACATTCTGGGGTGTGGTGGAACATTTTACAAATGTTTCTTTATATACTTGCACTCTAACTGCCTATACAGTTTCAGTTTCCTCATCCACCATTAGCAAGGTTCACCTATGATATTTACTGCATCATTGCATCCAAGCCAAACTTGGTTACTGAGGCAACTAAGTTTTTCTTCTCAAAGGGTCACAAGGAAACACATCCTTCAGGGTCCCCTGGTAACCGTCAGCCAGTATAACTGGGGAACATCAACAGTGAAATGCCTGCTTTCCATCGCTAAGGCAGCGCCGCCTATGTCTGCAAGGGGGGGCAGAGTCTAGTTACATTCCTGACCCACTTTCACATCCCCTCCCTCTTCCTCCTCCATCTCCTCCTCCCATAGCAGCAGCCAGTAAGGGCAGCGGGAACCTCCATTTAGCAAGATGCCGACCCCCTCAACTACCAGACAGTTTGCTGTCTCCTAGCAAGCAACAGAAGTACTGCAAGTTTCTTTTATTTGTAGCACTGGAGCGAGCAAAAAACCATTGCCACAAGTGAGCCTAGAAAAGGCATAATCTTCCCCTTCTTTCATTCCTTGTGCATACAGACCACTCTTTCTCTTCAGTCTTCCTCCCATATGTGGCTGTGCTGGCCCCTTTCTGCCTAGGCCCCACACTCTGGTGGCTATACCTTCCTACTTCTGTTCTTAATGGGACTCCATCTTCTCCCCATCACCCACATACCCTCTTGATGTGGCTGGTAATGGTGCTGCATTTCTCTTGCCTTCCTACATGGCTCCCCATGTCTAAAATACACTGTTTATGCATCTGCCCCCACCTCCACTCCACCCACCTCTTAATGTGGCTGCTCCTTCTCTCACCTGCCCTTGTCTTTCTCAGGCTTGCCCTCCTCTCATCCCTGGGGAAGCCAGACATTTCAACATCTCCTCCCACCTGTGGTACAGGGGAATTGAGAGGATCAAGAGGAGGGACCTGCATCCCCCGGAAAATGAATCCTCAGTGCTGTGGCCCTGCTTGCTTACTTTGCAAAATGCATCCCCACTTCTTGCAAGCAGCAACAAGGCATACAAACACACCCAGCCAGGGGTAGAAGATCAAAGTACACATACACCCCTCGCGGGACACACTGCTATCCCGTGTTTATCCTGACCCCTAGCATAGTTACCAGCCTGGGGCCTTGCTCAGTGTGTGGGGCAGAGACGCTGCTGCTGCAAAAGCCTAGTTGACGGTAATCAGCCCCAATCCCAGCTCCTGCACTTGCTGTGGGCAGAGAACCGGGCAGGCCAACGGAGAAAAGCAAAGCGGCTGCTACACAATAACCGGGCAATAATTTTCTTGTCTGACTTTAAAGTCTGGTACAAGCCCCCTCCTGTGGCGCGTGGCCAGGCATTTTCTCGATGAAGAAAGTATTGCAAGTGCCCCCAGGTGCCCATCGGCGTCTGTGCAAATCTCCCTCACTTCTACGGGCCACGTGTGCAAACTCCCCTTCCCCAGGAGCCGTGTGTGCAATTCCTCCCACCCCCTGTGGGTCATGTGCACCCCCGTGGGGCCACATACGCATCCTCCCATCGCTGTGATGGGCTACGTGTACACTCCCTCCGGGGCCATATGTGCACCTCCCCCCGCCCGAACCGTAGGCGTCCACCCACCCTGTGAGTGAGTCCCCACGGACCAGCTCGGCACCGACTCCCGCTCCTGGCAGCGTCCTTGTCCCTGCCTCCACTCCCCCGGCGCTAGCGCCACGGCTGGGTTGCTCGCCCCTCCCCGGCGTCCCCGCAGAGCCTGCGCGGAGCAGCCAGACCTGCCTGGTGCTGAGCCGCGTGGCCCCGCAGCCGCTGCAACTGCTCGGCAGCCCGGCTCGTGCTTCCCCTTCCCGGGGAGTCCCGGCGGGCGCGCGGAGTAGCAGGAGGGTTTCCCAGCACCTCGCTGCAGCGTGTGCTCCGACTGGGAGAGGGGCTTGCAGCCGGGCGCAGCTCAGCGAGAGGCGCTAGGAGGAGGCTAGGGTAAGGGCTAGAGCCGGCGCGCTGGTCCCTGCTCTGCCACCGACTCCCCGGTGGCCTTGGTCGCGGCGCTCAGTAACCGCGCCCCCCGCCCGCCTCCTCATCGCCAGGTTTCTAGGTCGTTGTTTATTTTTACACGGCAGTGTCGTTTTCCTACTGGAAATGTCGCTAGGAATCCCTCCCCCGACACACATTAAGCCCCTTTCCAAACTGCTCTACTTCCCACTTTTTTGTTTTATTCTCCTCTGTGGTCACAAGCATCTCGCTGTCTGGGCTTAGTCAGAGCAATATCTGGGTTAAGCAAATGCCCTTCCCATTTAACTTTTCTCCAAGTGAAATGGTTGTACTTTCAGATTCACCAGCCATTGCCTCTTTCCTAGGCTTTTTCTGTCACATTAGCGCTTTCTCTGGGAAAGTAATGCTGAGTTCCTTACAGTGCTGGTTGTGTAACTCTGATTGTATAATCCCTCACACTGAAGTTCCATTAATAAAAGTTTTACTCACCAAAGTTTATTTGGTACTCTGGGTCCAATTCCCAGTGAATTGTTGGCCACATCACAGCATCCTCAGTATGTGTTCTAGGCTGCAGTAAGGACATTCCCCTCTCTAAGAACTTTGCACAGAAATGCCCTTATGCATGTATATTATTAGCACTCTTAGGAGTTCAAATGCATTATGTCGTCTAAGGCATGGTTAGATTTCACCCCCCACATTATTCACTTTAAAAAGGAAATCAAAACAAATAATAAGGAAAAATCAATCTTGTACATAAGCCATGGAATATTGGTACTACAAAGAATATTGCTAGCTATACACTAATACATAGGTTGTGGAAACAGGACAATAGTACTTAAATGCAGGCCTTGTACATTTTCTTAATCGTATAGTTAAGGCTGAAAATAATCTTCCATACTGAAATTTTCATACTGAAATTTGACATGCTTATTCTCTGATTAAAGGTGACATTTTTGTGTAAAGTGATATCATTTCCGAGTAAGGAAAATTGATGCTTTAATAAAAATGTTCTGATTAATTTTGCTCTTAGATCATTTAAAATCTATTTTGTTTTCAAATTTGAACTTCATATATGCTTTATGTTCTTGTTAACACTTATGCATATTTGTAAAGTTATGCACTGTGCTTAAATCTTTGCAGGACTGGGGCCTTAGTCTTTAATGAGAGACACGAGCTTTTATTACCTGTATAAGAGCAAATCAAATCCAGTTGTCCATATATATATGAATGTGTGTATAACATGATTTCTACATATTGAAACAAACACACCTGTATTTTTAACAAATGAGACATTGAAATAAATGGGCCTGATTCTCATTGATACTAAGAACATTTTACACTCCTGTAGTATAAAAGGGCCTTAAAACATATGTAAATATAATTTATTTCAGCTTTACACTGCCAGAAGGATAAATCCTCCGTTGCTGTAAATTGCACATTGAGTTCGCCAGCTGAGGATCGGGTCCTTTCCAAGAATGGTGTAAAGTTGGCCTTAATATAAATGGGTATGTCTACACTACAGCGTTATTTCGAAATATCTTATTTTGAAATAGTTAATTCGAAATAAGTTATTTTGAAATAACGCGTCTACACACAAAATGCATTTCAAAATAGCCTTTTGCTATTTCAAAATAGCGCGTCCACACTGAGTGGACTGTGAATCGCATTTAAAGCTGGCTTGAACCAGTTCCGGAAAGGCACCAGGTCAAGACTTACTGTGTGGGGCTGCTGCCTGAGGCTAACTGAGGTCTGTGCTTAAAGGGCCACGTTCCTCTGTCTAGTGCGGAGATCATGGATGTTGGAGGCATCCCCCCAAACCTCAATCAGGTCCATGATCTCCGCACTGGACCAGGAAGGCGCCCGCCTTCTCCGACCCCTGGCAAGCTCCTGGGAGCTGGGGGACTGGGACCGGGGAGCAGTGGAGGGCTGGCTGGCACTGGCTGCCTGGCTCATGGTGGGGCCACTGGATCAGGGGCAGCAATTGCTGGCTCTGGGCTGGCAGGCCTGGAGCTGGCACTGGCACTGTGGCCAGAGTCTACCCCTTTAAGGGCTCCAGGGTTGGGGGAGAGGAGAGGAGTTTTCTTGGTTTGGCCCAGAGTGGCCACCAGGGCACACTGGGAAGGACTGGAGGTCCCCTATTTCGAAATAAGCATCTACACAGTGCTTATTTCGAATTAGCTATTTCGAATTTGGCATTATTCCTCATAGGATGAGGTTTACCAAATTTGAAATAAGCGCTCCACTATTTTGAATTTATTTCGAAATAGCGGTTTGGCTGTGTAGACACTAGGAAAGTTATTTCGAAATAAGGGCTGTTACTTCGAAATAACTCCGCTGTGTAGACATACCCAATGAGAATTAGGCCCACA
This sequence comes from Rafetus swinhoei, assembly GCA_019425775.1. Taxonomy (NCBI): domain Eukaryota; kingdom Metazoa; phylum Chordata; order Testudines; family Trionychidae; genus Rafetus; species Rafetus swinhoei. The sequence goes on from CM033424.1 coordinate 114,082,047, forward strand.
TGTCTTTCTTTGACCTGATTCTGATCTTACACCAGTTTTCCACATGTATAAATTGATATGTGAGATCAGAACCAGACCCTTAATGTATTTATATCAGTGTGAAATCACATCAGAAAATGTGTCTGTGCTTGTTATTTAAAAACAAACACACATCAATATATAATAGACTATTTCAGATGCGCAACTGTTTGGAAATTCAGTATTTCCTATAGCAGCTGTGGCTCAGATCCCCGTGACCATTTTGTGTTACATACATGTAGTTAAATTATATGTATAATACGATCAAGTTATGGTTGCTTTGGGATCCATGACTTTGAATTTCTTACTTTTGTGCATTTACATTTCCAGATACCACGCTTCTGCAAAGACTTGTACTTATTTAACTTTATGCTCCAGGAATCATTGGCACTATTTACAATATGCAAAGATGAGCATACTTGTGAGCTTTTGCATGATTGGGACCTAAACAAAGACTTGATTTTTCTCTTCCGTAGTCTGTTTGAAAAGTAGATGAATATATCAGATGTATTGTGACTATTGTGCAAGTTCATCTTTTTTCTAAATGGCATCAAGTGCAATAGTCACCTATAGAATGAAGTGGGAACAGGTACAAAAATTAGAATGGAAAGGGAGAGATACACACAGTTGAGAAATAAGTGTGGAAAGACTCAGGGTGCGTCTGTCGGAATAAGCTATGCAATTTGCACGGTGCAAATTGCGTAGCTTATTCCGAGCCTAAGTCAAAATACCTTATTTTGAAATTTGGTGCTGTGTAGACAGCACCAAATTTCAAAATAAGGCACTATTCCAACAAATCCCTTAACCCTCGTGGAATGAGGATTACAGGGATGCCGGAATAGCGCGCTCGCTATTTGGGGAAATAGCGGGTGCTTTTAAAGAGGCAGTGTTGCTATTTCGGGATACTTCCGGTATCTGGAAATAGCAACGCAGTGCAGATGTACCGTCGGTGATGGATGCAAAAATTCACTCACTTCAGCGGCTTAATATTTTTTACTGGAGTAACCATAATCTTTAAGTGGTTTATAAAAATATGCTTTCTAGTAGGGCGTTAAATTACAGTGTTACAAATAATATTTAGATTTGTAAATGTATAAGAACATGATTGTGACAAACTATGAGTAAGTTACTTCAATGTATTGTTATTGATAAACAATATGTGCCTGCTTGTTTAATATAGGATCTTAAGCCTGCAATAAAATGCCATATGAATTAAGGAATAATGCACATTATTTTCAAGGGGAAGTGTAACAGAGCTGTCTGTTGCATGGATTCATTAGATAAAGGGTTACATTGCAGTACTCCAGAGTTAAAGTTTATAAATTAAACTGGTTATTGGAGGGGGTTGGGGAGAAAACCCTAACTAAGGGCTTGTCTATATTAGGAAGTTGTATCATTTTAAATAGACAGACATAGTTAAACAGGACAATCTCCTGAGTATGGGCACGGTTATATGAAGTCATAAAGGTGCTTTATATCATCATAGCTATTTCTATACTGGAAGGGGCATAATATGTTCATGATAAATTTATTAATGAAGTTATAAGATGTGGTTGCTTACAGGAGACTAGACTGGATGATCTAGGAGGCCCTTCCAGTCCTATGCCTCTAACCAAATTAGTTACATCAATAAAACATTTAAGTGTAGAATAGGTTCAAGGGTGCTAAAAATGGACTGATTTTCAGTCATGCTAAACAACCACTGCTCCCATTGACATCCATAGGCTCTGTGGACATACTGCACCTCTGAAAATCAGGCTACTAAAGTGCCTGGATTCGGTGACTAATCTGGATTTAGGTATGAATTTAAACACTAAACTCCAGTCACCAAAATTTGACTTTCAAATATTTGGAAACAGGTTTTCTATCTTAATACATGTGGGCAGCAGGGTAGAAAGGTTTTACAGAAATACCTACCAGCTCTCCATACCAGACTGGCTTGTTATTCTGACTTTTTTTTAGAATAATTTATAAACGGTCATTGATGTAGACAGTGCTGTATATTAAGTAAAATGAGCCAAACTAATAATTGAATCTGTATCTTCGGGAGTACGCATTCTAAAAGCATAGTGGTTACATTATGTTGTGTTTCAGATACAAATGCAGATTGCTAAACTACCATTAGTCAAAATAAGTCATAAACTAGATACTGAGGAAATTTTTGAAGGAGCAAAAGGAGGGAATTTGGTGGTGGCTAGTGGGCAAGTTGTTCTAGGACCTGGTGGTGTATGAGGCAGCATGAAAGAAGGCATCAAGTCTGGAGTGCACAAAGGGTAGGCTTAGGAGAGAAGCATGAGACGGTTATCTAATATCTGCTTCATGGAGACCTATAGCAACAACAAGAACAAACAAGAAAAGGGAGTGGGGGAGAAACTCTCACACTGACTTTTTATCCTTTTATTGCAAAACAGGCAAATGGTGTCCTGTCTAAGGCCTTCTCTTCACTGATACAAGAGTGCATTTGCTACCTTGGGGTAACTCAAGCTGTCCTGAGGGTAAACACATTTAGTGAAGACAAGAGTCTGACTGGGTAAACTAGATGAGATCAGCAGTACACCCATGTCTGGGGCTGACATAAGGTAATTCACCGTAACACTAAATTGCCTTTTCTTTACTGAGTTTTTAACTTACCATCGTTCATGCGTGCTAGTTACTTCCCCTCAGTAAAAACTACATCTTTTTTTAGCAGTGAAGATAAGGCCTAGCTGTGCCTCAGACATCTCCTTCTGTAAGAGGAATTTCAACAAGTACCTGCCCCAAAGATTAATGCTGTGTTGTATTCCCAGGCATGCCACACCTCAAACACAGGTCTAGCTTCCTCCAGGCCCCAGTGTAGCAACAGAATCTTTTCCTGCCTGGTAAACCAAGGGATTTGTACTCTGATTTTAGGAGCGAATCTCCTAGAGCTGCAAACACAGTCTACTAACAGATTATTACGCAGGAACCTATCACACTACAGGAACCTTGAGAGTCTTTCATGGCTGAGAAGAGGGTTTTCTTTCTTTCCCCTCCCTCAACATTTATAAAGTATGTTTACTTTATACGTTTATTTCTTATTCTTAATTGTAGAAGTAATACATTTAAAACATATGTATTTTTTTCAGCACTGTGTCTATTTTGAATTGTATCATTCTTTCCCCCCCCCTGTAAATTCATAGGAGGTATTTCTGCACCTGGCAACTATGAGAATACCTGAAAGAAAACTCAGTTAATTATAAGGAATAAACACAACTGGGGCAATAACCAGTTTCTATATATGAGCTAATATTTTGCTATTGAGCTAGAACGATTATTTGCGATCAGGTGGTAGTCAGTAAAGTCTCTGGTGCACATAATTGTAGACTTTACATGTTGCATGGCAGAGAGCCAAAGAATTATAGAATGGAAAGTATTGTATAATCGGTTGAATTTAAGGATGAGTACACCTTGAAACTCTAAAAGGTTGAGAGAAAAATTAATATTTTCAATGAATTTTCAACTTGTTCTGATTGTCAGCCTTTTATATTGGGATACCAAAGCCAGCAACCTGTTGTGTGGTGAGAAAAGCAGCTCTCTTCCATCAACTTATGATGTATATGGCAACAAATTAATACAGTGAATCACAAGATATTCCTTCCCTCTCATTTTGGGTGAAATTTACCTTTGTGTGAGTATCAACCAAAGACATGCACCACGGACATCTGTGATGGTGCATAAGGACTTAAGTGGTGCAGATACCTCATGCTGGCCTTCTGCCTGGGTGAATTTCAGCCTTTATATGCACTATATTTAGTTATTTATGACATTTGAGTTTGCAAGAGAGAAATTCCCAAACAAAACCTTTGTTGCGCTGGAGTTAGCATATCAAGTAAATATCAATAAGTTAAAGGAGGGAACCTTTGATAGAATGCAGTATTTTTTTTTAGAAAAGTGCATACTCATAAAAGTCTGAGCACCATAAAATTAAAAATTAAACAAACAAAAACCCATACACCATAAAGTATGGGTAAATAGTTAAAGTACCCTGATAATGTTAAAACTGCCCATACTCATTCATTCTACATCTGTAACCATGACATAACTTAACACCTACACAGGATAAATCTATGATATTGACAATGACACATATCCACATTACATTATGCTATTCCCAGCACACTCAATGTGGGCCATCTATCCAGCCTTTCTGAACTGGTGAATCATGAGCCCTGGGTTGGAGGATGCTACAAAAAAGCAATTGGTGCATCATGTGATGTTTAACATTTTATTACATATTAAAAGAAAATTAAATGTACAGAATAACTTTGGAGTAGCCAGAACTTCGGTACAGAGGAATATGGGGGCAGGAGGGAGACTCTCAGGAGGTGCAGGAAGATACATTTGACAGGGACATTGTTATTATTTGGTACAATTTTTACTCTTAAATTCATAGTGTGTGTAACGGGGTGGCCAAAAATTTTGACTTTGAAAAGGTTGAGAAAGGGAGGAGGTTCCAGTGCACCTGGACTGATTAATTACTGTCCAACTGGGCTAACACTGTGCTTGGGCCATGTAAAAGGGGAGACAGCTGCAGGCAGTTAGGTAGATGCCTGCAGATGCTGTAGGGAATAAGAAGGTATTGGAAAGGGGAAAGACTAAGCTCCAGGCAAGAATTGCTTGGGGAGCAGGAAGACAGACCCTCATGGAGGAATGGTAGTGAGTGAAAGGCATGAATTGTTAGAGAGAGGACAGGCCTCTGGGAGGAAAAGCTGAGCCTAGGTGAAACTGAGATGAAATCTTTAAAGGTTTGAGTTTTCTTTTAAAATTCCTTGTGCTGGTGAACCTTTTAATATCTGGCCTGTGTGGATTCCTTAAGACAAACTGGGACAGGCCTCAGTCGAGCCATGCTTGGCCAGAAGGGGGTACTATAGAATATGTGTGCCTAAGTGACAGTTCCTCAAACATAATGAGCTATGTTGACAGAAAGGGCTACACTACAACTGTGTCTACACAAGGGCTTTTTCTTGAATAGCTATGTTGGGTATGGGTGTGATTTTCTCCCCACCCCCAGCCCCTGGCTGGCAGAGTTATGCCAATATTACTTTTAAGTGTAGACCAGTCTTGAGATGGTACTTAAGAAAACTGGAGACTTAGTTTTCCCCCCCGACTCTGAAAGGGTATGTCTACACAGCAAAGTTATTTTGAAATAACAACCATTATTAAAATTAAATCGAAATAGCGGAGAGCTTATTTCAAACTCGGTAAACCTCATTCCACAAGGAATAGTGCCTATTTCGAAATTGCTATTTGGAAATAAGCTCTTTGTAGACGCGGAATAGGGGCTATTTCGAAATAGGGGGCCTCCAGCCCTTCCCAGGGTGCCCTGCTGGCCACTCTGGCCCCAACCAGGAAAACTCCTCTCCTCCCCTCCTCTCCGGAGCCCTTAAAGGGGTAGAGTCTGGCCACAGTGTCTGTGCCAGCTCCAGACCTGCCAGCCCAGAGCCAGTACTCGCTGCCCCTGACCCAGTGGCCCCGGCATGAGCCAGGCAGCCAGTGCCAGCTAGCCCTCCACTGCTCCCCAGGACCAGTCTTCCAGCTCTCAGGAGCCTGCCAGGGGCCGGAGAAGGCGGGCGACTTCCTGGTCCAGTGCGGCGATCATGGACCTGATTGAGGTTTGGGGGGATGCCTCCAACATCCATGATCTCCGCACTAGATGGAGGAACACGGCCGTCTACGGCAGGATGGCTGCCAGCCTGGCCACCAAAGGCCACATCCGAACCCAGGAGCTGGTTCGGATGAAAATTAAGGAGCTGCGGCAGGCGTATGCCAGGGCCACAGGGGGCTACTCCCAAACAGGGGCAGACCCAGACCCCTGCCCCTATTTTGATGCACTGGACCGCATCCTGGGGCGCGGGATGGTCTGTGCCCCCCAGGTGGTCATCGACCCTGGGGCAGAGGGCCCTGACCAGGGCATAGAGGAGGAGGAGGAAGAGGAGGGCCAGGAGCCAGAGGAGCCCGGAAGGAGTGTGCCGCGATGCCAGGACTCCTGAGCCGTCCCAGCGGACCTGTCGCCGGTGTCATCTGGGAAGGCAACAACATTTGAGTGCCATCACTGTCCCCTTATTGGGGGAACCAGGGACCGTGCGCGTGGGCCTTGCTGACCACGGATCACGCAGCAACCTGTGCACGTGCGAGCATGTGCCAGGTCACCCCTGGGCATGTGGCTCCAGCTGGCTGCCACACAAGAGCCTTGGCCTGTTAGCCACACGCATGTGTGAAGAGACATGACATGCTCCTGACCCCGGGGTGGGACACAGCAGGACGCCCTCCACAAAGCTCCTCTACACAGAGGCAGGCGACATCTCCCCCCCCCACACACATACCCACACAATATACAGCACAGGGGCATGGGTGCAGTCCTGGGGCAGCTCCCACTCCCAAGGATAACAGGACATCCCAAACATGGGCTCTGTGCAAGCACATCGGCTCTGACGGTGCAGAGACCTGTTGTCCTCGCCTTGCAGTGGGGGGCTGGGCTTCACCCACTGTGTCCCCAGAGATAACTGACCACTTCTCTTGTTTCTCCACAGCTGCACCAGCTGCGAGTGCAGGGCGCACCACCCCTCCTGGGACATGCTCCCACACCCGAGGACTCCGCAGGGCCACCCGTACAGTGGAGGGGTAGCAGCAGCAGCACCTGGGGACACTGCGAGCCCTGCACTGCACCCTCGACCGCTGGGTGCAGGAAGATCTGCAGCTCCAGCGGGACAGCTTGCCCAGGGCCGTGCCATCTGCGAGCACCTGCAGACCCTGGTACAGAGCTTGCTGCCTCCTGCCTCTCCAGCGCCTGCTGCCTCCCTAGCTACCGCTCCTCCTCCCACTCCTTCTCCCCTTCCCGCTTCTTCCTCCCCAGCCCCCCGGGGATACCAAGGCCCCCGCACCCGCGGTGCTGGGAGACAGTTGGGCCGATGAGACCCCCAACCCTGATCTCTGAGCTTCTCCTCCCCCTTCCTCCCCTTCCCTCCCCCTGCCAGCTCCCTCCTCCCAGGTTTCCCCCTCCCCTCTTCCCTCCTCCCCTCTCCCACCTTCTTTCCCCAGTCTCACCTCAGTTTCATCCCCCCCCCACCCCAGTTTTGTTCAATAAAAAGACTTTGTTGTAATGAACATGTGTCTTTTATTGTTCAGCAGGAAGGGGGGTTAGGGAGGGGTAAGTGGAAGGATGTGAGGGAGGAATGAGGCACAAGCCCCCAGTGGGGCACACCAGGGAGACTGTTACTGCCTGCAGAACGTGCTGCCAGGCTCGCAGCAACACGTCCAGGAGAAGCACCAGAGTGCCCAGGGGCGGCTCCGGCTCCATGCTGCAGAGTGCTGTGGTGTCCTGAGTGAGGGCAACCAGAGCACGCAGAGAAAAAATGGTTTGCTGTCCCTCAGCGAGGTAGGTAAGCAAGCAGGGAAACCTGAGAACTGGCTGTCTGTCCGGGGGAGTCCCTTTAAGCACAGGCCTCAGATACCTTCTGTTGCTGCTGCCTGAGGCTAACTCCTGACCTGATGCCCTGCCAGGACCGGTTCCGGCCGGCCTTAAATGCGATTCAGCGTCCTATCAGTGTCGACGTGCTATTTTGAAATAGCTAAACGCTATTTCGAATTGCATTTTGTGTCTAGACATGTTATTTCAAAATAAGATATTTCAAAATAACTATTTAGAAATTTGATATTTCGAAATAACGCTGTAGTGTAGACATACCCAAACTGACTTCCTGCCTGACTTTAGGAACTTAGGTCCAAATTTTCAAAATTTAGATGCTCCACTTCAGACATCTAGGGCCTGTTTCAGATGTGCTGAGGACCTCCTATCACCAGCTGAAGTCAACAGAAGCTAACTATGGTCAGTAGTACCTTTGAAAACAAGTCTCTAGGTGTCTGAAGTTATACACCCAAATTTAGGTGACATATTAAAATTGCAGTTATTCTGTCACAATTTCTGGATCTGCTTAATGGTTATGATAACACATACTTGGAGTTCCAAAGCTGTGGTAATGAATGCTTTTGAAATGATGTTTGTAACTTTATATGTGCAAAGGCCTTTTATATATGTATAAGAGAAGAGCTCTTTGGCTGTTTCTGATATCTAATTTGTCATTTCTATAGCTCTCAAAGAGGTCTGGGGAAAATTATCTTTTTTCTTAGCAGGTTCAATGAATGTAATGTGACTAAGAAGGTTGGGTTTTGGTGAGGAGGGTTCTGGTATGAGGAAACTTTGATTCCTTTCACTAGTTTGCAAACATTTCCCTCACATATCACCACTGGTCTAAACAGTAGTGTTCTCCTTAACAGAAGGTTATGATGAGCAGAATTACCCTCTAATGTTGTGTAACTGGACAGGATTTGGTTTGTCCAAACACAGGAAAAGCTTAGCCTGCCCCTTCGTGCTTGATACTTTATCCTTTTTTCTCTTGGGGGTCCAGTTAACTATTTGTCTGGGAGTGTCTGCATCACTAACTGTTCTTGTTCTGTGCTTTGGGTTTTGCTAAAATTAAAGTGAAGCATTGGTTCTCTTCTATTCATGTGAAGTTTTCCCAGGTCTTTCTCATTAGTCACTACCTCTTTCTCATCACCATCAGCTCTGTGCTTAGTACAGTATGTAGCAACAAGTTGTGGTACTTAACTGTAAGTGAGAAATGGATCCTTTTTTGTGCATCCAAACACCCAGTTTGTGCCTCTGTGCTGTACATAATCTTGCCAGGACTTTATTTTTTTATGATGTCGACAGATAATATAATTGTTACTGATCTACAATTTTCACAATTGTAGGAAATTAAGGGTGGGTCAGATAATTATGTAAAGACAGGAGATGTTCAGATTCAAAGAGTTAGAGCTTTTGAAGTGTTAAAAACAGAAATCGTGAACAGCACATCTCAAAATATACAAAGCAGATTTCCTTAACTCAAACTCTAGTAAGTTCTCAAGCAGAATTGTTTTACTTTGCTTGTCTGTAAACTTTTAAAAATACTTGTCAATAATTTCTCAGTTTGTGTGTGTACAATGAAATCAATGTTTACCAGTAACAATTTAATCCTCCTATGCCAGTGTTTGCTGCTAACGGGCCATGCTGGTTTGTTTATCTAATGGCTCCACAGGCATGGAGTCTCATGGCTCCCATTGGCTCCGGTTTGCCATTTCCAGCCAAGGGGACCTGAAAGGCTCTGTGGCTGCAGAGCCATTAGATAAACAAACCGGAGGTTCGCAGCTTTCTCAAAGTGGCCCATGGCCCATTTTTAGAAACGTTGTTCTAAGTCTAGCTGCAATGATACTTTCACTCCTGGAGGAAACCAACTTAAATTTCTTACAGGTACTGTCCTATCTCAAGCCCCCTCCCCTTCTCTTCCCCCCCCCCGGTAGAGGAGTCAGGTCAGGGGCTTGGAAGGTGTGGCAGGGCTCCAGGGCAGGGGGTAGGGAGTGTAGGAGTCAAGGTAGAAATGGGAGGGGACTCAGGATAGGTATGTGGGGGGTGCAGGAGTCAGGGCAGAGGGGTGTAGGGGGCACTGCCCAGTTGCTGGATCCCTGAGGCTGGTTGGGGACCACGCTGCCTGGCCATGTGAGCACTAGTGCTGGCCAAGGTGCCGGGAACGTGCTGCCTAGCCAGCAGCATCCAAAACCCGGCTCCCTGCTGGCCTGTCTCTTCCTAGTGTGACACACTGATACTGTTTACTTTCACCTTTGCTTCCCTCCCTTTTTATTACTCAGTGAACTGAATGGAACTGTGCTGATTGACTGACACTAGGTGGTGATCTGGCTTCTTTAAAAACAAAGAAAAAAAATTCCAATCAGCTCACTGATATTTCTACATCCCCATTCTCTCCCCACTCCCTCCAGACTCCTAACTGCTACTTTGATGTTGCTTAGCCTTGGCTTTCTCTACTGCTTAGAGCTCTTCTAAGGCTAAGACTCAGCTAGACTGGGAAGAGATATTTGTCCACAGCTGAGCAATCTGGGCACCAACAGGGCCCTATTTTTTAGAGAGGGCCAACATGCATATGTGTGTATTCTCCCCCCTTCTTCCTCTTGTCAGTAGTCAGTTCAGTAAGCAGGCTGTCATTGGCCACCAGGCTGAGATGTATACAGGAGCAGAGGGCTGGAACCAGCAGGGAAAAGTCCTTCTCATAATTAGTGGTGGAGAATAGAAAGGATTCAAATGTAGTAAACAGACAGGGCATAAATTATTTCAAACATATGCAGATGCTGTAGTTCCCCAGTGCACTCTTCCTCTCTGTCTGAAAATACAACTTGTGCTGTGTCCTGGGCTGCATTAAGCAATCATAGGATGGATTGCTGACTCCACTATGTTACCCACAGCCACTGACTCTGTGGAGGGAGGCCCTTAGTTTTGAAAACAATCCTGTAGCAGAAGGGTGAGCCACTGTCTCAGAAGGGCCTAGGTAGACACACAGAAGAAGTTTGGGGCTGTTGCAACCTTTAACTAATATTGGCAAGGGGGAAAATACAGTATGATTGTATCTCTCTAAGGCATAGGTTCCCAAACTGGGGGGCATGCTCCCCCTGCGGGGAGTGAAGAAATTCCAGGGGGGGGCATGAGGCGACCCAGCCCCCCATCAATTCCCCCCCAAGAAAGAGCCCGGTCCATCTGGTAACAAAATTCAGAAAATACCATGTGAAATGTCTGGTATTTTCTGTTTTTACTGGCTTGGGCGTCCGCTGGAACACGCGCAGCTCGGGCTAGCTGGGGCGGGGGCTGGATGGAGTGGTCCGAGCAAACTTCAAAATGGCCACCTTAAAAGGGCAATGCCTGCTCTGCTCTTAAAAGAGCAATCTTTTTTTTTTTTTTTTTTTGCTCAACAAGTTTTGCTGTTTTGGGGGGGGCATGAGGGTTTCTCAAAAATCAAAAAGGGGGCATGATGCCGAAAAGTTTGGGAACCACTGCTTTAAGGCATGGAAAATAGGGAGAAGGCAGAGAGTGATTCTACTGGTGCAGAGCCAGGGCATGGGGCAGAAAGACATTGTCAATAGAAAATGTATGTGGAGTACATACAAATGGGGGGAGAGAGAAGAAGAGATAAAGGGTAAGAAGGACAGCAATAAAGAAGAGAGAGGAAGAAAGAGGGAGGGACAGTGAGGGATCTGGAGAACAAGGAAAGGAAAGAAATGGGGAGACACATATAAGAAAAAAAGTGGCAGAAAGAAAAAGAGATGCAGTGAACTAAATGAAGACATATGGAGGAAAAATAAATTAAATAAATAAATTAAAAAATCAGAGATGGGTAAAAATGGAAAGACAGCAGGGAAAAAGCAGGATAATATATAGAGTGAATTTTATTTCATTTATGCTTAATCACAGTTTTTCCTCAATTTGCAGGAATCATTGGGTAAAATTGCATGGTCTGTGCTTTGCGGGAGGTCAGATTGGATGGTGATAGGGTCCCTTCTCAATATAAAATGTATGGATCTATGAATTGTGTTTCCTGGCTGAAAAGGAACCAGCTGTAAGCTCTGAAGAGGTGGGGATGGGAGGAATCTCTGGGCAGAGAGCAACTTTTAAGGTTGGGAAAAGAGGAGGCATACCATCAACTGAATTACACGAGTCTTGTAAAACTAGTTTAGATGTGGTTGTAGGATCAGAGTCCTAATTAATCATTGTTTTAAAACTCTCCCCCTCCCACCCTGCAGCTAAGAACTGTTGCTCATCCATCACATCAGTATATCTGTGACTGTCTCTTGCCTGTAACATTACCTTTGTTTTTAAAGATAGTTTAGAGCACTGACACCTCTTTGTAACTTTTGCTTTGTATTACTGTTTCATCAGAAGTACAAATTAACACATACACACCCCAAGGAAAAACTAAAGCCTCAATCCTGCTTGCATTATGTTTGTATTTGCACGTACATTATACAAAAATCTTCTTTTGGGGATAAGCTATGATAACTTGCTGTGCACTAAATAAGAGGCTGGATTCTCATTTACACGAGGGTCACCTCACATATTTATAGAAGTACCATGGGCCCTGGGTGGTAATTATTTATTCCCACTTTAAGACTGGTTTATGCTGGCAGAGCCATACAAAGTGGTATTTATGTAAATGAGAATCAGGCCAAAGATTTTGTTTTTAAAATGGCTTTCAAAGTAAACCAGTTCAGAGATGTGGCATGATTACTTTGTGCCACCAGAGGGTACTGTTCAGTACTGTGAACCCAGAAAGGAATGGGAATAGGGGAAAAGCACAAAAGAGTGGTGGAAGTCATAAAACAACAAAATGTTTTCCTGCATGTTAGGCCCCTAAATCCAAATCCTAGAGAGGCCTGGCAGCAGCACATTCTCAGTCAGCAGTGTAATTCTCTGGATTATTTGGTGTGTTTGTTCTTAACACTAGTGATCTTTGCCTCTAGGATATCTCTTCATAGAGGAAGTGTGGACATATTGATCTGCAAGGGACAAATGGGCCCAGTAGATAATGTGTTTGTGAGATCTGGAGGATATCTGGTTGAAACACAACATTTTCAAGCACTAAACTTTTATAAAAGTATCAGGCTATTATACCCAACTTCCCAGCAATGTAAGAAGGCATCATTTAGCAGAAGAGATTTAAGGAGAGCATTAGTATGTGAATCATCTCCCCGTACTAAGCCTCTGTGCTTATATTCAGGGTTTGGTGGCATGGCATTTTACCTTTCTTCTATTGCCCTTTCTTCCATCATCTGCTATTACTTCCTTTACACTGAGATAAATAAACATGCATTTATACCTGATTTCCCATATGTGTGGCGGTGTCCTGCAGAACATTACTTCTAAGCCTTCTCATCACATACACACATTCCCTTGCAGTATGATTGTAGGAACAAATACTTGGGATTTTATTCTCCTTTAAACTAGAATAAGGTTTCATAGCTTTACTGTATTATTCTTCTTTTGGTTAAGGGTGGAGACTGTTTTCTTCCTTCTTTGAATTGGGAGACAGAGCAACAGATTAAGAAAGTTAACAACATGGCAAGAGAGGGAGAGAGAGAGAGAGAGAGGCAGGATGGCTTGCTGACTCTTCAACTTGCTTCAGAAAAGGGGATGGTAAAACAGAAGAGCCGTTTGTTCACAAAGCCGGCAGCTTAACAGCCACACCCTTGTCTGTGGTCATATTCTAACGCCGTGGAATTTAGACTTGGTCAACGCTTCAAAGTTAGGTCAATATAGCTGTGTTGATCAGGGGTGTGGGTTTTTCACACCCCTGACTGATACATTTTATGCTGACCTAAGACCTAACTACCAATGTAGACATAGCTATGTGCACAGAAGAATATTTCTGTCAAAGAAGCTATCATTGTTTGGGGAGGTGGTGTTCTTACACTAATGGGAAAAACACAGTCAGTGTCAGCTGTGGCCTAGTCTGCACTAAAAAGTTAGTTTGACTCAGCTACATGACTCAGTGCTGTGAAAAATCCATATCTCTAAACAACTAAGTTAATCTGATCTAATTCCTAGTGTTGATAGCAATAGGTTGTGAGAAGAATTCTTCCGTCTATCTAACTACCAACTCTAGGGGCACATCTAGACTACAAGCCTCTTTCGAAAGAGGCTTTTTCGAAAGTATCTTTCGAAAAAGCCTCTTTTGAAAAAGAGCGTCTAGACTACAACCGGTAATTTCGAAAAAGCAAGCCGCTTTTTCGAAAGAGAGCACCCACGCTCTCTTTCAAAAAAGCACAGTTTGCATTACATAGCACCTTTTTTCGAAAGAGCACTTTTGAAAAAAGGCGTTATTCCTCATAAAATGAGGTTTTCCACAGTCGAAAAAACTGCTGCGTTCTTTGGATTTAATTTTGAAAGAATGCGGCAGCAGTCTAGATACAGGTGAAGGTTTTTCGAAAAAAGGTCACTTTTTTTGGAAAAACCCTGTAGTCTAGACACACCCTAGGAGAGATAGATTACCTACACAGATCCCTTCCTGTCTTGGTTGTGAGTGTCTACACAGAAACACTACAGCAGTACAGCTATAGCAGTTCAGCTGGGTTGTGCTAGCATTTCAAGTATACATAAGCTCTGTCAGTACAGTGAAACCTTTTTTATCCGGCATTCTGTTAACCAGAGAACTTTGTTAACTGGCATTGCCCCCAGCCACAATACTGTCATATCTTCAGGCACACAAGCCTGGCTTGGTTTACCATGATTGGCTTAACAATTTTTTATTTAAGAAGTACTAATCATCTTTAACTCAAAATAGAAATGTGAGACCAGCTGCCTCACACTACAAAACTACCAATATTAAAAACTTCAGTTCTACTATTATTGTCCATTGGTTTTTCCTAGGTTGATGGGACCCTCAGATAACCGGAATTTTTGGATAACCGGAATCCCCAAGCATGACAGATAACACAGGTTTTACTGTACTATGGGATTATGCTGGTATAGCTATGCCAACATAGCTGTGTATCCCATTGCAGGATTCTTATTGAAACAGCATATATGCGAGCAGAACAGAAGACTGTAGGCCAGAAAAATCGCCCTTTTCATGTTTTGGCAGTTTTATCAAGCTGATTTTTTTCCCACTAAAATTTGTGTGCATGTTGGTCCACTAAAATATGACATTGGCTTCTTTGACAAATATTGACAATCGTGTTCTAAAATGCTTTTCATTTTTCAAATTTTACCTTTTTAAAAAAGTGCTGTGCCATCTTCTAATCCATTGTTGTTACTGGAATTAATGAATTGGATAGACTGTATAGCAGGGGTAGGAACCTAAGGCCTGGGGGCCGTATGCAGCCCCCAGTTTGCCTGGATCTGGCCCCTAAGGCTTGGGGGGTCCCTCCCAGTATTGGAGAGCCTGTGCTGGTGCTGCATCCCCCTCCACCTTGCCCCTGACCCCTCTCCTCTGGCCAGAAACCCACCAGCACCCTGCCCCATGGCCAGACACCCACCAGCACCCAGGCCAGACACCCACAAGGACCTTGCTGCTGCTCCCTGGCCAGACCCCCACCAGCACTCTGCTCCTGCCCCCTCCCTCCTGGCCAGGCACCTACCCCCAGCTTGCTCCTGTACCCTACTTTTCACCCAGATTCTGCACCCCCTACCCTATCCCACTCACTGGCAGTTCTGTCCCGCACCTGGATCTCTCATTTTTGGCCCCACCTCAGAGAGTAGAGGGATCCACAACATCCATTAATCCTGGAACCCAGAAGAGTTAATCTGGCCTGAGGCCTTGAACCTCTGTCCTTCTTTTACCCCCATGGGGCTGGAGTGCCAGTGGAGTGAGGTGTCTCAGTTGGGGCCACATCAGTGAGGGTTGGGTTTTTTGCATTTCACTTGTGTGGTCCCCGACTGATTTTTCTGTGAGTCAGTGGCCTGCTGGCCCAAAAAAGATTCCCTGCCCCTCCATAAATAAAGACAATGCTGAAATGTTTTGTGTTGGACATAATGTTTTATTTAAAAATGAAGCCTGGCCAACAAGCCCCCAATTGGGGTCAAGTCCCCATCTGGCCGCAGCATCATAACACTCCTGCACCACCCACAGATCCCAACCCTGAGTCCATCATACACCTGAACCTCCTGCCCTGAGCCTCTCACATCCCCAAACTCCTGCACCCCCACAACCCCAGTCTTGTGCCACAACACTCCTGCACCACCCACACACCACAAACCTGTGCCCTCAGCCCATCATACACCCAACCCTCCTGCCCTGAGCCCCTCATACACCCCACACCAAACTCCTGCACCCCAATATCCACAAGTATGTAGCTTGCTCAGTACCCCAACCCTCCACCTGACCCCAACACTCTCCAGCCTAGAGCCCCCTCCCCGAAATGGCATCTCTTTCTTCACCTCCTCCTGCACCCAGATTCCCTCCCAGAGCTTGCACTTCTCACCCCTTCCCACACCCAAATCCCTCATTCCCACACCAGAGCCCATACCTCCTGTCTCAACCCAGTGAGAGTGAGTAAGTGCTGGGGACAGCAAGTGATGGAGAGGAGAATGGAGAGGGCAGGGCCTCAGGGAAGGGGTGAGGTCTTGGGGAAGAGAGGGAGTAGAACTTGGCTTGCCCTGACACTAAAAAGTGATCTGGGGTGTAAAAAGGTTGGAGACCACTGGCCTAGTGTCTCACAGGACGTCTGTGGCAGAACCAGGATTATGATCTACTTTAGATCTTCTGATTTATGTCTTTGTGTTTTAACCAAAAGACTGTCCTTCCTTTTAACATAGGTGTTCCTTCTCACTGACACTATTCTGTCCTTTCATATTACTGAGTGACATCTGATTTCTATGAGTTTTGTATTGGATCACAAAATCTAGAAATTTACATCCTGCAGTGCTAATTTTGCTGCAGTTCATTGAAGATATCTTGACACTCATCATAGGAGTCTAGGTGAGCTAAACTCTTTAAAGCAAGGAATGATCCTCCTTGGTTTTACTCCACATAGCACAATGAGTGTGAGGCCAAATGTAAATAGTAAGTCATAATTTCAGTATCCTGGCCAAAATTCAGTTTGTATAATAAGCAAAATTATATCTAAATTCTTCCTGAGCTGCTGTTGAATACAGTATTCTTTACTTTCTGTCCTAAACTGCTGTGTAACATTGCTGTGCATAGATTTAAAGCTTCTGCCCCCTCCAAAGTGGCTTCATTTCAGTGTTGGGGGAGTGATTCCTATAAAGCGTCTGATTAGCACCTAAAGTTTTAGTGTTTTCCTTGGCTAGAAAGTGCTGCAGTTTATACATAACATTTATTTTAACTGTACTGTACATTTTTTAAATTGTAATATAATTTTACTGGGTTGAGACTAGTTGCCACTTTTCTCCTCTAAATATTTACAGTATCATGGAGAAATCCTACCCTCATTTACCCCTGTGAAGTTACTGGCATACATTGCATAAGTGTAAATGAAGACAGAATTTATAGGACGTGAATGTTATCACTTTGGAAAAAGGAGCACAATCTGGTGGATTGATTTTTAGGGTAGGTGTAGAGAGGATTCAAAAATTCCTGATTTCTGAAGGTCTGATGTGGACTCAGTTTTTGTACTTGTATGTCTATTTTGGTTGGGGTGGGGGGAGTGATCATTTTCTTCTTTTATTACTTATATTGATATAAACCCTATTGTGGATGCAGTTGTGTAAGTATTAAGGTGCCTTATTAGCAGTACAGCACATTCTCCTTCCCATATCCAAATAAGGACTTGCCTACATAGGGAGATTTATTGGAAGAACTATACTGGCTATAATTATTAGGGCTGTGCAGAGGCTGGACATGCCATTTCATGAAAAATGTCAAGATTTAGAAATTTGGCTTATTCCCAATCAGAATTAAACCCTCAAATACAGAAAGTCTGCAAAGGAAAATAATGACAAAGACTATTAAAATGTTTCATTGGAACAAAATCAAAATGTTCCAATTTAAACACTTATTTTGTATTATAATACAAAGTTTTAAAAATATAAACCCAAAAAATCTAAACTTTCCATTCTGAAAATTTGCAAATGGGCCATTTGATATTGTCAAAACTTTCCCCCCATTTTTCTTTCAAGCCGGATTTTCACAGAAAAATGTCTCAGTTTCACAGAGTACTTTGATTTTGACAGACCCGCATATTCTGATGGAGAGTATAATTCCATCAAAGTTTCTCCGGCAACTTTAATAAAGATACCACTAGAACTGCCCAAGTGGACACTCTTGCTCTCCCGTCAGAGTGCCTTTTTGCAGTTCAGCTTGTATTGCTTCCAAAGCAATGTGAGGAATTTCTTTATCTAAGGAATTACTCAGGAGCGATACAAACCACTTCTTCCCTTCAGGACTGGGATTAATGAGAGCTGCTTCTGCAGCAATCATAACATCCAGATCCTGCTAGGTAAAGGAGCAGAGGGTTTAAAGCAGGGGGTCTCAAACTCAGTTTACCTTAGGGCAGTGGTCACCAACCAGTAGATCAGGATCTACCGGTAGATCTTGGAGCCTCTGACATGTGATCCTGACTGGTTTGGCTGGGAGGTTATCAAGTGCCAGCACTTCAGCTGCCCCTCCGCACACTGCCCTGCTGCTGCTCAGAGCTGTCCCCTGGGAGCCTCCTGCTTGTTGTGCATGGTGGGGGAGACAGAGGCAGGGGCGCTGATGTCACTCTGTCCCCCTCTCCAGTACCCCATCTTCACAAAGTGAGGAGGGCAAGGCCTTGGAGAAGGGGCAGGGCAGGGGTATTTGGGTTTGAGGTAAGTCCTGGACTGACTTAAATTCAAAAAGTGATCTTGTGCTTAAAAAGGTTGGAGACTACTGCCTTAGGGTCAGTGCCAGTCCTCAAATTCTCATAGTGGGCCAGTGGGCACCCCTCTCTGGCCTGGCTTGGGGGGAGGTGGCAATCTCTGCACATTCTCCCCCTTCCCCATGTGTCTCCTTTGGCCCTGCTTCCGGCTCACATGCTCCTCCCTTGCACGTCCCCCAGCCCTGCCTGCCAGTCTCAGGAGATTTAATCCTCCCCGGCAGCACCACCAGCAGCACAGCGGGACTAGAGCAGCTTCCAGCTGCTAGCTCCTTGTCGCTGCCCAGAGGAGGTGTGTGTAAAGTGGTGAAGCAGAGCGACCAGTGAGTGTTGGGTGGCCAACCCCTGCTGCTGCTCCCTGCCAGGCCTCCCCCCCGTAATCCCAGAGACGGTGTCCCTTGGGTGAGGGAACTAGTGGGAAGGGGTGCATTGAAGGAGTGAGGGCAGAGCAGGGGTGGGAAGAGGTGGGGACTGAGCTTGGGGGAAGGGTACAGACACACTTCCCTGGGCCGCAGGGACTCATGTGCCAGCCGCTGTGTGGGGGCCAGATTGTGGAACTGCTTGGGTGGTAGGTGGCCCACGGGCCAAGAGTTTGAGACCCCAAGTCTAAAGTCAGGTCATTATACCCTATGCCAGACAAAGTTTGCTAAATCTCAGGAGACTGATACTGGGGGGGGAGAGAACACCAAGGGTGGCAAACTGTGTTATGCAATAGACATGTACTAGACCTCACATGATACATGAAAACTAACTCCTGGAGAGCTCAGTGTGTTGCCCCACGCAACTGTACTCCTGGCTCTTACATGTTGCAGCAACCACCAGTCTGCTGCACTTCTTACTCCCTGTCATGGAGTGGCGGGGGGGGGAAGGACATGAGGGGGGGAAGAGAGGCAGCTCAGGACAACTCCTAACCTGAAGTGAAATTGAGACAGACTGCATGTCTGTTGGGAAAGAGATGGTGCTGTCTCTGACCAGGCCAGCACTCTGAGGAGGCTGGAGCTGTTATCATTTGCATTTCTCCTGGGGCATCAACCCTGCGAAGGTCTAACCAGAGAAATGGACCTTTGCTACTGGACACAGGCCAATAATGACAATCTTGCTTGTCATTTTAACCTCTCTCTGGAATGTGCTGTGTGTGACTATTGCTAGCTGTAGGTTTATGCTTCCTTTCCTCAGCTGACATTCTGCTTCCCACCTTCCAGATGTAGTCCAGATAGGAGTCTTTCCTCCTGCAGTCTAGGCAAATTTATCTCAGGTGTTCAAGTGGACTGAATCCATTGCTTTTTCCTCAGGGTGGTGAGCCAATATAGCTAACAGAGAGTGAGCGAAATGCTCAGCTGGTGCAAATGACTTTAGTGGCACTCTGACAATTGACACCAGCTGGGACTCTGCCCCCAGGCTTTCTTGTGTCTCACCAACTGAGCAATTTACAAAAGTTCCACTAGTTGCAGTTGTGCAAACCCTTTGATGGTCAGAGTATGCACAGGTGTCACCGAGGGCAGACTTTAACCTGCAGAACCTTTATTACAGGCATGCATGAGATGGTAGAAAACCCACATGCTTCTCATCCCTCTTTGAGTTTGCAGGGCAGACAATTACATTTTTTATGGCTATAATTGGAAGGTGCTAAACAGAGATATGAATGGGTAATGCATTAACTGGTTATCCAATAAGCCACACCCTACCCAGGTAGGGATGTTAGCTTGTAGTCATTTATATATGATTAACCAATAAGCCTGGGGTTAAAAGCCAGCTCGGCAGAGCTGCCTGCTCCTACAGAAGCAGTAGTATGAAGGGGGCAGATAGGAACTTGTCCTTGGGGGGAGCTGGCTTAAAGCCAGCCACCCACCCACAAACACTGGCTCCTGCAAAGCCACCTGCCCCTGGCACCACTGCCTCTGATAGAGAGGCAGGAGGGTGGGGGTGGCAAGTGGGAGCTGGGAGCCAGTACAACATGGGAAGCTGGCTTTCAAGCAAGCTCCTTGCACCTACAGGCCCCCATGGAGCTGTCTTCAGAGAGCTTTCTGCATATGCTGGCTCCTGTGGAGCCCCAGCCCCTCCTACTACCTCCACAGAGGCAGCAGCATGGGAGGTGGGTAGGTGGGAGCCAGTCCTTGGGGGAAAGCAGTAGCATGGTGGTGGGATGGGGACGAGGAGGAGGAGGGCAGGTGTGAGCCAGCTGCCTGCCTCTGTATCCGCTCCCCTGCATGTAAAAGAAAAAATTCTGCCATTACATGTTTACAAAACATGTTTGCTAACATCCCTATTCCAGGTGATGCTTACCAGGCAGTGTTTAACCGGCACCCTGGAGCAGCCTGCCGCAGGTGGAGGGATGCTCCTGCCCTGTGCTGAGCTGACAGCTCGGCACAGGACTGGGAATGGCAGCACTGTAGGCTGGGGGTATCTCCAGATGGGCTGGAGGAGTCCCCCACCCAGGATCCTGCTTAATCAGTTAACCAGTTACACATTGGCTGCGTCTAGACTGTCAAGTTTTTGCGGAAAAACTTGCCAGCTGTCTACACTAGCCGCTTGAATTTGCGCAAGAACACTGACGATCTAATGTAAGATTGTCAGTGTTCTTGCGCAAATACTATGATGCTCCCGTTCAGGAAAAAGCCCACTTGCGCAAATGTATTTGCGCAAGAGGGCCAGTGTAGACAGCTAAAAACTGTTTTGCGCAAAAAAGCCCTGATGGTGAAAATGGCGATCGGGGCTTTCTTGCGCAAAACCGCGTCTAGATTGGCACGGATGCTTTTCCGCAAAAAGCGCTTTTGTGCAAGAGCATCCATGCCAATCTAGACACTCTTTTCCACAAATGCTTTTAACGGAAAAACTTTTCCATTAAAAGCATTTGCAGAAAATCATGCAAGTCTAGACATAGCCATTAAGGTTAACTGATTAAATGGAATTTTTCATCTCTAGTATTAAACATGGAACCCCTTCTATGATCATATTTTTAGAGTCTTTTCTCAGCTCACAACAGCACTTAAAGGTATATTTCCAATCATAACCCTGGCATCCTGGTCAAGAACTTTAGGCCCCATTCATCGTTGCTCTCTGCATCTTTCATAGAGTACCAGTTAGGCTGCTGCAGAACAGCTGCAAGAGCCCTCAGGGAATACTTACAATGTAGAAAGGCTGTCTCTACAGCTGCCCCAGGTGGCGGGAGTGTTTTATCTGGCCTGGAGATGGAGCAGAGGCAGGGCGTGTGTGGGTTGGATTAAGGATGTAACATTTTGATTATTTGCCTAACCAAATAGTTGATGCAATTTGCACCAACTAATCAATTAGTCAATAAGGGCGTCTCTGCCTTTCAAGTGTAGCAACAGCCCTGGGGCTGTTGCTACAATTTGAAGGTGAAAGCACTGCAGGGAGCATGAGGCCAGCGGGGGACTCAAGCAATCCATGGCTGGCCCCATGCTTCCCCACGGCGTTTCAAAGTGGCAGCGCCATGTGGAGCCCGGAGTCATCAGGGGAAGTCCCCGGCTCTTGTGCAAGAGGGCAAAAAGGAACTGTCTACACAGCTCCTTTTTGCGCAAAAGCCTCTTGTGCAAAAATGGCCCCTAATTAATTATGCAAATACTAATCTGTGCTTCATTTGCATAGGCTTTGTGCAAGAGAGGTGCAGTGTAGACATAGCCCCACCTGACCTTGGGTTGCATGCGGCATTTCAAAGTGGCAGCACCGCGTGGAGCCTGGGGTCTGGCCCCAGGCTCTATGTGAGCTGTTGCTTTGAAGCACCCCTTCCTCTTTCCCCCCTGCCTATCCCCCCCCCCTGCTGCCACTTTCTGATAGAGGCAGCAAGTAGGGGGAGGAAAGCGACTAGTTGACTAGCCTGTTGACTGTCTGATAAGCATTTGCTTATTGGATAGTTGACTAGTCGTTCACATCCCTAGGTTGGATGCAGGAGGGTGCAAAAAGGGGGTATGGTCCAGGTGGACTTCCAGCCTGTTTATTCTGGGCCCTGCACAGCCTCATAAGTTTATCAGTGTCATTATTTAGGACAATTTTGGGAGGATAAGGATAAGGAGGTTAAGCATCCAGGTTCTATTGGGATTCATTCAGCTTCCTTTTCTTGTGAGGTTCATTCTGCAGTCACTACAGAGTCTTCCTGAATTTCTATTTAATTTTTTTAAAGGGTTAGAAAAATAAATGTTTGATTTGAAGGGAAGAACTCCACCTACTGAAGTAGAATACTGTATATGTTGTATTTGAAAATAAAATCAATGGCTTGCAAGTATTACAATTTTGTAGTACAATGACAAAGAAAAATTATTAGAAACATGAAGTGCTTTTGTTTTTTGGAATCCCAAGTGAGCTGCTGTAAAGGGGCCTAACCCAGTGTGAATATGTCTGCACTTTCTGATATATGGTCCCTGTAAAGTTCTTCAGATTGGGGACAGGGGGGTGTCCCTGCTGTAAGTCGCCCAGGTATACATCCATTCCGCACTGAAGTTGTTGACACCTGCAGGAACTGATGCGTTATAAGTCCTCCCATTTCCCGCTCTTAAGTTATGCAACGCCCCCCCCCCAGTTTGCACAAATGTCAGTCAGCCATGGGAAAAAAATTCCTCCCCTCTTTACGTTGTTTTGCTATAAGTCCAAGTTTTTTGGAATGTATTTTGGACTTATAGTGAGGGCAGCCTATACCCGAAAACTCAGTTCTGCAAAATTATTCATGACTTCTGAAAACTGTATCCTATACTTCTTGTTTTATAAATACACAAAAATCCCTTTTTACTTTGTCATCAGTACAGGAAGAAACAAAACAGCTGCAGCTATCTGTCCATTGAGACATAAAATCAGGGTTGGAATTTGGAGGCTTTCTTCTTGCTTGCTGGAAAAGGTGCGGCTTGTCCTTTTGCATATACACTAGTAACAGAGTTCACAGAGAACAAGGTAACCCGTGATGCAGTTGACGTCACGAGAATGAGAAACAGGATATCTTCTGTGCACTATTGTTCTCCCCAGAGACTCAGCCTGAAGCATGATGTTTAGTTACATGCACCAACTTGTATAGACAGTGCTGCTTGCTTGAATGATGTCACCTGACTCCATGCATTAGGCCTAAATAATCAAGAAGGGTGTGAACTATAAAACTAAATGTTCTTTCCCGGTGAAATGAATGTCTGTGGCGCTACTTGTACTCCTGGGTTTTTATTTTTGTGTGAGTAACTTGGGAACAGTTGAGGCAGTGGCTCGATTATGAAATTGGAACATTTCTGAAATCCATCATGTACTGTGACATGTTTCCGTCTTTGACCAAACTGTTGGGTTCTTGCTGACTTCACATTGGTAACTTTGGCATGAAGTATTAACTGCATGATTCAGAATTAGCTGGCACCTGTTCCAGTCAGTGTGGGCATGTTTGATCTTAATACCAAGTTCAATCCTTTGGAGAAAAAAATACTAGGCCTGTTGCAATGCAGGGAGACAAGGCTAGATTTGCTGGGTGTGGAGCAGCATCAATTCATCCCTTTCAACCAGGAGGAGGCTTTTTACATGACAGCATGGGCTGACACAGTATCTGGCATTATTTACTGGAGCCTATTATTACTGTCAGCCGTGCAACGTACTCCCACAGTACAAAACTCAAATAGTAAGAAAGCCCATGGTCTAGTGTGCTTATGAGCTCATCTGAAGAGATTTATAAGGTTTGCAGATGGTACAAAGTTGGGAAGGGTGGCAAGTGCTTTGGAGGATAGGGTTAAAATTAATTAACACAAACTGGAGAAATGGAAGCTTCAGGCGGTAGCTGAGTTAGTCTGTACAGGATAAACTTAAAAAACAACAAATAGTCTGGTAGCACTTTATAGACTAACAAAACATGTAGATAGACTGAGGTAAACAGGATGAAGTTCATAAAGACACATGCAAAGTACTCTACTTAGGGAGGAACACATACAGTTGCATACATACAGAATGGGAAATGACTATCTAGGAAGGTGTACTGTGGAACGGGATCTGGGATCATAATAGCAGACCACAACCTACCTATGAGTCAATAGTGCGACACTGTTGCAAAAAAAGCAAACATCATTTTGGGATGTATTAGCAGGAGTATTGTAAGTAAGACATGAGAAGTAATTTTTCCACTGATTAGGCCTCAACTGGAGTCGTGTGTCTTGTTATGGGTGCCACATTTCAGGAACAATGTGGACAAATTGGAAAAAGTCCAGAGAAGAACAACACAAATGATTAAAGGTCTAGTAAACATGACCTGTGAGGAAAGATTAAAAAAATTGGGTTCATTTAGTCTGGAGAAGAGAAGACTGAGAAGAGACATGATAACAGCTTTCAAGTACATAAAAGATTGTAACAAAGAGGAGGGAGAAAAAATGTTAACCTCTGAGGATAGGACAAGAAACAATAGGCTAAAATGGTAGCAAGGGAGGGTTAGGTTGGACATTAGGAAAAACTTCCTAACTGTCAGGGTGGTTAGACACTGGAAGAAATTGCCCAGGAAGGCTGTGGAATTTCTATCACTGGAGATTTTTAAAACAGGTTAGACATGCGTCTGTGAGGGATGGTCTAGATCAGGGGTTTCAAACTCCCAGCCTGCGGGCCAGTCCCAGCCAGAGAGAGTGTGCTCCTGCCCAGTGCGCCCCGCTTCCCCTGCAGCTTCTGCAGTTACAGGGAGAACGGGAAAAAGGGAGGCGGCGCAAGTGCTGCCTTTATGCAGTTGCAGGCTCCCCCGGTGATCCCCAAGCACGTGGCTTTGGGGGATGGGGATGGGGTTAGGGTTAGGGTTAGGGAAAGGGCAAGATGATGGTGGGAAGGGGCAGAGTTTGGGGGTTGGTAACGGATGCCCTCCCACTCCTGGCCTGCCAGGAGACCTGGGCCAGATTGCGCATTACTCCAGCCAGGACTGACTCGCGGGCCAGGAGTTTGCAACCCTGATCTAGATACAAAAAAAGTCCAGCCATGAGTGCAAGGAATTGGATTAGATGCCTCTTGAAGTCTTTTCTAGTCCTATAATTCTAAAAAGCACTGAGAGACCCAGATTGTCTTTCTGACAGGACCATAGTACAGTTTTAGGGAATTTCTCACCTGCTTCTATATCAGTGCTACCAGGAATTTTAGGAGTTAAATGGGAGCAGTCCTGCAACCTTCCTCTCTGTTTCTCCCTCTACCCACCATCTTATTATTTTGTTTTTCAGGTCTGTATTCTTTATAGGGGCTCAAGTAGGGGGCACACAGGACATGCCGCACATGCAAGCCCACAGATTCACAAGTGAAATCTTCAGTGAAAATTATTCTGGTAATTAAAAGTAGCCATGCCCAACATAAAAGAAATGACAAGTAAAAATAACCTTGAGTCAGTATTTCCAAATGTGGCTGTCACAATAAGAGTGTTTTTAGCCATGTTGGTTACGGTGACATCCACTGAAAGATCGTTCTGCAAGCAGAAACTGATAAAAGATTACCTTTGATCTACAATGGACCAAGAGCATTTAATGAACCTGGCAGTTATTTCAACTGAGCACAGGCTTGCATGTTCCACCCCCTTCACAGAAGGCTTGGACACATGGGCCTGCATGAAAGCAAGACATGTGAGACTATCACAGTAAGTATTGTAAGGCTGCTGTTTACGGTATAATGTACGTCTCAGCAAATCTCCATGTTGAATAATTAGATTATTTTACGTGATAATAAGCAATGCAGGTGATTGTTCTCAAATTTAAATTACGGGACATTTGATTTTATTCGTAACTTGGAAGGTGTTGATTTTGGCTTCCATAATGTCACTGTTTTTATTTTTTAAATGAAATACTAGGTGCAATTAAAACTACACATTAGTTAATCACTCTTTAATACATTGAGAAGAGGAAGTAAAATAATTAACATTAACTAAGCAGTAATGCTCAAGAGGTGAACCGTGAGAGGAGAGGGAGGCCCCAAAATCATGTCTTGCATGTCCCCCACCTCTAGAACAGCTAGTTGTGCCCTGGTCCTTTCATGCTACTCCTCAGGTGTCTTGTTTTTCTGGAAGGCTGTTCTTCTAATTTAAATACTTCCCAACTCCCTCTCTCTCTCTGGCTTGGTTCTCCCCTGTATGTAATCCAGCTGAGTAGCAACAGGAGGGTCATGTTGGTATACACCCGCTCATCAGCAGTGCACATGCATGAGTCAGATCAAATCAGCAGCTTGAGCCAGTCGTTGATCACTCAGAATTCGTTTCGGCGCCTCTGCTGTTTTACACTTAAGCTGATACTTGGCCCCAAGTTTCATGTCACCTCCAGGGTTTGTTGCAGTCCAGCAAAACATTCTTTCACCGCCTTCACCTTCTTTCAGGAAGCAAGATGCTGTTTTTATCTGTTTGAGACAGATGTGCCTACGATAAAACAAGAGACATTTCATAGCCATTGTTCATAGCAAGGGGCTACATGGGAGGGAAGATGGAGAGACAAATGATGGAATTCTAGTCATGTTCCCCAGGCCTCATGGTTTTCCCTCTCTTTTCCTCTCTTCCATGATAGTTACAGCTCCCTGTGTGCCAGTCCCCTCCTCCACTACCTTGGCCCTCTCTTTCCTTTTTACCCTGGGGAGTTTTTGCTTTCTTCTTTTTGTTCTTGCCAGTGTAGAAAGATCTAATCATTGTTTTAGCCTTGTTAGCAAATTGTTCTACAGCCCTTCAAAGTCCATGGCTGTCAGAGGATTAGGTAATACAGTTAAAACAGGGATCAGTTCTGTGCACACACAGGCAAGGACAAACTGTTTTAGAACACTGTTTTGTTGGAAACTTACTCCTAGTGGAATATGGTCTTGGGAACACAGCTGTTTTTGCCAGCATAGACAGGAGCAAAGTCAAAAGGGAGAAAGATGGATTCAACCTGTAGTACAAAAGGGGAAAAATCAGTGGGGCCATCTCTTATTAAGTATCTGGTGCCTTGGAGCATATGACAAGGCACTTGCCCTCACTGGCCTTTTAAGGGCAAAAACTCAGCCCTGAATGAGGGCTGAGAGTGAAGCCCCAGCTAGGAAAGTTCTTGCTAATGAGGGCCCAGCTGGGGGCTATATAAAGAAGGACTCCTGGAGGGGGAGAGAGAGAGAACTGACTGCTGCTCTGGACAGAGAGCAGTAGGGCTCTGACTACCAGGGAAGCAGGAGGCTTCCAGGAGGGAGGGAAGGAGGGAGGCAGGCAGGCAGGCAGGCAGGCAGGGCTGGGGAAGCTCTGGCCAAGCAAGCTCCCAGGCTGCAGGGCCTGAGGCAGCAGGTCCACATCCTTTTGCCAGTGAGTGGCCATTACAGAGGGCAGTTTGCCCTGAGGCAGGGGCTAGATGAAGACTGGCTGTGGGTCATTGAGGCAAGGTGGGTACAGGGGAACTGGGTGTTCTCTGGGAGGAGAACAGGGTGCCCTGGGGAATGGAGGACCCTGGAGTGCAAGCAGGATAAACACCAACTGCTGGAAGGGGGGCTCAGACACTGGAGTGGGCACTGCTGGAGGGCAGTATCCTGGAGAGGATGCTGAGGTCCATGAATGACATGGGTCTGGACTAGAGAGGATGGCGAGAACATGGGGAGACACCCGCTAGAGGGAGGCATCCAGCAAGTCAACAAGCTAAATCCCAGAGCAACCAGCTGGAGGCACCATGGTGGTGGGCCTGCCCGTGACAGAGCACCATCTATAAAGTGGTCAGAAATGTCTTAATTTTTCTAGAACTGTTAACATTGTTGATTTTTGTTAAGGACTTAGTATCTGTGTTTAAAAAAAAAAAAGTGAAACTGGAGGCCAATTCTGGTCTGTTCAGGTATGAGTTCAGAATAACTGATAAAATCAGAGGAATGATTCTCAATTTACAGGAGGGTAATTCAGAGCAGAATTTGGTTCAGATTGTCAGCATCTCAGAGCTATGCGTTTCATAACATTCTTATAGAATCATAGAACACTAGAACTGGAAGGGAGCTCGAGATGTCATCGAATTCAATCCCCTGCCCTCACGGCAGGACTAAACACCATCTAGAGTCTAGACCATCCCTGATAGATGTCTGTCTAACCTGCTCTTAAATATCTCCAGAGATGGAGATTCCAGAGTCCCTGTAGGCAATTTATTCCAGTGTTTAACCACCCTGACAGCTAGGAAGTTTTTCCTAATGTCCAACCTTATCTGGGTATTCTCATAAAACTAATATTTTAAGACCAAATTCTAACACTTTCAAAAGCATCCCTCTATAAATAACTGATTACCAAAAATAAGTCTTGGGGGACTTAATTTCTTTAGGTCAGTTGATCGCTAATATTTTTAGCCTCTGTGGTGGTGATAGTATCTCCATAAACTCTTTGTATGCTCATGCATTTCATTGTTTTTCTTTGGACCACACTCAAACCAAAACTCCTTGGATGCTAGGTATGGCGGTGAGCTGTAGACAATGCAGTAGATTTTTCTCCTCCCAGATAAAAAGAGGGGCCAAAACAAAGATTCCCTCAAACTAAGTTTTATGATCTGTGTTCACACCATAGGAAGCATAGGTCTGAACAGACAAAATAGTGAAGTGACTACTTTGTCCTATTCCTTGCAGCTTCCTGACTTCTATTTTGGATCAACCAAGTAGAAGCAGGCCAGGAAGTTCACACCCAGATTGTATACTTGGTGTGGGTGGACCAAGTGCAGTCCTTGCTGGAATAGAAATTTGACAACTTAGTACCTGATTCTGCTCTCATTAAAATCAGTGAGAGTTTTTCACAAATGTCAGTTGGAGAAGGATTTGGCCACTTCTTCTTGCTCTTTGGATATGCATGGAGAACCAGGTCCTGCAAAGTGTTAAATGCCAGTTGACATCAATAGAAGTTGAGAGCTTGCAGAAGGCACTCAGCTTTTTGAAGGATTAGGCCCACGAGGCAGATGCAAAATCTATAATACCTCATTGAGGCTCAGTGATTTGAGTTAAGAAGCTGCCAGCAACCAAGGACACATCAATCTACTGCCATATATTCCAAGTGACTCATCACTCCTGGGCAAGTGCTTATACACTGCTATCTCCCAGCTAACCAGTCACCTTTGTCAAGAATCTAGCTTCTGCAAAATCCCCTTTCAAGGACTGCAGAAAGCTTAGCATCTTGGGAAATCTTCCTTACTGCTTGAGTGTTTAATCTCTGTGTTGACTGATTAATCTCTAGCTCCCTCCTCCATCAGTAGAATGGTCCTCTGCTGGCAAAGCTCTGCTTGGAACCCCCATTCTTCTGGAGTTGTGCTAGCTGACAGACCAATCTCTGGAAGTGGGTGCTGCAGGCTGAAGATGTTTTATGATCAGGGTGTTGCAGGGAGGCCATGAGTTAGTGCTATAAACCCTACAGCTATACAGCTTTTTACTGGGGAGTGACTTTGGCAGAGGCCCACAATCACCTCCCATTGAAAGCACTGCTTTTCTCATTCCTTCCTGAAAGTTAATGCCCTCTCAGACCCTTTCACAGGTGCAAATAGTGAATCTCACTCTACAGTTGTTACACTTAGCTGAATGGAATATAAATGAGAGATTATGCATTTGGTGATTGACTGGCCAGAGTCTGACACTGCAAAATATAACAATGTGTTGTTGGCAGTAAAGGAAAACTGTTCGCATTGTTGAGAACTTGTCATTGCAACAATTGCTTTTTCCAAAGGCTCTAAGGTGGCATTACATGGATGTATTAGAAGAATAAAAATAATGTAAAGTTCACACACTATTTATTTTGTAACTTTTCCAGTAATTAGGCCTAGAGCATTCAACTTGCCTTAAACATTCAGGATTTAGTTAAAGGCTAGAGAGGAAGAAGCATGCCCTCATGTGGCAAAAGCTTTTTCTTGTAATATCAGTTTGTCATTTTTCTTCTAAACAGAAATTATCTGCTTCACCAGTTAAAAAGGATGATACCATGTATTCAGTATCTACAAATAGAATGGGTGGTTGGCTACAGAGCTGGATTACACACAGGCTTGCTCAAAATTACTAAACAGGTTTTAATTCACATCCTCTTTGTTATTTCTGGGCAAGTCTCTGTGGGTACGTCTACACAGCTGGGCAAAAGTTGAATTAAGATATGCAACTTCAGCTATGTCAATTGCATAGCTGAAGTCGAAATAGCTTAATTCAGCTTTTAAGGTGTCTGCATAGCAGGAAGTTGAAGGAAGAACATTCTTCCTTCAACTTCCCCTACTCATTAAATTAGGGTTACATGAGTCAAAGTAAGAAGTCCTCCATCTCAACACTATTTTGAAACAATGGCTTGCTGTGTAGACGTGCACTTTATTTTGAAATAACATCATTTATTCCAAAATAATGCTACTGTGTAGACATACCCTGTGTGAATACTTTTATTCTGAAATAAGAGTATCCACACATTTTATTATTTTGATTTGTCTCAAAATAATAAAATGTGTAAATTAAAAAAAATTAAATTAGAGCCTAATCTTACTACCAGTGTGATTTTTTTTTTTTAAATGGACTTTGCTGAACAAGTGGAAACCCCTATGTAGATACTTGTGTTCCTGTTAAAACCCCTCCCTCTGCCATGCCTATGCTAGTTCCCCCTCCCCTGCCATGCCTGACCCCACTCCAGCCCCCCCTCCTGCCTATCCCCTGTTGTCTCTGTCCCCCGCCCCAAGGTCGCCGATGTCCCCAGACCTGAGGCGGAACGTCCAGCTGCACCACGTGTCCTCCCAACCCTGAGCCCCCTCCTCTCCCCATGCAGGTTCTAACCCCCCCCCAGTTTCTTTTATTATAAAAAAAAATACAAAGATTTTGGTTGAACACAAACTATTGTATTTATTGACTGTACAGAGAAGGGAGAAGTTGTTGTGGAAAAGACATAGGGGGGCAAAGCACAGGCTACTGGTGGGGAGGCCCTGGGGAGAGTTACTGGGGTCCTTCTGAGAAACTCTCCCTCAGGGCCTCCCAGCTATGTACCCCCACTTGATGGGCCTGGCAGATGGCAGCTGTGCGCCGCTGCTCGAAAGTCCTTCCCTCCAGTCTCTGCCCCGCATCCCAGAAGGAAGGCCTCCCCCTTGTTCTCCACAATGTTGTAAATAACACAACAGACAGAGATCACCTGGGGAATGTTGTGCTCTCCGACATCCAGGCGGGTCAGGAGGCACCTGAACTTTGCCTTGAAACATCCGAAGGCGCATTCGGCCTGGATGCGGGCCCTGCCCAGGCAGGCATTGAAATGGTCCCTGCTCGGGTTCAAGTGGCTGGTGTAGGTCTTCATGAGCCATGGCATGAGGGGGTAGGCCACTTCCCCCATGATGCATAGTGGAATCTCAACGTCCCCGACCATGATGTTGCGCTGAGGGAAGAATGTGCCAGCCTCCAGCAGAGGCTGGAATTCCTGAAAAAGCGGGTGTTGTGCGTCCTCCCCGACCACCCAACAAAAATATCTGTAAGCTGTACGCGGTGGTTGACCAGGGCCCACAGCACCATCAAGAAATAGCCCTTCCTGTTAATGTACTGGGTGGCTTGATGTTCTGGTGCTCGGCTGGGGATGTGGGTTCCATCAATGGCTCCCCCGCAGTTGGGAAAGCCCAGGGCAACAAATCTGGTGATGATGGGGTCCAGGTCTCCCAGGCGGATGACCCTGTGCAGCAGGACGGAGTTGATGGCCCTCACCACCTTCAGAAGGAGAGAAAAACACACAAAACAGAGAATCAGAGGGGGTGCCTCAGCCCTTGGAAGGTCCCCACTCACCTTCTTTCCCTCCCTCAAACACTGCAGGACTCCCCCCACTTATGAGGTCACCTCCCCTGCAGAGCTGTGTGAGGGCAGGACTGCAGAACCCCCTGGGGATGGGGCTTCCCCCCAACCCCCTCTCCCTTGGGTCCGCCTTTCCCCAGTACTCCCACCCACCATGGACTGTAGCCCGAGAGTGCCTTACCTCCATGAGGAGGGCCCCGATGGTGGACTTTCCACACCAAACAGATTGCAGACAGACTGGTAGCTGTCTGGGGTGAAAAGCTTCCAGACTGCGATGGTGACCTGCTTCTCCAAGGGGATGGCAGGTCACATCTAGGTGTCCTGTCGACGGAGGGCGGGGGCGAGCCAGGCACACAGCTCCATGAAGGTGGCCTTCCTCATTCGGAAGTTGTGGAGCCACTGCTGGTCGTCCCACCGCTCCATCACCAGCCGGTCCTACCAGTCGGAACTGGTATCCAGCTTCCAGAACCATCTCTCCACCATGGGGTGCGGTTGTAAGGGCCTTACTCCCCACACACAGGCAGAGTCTCGATGATGAGCTTGGTGTCAAGTTCCTGCAGGGCCATGAAGGCACCTGCAAAAGCTGCTGCAGAAACTGCAGCATGTTAGTGTGGGGTCATCGCATGCTGAGAAGCAGTTCTGGCTCCATGTTAACGAGTGTGCTGTAACTTCCAAAAGCGGGGCAACCAAAGCATGCACTGCAAATGCTTTGCTGTCCCTCGGAGAGGTAGGCAAGCAAGCAGCAGAAACCGAGAAATGAGTGTCTGGGGGGCCCCTTTAAACACGTGTCTCAGATAGCCTTAGGCAACAGCACCCAGAAGCAACTGCTGACCTAATGCCCTGCCTGAATTGGTTCCGGGTGGCCTTAAATGTGAGAGAGCGTCCAATCAGTGTGGACGTTATCTTTCGAAATAGCACATTGCTATTTCATTGCACTTTTTGCGTCTGGATGCTCTCTTTCGAAATAAGCTTTTCCGGAAGAACTCTTCTGGAAAAACTTATTCCGAAAGAAGCTTATGCAGGTAATCCACCTACAGGAAAACCCCCTTCTGTAGAGGTAGAAAACATCTACCCTGCGGCACTTCACCTGTGCCACTGTAGCTTCAGCAGTGTAGATGTACACTAAAACAGAAATAAGAGTCCACATAAGTGGGCTAAACTGGTTTAATTAAATCAGTTAAATTTTTTCTAACATAGATATGGCCTTCATTATTTTCATTCAAGTCTGTGTATAGAAAAATCTCTAGAAATGTAGTTGCCTTTATTATAAATGTGTATGCTTGAAAGAGAGCGATTAAGTTTTATAACTTTGCTGACATTGTTCAGATAAATGTTTTCAAAATCAATAAGTTCCAGTCTTTCCCAATATAACACAATTGACTTTTTACCATAGATTATGATTTTTTTATTCCCAGTAAATGTGATTAAATCAAAGTTAAAGACTTGAGATCAGAATCATCCTCGGCAGGGGAAGTATCCACGTGGAGAATAGGAACTCTTGAGACCCCAGTCGTGGAGTTTCCATAGGAACAATTCTTGTTGTATTGCCCCTCCCCTCCAAGGAATAGTTTGATGTTTCACCTCCCCCCCTCAGATTCTATGGTCTGAAGGTAGCTGGCAGAGAACAGGAAGCTCTAAGCCAGTCCTCAGTATCTCTGAAGCATTCCTGTCCCTCTGCCTTCTCCATGACTGCATGTCCCTGGTGGAGACATGCTATCAGGGGCTGACCTCTTGGCTGCCTCCAGGACCACTCTCCTCCCCAAGGGGCTTTGCATATCACAGCAGGGAAAAGTGATTCAATTAATGTTGACTCCCTTGTCTTGACAAGGGGCCAGTTCTGTGGAGAACAACGGGGTCCCTACACTTACACCCAGCTCTTCCTCTCCAAGTAAGTATCCTAACCTCCACAGAGGATTCTGGTACCAGCTGAGGAATGTTCATGGGGGCAGGAAAAATGGGGAACAATGGTGCTGGGTTCTTGTCCTCTCCCACAGAACTAGAAAGAAAATGTTGAGTTCCCTCTTGTGGATGAGACAAAGCCTCTCCATCTTAAATCTCTGTGGACGCTAAAGCTAGTGTAGAAAATGGCAGCTTGCTAGTTGGTTGCTTTTAGAATTTACTTCCCCATTCCTTGGTGTGACACAACCCGAGTATACTAACTTTCAGAGCTTACTGCAAAGCTGAGATTTAAAAGGGAGCTTTAAAGGAGACAGATGTGTCAGTGGATGATTAGAGACGGAGGAGGATTTCTTTTTTCTGTTCTGTTTTATTTTCTGTTCATATTTTATGCTGGTCTTCATAAATCTAAAAAAACAGTCTTGAAAGCTTGGATGATATTTGGTGTTATTCTTGAAGCCCCAACTCCTGAAGTCAACTGATTTTTGTGAGCATCTTAGCTTTTACTGCAAAATGAAAGCCAAGTTTCTACCTCTTGTGGTTGAGGAGTAAAGCTGGAATGTGAACCCTTGAAGGCTCAAAAATCTGAAGGCAAATAAAAAGAACCCAACATTTATTATTATTATTTTTAAAAACCTCAAGATTTTAAAAGCCAGTCTCATGATTTCTGAGGCCTGACTCATGTTTTTAAATACTTAGTTGGCAGTACCAAAATAGCTACATGCTACAGTCAAGCTGCAGGAGTAGTGATGTTAGATATCCAGTAATTGAATGGTCCTGTGACCGCTGAATTCTTAGCAGTTACACAACTATTCAATAGCCCCCAGGGGCAGGGGCGGCAGCCAGTGAGCTCCTGGCCCCACTTCTGGGGGAGCTCCCTGCCACCCTGCGCTGCTGCCTCTGTATCAGAGGCAGCAGCATGGGGTGGTAGGTAGGAGCCGGTCTGTGAAGGGAGCCAGTTTAAAAACCATCTTCTCACGCAGACCGGCTGTTTGTCATCCTGCACTATTGCATCTGATACAGAGGGAGAAGTGCAGGGTGGCAGCAGCTCCTGTCCGCAGGGGGTTCAAGCTCCCTGTGGACAGAGGTGGGGGGAATAGGAGAGGCTGCTGCCAAGCAGCTTCTGTCCACGGTGGCCTGGGCTGGTCATGGACAGAGGCTGGTCTGGCAGCAGCTCCTTCCGCAGGGGTTCTGAGCTCCCCTAGACAGAGGCAGCCTCTGCCCGTGGGGAGCTCAGACCCCCCGCGGACAAGGGCTGCTGCCAGAGACCAGCCTCTGTCTGCGGTGGGCCCAGATTTGCCATGGACAGAAGCTGCTTGATGGCAGGCTTCGCTGTCCCCCCTTCCGGGCTGTCTCCGAGGGTATGTCTACACTAGCTCGTTAATTCGAGCTAGGTAGGCAAATCAGGCAACCGGAGTTGCAAATGAAGCCCGGGATTTAAATATCCCGGGCTTTATTTGCATGTTCCCGATCCGCCGCCATTTTAAATCCCTTAGTTGAGCAGAACTGCCCGCAGTTTAAAGTTAATCCGAACTAAGTCCTTAGTTCAGAATAACTGTTACTCCTCGTGGAATGAGGTGTAACAGTTAATCCAAACTAAGGACTTAGTTCGATTAACTTTAAACTGCCGCGCGTAGCCGCGGGCAGTCTGCTCGACTAAGGGGGATTTAAAAATGGCGGCCGGACGGGAACATGCAAATAAAGCCCGGGATATTTAAATCCCGGGCTTCATTTGCAACTCTGGTTGCCTGATTTGCCTCCCTAGCTCAAATTAACGAGCTAGTGTAGACATACCCTAATAGCAGCAGCAATGTGTGTGTGTGGGGGGGGGAGGCGGCACTGTGGAGCCAGTGCTGGGGAACCAGCTTTTAAGCCCGCTTCCCCCAGCACTGGCTCCTGCATCCACCCCCCTTGCTGCCTCTGATACAGAGGCAGCCAGGGGGATGGAATGCGTGTAGTCCGCAAGATTAACGGATAAGCCTAGGCTTATCGGTTAATTGTATAGTCGACTACACATTGACATCCCTATGCAGGAGCCTTTAGAAGAGTTCAAACTACCACCTAAACCAGAAGAGAACGATTGGCTAATGGAAGAAAGAGAATCTGCTTACTTCATTGAAAAATGGAACAATTTATCTAGTTCTCAAAGACAATACTGGATGCAGAAGACCTCTCCATTCTGAGGCAGAATCACTGAAACTGGTGAAAGCCAATTTCCAGTTACATGTGGCATCTTGCTAACATCTTGGATGCCTTTCAATCAAGCAGCAAGATGGGGAAAAGCCAGGAGACAGCTTTTTAGCACTAAAAGACAAGCTGCTTGTGGCAATGGATCCAGGCAGTATTTCCATACTCCTTCTATTGGATTTCTCTGTAGCTTTCAGTGCAGTAGATCTAATTGCAGATGAAGTAGATGGTACAATATTAAAATGGCTCCCATCATTCTGCAGCAAGCCCCAACAAATACAGATGAGCAATTTCTACCCCACCCCAAAAACCTTCACCTGTGCAATCTTTGAGAGATTTATCCTATCTCTGAGCCTCTTTAATGTCTCCATGAGACCATGTGGAGTGATGAGATGACACCTGCTGTGCTTCCAACAATAGAGCAGTGACTCCCAGCTGCTTTTTCACGGATGTGATCAGCATCTGCATAAGGATGTCGCAGCGCCAGCAAGAGAACAGCTGCTGGATGAAGAACAAGCGATACTGGTGAGATGGGGGAAATGTTTCAAAAAGCTAGCTGTGTCATTACACTGCCTTTCCATTGAAGACATCTCCCCTGCTTGTCAAAGTGGTATGTAGCCTAAGCGAGTACTGTTTGATGCAGCATTAAAACCTAAGCAACCAGGTAGAGACTGTGGTTAAAATAGTCTCCTTCTACCTTCAGTTTGCTAGGAAATTACACCTTTACCTCCTGGATAATGATTTGGTCACAGTGACCCATGTGTTCATCACCCTCAGAATGGAATTCTGTAACTCATTGTACCTGGGGCTGAATGGAGTTGCAGTGCAGAGACTCCAGGCTGGGCTGCATTAGGGATGTAAACATTAAAACAAAACCCACTAATCATGTAAGTGATTGAATTTCAATTGGTAACATGGTTAAATGCTCTGCTGGCTGCCAGACCTGCAGATTCCCAGGGGTTGATGGATCTGTGGGCTCCTGGTGGCTGCTGGACTCGAAAGTTTTGCCGGCTACTGGACCCGCTGGCTCCTGGTGGTGACCGGGAGCTTAACTGGTAAGGTTAACTGATCAGCTAGTGCTTATCTGTTAACCGTTTAATTGCTGAAACTCTAACATCTAGGCTGAATGTGGCTGGCTGACTGTTTCCTTAAGGGAGTGATCTCCAGCCTTTTTATGCGTGAGATCACTTTTTGAAGTTAATCAATCTTCAAAAAGTGCAATCCCAAGATCTACCTGAAACCTAAATAGCCTTGCCCCGCCTCCTTCCTGCCCCTTCTCTGAGGCCCCGCGCCTGCTCACTCCATCCCCCATCCTCCCTCACTTCGCCAGGCTGGGGCCAGAGGGTTGGGATACAGGCTCTGGCCTTGGATTAAGGGATCTGAAGTGTAAGAGGGGCTCTGAGCTGAGCTTGGGGCAAGTAGTTGGGGTACAGGAGGCGGTTCATGACTGGGTAGGTTTTTGGGATGCGGGCTCCAACTGGGCACTGTTTACCTGAGGTGGCTCCTGGGTGGTGGTGCAATGGGGCTAAGGCAGGCTCACCCCTGGCCTCGCTCTGCACCACTCCCAAAAGTAGCCAGCAAACTCCCTCCATCCCAAGTCCTGTTGTGCCCCCTCTCTGCACAGGGAGCACCATGACATCAGCACCCTCCTCTCCCTCTCCTGCCCCGCACAGCAAGGAGGCTCTTGAGGGGACAGCTGCAAGGCAAAGGGCAGGAGATATGCAGCAGTGGGAGGGGGGAGGGGCAGCTGAAGTGCCAGCACTTGATAACAGTCTGTTGGCCAAACCAGTTAGGATCACCTGTCAGAGGCTCCAAGATCTACCAGTAGATCCTGATCTACTGGTTGGGTGATCACTGCCTTAAAGGGACAGGCCACAGTGAATGTATTCTCTTTCTCTCCCCATTGTTTTCCTCCACTGGCCTCTGTCCACTTCCAGCGACGGGGCTATGGAAAAGTACAAGACAAAATGATAATTTCCTTAGTTATTGTGGGTGTTATGAGAGCCTTTTGATGAAAGCCGCAATGCAAATTGAAAGTTTTCTGTTATATGCTACCTGTGGTTTCATTTATGCTCTCTCAAGTGCAAGTTCTGTAATACGCAAAAAATGTTTCTCTTAAATTTGTTTTCCAAGAACTGGTTTGTGGGAAGACATTAGCTTCCTTGTGCTGCATCACATAATAACAATAAAAAATAACAAAAAAACCAAAACAAATAGCTGACTCTTACATAGAGCTTCTAATTAGTAGCTCTCCAAGCAGTTTAGAAGGGAGGTAAGTGTTATTATTTATGTTTTACTGAGGCATGGAGCAGTGAAGTGACAACCAAAGGTCAGTGGCAAAGCCAGCAATGGAACCCAGCTCTCCTGAGTCCCAATCTAGTGCTCTAGCTGCTAGATCACATGTGGTATAAAAATGTGCACATCAGTATTTTATCTGCTTTATTTATACAAACTTGTTTCCAAAGGAACACGTGGGGAGGGGAGACTTTCTAACTCAGTAACTGCTGCTGCTTCTTGCTAGCCTGTTCTTCAGTTCCTTTATGGCATTTTACATATCGTCACTTGATACTAGCAGCTGCTTTGTTGCATCACTGTCTGTCACATCCTTCCTTTTATTTTAAGTTTAACTTCCAAAACCTAAGCTAGCTTTTGTCAAGAGTCCCACAAAAATTTTTCTAAAAATAACCAGCTTCTCTCCCAAGCTCAGTTCTAAACCTGTTGCTCTAATGATACCTAAGCTGCAAAGTGGTTGATGAGCAAAACATTACTATCTTTGTTCTGTCCATATTAGTTTTCTCTGTCTGTAGAAACACTAGAGTCACACAGGGAAAACTGTGTGTTGAACTTTGCTGCTGTACAGCTTTTACAGATCTGAAAAGCTCCCATTAATCTGCTCCACAGTTGAATGTTTCTGGATAAAGCTCAGTAGCCAGATCTCTCCCCCCATCCCTTTTTTTATGCATATCAAGTGAAGCAGAAAAAGTCTTCAATTTAAATACACCAAGTGGATAACCAAATAGCAAGATTAATTTTTGCTTACTCCACATACACAAAACACAAATGGTCAATGTTTTATGTAGATTCCTGTCAGTAGTTCATTACCAGCAGAGTCCGTAATAAGTTAATGTAGAGATGCGATGAAAATTTGGGTTAATTATAAACAGGCAGATGTTGACCCATGCACAGCTTAAAACAAACTATCCAAAAGCCTTGTGGTTTTTGATGTGGACTCAATTGACAAAGTCCACAACTTGTACCAGAATTTTTAAAGATAGTTAACATAGTGTAAGATTATTTACAACAACACAATCCAAGAAAATATAGGGGAGAATGAAAGACAAGGGAACAGAAAAACATGAGAGAGGTAATAAAACACTGGACTTTGGAGTATGGCCAAGGCAAGCTATTTGGTGGGTTTGAAGTTTGGACTTATGCTGGGTTTGTATTGGTTTTCATTCACTATCCTAGAGGTTATAAGTAACAGACAGAGAGAAGAGGTTGCATTTACTTTACCAACTCTTGACTGTTGGCAGGCACACTATGCTGCTAGTATGCCTCCGTCATTAGGCTGACTGATACCAGCATGTGGTACTGCATGCTGCAGATTCAACTCTGAAGCTGAAACATAAAATCCTCCCCTGATGCTGGCTGGCACAGACCTACTTCTTCCCCTCCCCCCCCGATCACATCTGGTTCTAATATAAAATGTGTCTTTAGAAATGACTCCTTGAAATCCTCCTTATTTTTCTATTTTTAAAATGTTGATTACATTGGTTTAATAATGGTTCCAATACTGAATAGTGAAAAATCTGAAACTTTTTCTGCATACTTAGTACAAGTTATGGGTGTGATTCTGCCAGGCTTTGAGGTCCCTCCGCTCCTACTGATTTTTTCCCCCCCCCCCCCACAGGCTTGAATCTTAAAAGCTCTAATTCTTCTCTACAAACCATCTGCTACTTGTTTGTGGAGCTGTAGTCCAAAACAAACTAAAATTTCAGAAAAACTAAGTTTATTCTGATGTGTCTCTCCTTGAAAACCTCTAAGCGCCTTTACAAAAATAACTGTTGTATCATAAGTGGGAAAATCCCATTTAAGATCAAAGGACCACATCTTACCATGGAAAGCAGAATTCCCCATTTAAATATATAGGCAGTTTTTTCTTGTGACCCAGTGAGAGTCAGGAAACCTCATGGGCTTTAACTTCTGGAATTTTCCACAATATTCTTTAGTTAGGAAGAAGAGCTCATCTCTCTCTCCATGGAGAGGGTGGGAGGTCTAGTCATCTTAACTTGTGAATGCCAAAACATTTTCTGGGAAGTTCTGTGGATCTTGGGGAAGGACTAGGGAATATGAGTGGAGGTCCAAGTACTCCTCAAATTGCCTGTTCTTCATGATAACACAGCTCCCTAATGGCAGCATCCTCAAAAGGACCAGGGGAGGATTCCAGTATGCAGTAAGGGAAAAAAGTGTAAGATTAATGCCAAGAGGCTTATCGTTATCCTGTGGTAATGTTAGCATGTTGATTGCAGCACAGTCCTTAATAGGGCCAAATGGACGGTGATGATTCAGGGACCACTGTGACCTATTGCCTGTCCCTCGGGCAGGCTTGCATTAAATAGTTAAAATATTATCAGTAAAGGTGACTGCAGCATTTATGTAGCAAACCTGTTGTGTTTTCACATGGGGGGAATTGTAAGTCAAGGTCAGAGCAACAGGAGGGGAAGGGAAGGTTAATTTTGCTACAGCTTTTTGGATTGAGGCCTGGGAAAAGAAGACACATGGAGGTCAGAAAAGAGAAGGCATGTAGTCACTCTTCAGGTGATTGTTCATGCCTTGTAACCTGTGCAATTATGACAGATAACAAGTGAAATTCTAATGTCCAGGCCTATTTTTTTCTTACCTTAAGTATCAGATGGCAGTTCAAACCATCTCCTGTGGTCTATGCTACAGTATATAGCCAAAGCAAGTC
Organism: Rafetus swinhoei; assembly: GCA_019425775.1. Taxonomy (NCBI): domain Eukaryota; kingdom Metazoa; phylum Chordata; order Testudines; family Trionychidae; genus Rafetus; species Rafetus swinhoei. Next base: position 114,122,977 of record CM033424.1, read on the forward strand.
GCTTGTACTGTGGGATGGTGTGATTACCAATGATGTGCAAGTTACAATGCACATCAAGTTACATTCTTGATGCAGTGCTGCACTCCACAGTATGTCCTCTTGTGAACTTAAATCAGAGGAGATCATGCTTGTTATTGTTACAGACCACAAAGGCCAAGTAATCTGAGAGACTGTTTTGTGTCTCTCTTTGTTGTACCATCCACCTCTCTTATCTGGAGTGGAGCCTGACAAGACAAAATGTTTAGAAACTTCCTCAGTGCTGCATGTGCAGTGCTGTGAAGTTCAGATCTCCACCACAAAACAAGAAGAACTTAGGTCTCCTTTGGAATTTATGTTCCTGTTGTGGCATATGTAGCTATGAAACTATGGTGCCTTTTGCTTAGTGTCTATGGCACCTTTTATGTTTCTAAGCATTCTGCTTGTGTGTAAGCTTCAACAGCCATTTTGTTCTCAAAGGTCATTGTAGCCTGGCAGAGGTTAGACACTGTATACACTCTCCTGGAAACGTCATGCTTGTCCTTGTTTGATAGCTCTAAGGATGGATGCCAACACCTTGAATAGCACCTTGCCCACTGAGTGGTCTTATTAACTTCAGTTAAGCTAGTGACAAAGTGAAAGCAGGCTATGCTGGTGTGGCTTCTATATAAACATTCCGCATAAGAACAATATAGTGAGTGATTAAGACAACATATACATGTTTAAAAGGATAGAACTATAGATATTGTGAATACATGAAACATTCTCCATCAGATATGTTACCAACTGAGGATCTATTACTATCAGCATAATTTAATTGAAGGCAATGGAGCCATGCCAGATAAGACCAGCTGAATACCTGATAAATTCCTAGAAATTGAAAATATGTAGAATATTATTACTTACATTGTCGAGTTTATTCTCCACCCAATGTAAGACTGTTGCCTACAGCCTCTTTTCTAGTGTTTTGTCTAGTTCAGTTTAAAATGAATCAAACTGGGCCTAATTTAACTTTTTAATTGCCTGATAATTTCCCTTTAAAATTATTTTTGTTAGCACTCAAATAAAAGCCTGTGTTCATATTTTATAATTTGTGTAATGCACCCCAAGGCTCTAACCATATTGTAATAAATTGGCTAAGTGTTTACACAACTCTTGGTTTTTGGCTTCATGCCTTGTAGCAACACTCTGGGTGTGAGTCTAGGAGCAACACTGAAAGTATGAATTATGATGTTAGTTTGACAGTTCTCACTGTATTGTGCTGTACTGATTCATTCCCCCCCCCCCCTTTTAAAGATCCTAAAATCTTTACTAAGAAATAACATGAAGCTTAATTTTACCCCTAAAATATTGATACTTTTATATTACATGTCATATTCTCTGGATTGGCCAGGCTGTGCTCCATGCAGACCTATGAATGGGACGGACAGGAAAGAGGGCATTAGGACACCTTTAGTTGCTTAATCCCAGGGCTTTGGGGTCGTTGACATAAAACACAGCAGCTTTCAGGCTGCCTATTTCATGTGGAGATGCCCATGGCAGTCATGCGCTCCAGCCATGCCCACTTTTCTCCAAGTGCCAGGGATCAAGGGTCAGAGCCTAGGATCCACTGCCCCCATTCTATTGGAGGAGTCTTCCATACTGGAGGGGTTCTTCAAAAGGTCGATCTCAATTCCTGTAGGGACTCACACAACTTTCCAATGTGTGGCCCTCGTGACTGGCAGCCCCATTCATCAGTAGATTGTTTCATTATTTTTCCAGCTCTGGTAGGATCTAGGGCGGGGTGGGAAACCTAAGGCCCAGGGGCTAGATGTAGCCCCTGGCTTGTCTGGATCTGGCCCCTGAGGCTCAGGGCTCTCCTCCCAGTGTTGGGGAGCCCACAGTAGCACTCCAGCCCTGCCCCCTGCTATCCCTCCACGGGGCTTTTAAGTCACAGGACAGGCTGATGATGGTGTCCTAAAACACCTTTCTATTGTCAGATGGGTAAAGATTGAGAGCCACTGATCTAGAACACAGGCCACATTGCAGGGTGGCTGAACGCTTTAGACCGGGAGTTCTCAAACTCATAGCATGGACCACATCTTGATTATTAGATAAGCCACCTCGCCTTGCATTTGTAACTACAGCACAGCTCTGTGACAACTACAATTGCTGCTGTAGGAATGTAATAGGAAAGGACTCCATGTATCTTTGGTGCCCCAAGTGTTCAGTCCTTTTTTCTTTAAAAATAGTTACAGTGCTTTTACTTTTCATTTAATCTCCCCCTCCTGTTTGCTCTCTTTCCTGCACCTGGTAATGAGCCAGCTCACTGCAGACCACTAGCTAGTGTTTTAGAGGTATCAGTTTTAGGGTTGCCAGATGGTTTCAACAGAAATACCGGACACACTTGACATTACATCACAATCTACATTATATCTTCTTTAGAAAATACCGGACTAAATATTTTCTCAATTTGTTTCCCGAACAGAAAGCTCAAATACTGGACTGTCCGGTTCAAAACCGAACACCCGGCAACCCTAATCAGTTCTACAGAGTTGCTTTGCCATCTTCTTCCAAGTACCAGTTTTGTCAGGTTGCACCTGATTAGCACTATCTTGCTACCATGCTGTATGTTTAAAGGTATTTATTTCTACAGTGTCTGGTGCTGTGTGGACTTCAGTCTCGGATTAAATTGCAAAACAAAATCAGAAACAGTTAATCAAATGCTAAATAAAATAAATGAGACTTGTGTGGTGCCCTGAAGATCACTAGATTCAAGGCCTGACTGATTGCCAAGAGGAGCAAATTCCAAAGGCAGAGGCAGTCATCCGAGAAATCCCTGCTGCTGGCAATGGTGGGGTCAGACTTAGGTACTGAGAGCAAGCGCCTCCCAGCTGATTCTGACTGCCATGGAGTGAGAGTCTGCTCTCGGATAACCATGTTCTAAGACAATTTGGGTCTTTAAAGAGAATCCATAACACCATAGATGCATGCAGACGTGAACAAGAAGGCAGTGCTGAGACTTACCTATTGCCCACTTACCTATTCCCTCCATTCTGCACCAGCTGGAGCTTCTCTGTGGCGTAGCCCTAAGTAGAGCCTGTGATGCTAGTCACTCTGGTTGGTAAGAAAGCTGCGGAGCACAGTAGCAAGGCTTGCAATTTGAGAGAAGTGACCACATTCTCCTAGCGTGCTATGTTTGGTGAAAGGCTGTGTGGGCTGCTTGCGTAACAGAGCCTGGGAGCAATCATGGAGCGAATAGGATCACCAGGCTGCAAACTGTTGTTAAAAGGCAGGTGTATCTTCAATAGGCAGTGCAGGCAGCATCTCTGTCCGTTGCATTTAAAGCTTCCTCAGCCCACAAGCGTTGCTTACCCAAGCCGTTCACTTTCAGCCAGGTTCCTGTTTCATGCTGAGGGAATAATAACTAAGACCATAGTGTCTGGGGCCAGTGAAGAGGGAATGCACAGGTGAGCCTCGTCAGTGCATCTCAAGGCCTCTGAGTCTCACTCTTCTGTTGGCAACAAATAAGCTTTGACTAGAAGAAGTGAGCAGATGAAACTTTGCGGGATTTCACAAGGGTGGGTCTGCAGGGAGAATGGATAAGGATCAGGATGCACACAGGTATCAATGTTCGTGAATTGCAGCTTGTTATAACCTTCAAATACATGTATAAGCCTGTCTCTCTAACCTACCTCATTGTTCACTGATTTTCTGCGTAAGTTTACTGGAAGAAAGTTAAAAAGGGTCTAACTATGCATGGATTGCTACGTAAATCAGATGGAGAAGTTGGCTAGATCAAGACTGACAGGAATGTTATCTTCACAGGAGAAGCTTGTATAGAGAAAGCCGATGTTGCAGACATCCTCCATTCAGTCTGTTTTGAGGTCCCAAACTTGAAGACACACACAATTCAGTATCTGTTTCGTGGGCACATTCTTCCTATTTTGGAGTGAGTACAGAAAGATCTTGAAAGCAGTAGCTACTGGCAGTAGCCCAATGCAGCATATCTTATAGGTCCTTTCCAGCTGCAAAAGCTCTAAGTAAACATGCCCAAATGCAAGGATGGTTAGTGGATTCAAATATTAAATTGAATTGTCGGAAAAGAGTGAAGCATACTATGTATCATCTGGGGGTTGATTTCTGGGGGTTTTGTTTTATTTTTTAGTTTTCTGATTATTTTTCAAGGAATTTATCTCTGGAGTATCTTTCACCAATATAAACCCCACCAACAGCTCTTGCAACACTGAGGCAGAAAACAAATCTGTAATTCTAAATTGCAAATTCAATAGTTGTTTGGGTTTTTTTTATTAGAGTCTATAAAATGTGTAATACCAAATGGGTGTCAGAGGAGTACTAATCTTATATGTATACAGCCAGGTTCCAAGCTGATGTAAATCACCTGTATCTCCACTGAAGCCAATGTGGCTATTCAGCTGTACATCAGCAGAGAATCTGAGCCTAGAGGTTGTAAAGCAGGGCTAGGCAAGATGCGGCCCCAGGCTGGATCTGGCCCACCTAACACTTTGATCCGGCCCACAGACTACATCTGGCCACTTTTTATTTATATCCTGCTTCCCATGCCACTGAATTTCCAGGCAGTGGCTCAGGCAGCCGGAACCTATTTAAATGGGTCACAGCTCCCAGTCACAGTGCTACCCCAGCAGAGGCCAGAGCCATGAGCCATTTAAATAGGCACAGCAACCCCAGGCAGCTTCCTGGCAACATGGTAGTGGCAGACCTGCTAGCCCTTTGCTGTGTTTTTAATTCAAAGCCTCTGGCCCCTGACAACTCTGGGGCAGAGGTTAGTCTCCAGCTCCTGCCCCGACCCCGCCCCTCCTCGGGAGTGGAGCCAGCCCGTGATCCCATACCAAAATTCATGAAGTGGTCCCTCTGCAAAAATGATTGCCCATCCCTGTTGTAAAGTGTCCTTACTTTTATTTACAGACTTCAATGGAGCTTTGCCAGTTTATAGTAGTTAAGGATCTAGTGCTTAATATGTTGGTGTGATATGGGTACATCACTGAAATATCGCTGCTTTACACCAGCTAAGGATCTGACTCATTTTATGTAACTAAGATTACATGTGTGCTTGCTAGTATATGAGTACATATGTCAATACTGCATATAAATACAGATGTGTATACTATATATCGGGGTGCCTTTGTGTGTGTGTGTGTGTATAATGTGTATGTTTCAATTTGCTGTGTGTTGATGTGCAAGTTGATAGATATAAAATCTCAAATACGGTAGCTTGCTGGGCCAATGAGGTTTAAACAGAGGAGAAAAACTAACGGGGGAAAAAACCTTCATGGTTTGGGTTTAGTTAATATTTACAGAATCTCCTGCCTAACAGTAACAGTATCTGACGGGCTGACATTCATTTGCCAAACCCAAAATGCCATTTAGACTTTGCTTTTACATCAGGAACACGGCTAACAATTATCTGGGTAGCACATTCATGCTTCTCTAGACAATGTTATAGTCAGTGCAGACTCCCTAGTGAAGGCTCGGTGGCGTCTCATGGTCCCATGTAGAGTGGGCCAAAACTTGGAATTTCTGTTTTGCAGGAAGTTTTGACATTTTGTAAATTGTTTGGTTTGGGATTGAAACGTGACTGAATGTGACTGATTGAAACATTTTATCTTCTCTAAAGCCAAGTGTATCCTTGTTGCAGGGGCACTGGAACAATTTTTATAATAGGGGTGCTGAAAGCCATTGAACCAAACTGTAAATGCTGTATATAATGGAAACACTTCAAACCAAAGAGCTATCCCGCATTCCAGCTCCTATGCTTTGCTGTGTTGTAATGAAATAGTTTGACACTTGGATCTAGAAAAAAAAGATAAGCACTCAGTATGCAAATTAGAGGAACTGATCTTTACAATATCCTTGTGTTATCCTCGAAAAGTGATTCCAGGTAATTGTAAACAGCTGTTCCTCCTATGAATGCGCAGATATTTCTGAAAGGAAATCTGTTTCAACAAAAATTTTCCAACCAACTCAACTCCTGTCTTCCTGTGGCTATGAAAGGAATTTGTTCTTTTAAACAAAATGAATTATGAAAATGCTATCTGACATCTTGACTCAGACACTGTATCTTATTTGCAAACGTGTTTTTGAAGAGTTTGTATTTAAAAAAAAAGATTTATTGCCTAAAGTTCTTTGGGAGGTTTTCAGTCCTATTGCCTGTTATGATCTATTCCATGTACACACCAAACTGCTGATGACACTGCAAGAAATATAAGCTACGGAGCGAACTTGCATCTGAAGTGAGTTTAACACAGTTCCCATGGGCTAGAGCAGTGGTTCCCAAACTTTTTGGCATCACACCCCCTTTTTGATTTTTGAGAAACCCTCACGCCCCACCCCCAGCAAAACTTGTTGAGCAAAAAAAAAAAAAAAAAAGGAACCAACTGGGGCGGAAAAACAAAAATAGCAGCAAAACTTGGGGGGAGCGGGGAGGCGGGAAGGATTGACATGCCCCCTGGAATTTCTTCATGCCCCCCCAGTTTGGAATCCATGGGCTCCATTTTGGTTGTTTATGGATCATGAGAGTTCTAGGCCAAGGTAGTGATGTGCTCACAGCAAGTCAGCAATTGATAAGCCACCATTTCTCAAGGTTTGAGGTGTTTCTTCTGAAAGGGCATGAAGGACTAGATCGAAGACACAGAGAGACCTCTCCGTTATTTTCCAGAGTTACAACATTTTGTTTTTTAAAGTGACACAGCTGTTATAGTTGCTGAGGGAACTTTAAAAATGGAAAGTATGTCTAACTGATGATGAGAGAGCCTCAAAACAATAGATTTGAGCTACAAACTGTTCCATTAATTTCAATAGGTGCTAATGGTGGTACTTTAGATATCAACATTGCTAACTAGTTTTCTGCTCATCAAAGCATGGAAGAATGGGGAAGATTATTATGGAGATTTACACCAATGATTACCAAAGTGTGCTTGGGTGCAGAACGTGAATGCATTAAGATATGTAGACCTTTAATGACACATGGTGGATTTGCTGGGAGTGGGGGAGGAGGGAGAGGTGGGTATGATTGGTTACATTTCCCTGAAACAGGGCTCAGTTTTAAGAGTTTGAGAAACACTGCGATGGAGGATTCTGCTAGCTGGGGAAGTCTGTTTGAGTGTTTGACCAGCGGCAGATGCCATGTCACTCTTGGTACTGAAGATAAAGGATTTAAGCCTGATTTATGGATTCCCACACACACACACAATATAGCTGTGGTAGTTAGGGTTGTGATTTTTGTATTGAAATCCATATAGTTATATGGGACAGCCTCTAGTGCAAATGTGCCTTGTGTCAGTATAATTTATTCCCTTTCCAAAAAGGAAATAAACTACAGTATACTCTATAAACACATTTATACTGGCATAACTGCATCCACACAGGTGGTGAGGGATTTGAGTTTTACTGCTCAACTATACCAGTATACTATATGAGCATAGTATACAACTTTTATGCGCAGACAAGCTTTTACTTATGTTTATATTTAACAAATTTTTATTTTCATCATAGCTTATTATGTTGGTTTTGCTCTATGTAGGCAGCAATCTCAGGCATATTATATCTGAGTGAAGTCAAAAAGCAAGAAGCCTGAAGGCTCAAGCCGGCTATCCACACAGCACTAAAGCAGACGCTCTTGAGACTGTATAAGCTTTTTACAAATTACTAATTTTTCTTTAATATTAAAGTAAACAGATTCCCATGGGCTTCAGTGGGCATTTGGTTGTGTCCCGTGTGAATTTAATGCTTTAGAAGCCAGGGAGACTCAAGTGCTGTTTTTAAACATAGACTAAATATGGAACAATTCACATATTTGGGGAGAGTCATCACTGATGAAGGATCCGAGGCATACATTCTGGCAAGAACTGTGCAAACAGTAGCAGTAGTGGCAAAGCTAAAGCCAGATTGGAGGAACAAGGACATTTCCCTGGAATCCAAATGGAAATTGCTGCACATGCTGGTTATCTCCATTTTTCTGTATTGGTGTGAGACATGGACAGAACTTGAACAGAAATTACAGATGGAGATGAGATACTTCCGTAAAATCCTGGGCATCTTTGACTTCAACAACATCCCTACTGAAGAGATTTTCAACATCGTCACCCAATGAACTGGGTCATATGAAGACCTCCTGGCAACCAAGAAGAAAGGCGGGCTGAAGTGGCATGCCAATGTAACAAGGTCATCTGGCCTATCCAAGATCATCCTCCAAAGGACAGTACAAGGGAAGAGAAGAAGAGGCGAAGAGATGAACTAACAACGTAAAACAGTAGACAAGAATGGACTTTGTGGAGACTCAAGCACTGGCACACAACCATCAGAGGTTGAGACAGTTGGTTGATTTCTCTTTCCTGATGGTGTCCCAATGACCAATGCAATCACTTGTGTAGGAACCAAAGCAGAACATAGGTGGACTACTTAAGGAGCAGGTTGGAAGCCACAAGCCTGGAGAAGTTCTGCCCTGGTTTCCTTGCTTAGCAGGGAGATATCTGCCACGATGTTACTTGCCTGTGGACAAATGTGGCATAATTAGGACTATGTTTATTCCTGCAAAGGGAATTTTCTAGCCCCAGCTGCAACTTATGTTGCCTGCATGCACAGATTACACCACCCCATTCCCCTCACTCACCATGATTAAGGTGCTTGTTGAGATGTGTTCCTTGCAAGGATCAGCAGGACAGCGAGTGAACGTGGTGGGAAAGGGGTTTGTAAAAGTAAAAAGTTACAATGCAGGACTCATTAACAGACTCCTTTTTGTGCTTTCTGTCCAATATCAGAGACCTTGGTGGCCCCGTTGCACACTGCCTTGGAGCGCGAGCTACAGATAAAGCGGTGCCTTGCAGAAATAGGGAGGATTTGGTTTATGAAGTGCTAAATCAGTCATTGAATAAGGGCAGACGTTGGGAGCAGTACTTGGAAAGAGAACTCAGGACTTGCAAGGACAGCCAAGCCTTTGCCAGGCAGGCCACAGAAGGCGTGATCAGAGTCATGGAGGAATAGATTGAGATCCTGAAGGGCTTGGTGAAGCAGCACAGTGAGCGAACATGGGTTGCACCCTAACCCCATGGAAGATTCATAATTCCACGTATAGCAACCTCCCTCCCCCACCACCCCATCCCATTCTTTTTCCTTTTCTGGGAGTCCATATTTTCCCATGCACTCCATCCCGTTCCCAACTGTGATTATGATGCCTGGACCTACACACAACGGTGAGCCTTTGCCAGCACTTCCCTTACCGTGTGGGTGGGGGAGGCTTCATTGTCTTTCAGTGCACCGCTTTTTTATGAATAGAGGCACACTTTTTCAGAACAATTCAATGCTTTTATTTACTGCTTAACAGTGTCACAGACCAGTCACTGAGATCCTAGGTGCAGGCATTGAAGGCATGTTCCTGATTATGTGTTGCATTGAAGGGCTGAGGGGTTCACGAAAGCAGATATTACAGAAGTTTATTTCAGTGCCCCTCATTTTCACAGGGCACCCTCACAACCTCCCTGATGTTGATGGTAGCCCTTTGAGCTCCTCTGACAGCTCTACTATCTGGGTGCTCAAACTCTGCAGCCAAGTGCTGTGCCTCAGTGCTCCACCCTGCAGCAAACTGTTCCCCCTTAGATTCACACAAATTATGCAAAGTACAACTTTGCATTATAGCCATGGGAATATTGTCTTCAATGAGGTCCAGCCTGCCAAAAAGACACCTCTATCTCACCTTCAATCTCCTAAAGGTGCATTCGATCACTGTATGGCACCTGCTCAGCCTGTTGTTAAACTGCCCCTTACTGCAATCCAGGTGCCCTGTGTATGGTTTCATGATCCAGGACTGCAAAGTGTAACCTGGATCTCCCGGGATCACAATGGGCATTTCAGTCTTCATCCACACCTGCATGACAATGCAATCCCACCGCTCAGTGCTGGTTTCCCTAGCCTAGAAGCGATGGTCTATCCTGCACAGTTGCACTTTGTCTGTCAAATGCAATGACAGGTTGCCATTGCCCATATTGTGCACAGTCAAGCTCCTCCGAGTCTTCTTACTCTGTCAGTAACTTCAAAATGATCTCTGCTGCAGTGTGTGAGTGACAGTTAACAGAGCATGCAAGGGAAATGCAGGATCCATTCTCTCTCACTGCACAGCAAGGAATGGCAGTTAGAAAAAAGGTGTGAAAACCCCAGAACAAAGCAATGCCTGAGGGACATTTTGCATGGTCCCATGATGCCCCACGCTTTTTTCCGAGGTTCCACAATATCTAGCAACAAATCGTGTTGCCAGGCACTGTGGGATATATACCCACAGCGCATTACTCTGGCTGTCAACAGGGGAGCTAAAGACACGGACACAATTTGTTGAGAGAGGGAGCAAATGTAAACACACTTGGGCAATTTTTTTTGGTGACTTCTTCATGTTGACATTAGTTTTCTTGACAAAACTCATTAGTGCAGACATAACCTTAGATTGTTGTTGTAAATTAGGCAAATGGCTTCAAGTAAAAGAAGTACAAAGTGACCCAAGCTATTCTTGAGATTTATAAAAGTTTTGAAAAACATTAGTTTTCATTTTTACCTGCTTCAGCACTTTCAGTTGTTCTAGTTCTAGTTGAAACCAGAAGTAAATGTGCTGGAATATAAAAACCACTAAGCTCTTTAGCAAAATCATGGTATCACTGAATTTTTGTGGCCCATAAACCTGGTAGTGGTGTGAGTTTGTTTCCCTTTTTCTTTCCTCATATAAGTCTCTCTGATGTTTTGTGTAAATCTTGTCTTTCATTCTGAGATACTGGATTCTTCTCATTGGGAAATTTTTCTTTAGGCAAGATTTGTTCTTAGGTGTGTAGACACTAAAAATGTAACTTGCCAAATATGTATACATTGAAAATTCCTGGAAATCCATAATGAATATATTGAATATCATGTACTTCGTTATATTGGAAGGCAGGAGGGTTTGTTTTTGAGGGAGTTCTTAAAAGGCCAGATGCTGTTTACTGTCCCTGAATGAAGAAGATGGTTTGAGATAGTATGCTTGACAAACTCACACTTCCCCTGCTCTGTGGCTTGTGTCAGCCAGCAACTGCCCACACTCCCATACTATTACAGCAGTACCTAGAGTAGGGATGTTAAGGACTAGTCGACTATCTGATAAGCAAATGCTTACTGGACAGTCAGTTGACTAGTGGATTTCCCCCCCCTCTACCCCTTGATGCCTCTATCAGATCGCTGACCCTGGGCTCCATGCTGCACTGCCACTTTGAAATGCACAAGAGCCACTGTTGGGAACTTTTGTACATTTCAAAGCTGGCATGCCACATGCAGCCCGGAATCAGCGGGACTTCCTGCTGACCCTGAGCTGCACGCAGAGTTCTGCATTCCTCCTTTGAAATGTACAAGAGCCCCAAGAGAAGTGCCTGTCGACTAGTCAATTTCCTGCCTGTCAACAGGAATTTCCATTGACTACTCAACTGGTCAATTAACCATTAGTTAACATCCTTAACCTAGAGGCTTCAACTAGGATTGAGCCCTATTATGCCAGATGCTGTAGAAATACATATTGTAAGAGCTTGTCTACACTTGAAACACTACAGTGGCAGAGTGCAGCTGCACTGCTGTGTAGACATTACTCCCTATGATGATCAGAAAGGTTCCCCCCATTGCTGTCGTTAATCCTCCCCCACAGTAGCTGGACATGTGCAGTTGGTGAAGGCACTGCCGGGGGAGGCAAGCCCCCAGCCCCACTTCCAGCCATGCCCCTTCTGAGCCCCGCTGGGGCTCTTGTACATTTCAAAAGTGGAACGTGGAAGTGCCTATCGACTAGTCGATGGAAATTCCATTGACTACTCGACTAGTAAATTAATCACTAGTTAACATCCTTACTGCACACCTGACTGCCTAAGGCTGGGGTCGCCGTCAGGTGAGGCTGGGGCTGCAGCGCAGCAGCCTGATTTCCCCGGCCACTGGGGCGGGATGGGCCCGCAGCCCAGCAGCCTGGCTTCCCCCAGCCGCCAGGGCGGGATGGGGTCACTGCCCAGCAGTTCAGCTTCCCCCCAGCCACTGGGGAAGGCTGGGGCTACGGCCTGACAGCCTGGCTCCCCCTGGCCACCAGGGAGGGATGGGGCCTCGGCACGGCAGCTCGGCTTCCCCCAGCTGCTGGAGAAGGATGGTACCAGGGCTGCTGGACGGCAGTTATGGCGGCTCTCCTCGTGGCCAGGGAGGATCTGGCGGGGTGTGGGTGAGGCTTGGCTCCAGGGGCAGAGCTTCAGGCGGAAGCAGCAGGGCTGGGGCTTGCCTTCCCCCAGCTGGGCTTTCACCTGCCGCCCATGCTCAGGGATGTGAACTATACATACCTCTGAGTGATGCAGTTTAATTGACTTAATCTCTGCTGTAGACAGGACTAGGTCAATGGGAGAAGTCTCCTCTCGACCTAGCTACTGCCTCTCTAAGAGGTGGATTACCTGCACTGAACCCCCTCCCATCAGCATAGGTAATGTCTACCTAGAAGTGCTACCGTGGCTCAACTACAGCCAGACTGCTATAGCATTTCAAGTGTAAACAAGCCCTAATAGGAGTCTTTGTCATCCTTTCAGTTAGAAAGCATTCGTCGGAAATCCTTGCAAGCTCAGTGTCTGAATTGGCCTATTATTCATAATCAAAGGCCTTACAGACTGGCAATTAAGTGTAGCAGTCTGCCGTGGCAGTTCTCATCTGAGATGTTAGCAAGCTGGTGTGCAGAGACCTGGGTCTTTCCTTTGCAAAATGAGAAGGTTTCGGGAAACGTGAGTGAAGGCTTCCAGACCCATGTGGAATTAACCAGGCACCTGGTTCTGCCAGTCACCTGGTGTTTTGAAAACTTGTAAACTGATTGTGATGGGTGTTGCTAAGAATACCCACCACACAGGCTCCTGCACTGCTGATGCTTTGGCTGCAAAACTTCGTTTCAGGCCAAACATCGATTCAGTCATCTGTGGCCAGCATACCTGAAATAGCTTTACGCTCAGCAAACTGACCTAAGTGTGGACTGCTAGTGCACAGTCATTTTTAATTAGGGATGGGCCTTTGCCCAAACCTCAGATCCAACCCTCCCCTCCAAACTCTGGGGAATTTGAGGTCCAGTTGTGTGTTTTTAACTAGCATAATTTAATTGCAGTCACCCATGCAGTGCCAGATCCTCCACTGGTGTAAATGGATGCAGCTCCTGTCACCTCAGTGGAGCTGCACTGCGTTATGTGGGCTGATGAGCTGCAGCATTGTCATCCCCAACTCAAAGTGTTCACAAACCATAAGTCAAGTACCCAAAATCATGAGATTGGTTTAAGAATGTGGCCCTTTAAGAAAAACATCAATATTGTGAGATGCATAGGCAATGCATCAGGGGCATGAGGAGGTATGTGCCCCAAACACTGTGGACTTGTGGAGCAGAGTGGGTCTGGTACCTGCAGTAGTGGTCCGGCCCCCCCTTCCTTCGCCACACTCACCGGCAGCGACAGGGCAAGCAAAGCAATGGCTTCAGGTTGCTGTGCTCTTCTGGCCATAACACTTGGGGGAGGGGCGGGACCGTTCCCACACTCACTGGCAGGAAGCAGAGCGATGCAGCCGGGGGAGCAAAGCAAGCTGGGGCTGTGTTGTTCTGCTAGCCTTGCTGCTGGCAGTGATTGTGGGAAGGTGGCCCCGCTGCTGCCACCCGTCCCCACTCCTGCCAGTTCCCTGAGCAGCATCACCGGGGAAGAGAGAAAAGGTGGGGAAGGGGCAGAGCAAGGGCAGAGAGGGGTGGGGTGGGAGTGGAGGGGGGTTGTCCTGGTTCTTCCCCAGGCTGGGGGGTATAACATGGCCGGTGGCCCCCCTGCCTCCCTCCACCAGTCGCCTCTGGTGAGATGTGTGATAGTATTAGAAGGGCTGGCAATGCTGTATCCAGCCTAGAATTTTCTGCATTATGTGAGCAGTGAATTCGTGTGTAGTGAACGTCCATCTAACACCTAGTCAAATGAAAGTCCTATCTTGTTTCACAGTAATGCATGTTGCAAACTGCATTTCTGATTACATTTCTGTGTTTTATAGTGAAGTTATTCTATGATGAAAGTGACTTCACTGGATTAGGATTTCAGGGCAAGAATGATAGTGTTGCACTAGCAATGCCATAGCTACTTCTGAGATTGTGAAGGCACTTTTATTATACAGTAAACAGTTATTTTTAGCACTCACTAGTTTGATACAAATTGACCTTTCTCTAGTCAAAGATGATTTAGGAAAAAAAAAAAAAGTTTGAGAAAGGAGGCAGACTTGTGTAAAGTTCCATTGAGGTCATAATATGGAAGGTTTTTTTTTGTCAGGTATCAAGAAGTGCATGCTGATTTCTAGTAGTCAAGGATCTGGGACTCTATTTTTAGTAAGCTAATTTGGGTCAGAGAAACCAAATGATTATTAAACCCCTTCAAACTTGCTCTGGATACAGCAGTGCTAAATTCGACTACCCTCCATCCAAATCTGGTTAACTTGCCTGGTTTGGGGTTTGGATGGAAACACACAGCTCAGAGAAGATGTAGAGGTGAATTTGTCTGGAGCTGTCCCACAACAGTCTCTACCTCACTTTTCTACAGGAAATCTCCTAAGGGGAATATGTGGTTTTTTGTTGTTTTGTCCCTCTTCCCCTCCCAGCCTGTCCTCCAGATTGGGAAACGTTGTCTTAAAGAGACCACCTACGTTTTAAAGAAATAGAGAACTCCATGAAAAGTACAGGCCAGAGCTTATTTTTAAGGGTCAGCTCTCAACAATATTTATCTAGTTGTTTGAGCTGGTGTTAGGCATAATTTTAACCACAGAAAAGAATAAAGCATTCACATGTGAGGCCTGGAAAGGAAGGTTACCTCTGTAAAATCTAAAACAACTGAAGGAATTCCAGCAACAGGAAAGGAAAATGCCTGGGAGACCTATGAGGTATGGTAATGAACATGGCAAAGAGAGAAACCACTATATGTAGGGTTATGGTGGGATAGGGCTAAAGTGCTCTCAGACTTATTTTATATATGGGTGGGGGTGGGAAGCTGCAAATAGCACCATTTCAAGAGATTTCATCATATTCCTAAAATGGAGAACTGAGATGATGGAAAATGGAACTCTGACAAGAAAATGATGTTTTCCCTTCAAACTACTCCAAGGTTCCTTAGGGTTGCTGCTCTTCTAATTTCACGTGTGTGAAAAAAAAAAAAAAAAACAGAAAAAGAGGGAAGAAAAGATACCCAGTAATTTGGAGCAGAGGCCTCCTTTTCTCACTATTGTACTGAATTGGAACATAAATTATAGGCTATCTGTGTCAGGGCTCTTTCACTATGCTGCTGTCCCAAGAGTGCCAGTGTAAGATAATCCTCTTGAGTTCACAGGCAATGTGTTATTAACAAAAGCACAGAGGTTACATTTTACTGGTGTCTTGGGGACCTTTGTCCTAAATAGGTAATATCAGCTAGGGGCCACATAATCTCTCTCTGGAGCCTAATTTATATATTCATTATGCAGACACCAGATTATTCAACTACATTGAATTATTGATCTGATTTAAAGCCCACAAAAGCAAGGAAGATTAGAGTTAAGGGTGAAAATTCAAGCAAACAATCTAGCTTTATGTAGCAGCATTTAAAAACAATTGCGTGTTTTATGGTAAGAGCCAAATTCTGATCTCTGCTACGTGGGGGTAAATCCAGAGTTACTGCTGAATTACAGTGGAATTACTCTTGATTTACATAAGTTTAACTGAAAGCAGAATTGGACACTGTTTGTGTCCACCTGGATATCAGTCCTTCAATCACATTTTCATTTGGCTTATGAGTTTTTTATTTTTAAAAATGTCTGTACGTATTTTTAAAACTCCACAGATACACTTTCTTGTTATGGAACATCAGGTAAATTCCTTCAGAATTATTTTTAAAAATGTAATATGTACCAGACTTGGATTATAACTAAGGTAATAAATTACTTAATATAACCCATAAAGATTTTTCTGCTTCGAGTGCTTGCTCATGTCAATTCCAAGCAGGTATGTGCATTGCTTCTTGTTCTGTCATCTGCCACCACTGAGATTAGCCTAGATCCATCCTTTTTGGAACTCCCTTCCTTTAACCGAAGGCTACTATCAAATTCCTCCCCCGCTTCTTCTCTTCTGCAAACTAAATAAACCAGTTCCCTCAGCCTCTCCTCATAAGTCATATGCCCCAGACCCGCCACAATAATTTTTGTTGCCTCCTACTGGACTCTCCAATTTGTCCACATACTTTCTGTAGTGGGATGCCCAAAACTGGACACAGTACTTCAGATGTGGCCTCACCAGTGCAAATAGAGGGGAATAATCATTTCCCTCGGTCTGCTGGCAATGCTCCTATTAATGCACCTCAATATGTCATTAGCCTTCTTGGCAACAAGAGCACATTGTTGACTCATATCTAGCTTCTCATCTACTCTAATTCCTAAGTCTTCTGCAGAACTGCCACTTATCCAGTCGGTCCCCTGCCTATAGCAGTGCATGGGATTCTTCCCTCCTTAGTAGAGTGCACTTACCCTTATTGAACCTCATCAGATTTCTTTTGGCCCAATTCTCCAATCTGTGTAGGTTACTCTGGACCCTATCTCTGCCCTCCAGCATATCTACCTCTCCTCCCAGGATAGTGTCATCTACAGACTGGCTTTGGAGCACTCCGCTTGATACCG
Organism: Rafetus swinhoei; assembly: GCA_019425775.1. Taxonomy (NCBI): domain Eukaryota; kingdom Metazoa; phylum Chordata; order Testudines; family Trionychidae; genus Rafetus; species Rafetus swinhoei. The sequence continues at coordinate 114,139,630 of CM033424.1, forward strand.
GCTGCCAACTTGACATTGAGATGTTGATCACTAACTATTGAACATGACGATCTAGCCAGCTTTCTGTCCACCTTATAATCCAGTCATCCAATTCATACTACTATAACTTGCTGGCAAAAAAATGATGGAAAACCATATCAAAAGCTTTGCTAAAGTCAAAGTAAATCATGTCCACTGCTTTCCTGATATCCATATAACCAGTTATCTCATCATAGAAGGCAAATCAGGTTGGTCAGGCATGGCTTGCCCTTACTGAAGCTATGTTGACTGTTCCTGATCACCTTCCTCTACTCCAAGTTTTTCAAAATGGATTCCTTGTGGAACTGCTCCATGATTTTTCCAGGGACTGAGGCAAGGCTGTATGGTCTTTTGTTCCCTGGATTCTCCTTCCCTTTGTTAAAGTTGGACGCTGTATTTGCCTTTCCTCCCATTGTCTGGGATCTCACCCGATCACCACGTGTTTTGAAAGATAATGGCCAAAGAGTTGTGCCTTTATGGTGGTGTATATAGCTTCGCTGTCTCTTCAGTTACCTTTTTACTGCCTATAATCATTGTTGGAGCTGTGTTCTTTCTCTCTTGCAGGGGTGGCAGATATAAAAGGCAGGGGAAGCATACTTGCTGTAGGCATACTGGGGGCAGAGCATTGCTGCCCCCAAGCACCCTCCCTCCCTGTGCCCCAGGGCAGGGGAGGTTGGGGCTGTGCTCTGCCCACCATCCCTGTGCTCTGGGGCCAGTGCAGTGGCAAGTGCCAGTGCAGTGGACCTTCTGGACTCCATGGGCATCCCCCTAGAGGTCCTAGTCAGTGGCCTCAGAGGGACAGGCTACTCTACTACCCGGGGACTGTGAACCACCCAATGGTCCCAAGGTCAACACTGGGCTCAACACAGAGCTGACCCCAGCTTTGAGCTGGAGGTTGCAGCGCAGGGCAAACATGGTGAGCCAGAAGATCAGAAAGGCCCTGTTCTACCAAAGGTGTCATCTCCATCCTCCCCGGATGAAGCAGTGACAGGGACTTCATTGGCTGTGGCCCCTTTGGTCAACAGAGCTCATCAGGAGCTGTTGCAGAGGTTGGCCCAGCCTCTGGGGCGCCAGGCAGAGGAGGTGAGGAAGTCAGTGGATCCCATGGTCGACATCTTGCCTCTCATAAAGACACCTACTTCTGTTCCCCCCAATAGCTACGGAGACTGAAAGTACTTCATACCCTAAAAGGGACAGAAGTACATTTTTACTCACCTGTGGCAGGAGTCAGTAGTATTAGTGGCCATGAATGATAGGGAGAGGCAGGCAGCAGAGGCTGTCACCCAAGCCCAAGGACTCAAAAAAGCTGGGCCTCTTTGGCAGGAAGATGTACTTCACTGGGTGGCTCCAGCTTCAGACTGCCAACTAACGAGCAACCCTGAGCCATTATAACTTTAATTTCATGGGATATCATGACAGTTTAAGCAATTGCTCCCCTCCAGCTCCAGGTTGGAGTTCTCAGTGGTCGTGGAAGAAGGCGAGGCGGTGGCAAGAACCACCACAGCAGACTCTGCTACTTGCATGATGTCCTTTGCCATCACCTTGGCAGGAGAAGGTCATCATAGTTACAAGCAGCAGGCCTCTTTCCAGAGGTCCAACAGACCATCCAGGACTTGTCCTCTGAGGCTTCGGCTATACTGCCGTTTTTTTGCGGAAGAAGATATGCAAATCATGCTTGCATTTGCATATCTTCTTCCGATTCTTTTTGCAGAAGAAGTTTTGCCGCTATTTGGCCCAGTGTACACCGGGCCAAGTATCGGGAAAAAACCCTCTTTTGCAAGACCCATTCGAGAGGTTTGGTTTTAGGTCTTCGGTTTTCTGACATTTGGCCCGTGTACACGGGCCAAATAGCAGCAAAACCTCTTCCGCAAAAAGAATTGGAAGAAAATAAGCAAATGTGAGTGCAATTTGCATATCTTCTTCCAGAAGAAAAAAGGCAGTGTAGCCATAGCCTGAAGGCTCAGGGCTGTTTCTGTAGCAGACTGATTCCAAGCTCTATAGCCTTAAGATTCAAGGGCAACGCTGAAATCTTTGAGGCTTCATACACTAGTAGCCACGCAGAGAGAGCTCTTCAAACCCTAGTTGCCTCCTCCTCATTTTTACCCCACACAACAGAGGCAGAACTACTCTAGAAAGTGGTTCTTCAGGAGCAACACACAGAGGCCTTCTCAGGCCCATCTAACCACAGCCAGGGTTCAGCGAAGCAGTTCTCACTCCAAACATGCCTTTTTGAAGGTGCTCTTCAGGGCGACTCACCAGTCCAGAGTCTGGATTCTTCTTTGTGCTTCCTCAACCATCTGTCCCACTTCAATCATGCATGGGCCCAGATAACCTCAGACCCCTACGTGTTGCACACAGTGGGAGTAGGATATTATCTCTAATTCTGTTCCTTCCATGGCTCCAGATGAAGTCTAAGGGAATGGGATCTGCAGCTACTCAGCCCGACTGCAAAAACCAGGGTCAACGTGTCTGTCGAGGGGTATGCTTCCCTTGGGCGGGCTCCTGAGGTCAAAGTCCTCTCCCGGGTCCACTTATCAGTGTCCATATGCCCAATGGCTGGAGTCCGAGTCTCAGTTCCTGCTCTGTGAGAGTAAATGTGGCTCAGCAGCCTGAGTCCTTATAGCGCTCCCCTCTATCGGGGTAAATACAGCCCTGAGGCCTAGTCCATAGACCTAAGGGAAACTACCTCTGCCTAGGAGTGCTGCAGAAGGGGGTAGGAGGCCCCCGGCCCTCCCACTCCACCAGTCCCAGCCCAGGACCCTGTTGGCAGTGGCTTGGCCCATTGCATGCTCAGTGGGGAATCCCACCGCAACACGCTGAGCACTCGGGGGTCAGTTCCCCGCCCTGGGGCACTTCCTACCACCCTGCGTGTCTCCCCATCGCCCTAACTCCAGGCTGCCGTCTGGGCCGTGGCTGTCGCGCGGCAGCGGCTGCTGTTGGGGCTGTGGTGGCTGCCGCATCGGGTCAGGCTGCACCTTCTCCTCTGACTGGAGCTCTCTCTCCAGGTCCTTCCCCTTCTGTGGTCAGCCTCGAGTGAGCTGCCTCAGGGCCTTTTATACTCAGGCCTGCCTGTGAGCATGCCTTGCAGAGCCGTGGGGGAGGGGTTTTTTCAGCCAGCTGGGCCCAGCCTATAGTCTGTTCTACAGTGTGGGGCTGAGACGCCCCATCGCAGTGTCTCAAAATCAATAAAAACTGGCGCAACTTACTTCAGCTTCTCTGTCTGAAAAATGTGGCTAGTATTCTTCTGCTTTGCAGGGTTGTTGGGAGGCTAAGTTCATCAATGTTTGTAAAGCACTTAGAACAAAATACAGGACTATATAGCACTTTAGCTCCTTGGCTGGAAGATGCTATGAAAGTGTGGAAGATCATTTTATGTAGTTATTACAAGAGATATGGGCTACTAATTTGTATTTACTATTTTCCTACATAGGTCTTGATTTTAAATTATATCTTGTGTTAGAATTTAAAGGATCCTGGATCAATCTGAGAGATGAGGATACAGTGAAAGGAGAGCATACCAAATGGCATCCCGGACGAGGAGCATCTTCAGTAACCTCTTTCATTTGTTCAACTTGTGAATACCTTATTTTTATTGTATTTGTAGCCCTTTTCACATCTTGGTTGCTCAATTTGTGTGCATGATTTATCCCTGTCATATAAGAAGATACATTTGCACACTAGGGCTACGTCTACACTGCACAGTTATTTCAGAATAAGCTATTCCGGAATAGTTATTCCTAAATAGTTTATTTCGAAATAGCATGTCTATGCTGCAGGAAAGGCTTCCCTAATGTAGAAATGCTATCTTGATTTAGAGCCCCAGGAGGAATAATTTAGAATGGCCTTGGTGAGGGGTTATTTCAAAATAGCAGAAGTGGAGTGTCTACACTGCCCCTATTCTGAAATAACTATTTCGGAATAGGCATTATTCTTCGTAGAATGAGGTTTACAGAAGTCAGAATGAGCCATCCCTTATTTAAAAATTATTTCAAAATAAAGGAATTGCTGTGTAGACACTCACATAGCTATCTTGGAATAACGACCGTTATTCTGAAATAACTTTGCTGTGTAGACACACCCTAGGATCTGTTTCCCATTTACTTCAAGCATTCTGTTTTCCTTTTTTTCATTAATAACAAAAACAGCATTTTAAGCCTGGCACCCCCGGTTCACCTGCCTCTAAATATGCCACTAAGTGGAAGGTGTAAAGATGGAAGGAAACTGTGAGGCAGAAAGGAAGCCACACAACAGCAACAACAAGAAAGAGCTGAAAAGTGGTGAGTTGAACCTCAGCTCCCAGAACTAGCGAGAAGAGTCTCAAATTCTAAATTTATGTAATGAGACTCAGTCCTGGCCTGTTTATTAACAGATAAAGGCCACATTGAGGATTGGCTACCCCAGTGGGGATGGTTGATAGTGATATTAGACATCCATCACTGGCCAATGACAGATGTGGCACTTCTGTCATTGACACCCTGTCTTACAGGCATGTCACACAGTTATCCTGAGAAGGGTGCAAAGGTAGATGGGTTCTGTTTTCCATGGATTACTATTTCATTCTGAAAAGAAGATAGAACCTAAATGAAAGCAGAGTAGGAAATAAAGGACCTCCTGCATGCCTCCATCTGGCATACAGAGCAGCTATGGTCCAAGAGTTTTTTCACAGGGCATGAATTGGAGCACAGTGAATTTATTCCTTTAATGTTTTTGAGAACCATCATATGTCTCCATATGCAGTACAGAGAATTCTTTCTGATTGTGCAATATGTTTTTTTAGTTCTCTGTGAAGTAGATGGTTGAAAGGAGTTTCAGATACTATATGGTCATGAGACATGATTGTAGGCTTATGGTTAGAGCAGGGGACAGGGAGTCAGGACTGCTAGGTCCTGATCATTTCATCAACCGTGTGCTTGCATTATTTGTGTATATGGAACTCTTATATAAATCAGTGGGAGTTGTGTGTGGGAGACCAAAGTGATATTTGGGCACCCAGAGTCTGTTCCAATTTGTGCTCGTAATTTGCTGTGTGACCCTCAATGCTTTTAAGATTCTGCATGCTTATGGGTCCCATTGACTTGATTTCTCAGCAAGTCTGAGGGTTAGCTCTCCCTAAACTCTGTCTTGCTGATTACCTATCTGTGTAACGAATGTTACAATATTTAACTACCTCACACACTTGAGATGTGTTGATGCTCACTTAATAAATCATTTCGGAAGTGCTTTAAGATCACATGATAAAGATGTCTATTTAAGTAGAAAGTATAACTGAATTTAGTTCAGAGCTGTTTTCTCAATGGTGAGTCTGGTGTACAGAATGCTTCTTGAATCTGGAAAACTTTTTCTTTATCAGCCCAAGAACTGTCAGCTGCAGATATAACACCTCTGGATTCTGTATTCCATAGTGTGCAGTAGTAATGTCTGTGCGATAGAAATTGCTGCACCAGGAAACACACTTTTATCTAGAGATCATTGAACGCAGCTCTCCGTTACCCCTTTCAAGCCTAGTGACTTCACAGATAGAACTGAGAACAGAATTTGCTTGTAGTCTTTTGGGGTAGAGTTTGCTTTTTATCAAGATAGGCTCAAAGTGGGTTGGGCTTAAAGAAACCTCTTGCTTCATAGTCAGTCTTCTCCTACACAGGATTGGTAAATGGTGCAAAGGTGAAAGTAGGAAAGTTAAAATTCTAATTGTAAAAATTACTTCTGCTCCTGAGAAATGAGTTTGGTAACTCTCTCTCCTCCTGAAAATGAAAGGTTGTCTGAGAGGCAGATGTAGCAAGAAAACTGTGGTTTCAAGACCAGGATGGCAGGGAGCATGAAGCTTTTTTTATACTTTGTGTTTTTTGTTTTGTTTTTTTTTGTCTTGAAGCTTCATCCGTGGGTACTGTTTATATTGCAGGCCAACACATTCATAATGAGTCTTTAAGTCTGTTTTATCAGGCAGCACATGGTTTTACTCAGAATGTGGTCAGGCTTTGTAACAAGGTGTACTCAGACTTCCCACAGACCTTTGTTGCAAAATAGCAAGGGGATGGGGAGACATGGGATGGTGTGTGTGTGCGCGCATGTGGGTAATTTTTTTTACATGCTGCTACAATTAGAGGCTAAGGACAAGATGTTTTTTAAATGGGTGCCTCAAATGAGGTTCCTAAATCGTTATTTAGGCCCAAGTATAAATTTGTCTGACTCTCAGAATACTGAGTTCTCCTTACCGCCTGCTGGCCCAATATTTTTTATATTTTAAATTATTTTTAGCTGACTTCAGTGAGAACTGTTGACTGCATATGCCACTTGTTTATGTGCCCAACTATGCACTTAAGAGACTCATTTTAACCACTCGTGTTTGAAAATACCGGCCTTGGAAACTCTTGCTTAATCTGCACATGAAAGTTGCACCAATGTAACTTGATGGGTTTTATACCCTTTTAGTTAAAGTAGTGAAAAAGGCTATTTGGAACACTCTGTTAGTTCAGTTTAAAAGTTACTTAGTCTGTAATCTCTTTGGGGCAGGGACTTTTTGCTCTGTGTTTGTGTAGCACCTATGGGCAACCAAGAATAGTGAGTGGGCCATATGAGTGTCCCTCCTTCATCTCAGTGGGTCACAGCACTGGGGTTTCACCCATGGGCCAAACACCCTCTGTTTTCCCTCCTCCCTCATGCGTCTCTTGTGCACTGGGGCACCAGAGCCCTGAACTTCCTACTCCTGCCCTCCCTCCCAGCACTTTCAAGGTGCCACAAATCGCCTGAATAACGCTCTGTCCCTGCTCCTCCCCCTTCCTCCCAGAGCTTGAACAGCTGCGAACAGCTGATTTGTGGCATTCCAGCTCTGGGAGGGAAGGGGAGGAGTAGGGCCGGAGCACAAATCTGTAGATCTGTGGTGCTCTGAAAGCTCTGGGAGGGAGGGAGGGAGAGAAGTAGGAAGTGCGGGGCTCCAGTGCCCCGGCACGTGAGAGGCATGTGGGGGAGAGGAGCGGACAGAAGGTCCATGGGCCGCAGGTAGAACCACAGTGGACCTCATGTGGAGTGCAGGTTGCCCACCACTGGCCTAGAACAATGGGGGCATTAAATATTTTTGGTTCACGACTCAAACCATGATAAGAGTGGCCATATAACTTTTTGTACTACTTTAGCTAAATTACTGTAAAATAATACTTTAAATTATACTGCTAAAGCTCTGCAGGGTCCAGTGGGCTTGATCGAAGGTCTGCTGACTTCATTGGAAAGACTTCAATGGGCTGTGGACCAGGCCTTAAACACACAGTAGCAGACCAGCATTGCAATTGCAGCACAGACTTGCAGCATCCTCTGGTGCTCTTTCACTTCACTTTTTAAAAACCAGTCAGAGGAACCGAAGCATAGATCTAGCCTGGTATAATTTTAGGATAGCTGACTGTTCCTGACTTGGTATCCTATTCTCACTGGACTGCCTCAGCCCAGCGGAGTAGTGGAAAGACAACCCTCGAAATGCTGGCATGTGTTCTGTTTTCTGCCTGGAACATGTAGTCACTTGTGAGATTTCACACAATGTGTCCTCCATTTGATGGGCTAGGCAGATGAGTCACAAGCTGAACAGTAGTTGATTTTCTGTTCACTCTGTAAACACCAGAAATGTGTGCCACGAAGTTTTAACTCTTAAAACATATATAGGGAAAGCATAATATTGTTTCCAGGTGCAGGGAGAGAATAGTTCTCTATCTCCATTTTCTCGGTGAGTATCCTGTTTACATCTGTCACTGACCACATGTAATGGGTTATCTCTTTGATATCACTCTCACATGAGGCCCTGCAGATCACAAAGGAGACAATATTCTCAGTCAGATATGTTTTCATTTTCAGGCTTAATTGAGCCCTGGTGAAAACTGCATTATTTCAATGGCTCAGGCTGCGTATAGGGTGACTTAAAGACACGTACATTGATGCTTGTGTCACGCTGTTTGTAAGCATGTAAAGTCTGACAACTGGTTTGAATAAAGTCACGTGGTGCTGAAGTGAAAAACATCCCTGGCTTGGTCCTCATCTGAGATCATCAGTGGAATGTGGGTTCATGCTCAGTTAGGCTTAAGTACAGATTATCTCTAGGGTGAATGTTGTGTAGGACAGTACATTTTATGATGCTGCCGTACATCCATGTAGCAAACATTCATGCTGCCAATAATTCAGTAGCCCGGGATAAACTTGTGCAATGTATATTTGAGGGGTTATATGAACTCAGTCACTCACAATACATTTTAAACTGACTCTGGTATAGGAAAGGCTCGGGTCAGGTGTACTTTGTTGGTGTACAAAATAAGAAAAATGCACTGAGGAATGGTGAGTATGTGGAAAGAAATGAAAGAGCTGATAATCTAGAATGCTTTTTATTCATTCGTAAAAATTGAAATCTGTTCTCAGTGGTATAAATCTATAGCAACTCCACTGGTTTCATTTGGCTTTACTCTGTTACTGAGAGCACAATTTAGCCCAATATCTCAGTATATATTTTTAAAACTTTGTGCATCTGTCTGTCAGTGATTTCATTTGTTCAAGAACTCCTCCTAAATGGTAAGAGCTAGGGCCACCAAATTCGGTATACAGCTTCCTCTGATCATAACTTAAAGCAAGGTCAGGGTTTGGTTGTGCCAGGAGAATGGGATTATTATCCATAACTCAGAAAGGGAGAGGTCTGATAGCAGGGACAGTTATGCTCCAGAATAATCACAGGGGGCAGTAAGTGCTGGGGACATTTATATTGGTGAGTCACCACAGAGGGGCAGCTGTACCTGTAACAGAGTGGCTGGCTAGGAGTGAGGTTCTGTGTGTTGCTAGCCACCGACCACGGGTAAGTGGTCCCCTCCCCTAAAGCCAGATCCCAAAGCACTCCTCCCCCAGCTCTTGGTTCCAGCGCTGGAAGCTGCAGGGGAACCCCGCCAGCCAGTGGCCCCACTGCTGTGGCTTCCCAGACACATCCACTGGCTGGGCAGTGCAGTCCCCATCACCGTGATCCCCATGGACACCAGCTGGCAGCTGGGCAGCGCAGCCAGGAAGTAGCTGCTGGCTGGGCCTGGGTGGGGCAGTCCCACTGCTGCGGCACCCTTTCCCCAGACACCAGCTGCTGTCTGACCAGCGCAGCCCTAGCTGGCCTCAGGGCTGCCCTGAACCCCTTCCCCACACTGCCCAAGCTACTGCCCTGAGCCTCCACATCCTGGCCTGAGCCCCCCCCTCACTTCCCAACCCCCTGCCCTCACTCCTGTACCCTCTTACTTGATGTCCACATCTTCACACACTGCCCTGAGTGCCCCTATACCTCCCAAACCCCTGCCTGGACTCCTTCACCTCCCACATCCCCACGCACTGCTCTGAGCCCCCCAACCCCACACTTCTTAACCCCCTGCCCTGACTCCTGCATCCCCTCACCCCCTCCCTGAGCCCCCACAAGGACCTGAGTAATGGTGTGTAAATCCTCTAGTTTTATTAATATTTTAATTGACTTCCCTTCAATAAGATAAAAATCATTTTGACAAATATAAAGTAAAGGCTTTCAGGGACCAAAGAAGAAATTACTATTTAAATGTTCAGATTTTTAAAGGAAAGGGTCATACATACTGACCACCACTGATTCATGTGATACTTCTACCATGGCTTTTTATTAAGCACTTCCAACTGGAAACCAAATGTAGAAAATACTTCACAATCAGCGGGATTCATCAATATTGTCCATGTTCCATATGCAAGGTTCTGAGAGGGGAAGGAAAAGGAGACAAGGACTGTTCTTTCCTGACATGGATTAACTGTAAAATGTATCAATCTGTGGTTATAAATCACTACTCTTAAAAGAATATTGTGCATCTGATACTCTTGGCAAGAATAGTGTCTCACTCACATGCATGCTAACTCTTTGACATTTATAAAAGCAGTGCATAATCCCTTGATTGACAACAGAATTCCTGTCCTTTCCTGAGGCTAAATTCACACTTGTGCAACTTCACTACAGTTCAGTGAAATTATACCAAGGGTGTACTAGGTATGATCACTGCCATATCCTTTACTCACATGAATGGCCATTTTGGGCCAGAGTGTGCTATCCTCCCTCAAGTCCTTATATTATGAATATTACCACTGAAGCCAGTAAGATTGCTTGTGGAATAAAGTACTAGTCAATGACAGGAAAGGCAGTGGGAGTCGGGCTATGGGAGTTGTCTCAGTGACAGCAATGAGATGTCTCTTACTAGTTATTTGTACAGTGCCTGGCATAAGGGGGCCCCAATGTCAGATTGAGCCTCATGCTGTTGTAATGTTACTAGTGGGTTGTTTACTATGGGGAGGTATTCCTGAATAGGTATTCCTAATTAACTCCAGGTGTGGACACTATCATTCTGGATTAACTTTAAATTAACAAGGATCAAGATAATTTTGAATAAAGCACTCTGATTCCATAGAATGAGCATCCACACATGGCATTAATCTGGAATAGTCAGTCTGCTTCAAATTCAAATCCTACTTCATTCCAGATTAACATTCATGTCCTAATATTCATAAGTGTGCATCGTTTATTAGGACCCAATCCTGCAGGGTGCTCAGTGCCCTCAACTCCCAAAGCCAATAATAAAACTGAGAACATTGTGCAACTTTCAGATTCAGGCCCAGAGTTCTTATTTCATAAATTCTTCATGTATTTGAATTTCTCCTTTCATTGTGTGCATGCTTTTACATTAGTCAGCAGCATGGTGGTGGCTGGGAAGTGACAGCTTTGCAACAGACAGCTGTGTGCATGTATGCATCTTTGTGGTAATAATGAGAACAGCAGGGTTATATGAATCCCTTTCAGTGCATCCGTGTTACAATGCTTTAAAGTGCTAACATGTTTTATGGAATGCTGCGAGCAAAGCAAAATCACGGCTACTAATAACTTCTGTTAATTCCAGATGTGACAGCCCTTACTGGCCAAACAGAGCTGTTTATCACCATGCACTGCTCACTTGAATTAGCTACTGCTGCTAAAAGCTTACGTAAAAATCTCCCGCATGCTGCCGAATGGCTACATAATGGTGCTTAGTCCTTTTTTCAGGAAGGGAACGTAAAATATCTCCCAAAACAAAACGTATTTTCAGAGTTCTTGGGCAAACCATGCAGGGCCCTCAAGAGTATTCTTTCTTTTTTTGGAGTTGGATATCATCCCTAAAGGATAAGGGAAGATTAGGGCAGAGGGGAAGTGAGTAGCTTAAAAAATGGATGTGAGTTACAACAAAGCTCAGCTACATGTTTTCTCCCCCCTTTTTTTATTTTTGTAAGGGGGAGAAGGAAAGAGGCTTAAGGTTGTGAAATGGGCAGAAGAGGAACAGCATTTATGTTGCGTTATGCTCTCTGCAAATCCCTATCTGCAGAAAGCCTATGAATTCTGTTCACAGCAGGCTAGCCCTCCCTGCTGCTCACACGGGAAACCCTTCCCCCACCTCTCTTGCCACCCCTCTTGAATGGACAGGCACTAGTTATTAGGGATTAGGTGGAACAGAAACATGTAAGATGTTTATAGCCTTTTCCAGATGCAAACTCTCTTTCCAGGCAGCTCAGAGGAAATAGGGTAATTATATGGAATCTCCGACACAGAGCAAGACAGATTGAGCCTATTAGTACACCAAAAAGTCCCAGGCCCACCCCTTAAACTCTCCCCGCCTCCTTCTCTTTCCCTTGCCCTAGTGCTTCCTGTCATTTCAAAGTTTTTTTTTTTTTTTTTGGTGGAGGCAGCTGATGTCTACTAGCTGCTGCCAAACAGTCAGGCCTCTGCAGCTGAAATTACTTGTGATACTTTAGTAGGGCCATGAATCAACTGTGTCCTTTTAAAAAGCAACATCTCTTGGACTTGCTACAATGTGTGCCATGACGTTGTCATTTAGGGGGGCTGATTGGGAATGGTGGGTTATGTGATGGTTCTTAGGGCCAGATTTTTAAAATATATTAAGGTGCCTAAAGATGGAGATAGGTACTTAGGCACTTTAAAAAAATCTCGCTGAGCACCTATCTGCATTGTTATATGCTAAATGGCTTTAAAAATCCCTGTTGATTAGGAGCTAGCCTGACACCACATTTCACAGAGACAGATGATAACAATTTTCAGGCACTCCAGACCGATCTGAAGCAGTGGTTAAGAGATTCCTTGTAGCATTCATTACGAGCCTTTCTCTCAAGTTTTCTCTTTGACTATTTAACTTTTGTGGACAGTTTGTCTTGCTATTTATCATCAGGAGGACATACTCACTGCAATGTTTTATTTTAAAACCATGAAAGGTCCCACTCCTTTTAGAAAGGCATCAAAGGCAGCATTCCCTTGTGGAAGAAATTTTCCAAATGACCGTTCAGTTCAGGAATAAACAAGCAGCAAAAAAGTTCACCAGAGGGCAGCCATCGCAGCTGTAACTAAGCAGAACAGAACTAACCTCAGGCTGGAGAGAAGGCTGACTTTTCAAGCAAATGAACTTGCAATACCTGTGTATCCAAATTGATGTGTCTGCAGTTGCTCCTGATGTGCTGCATCAGTTTGCACATCATGGGTATAATCTTCCAAGATTTACGTACTTTGTTCTTATTAACCCCTTCACTTTTGCCATCCGCTATTATTAGAGTTTCACTTTAAAGAGCCTTCTGAAATGGTTGGAAATTTTCCTACAGAACTCTTTCCTGTCAGACAATGCTGATTCACCAAGTGAAATGTGTCAATTTTGGTGAAATGTTATTTCAAAAGAAAAAACAAAAAGCATTTAGAGGTCAAAATGTTCAGCCTTTTTGGAACAGAACATTTCAGTTTTCTGTTGCATAAGGTTTATGTTATATAATATAAGGTAAAAAAGTCAGAATCAGAATGAAACATTTCTGTTTGATCAAAACAAAACATTTCTCTTTTTATAATTATTTAATTGTGTAGGAAATTTTGAACTTTCTGATTTGGTTCCATTTTGGAATGAAAAAAATGCAAAATTGCAGATTTTTTCCATTCAGCTGGATGTAAAATTATGAAGTATCTAGGCAGTTTTTGGACATCTGTCTTGAGAATGGTACCTGGCACATTGTGTTTTGCACAAAAAAAAAAAAAAAAAAAGAACAAATAGCCTTAGCCAGCAGAAAAATGATTCAGTTTTGGCTATTTCACAATAAACTTCTACCACAACAGAAGTCTACCACTAAATTAGTCATGCCTGAGTTCACAAACCCTCTCTTAAACTTTTCTGTAGTTCCCGTACAAGTGGTGCTAGATAATTGATCATTCATGTAATTTTTTATTGCCCAAAAGTCTAAGGGGCTGAGTTCTGACTAATTTTATGTGTAGTAATGCCAACTCCAAGTATTCAAAAATCACAATTGAGACCTCAAACATTTCTGCAACTGGTTTAGAAAGCATGAAATAGTTTACAAATAATAAATTGGGTCTTTTTATTTGCTCTCTGGCTCTTGAGCCTTTAAGGTTCGTGTTCTTCATCACTTCTCCACCCTATAAGGGCTAGACAGTAATTTTTAAAGAATAGAAACTCAGATTCTCTTGAATCTGACGAAATGGGTCTTTGCCCACTACATGCATCTGACGAAGTGGGTCTTCGTCTACGAAAGCTTATGCTCCAATAAATCTGTTAGTATATAAGGTGCCACAGGACTCCTTGTCACTTTTGCAGATCCAGACTAACACGGCTATCCCTCTGATACTAGATTCTCTTGTAGTAACATTACTCCAGGAGCTGGGGCTTTAAGAAAAATATGAAATAGTGTGAGACCAGCAATAAAGCCATGTGAGATGGCCACACTGTGCTTGTCAGTGATGGGGTGGAAAGAGGATGCAGAGAACCTCATGAGTGATGCACATGAAATATGTGCACTATCAGTCACTACTGGGCATTTTTTCCATCTGCCAGATAGAGAAGGTTGCAAAGTAAATAAACTGTTTCTTTTGTTTTATTGATCTGAAGCACAAACCAAAGCAAAACAGTATTCTAGTGCAGTTTGTTTAAAAAAAAAAAAAAAGCCTCAACAGCTAGTAGTTGTTTAGGTCAAGCTCTATAACCTGGAATAATCAAAATTAAAAATACACGTGTTTGTCATATTGCCAAGTGGATTTCAATATAACCTGTAACGCCTAGATTGTCAGTGCCAAGTGACAATTTTGTCAAGATTAGACTAATCTATTTTATGATCATCATCACCATAGAATCTGAGCACCTGATATCTGACTGACCCCCATTGTCCCCACTTCCTATTTCGTTTCTGAAATGAAAGCCTGTTCAACCCTACCAAGGCAATGCACTTGGAAGTAGGAGCAAACCACACACTCAGAGGACCTTTTTCTCCATTCCTGCTCACCTCTTGTGCAGACATTTACACCAGGGGAACATGTGTCACATGCCACCCCCTCAGAATGGTTTGTCATCAATGAGACTTGAACACAGGGGTCAGCTCCTCACAGCCTCCCTTAGTGAATGGAACCAGCCTTATATCTGATTCTAAGTTAGTATTTCACCTTAGCACTCAGTATCCATACACAATCAGGTGGGAGGCTATATGTTATTAGGGAAGCTACAGCATGCTCTAGCATATTATTGGTTTTGGGGTCACAGATAGGCGCCTATATCTTTAAGATGCTCTATATTTGTTCTCCTGGAATAGGTTAATCTTTTTATTTTAGAGGAAAGATTATTTCTAGGGTAACATGAACACCTACTTTAAGGTTCAGGTAAATCCTGGGGTGGCAGAAAGATGCACTAGATGATCTCCAGCAGTAGGTCTTTTTCTGTCTGAGTTAGGACTGAGACATGAGGGATAATGTATTTTTAAATGATTAAAAGTCGATTTACAGAAAACTGATCTTCAGTATGCATAAAGTGAAATACTAATCATCTTGGAACACATTTTCTTTTCCTACATTTTACCTGTCCACGCTGTTCCTGCTGTGGGGTTGACCCTGTCCTTCGTTCTGCCAGCTATGCAAATATTGATTGCCTGTTTGTTTGCCTCTCCCACAAGCGCGTTGGCACTTTCATCCTCCTTAAAACTCCTCTCTGCCTTTTTCTCCTGCAGAATATTGCCCTCTGCAAATGGCTATTCAGGCAGTGAATTGTGATTGTTGCTACTGATGGGCTATGCAGGGTGCACATGGCTGGTCTATGCTCAAATATCCTGTTATGATTGTTACTCTATCAATCTGCCCATTTGTTTGGTTTTTAAAGTGTAAACTCTCTGAGGCGGGGGCTGTTTACCATATGTTAGTACAGTGCTTGGTACAGTGGGATAACCTGACCTGGTTGAGGTGTCCAGGTGCTGCTGCTCTAGCAGGGCAAAGTAATAATAACAACTTTTTCATACATTACTAAAGAAGGAACAAGCAGTTTTTGTTTATGCATTTATTAATTGATTAGTAAAGTGTTTCTGAGTATTACCTGCTCTTGAGCCAAATCCTGAGCCATTCTGAGCTCCTGTGAACACTTCCAGAGGTTCAACCCTTGTTAATTACTGCTGGGAAGGTGGACTCTGAACACGGAGTTACCCAAATAGTCTGAAAATTGTCCCTTTTCATGAAGTCAAATGATTCCAAATGGCATGCAGAAAAGCACTTGGTATTCCTGCTTTTTGGGAAGGCAAGCACATACCAACCTGGGCTTAGAGGGTCGAGAGTGATTTCCAAATCCCAGGGATCCTTTCAGACAGTCAGTGGCTGAATTTAGACTCTGTCATTAACCTACCGTGTGTGACTCAGCTTTTTTTCAGACTGTCACGCAAACATGATTAAGCAGTGAATGGAGAAGAGGAAGAAGAATTTCAGTTCTCTTTTTCCTCTGTCTGTTCTCAGTTGTGATGCTGCTTTCCCTCCCCTGCCCAGCTGCTTTGCGTTGTGGCGGAATTATTTCTATTGCAATGTATGTGACTAATCTGGAAGAGCGCCTGTTGTTCAGGGACTAGGAAGACATTTCACAAAAGAACAAAAAGACCATCAGAGAGCTGCCAGGACTGATGTCTGGGCAAAGATGAAAAGGGCCAAACTTTACATCTTTGTTAAGTGATGACTAAGCAGAGGACACTGAGGAGAGCACTAAGGCTATGTCTACACAGCAGTGTTATTTCGGAATAACTAACATTATTCCAAAATAACATAGTCCATGTCTGCACACAAGCAGTTATTTTGACATAATGTTGAAATAATGTCGAGCTGGAGGACTGCTTACTCCGACTCCTGTAACCCTCTTTTTACAAGGAGTAAGGAAAGTTGAGGGAACAGTGCTCTATCTTGAAATAACTGCTGTTTAGGCAGCTCCAAAAGTCTAATTAAGCTATTTTGACTTAAGCTACACAATTGACGTAGCTCAAGTTGTGTAGCTTATTTTGATTTTAGCTGTGATGTGTAGATGTGCCCTTAGGTACTAATAATGGGTCAGATGCTCTATTCTTTAGAGCTACATCTACATCTCTATTACTATTCCTTTAGAGGCAGACTGGTGCAGTGACTATAAGTCTGGCACACTGTGTATCCTCGTGCCTCTGCCGAAGCCGGTGTGGGAGTGGGTAATATTTTGCTGGGGTATAAAGTGGCTGGTTGGTGAGGAGCAGTCACTGACTGCGGCATGCTTATCTGACTTGGTCAGCTGGTAGCTGCATGGAGGTTGTTTGTACTCTGTTGGCATGGTCAGAGTTCCAGAAGGTTTGGGCTTGAATTTTCTGCAGATCCTCACCCCTTCACCTCCCCTGAGGTAATCCTCCTACTTGAGCTCTCCATCCTGTGCAGTCCTGGTACTCTGACCTCAGTCCAGCAAATGCAATCAAGACCATAGGCGGGGGAGGTTAATTGGTAGTAATTGGATGAATGAAAACTGGAAAAATATTGGCTAAATATCAGGCAAAACTTAAATTTTATTGTGATTATATTTGCATATCAAAATGTTTGCAGACTGAGTATTATTTGTGGAAGAAATCCATAAATAATTCTCAAGGCAATTCCTATTTAGGAAAAAGGAACATTTGTTAGATCAAGTAATCATTGTGAATTGTTGGCTCAACTCTACAAAACATGCACTAGGCTAGGGAATGCCATACTCCTTCATTAGCCACTTATGGCAGAGATGAACTGAAGTCTCCAGAGGTGAAGGCTAATGCATTCATTAACTCACAGTGCCACCTAGTTCCCTTTCTAAGACATGAGACATTTCTGAGTGGTTGCTTTTTTTGTTCTCATAATTTAAAAGCTGACTCATTTTGACTTTAGTCCACAACTCAGATCATGTGCCTGTGGACATAGCTATATTGCAGAATATATATGTGTGTGTGTTATTTTTATATCTGTATGCAGTTTCAATTTGTCGCTGCTTAAATGACAGAATGGGAGACATCACATCTGGGTAAATCATATACATTTTACCGTTATCATGGGTAGGGTGGGTAGCAATGCCATACTTATGGTTGCTTGGTACATTATAAGAGCCTATTTGCAGTTACTTGTTACTTTGCCAGACTTTAACTGTTTGGGCTGAAATTTTCCATGCTGAGTGTTTGCCTCAGGCCAACTATTTTGTTTGAGAATTCACTCAAAAATGGTCCTGCCACTTCTGAGAATGAGACTAGGCTAAACATGTTATTTTACCATGCTAAAAGAATTCTCACAGCCGTTTCTTTGAGGGGCTCTTGCCACAACATGTTTTGAAGCAGGGTCTTGAAATTTGGCAGGGGGACTGCTCTGGGGTCAAGAATGTTCCTGAAAAATGTTTCACTGTTCCTGAAAAAAATCTGCCCAAATCTGTACAAGTGATAAGCCTTTAACAAATCTCAGCTTGCACTTGCTCAATAGAGACTTGTTAGAGTTTGGCAGCTAAATTATACAATTCAGTGTGCACTCAGTATGCTTCAGCCAAAAGCTTCAGGAACAGAACAGGATTTTCCTTTTGATCACTGCTCCCAGCTGCTGTGGAAAAAACTGGGATAGAGCAGGGAGCTTGTCTCGCTTGTACTCTGAGTGGTTCCTGTCATGGAGAAGGAATAGCCTGGATGCAGAGGAGACAAGAATTCAGCCTGGGGTGTGTGTGAAGGAGTAAATTGGGACAAGGAGCCTCCAGGGCAATGAAGTAAATGATACTGAGAGATGGCCTGTGGGGTGAGAGAGTGAGAGGCTGGGTGGAGACTGGGACTGAGAGCATATCTACACTTCTGGGAAGATTGGGGCTCTGAAGTTCGCTCTTCCAGCATTTGATTTAGCGGGTCTGTTAAGGACCCACCAAATCAAATGCTGAGGGCACCCCTGGCAATCCCAAAACTGTCAGTTTCTCCCGTTGACCTCCTACTGTGGGGCCATCCTAGAAAATCAGTGCAAAGTATGTTGACTCCGGCTACACAATTCATGTAGCTGGAGTTGTGTCTCTTGCATTGATTTTCTCTGCCTGCATAGGCCTGGCCTGGGAGAGATCCGATGAGAAGCTGTGGAGAGGGGGAGAGATAAGGACTGGTTGGGTAAAGAGATTGGAACAAGAAGACTGTGATGAGAGAGAGAGAGACTGGGAGATGGGCTGTAGGCAAGACTGTGCTGAGAGGGGGAGATTAGAACTGGCTGGGAAAGGAGACTGGGATGAGGAGTTGGAGTGGGGGAAGAAACAGGACTGGGATAAGAACAGCCTGTAAGGAACAGGAGGAGAAGGGTTCAGACTTGGAGGTGGGGATTTGGGGCAGGAGGTTTCCAGAGCCTGGAATGGAACCCAGGATTCCTAAGTCTCACTATTTCCTGTCAGCAAATATTTGTGAAACCCACTGGCAGTGTGTGTCCCATCTCCTTCTAGTGCTGGTGCTCACAGAGTGCAGCCAGCTATTACTGTAGTCTGTTATGCCATTAGCTCAAGTGGCAAGGGCCTGGGTAATGAATCTAAAGGTTCACGCCCTGCTGATGAACCACCTGGGTTTCAAAATGATGCCACGTCGTCGACTTTCTGTTTTTTTAAATCTAGTCACCCTCCGCTTCCTGTCTCCCATACCTACATTAAAATAACATTAATCACTTAGGGGTATGTCTACACTACAAAGTTAATTCGAAATAACAGCCGTTAGTTCGAATTAACTTTAATAGGGGCTACACATACAAACCGCTAGTTCGAATTTAAATCCAACTAGCGGAGTGCTTAATTCGAACTAGGTAAACCTCATTCTACGAGGAGTAACGCCTAGTTCGAATTAAGTAGTTCGAATTAAGGGCTGTGTAGCCACTTAATTCGAACTAGTTGGAGGCTAGCCCTTCCCAGGTTGCCCTGGTGGCCACTCTGGGCCAAACCAGGGAAACTCTTCTGCCCACCTCCCGGCCCCGGAGCCCTTAAAGGGGCACGGTCTGGCTACAGTGCTTGTGCCAGTTGCAAGCCTGCCAGCACCCAGCCAGCAGACCCTGCACCTGGCACAGCATGAGCCAGCCACCCGCTGCCACCCAGCCCTCCGCCTCTTCCCAGGACCAGGCTGGCGGCTCACAGAAGCCTGCCCAGGGCCGCAAGAGGCGGGCGCCTGCCTGGTCTAGTGCGGAGATCATGGACCTCATCGAGGTTTGGGGGGAGGCCTCCAACGTCCACAATCTCCGCACTAGGCACAGGAAAGCGGCCGTCTAGGGCAGGATAGCTGCCAGCCTGGCCACCAAAGGCCACATGCGAACCCAGGAGCAGGTTTGCATGACAATCAGTTGGTCCAGTGAGACCCCCGACCCTGAGCTTAGAACATAAGAACATAAGAACGGCCGTACTGGGTCAGACCAAAGGTCCATCTAACCCAGTAGACTGTCTGCCGACAGCGGCCAGCACCAGGTACCCCAGAGGGGATGGACCGAAGACAATGACCAAGCGATTTGTCTCATGCCATCCATCTCCAGCGTTCCACAAACAGAGGCCAGGGACACCATTCCTACCCCCTGGCTAATAGCACTCCATGGACCCAACCTCCATGAATTTATCTAACTTCTCTTTAAACTCTTATAGTTCTAGCCTTCACAGCTTCCTGTGGCAAGGAGTTCCACAGGTTGACTATGCGCTGTGTGAAGAAGAACTTTCTTTTATTAGTTTTAAGCCTGCTACCCATTAATTTCATTTGGTGTCCTCTAGTCCTTATATTATGGGAACTAATGAAGAACTTTTCTTTATTCACCCTCTCCACACCACTCATGATTTTATATACCTATATCATATCCCCCCTCAGTCTCCTCTCTTCTAAGCTGAAAAGTCCCAGTCTCTTTAGCCTCTCTTTATATGGGACCTGTTCCAAACCCCTAATCATTTTAGTTGCCCTTTTCTGAACCCTTTCCAAGGCCAAAATATCTTTTTTGAGGTGAGGAGACCACATCTGTACACAGTATTGAAGATATGGCGTACCATAGTTTTATACTTCCCCTCCTCCTTCTTCCCCTGGCTTCCCCCTTCCAGCTCCCTCCTCCCAGGTTTCCCCCTTCCCTCTTCCACCCTCTCTCTTCCCCTCTCCCACCTCCTTTTCCCAGTCTTCCCAGAGTTTAATCCCCCCCGCCCCAGTTTTGTTAAATAAAGAGAGTTTCTATTTTTGAACACACGTGTCCTTTATTTTTTACATCAGGAAGGGGGGCTGGGGGGTAAGTGGAAGGAGGTGAGGGAGGAATGGGGCATGAGCCCCCAATGGGGAGGACTGAGGTGGCTCTGCGGGCTCCTCGGGGTGGAAGCTATCCTGCAGGGCCTCCTGGATCCTGACAGCCCCCCGATTGACCCCCCCAGATGGCAGCCCGCAAGTGCAGCCGGGCTGATGGCCGAGTGCTGTGATGTGCCGAGTGTGGGCACTCAGGGCACTCCAAGACAGGACTGTTTTGCTGTCCCTCATCGAGTTAGACAAGCAAGCAGGGAACCCTGAGAACTGTCTGTCTGGGGTGGGGGTTGGGTCCCTTTAAGCACAGCCCTCGGCTAGCCTGAGGCAGCAGCTCCACGCTCTAAGTCCTAACCTGATGCCCTGCCGGCACTGGTTCCGGCCAGCCTTAACTTCGGTTCAGGGTCCACTCAATGTGGACGTGCAATTTCGAATTAGCAAAACGCTAATTCGAATTAGTTTTTAGGTCTAGATGCACTAATTCGAATTAGCTTATTTCGAATTAACTAATTCAAATTAAGTAAGTTCGAATTAGTGCTGTAGTGTAGACATAGCCTTACTTAGGAAAGGTCCGAAGTAAGGTGGCCTGTGCAAAAATGGAAGAGCCCATGTGAAAATTAATAATTCCATATTCAGAGTATGTGCATTTAAAATGACTGAGTCTACTGGTGCATTCATCTGTCAACTCTCATACACTTTCAGAAAGAGTTTTGAAAATTAATTTAAAAAATAAAATAATTAAAGAAAAAAGTTTTCTGATCAAGTGTAACTGAATTGAAATCCAAAGTAGTTCACAATTAGTGTACTTAAGTACTGTATTTGGGGGAATCTTTAAAATCCTGGACACCATGTGCCAGAATTATCTATACACTGGAGTTCAGCTCAGCTCAGGAGCTGAGTTGTCTATGTCTTGTCTTTGCTCCTGAAACTGGGGAAACAGGGGTCCACTTTGGACACCTGCTGCCAGGGCCACATTATGACTTTTGTGGGCCCTAGGCACTTTTGCCTTCGTGGGCCCCTCCCACCATAATAATATCAATATTAAAAATTATTTTTGATATAATTTTAAATACTTCAACATTTTATTTTTTTTCTGTTTTAGGCAAAATTTAATAGATTTTCGTGGGCCCTAAAAGTTTCATTTTTTTCTGATGTGAGAAAAAAATTAAAACATTTTCTTCGACCCTAAAAGTTCTTTTTTTTTTCTTCTGATTTTAAAAGAAATTAAAACATTTTCGTGGGTCCCTAAAAGTATCGTGGGCCCTAGGCACTGTGCCTACTGTGCCTAATGGATAAGTCGGCCCTGCCTGCTACAGATTTTTTTCTTTTGACCTTCTCACCCTTAGTTTTCCCTTGAAACAACATGGATTCTTGTGTGCTATTCTTTGCCAGCAAAGAGGCCAGCATATGACATAGGCACGTAGGGCTACTTTCACTGCATTATCACATCTGTTTACTCACAAACACACAGGATTCATCCCGAGTGACATGTTCAGATTTTTAGGGAAGAATGTGAAGTTTTATTGTTATTTATTTTTGTTCTGTGTTGGTACAGCACCTAGCACCAATGGCATTGTGGTCCATGACTGGAGATTTTAGATGCTACCACAATACAAATAATACATAAGAGTAATTGTTATCATTTGATTTAGGATAGTGCTTAGAGAGCCCAACTGGGGTTTGGGCCCCTTTGTGCTGGGTGCTTTAGAGACATTTCCAGTAAGAGTTTACTCTCTTTTACAGACAAAGACTGAGAGGGAAACTGAAACACAAAGAGGTGAAGTGACTTGCTCAAGGTCACACAGCAGGTCAGTGGCAGAATTAGAAACAGAATCCATGTCCCCTGAATCTCAGTCCAGTGCCCTATTTATTAGATCAGTGTTCCCCAAACAGTGGATGTGCCCCGCTAGGGAGGAGCACAGGAATGTGAGTGGGGGGTACGGTGGGACCTGGGCCAGCCCCGACATGGGACTGGGTAGAAGCACCACCCAGCCCCACTCTGCCTTCAGCTCTATTCCAGCCCCCTCTTCCAGTCATAGCCATCACCCCAGCTCCACTCCTAGCCCCTGGCCCCCAGCGGCAGCCCTACTCCCAACTGTGGCTCAGTTCCCAGCCCTTGGCCCCTGCTCTTGGTCTTCAGCTTTGCCTCTGCCCCCAGCCCAGCTGCCACTCTGCTTCTGGCTGGAGAGGGGTGGGCAGTGTGGACACATTCCATTGCTGATGAAGGGGGATGCGAGAGTGTAAGTTTGGGCTCCACTCCATGAAATGGAATGGCCTCTTTAAGATTCAAGATGGGTCCACTATGCCAGTGTTTCTCAACCTTTTTTTTATAAAGTACCCCTTAAAAAAAAGTACCCCCAGTACCTACAGTTTTCAGACACACACAATTTTTTTTTACCATTGCAACACATTTGTTTAAACAACTTAATTGTAGCTGGGCAGGTGATGACATTTTTGGGTGTAAATGGTACAAAAATAATAAAGCACTGTAAAACTGAAAACAAAAATTCAGTTTTCTCCAAATTTCAGTTGTGTTGACGTACCCCCCCGGACTTCTCTCAAGTACCCCTAAGGATACTTGTACCACTGGTTGAGAAACACTGCACCATGCTATAGTCTAAGTTTGTCCTTACAGAATCTGAAAAGATGAGTAGTGTTGCACTCAAATGGAAGTTCAATTCCTTATTGAAATAATGCTTAGGCTATTGGGCAGCTCATCTAGCTAAATTTTTGTGTGTGATGATTTGGTTCTCAAGCAGGAGTGTGGGGACTGCAAAGATGCAAATACAAGAAGACTGGTAGAGCTGGTAATGTATACAAATAATAGTTACTGCAGAGAAAAGCACAACTAGCATGCTACCTTTGCATGCTTTACAATGTGTTTTTACTCATTGTCCTGTAAATTGCTTTCTCTGCCATGTTGCCATGTGACACGATAGCAATAGTGTTCAAAACCTGGCATGTGCTCTGTGTCTGGAAGGAGGTAGAGTGCAGTTACATCCTAAAACAGCTGATCCGTGTTGGTATTGTGAACACACTATAGTCTTTCACTGTTGCACATGTGCTTTGGAATATCCAGGTGCACTGAAACTGCATTCCATTTAGTGCGTGCTCATAGGAATAACAAGCAGCAGTCTCAGAAATGTGGTTTGTCTGTTGGAGAGGTCACAACTGGCCTCAGTAACTTGAATCAAAATATGTCGTGTCAATAATTCAACCATGTGTTTTTTTACATTAACAATTTGAGATCCTTGGCACTGAAATGTTTCATTTACTCGTAGTGATTTAAAGTCCAGTTTACCATGTGGGTCCAAACTTCCTTAACATTTTATAGTGCTTGGATCTGGGCTAATAGTTCAGACTCCTGTGCTGCAGTGCATTGACTCTTCCTCCTTTCTGCGTTATAGCAGCAGGAAGCACATTCTCCAGCAACGCAGTCATTTCATATAAGCTAGTGAAACCTGTTCTCTGGATGAACAACTGACGTGTCATTTGCTGTGTAGCTCTTCACATGAATGTATTGTTTGTTGGGACTGTGTGATCTCATTTCCAGTTTGCCATCCCTATTCCAACTACCCAGAATGACAGCTTCTCAGCTATGAAAACATATGAATCCAGTTCCATCTCTTTTCCTTTGCTTCCTGTAATATTCCAGTGACAGTCACACTTGCATTAGACCTTTGTTTCATTAGCTGTTTCAATTATTTATTGCATAGGTGTGGATGGTGCTTTAAATAAATACCTTTTAACAGACCATTCATTCTTTATCACAGTGCAGTGATTGGATAGTGTTAAGGGTGGAACATATTTGCCAATGCAGGTGGGAGATACCTAAAAGTGTGTCACCAACACTGAGGAAGGTATAGCAGTGCTGAAGATTTTCTTACTCAAACTGACTTACTCTATTCACTTGCTGCTACACAAGGTGTGTTTGGCAGGTTACATTAAGAATTTTAAATGGCCGAATGGCTAAACTGCTGGAGGGTGCATATTGGTGCATTTGCGATTGTCACAGCTTCTGGTTTGGAGGAAGGCGGAAGGGGAAGCTGAGGAACAATCTGAAGAAAACTATAGTACATTGAGTTCACCATCGGTGGTCTGGTGTTGTAGGTAATACAGTGGAATGAGACTCAGGCGAGATGGGTTGAAACCTGCATCTACCACAGACTTCCTGTGTGGCCATGGACATTCCATTTAATCTCTGTGCCTCAATTCTCCATCCACACAAATGGGTATAATAACATACCTTTTCTCCTGTCCTTTGTCTGGTTTATGAGATTGTAAATTCTTTAGGGACTATCCTATTCTGTGAGTTTGTACACCGCTGAGTGCAACTGCTCCACAGTGCCTTTAGGATAGTGGTTTTCAACTGAGGCAGGACATGTCCTTTGTGGTCTCTTCTAATGATGTGATTCTATGTCCACTTCTATAGCAGGGCGTGGCAAGTCTTACATTCCCTGATGAAGCTGCAACACTTGATGGAGACGCAGCTGGCCAATGTGAGACGCCTCATGCCTGGCGTCACAACACCCATTAAACCCATAGGCTGTGTCTACACTGGCACCTTTTTTCGGAAAAGGGATGCTAATGAGACACAGCGCAATGTACAAATCCGGGATTTAAATATCCCCGCGGCATTTGCATGAACATAACTGCGCTTTTTCAGCTGGGGTTTTGCCGAGAAAGCGCCAGTCTCAGACGCAGCGACCTTGCGAAAATAAACCCTTTTCCGCAAGATCTCTTATGCCTACTTGAAAGTAGGAATAAGAGATCTTGTGGAAAAGGGTTTATTTTCCGCAAGATCGCTTCAGACTGGCGCTTTTCTCCGCAAAACCCCGAGCTGGAAAAAAGCGGCAGTTATGTTCATAAATGCCGCTGGGGATATTTAAATCCCCCGCGGATTTGCAATTGCGCTGTGTCTCATTAGCATCCCTTTTCCGAAAAAGGGTGCCAGTGTAGACACAGCCATAGACTTTAAGGCCACCACAATGATCTTGTCTGAACTTCTGTGCATGGAGGCCACAGAACCTTGCCCATCTATTCCTGGGGCAGGCCCAGACCTTGTGGCTGACTTTCTGAAAGATCTCACATCTTGATTTAAAGACTTAAAGTTACTCTGGTTCAAACCATCAAGTGACCTGTGTGCCCTGAGAAACTGAGAAATACTGCCCTGAAAACTGTTGATTTTAAGGTATATGCCTATAAAAGGTTTCCTGCCTATGCACAGTTAGACATCAGTATCAAAGGGCTGATTTACATAAAGTAGAATCCTGTTTATTGGAATCAATGTATTAAAGTTCTCACTTCCATCTAGATTACAATGGAAAGTGCTGTTTTGTCAGGAGGGCCCTCCCAGTTAAAAAAGAATATTATGATGAGGCATGATTAAAGAAGGCTGCGAACCCCTACTCTGGGAGCTATCATAATAATGATGAAGTTGAGGATAGTAATAACAATATAATGCATTTTGAGAGAGGGGGGTTGTTCTTATCGCTCCTTCTCTCCCCATTACATGTATTGATTATATAAAATGTGGCAATTTCCTGCCACATCTTTGGAGACCTTACTGAATTAAGTTTAAGTATCTTTGGGGTCCATTTTATTAAATGAATTATTTATGTATTATTATGGGTTTGGGATTGTATGTAATCTCAGATGTGAAGACTCTGTTGAACAACGGGCCAAACAAGGATGGAATGTTGGAACAAGAAGTGTGAAGTGGTTTTCTGGGAATTACCTAGGGGCAGATGAATATTATGCAAAAACCCAGCCTTTTGAAGTTACACTCTGAAGAATGGGCCATTGTTTGCTGATCACTTGTTACATGAGGCCAGGATCAAAGGCCGAAGAAAAGGAAAGACTGTTCTGATTCTGAATCTGAGACAGTTGTGAACTTGTAACTGTGAGGAAAATCTGGTTGGTATTTTTGAAGGACTTACACCCACCAGAGCCTGAGGTTGGAGTTAGGGGTGATCTCTGGTGAGCTTTTAGCATGTATGTAGGTTCTTTCATTGTTTTTAAGGTGTTTCTCTGTAATGCTTTCACCTTACGAATAAATGTGCTTACTTATAAAGAGCTATGTGGTAACTTATAACTGCTGGCAATTACACTGTTCATAACTGCTGGAGAGAAAGCTAAGTATAGACACTTCCCTTTGAAACAAGTCTGGCTTGCTGGGGAATCTCAGTGTAGACAAGGAAAAAAACCCAGTTCAGGTGGGGGAGAGATGCTGGTCTCTGCTCAAGGGAAGTGATGGCTGAGGAACTGGGAACCTAAAATGGGTACCCTTGAGGGATCATAGAGGGGGTATGGTATGGAGTTGCAGTTGCCCTGAACTATGACTCCAATGTCACCAGAAAACATCCAAGGCCAGTCTTTCCAAATGACTCGAACCCAACTTCTATCACTGCATATTTACATTATGCCCCTAAATACTCCGTATTTGTATGCAGCAGTGTATTGTCAGTTGTGCATCTTAGACATTTGTATGCGTAAGTTATACATGTGCAGATTTACATGTACATTTGCTATGCACACAGCTTTGAAAATCTGGCATGTCATAAATAACAAAGTTGCTCCCACTGGGTTGCCTTTCCCAAGCTGCAGCAGGAGACTGCTGGCCCTTGTTTGCAGCTTCTCCAGTTTCAGCTCGTATATGTCTTCCAGATTTTGTAACTCTAGTAGTTTGGACTGCTAAATAACAGCTGACAATCCAACAGTCCAGCAAGTGGCAGACGGGAGGCACAACTCAGGAAGGACTTGGATGTGCTGTCAGCTCTGGGCATAATCCCTGCAAACACCATTTTGTACTTGGCAGATTAAGAAAGATATAACAAAATGTTCACATCTTTGCTGCTGTCATGTGTCTTCCGTGTGGCATAAGGAGTACAGGAACTAATATATGGTTGAGCTTCTTCAGTGATACGGTGTGTCTCTCTGATTGCTTGGCACATTTGTTATTGCTTCTCTAGTTGTTTTACTGTATATGAAGATAGTCAATGGGTCTAGGTACTTAGAGGACGACAGTAGCATAGATTTCTTAAAACGGATTTTCTGGGAATGGCCTGTACTGAACTTTCTGTAGATCAGCATCGCAAAGTATGCTCACCTTATAGAAATATTATTCCAATGTTTGTACCCTAAAGCAACACACTGGAGAAATATTTGCGTCACATTCTCTTTCAGTGGCTGGTCCAGCCAACTACTGTTACCAGCTAGCGGAGTTGCTCCTCCAGCTCAAGTGACAAAGGCTTGTGCTGCAGTATAGATAATCCCAGATTCAGTCTGTGCTGATGACCATTATAGGGAAGTTGTTCTGCTAGCAGGCATGGTTAGTGGATGCTATTCAACATAACTAAGACACAATGCATGGTAGAATGAATGTCTGTTGCAACTTTACTGCAACCGTAATAGCACACTGCTTCTTCCTGTCTATAATGTAAAACTTAAGCTATTTTAACACGGCTCCCTCGTAGCTCTTTGAAATCATATTTAATGAATGTGTTGTATTGTATTGTTCCTGGAGAATGTCAGATTGATCAGCCTGGAGATATGAAGTCACAGGCAGCAAGAGATTCCGCAGATTGCCTCACCATAATGGCTGATCCTCTATCTTCATTCAGTGCTTAGCCTCTCTGCTGAGCCGGTGAAATATATTCCTGCTCTAATGATATTTAGCACTTTGATCAAAAGCCAATTCATGTAATTGGAAAGACTTCCATTGACTTTAATGGGTTTTGGATCCGGTCCCTATAGTGCTTTCGTCTATTACAAACTATAAAACCCATATTTTTATCCTTCTTTTTATATAGAAACTCTGTTGACTTCAGGGAGGGCGTGGGGTGCACAGATAATACAGTACTGGGCTCTGTGTACATAAAGTGCTACTGTAATACAACCACCTCTGGTTGTCATCCAACATCCATAGTTCACAATAGCAAGGGGAAAAGAGGTTTTTTTTAAAAAAAACAGTCTTTGTCATATTTTAAAATGTTTACTAATGTCACCATTCCATACCACAAAATTTGTTGCAAAATCCACCCTAACTCAAGTTCATGCTCCAGAATTTAAGCTTCATTGCAATACAAATATTATTTCTCACTCTTGTGGTTATGCAGAAAACCTTAAAAACACAAACCTAGTGTAAACTGATGCACTGTTGTCTTCCTGTGTCTGCAGACATCCGGGGACAGTAGCTTGCAGAGGTGCGCAATAATTCATATAAGTTGGGATGTTAGCTCTAAAATTAAAACATGATGGGTCTGAGTCTCTTTAATACTAATGTCTGTATCACTCTAGTGTAAAGAGGCCTGAAAGGCATTTGGTCCTATTATACTGCTTGAATTGTGTAGATATAACCTTAATGTAAGTGAGAATCAGGCCCAGCAATTCAGTGTCAGCACTGACTATCACATTGCTGCTAATTTTGCTAGACACATCCTGCTAAAATGCTTACCTTGCAATCTTCCCAGGCCTCCTCCAAGCTTTTCTGGTTGCAAAAAACCCAACTGTCTCCTCCCTGGATGCCAAATTTCCTGCTTTCCCCCTCCAGCTTCCAAAGGCCATAGAAGCTGATGGAAAGACTCCCATTGACTTCAGTAAGTTTTGTACCAGTACCTAATTTTTTATTCCATTAAAGTCCAAAACAAAAATTCTTTCAGAAGAGAGATTTAACTACACAAGAGCAGTATTTGAGATGGATAAATGTGACAAAATTATGCCATCACTGAACCATGGAAGTTTGAGTAGCCCCCAATATCTTTCATGATAGGAGGGTAATACTAAAGGAAAACACATCTTGTAGTTCTGCTGACAATTTCCAGCATAGCTACAGCTGCAGCAGTGTTCCTTTTTAATATTAGAACAGTCATAACTGTTCTTTTTAATCAATAGTTTCAGTGTACATGCACACTATTTGCAAAGGAGCTGTGCTCTCTTTTCTAGTTTCAGTGTTGATTCTGGCTGTATCTACCCTCAATTGATGAACCTCTGACAGTCCCCCAAATGCTGTAACCCAATAGTTGCTACATATATTCATGGCACCCAAATAATAAAATCATAGGACTGGAAGGGAACTTGAGTGGTCATCTAGTCTAGTCCCCTGCCCTCATTGCAGAACTAATTATGATTCCAGACCATCCTTGACAGTTGTTTGTCTAACTTGCTCTTAAAAATCTCCAGTTATGGAGATTACACAGCCTGACTAGGTAATTGGTTCCAGTGCTTAAACACTCCAGTGCATCATTGACAATCCACAACCTATCCTGGAAAATGATCCCTTATTCTCACAGACCTTGAGAGATAGGCCAGTCCTCGCCTACAGACAGCCCTCCAACCTGAAGCAAATACATACCCAGCAGACACACACCAAACCACAGAAACCCTAACCCAGGAACCTACCCCTACAAAAAATCCCGTTGCCAGCTCTGTCCATATATCCATAAAAGTGACACCAACACAGGACCTAACCACATAAACTACAACGTCAGGGGCTCATCCACCTGCACATCTACTAACGTGATATATGCAGTGAAGTGCCAACAATACCCCTCTGCCATGTATATTGGCTAAACAAGACAATTTCTGCAGCAAAGGATAAATAGACATAACTCAGACATCAAGAAGGGTAACATACAAAAACTGGTAGGACTCTCAGTAAGGGTTTTAAAAGTAGCCATGAATCTACAAAAAAGAAAACAAAAGAAACTACAAGGAGAAACAGCAGAGCTGCAATTTATTTGCAAATTTAACACAATCAAATTAGGACTGAATAAGGATTTAGAATGGTTATCTCACTACGAAGGCAATTTTCCCTCTTTTGGTATTCACACCTTGCAGATACAGTCTAAATGAGACTTGTCTCTTTGTAATTCTGACAGGACTGATACAATCTTTAAAGTACAGGTTGGACTTCCGTGGTCCAGCACACTTAGGACCTGGGGAGGTCAATGGCCCTTCTGCTGATGGACTCCGGGGCTCTCCCGGGGTCCATCGGCAGACCCATCTGGGTTCCCCTCGGGGCTCCGTGCCCTAACCCAGCTTCAGTGATGGCCGGGCCACTGGTTTGCTCCCCTCCTGGCCACCGGCCCAGCTGCAGGCCCCTGTGGGGCTGCACTGCCAGTCTGGCCATTGCTGCTGGACTCTGGTGGGCTTGATGCCTCAGATCCAGCACTGGCTGCTGGACTCCATGTTTCTAGCAGGACTGAAATTCTGGCTCTGGCTCCGGCCCCAGCTGTTGGGCTCCATGACCCTGGCGGGGCTGAAATGATGGGTCTTGCCTCGGGCTCAGCCACCAGCCTTTGTACCCACAGAGGAGCTGTAATGCCGGGGCCAGAGCCACCCGTCTGATTCCATGCCCCAGCGGGACTGATGCCAAGTCTGGCCTTGGCCCTGGCCACCATGCCCCAGGCCGGGCTGAGCAGCCAATTCAACCCTGGCTAAATGGACCATGCTGCTGTCCCTGCCCCCGGCTGCTGGGCTCCCTGCCCCTGGGCTGGATCCACTGCCAGACCTGATGCCAGGCTCTCAGCTCCTCTCCCGGCTGCTGGACTCCTTGTCCCACTCCCAGCCAGGGACTCTCTGATCCAGGGGCTCTCTGGTCCAGCAACATCCGTGGTCCAGTAGGACCACAGATGTTGCTGGACCAGAGTCCCAGACCAGAGAGGTTCAACCTGTGTTATTTTTAGAAGAAAACCCAAGAGCAAGCCTAAAAATGCTAATGTTTGAGGGTTTGATCCAGTGTTCACTGAAGTCAGTGGAAGTCTTTGCATTGGTTTTATTTACCATTAGAGTAGGCCTTCAAAGAGGATTTTTTTCTGGCTTCTCCTTTTACTATTACTGCTAGGAATCTTATCTTCCAGTTTCATTGGTTTGATTGCTACCTCTTTGGAGCAGAGACCTTGTCTTTGTACATGTTTGTACAGCACCAGGAACAACGTATAGTGATCTCAACAGGGGTTTTTGGGTGCTACCAGAGTACACATAGAAAACAGAATTTAAATATACCAGGAATTGCCTACACTTCTCAATGAGGCAATATATTCTATATGCATAGGAAGGCGGAACTAGCAGGACTCACAAGTGACAGAATAATAATCACAATGATTACTGTTTGGCACATGATACTCAAACATTATCAGGCTAGGCAAGCAGTGTCTCCACTGTGGTCTCTGACTCATAATTTAAATATGCCAGAAGCACACGAGGAGGTTGGGTTTGTTCCTGAAGCAGTGAGGAAAAACAAGGTTTTAATTCATCACGGAATACATGGGCATAATTTGTGGCTGTTTTATTGTTCTGCTTTTCTTTGCGGGACTAGGAATCACCAGTATGCAGGAAATGGCATCAAATTTAAACCATTTTTAAAAAGTCCAGCCCTGACTCTGATTTTAGCTAACAAAGGTTTAATAGTGGTGAAATTCTGTTCATTTCAATGACGTTATTTCTGATCTACACTCATAAAAGTGAGATCAGAATCAGGCACCCTGCGGTTTGTTCATGGCATCTACACCTTTAATTTATTAGCTTGAGCAGGATATAAAATGCCATGAGCTAATGGTCCAGATTCACTGGTATGCTCTTTATCGCTTTGACACAAAACCCATTTTTCCTGGTGGAATGTGTTTGCAAATCTGACCAAATAAATGAAAATCCTTGTCTACATTAGAGAGTTGTCCTACTTTACCAGTGAAACAGCATAAATCCCTCTTCCTCATTATGGATGCAATCATACCAGTATAAAAGTGCTGTCACTAGTATAGCTTATTCTTGTATGGGAGGTGGAATAACTATTGTGGTACCTGTTATAAATATAACACTAGGCATTGCACTGGTATGACTATGGCCAAGTCTAAATTTAAAATGCTACAGGGATGCCACTGTAGTGCTTCAATACAGACACTTAAAACAGTCATGGGTGTGGTTTTCCTATGTCTCTAAGGCCATGTCTATACTACAAACTTTGGCTGACATAAGTTAAATCAGCATAAAGCTGCTGCAGTTATCACTTATGTGTGCGCATGCTTGGCTCCTTGCATTGGTGCTCCTTGTACTCAGCAGGAGTGCTTGTGTTGTTAAACAGTGCAGTGCACCAAGGATAGATATTGCAATATGCACCTGCCGCTGTCCAGCACATCTTTTGGGAAATTTTGGCAATGCACGATGGGGCAGAAATGAGTCACACAGATATGACTGGGAGCAAGGAATCAACTTACCAGCATGCAGCTTTCTCCATCCAATAATGTCATCTAAGGCCCATAATTTTCATGCCTTTTTAAAAAAAAAAAAATCTCATGAACCCACATTGCCCTTCTCACTGTCCAGCATTTCTGACAGACGCACAGAGTCGTCACAGCTCTGCCTATTGTTGTTAAGTATTGCAAGCCCAGGATGCACATTCCTCTGGTATCTGCAGAGCTTTAAGAAGAATCGAATGAGTGGGAGACATGACAATTCTTTGGAGAACATATTGCTGTGGGATGTAGCGAGAACCAGTTGAAGGTTGGTGGTGGCGTTCACAGAGCAGCAGCAGATGATGGAGAAATGCTTCTGGGCCTGAGAAATGACACTGCGTTTTGGGATTGCATTGTAATGCAGGCTTGGGATGATGAGCAGTAGTTGCAGAACTTTTGGATGTGCAAGGGGGTGTTTTTGGAGCTGTATGCCGAGCTCACCCCACCCCTCCAGCAAGAGACACCGGAATGAGAGTTTCACTGGCCGTGGAGAAGCAAGTGGCAATTGCACTGTCGAAACCTGCAACTTCAGATTGCTGCCAGGCAGTGGGAAATCATGTTGGAGTTGAGAAATCCTCTGTGGGGGCCAGTGTCATGCAAGTGTGCAGGGCTATTAATCGTCTCCTCAATACTGGCATAATTTTCCACAGGCAGTGGGGATTTTAGCTATTTGCAGGCACAGAGAGCAGATGCTGGTGTCCTGAAGCCTTCTCATGCTTACAGACTGCATACTGGGGTGATGCCTGCTGAAGTTATCACTGACTGGCGTGGGAAAGTGTCCTGCCGCAGAGTAAGAAATAAGGCTGCCAGGCCTAGAATCCTTCAGGAAAGGATTGCAGGCTAACTGCATGAAAGTTTCATTGAGACCTCAGGAGGACTCCAGGGACATCCCTATGCACAGAAAGAAACTGCACCTCAGAACCCCCACACCTGCTACCTAATTCTCCAGAAGAATTAAAAGCAGATAACAACTCTACCTCTCTTTGTTGCACTGCTGCCTCTTCTAATATGAGTAAATTATTGTCGATAGCTGTGTCCTGTTAAGTTAGGGGCGCCATCAGTACTGTAATGGGAAAATACAGTTGCACATTTACCAGAGATTGTTTCCTCCTTGTCGGGCGCACCCTTGCTTGACTGCCAGGACAGACTAGACTCTATTGGAGTTTGTGGCATAGCTGAAGCTGCCGGTTGAATGTCCCCCCTTCTCTTCCACTTTCTTGTCCTTGTTGTTCATGCCTGGGGCCTGTGACTCAGGCTCCTTTGAGGTATCCTCCGTATTGTACAGGGTGCTGGCGAAGTAGCTGCTGAGTGTGGCATGCAGTTCTTTATAAAAGAGACCAGCCCTGCATCTCAGCACTAGATTGATGGTTCACCTCCCTGACCCTCTGTTATGCCTGCCACCATTCCTTTGCTTTTGTATGGCACTGCTGCTGATCCCTGTTGTCCTCTTCTCCTGCATTCCCCATGCAATTTGCTAATAGATGTCCCTGTTTCTGTAGATGGTCTATAGCTGTGTCTGCCCAGCCTCTTCTCCTCACAGGCCCCGGAGATCCAATGTCTCTGGCTTACTCCAACCCATCTGGAGCATGTAGCCATCACGGTTAATTGAGCAATTGCACACCACAAGGGAGAGCTGCTAGATGAGCTCCCAAGACAGACAATCAAGAAAAGGCATGGGTGGCAGGTATCATAGGCTGGGGGAGCATGAGCCTCCCCAAACAACCAGGTGTGGCCCTGCCCACACTCCACCCTTGGTCCCCCTCCTGCTTCCCGCTTTCTGGGCTAGTGCTGTCCCTCCCAGGACTTTGTAGCTCAGCTGGAGCCAGGCCTCCTGGTGCTCTGGGGCCAGAGGGACTGGGACTATGCTGCCTGACCTTCCAGGGCTACAGGCAGTGAGGGGAGGCTGGGACCAGGCTGCCCAGTCTCCCAGCATCCTGAGGGGGGAATAGGGCTGGTAGTCCCACAGTGGTGTGGAGGGTTGGGGGCATGAGTCCGTGGCCAGCAGCCATAGTGAGGGCTGGGATCTGGCAGGTGCAGAAGGGATGGAGTTTCAGGTGGAATAGGTGGGGTTGGGAGTTTAGCCTTCCCAAGCCAGTGGTTCACCCACCGCCCATGAGAAAAGGCATTTCAAAAATTAATGGGAGGAAGTGTCTTCTGATCTCTGTGCCCCTGGGGCAGTGGTGTTCATAACTGTGTCAAGAGCTGTCAGTGTTGGGCAATGTAGGACAGCTGCTTGAGGAGTGTTAGGGTCAAGATAAATAACAGAGTGTCTACACTCATGCTGTGTTGGCCGGCTTTAGGGTTGGGCAGCCTGAGCCCTGGTTCAGGGCTCAGTAGGCAGGGCTTATTTCATGGAGCTTGGGCTTCCCCTTGCTGGCTGTGGCTGGATTCTTCTCTTTTCGAGCCTCTCCCCTGCTCTGGGGCGGGAGCTTCTCTTTAACCCCACCATTTGACTAGGGAGATAATCGTTTGCAACCACTGTTCTATATTTGCAACAAACCTTGTTCAAAATGTGGCATGTAAGGTATCTATGAAAAGGTTATGATTTGCTGAATATGATTATGCTATTTGTATGATTATGCTATTGTACAAAAATGAATCATTTTTGTATGGGAAATTACAGTTATTGGCTCTGTACCTGTATTTCAAATGTTTGCTCCTGGGGTAACGCCCACAAGGTAGTTAGCCAGCACCTCTTGAAGGGACTATTAATTAAGTGGCTCATCAAGGGATGCTTAACTCACAGTGGATCATAGGAGATGCTCATCTGTGTTGAATTGACTTTCCTGTGGACATTCTATATGAAGCTTTGGTAATGGCCCTGAGGTGATTGGGGCATACAGGAGGAGCTCAGGAAGCCCACGGGATCCAGGGGTGATGGTGGGAGGGAAGGCACCAAAATATTAGTTTGCCAGAGCACCATTTTCACTAAGGCTTTGTGTGGATTTGGCTGCAGGTATTAAATCATAACTGTAGTGTATTTTACTGGTTATCAGCACTTAACAGCGCAGTGGTTAGGGTGCTAGCCTGGGACTTAAGAGAGCAAGATTCAATTTCCTGCTTTGCTGAAGGCTGCCTGTGTGACCTTGGGCAAGTCACTTAGTCTTGCTTATCCCATCTGTAAAATGGAGATAAAATAGTGCTTTGCCACCTGACACAGGGTGTTGTGAGGAAAAATACATGAAAAATTGTGAAGCGCTTAGATACGACTGTAATGGGGGTGTATAAGTACCTTAGGTATATGAGGAGCTTTCCTAGTAATTATTTTCGGTTGCATGCTTACTTGACATTTCTGTATGGGAAGACGATGGGTTTTGGCTCTACTGAAGAATAACTACTGAAGAATAACTGAATAATGGTTCTCTTTAGATTTTAAACTGAGCTTTTTGAAGCTTTTTTCCCCAGACATATACAGAATGCAAGAGTCTGGTAAGATCAAGATGTATTTTTATGCAGTGCATCATTTTGTAAACACTGTAAAATTCTAACTAAATGTAAAAACAAACTAAAAAAGACAGGCCCTTTAAGGCAGGCCTCTTTTAAAACTTGTTCAGAAAACAGTATTGGAAAAAAAAAAGGTGCAGACTGGCCCTTAAAAAGTTGCACACTTCATTAGAGGTCTCTGTGTGTGTGTGTACGTTTGAACAAAAGGACTGCAAACTCTGGAACCTCTGCTAACTTGCTAATACGTCTTATTCTGGCTAATTTGAAGTTTGTCACACTTCTGGGCAGCAAAAGTGCAAATAAGTGGGCAGATGTGATTAAGTGCCAAATATTTAAACACATCATGACAATCCAGGCCACCCACACTTTTATGTAAATACAGCTTCTGCAGAGTCTCTTTAGTCTGGACTGAAGCACAGACAAGTAAGTCACTTTAACATAATTCTTGGTCAAACAGTTCTATATAAATCTGCAGCCAAGATGAATATTTGGGGCCAAATTTAGGCCTCACTTACACCCATATTTTCCAGTGGATTTACGTAGGTGTAACATAGGGCATAATTGTCTCTTGATCAGATTTTTGAAAGCTCAATAAAAACAACTGTGCATGTACATTTGAGCATGGAACATATCTGGATTCAATTAGTTCCCTCATACTTGACAAAGGTTTTGACTGATCTTTTTTTTCTCTTTTTCCGCTTTTATTTTCTGTGCATTTTAAAAACAGGTTTTCTAAAGGCCAGCAAAAGAAATACACAAGCAAGGATTATAGCCCCATAAAAGGTCAAAGGAAAACCCTTTCCTTTTCCTGCCACAGAATGTTCATCTGCTGCAAAGCAAACTATTAAACCTGGGAGTCTCTTGGATTGCAAAACCACAGGAGCTGTCCAATCTTAGTTTGAGGTATTTTGCAATTGAGGGATTTTTCTGATGTGGCCAAAAGATGATAATCTGTAACTAGTGTGAAAGGTGGCTTATTCTTTCCTCTTTGAAGGGCTGTGTGTGTTTATGATGACCTATTTGGGAATATGTGTGGTGGTTGTAGGGGAATAAATTGTTAAATGTGGTATTATTGACCCATACTCCTGCTGTTTCATCTTGGAAACCCTAACATATAACCCTGCTCCAGTTATTCAGATGTGGGTCATACACATACCATGCTACCACATGCACTGATACATGCTAACTTCTGTGTCTGGCAGGTTCCAGCACAAGCTGGGAAATAAATTTAGAGAATGGAAGAGCATCAGTGATGGCAGAAGGATTATTCATCCAGGGTTTACTCCCAAACTGGAAAGTCCACCTTGGGGAGGTTGAAGCGACACAAAGCAGCAATAAGTCCTCTTTTGCACCAAAGGGGCTTGCAGGGAGCCAGGCCATCTCCAAAAGAAGATGGGGATGACTAGAATCCAGACTACCCAGGGATGTGCTAACATGGTGCTTCAGCAGCCTCTGTCTGCTGGACAATTGTGCAACATCTGTAGTGTAAATGGGACCGAAACATTTTTAACTGGTGTGATGGGAAAAAAGCAGGATTCTGATGTATAAGAATGCTGCAACTGCAACTTTCAATACTTCATTAGTGTTTTTTTAACCCCTTAAAAATAAAAACAGGTTAATCTAGCCAGGGTTTTGTGTAGTGAAGTTGGGCCTTTGAGCTTAGGTGAAGGATCAGTATTTTTTAATTTCAGCCCAGTAGGTTCATCCATCCTGCACTGGCTAGCCAGGCATGTGACATCATTAGGGGCTACGTCTAGACTACATCCCTTTTCTGGTAAATGTCGCGAGAACCACAGGTCCGATGATGCATACCCAAGGGGGGAAGGACAGAACCAGGTGGACAGTTTTAGCAAATAAAGGATATTTATTTATGACAGTGATGAATTTATAGTA
Source organism: Rafetus swinhoei (assembly GCA_019425775.1). Taxonomy (NCBI): domain Eukaryota; kingdom Metazoa; phylum Chordata; order Testudines; family Trionychidae; genus Rafetus; species Rafetus swinhoei. The sequence goes on from CM033424.1 coordinate 114,177,777, forward strand.
TTTATTCTAAGATTTTTAATAGACTGTGTTAATAATGAATTTACAGTATTTATTATATTTATTCTATGATTTCTAGTTAAACGTGTCAGAGATATAAGGATGGGAATGGCAAGGGGAATAGTCTGTATTCTAAAGATATCCAGCTACACTAATTAAATAACAGTGATAACTACAAACTCTATGTACTACCCAAAACAACTGCAACACTAAGCTTATACAACAAAGAAAATCAAATCATACATACCAACTTACACAGCACACGGAACATTTCAAAGATATCGGTTCGGTTGCGAAGGCCTTGGTTACGCCCGAGAGTCGGGGGAGGTGGCTGGTCGGTTGATCAGGCCGGCAGCGCTTTGAAGTATACGGGAAGGCACACACACGGTGGTACGTGTGTTGCGAAGACCTCCTCGAGCGAACTGTGCGATGGGTATTTATCCCCAAATCTGTACATCGCTTTCCCGCGCTTGCATATTACCATATATGGCCCAATGGTCACCAAGTGTGCGGTCTGTGTCCCAGGGGTTGGGCAGAAACTGTGCAGGTTTCATGCAACCAGGTAAGCCCCGCAGTTCTCACGCCAAGGTGACGGGTGGGAGAGTCTGAGGCTATTTTCCCCTTTTCACACCTTCCCTTTTTCTAAAGGCAATGGTATGCAGGAAGGTTGTGGCCGGTTTCTCCCAAGGAGTACTGCAGCCCACTATAGCAAGAGTGGCCTGGCCAAACTTTTTACTGGGGGAGCAGTTTTATTTTTCTAGCAGTAAAGGGATGTAAATTAGGCATGTCGATATTGCAAATGAAGCAGGGATTTGAATTTCCTGCACTTCATTTGCATAATGGCGACCACCGCTTTTTTTCGAAATGGGGCTTTTTCGAAAAACCCTGGCAGTTTAGACGGGGCATTTTCGACAGAAATGCCCCCATTTCAAAAGATCCTGTACTCCTTATTTACATGCCTTATTTACATCCCTTTACTGAAAAAGGGATGTAGTCTAGACGTCGCCCTAATGATGTCACATGCCTGGTTAGCCAATGCAGGATGGATGAACCTACTGGGTTGAAATTAAAAAATACTGATCCTTCACCTAAGCTCAAAGTCCCAACTTCATTTTTTGAGGAGTGCAGGATCTTTCGAAATGGGGCATTTCTGTCGAAAATGCCCCCTCTAAACTGCCGGGGGGTTTTCGAAAAAGCCCCATTTAGAAAAAAAGCGGCAGCCGCCATTACACAAATGAAGTGCGGGAAATTCAAATCCCAGCTTCATTTGCAATATTGACGTGTCTAATTTATACTCCTTTACTGAAAAAGGAATGTACTCTAGACATGGCCTAGGGTGACCAACACCTATAGTCTGATTAACATGTTCCATGATACACTATGTGCAGTCTTACTGAGAAGCTCTACTATTGCTGTAGTTAGCAGGGGGCCTTTGAAATTCAGCAGGGGGAATAACCTTAGGCTAGACAAGGGCCTTTTCTTTGTCCCATGACAAGTATCACAACCTTAACCCTGCTCTGTAGTGACACCCTGAAGGGGTGTGTGTGTGTGTGTGGGGGGGGGGAACAGTATCAAAGAAAAATCTAATGTGTCTTTAATAATTAGCTGATCTAATTGAAGACAACAAACACTAAACTGCTTTAAACACAATAGTATGGTTGTGTGTCACTGCAGAGCAGATTGAAGGTGGTTTGAGGACCTTGACTGTGCATTTCTGTATCTCAAGGTATGTAGGATTTAGTAGAGACAGAATGTCTTTTCCCCCAAAGAGTGTTTAATTTAAACAGACAGTACAGACAAAAGGTGAAAGGGTTCAGTGTGCATACAAACAGAAAGATGACTAATAGAAGGCAAATTTTATGACCGCTTCCTGAATTTATGGGTGTATGAGAAGGGGTATTTCCTTGTTATTTACACACACTTTCAACAAATACATATTTTAATTAAAATATAATTTACATATTTATTTGTCAGGGAGGAAAGTTTTGCAGAGTCATAGACCCAAATTTAGCTTTCTTAAGCATGTGAATGCAGTTGCTACAGTGAAGTCAGTGGGCCATTGCAGATTTACACCAGTGCAGCGGATAACAGATTTTGGCCCATAGAGTCTAGAGACGGATTATTCCTATTCAACAGTAGTGATTGGCTCCATACAGTTAGGCAGGGAGGGGATTAATTGCATGCAATGAACACCAGACACAAGGCCTGTCTAATCCCAGAGATGCTGCTGCTCAGTCCAAGAAAGAGTATTAATAGAAAGGGGTGATAGAACAGGGAGCTCTCAGGAAGGAGCATTGCACTGTTCATTTTTATGGCAAACAAAAATCACAGAGTTGGTTACTTCTAACACCGAACAAGGAACTTTATTAGAATATGGAAAACAGTATTAGCTGTAGCTGCCGTGCCTTGGCTTCAGCCTTCCCCAGCTCCCTCTAGCCTGGCTTCTTGCATATTTAAAAATACAGTTCGCATGCTCTCATACACACATTTTCTCTCTTTCTTTCCCGCAATTTATGTCCTGCCCTGGGTAAAGTGAAGTTGTCTTTGTTTGTGAAGTTGTCTGTTTTTGGCAATTGATTCTCCCAGGGGCTGATGAAAGCTCCGCCCTCCTTTTTCTCTCTCGCTGTTGGCCCAAGTAGAGCAGCTCTTTACAGACAGTTATGTTGCATTAAAGCAGCAGGATGCCTTATTTTGATCTCATTTTGGCACTTGTTTTCCCTTTTTGCTTGGTGCAGACTACTACCACCCTGCATCCCTTTTGTAAAGTCACGTAGAGTACATCTACACTGCAGCGCTATTTCGGGATGCTTCCGGTATCCTGAAATAGCTATTCCACGTTTTTGAAGCAAGCCTGTTATTTTGAAACATGATGGGCTTGCTATTCCGACGTCCCTGTAAACCTCGTTCCACAAGGATTAAGGGACGTTTTGGAATAGAGGTTTATTTTGAAATTTGGCACTGAGTAGACAAATTTACAAAATAAGTTATTTTGAAATTAACTCGAAATAAGCTATGCAATTTGCATAGCTCAAATTGAGTAGCTTTTTTCGAGCTAAGGGTGCAATGTAGATTCATCTCCCTCCCCATTGCAGGATTGTTGCCTGCTTCATAATTAGGGTCTGGTCCAAACCGCACAGAACTCAGTGGGGATGCATCTACGCAGCACCCTAAATTTGAAAAAAGCTACTCAATTTGTGCTATTTAAATTGCATATCTTGTTTCGATTCTATTTCAAAATAGCTTATTTTGAAATTTGGCGCGTCTACACAAAGCCAAATTTTGAAATAACACACTATTTTGAGACATCCCTTAACCCTCGTGGAATGAGGGTTACAGGGATGCCAAATTAGTGCGCCCGTTATTCAAAAAATATTTCGACATAACAGGTGGCTTGTTAAGACACAGGGTAGCTGCGCAGTGTTAATATACACAGGGAGACATTCCACTGACTTCAGTGGGCTTTGGATCAGGCCCTTCTAGTACTTGCAGTTTTATCCACTCCGGCTTATATGTGCCAAGTGATGAGGCTTCCAGGACTTTCCTTGGGAGATGATTTCAGATGCTAATACATCTCTGTCGTGAAGCTTTTCCTGCTCTTCTGCCTGAGTTTCCACTCATAAAATGTCATCCCTTAATTTGTACTTATTATTTCCTTTATGTGCATTACTCTTTTTTTTGCCTATGCTAAATAATCCTGTTCTCTCTTTATGTGTACATCCTTCAAATATTTGTAGACTGTTGTGTCTTTCCTTCCTCTAGGAGTTGCTTAACCAAACGGGGCATACTATTTAATTGTTCTAATCTCACCTTGTAAACACCCCTTAGCCATTTTTGTTGTTCATCTCTTTACTCCTTGCCATTGCTGTTGTGTGTTTTGGATGATTGTACTCAGAGACGTAAGTTTGCTTACTTTTCCAGATGAGTCTTGTTTTGTTTCTAGACCATTTTCTTCTGATTTTTCAAGATCCTATTTTAAAATTCTGTTATTTCTTTACCCTGACTGGTGATCAGTTCCTCACAATTAAGTGTCACTTTCAAACTTGGCTGTTTAGGAACTAAGAGTGATATCTGCTGCTCCCCAAGAGTAGAGTGCCATTGACGCTGAAAGGAGTACGAGACTGCCTCACTGTACTGTATTAAATATATGATTGGACTCCTTGCAGACCCTTGAGAACTGCAAAGTGTAATATGTGAAGACAAAGCAGCAAACATAAGCTTAACTTTGTGTCTGTTCTGAGCTCCTCAATTTGTCTTTGAGTTGTGGGCAGCGTTTTTACTTGCACTTTGATGTAGGAGATGCCCTCACCTGCCATAAAAAATCAAGACTGCAGCTAAATGCCAGCAGACAGATTCCCATGACAACTTTTGGATGAGAATGGATGACTTCCTGCAGCAGGAAGACCCGCTGAGTTTTGGGGTCTCTCTGTCATGGGAACTCAGAGACGGGCCATTTGGAGGAGGGGGCAGGGTGATATTGGGAAACACACCAAAGAGACAATCCATGTTTCTTAGGTTCTTGTCTGCAGACCTGCAAGAGAAAAAGTGTTCCAGCATTAATAATTGCACTAACTGTGTTACTTCCTTAAGGGGTGACTGGTGAAGGAGGAATGTGGGGTGGGGGAGGGGGAGGGAGAGTCCACCGGCTACGTAACACCTCTCCAGTCTGGGGAAGGGCTGGGACAGCTGCCTCCTTCTGCCCCAGGCTCAGCCCATCCTCTGCTCTCTCCCTTCCTCTTCCCAGTCCTTGCTCTGCCCCCACCTGACCTTTTCTCCCACCCCCATCACAGGTGATGCAGCCTGGGGTGGGGGGGACTAGCTGGGCTAGGGGATCCAGCACCAGCAATGAGGGTCTACTCCCCCACTCTCTGGCAGTGGTGGGGGAATTTGAGCAAAGTGCCCCAGTTCACTCTGCTTCCCCGGCTCTCACCTTCATTTTGCCGATTCCCACTGTGGGGGTTAGGGGGCAGTGCTGCCCCCACCCCTGAGCAGCAGCCAGAAGAGCAGAGCAAGCTGTGGCCATGTTGCTCTGCTCCCCCCGACACTGCTGTTGAGTTCAGGGGGGGTTGTATCCCTGCTGTGGGTGCTGCACACTAGTTCTCTCTGCTGCTAGCCGGCCCCTTGCCCCTTCCACCCCTGGCATTTGAGGGGGCACATGCTCTCCCATGTCCCTATGGATTTTCCCTGCTTCCTTTCCAAAGAGGAAATGAGAAGGGTGTCAATTTAGGTTACCATTTTAGACATAGTGGAACTAAAATAGCAGGCTGTAACCCATACCACTGTCATGGTAACCGATTTTGTATTATATACAACTAACAAATAGTTTTGCCTTTAAATAATTCCACTGTGGAGAAGAGGTACTGAAATGAGCTCTAGGAGAAAACCAAGTAAAGAGGGAGGTGGCGATATTGAGGTTACCCATGCTTTAATACGGGGTCTTTTCAAAGAGCGAGGCAGAACAGAGAGTGACTGCCAAGATTGACAGGATGTACTGGCAAACAGCTTCCTTAAACAAATATTGTCACTCTTGTGGATTGTGGGATGGACTTTCAAAATAACTCTGCTCGTATTTAGGCACCCAAGTTAAGTATCTACATTTTCAAAAAAGCTCTGTAGATTGGGTGCACTTAGATGTTGAGTTCTTTCGATGGTCTGTCCCAAGGGGTATGTCTACACAGGCATTAAACACCTGCATCTGGCCCAGGTCAGCTGACTTAAGTTTGTGGGGCTCGTGCAGGGACACTGTATAATTGTGGTGTGGATGTTTGGGCTCCAGCTGACGCCTGAGCTCTGGAAACCTTCCCCCTCATGAGCCCGAAGGTTTACACGACCATTCTACAGCCCTACAGCCCAAGCCATGCAAACCTGAGCCAGGTGACCTGGGCCAGCTGTGGGTGTTTAATTGCTGTGTAGACATACCCAGTGTCTATAATGGGACCTGCTTACATCAGAGCACTTTTGAAAGTCTGGCTCTGTATGTTTCTACTACGAGCTACAGTACAAACTGTGATCCATGCTCCTTCAGTCAGTCCTCTGCAGGCATATCCTAGTCTGTGGTGATTTGTGTGGGCTCTGGGGTCCACTGACATGGAGTTCATTGCAGGGTCAAGGCTAAAGAAGTTATGCTCCTTTATTGTCACACCGGCAATAGAAAGTGAAATAAAAAATCATCCGTGCATATCTTCATGTCAGCGCCACAGGATCACATGAAAGAAGGACAAATTGACAGTGAGTAAAGTCTTCTGTATGAAGCAGTGTTTCTTAAACTTTTTAAGACTGAGGAAGACCAAACAATCTTTTTTTTTTTTTTTTATGAGGAACACCAAGGATTTTTTTGTTGAGAGAAGAGGGAAGAAAAAAAAAAAAAGGAGGTCAGGGGGGACGTTATTGAGCTAAAAAGAAGCTAAAAAGCTGCCTGCCCCTTTCAGGGTGGCCATTTTGAACTCTGTTGTTCTCCGCAGCATACCTCTGACTGCCTCGCGGCACACTGGTGTGCCACGGAACACAGTTTATGCCACTGGTATGGAGAGTGGTCTGGGTTGACACTCTGTCCCTCGTGTTTAGCTTGCAGGTAGACTATGAAGGTAGCCAGTGAAAGCTCTGAGATTCTTAAAAGAATTTGACTCTTCATTTCTGTGGGAGAACCTTTCTTCCCTTAGCTCACCAGCGAAGTGCATCTGTCCAGTGTGGTGGGAGTGGATTGGAGTTTCATCACCTTGGCATGCAACCGAGTTCTTTTTTAATCATATGCAAAACAAAAGAAATCCATGAATTACACTGCCTGGGGCTATTATTCCATTAACACACCACCTGTGCCCCATGTGGTGTGTTAGCCCCACAACTGAAAATATTCATACTAATGGTATGATACATGGGCCACCATTCCCTCTTCTCTTCTCTGTCCTGCTCACCTCTTCTTCTGTTTCTTTCCGTTCAGGTTATTATACTGACTTGTCCTAGCCCACACTAGCATCTGTGTACCCTTCAAAGTGCCACAGGAATGGCTGGAGCTGGCGTGGCCCTTTGAGGTGCCTGTGAGGGAGTAGGCTGTTCTGAAATGCCAGCTGTGGCAGCAAATGTAATCAACAGATGTAGTATGCCCCATGGTCTGTGATTTTTGCTTTAGCCAGTACCATGTATTCCAGTGACACCTATGTAATGGGAGGAACCAACATGTGAAGCAGGTTCAACTAACTATCCACGTATTACCATGAAAACAAGCTATTCATAACAAACATCATAAGGAAAGAGATTTGGGGATGGTACCATTATTTTGGATAGAGTGTATTTTGTTATCCCTGTTGTTATACCAGTACAACTCATAGTGTGGACACAGTTATACTAATATAAGGGAGCCATATGGCAGTATGACTTATTTCCTTTTTGTTATAGCTTTATACTGATACAACAGCATTCATATTAGGATTGTGTGTACTGCTTTAATACACCAGTATAGTTGAAGGGTTACAACTTTCTAATGTAGACAAATCCTTTAAAAATTGCAAGAATAGACTCCACTATAAAACTTATTTAAAAATTAATAGGTAGCCTGATACTCCCAGAGTATCAGGAGTATGTGGAGTAAACTTCTCTGGAGAGTATTTTGGGGTTGTCCTGCTTAGTGATTTGAATTGTTCATTTTACCCTGGGGTCAGTTCCAGACTCAGTCTACCAGGTGGTCTGTTTGAAATCTGAATGAGCTTATTTAACTATGGCCGTATCTGGCAATTGGATCGGTGTGGGTGCAGGAGTCCACCCAAAGCTGCAGGATTTGTCCCATAGACAATTGCTTTAATTTAAAGTCTTTGCTGCTGGTTTCCACAGTCTCTTCTCTGCTGTATTTGAGCATGGCAGTATTCCTTAAATGTGCCGCATTGAGAGCATGTCTGCATGGTGACCACTTGGTACTTGGTCCTGCTCAGCACAGCTGGAGAAATGTCATGCCTGATGCATGCATGAGCACCTACCGCAAAATAGTTAACAATTCAATAGCAAGCATGTTGATTTATCCTTATGAAGATGCATCTTGTTTCAAAGGAGATTGTAAGCGCCTCAAGGCAGGGACTGTGTATTCCTGGGGTTTAATATCACACGTAGGACAATGAAACCTTGATCCCCCATTGCTTCTTTTGAGCACTACCACTACACAAATAATAAATACAAATCTGGGGTCAAATTCATCATTGGCATAGTGCCATTGGCTGATCAGAGTTACATTGGGTTTGGATTTGGTGCAGTATGTCTAAAAACCGGAATGATGAATGAAATGCTTTTAGCACATTAAAACATGCTCCACTCTGGCTTCTTCCCCATCTTGTTTTCCTTTATTTCTATCTACTATCTCATTCCAAATTCATCTGGAAGCATTTCTTTAAATGCTTCCAGAATCCCAGGAGAGAGCTTAATTACTTTAGCATCCTTCTCATGCAGAGCATACCTGGTGGCCCTGGAGTGGATGAATAAACTCTGGTGCACTGTGAGCAATTAGCATTTGAATTAGTGACATGAGGATAACGGGCGATTATCCAATTTAACAGCTGTTGAGTGGTGTTAAAAGGACACAGTCAAGAAGTACAAGCAGAAATGTAGTTGATTTTTACATTTTTTAATAAAGGGAGGTAGGTTCCATACCTCATGTGATATAAATGTTCCTGTCTAATGGTTTAAAAATTAAAACTGCAGTGGAGACATTGTATTATTTAAATGTGTTACAGCAGAGTTGGAAATCCAAACATAACTGTACTGTGCCAGTGCACAAGAGCCAAAAAGAGAAAGTGCCTCCATACAGAAAGGGAAATAGACCAATCTGGTTTCACAGTTTAGACTGAGCCAAGTGTAAGCAGTAAATGAAGTAATTACCAATACATGCTCTTTATTTTAAAGTGCTTTTGCCAGGAGGCAGCTGTACACTGCTGCATAATTGAGATCAAAACAAGAGATGGGCCTGAATGTGTCCCATCAGTGCCAAAGGCAAATTATTTCAAGTGACAGGGAGGTTCTAGTACCAATGAAAGTATTAAAAGCAGCATAAAATGTCCATACAAAACCCCCTCACTAAGCACTTGTCTAGACAAGGAGGAAAGGTGTGTTTGAATCCGTGTTGGCTCACAAGTTTTACAAACTAGGGATGTTAAAATTTGTTTATTTTTGTAAATGTTTAACCATTGAATGTTTACACGTGGGGGTAGGCAGGGGGAGCTAGTGTTCGCCTCCCCCCACACCACGCTGCTGCCTCTGTTTGAGGCAGCAGCACGGGGGAGGAAGGGGACAGCTCTGCAGGAGCCGGTGCACACAGGGAGCCGGCTCCCTGTGAGCACCTTCTCCCCTGCCTGCCCCCCACCTGCTCCCCAGTTTGCGCTGCTGCCTCCATGGGAGATGGCATGGGAGGAGGCAGGCGACTTCCCATATGAGCCAGCTCGCACTTCTCCCTCCTGCTGCCTCTGGTTCAGAGGCAGCGGGGGGCTGGCCTTGTATGTAACCATGAGATTTAAGCGATGAGCCCAGGCAGTGGGTACACGTTCACATCCCTAATTAAAACCCTAGTGTAGACAGGGCAAGTTTAATATTTAGTAGTGTGTTTAGCATTTATTAATTGCTAAATAAATAATACTACTGTAATTTACTACCACAGCACCTAGGAGCTTCGATCATGCACCAGGATGCCATTGTGCTAGGTGCTGTATAAACATAGAACAAAATGAAGTGCTCAAATACAATGTGCCCTGTCTACGCTAGGGTTTTAATTATGTTAGTTACTAACATTTTAGCTAACGTATTTTAAAGATCCGCTTTTATCCTAATCCCAACGAGTCGTTAAGATTTCATTTTCCAAGAGCCGAGCGCATGTCAATTCTCATTGTGATACTTTTGGCCAGATTTTGAACTTTTTTGAAAATCTGACTACTTATTTAGGCCAGAGTTGCATTACAGACTTTCCTCAACATAGCTATGTCAGTCAGGTGGGAGGAGGTGTGATCTTTGACCCACAGAGCTGTGCTGGCAAAACCCACTAACATAGATGCAGTTATATAGGTGAAACTGTGCTTTTACTGGTGTAGTTTAATTCACATGAGGAAGGAGGGGGCAAAGGTAAGGGCTGTAATAAGCTATACCAGCAAAACACTTACTATTTGTTGGCCTGCATTTAGGTGCTTCACTGGGTATGGAGCCTATTTGAAACTCTTTCACAGGCTGTTGGTGCTGAGTCATGTAGAAAAACTGGCCCTACTCATCATCCCATAGCAAAACCCCCACAGAAAACAGAAATCAAACAGGAAATAAGGCATTCAGTCTCACCTGAAGGCAGGGAAACATCACAACCTGTGCAACATGTTCATAAATTCCTATTGTTGCGTAATCTAGGAAAATAAGAACGACTATGCCAAATTAGAGCAGTGAATCATCTAGTCTAGTAGCATGTCTGAGACTCTATTCAGTATCACATGCTTCTGAACAAGGTGCAAAGAATCACACAATGAACAATTATGGATTAACCTGCCCATATAAGGACCTTTTTCTTAACCTCTATAAGCTGTGGTGAGTGCTACACTTTTAAACATGAGAGTTTATATCCTTTATAGCAATGTCATGTGCCATTTAATTTAATTGTCATTGTTCTCATTATCTATTTAAACAAATGATCCCTTTGGAATCAAACTCGGCTCTTGGAGTGAATTATATCTAGTGGCAATGATCCTACAGGTTAGGGATATGAACTAAGGATGTTAAAGACTAGTCGACTAGTCAACTATCCGATAAGCATTTGCTTATCGGATAGTTTTTTGACTAGTCGACTAGTCTATAGGCACTTCCGCATTCCTCCTTTGAAATGTACAAGAGCCCCCACTCAGGGCTCGAGTGGGGGCTCTTGTACATTTCAAAGGAGGAATGCAGAACTCCGCGTATAGCTCAGGGCAAGCGGGAAGTCCTGCTGACTCAGGGCTGCATGCGGGTGCCTTCTTTGAAATCCATAAGAGTCCCCAGCGGGGGCTCTTGTGCATTTCAAAGCCATGGAGCCTGGGATCAGCTGGGGACTCAAGAGTCCCCCGCTGGCCCCAGGCTCCATGCTACACTGCATGCCGCTAGGAGCCTGGGGTCAGCTGGGGACTTCCCAGTTGATCCCGGACTCCCTGCAGCATTTCCTGGGGAGTCCGTGATCAGATGGGAAGCCCCCAGGCTCCCCACAGTTGCCTCTTTGAATAGAGCAGATGTGTGGTTCAAAGGGACAGCCGCCGAACAGCTGATCCATGGAGGCAGCTGCGGGGAGCCCAGGATCAACTGCGGAGTCCCCAGCTGACCCCGGGCTCCTAGCAGCATGCAGCGGTAGCATGGAGCCCGGGCTCAGCAGGGGACTCCGAGTCCCCTGCTGATCCTGGGCTCCATGGCTTTGAAATGCACAAGAGCTCCTGCTGGGAACTCTTGTGCGTTTCAGTGAAGGCACCCGCGTGCAACCCAAAGTTAGTGGGACTTCCCGCTGGCCCTGGGCTGTACACGGAGTTCCGCATTCCACTTTCATTTCCGGTGGGGCTCTTGTACATTTTAAATGAGGAACGCGGAAGTGCCTGTCGACTAGTTGATGGAAATTCCATCGACTAGTCAATTAACCACATTTTAACATTCTTAATATGAATGACTAGTCAACTCTCTGATAAGCAAATGCTTACCAGAAAGAGGCAACAGGGGGGAGAGGAGGCGGTGCTTCAAAGCGGCAGTGCCACGTGGAGCCCGGGAGCAGACCCAAAGCTAGGTCTATGTCACACCCCATAGGCGGCAGCATGCAGTGTATGTGTAGCTACCTACTGCAGTGAATAGCAGGTTGGGTCTACACTGGGGTGTGTAGCGACACGTGTCAGGGAAAGGCTCTGGCAGTGCAGAGGCAAGAGGGACACTACACTGCTAAAACTAGCAGCATCACTGGGGAGGCCCTTCTTGGGCAAGTAGAGATCCCTGTAGTATACAGCTTAAGTACATAACCCTATCCTGCTGGGTGCATTTACTTCAAGTCTCACCTCCATGTACTGCTGGTTTTATCTGTAAAAGGAGAACTATTTCTGTGCCTCCACCCTGTTGAAAGAAGGATGCATTCAGGGTCTTCCCTGGGGGGGGTGGGGGTGTGCAGGTCCCTAGAGGGGTGCAGATGGACAACCCCTCTCTGGCCCAGGCCACACCTCCATCCTGCCCCCATTCCTCTTCCCCAAGCCTCACCCCTGCTCTGCCCTCACCTGTTCCTGCCCTATTCTGCCCACTCTTGCCACATGGTATTCCTTCCCCCAAGCGCCTCCCTTGACCATGTAACCGGGGGATTAGTGGAGGACCTGGCACTGAGAGCAAGTGTTAGGCCCCCTCCGCACTTACCGCAGTGCCGGGAAGTGGAGCGACCCTCCCCTGTCTTCTCCACTCCCCCAATTGCCAGTCATGTTGCCTGGTGCGGGCTGGGGCTGGGTCGCTCCACTTCCCACTGTCACAATGAAATGGAGTGACCCGGCTGAGAGGTGGCAGAGCAGAACAGGCAGGGGCTAGGTTGCTCTACTTCCTGGGGTTCCCACTGCTGCTGGTGAGTGCAGGGCTGGGCCCTACCCCTGCAGCCAGCGTCAAGCACCGCTGTAGTTTCCCAGGCTGCATTGCACACTGGCAGCTGCAAAGCTGCCCCAAACTGCCTAATGGTTGGACTGGGTCTGGGTGCAGTGGCAACACACTGTGGGTAGTCCCACTGAAATGAGACATGTTTGCAGTACTCTGTTGATGTGAATGCATGTAACTGTGAGCTGGCTGCTGCTCCCTGTTCTCCCAAATGGACTCTGCGTAGTGGATTGGTGGGATGAAATATCTTGGCCTTCAGAACTGTCACCAATTCCTGGCCTGGTTATTTGGAGGTGGTTTTGATTAATACATTATTACTAAGGGATGTTGAAAAGATTTTTCCAACACTTCTAAGTAAGTATGGCAAAATTCCCATTCTGATGTGGCTAAATCAAATTATGCATTTATTGTCTCTGTTCTGAAACCATTGCTCGACTTTTTCCATATTAGTTTGTACATTTCCATTAACACTGACGTGCCTCATAATAGTGTACATGGATTGTGCAATGGGCCGTATTTTATTTAGACATGATTCCCATTGGCATAAAACAAATAGTGGGAAAAGTTGCCCGAGTAAAAACTTCAAGGTTCTACACTTGACATGATGCTTTGAAATCAGGACAGAGGAACAATCATTCATCAGTGCAGTCTGGATCCTCTTGGAGAGGAAAGAGCAAACTCGTCTGCCCTTGCAAGACTCTGAGGAATTGCCATAATCTCATGAACATTGGCATCAAAGGCAGATGATGTCTTAAAAGTGTCTCTTCAAATGCCTATAGGCGTCAATAGAAAGACGGCGGCTGATTTTAACGGGCTTTGGATTAGGCCCAAAAAGAATCCTCATGGATGTGGTCCTTTCCATCAACATAAGATCACTGCGACCAGTCCCATAATAGAGCTAAAACCAGACTGCCTGGGAGCCAGAGAATCTGAAGATTTGAAGTGTTGCTAAGGCTCTCTGGCCTCTTGGTTCAGCTGTGGTGGTGCTCATCCCTTTTCCTCTGAGCAGCAGCGCTGCCTCCTCCTCCTCTGGCAGGATCCCTTGTGGACCCTCTTTAATGTGTTCCCTCACATTTTCTCCTCAGTGTGATCCTATGTGGTCTCTCCTTGGCACAATATGTCACAGTCCTTCCTCCTCCTCCTCCTCCTCAGTTCATTCTCCTCCTTGGTTCAATCACTTGCTGACTCTTATCCTCCTCGTTGTGATCCCTTGCATCATCTCTTTTTCCCCTCCATTATGATTCTCTGTCCTCTTTTGGACAGTGTCTCACAGTTTCTCCTCCATGCATTCTCTTTTCATCCCTCTTCCTCCTCCTGGGCAGTCACTTGTTTTCTCTTGGTGGCATATGTCACCTCCCCCTTCCATGGTCAGTTCTTTCTCTCGCTGCAGTCTCACCCAGGGCTGGCCCACAACATTTTGGCACCTGAGGCAGGGAGCTCAAATGATGCCCCCTTGCTTGGGCCAAAACTTTGAAAGGTCTCAACTCTGCCTTCTTCCTGTTCTACTGCTCTCATGGTACTGCTCTGCTACCTACATATGCACCAGCAGTAGACACAATTTTCTACAGTCTGGGTCCTAGTGGTGCCCCCCCACAGTCTGGCACCTGAGGCGGCCGCCTCAGTTCACCTCCTGGTAAGGCCAGCCCTGTTCTCACCTGTCTTTCTCCATAGCCCTGTCCTTTCAGACTTCAATGGGTTATTGAATGAACTTGTATTGGCTTCCCCAGGCTCCCCTTTCTCTGCTGATTTGTGGGCAGGAGTGGATAATATCCAGGCCCTGTGGCATCTTCTCCTTTGGTGAGGTTTAATCAGGGATGAGCAGCTGGTATCATAGCATTGCTTGCATCAATTCATGTGACAAGGTATATGAGAGACAGCAGTGTCTGCACTAATTCTGATCTGCCCAGCCAGCCCTGTGTGGGATCCCATATCCCTGCATAGATTGTTGGCTTCAGAACAAGGAAAGCAAGACTCAAGAGATGCAGTTTGTGCCGTGGTGACAGTAGGGATTGGGTTTTGGGACTCTTGCCTCAACCCCTGGCTCTGCACTGTGTAGCTTTGGATGAATCACTTCCTTCTCCATCGTTGGATTTTCCATCTGTAAAGTGGAGCTAGTAATAACATTCCCTCAGCTCCCCTTTAGTAAATTGCTCTGAGCTCCTGTGCTCGAACACATCAGACTGTCAGTAACAGGCCCAGCTCTCTTGGCTCCATGTGCTGATATCCCCGCCACTTGCTTTCCCCATCACACACACGTGGGGAACAGCATCTCCCCAGGCCGGAGTGGAACCTGAGTCTCCCAGGAGCATCACCTTCATTCTGAACCCTGATGTTGAGGCACTTGCACAAATCTGGAAACAGAAATGAGCCTTTGGATGGCAAGTCCTAGCTCCCTGCAGTTCACCCCAGTTTGCAGACGTTGGTGGCTAACCCTGGTGTCCTGGCCAAGCCCCAACTCTGGGATTCCATTCCATGCCCTCTGCATTCTCAGTTGGGTACAGGAGTCTTCTTCATTTCCTGTCCTCTCAAACAGCTGCAGTGTTTCATTCAGGGTGGGGGTGTGTGTGTGATGGCTAGTTAATGAACAATGCTGGGGTTGTGCTTTGAAATCCTTGCCAAAAGGAGGGCTTGGGGCCCAGCTATGCTGGAAAATTCATCTGGCTTTGAACCCATTTTCCTTTTCAGTGAAAATCTAGGTGGGCTCGCTTAGCTGGGCCAGCTGCTGGAGAAGGAGAGGGGCTTCCTTTAAATGGATTTTGGCAAACAGACGTTTCAGGATCCTTTTGTAGACCCTCGCCCTGTCCATCCACTGTTCCAGCCATGCTGGTGAGAGCCACTGTGGAGATCAGTTGCTGAAAATGATTTGAGAACATGGTCACTTTCCCCGTGTGGTGGAGGGGCCAGAAGGGCAAAGAATTATTTATTCCCCATCACAGTGCTCTTCCCTGCGCTAACCTCATTCCAACCCCATGACACTCTGTGATAGAACACTGATGGCCACTCTGCCTTCCACTCATGAGCAGTGTTAATGCTGTGAGAAGTCTGTCCCCAGTGCACACATGCTGTTGGACTGGACAGCTGGGACAGAATCGAGTTCCTCACATACCACTTCAAGGCTAGTTTATTTTTTGTTTTTTCGGGGAAGGGAGCAGGAGCGGGCAGGTTGGAATAAGAATGGCACATTTGTCCAGTAACGGTGTCACAAAGTGGCTGGGGCACCAAGACAGTGGGAGGGTAGGGGTTACAGATGCAGCTAGACTCCATCCTATCTTACCTACCTTTGTGCACGTTGTTGTGCAGGATTGGTGGCAGCTTGGGCACCTAATTAGGTATCTAGTCCTACAATTTGACATCATGTGGGAGGACTGTGGTTGACATTGCTTTCAGTGGGGCTCCATGCAGATGTGGTGAATTGCAGGCCTGGGGCCTATAATTTTCGAAGCAATTAAAATACATACATTTTTGGTCATGCTGTCATCGTTATGTTGGCAAACGTGGTCATGCTGTTGTGAGTCTTCTTTTAAAAAGATGGCCTTCAATAAATACCCCCACCTCTGAACATGAAGGGCTAAATTTTTTTACTGACATAACTCCACTAGAGAGAACATTGGGGCCAGTACAATTTGCATCCATAAATGACATTATTTGTACCTGCAAATAGGTTTTGAGCATCTAGGTTCTGCTCTGCTGCCACAAACACCTGTGCCAACCAAACTGGGGGTGCACATTTACAAGTCTTTTTATGGAAATGTGGTGCTAAAGTTATTGGTTAATGTGCTACTCTAAAATGTTTTGCAGGCATCTGAGTGAGAAGGGCTGTTGAAAATGTAGCTCTACAGCAGCAATACCAGAGCATCTCTCTGGCCACAGGGAAAGGAATGTGGCTTCTCCTGGTGATTTAGACAGCTTGGGTAGTTTTACACATAGGAAACTTTTAAAAATGTGTTTCCTCCCAGCGCCTGGCCTTTTGTTTTTCAGCCATGCTTGATGCTGTAGTTGGAAAGCTGAACTCCCCCGAAGTGAACTTCCTCCCCTTCTATAAGCTGACCCCTTGTGGTTGCTATAGCAACTGCAAAGGATAATGAACTGTGTAAACACTCCCTCTCTCTGTTCCTGATATTGTGACTTGAGGGAGACTCTGAACCATGGCATGTGTGCAGAAAAGTGGCTTACGTGGAGAGTTGTGAAATGCAAACCCAACAACTTCTCTTCTTCCTCTCTACCTCCCTCAAGGGGAAACAAAAGCAGTAGGATGGCAACAGGCACAAACATGTCTGTTACTGAAGGGTTTGCGCATGCCATAGAGAGCCACAGAAATGAAATCCAGATATTTACCTTCAGGATTTGAGTCTGAGATAGGGAAGGAAGTGTATGGCACAAGCCACCAAATCAGATTCATGTGACATTTTTCACTTATTGTTGAGCTTCCATCTGTGCTGGTGAGCAGTTTGCTACCAACATGCCTGCAGCGCCTTCCATTTAATTAATCCAAGCAATTAACTAAGCGTGAAATCCATTCGTTTCTGGGTCCTTGGTTGCCTACTTTGATGTCTACTCTTTTTTTAAAGTGTATTTTATTACTGTCTGTGTCTGACTCTCTGGACTGGAGAACAGTCTCTGTGCTTTCCAAGTACTGACGCTGATGTCTGACTCCGGTTGCAAGGTGCTCCTATTCTTTTCATTAAGGGTATTAGGCAACAATGACCCACGCAGCATGCTGAAAGTACATCACAGGGTTCCTACCAGGAAAATATTTCACAAGCACTGCATGGCTATTTGTACCTCAAGGCCAGTACAGATCTTCTCCTACAACTGCAGGTAGTTGTTAGCCATGTATCTGGGGCTACAGATTTTGAAATGATCTGTGGAAAGGGCCTTAGGGTGTCAGGTCACCAGTGGGTATTTGATCCAATCTGATCCCCAGGAGCACCAGTCCCCAATCATCCTCACCATTAGAAGCCCAGCCCAAATCAGTCAGCTCCCCTCATCAATCATGCTTCCTCAAAGAGGAAAAGAAAATGTGCCTTTCTCAGTTGCATGCAGCACTCCTTGGGTCCCAGACACGCCTCCAATTTGGCTGGATTGAGCAACTGTACTCTCCTTTTCCCTGTAACCCAGTTCTGATCTTATGCTGATAAGGCAGTAATTATTTACAGTTGCAGCTCTGGAATGTCCTTATGTGATTTTGAAGCAGTGATAGTAAAGTCTAGCTGGCTTTATGCCATTGTATTGCTTGGGCTTTAGTGTTGATTGATATAACTTTTGGTGTAGGTACATGGGAGACTGATTTGATGTATTGTTGATACAAAAGAACAGCACAGTTGTTGTGCAAATCACACAGAGCTTTCGTATGCAAGAAATGTCTTTTCTATATACAGACATGATTGCAAACCAGTTATTATTTAAAAAAGTTATTAGAGAGACAAAGTGGGATGATGTAATATCTTTTGTTGGACCAACTTCTGTTGGTAAGAGAGACAAGCTTTGAGTTACATAGAGCTCTTTCTCAGGTTTGATGTAAGAAGAGTTCCAAGTAAGCTCAAGAGCTTATCTCACTCACCAACAGAAGTAGGTCCAATAATATATTTTATTGGACCAGCTTCTGGCAGTGAGAAGGACAAGTTTTCAAGCTTACGCAGAGCTCTTCTTCAGCTCTGGCCATTTTATTGTTTTTCTTCCAGTGCATGGGAGCATGTGATGATTTCTTGTCTGAAGCGGTCCCACTTCTGGAGTACGTGACGTGCAGTAAGTGGTTTTTCTGAAGTCCTTCTGCAGAGTTGTTCAGCATATTGGGAGTAATATGTGGTGGTTAGAGGATTATAGATGGTGTGACCTCTGGGGATAATGTTTTGTTTCTTGCATTTGCTCAGGAAGTAACAAATGCTGTTGCTGTTAAGCTTTGCTTTTTTTCTTCATGTTGTGGAGTTTCAAAATCAGATAACTTCCACTGTTGCATGCATGGTCCCAGAATATGAGAGAGCCCAGGTGGGTGAAGTATTATCTTTTACTGCACCCATCTTGTTGCTCTAATATCCTGAGACCAACAGTGTGTACAAGTTAACTTGTGTATATTCCTAAGTGCAACAGGGATAGTATCATAAAGGCCTGTAAAGTACATCTCGGTTGGAGACTGTGGTGAGGGGGCACACTGAAAGTGCTTAAAGGCACATCTTTGACAGATCAGTCTTGGTGAACACAAGAGTACATGAGCTGACAATATAGTTTGTTAATATTCAAAACTCCCAGCACTACCGAACCTGGAATTATGTTACAGCACCTTTGTGTGTATGGGGACCATTGACCAAACTGATCAGAGGCTTTGATCAGACATTTGCATTTGGTTGTGGACTCTCTAGAAGTTCTACATTTCCTTCCCTTTTCTGCCCCACTCAGCACGGAGTATCCATGAGCAAAGGTAGTAGCAGAGCAGAGGTTCAGAGGGAGCAGGAGATTTCTGGGAGAGTGCTCGTCTGGAATCTTAGGCATGCTCCTATGGCCCAAAGATTGTGATTAGTAGCTGAGAGAAACAGAGGGTCTATGGAGCACACTAATCTGTCTCCATGAATCACTACATCTGGGGGATGGGGTCGGGGAGGATAGGGGCAGAAGGAATCCCTAAAACATCACCCTTTCCTGCTGTAAATGATGGCAAGGGGGTAATGTACTGAACAAAGTACAGTTATTCAAATGGATTTCTATTATGCTTAGTACAGAATACCCAGTCCCTATAATATCTCAGCCACTACAGATGGCAGGAACTGGATCTGATTAAACAGGCTCTCTGAGTCATTTAAATAGACAGTTGAGAGGGAGACAGTAGTGCTGGGATGCAGGGATACATTGATTTGCACCCCTCTGGCTTTCGTGTTGATACAGCATTTAAAAATAAATTAGCTGAATCACTTGGTGTGAGTACATGGTCTTTCCTGCCTTTGTTAAACAAGCTTCTGGACTCACCACTCCCAGCTCAGAAAACATTCCAGCATCAGACATTGCCATGAGCCTTGCTGTATTAATGCAGACAATTCAGTTAAACTAATTAATGTGATAATGACACGGATGCTGCTCTTTTCCCTGGAATTAATGACACGTGAATAAACAGCCTGCAAATCTGACATTCTTTTAAGGGCTCAGAAAGTGTGACTTGGGCCAGATGCATTTGTGAATACCTCGGGACAGGACGACAGGGTGGAGAAGCGAGGGGGAGGGAAGCGGGAGAACACACAGTTCAGATTTGCTATGGCAACCTGGAGAGCGCCAAACTCTAGTAAACCACAGCTCTAGCTAAGTGAGTTTATCAGTTTTCTTTGCATGAAATCGTAAGCTAGCTGGGGTCATGACTAGGGATGGGGCAGCCTCAAAAGATTTAGAGTTCATGTTCAGTTTGGATAAGCAGTTAAAAGCAGGGATGTTTTACAGGCCATCCAGACTTCTTAAGTGTGCATAGCTGGCCTGTAAATCTCAGAAAAACAGGCTTCCTCATGAAACATGTGGTAATTCTGCTTACAGTGCCAAATTCAGAGGTGATTTGTAGGTCCAGCCCATACTAGTCATTTAGGTTGATAGAACTTCCAAGAGTCTGAAAAATCCACATCCTTGATTGACTCAGTTAAACTGACCTAACCCCCCCCAGTGTAGAGAGTGATAGGTTGATGGGAGAATTATCCTGTTGCTCTAGCTACCACCTATAGGGGAGATGATTTCCTGTGCTGACAGGAGAAGCCCTCCCTTAGGGCTTAGGTTAGGTATCATCTTCATTGACGTGCTACCGTGTTCGAAGTGTAGATGATCCATGAGACTCCTTAATACTTTGACTGCCCTAGGCCTACTTCACCCACTCTGAGAATGCTTAAGGGATTCTAAGAGTTGTGGAATTGATATGCCAAAGAGTCATAAGTAGGTGTAAATTAAAGTTATGCTTGAGTACAATGAGATTAAGTAGGTCTAAATTTGATTGTTAAAGTTAATTTAAGAGAGTCTTGTTGACACCACCCAGGCCTGCTGATGGGAGGGGGAGAAGGGAAGGCACAGTTGCCCCAGGAGCCGATGATTCAAAGGGGCCTAGGGCTCCCTGTTGCCACCGCTGCTACCATGGCATCAACAGTGGCTGAAGCCCCAGGCCCTATTAATCACCACCAGAGCGCCACTCTGCACATTCTGCATGGTTCTGAGAGGTGGGAGGGGGCCAGCGGCATGCTCTGGGAGGCGAGGCGAGCTTACTGTCCTGGCATTGGCCCCACCCCTTTCACTCAAGACCCTGCCCCTTCTGCCTGAGGCCCTGCCCCTTCTGGGGCTGCAGAGCTGACTGTCCTCCACACACCTTGCCAGGGGGCTGGCAGAAGCTGTTGGTTCCCCTGACACCACCTGATGCATCACCTCTGAATTTGGCCAAGTCTCAACAGCGAACGATCCAAGAATGCCTTTCTTGGTGTGTTTTGACACATCAGTTTTTAGTCGTGGAGAGAAACTGGAAAGTATCATGGCAGGGAATTTAGTATAGTTGGGTTCTAAAAATGGGTTAAGATTCAGGATGAGGATGATCTGCTATTCTATCCAAGCCGGAGCAGCCCCCCTACGGTAAATGTGATATTGTGGAGGAAAAAGCCTCTCTTGAGCCTTCTTATTCTCGGCGTTTGGACAGCTTGCACTGCAGTCAGCTGTTGTTTTCTGTAAAAGCAGCAGTTCCTGTCATCATTTTCAAACGTAAGTTAGCAGCACAGCTCTGTGAAGGAGACGTGCAGAATGGCTCATTCAGACGCTGCACACTCACAGGTGATCTTTAGACCTGCACATTTTCCAGAGGAGCTGGCAGCTGCTCATGTTGTTCATGCTTGGGTGACTAGCCAAAGAAGGAACTAGGCGGGCATTTATCCAGTTGAGGCAGTTTCAAGCAGCTGAGGCAAGGAGGAAAATTACCAACTCTGACATCTGTTGCTCCCTACAGGTCTCTTTTATTATAGCCTGGCAAGTTGTCAAGGTGCACGGACATGACCCAGAACTGTTCCACCCCTTGGCAGCCCCACCCCCTTGTCATAGGTAGCAGTTGCAGTTCCCATTTTTGACATACCAGGAAATCCTAGTTCTTGCTGTTATGAAGTGGTTATGGCACAGTTATATAACCTGTATTTGCCACCAGTAGTACTTGTACAAAAAAGTTTACTCAGAATGTAATGGAGCAGAGCAGCGTATAATACGTGCCTTTATATACACTAGTGAAACCTAGCTTAAGAGGTCAGCAAAAAATAGTTGTTTAGCAGATGTGCTATTTAACTAAAGGTTAAACAAGTTGCAATGGAAATCTTGGGTGCTCTTTAAAAGTGGTTGGTCAGTAGAGGGGAATGTCTCTTGGAGGTGGTCCTTATTGCAGGTTTCACTGTATTTGGGTATACATGCTAGTTATTAATAACTATTATTTATATCACACTGTAGCTCTTTGTCCTCTCAGGACACTTGAGAAGCCAATTCTATGTTTAGCCCCCACCCGTGTAGGCCTCCTGCTCTCTGAGAAGCAACGAGGACCCAGGGTTCAGTGGCCTGCAATGTTTGTCAGTAGTTTGTGAGGGCAGAATTCTATTTATCTATTTCCGAGAACATTTGTCCCGCTCTAGCTTGCCAAAAAGAATGCAGTGCAGTGTAGCAGCCATTCAGAGTGATGGTAAATATTTGTTCCGTGTGCAAATGCTTCTTGTATCCACATGTTATTCTGTTGATGCATTTTTTTCTGAAAGGGAAAGGATTTTGGTTGTGGTCTGTTACGTTCCACGATATCTCGTTTCAATGTAATTGAGCAGAGTGTGATGCTTGAGAGAGGTAGTTTCTTTGGGAATATAATGTGTCGAATGAATTAACACCACTAGCATTCCCCTTCCTTCCCCTACCTATGAGGGAATTGCAAGTAAAATTTGCAAATTCTCTTTCTTGGGAAATCCCCATCACCCACTTTTATTTTGGGATTTTGTCATTTGTTTTTATAGTCTTTCCACTGGCTATACTTCCACCTCCTGGTATGTATCTCCACTAGACTTTAGTACTGTGCCTTTTTCAGTCCTCCCCCCACAGCCGCATTTATGTTTAAATCTCATACTAGATTTTGCTAGGGTTACATCTACTGGCTTCTCTGCTCCACTAAATCAGCTCAGCCACTGGGAGGACTAGAAGCATGTGTGGTTCCTGTGATCAGCTGGCAAGTTGCAGACTTGCTGGCAGGGTCTAGTCACAACATACAGTTTGAGAGATGAAGGGACCAGAGGCATCACAGAAGTTTTAAAATTATTACAGTCTGCTAAAGATGGGGCTGATGAAGATGCGGGGAGACAGATGAGGAAAGGACATTGGAATGCAAAGGCAGATCAAAGAACGGGAGGTAGGGAATGGGGAGAGAGGTGAGAGAGAATAGAAGGGACGGAGAGCACCAGGGCAAGTGATGAAAGCAAATGAGAGAACACACGGGGGAGAAGAAGATGAGATAAATATGGACATTAAAAGATAAGGGGGCGTTTATAAGGGCCTGGCTCACAGGAAAGTGGGTGAGATACTAGACTCTATTGTCTGGTCCCAGACTAAAAAACAAGGACTTTTTTTTTTTAGGGTTGTGAATCACTCAAGTGCTTGTGCTTTTGTTCTTCTCTGTCTAAAGCAGTGGAACAGATCAAAGCAAGGCTGAGTTTTGTCTCTCCCCCCTGTGCTTCTCTGTTCTGTGCCCCTCCACCTTGTAGTTCTGGTGAGGAGAGAAATGGGGGACAGAGAAGGACCATAAAGCTGTCCCTCTTCCTTCTCTGGGAGCCAGAACAAGGGTTTTACGCTGACTAGACTGGTTCAGTGACTCAGTCCTTATGCAGCAAGGTCACCTGACAGTTTTGACAAGCATTGACTTTAAACAAAGGTTGGCATGAAACACAGGCTCACTATGTGAAGAGAGTGCAACAAGCTGTGAAACAAATCATTTTATCCCAGTGTAGCAATATGTCTTGGGCAAACATTTTGTAGTTAAATACCTGGAAGGGAACATTCTGAAAGAGGGCATGAAAAAATGAAGCCATTTCAGGCATAAGTTCTCTAGGCAATGGAACATATGGAAAGCCCAGCTGCCCCCAGGTAAGGTTTCTTTACCCCAGTCATATAGGGTATGTCTAGACTACATGGCTCCATCAACGGAGCCATGTAGATGAGGTTTCTAGACATAGGGAAATGAAGCGGCAATTTAAATAATCGCCGCTTCATTTACATCAAAATGGCTGCCGCGCTGTGCCGATCAGCTGTTTGGCGGCACAGTGCGGTAGTCTGGACCGCCCCGTTATGCCTCGTGGAATGAGGTTTGCGGTGGTCGACAAGGGCTTCCTTGTCGCATCGGAGCATCCAGACTACCGCTGTGCCGCCAAACAGCTGATCGGCACAGCGCGGCAGCCATTTTGATGTAAATGAAGCGGCAATTATTTAAATTGCCGCTTCATTTCCCTTTTTCGAGTACACTAATCTACATGGCTCCGTCGACGGAGCCATGTAGGTTAGACGTACCCATAATGTGTAGACAGTAGTGGCTACTGTTACATGGAAAAAGGATGCTACTTTCCTTACCCATCTTTCCGCCTTTTCCCATTCCTCCTTGTATTTCCGGTCTATCTTAGGGGTTTATACTCTCACCAATCACCACGGAATCTGAACACAGAATTTCCTTCCCAAACGTCACTTCACCAATTTACTCTTTGATGGCTTTAGAGAGATTTTAAAATGATCTCCCAGGACGGTCCCCTCTCTGGACATCACTTTTTCTTCAGAAGTACACCTGACATGCCTATTTTATCTGACACAATGCTGATGAAGTTTTATTTGTAACCTACTGGATTTATAAATATAAGTGTGAGGGTCAGGTTGACATGAATGGAGGACTGTCGAGCAATATTTCCAGCTGTGCACTACTCTCGTTAAGTATGGGTACATCTAGACTACATGCTTCTTTTGAAAGAGATCGTCTAGATAGCCACAACTTTTTTGAGAAAGCGATCTGCTTTTTTGAAAGACAGCACCCAGGCAATCTGGAAGCTCTCTTTCCAAAAAATCCTGTTTGCGGTCAAGAATGTGTTTTTGAAAAAGCTCTTTTGAAAAAAGGCATTCTGCCTCGTAAAATGAGGTTTACCGCTGTCGAAAAAACTGCTGCATTCTTTCGATTTAATTTTGAAAGAACGCAGCGGCAGTCTAGACGTAGGTGAAGTTTTTTCGCAAAAAAAGGCCACTTTAAAAAAAAAAAAAAAAAAACCCTGTAGTCTAGACATAGTCAATGACAGCAGCAGTGGTTAAGATTCAGGCCAGTGCCTTCAAAGCAAAATTATCCTGATTCTTGTAAATATCAGATTTATTCAACTCCCTGTAGTTGCTGAGAGGAAGATAGCAAACAAAGAACAAAAATAAGAGTAGGGAGTGGCGTTTTTAACTGGCAATGGTGAAGAAAGACCCTTTGCCACCTTAGGGTACATCTACACTGCAGAAAAAGATCAAAGCTGCCTCTGTCGATCTTCCACGGTTTGGATTAGCGGTCGAGTTAAGATAGCTAATTCGAAGTGAGAGGGACAATCTGGTCTATGCCAGTAGTCTTGCTTCATAAGGAGTAAGGGAAGTTGAAGGAAGAGTGTTCTCCCTTTGACTTCCTGCAGTGTGGTCAGTGCCAAAAGTCGAGTTAAGCTATTTCAACTTCAGCTAACTTTAGCAGTTAACATAGCTGAAGTTGTGTATCTTAATGTCAGGTTGGACATTAGGAAAAAGTTCCTAACTGTCAGGGTAGTCAGACACTGAAATAAATTGCCCAGGGAGGTTGTGGAATCTCCATCTCTGGAGATATTTAAGAGTAGGTTAGATAAATGTCTATCAGGGATGGTCTAGACAGTATTTGGTCCTGCCATGAGGGCAGGGGACTGGACTCGATGACCTCTCGAGGTCCCTTCCAGTCCTAGTATTCTATGATTCTATGATTCTATCTTAATTTGACTTTGTCCTGTAGTGTATCTACCCATAGATAGAAAATGGGGCTGGAAAAGATGCCCTACATTTTCTATTTTATCCTCTTGTATGAAGCAGGATTGTCCTTTGCACAAGCTCTTGAAGTTTTAAATAATCTATTCTTAAACATATAATGCCTCAATCTCCTCCCTCAGAGGATAATTTCATTGACTATGGGCCCAAATTTTTTGGATTTGTTTCTAATGTTCAGTGTATTATTCCTCTATTTTGATCAGTCCTGTAATGTGTTCAGCGCCTCTCTTGAGGACCCTCAAATCCCAGAGGCATTAATAGGAGCTGAGAGTATTCAACATTTCTTCACTGATATACCACATAATGCAGTCATTTCAAGTTGTTAGCCCTTGATAGGGTATCCTCAACCACTGAAAATTCTACCAGCTCTTTTTTCTAATCCCAGAAAAAAAGCCGTGCTAATTATTCATTTCTATGGCAACTTGCATTTGTATTAATAGATTCATAGATTTTTTAAGGCCAGACAGGACCAATTTGACAAGCTCTTCTGACCTCTTGACCATAGATTTTCACTCTATAATTATTCTTTTGTACTATGTAAGAGAATGCTATCAATAGAGCCCTGCAAATCAGATATCCGCTGGTATCCACATCCCCCCCGGCTCATTTTTGTGGATTCAGATGCAGACGCGGATACAAATTTTGTATCTGTGCAGGGCTCTAACTATCAAGTCCCAAGCACTCATGATTGAACTAGAGCATATCTTTTAGAAAGCCATTCATACTTAATTTAGACTCCAAGTGATGATGAATTTACCAGTGCCCAATTAAGTGGTCCGTAATCTTTATTGTTTACTTGTCTAATTTCTTATATGAATTTTTTTTACTGTAATTTCCAGTCATTAGATCTTATTTTGCCTTTGTTACATTAGAATTGCACTACTCTATTAGTCTCTTCTTCCTGGGTAAGTGCTTATTCACTGTGTTAAAGTTGCCTAAATCCAAAGTTACCAGAAAGCTGTGCAGAGCATTCTAAATGAAAAGAAATGTGCGAATGTATTATCTACCAGCTGCTTCATACTAGGCTTGAGCAATCTGTATTTCTCTTTCAGCAGTTTGAGGAGAAATGAAGAGCATGGGGCGTGGGAGTGTGATGGATCTAGCAGGGGCCTAACTTCTCACTGCTTCTTTTCAATAGTTTTGGACAGTAAACTTTCCGAGTGAGGGGAATTCACTCTGCATATCTTAGCTAAAAGTTTGTCACCCACTCCTCTCCTGTTGTAGTATCAGTAGAGTACACCTCGTCTGCTCAAAGGATTTGAACATGAAAGGGGATATTGATGATTGGTCCGTATAGGGAAACAAATAGCCACAGCTCTGTATTGGAGGATTATGGTGTCCATCATGGGTACTTCTTTGGGTTTTTCAGAAATGTCTATTGATTTTAAAACAGTGATACAAAATTATTATTCTGTATCAAACTCTGAATAAGCAAGAAAACACACTTTGCAAAACCATCCGGGATTGCTAAACTGCCTCTTCCCCTGCCCCTCAGCATACTGACTCTTTAGCAGTCTCATGTGACTATCATATGTATATCTGTGTTTCCTTTGGATCAGAGAGAGATTCTTTCCCATACTCCAGGTTTGTCTTCAACCTGATGAATAAGATATTCACGTGGAAACAAATTCTACCATGTCACTATATCAGTTTCTTATGTGTGGGAACAAGAACGTGACCAGTTTCAACAGATCAGTCTTAGAGTCTCCAGTCTCCTGAGTTTCTTGGCCTAACTCTGCTGCACGGCCAAGTATCGCTGTCCTATGAGGAAAACTTAAGTGGCGTTCAGGTTTTATACTGGATCACAGTTCACTTTGAATAGACTTGGCCTGAACTAACATTCTGCTTGCAGACGCCACTGAGCTTTGAGGAAATTGAAATCCAAACAGAGATCCAAACTTCGCTATGGGCTCCAGTGAAGTGGTGGCAGGGTCAGAGCACAATTGTGTTCCTCCAGCTAGTTTATGGATCCTTGGGGAACATTACCAATTGGTGTATGTTATGGAAGTTCCTAGGCTGTTCTAATGTAAGCTGGGGTGAAGGCTGGTGCAGATATGCTGCCAGAACCAGGGAGCTATAACTGGTTGCCTTATGGGTCCCTTCCTCTCCTGCACAGAGCAGATCTCAGAAGGGAATCCGGACCACAAATCTTGGGGGGCAAACAATTTTCTGAAATGAGAAAAGCATGTCATGTTGCTACATAGAATCCCTTCCCATTGTGACAATGTTAAACATAAATCAAAGGTAAGGAGGGGTGGACCCCACCCACTCTGTATTTATTAGTTTGTTTTTCTAATGCTACACCAAATGTGGCTACTTCTCCTCCCCCTGGGAGTGCCACAGTGTGGTCTGCAGATAGAGTCCATGCAGAGGACAGGTCACAGGATGTAAAGGCAGTTAGGCCATTCAGCTGGAGAAGGAACATCATCCTCTCTGGGATCTTTGCAGATCACACTTCCTCAATGTTGCAGTAGGTTCTGTTCAATAGAAATTAAAAGAAGGAATCGGTCTTCTGCCTGGCAAACTGCCAATGCAGCTGTTGGCTCGACAAAGTCTGGACGCTCCTCCATTCTAGTGAGGATAGGAGTATTTTTGTTTCCAGTGCAGCATGCTCTCACAGTGATGATCTAGAAAGAGCTTGGCTCCTGGTCGGGTGCTGGCACAAATAGTTCATTTTGTCAGGGACCAGAACACTGGCAAGTTTTAAGGTTTTGTCATGTGGGAACAGTGGTGAAGAAAAGAAAAGTGAAACCAGATGTTTGTTTCTTACAGTTGCTTCATATTCATGTGAGAGGGGGGAGAAAGACCATAAAAATGTCATAACCTTTGATCCTTGAGGCTCAGAGTTACACTCTGTGAAACCTAGTGCTATAAATTCCTGCCTCTCTGCAGTTACGGGTTCCGAAGAGACAGGACGGTTGTGACACTGCTGGCATTTGTGTGTGTGTGCATGTAACCTGGAGGAAAAAGTACTTTGAGAGTTAAAGCTAACATGCTATTTTTTATCAGATCTGCTGCATGTAGAATTTCTCCGGGGATGTATCCATGGAGAGTGCCAAGAGTGCTTAGTATATTTGGAAATTTGGTCTGAAAGGGCCTTGGTCAGATGTCGTGAGTGATACAAGAGTAGTGTTGCCAGGAAAATTCTCTTTTCACTGCACAGCAGAGAGATGGCACATTACATTCTGAATTCAGAAACCAAAATAACTTTGAAGAATGTGAGACAACAGATGGGGGGGGGGGGGTGTTGTGCGTGCCCCTGTGCGTGCACATATCAAGCCAAACAGAGATTTAAACAGAAAACATGTAGGCACAGGAAAACCTTTTCTGTAATGCACAATGACTACTATATGATTCACTCCATAAAGTTGTCTTTCTTGATCTTGTCTATCTTAGGGATCTAAGCGACTTGTCGATTATCTGATAAGCCCAGTCGCTTCCTGCCCCCTTGCTGCCTCTGTATCAATGGCACCAGGGGCGGCCTGAGGCTGGCTGCCGGCAGCTGGCGCCCCAGGCGGAATGTGCGATCGGCGCCCCCGCCTCCACAGCCCTCAATGGCATGATGTGATCATTGGGCGCCTGTTTAACACGGCGCCCTAGGCGATGGCCTAGTTGGCCTATACGCACAGGCCGCCCCTGAGTGGCACCAAGGGTGGGGAGGAGGAGCCGGTGCTGGGGAGGAGCTGGCTTAAAAGCCAGTTCCCACCAGCACCGTTTCCGGGGGGGGAGAACAGGGGAAGCAGATGCACAGCAGGGAAAATGGTGCAAGTGGGGATCGAAGCAGTCCCCACTCACTCAGGGTCCTGACTGATACAGCTCTCCCTTTGAAGGGTTCAGGAGCCCGCAACTCTTGTACATTTCAAAGTGAGAGGCGCAGCAGTCGGGATCCCATGTTAGTGCGGACTGCTTCAGTCCCCACTTGCTCAGGTTCCCAGCTGCGCCTCTTCCTTTGAAATGTATAAGACCTACAGGCAGCTCTTGTACATTTCAAAGGCAGAGGCACAGTGGGATAGCGAGCGCCCCCCCCTTATCGACTAATCGAGTAGTCAATGGAAATTCCATTGACTACTAGATTCACTGATTAATCAAAATTTAACATCCCTAATCTATCTTGCTCAGAAATATGTCCTGAATACGATGAGATATGTAGGAAGGGCAGTCCATCTGATCAGAATAATATCAACTCTTTGGTTGTCTTCTGTATCTGGAGATGGTCTGCGCCACCAGGTTTGGTCCTGGATCTTAATCCCCCCCAAGTTCAAGAGTAGCCAGATCCATCTCCCTAGCTGTAATATGTCTGTGTTTTGACTTCTGACATACAAGCCTTTTTGGGCAGGATGTTAGTATAAAGTGCAGTGTATCGTTACCCTACAACTACCAGGAATCAGTACTTAGAATAAATACAAGATGAGAATAAGGAAGAATAGTTTAATGGATCCAGCTTTAGACTAGTGTTCAGAAGACCAAGGTACAATTCTTGGCTCAGCCATAAACTTCATGGTGTGACCATGAGCAAGTCACTTAGGGTACGTCTAGACTGCACGCCTGTCGACAAAGCCTCTGTCGAAAAACAGTGTCTAGACTACAACCAGTACTGTCGACAAAGCAAGCTGCTTTTTTGAAAGTGAGTTTAGACACTCTATTTCAAAAAAGCACAGTTTGCATGAAATAGTGCCTTTTTTCAACAGAGTACTATCGAAAAAAGGCGTTATTCCTCGTAGAATGAGGTCTACCACCATTGACAAAACTGCCGTGTTCTGTCAACTTACTGTCGACAGAACGCGGCGGTAGTGTAGACCCAGGTATAGTTTTGTTGACAAAAGCCCACTTTTGTCGACAAAACCCTGTAGTCTAGACACACCCTTAGTCTCTCTGTCCTTCAATTCCCCCATTTATGAGATGAGTGTGATACCTCCCAATGTCACAGCGATGTCATGAAGAATGTTATTACAGTTATTACAGCAATGAAGGCAATGTAAGGCTACGTCTAGACTTCACAGCTTTTCCAGGATTCCAGAAAAGCAATGCTGCATCCAAGGAACACGTCCTCTTTTTCGGAAATTTTTTTTGAAAAAGTGGGCACACTTTTTTGCCATCCCTGTAAACCTCATTTTACAAGGAATAAGGGATGTATCAAAAGAGCACTTTTTCCCGAAATTTGGTGCCGTATATATGCTCCAAATTTCGGAAAAGCCTCTTTTGACAGTAAAGTGGAAAAAGATATGCAATTTGTGTACCGCAAATTGCGTTTCTTTTTCCATCTTACCTTTGCAGTGTAGACCTAGCCCAGGTATCTAGTTGGACTTTGTATTGAAAGCTAGGTTTTGCATACACCCTAAATTATTAATATAACTGAAAATGGGCTTTCACTCACACAGAGTATTTAAAAATGTACAATGAGACTTAGGGAAGGAGGATAGAAGGTGGAATTCTAGATAATGCTGAGGACTCAGGGAAAGAGGAATGGTGTAATAGAGCTGGGTTTTTGTTTTATATTGCTGCTCCTGCCTCTGTCTCTACTCCAGGAGAGTAGTTTGAAGTCATTAGTAAAGAATGGCCATTAGACTCTTACTAATTTTCCTCCTGGGGTTTTTGTTAAAGTCTTTTTCTCTCTTCTCCCCTTTTAGTGTTGCTTTAGGACTGTGCAGTAGAACTCCTCCAGGATTAAAAAATAGTCATGCTGCAATGCAAGTGTTGGGAGATGAGAGAGTTTGCTGTGGCAACCTGATTAGCTGGGATGAAATGATGGTGGGAAAGAGAGCAAGGGAGCACAATGTTCTTTTCTTTTTATGGAAAGTGATATATTACTGTAGACCACAGTAATCCAAGGTCTGCTCTTTGCAACTTAGCGATTTGCAGACAGCCCCCATTTGTGCTGTACTGACCATGTGTGCAGCTGTGGTGGACAGAGGGGTGTCAATTAATCTTGATTTGTGCTACGGATTACATTATACGAGAAGAAATTTATCATCATATTGAGTTGCAATATGTGTAGATGAACATCGTATTGTATGTGTGGGGAAAGCACAGAAATGTGCTGTTGCATACAATGCACTTGTTCTTACTGGAATTGTTGTGTTATAATTGCATGGACAAAGCCCCTTTCTTCTTGAGAGCCCTGGTCCAGGTTTGCACACTTGTAATATCACTTTAGACAAAAAATGTTCCTCTGCAAAATGTTTTGCAAATACAACATTGAACAATCCATTCTCACAACAGTATTATGCCCATTTTAGAGGTGGGATAAATTAGGGCTTCTTTAATTAATTTTCTCGCTATATGTGTTAAAAAAACCTTTTCCTGCGGGATGACAGAGTGATGTAATCACGTCACTCTGAGTCCCACAGCCCCTCCTCCCTTCCTCCCTCCTCCCCGCGGCTAACCCAGCAGGGTTCAGCAACCTGTGGCTCCTGAGCAGCAGCACTGAAGGTAAGTTGCTGCTGCTGGACTTGTGGGTGGGGGGAGGGAGGACCAGGACCGCATGGAAAGCTTGTGGGGGGAGCATCAGCATCAGCAAGGTCCGTGGGGTGGGGGGGCTCGGACTGGGGGTCAAGCTGCACCGGCAACAGGGCCCTCAGGGGGAGGGGCAATGGAAAGGCCCGCAGTGTGGGGGGGGTGGCGACGAGCACCGTGGCGGGGAGAGAGGGGGTGCCAGCGGAGAGGCTGTGGCAGGGGTCTGGGTCTGGGGTGGAAACAGGGCAGCCTCCCTCCTCCTGGGGGGGCGGGAGCCATGCACCCTCCCCCAACCCCTTCCCGCACCCCAGCCCCCTCACACACCCTCTCCCCCCTCCTGGAGGTGTGTGCCCTCCCCCCTTCCCACACCCCACTCCCCCTCACACACTTCTTCTGCTGGGGAGAGAGCCAGGGATGGCACAGCCCGGCCCTGCCCACCGACGGGGAGAGGCCCTCAGCCCCGGGCCCTCCCCAGCGGCCAGGGAGACAAAATGCCAGGGCCAGCTGCAGGGGCAAAAAGCCAGGGCTGGCTGGAGGGGCAAAGAGCTGGGGGAGGGGGCAGGGCGGAGGCTGGGGCGGCTTCAGGACCGAGAGGGGGGTTGGTGAGCGCAGCGAGCAGAGGGATCCGCCTCCTAGTATTTATTATTTTTAGTATTGTTTATATTACAGCTGAAAACATGTTGGGTACTGAACAAACCCAATGATGAACTAAGTCCCTGTCTCAAAGAGCTTTCAATCTGTATAGACAAGACAGACCAAGAATGGAGAAAGAAGAGATACGTAAAATGGCGGAGAGGAAGGTAGGCACATCTTGTCTGGTTTGACTTTTTAATTCTTTCTTCAGACCTTCCTCAATATGGTCAACCCCAAGCTTTCAAAAATCATGAGATTGTCTTAAAAATCATAGGATTTAAAAAATAATAAATTAGGGGGTTCTTTTTATTTGTCTTCTGATATTTATGGTTTATGGTTTCAAGCATTTCTATATAATCATTAGTGATAGAAACATATTTTTATAAAAATTAAAACTAAGATTGTTGCATAACCATAAGACTACAGGGTCTGGAGTTTTTAAACACCCAGCAAAGAGCACAGTACTCACAAGAGTTGGCAATGCTGCTTCCCTTCCACTTCTCCTCTGTCTAAATCAACTTGCTCTTCCATTTATGCTCCAATAGTCTGTCCTTCTCTATGCTCTTTTTCATCTTGTGCACTCCACAGCATAGATTTAAGCTCTGTGTGAACCAGGGACAGTACAATCTTCCAGGTGACATCCAGGTTAAAGAAAGTGTCAGAAAATTGTCAGCAGGGGTTCTCTGGGGGTGGGGTCCTGCCTGGCCTCACTTGTCCACCTGCATTCACTTGCAGCTTCAAAGATGAAACTCCTCTATCGAATCCCTTCTGAGGTAGGAAATTGAGGGGGGTGGAGTGGGTGAGGAGGATCTACCCTCCATAGGGGTTACTTGGGGGGAGAGCAAAGATCTGAACCTACTCCGTCAGTTTGGGGAAAACATTCAAACTTAGGTGCCTAACACTCAGTATCTCCAGCTATATACAGCCACTTAAAATAAGTGGTTTTACTGAGCACCCATAATTCCCAAAGACTTCTATCCTAGTCCTTTCTGCTTCCCAGATCTTAGTGCAGGGCCTAAAGAGTAATCTTCTTTAGGGGCCTCTTCTATCTGCACAAGCTTGGGTGTAGTCAGGGGCAGTAGAGGGCCAATTCATCTTCCTTGTTACCAATGGACCAACTTCACCCCAGATTTAGTAGGGCCAGGGGTAGTAGCAGCACATTTTGCTTCTCCGCTTCCCAGGTTGCTGATCAGCACAGGCTCTGCTCTCTTCTTCATCAGTTCTCCTTGTTGAACTGCACTGGCCAGAGGAGCAGCCGGTAGTAGGAGCAAAGATAGGGGAGGACAATGACAAGACACAGCTGCTAGTTGCTGCTTAGCAACTATGAAAGTGGCCCTAGTGGCAGAGCTGGCTGGGTGTGGATAGGAGCACACTCTGCCTCCTTTCAGAGGGCCATGGAGCGGTTGCTACCTGGGAGCCACCTTTTTATAAACAAACCAAACCTCTAGAATAGAGAAAATCAAAGGAAAATTTAGTCTGAGGCAACATTAGAGATGAAATTTTAAAGTAATTGTTATCACTTATTTTAACACTGCCAGAAAAGCTCTAGGTGCCTCGCCATACAGTTAGAAGACAAGGACCCTGATTCTAGGGTTCCCTGAATCCCTTGTACAACAATTCTGTTGGCATGTACTGCCCGTAAAGCTGGTGTATGTCTTCTTCAGGTAATAGCCTACCAAAAGGAGGAGTCTGTAGTCTAAAGCTGATGGAACAGCCCTATGTCACCCACTGTTGTATCCCAAGTGTAGGAGCATGTGGTTTGGGGTCTAGGAAAAGTTGAGTTGGGGGAGGAATGAAGTTGTCTGGCTAGAGTGAACTATATTCTAGATGGTCTGAGATTGTGCTAGAGACCATAGGTGGCTACTGCAGATGAGCGTAAGTTAGAGCAGCCGCGAGGACTGTTCTAAGTTATGCTGGAAACCGTTCCCATTCCAGAATCTGGGAGGTACAGATGTGGCATCAAGGGTGCCCCGTCACCCCCTTTGAGAGTTCCAGGGCCCAAGGGACTTAAAACCACAAATGCATAAGGAGTGAGGTGGGTAAATGGGTAAAAAGGCAGGCGGGCAGGAGTTAAGGAGGAAGGAAAGTAGTAATGTTAGTAAGATTACACAGTTACTCACAAAGGCTACATGTGGCACGATGAGACAAAAATAATGTGTTTATTTTTTCAGATAAATAGAGATGATGAGCAAGTTTATAATTACCTACATTCTTGTATGTATGCTCTTAAATTCTTTCATCAATTTTTATAGCACCCTGTTAAATTTGTATACAGCACTGTTGGTTTTCCTGCTTAAATTTGATAGGACTTTTAAATAAGCATATGGTTGCTATGGAATGAAAACATTAACTTTCCTTGCGCTTGAGCATTGAAAAATTGCAACCCTACTGTTGCACTAATTTTGCATGTAAAAAGCATTAGAATTTATGCTTCTAGGACCTGTCTCGTACACTTCCTTATCCCATTGTTACCAAGTAACATGATTGTGGGCACTCAGTGGCAGCTTCTCTAGTTTATTCATGAGCTCTGCCATTGTGGCCTCTGGCAGGCAAGTCACCAAATAGTTCTTGTTTGTGGTCACCACATGATAAGCAACTGCTGTTTCTAATGATCAAATTGTTTATCACACATCTCCTGGCACAGGCAGCAGAGAAGGCAATGGATTCCTTCAGGAGATACTTAGCTTGCAGTCTTTGTAAGGAACATGGCTACCCTGCGAACAGGCGCAGCAGAGGCAAAAAAATCCCAAAAACCAAAAAACCCCAAAAATAAAAAAAACCCACCCTAATTTTAATACGGATTTTATAATCCCATTCATAAAATTAAATGATGGGGTTGCCCGTGTGAGCAGGGAACTGGTCTCAGTGAACCAGAAGGTCCCTTCCAGTCTTATCTCCTGTTGTTCCTATGAGAAGAATGCATCTTCACAAGAGTTTAACCCATGGTGTCTCATTCAAAAAATGTGTCTTACATGCAATAGGTCTAATTCTCATTTTATGCAAAAGGGAGTATAAAGTAGATATCCAGCATGAGTTTTCTCCAGATGCATGCACAATAATGGGCCTATGTTCAAGTCAGAAACGATGTGTCTGTATTGTATTTAGATACCAGCCACTGGCCTGTGCCAGCTGAATTGGGCTCGGAAGCCTTGGGCTGGCAGGCCTGTTTAATTGTGGTGTAGTTGTTTGGGCTCAGGCTGCATCTGAAGCTCTGGGGGCCTCCCACCTCACAGGGTCCCATAGTCCAGGCCCAAGGCAAAACCCAAACTTCAAGCAAAGTCAGTTAAACAGCCACTTAGCCTGAGCTCTGCAAGCTTGAGACACCTGGTACGGGCCAACCACAGGTTTTTAACTGCAGTGTAGACATGCCTTCCATGGCAAAAATCCACTGACCTATAGAGGGTAGAACAGGAACAGCTGAAGTTTAATTATTCCACCTTCCAGAGGCAGAGAGTTTGGTGATAGAACAAGCAGTACGTCTGCCCAGCACGTTTGTGTGCTACAACGGTAGAAGGGAGTTCATTTACATTCTTCACTGGTCTCTCACCAAGCTGTGCCCTAACTTGGTAGGGGCCCTCTTCATTTGTTCTGCCATCTCACTTGGGGTAGTTTTGAGGGGTGGGGAAATAAAGACATTTCTGGCAAACAGTGTGCTGCTTCAGTCTGTTTTGTAGTAAGTGACGCATTAACAGAATGAGGGATCTCTAGGGTTATATCAAATCAAGGGTTTTGTTTGTAGAAGAAGCTACCCTGCGAGCTAGCCACACCTACTTCATTCTGGGTTGTACTCGCACTGTGTGGACGGAACCATGGTACACATCTGGTATTGTACAGCTCACTACTGTCCCAGAACTTGATTGAAACAGCATGTGGTCCCTTGCCTGACATCCACCAATGTTCCTGTTATGTTGTGTGCACTTTGTTCCTGGCTCAGTGTGTGAGCAGCCTCTGGATTTAACCCTTACTCTAAAAGATTTTTCTGGGTGTCTCTGTCACTTGATATCATTTCTATCACATTATGCTGCAAATCTCTGACCTATGCTCCAAAAGTTCTTAAAAATTGGTAATGTGATTGGGCAAATACACTGTTTCTAGCAAGCTGAACAAAATCTTTACTACACTGTGTATCCTATCTACATAACATGAGATGCTTCACATGTGGGATTGCATGTCAATGGATCAGAAGAGAAGGAATAAAGGAAAACTTATCCCATCGACATTCAGAATCGTGTCTGCCATCAATAGTCTTATCCAACTCAAGCAGCAGCAGCAGCAGCAGCACTAATCTTCATCTGTTTTATGGGAAAATGCAGTTGCTTATTTATTTGGCAGCCTATTAATACAGTACTCAGAGTATGACACACCTCTTTAGCAGCCAAGCTGTCAGTGTCAGAACTGGATTGCATAAAGCAATGAAGATTATATCCAGGAGGTGTGATCAGGTTTCATTGCTTCTTGTAAAACAAATAAAGTTGCCTGCCAGGGTATTTCTTTCTGTTTTCATTACCTAAGCCTGAGGGGGAGCTATGGAGTGACTATTTCACTGAGGGCCTCCTTTCAGCCATTAAACCAGCAGCGGTGTTTGCCAGCAATCTAATTCCCCCTTATATCTCAAGAAGCTGGGGGCAGGGTAGTGGCTGGCTCATCTAAAGATAAGACATTACAGCATTTTTATTTCTAATACGCAGTGTTGCACGGCTGTACTCTCTGAGTTTAGGTGCTTAACTAAGAATGGCTTTTCTGGTGTGAGATTTTTCTTTCCTTTTTTTTAGATTGCCTCAGCTCTTCTTCAGCCCTTGTGTGTTTGCTGTTAATTCTGTTAATAAGTGCTCAAGGTGCATGCTGCCCTCTAATGGCCAGTTATGTCTATGAGCCACATAACAATGTATTGTTTATATGAACAATGAACAATACATCCAGCCTAGGATTTTCAGACCTTTTTATAGTGTGGACAAGTTTACAGAGTGTACTGAGGAATCCTCTCCCCTCCCATTTATGCTACTAAGCACCTCTTTCTTCCCCCCTCACAACAGCACATACCTCCCCTCCAACTGACTATCACATAACATCCCTGTAGCCTCTACCATATGGTAATTGCTTGTTTTTCCTATTAGGAAAATGTAATGTGTTTTAGCAGCCTTTGAATATAATTTAGAGGCTGGAAAAAAGGAGCCAAGACAGCACCTTGAGACTAATTAGTTCTCAGCAGATCACCAGAGATTCATGGACCATAGCCTGAGAATCACTGGGCTAGCCAATGTCCTAGAGAGAATTCATCTGACAGACCTATTTGTGAAACTCTTTACCCTGGTAACTAAATTCTGCTGATTTACTACCAGGCATGTAATAAAGTCTGTTCTGTGCTCAGGAAGCTATCAGTGCCCTGTCTGACTTGTAGCTTTTAGGAGGATTACACTTCTCACCAAGTAGAAAAGTTCTTCTGTTATCTTGGAGTAAAGTACAGTGTGTTACACTCTTCAGAACACTTCCACAAACAAACAGCGCCTTTGGAAAGACTCATCAACATTTATAAAGTTCTTTCTATTTTCTCAACAAATAGGAAAAGCTTTTAAGACAGCATACATACCAGAGGCTTAACACAAAAGAAAAATACCAGAAAGACATCTGCAGAGTTAATGATTGGTAGAATATGAAGAATAGTACTGGACTTAGTTCGCTCCTCTTCGATGAAGAATTCAGTATCCCTGTGTGGAACAAAGTTCACGACTGACAGAGAAAACAGAAGACTAATTCTGGTTAAGGAGACAAAAGGATTTTTCTGAAAGTTGCAGATCAGAGAGTGCTTTGAGTGGAGCAAAATTCTTTGGGTCTGATTCTAATTTAATTCACATCAGTCTAACTCCTTTAAATTAATGATGTCGCTTCTTTTTTTATCCCAGTATGAAATAAGAATCAATACCTGAATTGGGTCCTATTCCTAGTTCTGCCAGAGAGGCCTGCTAGGTGACTTTGGGAAACTGATGTCTCTTCTGTGTGCCTCAGTTTCTGCATCAATAAGATGAAGATCCTGATACTGACTTTCTTTGTAAATCCCTTTGAAATCTGCTGATAAAAAGCACTGTATAAGAGGTAGGAGGTGGTTTGTTTTATTTATTTATTTTTGTCCACTTACCCCACAACATAGAACTGTATTAATAAAACCTGTGTTAGGCCTAGGTTTATACATTTTAGAAGACCGGGAGTGAAATCTTAGCCTCATTGAAAACAATGGGAGTTTTATTGTTGATTTCAATGACTCCAGGATTTCAGCCCTGGTGTTTTCTGACCAGATGGAGGAATTAGAAAGATTCCTGGGAAAAGGAATTTTGAATCGCAAAGGATGCTGTGTCTCTTTCAAACATTTGGGGCAAAATGATAGAAAAGTCCCAAGTAAACAGAACTAGCAAAGAAGCCATATGTGTTGCTGGTATGTCTTTGGATGAGATTTTTTTTCCACCTCTTTAATATAGCTTTAAATTGAGAATGACCTGCCAATGATACAAGGTTTCAACCATTCCAGTCTAAGGGCTTGTCTGCACTTAAAACACCGCCGCAGCACAAATTTAGTGCTTCAGTGAAGACATTACCTTTGCCAAAAGGAGCACTTCACCCATCGGCATAGGGGGTTGCCAGGTGTGCGGTATTGACCTGGACAGTCCGGTATTTTCGCCTCCTGTCCAGTAAAAAAAATCCAGAAAATACCGGACACCTAAACTGTCCAGTATTTTCTGGTTTTTTTCCCCTGCCAGGAGGCGAAAATACTGGACACCTGGCAACCCTCCATACACTCAGCAACCTCCCCGCCTCCCCGAGTCCCTGGACCTCTGCCCTCGGACACCCTGCTTACCTGGTTACACAGGGAAGCTCCCTTCTGGCTCGACCAAGAAAACAAGATGGCCACTGGCAAAAAGCCTAAAGACCTGAGCAAGGGGAAGCAATGCCTTCCTTGGGTCTTAGTGCTCAACCTCTCCCCTCTTCCTATCCCTATTCTGACTCTGCACACACTTAAAGGGGCCATTCTGTTTTAATGATGTTTTTATTTATTTATTTATTTAATTTAATAACTCTTGGGGTCCTTTTTGGTCTCCTTTTTCCCCTCAACAGAATTTTTTCCCCGTTTTTTTTTTTTTTTTTTGGCGGGGTGTTTTGGTATTTTTGGTTAAACCATCTGGCAACCCTACATAGGAAATGTACTTCTCCAAGAGGCGGTAGCTAGGTTGACAGAAGAATGTTCCTGTCCGTGCTGTCCTACATCAGGGATTAAGTCAGTTTTAACTACATTGCTCAGCATTGAATTTCTTAGTGTAGACCAGGCCTTACTCGGATATGGAACCCGCTCTATTATAGTCACCTGTAAGGAACTGTTGGGTAGCTTTTTACAACCAGATAATGGCCAGGTCTAAGAGAACCAGAAGTCTAAAAAAATATTAAACAGTGCTCCTATCTGTCTAATAACCCAGGTAGCAGCTGATACAAAAGCAGTCAACAGTAAGTAAGCAAAAATTATGGGACTCACTTGAATCAAGTCTGGGCATGCGCAGCAATTGAAAAATCTGCTAAGGGATGCTTTTAAAAAGATATTCTTACAGGTGGATTGCATCCATTGAGGTGGGAGCTAAGTAAGTCTTTTTAGGTCAGTTTTCATTAAGCATGCACTAGTGCATGTGGGGGCTCTCTTTCTAAATCCAGTGGTACTCCCCAGCTTTCAGATTCCCCAAGCTATGCTTGCATATCAGCTAGGCTGCGCAGCTGATGGTTAATTTGTATGCAGCATTCTGTAGTAAAAGCCAATATTATGTATATGTCTTAGTTTAAATAGAATAATGACACTGACAAGAGAAGTTCAGATAGTAAGGCCTTTTCTGCATACAGAGATTACGCCTATTTAAAACTGCTTGTATCATTTCAGCTCATGCCTGTACAACTTAGGGCTTGTGTACACCTGAAATGCTATAGCAGCACAGCTGCAGCACTGCAAGTGCACAGCTGCAATGCTTCAGAGCAGGCACTGTCTATGCTGATGGGAGGGTTTCTGCTCTCCCATTGACATAGGTAGTCCTCCTCCCTGAGAGGTGGTAGCAGGACTGACAGAAGAATTCTTCCATTCACCTAGTACTGCCTACCCTGGGGCTTAGGTTGGCTTAACAATGATGGTGAAGGGCATGGATTTTTCACACTCCGTAGCAACATAGCTGGATCAACCTAACTTTTTAATATAGACTAGGGAAATAAGGTAACCCCTACCATATATCAAAACTAAATCAGTAGGAGTGTCTACACAGAGTAGGGTTGCCAGGTGTCTGGTTTTAAACTGAACAGCCTAGTATTTGAGCTTTCTGTTTGGGAAACAAATTGAGAAAATATAAATGAGAAAATATAAATGTCCGGTGTTTTCTAAATAAGATGTAATGTAGATTGTGATGTAATGTCAAGTGTGTCCGGTATTTTCGTTGAAACCATCTGGCAACCCTAACACAGAGCTTTACAACACATTATCTGAACGAGTTTTAAAGCACATCTTTAGTTTAGGTCAGTGTGTTTAGACCAGGCCTAAGACTTCATCTGTATGAGAAAGTTGCACTGTTTTGAATAACGGGGTGTTTAAAACTGATTTAGTTAAAACACTACAAACATACAAAATTGTGCTGCACTGCTTCTGTCCCCAGCAAAATATCTCATTTCCCATTGGCCAGTTGCTGGGTCATACACACCCTTTATATTGGTGTAGCTACAGCGTTCAAGGATGAAACCCTGGTGTAGACCAGCTAGCTGCTGTCACTCTGGGAGGTGGAGTTCCTATAGGGATGGAAAATTCCTTCTGTCACTGTAGGAATCGTTTACTCTACAGGAGCTACTGTAGCCCTGGTAGTGTGGATAATGGCCTGAGAGACATTGGGCTTGATTTCATGGACCTGACTCAGCCAATACACTGCACTGAAACCAATGGGAGTTTTGTCTGAGGGAAGTCTATAGTGTTTGGCACATGGTGACTAAAAACTGAAATTGCAGGGGGGAGACTCTCTTTATTTTTCTTAAAGTAAATAAATAGATAAACACACAAATCGGGGCCTACGTGCCAAGCAAAAGAGGCTTAGCTCAGTTAGGACACACCGGAGTGAAGTTTGTTCTATTGTGCCAAGATTCTCATGGCTGTAATTAGCTCCATACAAACAGGGTGTGGGACAACCCACTGGCCTTTTCTACTGTAGCTAGCATAGCTCTGCACTGAATGGAAGGGGTGGGGGAGATTTCTCTGCTGCTGTTCAGATGTTGGCTAGACGAGCTGTTTTCTACTGTGGGCTTGTGTTGGCTGAACAACCCCTCCTGCCTCTGTATCGAGTTACACGCTATTTATACAGCACTGTCCTGTGTTACAAACAATGGCAAAGGGAATCTAAATCATGTATTATAAAGACTATAATTAAGAGGGGAAAGTGCTTATTTTGCCCCACCACCAATTCAGATTAGCTGAACTAGCAAATCACTTGGCATATCCTTAAGGAGGAAAACACTTGAACTAGACTAAAGTTTGGCACACTCAGTGTTTGGCCGAAACAGCCTAGTGTGATTCGAAAGTTACTGTTGAACTCAGATCCCAGGCAATTGCTTTTTTGCAAGGCAAGGATACGATTTATACCTCAAATATTACAGGTGCACCCAAGACGAAATCTCATCCAGAGTTCAGACACCCTCAAGTTCAGGGGTATTCAGACCTGGGGTGCTGCTTCACACCCATCTCTAGCAAATGGTGGGCTTGGTGGTGCTAAGAAGTAGGAAATGTTGCTAATCTTCCTCTGTTTGCTATCATTGCTGATGCTAACTCTGGGACTAGTGTGTGTAAGCATTAAAAGCTTCCCCATGCTTGGCTCTACCCACCCAGCTCCCTTTGGCTTCTTCTGTTGCGCCTCCATGTGGTATGGACTATTGAATTTTTAACAAAGAAAGCTTTTCTCCCAATTGCTAGATATTTGAATTAGGGAGTTAAAAACCAAAAGGCCAGATATCCTTATATCACTTTTGCACTGATTCAATTCAGTAGCATTTATTCTGATTTATACCGTGGTATATGAAAAGAGAAACAGGTCCTAAAGAGTTTGAAATAATCTGAATAAAAATCACTTCCTCTCTCTATTGCTGCCTGGCATTTCTGTGGAGTCACATGCCTGTTAGCTCTCTAAGGGTATGTCTACACTACTGAGAAGATTGAAGCTGTCAATTTTTCAGGGTTCAAATGAGCGGGTCTAATTAAGACAGATAATTCGAAGTGAGAGGGGTGCTCCGGTCGATGCCGGTAACCCTGCTTTCATGAGGAGTAAGGAAAGTCGACGGAAGCATGTTCTTCCTTCGACTTCCTGCTGCGTAGACAGCGCCAAAAGTCAAGTTAAGGTACTTTGACTTCAGCTACGCAGTTGACATAGCTGAAGTTGAGTATCTTAACTCGACTTTGTCCTGTAGTGTAGACATACCCTAATCGTCCATAGAAACTTCCAGGAAAAACAAGACCTAACTTTGTAATACAAAATATGAGGAAAGTGAACCAGCATCGAGTCTGTGGCCTAGCAGAATAGCAAATGCTGTCACTGCTCTGATGCTAATTGCCCCACTTTTCTTCTTTATCGTACATGCTCCTGCTTTTCCAGCTACACTCTTCTTCTTCTGAAGCATGCATGTTACACTCGCTTTACACCCCACTGAATGCCAAACTAGATACACTAGTTATATGGCCCCTGAACACAGACAAGCAGATCAGCTTTTTCAGAGTGTAATGGAAAAAATTATGATAAAAAGGTATAAAACTTTCATATAACTTGGGTAGAGCTGTAGACCTGTAGTGAAAGTGTTCTTGTCCCAGTGCTGTCCCAATCATTCCTGTTAGCTCCCCCCACTCTCCACCACCCCCATGCAGCACCACCACACACATGCATAGCTATTACAACCATAGGCTTGCCTGTCTGACGGCTCAGGGCAGGAGAACTGGAATAGGAAGTAGTCATTGTTTTCTAATTGCTCTATTTCTCCACATGCACTCAAACTCCTGGCAGTTAATTCTGCAGCTCTGTTATGCTGGGTTTTAACACTGGTGGAGTAGAGGACGTAACTATAAATGTAACGCAGCTGACTTGGATAGTATGCTCCCAGTCTTACACCCTGCGTGACAGAGGGCTAGTGGATTATTTACCTTTCAGCATTTTCTTGGTCTTTGGTTGTGGCTTTGCCGCAGACTCTGTATGTGGGGCACTGCATGGTTGTGCTGTCCCAGCAGCAAGTCAGGAAATACAGCTTTTAGGCATCTATGCTGTAGCTTGTGCTGGCATAATCTATATGAATAACCCACCCCTCTGAGAAATGTAAGTTACACCAACATAAGTGCTGGTGTGGAAAGCTCTACATTGGCGGGAGAGCTGCTGCCATTCATGGAGGAGCTTTTATTAGGCTGATGGAAGAGCTCTGTCCCTTCAGTTTAGAGCACTTTCACTAGATGCACTGTAGCGGCACAGCTGCGTTGGTATAGCTGCACCCCTGCAGTGCTGTACATCTAGACATGGCTTTAGACTCACGGTGTCATAATCTGGTTTGGGGTTCCTCCCTTGCTCTTGGGAAGATGCATGAGGCTTGCCAGCCTGACATGGATTACTGCCCCGTGTGTGAACTCAGCTACACTGGCTGGTATGTTGCAAGAGGTTAAGTCAAAGGTCCATCCGCTCCCTGCCCATCTGCATGGGAGGGAAAGCAGAGACTCTGCAGAGGCTGCGTTTCCTCCCATGTCACTATTCATCATGAGGGAGACAAAGGGCACCTTAATCTCAATTCTTCCTCTGCTCTGGGGTGTGAGGATAATGGCAAGGGTGCCATTTATGGGGTCATTAGGGGGGCTCCTGAGTTTGAACCCCCTGGATTTCATACTGGAGACTCAAGAAAGAGATTGTGGAATCATTGTGGATAGTTCCCTGAAAACATCTATTCAGTGCAGTGTCAATCTAAAAACTAAAAAATGAACAGAATATTGGGAATCATTAGGAAAGAAATAGATAATAAGACAAAATACCATATTGCCTCTACATAAAGTTATTGTATGCCCACATCTTGAATACTGTATGCAGATCTGGTCAACCAATCTAAAAAAGACA
Organism: Rafetus swinhoei; assembly: GCA_019425775.1. Classification (NCBI taxonomy): domain Eukaryota; kingdom Metazoa; phylum Chordata; order Testudines; family Trionychidae; genus Rafetus; species Rafetus swinhoei. The sequence goes on from CM033424.1 coordinate 114,222,587, forward strand.
TATTTGGAAAAGGGTACAGAAAGGGCAAGAGAAATGATGGGGGGAAGGAACAGCTTCCATATGAGGTGAGATTAACAAGACTGGGACTTTTCAGCTTGGAAAAGAAATTACTAAAGGGTGGGGGAATATGTTAAATGTCTAGAAAATCATGAATGGTGTGGTAAAATAGAATGTTAATTATTCCTTCAGTAACATAACACAAGAAGCTCAACCAATTAAATTTATAGGTAGCGGATTTAAAACAAACAAAATAAATTATTTTTTTCACAGTCAGCTTTTGTGGAACTCTTTGCCAGGAGATGGTGGAAAAGCCCAAACTATAACAGGGTTCCAATAAGAACAAAATAAGTTCAAGGAGGATAAGTCCATCAATGGCTACTAGCCAGAATGGGCAGGGGTGGTTTCCCTAGCTTCTTTTTGCCAGAAGCTGGGAATGGGCAACAGGGGATGGATCATGATGATTGCCTCTTCTGTTTATTCCTTCAGAAGCACCTGGCATTGGCCACTGTTGGAAGACAGGCTATTGGGCTAGAAGGACCATTGGTCTGACCCAATATGGCCATTTTGATGTTTATATATAGAGCTGAAATGAATCTGTCCCCTGCTGTAACCTGCTAGACCCCACTCACCTTCCAGAGCTAAGAGAAAGCCCAGGAGTCCTGATGGGTCTGTCTCTTTCCACAGACTTAGTAACAAAGTAAGAATACACATTACAATTTTAAAGCTAACCAGAGTCCCTTATGTGACTTGCCACAAGATGTCAGACTATTTAAGTGTTAGAGCTGAGTGGGTCTAATATTTATTTAATTTTCTTTATTTTATATAGGAATTAGATACAGTTGATGAGTTGCTAAGCTGTCTGACAAAAACAGTAAATTAGTGCTTTGGTAGCCACTGGATAGCGATGATGTGGGGGGGAGGGTGGATGGGGTTGGTCCCCCCCTTCCCATTTGGTTCTTGGCTTGTACTGAACATGCTCAGTAACACTGCTGAAGCCTCTATCCTCGGTCTTTTCCCCCATGCTCTCACTCCCCTCCCCATCGTGGCATGCACAGATTGGCTTCCCCCCACCAAAATCTGAAATGGCACCCCTGAGTAATGAACTGTCTCGTTCTGCATTTATTAGAACATGGTTCTTCTGGGTATTTAGATCCATACAGAGGCACTTAAAAAAAGTGAGATCTCTTGTGAGGCTGCATATGCTGAGGGGAACAGCAGTTCATGCAGTGCAATAAGAACATTAGAACGGCCATACCGAGTCAAACCAAAAGCCCATCTAGCCCAGTATCCTGTATTCTGACAGTGGCCAATGCCAGATGCCCTAGAGGGAGTGAATGGAACAGGTAATCATCAAGTGATCCCTCTCCTGTCATCCATTTCCAGCCTCTGAAAAACATAGGCTAGGGACACCATTCCTACCCATCCTGGCTAATAAGTATTGGTGGACCTAACCTCCATGAATTTATCTAGTTCTTTTTTGAACCCTGTTAAAGTCCTGGTTTTCACAACATCCTCTGGCAAGGAGTTCCATAGGTTGACTGTGTGCTGCATGAAGAAATACTTCCTTTTGTTTGCTTTAAACCTGCTATCTATTAAATAATAATACATGAAATTAAATAATAATATTAAATAATAATAAGGCATTCCAGCTGCTGTTCACATTTCAGGTGCAAAGACAAAGTATTTCCATTGATAATAACCCTCCCTGAGGCATTATGAAGTATTTGATGTTTCTCCGTAAGTCACATTTTTACAAAGTTTGACGCTGACGTCACCAACTTGGTAATTTTAGAAGAAGGAAATTCCAGATACTAGTAGATTGATCAATTTAGGATGAAGTGTGTGTGGGTGGGGAAATTACATGGCCTTTTTTTGTTTTAACCCTTTGATGTTGTGGCCAGTCTACCCAAGTAATCCTGTTTGCAGCCTCCACTTCATTCCAGTCAACCATGAACAGTATTCTCTTCTACAAAGTTTAAATCCAAAGGTTTTCTCTTCTCACTTTACTGCTTAGAACTTTCTCCTTTTCTTCATATCTCTGTATATCATATTTTCAAAAAGAATAAGGCTGATGGGGTGAATAAAATCCTCTTTTATTATGATTTTAAACAACAAATAGCTGCCATCGTGCTCTGCTTCCTGGAGAGGATGCCAATCTTATGTTTGGCTGCAGATTTTTTAAGGGAACTAAGTTATCAGAGAGTCATAGTGTTTTGCTAAAATCAGACAGATATGTGGATTGAGAGGCAAATACGTTCCAGCATTAAACCTCCTTGTGGGAATGGACTTACCACGGGCACTAACAGGTTGAAATAGTAAGGAAAGAGATCAGCTTCAAAATATTTTGCAAGAATTATTGCTGGGTGTCAGTTATTAACCATTATTATTTTATTTGTTTGTTTGTTTTGTGATAATGTCTTAGAGTGCTAGTCAGATAGCTAGTGGTCCAGAACCACATTGTTGTTGGTATTGTATCAATATAGAACAAAAAGACGGCCTCTGCCCCAAAGAGCATATAATTAAATTGTACTTAATTAAAATTGGTTTAAACATTGACTTAATCAAACCAGAGGAAAATCTTCATGGCCACATGTATGTCAGTTTACAAATAGTTGATTCAAGCTAAATTGCCATAAGCCAGTTGTAACCGCATCTGAGCCCAGTCACACAGGTTTGGGTTGGTTTAACTTAAAAGGTTTTTAACTGAGTTGGTCAAAGGTTGATATTTTTGTACCACAATACATTTCAAAATTCTGGGAAAAAATGCATTTTGTTTCAGGAAGAAAAGTATCAGTTTCTAAGTTTCCCATGGAAGGGAAAAATCTGAAATAATTGAAATGTTTCATTTTGGAAATTATGAAACAAAATTGGGTTGGGAGCCCAACCTCCAAGGCTCCCTGCTGAGCCAGATTTCCAAGCTCCCTGAAGCTTTGGTGGCAGGGCTGCTGATGTGGGTGGTGGCAAAAGGGGCAGCTGCCCAAGGCTTCCAGACACTGATGCTACCATGCAGTGGCCAGAACTCTGGGCCCTTTAAATCACGGCCAGAGACCTGGGCAAAGTGTGTGTAAAATGCTACCAAAATAGAACGGCACAGTTTGGTACCCAATTTGCACTAGTGTAAAAGATTAAGCCAGATGCAGAGCAACCCCCTGGTTCAACTGAACTTTGTCTAGAATGGGGTTTAAAAATATGTTATTAGATCCTGTTAGCTGGCTGTATTGAGCTTTATCTAACACATTCTAAAGCTCTCATCAAGTGGGTTGTGCCACGAAAGCTCATGACAACCTGTTTTATTAGTCTCTAAGGTGCTGCAGGACTATTTGTTGTTTTATAAGTTTTGCCAGTTACAGACTAACACGGCTACCCCTCTGAAGCATCAAAACAAGGATAGGTCAGCACTAGAAGCACTACACTGGGGCAGCTCCAGTGCATCTGATGAAGTCAGCCGGGGTATGTCTACACTACAGAGTTTTGTCGGAAAAACAGCCGTTTTTCCGACAAAACTTGAAGAACGTCCACACTGCAATCGCATTCTTCCAAAAGAAAATCGAAAGAACAGAGGGGTTTTTCCGGCACTGGTAATTCTCATTCTACAAGGAAGAAGCCTTTTTCCGAAAGAACTCTTTTGCAAAAAGGCGTGTGGGGAGGGGGAAGAGGGAGTTCTTTTGGAAGAAGAGGAAAAAGCACAGGTGCTCTGGTGGCCACTCTGTCCATAGCAATCACAGCTTACATGCGAGCGAGCGTCCATTCAATCTGGACGCTATCTTTCGAAAAAGCAGATCACTTTTTCGATGCACTTTTGCAGTGTGGACGCTCTCTTTCAGAAGAAGTTTTTCGGAAGATCTCTTCCAAAAAAAGCTTCTTCCGAAAGAAGCCTTCAGTCTAGATGTAGCCCGGCAGAGCGCCTTCCACTGACATAGTGTGGGTGTGGACAGTACTTAGGTCTCTGTATCATCCATTGCTCAGGAGAGTGTATGTCTTTTTCATACTCATGAGTGATGTCAAGTCAGATGGTTGTAAGCAACAGTATAGACCTGCCCAAAACATGTTTTCCCCCCATGACTTAGTTTGCCCAGCTAGCACATGCTAAAGTACAAATTGCTTTATCTTGACTAGAATTTAGACGGTGTTAAATCAAACCAGCTAACATGACCTTACACCACCCCTTTAATTCTAGACAAATCCTTGGTAATAGCTGAAGTCTCTAGTGTAGACAACTTTATGTTCCCATCAATAATGCAGATACTAATTCATGCCTCCCTCACAGGTCTGTGACTTTTAAAGCACATTGAGATGCTGAAATGGAAAATACAAAGTAGTATCACAATTCAGATAACTGCAAGGGAACTGTTTCAATGCAATTCCTTTCAATTACTGTGTACAATTGATAAAAGCCACACCTGTCTAATTACATGGCACACCTGGTACTGTTCAAGCAGCGATTGGGTAAGAAATTGGTATTTGCTGATGTAAATGTATGACTGTACAGTCTTTGTTCACTTGGCCTCAATCGTGAGCAATCCTGCAAACTCACACAGAGAAGTGAGAGGGTGAGGAAAGGCCAAAGGAGAATTTATCTGCATCACTGGATCCTGCACAGGTTGGGGAGAGTAGTGGTTGCTGGGGTCCCTTGCCTCCACTAGAAGCCAACTGCACACCGGAGCCAGTGCAGAAGTAGATGCAATTTGCAACAGCAAAAGGGCTAGCACAATTAATTTCCCTCTGGAGCAAGGGGAAAAGAAGAACCAGATGGTGACTCTGCAAGTAGGTCTACACACTTAAAATGCTACAGCGGAACAGCTGCAGCCCTTCAGGCTATGTCTACACTACAAGTTTTCTCAGCAAAAAATATGCTAATGAGGGACTCATTTGCATGAGTCGTGATCTCATTTGGATATTTTCTGCCAATCCGTTTTTGCGCTGGGGTTTTTGTGCAAAAACAAGCAGCGTGGATGTTTTCTTTTTGCGCAAAAGCCCCTTTTTCTGCAAGATCGGTATACCTCCTTTATTGGGGCATACGGATCTTGCAGAAAAAGAGGGCAGCAGATGGAGCTTCCTTGGTCACCCCATCTGCTTAGAGGACACAAGGATATGTCAATGAGCTGGCATTCATGGCTTCAGCCTCTGGGGGATGGGTGGGAGGGTGGGCAGCGAGAATCATAGCTTCTGGCCTGTGGCAATGAAGCAGCAGGTCAGATCCAGCCTCTGGGCCGCAGGTTCCCCATCTCTGCTTTACAGATCACCTTTAAACACAAACTTGACAACATTTAGGCTACTGGTTTGCTAAAACTGCTACCTACCATGCTGACCAGCATTGTTTCACGATTTCATTGTCTCACGATCACCCATCTTGTCTGACCTGTTGTTGCTTGCCTCACATTTACATAGACAGCTCTTTGGGGCAGGGAATGTCTTACTGTGCTGTTTGTACAGTGCCTAATACAGTGGGGTCCTGGTCCACGACTTATTGGCTCTGCACTAACACAAATAACTAAACAATATTAATTGAATTCTAATAACTATAACACAATTCAACTTTCTGAAAATATATATTAATGCTGGTCAAAATCCTGAGGTCTTTACTGCGTATTTAATTCAGCTTTTTATTTGGTTCTTACTCGGGGAGACTCATACTGTAGTCATTAGAAGTTTTATCTGAACTAGGAGCTTATAAACCTTTTTTGAAGCAAACTAATATTTTGGGATTAATCTACTGGATGTTTCTTTCGCTTCCTCCCACTCCTCTATGGAAAGTAATGGGTGTATAGGGACTGTCTGATCCACTCCTGAAGTGCAATCATTGTAGGGCAGCACACCCAGCAGCTGTTAAACAGTGAACTGCAACACTAACTCGGCTACCCCTCTGAAGCACTTATCACCAGGTTAGGCTAAGGACTCATGACGGGTACCCAGCTCTTAGTGAAGTCAGTAAGTTTTCTGTTGATGTCAATGAATGTTGGATCTAGCCCAGCTAGTATATTGAAATGAAACTGCAGATAGTATTTTAAGTAAGCGAAGTATAATTTACCATCCTTGGCTTGGATTTTGGCCAAAACACCAGGGACAACCCCATATCTTTTATTAATGCAGCTTGAAAATGTCTTAATGCTAAGTACATTGCTGAGATTTAAAGTAATTCATGCCTTAATAGTAAACATCTCCTGGCCATATTATATTCCTACGAGTCTTCGATAGTCAGGATGATCACTTAATTAACACACTTCTGTTTTCACCGGGGACTGTGCTGTACTGGTAAGCTACAGCATGTAGGTTGCAGACTGGTAGTTTCTGTTGCTGACTGTGATAGGAAAGAGGATGTGGGGAAGGAAGAGGCCAGGTTTCGGGGAGAGTGACAGACTATGGGGACTTTTAAATAAATAAAAGAAAATTTAGGCACTGCGATCTTTGCTGTGATTTGTACAATATCTGAATCACTGTGTGAAATGGATGGGCTGACGTAATTGCTGAAATGTTTACAACATTCCCACTTAGCTGAAAAGAAGTGACACATTAGTGTCATTTGTAGAGTTGTTCAAGCACTAGAAAACAGAATCAGTGTAGGCAGGGGACTCCCATTCTTTGATCTGGGCTGTTGGTTGTTCACAGTCCATTTGCTGGTGCTCTCTTTGGAGAGCTAGTGAGTCACATGGTACTAGTGGTTTCCTCCCATTGTTTCTAGATATTACACTGAATACACAAGAAGCTAAAAATACATTAAATACATTCCCAGTCTCACTACTTCATAGCAGCAGTAACTACAAGGATTCTTGTTATTTGCCAGTGGAGGTGGTCTATGCAATTGCACAAGGGGGGTGGTCCTTGAAATGGTGAGTGTGAGAGAAGGTGGAATGGGGGCTGTTCCCCAGGATGGTGAATGGAATGGGGGGGGGGGTAGTCCCTGTGAAGCTCAGTGGAACCAGGAGGGGAGCACTCCCCATGATGGGGAGGGGGAGAGGAAGAGCTCCACAAGACTGTTTACTAAGGTTTCGACCACACTCTGAAAAAGTCTGACAAGGCCAGGTGATTTCAAGACCACTTTTGCTATTTTTTACACAGCACTTTTTTAATACACTGAGTGAGTTTGGGATACAGTGAAGTAAGAGACCTTTTGCTTGTGAAACCGGAAACTTGTGACTATACCATGCTGTCATGGTACCTAACTGATAATATAGGATGCTTCACTACATGGAACATGCAATCACCTTTTCACCATGTATCCACTTGAGATGAGAGGACCTTTTGTGTATTGTGTTTGGGTGCAGTGAGGATATGGTTACAAACAGAACTGTGGGAAGGCTGGCTCCAGATATCGAAGGGTTAAAAACAAAACACAGATCTTAGAATCACTTGTGGGGAAAAAATGAATATAACAACACATAACATCTAATGAAACATTTCTCATTTTCAATTAGGAAGAGCCAGAGGTTAACACTAAGGCCATGATAGAACTACTGTGCTATTAAGAACTTCCTATTTCCTTAATTGTACTTTTAAAACAGTAAATTACTTGCACAATCTCCAAGTCAGGTATCCAGGAAGAATCTCACAAAATTAAAAAAAATACAAACTTATAGTGACTCCTAGGTTAACACTGCCACCTACTGGAGTAGTGAAGTGTACAGGGTGTGGATGTTAGCAGACCAGAATACTGAATGTACATCACTCCATAGGACAATAGAGTGTAGAATCCTATAAAAATCTTCCACTCCCAGATACTGGATATTGAATGCTGGAAAGAGGAAGAAAAGGTGTCTAGCGTTAGAAGACCAGTCAGAAAAAACCTTTAGTGTATTCAGTTAAGTAGAGCTTGACAGGAACCAGATTTTCCATCTTGTTGGAAATCCCATGAGTGTGAAATTTTTTTTTTGATTCCTTAATGGAATGGTAACAACAAATGTGAAATTTCCCACAGAATGAAGTTCTGATTTTAGTTTTGGTCAAACATTTTGTTCTAGCTTCAGCATTTAAATTTTAAAAATGTTAAATATAAAATAAATTTCGATTAAAAAAATCATTTAGAAATGAAAAATTGAAACATTCCATTCTGAAAATGTCCAGACAGAATGGTTTGACATTATTAAAATGTTTCATGACATTTTTTTCTCAAATGTAAGTTAATCAAAAGCAACATTTGTTTCTGACAAACTTTTTGCTCTTGAATCAGCATTTTCTGATGGGGGAAAAAACCCCACATTCTGCTAGAAAATTTGAGACCCACTTTAGACATTAGGTTAGTTAAGTGCTGGGAAGAGTCTGAAGTTCCCTTCTCTCATTATGAGCCCCTCCCTACTTAGAACAGACAGTTACAGTCGGCCACCCTCTCATCCGTTCCTGCGCCTAGGGTCTACTGGATAGTGCGGAGACAGTTGAGGGGACTGGAAGTCTGGTGATTTGGACAATAGAGTGAAAAAAAAAAGGATAGCAAGGCTCTCTCAGTGAGCAGGATGTGGGCCTCATTTTCTTGAGTGATGGCTGTAAGGGTAGGGCCTCATTACAGTTCAGAAGGAAAGTTGCATTTCCTTCCTCAAAGGTTGGGGCTGGAAAGAGTTGTTTTGCTAGAGAGGGTACGACTAGAAAAGCATGGTGCTGTAATCTAAAAATTACATAAAGTTCTGTTGGAATCCAGGGTAAGCTCCACTGGTAGAAATAGTTGCCTTTCTTGCATGCACTTGGAGTTTACACAGTGCAGCTGCTGGCTCCTGGCCATTGGGTGCTGGAATCGACCATGTAGGCAAGGCTGTATGGCTGATATGGATGAAAAGGCAGATGTGACTCTTGGAGATAATGAGATGTTGATATTCCAGAGGAATCTGGCTCTGTAGGAAATGCTTTGGCATGCCACTGCCACATCCCACCATTACTATACAAAAACTCCATTTAGGACTGGCAGCAAAGTGGTACATATTTGTTCTTCAATGGATCTGTATTTCTTTTGTCTAGAAAAAACAATCTGGGTTTATATCTATGTATATTAACAAAATAATTAGAGATGGAAATGAACCACCTGTTTATGAGCCAGATCCAAACTTCCCTTAAGTTCAGGGAGGATTGTAGTTGATGATCCTTTCCTACTTATTAGAGAATAGCCCAAGCTGTGAGGAATAAATACAAGCATCATGACAAGGATTTTTTCCCCCATTTATAAAGTGAGTAATAAAACCTTGGAAGTAATTTATTTGTTCTTTGCAAAGCAATAGAAAATCTATGTTGTAACCAGGGAGCTACTGACATCCTCTTCATCTTTCTCTACATTCCCATTATGGATAAATTGGTTCCACTTTGATTTTTAATTGGTTACAAACAATAGTGTCTCCAGCTAATGGATTCAAGCCTGAACTTTTTCTCCAACATTAACAGTTTGGATGTCTTCATTTTTTTAAATCTTACTTTTTTGGTTTTGCTTTCTGGCTTTCAGAGTGGGGTTTAACGTCAAAACAGTGAGTTGAAAGAGTACATGGAATTTATGTGCATTGTTTCCCAGCCTGAAATAACAAGAACTGCAATATTCATTGCTGTTTCCATTGCAGGGATGGATAAAGGAACGAGGGAGGAAAGTTATTGGTGTCATACACTTGTGTTGTGGACAAAAGTCCGGATCCTGCACGTATACACATGTTTAACTTTAAGGAAATGTCTCAGAGGGGTAGCCGTCTTAGTCTGTATCTGCAAAAACAAGTCCTGTGGTACCTTAATCTGTTAGGGTATGTCTACACTGCATGGCTATTTTGGGATACTAGAGGTATCCTGAAATGGCTTCTCTATATCTTAACAAGAAGCCCGTTATTTCAAAATATTTTTCGAAATAACGGGCACGCTATTTTGGCATCCCGGTAACCCTTGTTCCATGAGGGATATGGGATGTCTCAAAATAGTGAGTTATTTTGAAATGTGGTGCTGTGTAGACAGCGTAAAATTACGAAATAGCCTATTTTGAAATAGAATCAAAATAAGAGACAAAATTTGCGTAGCACAAATAGCGTATCTTATTTTGACTTTAGGGTGCCATTTAGATGCACCCTTTGTCTCCAAAGCTACATCTACACAGCAACATTATTCTGAAATAACTTAGTCCACATTTACACAGCAGGCAGTTATTTCGAAATAATGTTGAAATACTGTCAAGCTGGAGGACTTTTTACTCCGACTCCTGTAACTCTCATTGTACGAGGAGTAAGGGAAGTCGGAGGAAGAGTGCTCTATTTTGAAATTAGTGCTGTGTAGATGCTCCCAATTTCAAAATAAGCCCTTTTGAAATAAGCTACACAATTGATGTAGCTCAATTTGCGTAGCTTATTTCAAGTTACGCCCAACTGTGTAGATGCACCCTAAGGTTCCACAGGACTCCTCATTGTATAAGGAAATGAATACTCCCATAAAAGACAAAGTTAAGCACTTATGCTTTGCAGGACTGGGGTCTGGATTAGTAGAGAATGGATAGAAGAATCCTTAATATGGGTCAGGCAGAGCCAGCAGTATTTAGTATTGTGACTAAAGCATATCAAACATTAAATAATTAAATCCTATATATCAGTGGTTTTCAGCCTTTTTTCATTTGTGGACACCTAAAAAAATTTGAATGGCAGTACTACATATGCACCACTTGTCCATCTTGCTTCAGGCTTACTGCTCTGAGCATGATCAAGTGACAATCTAGTCTTGGAAGGGACAGAGAACATTCAATATTACAATACAAACGTTTAAATACTAAGTAATGCTCAGCTTATTGAGAAACTATAGGCCTACTTGTCACTCTACTAACTCCAGCTGTAAAATTTGCCATCAGAAAGCTAATAAATGGGAGTCACACAAGCAAACAAAAGACACAGGGTTACTGGTAAATATTTGTTTTGGCTCTCAGCAGCGCCATTCTTGTGATCAAAGTCAGGAAGTCAAGCCCCTTTTTTGGTTGTTTCTGTCCTGTGGTTAGATTGATGGTGACAGAGCAGAGTGGGAAGAGGACAAAAAAAGAAAAGCCCATGGAAAGCTACACAGCTAGGAAGGTATGGGCCAGTGGTAGCTGAATTTCTGAAGTCAGCCACTATCATCACTTCTAAAATAACGTCAGGCTTACTGTAGAACCAGCTAGTGGATACTTTATGCCAATGCCAAAGGCTGTTTTACCATCTTGCATATTTCTGACTAGCTGACCAAATAGCACCTAGGCCCGAAGCAACAGAATACCTCCCTTGGAAGCACTGGTGGCATTTGCCTCTTTGTAGCCTCCTGGAGAGCTCAATTCTGGGGCCTCTACAGGTGTTGATACCCATCATGCTGAGTGGGCTTGCAGCCCTGCGTCATCATGCTAGGTTGGAATTGCATTTCATTTGTAACTCAGTTACCATGTTAGGGGCCTTCTTCAGGGCCCGCCAACCATTGCATTTCACTGGTGAAAATGTTACTTTCAACATTGTCTAGTACCTGGGCCAATGTCTAGTATCAGGTAATAGTAATGATGATGGATACCTTTTAGAAAAGGCTTGTAATAATGATTTTTCCATGCACATCAAATGCAAATGTCTGTTCATTCATTTCATGGGTTTAAAGCATATCACAATTGTGGCATTCACTTGCTGCATCTACTTTGTTTTCTTTTACCATTGCTGTTCATGTTTTATTTCCCTGTCCGTTCAGCATGGGCTTGTACCTCAGGCTTCACTGTATTTCAAAATTTGTCCAATTGATGGATGTTCTGTACAAATGCAGCAGATCCACTGTTTATTTGAATCAAGAAATAGTGCTGCTGTAGGGAGAAGCATAGAGCAAGATTGGATTTATTAATATTCTTACATTCCAAGGTCAAATGGGACCACGGTCATCATCTGATCTGATCAGCTGTATAATTCTGGCCAGTTGTGCTTGTTGCATGCCCACAGAATGATAGGAGCTGTAGAAATACAAAAGAAGCATGGCCCTTCCCCCATAGAGCTTACAGTTAGAGCTGATTGGAACATTTTTCATCTAAACAGTTTTCTGTTGGAAAAGTCTATTTCAACGAAGCCCCATTTTTTGGTATAATTGTATCATTTTGATGACTTTTCCCATGAAAACAATTTTTTCCCAAACAGTTTTTTTTCCAAATTTCCATTTTGTGAGACATTTTGAAAAGATTTGTTTGTGGTTTAATTTGAAATGAAAACAAATGTCAAATTTCCTGTGAGTCAGTAATGCTGAGTTTTGACCAGCTTTGTTTATACACTTAAGAACAACAAAACAGACAGCTAGAGGGTTAGAGGAAGGGGAACAAACAACAGCTAAGATGTCCAAGTGGTGGGATGGTACTGTGAGCCACATTTAAATAGTACAAAATCTTGATGACACCATGTTTTGTTTTTTTAAATGGTATGTATATAGAGAAGACACTAAATTGCTGAACAGCCAGGCTATAATATTAAATATAAGCCACTCTTTAGTGGTGGGCTTTCAGGAAGTTGAGACTAGTTTGTAACCTTTGCACAACAATTAATGTGAGCCCCTGTCTGCACAAACCAAGAGACTATGTGTAACCTCTCTCAGGCTAAGTCTAGACTGAAAGCTTCTTTCGGAAGAAGCTTTTCCAGAAGAGATCTTCCGGAAAAACTTCTTTCAAAAGAGAGTGTCCACACAGAAGAAGTGCATCAAAAATGCGATCTGCTTTTTTGAAAGATAGCATCCACATTGATTGGACACTATCTTGCATTTAAGTTGTGATTACTATGGATGGAGTAGCCACAAGGGCACCTGTGCTTTTTCCTGGAGGCCTCTTCTTTCGGGGAAAAACCCTCTTCCTCGTCCACACACACCTTTTTCCAAAAGAGCTCTTTTGGAAAAAGGCTTCTTCTTTGTAGAAAGAGGTTTACCACTGTCGGAAAAACCCCTCCGTTCTTTCGACTTTCTGTCAAAAGAACGCAATTGCAGTGTGGACATGAGTGTAGTTTTTCTGGAAAAACAGCCGTTTTTCCAGAAAAACTCTGCAGTGTAGACCTACCCCCCAGCCAGCTCTGTCATGCCATGCAGAGGAAGGTTTGGCATCTGTTGCACTGGGGGCAAGAGTCCTCTGCACCACTTCCTTCCTGCACAGGTAACTGACGGTGTAGCAGCAGTGTAGCCCTTTACACAGACCTGGTGGCCTCAGTACCCCGTGCAGTTGACACAGAGGGATGGTGACCATAGTTCCCACAAAGGTGTGTGCCTGCCCACCTCCTCTGGAGAGACGCGCAGCAGCACTTGCGTGGCAGGAGGCTGCTCTGGTGGGCGGGGCCGGCTGTGAAGGCATGGTGAGGGAACCACTAGGGTGAGGGACCAGGACCTGCCATGGCTGTGTGGCAGAGGGAAGGCCTTCTCCAGTGGCAGGGGCTGCCATGTGGCAGGGGGGCCAGGGCCTGTTCTGGCGGCTGGGGCCAGGAATAGGACCTGCTGCCTGGGGGAGTCTGCTCTGGTGGCTGGGAATGGGACATGCCGCATGGCTGGGGGAGCAGGGTCTGCTCCGGTGGCCAGGAACGTATGTGTGTTAATAAATTGGATGCCGCGGTGGCACCCATCCAAACCAGTGCACGTGCTCTCAATACTGGTGCACGAGCCAAAACTTACTCTGCTCATGGTTGGAAAATCTTCGAGGGAACACTGATGGTGACTGTTCTTCTAGCCATTGACTGGGTCCTGTTTCAAATGGGAGTCGGTCAAAGTGCTCTAAGGAACTTGTGGTGTATGGCATCAGGGTCCACACAGCCAGTTACTGTGTGATTTATTCCCCAGTTTGCCATGCATTACCTTGCTGTCTAGATGAGCCCTTAGTATCCTTTCATCCTTAGCTTTGTCTGCTGGGGTATTCTTTGAAGCGTAGGCACTCAGTCCAAAGTCCTTCTGTTGTTTTGGGGTTCCCCACTTGAATGTGCTTCACGACATTGGAGGCATGGAGATGCTACATCCACATCGTCGATTCATTGTATACCTTTGAAATGGGACCATCATAGGGTCAGCTAGGCCCCAGCCCTGCAGGAGCTCATGTGGCTGAGCTTTTTGTTTCAGGGAGCCCCATCCAGTTCAGTGAGGCTCTGCACAGACATGGGTTTGCTCCCATGGAGTTCCTTAAGGGTACGTCTAGACTACATGGCTCCGTCGACAGAGCCATGTAGATTAGTGTGCTTGAAAAAGGGAAACAAAGCGGCGATTTAAATAATCGCTGCTTCATTTACATCAAAATGGCTGCCGCGCTGTGCCGATCAGCTGTTTGGCGGCACAGTGCGGTAGTCTGGATGCTCCGCGGTCGACAAGGGAAGCCCTTGTCGACCGTGGAGCGTCCAGACTACCGCTGTGCCGCCAAACAGCTGATCGGCACAGCGCGGCAGCCATTTTGATGTAAATGAAGCAGTGATTATTTAAATTGCCGCTTCATTTCCCTATGTCTAGAAACCTCATCTACATGGCTCTGTCGACGGAGCCATGTAGTCTAGACATACCCTAAAAGACTGGGCCTTAGGTGCTTGATGGATCCTTCTCCAAGAATATGTGAGAGCTATTCTGTTGCAATTAGAGCTACTTTGTGTGGTGTATTGGACTAGGACAAAGATAATTTCATGTTTTAATTTGCCATTGACCCGAGTGGGGCAAAGTCAAAACCTGCTGATCCAGACCCTCTTGAGACCCCCACCACTGTGTCCCAGAGAACCAATGAAAGAATAACATGGAGAAGCCAGAGCCTTCCTGAGAGACACACTTGAGTCTAAAAAGGACCCTTAAGAACACATTCACTCATGGTAAGAAAAGAATAGTGCAGGGGTGGCCAACCTAAACCTGCGAAGGAGCCAGAATTTACCAGTGCACATTGCCAAAGAGCCACAGTTATATGTCAGCAGCCCTGATCAGCTCCCCACCACCCCGGACATCCCGCCCACGGGCAGCCCCACCGGTCAGTGCCTCCTTCTCCTTTTCCTCCTGCCTACTGTGATCAGCTCTTTCTTAGTGGAAGACACTGGAGGGGGGAAGCCTGGGTGTGACAGGCTCAGTGGAGAGGGTGGGAAGTGGCAGGATCCTGAGCAGTAAGGGCCTAGGGCAAAGCTGGGGATTGAACAATGAACACCCTCCGGCCCAGTGGAAAGTTGGCACCTGTAGCTCCAGCCCTGGATTTGGTACCTATGCAAGGAGCCGCATATTAACTTCTGAAGAGCCATAGGTTGGCCACCCCTGGAATAGTGCCTTTGAAGACAACAGAAGACTTCATAAATCCCCGAAGTTGATTCCAACTGGCGCAGTTCCTTCAGGGAAGTCTTTGAGCACAGAATTTAGCCATCAGTTTCATTTCTGCCTCTTCTTCCTCCTGGTGTCAAGGAGAGCTGATTGTGAAGTTCACAGGTCCTTGTTTCTGTGAAAGCATCCTTCCTCCTCTCTAGAGCTGTGAATCACTGGAGGATGTGCTCTCTCACGAACTCAGCCCAGCTATAATCAGAACTTGTTTGTTGCTATGGGAGCTGTATTTAGCTTTTGAAAGCTATTTTGGAAAGACAAATGCTGTAATTGCTAAATCTGTTATAATTCAAGACGGTGTGGCTGTGCCCACACTTTCTTGGGACATGAAGAGGTTAATACGCTATACTGGGACCAGAGAAGACAAAAATCCCTCTCCTACAGAAACTGTCCAAACTGTAATACTGGAGGGGCCCAGCTGAGGCTGATTATGAACAGGAAATAAAAGGAGAAGCTGGGTTAAGCCAAGGGGCTTTTCAGTATGAAGGGACTAAGCCATTTTTTAATCCAAAAGCAGACGAACGTATGGGTTGCTAAGATCTTGTACAGGATTGGTGAGGGAAGCCACTTAGCTGTTAGGTAGCAAATAACTGGGCAAAGGGTTTGAGTACACCCCCAGGAATAAAATGTGTTTTCAGTTTCATTGGGGGAGTAAGAACTGAGGTTTACGTTTAGTTCTTTATCTAATTCTCTCTGACAGCTAGAGACAAGCAGTGTTTGGACTAGGAAACCAAAGGCTGTTGTGCTGATAGCTAGGTGAGAGGTACTGGCTGTATATGTGTGAGAGCGCCTCTAGCAGCTGATCTGTCAAAAGTCTAAGTGTATAAATACACAGCAGTTAAATACCCCCCAACTGGCCTGAGTTGGTGCTTAGGCAGAGGGGTTGTAAAACTAGGTGTCAAAATTCAGCCTTGGGCTGAAACTCAAACTCTGGGGACTCTGCAAAAGGGGAAGGTCCCACAGCCCAGACTCCCACCCAAGCCTGAACATCTCCACTGAATTTTTACAGCTCCACAGCCTGAGTCCCATGTGCACAAGTCAACTGAAATGGACCCGCCACACCCGATGTTTTATTGCGGTGTAAACATACCCCAAGGGGCTACTTTAGCTAAGTCGAAATAAGTCTGGTTTCTCGAGGTGAGGTTTTGTTGCTCGTATGTGTCGTTTCTTGTATAACTGATTATCCACAGCAGATGGGTAGTATCACACCTTGAGTAAGAGATGGCCAGTTTATTCATTTCTCCAGTAATGGAGATTTGTGGAGGCATGTTACTGGATTGAAGAACTTGGTAAACCAGCCAGTGCCTAGGCCATAGGGGACACTCGTTTTAGTTGGAGGTGTTTCAACTAGTGAAGGTCCTTGGGATTGTTTGTCATTTGGGGTGGTTGGTTGGTTGATTGAAAGCAAGGGCATCCAACACTCTTTTAATGGCAAGGTTTGTGTGGTTGCCACGGAAGTGAGCTGGACAGAGGGAATATTTCCATGTCCTACTAATACCTCTAGGTGCGATTTTGAGGGTTTCTTCTCCTTGTCAGTTTGTTCTGACTTCTGTAGCCCTGCCGGAGGGTTCAGACTCTGATAACCTGAGAACCTGCAGAAACAGGGGAGCTAGGTAGGTGCCGAGGGGGAGTTAGGAAGTGGTCCGGGGGAGCTGATGACAGTCAGGCTGATCTCATTGTATTTTAGTGTCAGCATGTTGTGGGCCGGAGCCCCACTGACCCCAGTGGCAGCCAGAACTGCTGCTGCTAGGGCCCTGGGCTGGGATGTGGTGGAGTGGCAGTCTCTCCCTCTCCTGCCACTGGACTGCTGTTTGTTTGTCTGCCCCGCTGTGCACCAGGGCCCGGGCCAGCTGAGACTGTGGACTGCTGTTTGTTTACCTGCCAGCCCTACACTAGGCTGGGTGCACCTAAGGACCAAGACAGTGTTTGATTGACTGCCCCATCCTGTACTCAGGGCCTGGGTTTAAAGAGGACCACTGGGCACTTGTTTAGGGGCCCGAGCACAGGTGTGGGGCCCAAGACTGAGCCAGGTGACTTAAAGTTCCATATAGCATCAGCAAATT
This sequence comes from Rafetus swinhoei, assembly GCA_019425775.1. Classification (NCBI taxonomy): domain Eukaryota; kingdom Metazoa; phylum Chordata; order Testudines; family Trionychidae; genus Rafetus; species Rafetus swinhoei. The sequence goes on from CM033424.1 coordinate 114,239,869, forward strand.
ATGTTTAAACTAGTACATTTATCTGGTGTTGCTCAGGTCCTTAAGGAAAGGCTCAGGGTGGGGGCTGAGTGCATGGGGGATGCAGGAGTCGGGGTCAGAGGGTGAGTAAGGTCTTTAGCAGGAGACTGTGTATGTGTGTGTGTAGGAGGGTGGGAAGAGAGGGCGGGGAGGGGAGATTGGAGCCCCTCCTCCTAAGATTCGTACCAGGGCAGCTTGCTCTTCCCCTTCCTGTCTCTGTCAGGGGAGCAAGAGCAAAGTGCACAACTTGTCTGTCCCCTGTGCTCCCCAGCTGGAGTGAAGAATGCAGCAAACTGCACTTTCCCTTGCTCCCTGACAAGGAGAACAGCCAGCAATGTCCCCATAAGAATCTGAGGGGCAGGGGGAAGTGCCTAAAGGGTGCTTGGGGGGGGAAGTGGGGGAGGCTCAGGGCTGCAGCAGCCCTAGATGTGGTGGGTACCCCCAGCCAGCCCCTTTCACCTGCCTGGTGATTCTCTTTTTCTGTATTGCTTTTATGAGAAGTCATCCCATTCCAGGCACATCCCATTTTCCTGGCTCAACCAAACCCTGACCTTGCTTTAAGTTATGATAAGAGGAAGCTGTATACAGGCGACCCATGACTTGTGACGTAAATGGTTCCTGGGGAAGCATCTCAGGTCGGGGGCACCGTAACTCGAACTCTCATTTACGATAGGCATCGTGCACCATCGTAAATGCGGGCTGAGGACGTAAGTCGGGGGCTTTGGCCCCTTCTGCACTTAAAAAAATGGTTGTAAGTGCAGTGGGTCACAACTTGGGTAGTCACAACTTGGGGGTTTCCTGTACCAAATTTGCATGAGTGGGAAATGGAGGACCATCTCAGAACACAGTGGTTATTTATAGGCGGGCACTGTTCAAAGATGCATTCCTTTGACCTCAGAGACAAAATACTGAAACAAACATACAAAAAAGAGAGTACAGGACTCTTCTCATATGATTTTATTAAAAAGCAGATAGACATTATTATATATAAGCAGGAAGGTTCGCATGCCATTGGAAAGGACTTAAAAACAAAAAAGCTAACCCAACCAATCAAAGAGTGGGGATTCTATGACTCCAGAGAACCATGCACGAAGCAAGGGTTCCTCAAATAGCAGGTGGAATACCTTGGTTCACATTCTTCGGTCTCTCTTTCACATGTATATTTAGAAAAAGTCTACACAGAAAAATGTGGGGATAGTTTATCATCATGGAGGGCCACAGCGAAGTTCTATTATACAAGGGTGGGCAATAATTTTTTGCTAGGGGCCACTTCAGAAATTTTTGAAGTGGCCCCGGGCAGGGGCGGGCCATGACTATAGGCCGACTTGGCCGTCGCGTAGGGCGCCGCCTTCAACGGGGCGCCCAGGGCACCCGATGATGACGTCACTCCATTGACGGCCATGCAGGCGGGGGCGCTGATCGCGTGTTCCACCTGGGGCACCAGCTGCTGCAGCCCACCTCGGGCCGCTCCTGGCCCCGGGCCACACAGGAAAGGATGGGGCCTCAAGCGGAAGGGGCGGGGCCAGGATATTTCCCTGCTTCCCCACCCACAGACCCTGCTTCTCCCCCCCCACACCGAGGTTTCCCCTAGGTGCCCATGCTCCTGGCAGTGGGAGGAGACTTCACGCACTTCCCCTTCTGCTTCCAGGCCAATCAGGGTCTAGGGTCAGGGGAGCATACAAAGTCTCCTCGCACTTTGCCAGGAGCGCGTGGCACTTCTAAGCACCGCGTGCTCCTGGAAAGGTGGAGGAAACTTCGGGCACTTCCCCCCACCCCCAGACCACAATTGGCCTGGGGACTGGGGAGCAGCAGGGCCTCCGCAGGCTGGATCAACCCGCTTGGCAGGCTGGATCCAGCCCGCGGAGGCCCTTTCACCCACCTCTGTATTATACTGTAGCTTCTATAAAACTGCGTGGATGAATGCTGCAATCAGAATGTCTGAAGAGGGTTTCTCATCTTGAAGACCTGTTCCTTACTTTCCTTATGTCTTCCTGAACATGAATAATTTCGTTTTTCTTCACCATTAACAAGTGACCTGGAATCTACAGCTTTTTGTAACTTTTATATTGTATTGATTGCAAATGTTAAGTGCGGCAACTACAGAATACTGAACGCATGTTGAGAGTCTGTGGAGTAGGTGACTTTCTGACCTTGGTATGCTAATAACCAAGGTAAAATACTGGAAAGCTTACTTTTATTAAAAAAATATGCTTTCCCAAGGCATTCCCAAGGCATCAGTGCAGAAGACTAAGACTTAGAGAGGAAGGCACTGGCATTATCCATGTAGTAACTTGAACTCTTCTCCTCTGGTATAATGTTGGCCTGCCTCTCATTTAGTAAAACTAAGACTGCTCCAAATTCTGTATCTTGCCAGACTGAGGAAAATTGAAATCTGAGGCTATTTAAGTCTGTTGGTGGCTCTTCTGAGTGTAAAATGAGACTGATATTTGTTGTCCCAGGTTCAGGTAAGAAAGGGTTCTATGGTTGGGACTCCCTGGCTAGTGTCAACCGCAAAAGCAATATCTCTAGAAGGCATGCATGTTGGGGAACCAGGGTACGGCTACAGTGTGGGGGCGGGAGGGGGAGGGGGCGGTTCGAAGAAGGTATGCTCTTCCGATTTTTTTTCCAGAAGATATGCAAATGTGAGTGCAATTTTCATACCTTCTTCAAACCCCCCCAACCCCCCACAGTGTAGCCATACCCCCCAATGTACTAAGTCCCCTCCTGCCTCCACTAGCGCAAGAAAAAAGGACAGAGTTCAAGCACCAAGCTCTGATTTCCTCCTTCTTGGATCACTGAGCAATGCCTGTTTCATTCAGTGCTTTTATTACTGGACTTTTGAGAAGTTAAAAGTTTTGCTATTTAAAAGCCATATATTATAGAAACAAAACCAAATGAAGTACAGTGACTGTCATAGGATTAATTACCTCTTGGGTTCTAGTAACTCCCTAAAAGCAATGGATTATAAAAAAGAATTACACCTGATCCCCAGAGTGGAATTATTTCCTTCAATATCACTGTTGAATATAACTAGCTTTCTTGACTACAAAGTTTGCACTATTTTGGAGACCTACCACTTTAAATGAACAGTTTCTGCTCACTTATTTGATTTATGTGGGGGAAAACTATGTATGTGATATGGTAAATTCAGCACAAGCAACAGTCAGAAGATTTCCATTATTCAGCTTCACTGAAACTTTGAACACTCCCTGTGTGAAACAAAAGCAAAACATTAAATTAGCACAAAAACAGTACAGAACTGCCTCTCTTCCTAGGAGAGAGTCCCCTTTTCCCCCATCAAAACAGTTAATGTTTTTCCTGAAAGCTTTTCCAGTCCAAATACGTTTCAGTGGTGGTAAAAGGTGTGGCCGATTTTTCTTGCCAAATGCCCCTGTTCCTAGATGTCAAATGATAGCACAGCAAATTCAAAATTAAATAAAGGTGGTGAATGCTTCCCTAAGGAAACAAAACTCTCTGATATTTAAAAATTGCTTTCAGATCCATGTAGCTTTTCTTGGTCTGTGGAACAATTGCACCTTGGCTTTTATTATTATTAAGGCTTTCTCTTTACTTTGCAACTGCTGTTTAATCAGAATGGGAGAAATGTTCTTTTGACTGGTATTCTTCCTCCTTTACTCTTATTGTTCAGACATTGCATTACGATAATATTTGTGAAAATTCATCTGAAGTTAACATATTAATTGCATATTTTTAAAGAAGCATCATCTGTAGAAACTTGTGACACAGGTATCCAGAACTTGCTGTATTTTAGTTTCAACAAAACAGGTGGTAATCCTACCACTTTCTTCTGGGGGATAATTTCACATCCGCCCTCTGCTCAGTGTAGATGAGAAAATATGCAAGGTCCAAATTTGTAGACCTGGGCTGAGGGGGCATCCTAATTTCATAGATCAAAATATCTTTCCGCCTAACAATAAGAGAACTGGGGAAAGTTAGGTGCCTAAGCTCACTCAGTAGATTGAGAGGAGGACTTGACATAGAAATCTGTTTTAATTCTGGATTTTTGAGCCACGTTTGGGCTTCACTGCAGAAACTGGGCAGGAAACCTACCAGTAGTGTTGAGATTTGTGGGAGCAGTGTGGCCCTAAGTGTCAACTCATAGAAATCACTCTGGGTGTTCAGGGATCTCTGGCTTTCGGGGGCAGGGGGAAGGGGAGGTATGTGCATCTAGTAGTAACTGATTGCTTTCCTGGGAATTCTCCCCTCTGTACAATGTGGATTTCTGCAGCAGTAACTGACCTCTTCCCCCTTGAAAGTCTTTCTGGGAACAGAAAAGTGAAGATTCAGATGGAGGCCCCATGGCAACATGGCTGCTGATTATATAGTCCTGTTTGTACCGGTTTCCGTTGAGCAAAGTCTCTGAGCTGACTCAGACCTGCTGTCGGTGGTGGTGGAGGGCAAAATGTAAAGATTCAGCCACACCAGACAGCTCAAGTCACAGCCCTCCCGTGCCTGAGCAGGTCCCTCAGTCTCCCTTCCCAGGAAGCGGCGGTCCCTTCCTGTAGCTCCCAGCTGTTGCTCCTGGCTCTCCTGGCAGGATGCAGCTTGCAGCTCAGGCTCCAGCAGCTGCCGCACAGAGAGGAGGGCTCAGCTACACCATTTGACTGTGACCGACAAACCCTGGCAGAAATCTAGGGAGGCACATGACTCCACATGCCTTCCCCCCCCCCCTTAAGTTGCCTCTGGGCTTTCTTGGGGTTGCTGATATTAGATTAATGTTTATAATAAGCAGAGCCAGATTCTTTCACCTTTATACATGTTGAGTAAGTACCTTATTCCCTCTGTAGCCTTTTGCATGACTATTGGGCTTTTGTGACCTGTCCCAATTGCTCTAGAATGTCTGGATATCTTTAAGTTTTATTATAAATAAAAAATATGATAAGTAAAAAAAAAAAATCTGAGCAAAACAACTGCCTTATTTAAGTCTGGATTCAGCTCCCTAACTGTCGCAGGGCCAGATTCATATGGGATGTTTTCCTAAATAATCTCATGGTCACATTTGGCCTTAGAACCCTAGGAATTATCCCCTTTCTCTCCTTAAGTCCCTTCTTGCAGGAGTGGCCTCAATGAAGTCAGTGGGACTGCTTATGGAGCACCATTCACAGTTTCAGAGATCTCTCTCAGATTCCCCTTTAGTCATTGCTTTTCTAAAATGAACAACCTCTTCTTAACTTCTTGGAACTTCATTCGCAAGTTTAATTCTTATGCTAATGGTCTAAACAGGGATACTGGTTGGCTCACATACTGGATGGCCCAGTATCCAGTGGTACAGGGTTCAAGCCCCGCCCCGCCACACCGTGAACAGCCACCACCAACTTGGCGATGGATGGACCTGGCACCCTTGGAACAAAGGAAGTATGAGGCGGGCCCAGATTGTAGGGAGGATGGGGGGCTCCTCCAGTGACGCAGTGGATAACTTTTAATAACTTAACCAACCAACCAAACAATGGAGGTACTAATGGTTCTTAACAGACTCCTGTAACTACTTGAACTATCTACTCACCATCTACATGTTTTGTTAGTCTTTGAAGTGCTACTAGACTAATTGTTGTTTAAGTTTTATCTACTCACTGTCTCTCTTTTTCCTCTCTCCTCCTCCCCCCCCTTCCCTTATTTATCCTTGGATCTGGCCTCATTATACTCCGGTCATCTGAAGAAGTGGGTTTTGCCCACTAAAGATCGTGATACCATCTACATGTTTTGTTAGTCTTTAAAGTGCTACCAGACTATTTGTTGTTTTTTAAGTTTAACCTCTTCTTAGTCTTTCCTCATACAGAAGTCATTCCATAACTTTGATTGTCTCTGTTTGCCCTTTTCTGAACATTTTCCAATCTCGCTTTATTCTGTTTATGATTTGTGGCCAGAAGTGGATGCAGAATTCAAGGTATGAGCACATCATGGATTTACAGAGTAGCATTATGATTTTTTCTGTCTTCCTGTCTACCCTTTCCTAATGGTTGCTAACGTTCTGTTAGCCTTTCTGACTGCTGCAAAATGTCCAGAGAACTATTCACCGCAAATCCAAGATGTCTTTATAAATATTACTCTGGTTATTAGCCATGGTGGCATTCTTTTAGTCCTCTTACTTCTCTGGTTGGTGGTAAACATTGTGTCAGCGTCTCTGTACTCAAATACTTGCAGGCATTTAACCCTTGTGATAGCTCCTTTCAATTTCCACCTAAGAAGCATCCTCATTTTTGTGTAGTTCACATGTCAGTGTTAAATGTCACTGTGGTAGGCTTTCTGAGTATTATTTTCCCCAGGAGAATGTTACATTTTATTACATTATCATCAGTATTACTGATCAGTTCAGCCATAGTTACATTTTTGGACCAGATTCTTAGGTCTTAATCAAGAATTACCCTGCTTCTAGTGGGTTCCAGAACTAACTACTCCAAGAAGCAGTCATGGATAGTGTCTAAAAATAGTGCTAGGGCTGTAGGTGACTACTTGAATAGTTGACCACCCAATAAGTTTAGGCTTATCAGGTAGTTGAGTCACTACTTGACTACTCGCTTCCTCCCCACCCCTTTGCTGCCTCTTTATTAGAGGCAGCAATGGTGGAGAGCAGGAGCTAGTGGTGCTGGGGGGAAATCCGGTTCTCCCCAGCATCATCTCTGCAGTGTGCAGAGGTGGGGGCAGAAGAGGCAGAGCTGCAGCGGGGGAGCCAGCGCAAGCCAGGACTCAGCAGTCCCAGACTGCTGCGGCTCTGCTTTTTAAATGTAGTAAGAGCCATTGAAAAAGCAGAGCCACAGTGGTCTGGGACTCGGCACAAGCCAGGACTGCTGAGTCCCGGCTCATGCCATGTCCCAGTCCTATCCCCGCAGCGGTTCTGCAGTTTAAATGTAGTAGGAGCCAGGCTGCCTCCATGCCCGGCTCCTGCTACATTTCAACTGTAGGGCCTCAGCTTATCGACTAATCATGTACTCGATATAAACTGTATTGAATACATGATTAGTCAATTACCTGCTTCTTTACATTCTTCATCTCTGCATCATGTCCTGAGGTGACAGTTTACGCAGTCAAAATCACTCATTGTTATTGCGCTTTCTGAACTTAGTCAAGTAACTCTTACATTTCAGGACATTACCAGAGAGAACTTACTTTGGGGATTGCATGGATTCCCAGTGTGACAGGCCCTTCATAGTAGATATGTTCTGAAAAACAAATGGATTATAATTATGCAATGCACAAAGGAAGCAAGCCACTGATAGAATGCGCTACTTTATAATAATACTTTGAAATCCTCCGTGACAAGTGCTTTAGGATTTAGAAAAGCTTTATGGGCAGCAGCTCTCTAAGGGCGCATCTAGACAGCGGCACTATTTTGGGATACTTTAGGTATCCCGAAATAGCGTTTTTCACGTCTTGACAGCACGCCCGTTATTTTGAAATAGCTTTTGAAATAATGGGCACGCTATTCCAACATCCTGTAAACCTCTTTCCACAGGGATTAAGGGATGTTTTGGAGTAGCACTCTATTTTGAAATTTTGAAATAAACTATTTCAAAATTAACTGTAAATAAGCTATGCAATTTGCCTAGCTCAAATTGCATAGCTTATTTCAAGCTAAGGGTGCAGTATAGACACACCCCAAGAGAAGTATAAAGATATGGGCCCTCTTCCTAGTGTAGGAGAATGTGCTAAGCTCTGAGGATGCCCTATGGGAATAGCACAGTTTCTGAGAGTCTAAGGTGAAGCAGTCACTAAGTGCTCATGCAGCTGAATGTTTTCCCTCCAGAGATACTGAACTTCGGAGTGTTTACTGAACAGTATACTTGTGTACTGTTGAACATGTGGAGATGCTAGTGAAGGCAGATGCTGATTTTTCAGCTACACCATAAACCAAACTTTGGTCATCCCACCAGGGCTAGATTGAGGCAATCCTGGGCTGTAGATATATTTCCCCCTTTAGTGGACCCAGAGGTCCTGCCCGTAAATTGTAGTCATGACCTTCCTTGAGGTAGTAGTAGTGGGAGCTATTTCTAGAACAACTGTGTGGAGGGCAGAAAGCACCATCACCAGTACTATTGTTTGGGGAGTCTGGGAGAGTCTATCTGGAATTTAGTCAGGGGCATCCCTCATTCCTAGTCCATGTTTACCATACTGTGACCTTAATAAATGGCACCAAAACCCCTTTGTGAGCTGGGTGAATATAAATCCCACTTCACAGATGGGGAAATGGTTTCTTCTCCCCTGCACCAGTAGGAGATGGACCTCTGCTTTAGAATGAGAGAAACTTTAATCTTCAACTAGTGGAGGCTCTCAGGTGATGTTCTAATCAATAGGTCTACTGGATTTTCTGACCAAATCCCTAGCTGACCAAGGCCACCCACGTTGGTGGCTGTATTGTTTAAACCAGACTCCTCAAACCCCTCTGATTCCCTCTCTGTGGACTTTACCCAGCTGGGGCTATAGCAGAAAATAGTGTCTCCCAAGTATGAATCAAACTGAATGCATGTCTTCTTTTGGGGATTCCAGGATTCTTCATACAGTACATCTGCCTAAACCCTTGCATTTACCTATCATAAGGGGGCAATTGTTGCAGTAATTGTAACTAAGACCAATACTTAGTTTTGTACATTGACTGCAAAGTGTTGCCTCTTTGGAACTTTTCTGTCTGAGTTTACATAAGCTCTAGAGTGTGAAAAATGTATAGGTTTTATGAGATTACTTTATAAATCATGGCAAACTTTGACGTGAAAAACAGTTCTCCCACCATCACGTGTGCAAGATACTAGATAAATCACAGTATCTATTTATGCAGAACAGCCAGTGTTCCTGGGACATTATCTTCATATGCAACCCTTCCTTTAAGGATTTATATGACTAAAGAAGTTTTCTGCAGAACATAATAAAAAAGGTCTTTAGCTGACTTAGGGCTTTCTTTTCTATTTTGTGGGATCTTTCCACTATTACGTCTTAATAAGACTAATTTACTCCTCCTTCCTGTGATCAACTGGTCTCTAGCAATTTACAGTTGGAAGTGGAGTGAGTAAGAACTTCCTGAGAATTACTTCAAGCTACTTGTTCTTGTGAAGCTGCCTCTCATTTCTGACAAAACACCTATAATTAAATTCTGACTCCTCTTTCTCAATTCTTTCCTAGGCTGAAAAACCTTGAACAATCTCACACATGTAGTACTATATAAAGGCCCAAGTACGTCTGCATCCACCTCTTCCTTTTCTGGGTTTTAAATCTTTATAGAATTTAATTTTTTGTGTGTGAGTAATAATACAGTCATATTTAGATCTAGGGCTGGATCGTGCATTCATTCAACTCAATGACACAGCAGCCATGAATTCTATTGGTTTAGAATTTATCTGAATATTGTGCATCTATAAATATTGGAGCTGTCTGAGTATCATTAACTCACTTTACAGGTGGGAGAAAGTGAGGTGGAGAGGATGAGTTTCTTGCTCAAGGTCATGTGGCAGTTCAGACCAGACAGACCCCAGCCTTGTGTTGTAGCTGCTGGCTGAGACTACCCATCCATTTCCTCACAATCGCACTAAAAAGAATGACCTAACTTCACATTTCATACTCTGCATGTGTAATACATTATACATACAAGCCATAACATGTATATGTTCATGTAACTAAGGTCCAAATTAAGGTTTTTTGGTTGAGTGTGATTTGGGTGTGTGCTTTGAGTGTTCTATGTTAGATCTGAAAGAGCAAGTTTGTACAGCTGCAAAGTCTGTGAGTGTGTTTGAGCATTAGCTGGTTAAGGTCTCTGAGCTGTGGTGGATGTCGATCCTAATGTTACCAGAATGGTTTGTTTTCCTGATTTTTTTTTTGTGACTGTGTTGGTAGAAAGTAGACTTGAGCAATCCTAACTTTTGTGTAACCATTTTGTTGTGTGGGATATGAACGACGATCACAAAAATTTGTCCCTAGAAAAAGGAAGCCCATCTCTCAACTGAATACCACAAAGACTTTAGTAATGATTTTTTTTTCACTAAGAAAGTCCCCTCCTTGCCTTCTTTGGAACAGAAGACAGTGTAATAGGTTTAGATCTTCAAGAAACAGACATAGGTTTTTCAGAATCACGTTTCAGAGCCCTTGTGAGCTTTGCTAGTTCGGTTGTGACTGTTATACAATTTGTTTAAATAAAAGTAAAAAGATAGGTAACAAATACTATAATTGAAACAGAGATGTTTGTAAAACAGCCAACAATGTTTTTTTCTGCGAAGACTATTCCAGTCACGGGTTGCTGTTCTAGGAGTAAAAGGTAATCGAAGGATAGTGTAATCTATTTGTCACCTTTGACTCCTCCTCAATTCCTTCCCACTACACTTTCCTCTCTCTTAGCATAGGATATTCCTGAATCTCTCAAAAAGCCGCAAGATTTATAGAAGGGCCAAACATTAAAACCAGTGGCTTCTAGGGAAGGGGTGGGAGAAAGCTTTACAGTTGTTCTCATTACAATGGCCAACCAAATTCTGCTTGGAACTATATTTAAAGTGAGGTACAATAAAATTTGTTTTACAAATGTTGCTCAAAATGCAGTGGGGTTCTAATTGACAAAATCCAGCCCTAGCAAGAGAGTGCTCTACAATCTTCACTCTTGCTTTACTCATGCTTGACAGCTCAAATTCTGGCTCTTTCTATACAGAGCAAAGATCAAGTTTAATGACAGTGCTAACTATATTGGGCCATGTCTACACTAGAGACCTTGCAGCAGTACAGGTGAGCCACTGTAAGGACTCTTGTGTAGCCACTCTATGCTGATGGGAGAGAGCTCTCCTGTCAACATAATTAAACCACCCCCAATGAGCAGTGGCAGCAGTGACATGACGCCATCCACACCGGCACTTCTGTCAGCATAATTCATGTTAGTCAGAGGGGTGCTTTTTCACATCCTTGAGTGACATAAGTTATATTGACAAGTGCTAGTGTAGACATAGCCTTAAATGGTGATTGTGCTGGGCTGCTCCATGTGGGGCTGGAGACCAAACTGCATAGTGACTATCTAGAAATACCACATATAGGGATGCTAGATGGTTTAACCAAAAATTCTGAACACCCCCTCCCCCCAAAAAAATTAAAAAATAAAACAGCATTAAAACAGCATGGCCCCTTTCAGAGCATGCAGAGTCAGAATAGGGATAGGAACAGGGGAGCGGTTGAGCACTAAGACCCAGGGAAGGCATTGCTTCCCCTTAGTCTTTAGGCTTTTCCCAGCAGCCATTTTGTTTTCTTGATCAATCCAGAACGCAGCTTCCCTGCGGAACCAGGTAAGCAGGGGGTCTGGGGGTGGGGAGTGTCAGAGGCCTGTGGGGGTGGAGGCCGGGGGCTGGGCCCAGTTGCCGAGTGTGTCGTAGGGTTGCCAGGTGTCTGGTTTTTTCGCCTCTTGGCAGGGAAAAAAACCCAGAAAATACCAGACACCTGGCAACCCTAACCACATCTCCATTTTGGAGCTCCATCATCTAACAAACTTAACCCTGCGGGCAAATGCTGGCTACCCAATGAAGGTGGCTGTTAAACAAAATGGCTTCTATTAATAAGTGTAGTAAGGTTCTGTTATTAACTGAGGGCGGCTTCTAAATGAAGATGCATGGGATTATTTAAACAATCAAGTGTTCTTTAATATCATAATGCACTTTGATTAGTGGAAAACAATCTCCCTGCCAGGCAAAGGTCAAGAACCTGCAAACCCCAGAAGGGTTGGACTATGTGGCTTAATGTGTAAACAGCAGCTTGTGTGGGGCTTAGGATCAACTCTAGTTGTCCTTAATACATTTTCTACAGGGTGTTATTAAGCACTTTGCCAGAATATGACACTGTTCCTTATGGTTGGTCTATGGGTGTCTCATTTTCTTTCGTTCAATAGGCAATTGAAAAAGCCTCTGAATTTAATTTTTCTATCTGGCCTGCAGAATTTACATAATTGGTTGCTTGTGCAGTATTTATCTGCTGTTCTTTTTGATATCTCTGTGCTGTGTGAAATGTCTTAGCAATTCCCCCGAGGCCATCTTTTCAACAGTGCAGTGCATGGTCACCAGACCCACGGCCCTACCGCAAATGAATTATCATAGTGGTGATGGAGATGCAGGTGACTGAGGGAAAAGAGCCATCAAAAATAACTTACTAAACTGCCATTCTCTCAGCTCACTGGCAAATTGCCCTCCACCCACCTTTCTTTTCAGATCAGCCTAATGAGATCAACATAATATCAGGAAGAGTAAGAATTTACAGTGAAAGCTTTGTTACCCGACACTCCTAGGGAATGGGGGTTGCCAGTTAATTGAATATCCTGGATAACAAAGATTATTGCTCTGCCCCTATCCCCACTGGCAGATCTGGCAACTCAAGGCAGGCGGAGGGGGAAGGAGGTGCCTGCTGATGATGTCAGAAGCCCTGCAATAGCCGGCTGGACAAGAAGGAGTCAGGCATGTGCCTGAAGACATGGCGGTATTGTGGTTGGCGACAATGCCTGTTAGTAGACGGCTGGATAACAAAACTTTCACTCTTACTATTATTAGAGATCCAAACAAAATCCTTATTCAGGTGCAACTGCTATGAAAGTCAAATTGAGTACTGGACTAGCAAATAGGAAACAGCTTATTTTTAAATAGGAATCACAGCACACCTCAAGTTATCATGTTCATTAACTCAGCCATTGCTTTTATGAAAAAAGCAGTGGTCCTCAGACACACAGTTTTGCTGAAAGAAATGGGATGGCTATTAAACGTTAGAGGTGTGGAAATGGGCCCGTGCTACTTACTTACATTACATGCTGAGTTATAGATTATCCTTCTACATTCCCCTTCTGATGTATATAGCACTGAGGCCTCTGTGCAATTAAAATACTACAAGCTAGTGAGTCTGTTTTGCAAAGAGGAGACTTTAAAAGTAAAATGACTCTCTCCTACTGTGGTTCTGTCATCCAGTAGCATCCTGTTGAAGGAAACAATGTTAGGAAGCAGTGATACATTTGGCAGTGCATCAGAGGTGTCCTGCTTAAAAGTGTTTAGTGTGCTAGGTAAAATTACCTCCCTTTTTCTTTCCACAGAAAAGAAACCTATGGCCATTCGGCTCACAAAGTTTCTTTGAGTAGCCGAGGACACTCTTTCCATTTAGCATGAGATTAACATTCAGGAACAGTTCCGTGATGCTGTGTCCTGTGCAGAAAACAGAAGAAGAGTTCAGGAACAGAACTGTGGAAATTGAGCTATTGTTATTTATGTTATAATTAATTTATTAAATAATGTATTGTTTGGTTTAAAAAAATCCTACTCTTTTTTTACTTATTTAAGCCCCAATTCCACTGGGAGTTCCTGAATCCATAGAACATCATGTGGTACAGAACCTGCCCTGTAATAACCCTTGTGGTAGATAACAAGACATGTAGGCTGTGTCTACAGTGCACCCCTTTTCCGGAAAAGGGATGCAGATGAGACAAGTCGGAATTGCAAATGAAGCGGGGATTTACATTTTCCCGCTTCATTTGTAAACATATTGCCGGCTCGGGCTTTGCCGAAAAAGCGCCAGTTTAGACGGGATCTTTCGAAATAAAGCCTTTCCAAAGGTCCCTTATTCCTCTTAAAATCAGGAATAAGGGACCTTTCGGAAAAGGCTTTATTTTCCTAAAGATCCCCATATAGACTGGCGCTTTTTCCGCAAAGCCCCGAGCCGGAAAAAGCGGCAGAGCATGTTTATACAAATGAAGCGGGGAAAATTTAAATCCCCGCTTCATTTGCAATTCCGACTTGTCTCATCTGCATCCCTTTTCCGGAAAAGGGGCCCAGTGTAGACACAGCCGTAGTGAATGAAGAATAGCTTCCTTTTTGAGGCTACTGGATTCGAGCCCTGCAGTCTGAGGTTGTGAACAATTATGTGGAGTGATTGTAATGTAACCCTCAAACTTGTTTCTCTTGTGTCACTCCCCTCTACCTCCCCCCAAAAACAGACATGCCCCCAGAAGTCTTAGTCCTGCACATGAGTAAGCGCTGGGCCAGCATGGCCATAGCAGCTCAAGTGTTCTTTCACAGTGTGACCGCCCTCCCTCTAGCTAAGCTAACTCTTAGGATACATGATTGTCCTCTCAAATTTACAATGTGAACAGGCTAACAAAGAATGGGAGGGGAAACAAAGGTACAGGGGGCTGAGGTGGATTACTCAAGGTTACACAGCAGGTCAGAGGCATGGCAGAGAAAAGAATCTATGCCTCCTGAGATCCAGTCTGTACCTCCTGAGCCCCTGGACCTTCGTGTGAGAACAATAAACCCTCTCTTGTTTTGCCAAAAGCACTTGGTTGTTATTCATCAGACTGTCTTTAACATGGGTACATGCACTATGAAGTATCTTATTTGTAATGCTCAAAAAACTGCACTTACTTAAGATCATTGCAACTCTGATGTTAAAAGAATCCGTTAAGATATTGGCGCACTGGTCAATGCTGAAAGCGAAATCTTGCACGGGATCTGTCAAAAGGTAACAGGCAATTGGTTTTTTACTTTTCTTTCCAATACAAGATAACTCTACTTCATAAAAATAATGGTAAAAGAACAGAACCCTTATGAAAATCAAGTCACATACATTTTCTTTGAAATTCTTCCAAGAATAATCCCCAAACTCCAACCTTGTGTGGCAAAAGTATTAGACTGTTCTACCCTCTGTGCTTGATTCACTGACATCATACTAATCTCACCCATGTTAGCTTCCAGCCTGAATGTGGCTGGGACTTGCTGTAGGGAGAGACAACTCAAAATGGGAATGCAGAGAAAAATTCGCTGAAGGGGATGGTCATCAGGACTCAGTTCAGACAAGAGTCCTAGCACAGCTGCACTTTTTAGTGTCCCTGATCTCTCATTCCTTCTGCCACAGTGTCCTGTGCCTAATAATTAAGATTAAATATTTCTTTTTCTATTTGTTTCAGTAACGCCTAATAGAGCTGGCTGGCAAACCAAATATACTGAAAAGTTTTGTGTTTTTGCAAATGTTTTCATCCTGAATCAGGAGAAAAAGCCCAAACTAAATTTCCCCTCTAGAATTAAAATCTTACAGTGTTTTTTTGTTTTGTCACCATTGAAACATCATGTTTCTGAAATGAAATAGGCTTCCTGGGATCCCCAGCCCCTGCTTGGGAGCAGGGGTTCCACAAGTCCTGTCTTGAAATTGTCATGATTCTTGTCACTGCTGCCTACCACTGAATAGCAGCATGAAACTGACCAGATTCTTGCATATATGCAACTTCTCTTCCCCCTCCCCGCCCCCTTTAACTTTCTCCTTGCCAGCCATTAGGTCTGGCCAGCCTTAAAGTATTACATAATTTAAGGACTTTGTCAGTCTATCCTTTTCTGATTCTGGGTATTGGCGACAACTGCAGATGAGCCAGCGCTGAACCTGGTCTAACTGCACGTAAACCAAACACACTTGTTCAAACATTTCAGAAACTATGGGTGACTTCAGGAGAAGCTGGCTGGTGAATGAAAACCTGGGAATTTAGGTGCCTAACTATGGATTTAAGAGACTAATGTTAGGCTCCTATTTTTTAAATTTTTAACCCAGGCTTAGTAGGTAATGTATTGAACAGAAAATGGTGGGATAGTGAGTTTCACATTCCTGCAGTTCTGTAGGTAGTCAAGATTGTCTTCCTGTGAGGCTGGGTTGATGTGGCAGCGGTGCATTGTCTTTCAGTTGGAGTGCTGTCTTTATAATGGTCCTTTCCCCACAGGTTTAAACTGAAGGGCTGGGAACAGCAGGGATGAAGTGTGGAGGGAGCCTACAGGCATTGAAGTCCAGTAGCTCAAAGACAAGGTAAAGCAAGAGGAGATGAAGAGAAGAGGGGCAGATATCTTTAGAAAACAACCAATCAATCCTAGACCCAGGAAAAATGTAAGCTCTCCAAAGGGCCATCCTAAACTTATTTTCTGCTTTTAAAAATAACTGATTAATATAGCAGTGAGACAAAAAAGACAATGGATATTTGCAAAGTTTCATTTCAGTGAGCTGCACTGTATTTTTTCTTTCAATGAATTAGTCCATTTAGTTGTGTGATGGGCTAGAAAAGGAAGGATGGCACCAAGGAAGCTGTTTAGCAGTTACACAAGAGTTGCAGCGACTTTATGGCTTGTCCCCTGATGCCGGTTGCTTCCTATTTTGCAACTTTGGTTTAAAAAGTGGCTGCAATGAGGTGAAAAGAGCCGTTTCTTGCTCTTGTGGGAAACATAGTTTCAGACTTCTCCTTTCTCTAAAGCATCTAGGGCTCCCTCCCCACTTTTCTCTGTCCCCTCTCGGGTTGGTTTCCTCTTTGCTTCTGCAAGAGAATCTCTCACTTCTGTATTTGGTGCAAAGAGTGATGATAAAAATTAAGAAGCACCTGCTCAGATTCTAGACTAATCAGGAGTCTGTGGCTTAGATGTATGAACTAGTGATGCTCCAGTTGCAGCTTTTTGTAATAGATTGAACTTGAATAAGAGCTACAGATTGCTGAAAGGTTAAAAGATTTATCATTGTGGTTTTGAGAGGGGGTCACAGTTGCAAAATGATATTGCAACCGATACAGTTTGTTCTTGTTTTGGGATCTGTCTGTTTCAACCATCTAACTGAATCATGGCACTAAGGCTCGTCAAAATTCTTTAGTCAAAACCTTTTCAGTGTGAAACTGGGTTTCTAACAAAAAGAAGTTCTTTGTGAAAAGTGTCTGCTTTTTATGGAAAAGGTTCACACTTTTGCCACAAAATGAACTTATGAGAGTTTCAGTTCAGGAGCCTCATGCCCGTTCTCCTTTATGGGCTGTGCTTCCCAGCCAGACTACGTCATCCAGGATGCACTATGCCATGGGATACCCAAGAAACACCACAGCGGTTTAACAAGAGGCGTGTCTGTGGCAACGTTCCCTCTAATTTTTTCCATCTGTGTGCAGAATAAATTTTGATATGTGCACCAACTCATTTGCAGATGTGCACCACCAGTAGAAACAGATGCTGCCAGCTGTGGGCGCTCTGCTAATCAGCTGGGCATCATTTGAATCTCTCCTGGGTGGCCACCCAAGTGCTCAGGTTACAGGGAACACTTGTCTGTGGTGCATCATGCAAGATGTAGTCTGTCCGAAGATCATGGCTATAGAGGAGAATGGAAGTATAAAGCACATACGCTACAGCTCACATGACAATCTGCAGTGGAATTTCCATATAGAATTTTTATGGCTTTTGATTTTTTGCTGAAAAATCAAAACTTTCCCTTGTGGGTGGGGACACGTATTTCTGACCATGTCTCTATGGGTATGTCTACACTGCCACCCTAGTTCGAACTAGGGTGGCTAATGTAGGCATTCGAAGTTGAAAATGAAGCCCGGGATTTAAATATCCCGGGCTTTATTTGCATGTTCGAGCGCCGCCATTTTTAAATGCCCGTAGTTCGAACTCCTGCCCGCTCTACACGCTGTACGGACTAGGTAGTTCGAATTAAAGCTCTAATTCAACTACCGTTACTCCTTATTGCAGGAGGAGTAATGGTAGTTCAAATTAGAGCTTTAATTCGAACTACCTAGTCTGTGCCGCGTAGCTGCGGCAAGGAGTTCATCCTGGCTTCATTTGTAAGTTCGAATGCCTACATTAGCCACCCTAGTTCGAACTAGGGTGGCAGTGTAGACATACCTTATGGTATATCAGTCTAGGACTTTACAATCCAACCTGGTCTGTAATGGGGATGGTACCCCCTAGTAGCAATTTTTCCTGATTAAGGAGAAAGTAGAATGAGTTGCAGTGCCAGTGAGATATAGGCAAAGAGGGTGCAACTAAAGGAAATTAGAGAATACTAAGTCGACTTTTCTTATTGTTAATTGAAGAAGATGGCTGCTCATTTTATTGTGCTCTGAATAGGTATGTAGCTGAAAGGAGAGAGCATTCTGATTTTTTTGTACTAGCTCTTTAAATGTGGAGGACTCTCCTATCTCCCACAGGAGCAATTGAAGAAGTGCAATATTCCAAGAGCGAATCAATGTTTGTGTCTCAAAGAGACTTTATACTTGTTCTTTCTTGCTTGCTTCAGTCAGAAATGATTAATCTAAACTAAAAAAAAACATGTTATGTCTTTCACCTACCCAAAGCAAAAACATTTACCTTTTTGACTATAAAATACATGATAATTCCTTTTCCTGCAATGTTTCATAGTGCACAGAACTGTATGTTCCCAGATCCCTGTCTTTCCTCCGCCCACCCCTTCCATCTGTTATCTCTTCCATAATTAAAGCCAGAAACTCTTCTGGTTTCAGACACCATCATTTGCTTTTCCAGTTCAGCTGCGCTATATTACCAACATTTGAAATGATTATTGAAATTTTGCAAAAAGGTTCAGCTTTTCTGCAAGTAAATGCTTAACAGAAAAATAGGCATATTTATATCTTTATATTTGTTTGAGATGCATCTGAGGTCAAATGTTAGAACTTCCTCAAGGCATAGGGATGTCTAGCTTGGGGACCTCTAGTTCTGACTTCTTTCATGAAACTGCTTTTCAGATACAAATGCTCAGCTAGACCCTCAGGTCATCTGAATCATTGACTATAGCTGAAGTTCTGTTCCCTTCTTTGAATATAATAGGAGCCAGGGATGGTACAGAGATTTCCATTGTATTCAACATTTGAGTTTGCAGCTTTCAGAAGGACCATCATCTGTGGTTACGCACTGCTCTTTTGGCGAGTTAGCAGGGAATCAACAGGGGTTCCAAATTCTAACTGCTGTTCATCAGCTGTCCATTGGAGCAATGCCCACTGATCTGACACACCAGATATAATGCTAAGTTCCTCGTTTCACTACTTCCTGAATGTTTATAGGGATATTTGTGCAGTTTGTATTTATATATAGATTGCTTGGCACATTGCATGCAGTGGCCCATAATGCTAGATTTCAATCTCCTTTGACATTCCTTGTAACTAGTGGGTGAATACTGTTGGATTACTCTGGAAGGACGAGTAGACCATCCCAACACAGCATTGGTTAGGTGCTGGAACTACAGGTGCTGGGGATGCTGCGCTGCTATCGCCCTTCCCCTCCCCCTGCTTGAAGTGGTTTCCATCATATACAGGCACTACAGCGGAGTTGAGGAACCTTTTTCGGATTGAGGGCCACTGAGCCACAGAAAAATCAGACTGGAACCACAAATGACAAGCAAAAGGGGGATGGAGGGACCCTCACTGATATGGCCCCTGACTGAGAGGGTGAAAGACACTCTCCACATTCACCCTTACACACCAGAGTCTAGGGGAGTCTAGCCTAGTAGATTTTGTGTGCTCTAGCCCAGCAGTGAGGCGGGCCTGAGGTTCCCTACCCCTGCTTTACTGTCTGGTTCAATGGCTCTCAGCATCCTCACTGTACAAATTGTTCTTGCAGCACTGCAGAAACTGGACTGCCACTGTAAAAACCAACTGCTCTAATAATTTTGATGGTCTGTTCTAGAATTGCGCCTCCACCCCATTGACCTTGCACAGGATTCAATTTTGCCTGGAAGTAATCTGATACTGCTCCAAAATACCACTGCTTCCAAGTCATTATAATAAATGAGTGCAGCAGCTTTAGCTGCTGCAATCACATGAGCTTTGTGGTGCTTGTGTGACTGTGTTCATGTCTCTGCACATCACAGAGCATTACACAAGCTCTCCAGTATGTATTTTGGTACCTTTTGGCTCTTCAAAAACCACACTTTCGAGAGGTGATAAACAATGCAGTTGTATTGAATGACTATTAGGGTCACACAAGGACAGTACAGTGCTGCAGGGTGCTGGAAATGAGCATGAGGGGAAAAATACTTGGCACTTGAACAGCACTTTTCACCTACAAAGCTCTTAAGAAAACCAATCCTCACACATCCAAGTGAAGAAAGGAGATAGAGATTAACTGTTTTGGATGCCATAATTTAGGCATTCCCTTAATACTTCCTTTTAATGTCTATTTGAATAAATTAACCTGAACAGTCCAGAGTGATTTGGAATTCAGAGGAAACCACGCATTGGGAGCTGAGGTGGAGGGACTCTGTTAAAACAGAATGATTGCACATGCGCAATCTATTTGATGACCCTCTATTTAAGACTTGTCATCACTCTCAAACTATACCGTGCTGGATACATGGTTGTGAAGAATTGAATTAGCTGACGCAGTGCTGATGGTGACTTTGAATTCAGTGTAGAGCAAAACAAATTGTATCATTCATGTCAGCTAATGGTGATTAAACCCTGGGTAGCTCTGTAGCTGAAACCATTTAATCATGATTAGGTGACACCAGCCTGAGCACACTGTGTCCTGGTCTACACTGACCTGAGAATCATGATCAACACTGAGTTTGCTAACTTGAATCTTCAAGTGCAGATGGACATTTCACTCAGCTCAGGGATGTGCCAGTGTAGAATTCCTGCTGGGTTTTGTCTCCTAAACCCCACAACACTTTGGCTCCTTTAGGCATCACAGAGATGGAGTGGGAGGACTCTCACATATCTCTAACCTCTTTGGGGCTGCAAAGGAACCATGCACCCCTACTGCAAATAGTGTTGCCAACTCCTGTGATATTTAGTGTATTACTTACAGCCCCAGCTCGTAGTGAGGATGCGTGAATCTCAACTTTCATTTCCGAAGAGTAATTTTCTAGCCCTCATTCTGGTTGCAGAGAAAAAGTTTGAAAATGTGCAACTGAAAGCCTCAAACCCAGAGCTAAATGTAATAATTTTTTAAAAGGTATTTACATTAATATCATGATTTTTTTTCAGTCTGACTCACAAGTATCAAACATTTTGGGCTGGAAATACTGAAAGTAGGAATCATCTACACCAGAGCTGGATTAAGTGTGGGCACTATAGGCTATGCCTAGAGTCCAAGCTCCCATGGTCAAGTGATCATATCAGAATTGAAAAAGGATACGTTTCTCACTGTTGCCAATGAAAGCTTGAAAAATTTAGGCTCAGATTTTGTCTAACTAGAAACATGACAACAGCACAGCACTTACTACAGTCAAAGAACAGAGAGAAAAAAGTCCCCATAGTAAATCCCCCTTTCTGAGAGATGCTAGTTAGGCTGATGGAAGGAGTCTTCTCTTGATCTAGTGCTGTCTACAATGGAGCTTAGGTTGGCTTAATTTTTCACACCCCTCACTGATGTAGCTAGATCAGTGTCTGTTTCTAAAACATATACGCCCTAACTGATGCACTGTTTGCCTAACTCCAGATCTGCACCAAATTAGGTTGACCCAACTACATTGCTCGGAGGTGTGAAAACTCCACCCCCCTGAACACAACATGATTAAGCCACCCTAACTTCTGGTGTAGATAGTGCTAAGTCAATAAAAGTGTGGTGGGAGGAAGAGTGCAGCAGATTCATCCCACCAACCCAATAGATGTATCAGAGCAACTGGTCTTGGAAATTAAGGCCCCTGCTGCCAGTCCTGGTAGGCAAAAGGAGGCTCATGCTGCTGCTGCCACTGCCTGTAGAATAGCATAGGGCTTGGGTCTAGCGTGGAGGCCAGAGAGCAGCACAACAGCATGGGTGCAAGATCAGACTGGGTGGGAGACTAGGGGGCAAAAGAAGGGCTGTAGAGAAGGCCTGGTCTGGGGGTGAGCCTAGGGTATGAGATTGTGTGCCAAGGCCAGATTAAGGCCTATATTTGTTTTATGTTTCACCAAACCAGAAAAATCAACTCGTGCCTAATCTTTATTGCTGAAGGAATCATTTTCAACACCCTGTAGTTCTTGGATCATTTTCTTGCTGCCAGGGTGGTGATTTCTGAACCAAGCACTGGCCATGCTTCATGTTCAGGGACAGAGCTTAGCCTAGGCCAGGGGTTCTCAACCTTCGTTGCACCACCACTCTCTTCTGACAACAAAAATTACTATATAGCTCCAAGATGGGGGAATGAAATCTGAGCCCCTCCTCTTTGGGCAGGGGCTCAAAGTTGAAGCCCAGGGACTTTAACCCCAGGCTGATGGCCTACAATTTGAGCCCTTCCACCCAAGGCTGAAGCCCTTGGGCTTCTGCTTCAGCCCTGAGCCCCAGCAAGTCTGTCAGCCCTGACACATTTGGAGTCTCAAGCCACAAGTTTGAGGACCCTCCCTTCCCCAGCCTAGGCATATGATTGTTGAGAAGACATATTTGAAATGTAACAAAAAAGCAAACTCAGATCTGTGTCAGTTGGATTGGATTACAGCCATGCAACAGACTTGGACATGAGCCTGTAAAAATTAGGAAACTCCAGCTATTTCAGAAGGCTGTGGCATAACTCCTCAGCAACACAGACTGTGGCAAACACATCAGACATGTTCTCTGCACTCTAAACTGGCTTCCCATAGAATTTTGAATGAAGGTCTTCAAGGACTCAGGCCCTATATTCAAAGCTCTCTATGACCAGGGTCCAGAACAAAGAACTTGGTCATCAACTTTGCTCCATTGGCACTATGGAACTCTCAGCAATACAAGTAAAAGCTCTTTGGTGCTGGAGATTGAATCTCCTCTGGGGGCAGTGTGAGATGTGGATTGAACTCCCCAAGAACTAAAGACCATCACAAACCTCATCACCTACTGCTCAGAGTGCAAGGTCCACTCCTTTGAGTTTGTCTTCTCTAACATAAACATTCAGTAAGAGGTGTAGTGATAGTAAACAAAAAGCCAAACCCACCCTACCAAAACATGACCCTTCACTCAGGCCTGCTGACAGAGGGGGAAAAGGGAGCAATTGCCTCATGGCCCCAGCAATTCAAAGAGGTCTGGGGCTCCTGCCACTGCCAAAGTAACAGTGGCAGCGGGTGCCCTGGGCCCTTTAAATCTCTGCTGGAGCATCATGCCATGCACTCCAGGCTGTGCTAAGGGCTGGGGGGATGAAGTGTCGGGGGAGCCAGCACCACGCTCCAGTCAGGGCTGAGGGTCGGCTGCCCTCAGCCCCACCGCTCTCTAGAATTGTCTGAAATCAGCTGCAGAAGTGGGGCAATAAGTTATAATTGGTGCAGGGAGACCCTTAAGGAAACAGCTATGACTTGCTGCTCTACCTGCCATTGAACAGAAGCCTTTTATTGTCAGATGAAAAGCAGGCCAGCACTGAGTATGGAATTCGTTTTGTGCTGGTTCTTCAAATCTCTAATAAGCTTTCTTGACTCCACAAGTAACATCCAGGAGAGGCTAATGTTTAGTGCTTAGCAGGATCAGTGTCACTAAAATCTTCTCTTTAAGCAGCCTTGATTAGCCCCATGTCACTCCAGTTTTATGCTGCTGTAACTCCCACGAGTCAGTGAAGTTACACCAGCGTGATACTGGAGTAGCACAGGAGTGGATCACATCCTTCTTCTGGATGAGAACACATCCAAATTGTACATCGGCCAGGGAACTCTGCCTCACACATAGAAATTCCTGCTCTTATTGTAATTGAAAGGGTCTCTTGCAGGTTGTGAGTTACACTAAATTCTCTATGTGCGATATCTCTAAAGCTATGTCTAGACTGCAGGCTTCTTTCGGAAGAAGCTTTTCCGGAAGAGATCTTCCAGAAAAACTTCTTTCAAAAGAGAGCATCCACACAGCAAAAGCGCATCGGAAAAGCGATCTGCTTTTTTGAAAGATAGCGTCCACATTGATTGGATGCTATCTCACATTTCAGTTGTGATTACTATGGATGGAGTGGACATGTCTGGTCCCGGACGAGGGATTTTGCTGGACCAGGGGAGTTCATTTTGGACCTCTGCCACCAGTTCTCCTGCTCCGGCTGCTGGCCTCCTGGCCGGCTCCCTACATCCTGCTGGCCTCTCTGCCCTGTCAACCCTGCTGGCAGCCATCACTGCTGTGGCTCTGGGACCCACCTGGCAGGCATGCGCACTGCCTTGGAGCTCCAAGACCTGTCAAGCAGCCGTGTATGCTGCTTTGGAGCTCCAGGACCTGCGGGACAGCCACGCGCTGTGGCTCCCAGTCAGGGCTGGACTAAGGGGTGGGCTAGCCGGGCAGCTGCCCAGGGCGCCAACCTACGGGGGGGCACCCAGCTTCCGGCGGGCTGCAGCGGCCACCTGGGGCGGGGGCCGTGTTAACCCCCTCAGCACCGGCCAGCAGTGCCCTTCCCCCCGCGGCTGCAGGGCCCTAGACGGCCAGGCGCAGCCCGCCCTGGGCGGCCCCAGGCTGCACGCCATCGATGGTGGCCAGGCCGACTGGGCAGTGCATGCACCGTGCATCTGCCAATGCGCCCTGGGGGGTGGGCCCACGCATGCATCGTGCGCCTGGAGGCGGGGCCGTGTGCTCTGGGGGTGGCACCGCGTGCCTGGGGCCCGGGGCGCCAAAATGGCTCGGGCCAGCCCTGCTCCCAGTCCCACCGGGCAGCCACGCGCTGGGTCAGCCAACACCGCTGGGCAGTCCCACCATCAACTCACTGTGGGCAGCCCACTGCCCTGCCAACTCCATGGGATCCTTGTCGCTGGCCTTCCACAGGTGCTCTCTGATCCTGCAACATCCATGGTGGACCATGGATGTTGCCGGACCACAGAATCCCAGTGAAGGGAGTTTCAATCTGTAAACAAATAAATATGAAGCATCTGGCTCAATCTAGCTGTCATAAAACAATGAGTAATGGAGAGAGAGCCTTCTTTTATCAAGTGCATGATTTAACATTTACCTTGTAAAAGCAAGAAACAAGATTTCCCCTTCCCGCTATCTCCCTAACCACTAATGCTCCCAGCATGCTTATTTCCTTTAACTGAAAAGAGAGTTCATGAACTGATAAAGTATACACCAAGGCAGAGAGACCAGCAATCCAAATTAACTTGGGGTGATGGGAAAAACAGAAACTGGTGTTATGTAGAATTAAAGTTGCTGCCAAGATCAATCAAGAAGACAACCTGTTAGCACGGTACTAGTGAGCGATTAAATCTGGTTATTCTGGGTTCATAAAATATGATCCCAAGCTTTAGAGATCAGCTTCATATCTGACAGCTCATGTTGTTGCTTCCATTAAAAAAAAGTTGAGCTGTAGTGACAGTATATTTGGTCCCCAAGAAGCTTTTCAATTTACATGGCAAAGACTTTTGGGGTGGGTGGGAAGAGACACTACAGTGCTGCAGCTGCACCTCTATGCTGTAGACACTTTATTGGTTTGTCACTGTAGCAAATCTGCCGCTCTGCGAGATGGTGATAGCAAGGCTGATGGCACGTTTCTTATGTCGAACTAAGTCAGCTGCACTGAAGCTTAGGTCGTCTTAACTACATCACACCCCTGAGCAGCTTAACTAAGTCAGCCTTATTTTCTAGTGTACACCAGTCCTGTGAGTGCAAGCTTAGTTCATTGCTCTGCCCTAAGAGGTTGCAGTTTTGTACCCTTTCAGATCAGAATCTGTCACAATCAGATTAATGGGGCAATGTAATCTGAGAGGACATTTCCATTTGTGACTCAAATCTAGTGAGATCTGATAAAAACTGCAACCTCTTTGGGCAGAGCAGAGGCTAATCTTACTCTTGCAGAAATCTGGCTGCCTGAAGTTTGGCATGTTCCTATGAAAAGGGTTGAAGATCAATGTGGCATGACAGGGCTTACTTTGTCCCATGTAAGCATGGGCAGCAAGTTTTCTATGTGAAAATAGCGTCCAGAAGCCATGGCTAGCCTCCTTTCCAATATCGTCATGTCAAGTCCTCTGTAGTAGCTTAGATATCATGAAGAGGAGAGCAATAGGTTCACTTCCTAACTAGAGCTAATGGCTGTCCATATTCCTAAATATGGAAGTGCTTTCATGGTATTCTACAGATAGTGTCCATTTGACTGTTTTGATTATTGAATTTAAGATTATATAGATCTTTGTTTACCCTTCTCCTGAAACTTCAATTCATGAACAATGGGCCTGATTTGACTTGAAAAAAATTAATTAAAGCTAGATATAAGGTGTGAAACCAGCTTCTTATTTAAACACTTTTTCTGCTAGCCAGAAAAACAAGTTGGGCCTGATGGCCTTCTATAAGGTCTCCCTCAGAGTGACAACCCAACTATTTCTATTTGGGTGGCTTCATGAAGCATTCCCTGAAATTCCCTGGTTGTTGCTCCTACATACTGGAAGCAAAGTCTTCAAAAATTGATATACCCATTTCTTTATTTTTCAGAGTCACCAGATTCCAAGTCAGTGATGAGGTTTGTTAGAGACCTCTATCCAGTCCTCTAGAACAGGAATAGTCATTAGGTGGGCCATATCTGGATCAGCAGATGCTTTTATGAACCCTGGAATCTTTTAAATTACTTATTATAACTTATTTTTATTGTTGTTTTCTCTGGGGTCTGGATCTTGATCTGGGTCTTGGATCAAGAAATGTAGATCTTGACAAAAATAGACCATCACTGCTCTAAACATTTTTCATGTTTAGGGAGTAGAATCTGTGAGGCCTTTCCCCCAATCTAGTGTAGATACTTCATGACTTCGGTGAATAAGTTGAGGATGTATTTCTGGGTGGAGCTGTTCAATCAGCCAAAACTAGTTGTCTCTAAGTGTTGACACCAACATATGATGGTCATACAAACACTGGCTGATCATAAAACTCTTCAAGATACTATGTTGTAAATGCACCTGGAAAATACTTTACCGCCTCACTGAGGGCATGTCTACACTAGGACATTATTTCGAAATAACTTATTTCAAAATATTTACTCCCAAAATAACTATTTCAAAATAGTGTGTCCACATTACAGGGAATCCTCAAAATTAGTCTGAGGTAGGCTCCCTTAATGTGGACGCACTACCTTGACTTAGAGTTCCAGGAAGCACTGGGGAGTAATTAGTTCGAATGACTCTGGGGAGTAGTTATTTTGAAATAGCAGCAGTGGAGCGTCCACACTACCGCTATTTCAAAATAACTATTTCGAAATAAGCGTTAATCCTCATGGAAAGCAGGAGTTATTATTTTGAAATAAACAGCTCCATATTTCAAAATAACAGTCTTGGTAGTGTGGGTGCTAAGAAAGCTACAGCAGCAAGTGCCTGGTGTACTTTGTGAGGAGGGTGTCCTTGGAACACTTGAGAATGTTAATTAACATAAACTAATACAATTACAGTTATATAAACCCTCTATAAGCAGCTGTCAGTTACGCTCCATCGGCTTTGTTTGCATGCCCTTTCAAAGTAGGAGCGTGACACTTGAATAGCACAGAAATCTGCTCAGGGCACTTAACTACATTACGTTCTCCTCCCTTCTCCCAGAGAATTAGCTTTTAAAATATACACTGAAGAGGTCAAGAGCATTATTATGGGAGAAGTCACTCTGAAGTACAGAGGGACAGGAGTCAAACTTTTGTGTTGGAGATTCCTTTCATATCTCCAGCAAAAAACTCTCCTATTATGCTTCCTCTCTTTCACTCAGCAACACAGCGTTAACAATGCAAGAGTAACTTGAAAACTGTTTGTCTACCAGGCAGTTTGATTCTTGGAAGCCCTCTCCTTTCCATATGTGATTTGTTTCATATCTGGGAATGTATGCGTAAAGGGCCAAGAATAAAAATGCAGTTAATCTTCCACTCACAAGGCAGGTACAAATAATAAAAACAGTATTATTGTAGCCACTACGCGATGGAGTAATGGATCAGGACTTCACTGTGCTGGATGCTGTACAAACAGAATGGAGAGAGATCTCTGCCCAAAGAGAGTGTGAGTTATTTGGAGACTAGACCAATGTTACAGTCATTGGACTAAATTAATCCGAGTCCCCTGAATAAGTGAAATTTTCATCAGAGATGCCCTTAATTCTGTCTTTTTGATGTGCCTGTCCTCCTGGAATCCGAGAGAGAATTTGGTCTACTCTGTCCAACAAACCGCTTGATTACATGACTGAAGTTTTTAGTCACTTTGTCAAATTGCCACTTCACTCATGCACTTAGTCAAAGTGTTTAAAATATTATGATGTTCCTAGTCTGATTTTCTTGAAAAGCTTTACAAAACAGGCACCAAGACATTCTACAAAGTAATAAACAAGTGATTAAAACTGGCAGTGAAGCTTTACATTTGATAACTTTGAGTTCTTCTTACATGTATCTTATATAATGAATGATACAAATTGTGGAAGGGATATTAAATTGCTATGCTTCAGGATTTATGCCAGTCTCAAACTACTTGAGAGTGGGATGAGATTTAATGTGGGGAACCAATCCCCCATCTGCCTCGTGCGGAATGTTTATAGCTTCTCCTGAAGCATCTGGTACTGGCCACTGTTAGAGACAGGATACAAAACTAAATGGACCTGGGAACTCATCCATGTCTTAAGTTTCTGTAGAGACTGCATGTATATATCATATGATAGAGGTATTGGAGAATGTGAAAACATTTAATTTTTTCAGTATTCCGGTCTTATTTCATATGTTGCAAGTGAATGCCAAGTCACTTGAGATATATGAAAACCATCCTTTTAGACTTAGGAAATCCTGCTGAACACAATCTGTCATTGTTGCACTTTCTAATAAATGTAAAATCAACCTCTCTACACTCCTGGCACATCCATCAGTTAGACCTCAGTATTACTGTTGTTTGCTTTTGCCATTGGAAGGATCTTCAGGAAGGTGAGTTGTGTTACTTCTGTCTTAATAACTCTACAAAGACTTCTGAGGTGGTTTGTGGTCATGGTAGATCTTCCTTCACTTTGATCACTTATTCCCTGGTGTGACGGGCCCATCGGGGCCCGCACTGCCCCAAGGGGAACCTCACCCGCTCTCCTGGCAGACGGGCGGGGCGGGGTGGGGCGGCTCAGTGAGGAGCGACGGTGTTCGCCGCACCCGAGCTGCCGTGGCTGTGCCTGAGGGCGGCGAGACGCCGTGCACCCTGCTAGGGAGGAAGCGCGGCAGAACGGCATTGGTGCGTGCCAGCCAGCCGCCGCGTAACCCGGGGGCATGGGAAGGTCCTCAGGGCGGGGCTCCGGGCTTCCGGCCCAGCGTCCCAGGGTGTGAGGATGCCCACGAGGTGGGGCGACGCACCGCCACGGCCTCACCCGGGCAGTTTGAAAAGCAGCCGGGCCAGAGGCAGCGGGGCGGCTCAGGGGGAAGGAGCCACTGCCGGTCGCTCCCTAAGGGAGGGGACGTTCCCCCATGCTGGAGGATGCGGCAGGAGGGCGACAGGACACCGCAGAGCCCAACTGGTCCCGAGGACGACGGCAGACGGGTAAGCCCCCGAGAGTCACCGGCAGGGATGGAAGCTGGGCAGGGGAATAGGAAGCAACCCAGGGCAGAGCGTTTCTGGCGCCCGTGGGTTGACGAGCTTTGGGGTGAAACCCTGTCAGCCGGGGAAGGGATTTGATTCCCCAACCCTTAGGGCCCCGGGCTGGGACCCGGTGGAGAGGGTGGGCCCGGGTCCCCCTAAACCCCTCCCAGCACTCTGTCCTCATCTGCACGACACTAAGCATTGACTTCAGGCGAACCTGGGACTGCAGGTCACTAGAACACAGACCCTGGGGAGGGGCAGGAAAAGGGGCTAGGGCCCCCGTGATTGGACCAAAGACCAGACAGTGGGTCCGCTGGGCCCCTCTTTCACGGTCGGCAGGGGGCGCTCGCACCCGGTAAACCCGTCACCAACTCAGACCCCTAACCAGGATTAGACGGTGGGTCCGCTTGGCCCCCCTCTCGCGGTTGGGAAGGGGCACTCGCACCCAGTAAACCCGTCACACCTGGTATACTATATTGTCTATAGAAAATCCTTAGGTATCCACAAGCTGTTAAGAGAACCAGCCTATTTACTTCTCAGGACCACCACTTCCTCGGCCTAGGTTCCTCACTACAGAGTTATTGATCAGGATTTTTTCTTTTTGGTGCCTTTCTTTCCATTCATAGCTCTTTGTGATTAATTGAATTACTTTTTGCTTCTGCCTATCTTCAGTTGTCTGTCTGGTCTTACTCTGCAGATAACATAGTAACATTTGACCTTATTTTGGCTTTAGTCAGTTTTTTTGCTGTCATCTTGGTGAACTACACTAGTGTACAGCACTGAGCAGAGAAATAAAATTGTGAATAAATTAGTTAAAAATGCATTTTCCTGAAATCCTTTTTGTTCTTCCTTGAGCACTGTCAGTATCCCAAGATTTAAAATCACAAATAGGTGGGGGGAAATCCTGGTCCCATTAAATCCAACGGGAGTTTTTCTATTGATTTCACTTGGCACAAGATATCACTTGAGAACCCTTTTTATAACCATATCTGATGTTTCAGAATGATGCATTCTGGGATATCTTCAGTGGAAGTATCCTATGCTCTCAGGCTGGCAGAGAATGAGGGAGAAGATTTTTACCGAGATTGGCTTACATTTATTTCTGGGCTGAATATTCCCAGCTGGATTTGTGGGGTTAAAATGAATGTTCAGCTTTTGCTTTACAATTCACATTTAATGTTCTTCTGCCATTCAGCAGAACATGCCTGTCATGTACAGTGTTACTTATTATTACTCCCCCTCCACCAAAGTCTAGGATTTATGGGTTAGGCAGCAACTTGAGCTCTGATTCTGAACTCTGTGACCTCACCCTGACACCATGAAAAGCTATCTTTCTGGCATTACAAGCAGCCTTGTGGTTTTTGGGAATTGCTACATTGGAAATATCTCATAAGTCTATGCCGTGTAACAGGCAACGTTGCCTGGCTTGGGAAAGAAGTTTATCAAAACAGACAAAATATGGCATTGCTATTTCCTCTTAGATGAGAATAGCTAAAGGGGCTTTTAGAAGACACAGTGGGAGTAGCTTGTGCGGGGGAGGCTTGCCAATCTATGCACTTTGTAAGCATCCCTGCTCTGGCCACATTGGGAGATGGTTGATTAGGCATGATCAGAATCAGTTAAGAAGGGGATTCATCTCATCAGCTGGGACCTTTTAAATTGGAGATATGAATGGAGAGAGGAGGGCTGGAAGGAAGGTCAAAGAAATACAAAATCTGAGGCTATGTCTAGACTGCATGGGATACTAGAAGTATCACAAAAAAGCAACGCCATGTCCAAGGAACGTGTCTGCTTTTTCAAAAATTTTTTCGAAAGAACGGATGTGCTTTTTCGCCATCCCTGTAAACCTTGTTCTTCAAGGGATAAGGGATGGCTCGAAAGAGCACTTTTTTCCGAAATTTGGTGCCGTGTGGATTCACCAAATTTCGAAAAAGCCTCTTTCAAAATTAAATGGAAAAAAGATACGCAATTTGCACAGTGCAAATTGTGTATCTTTTTCCGATTTAAGAGTGCAGTCTAGACGCAGCCTCAAGAGTGGTGTAAACTGTCATCCCAACCTTTCACCCTGTGAGACGCATTGGGAAAAACTTTATGGGGATGGGACATGAAGCTGCGTAAGAGATTGTATATAAAAAAAGTATGCTGTGGCAAGAGGGATGCTTACAAGGAAAACTGCAAAGTAAGGGAACACACTCTGTGAGAGAGCAGCATGTAGAAAAGTGAGGTTGCATCTTGCACTATCGGTAGTATATTGCTGGTGTAGTGTAGTGTTGAAAACCCTTAAACTTTTGACTAGAATAAAAAAACTTAGTCAAATCCATCTTTTGTCTAAAAATGTTTAAACATGTATATGTAATCAGCTCTGGTCAGTGGAGACACAAGGCTCAGTTCTCCTTTTACCAAGACCAGTCTCTCATATTGGAATAACGTAATTACTTTCATTGGAGTTAGTCCTGGTTTGCCCCAGGGTCAGTGAGAGGAACATTGGGCCCATACATGTTGGATCTAACCTCAGGTACGTCTATATTCAGAGCTGGCAATGTCAATTCCAGCACGAGGAGACACCCCTGTGTTTGCTCTGATTGGGCGAACTCACTAGAACAGAGTGGACCTGTGATGGTGCAAGGAGCGGAAGGGGCTAGCTGCTCTGAGTCAGCACCTGTCTGAGACCCTAGGTAAGGACTCAGGGTGGCTAGCTCCTCCTGCCATCCATGCCACTGCAGCTACGTTCTATTCGTTAGTGTGCTAACTCAATGGAGGCTAGTGTAGGTATGTTTCCTTGAGCTGTGAATTGTACTCTTAGCTCTCATGCTAGATTTACACCTGTGTACCTCCACTGCCTTCTAAAGCTGTGCCCTGATTCTCATGGCTGTGAGACCAGAATGGGGACCCGACTGATGTTCTTTCTTGCTTGCTGTTCTCAATGTCAGCAATTATTCTGTCTGAAAAGTATCTGTGCTTAGGGAAAACAGCAATTGAGGTGCATGCTTGTCTAAACTAAGGCATTTTGATTAATCAGTGGAGGTGGGTGGGTGGGGGAATTGTTGACTGACATAACGCCCAGCAAGCAATTCTGGTCACGATTTAAAGCAACTCAAAATTTAGCCCACTGCCTCCATGATGCCTGCTACTTGTTAACAGAGACCTGTTAGGAGAGTAGGGAGAATTAATTCACACAAGGAATTATTGTTAAAATAAAGGTAACGACAAAGCTTCCATTCAATATCTAATTACATTTTTCCTAATACGCTAGATCCATTTATAATATGTGAAGCCTGATTTTGTTCTCCCAGGAATGGGCTGGCTAAGGGTTTTATTACAAATATTTATTTACTCCTCTTGCCACTTGCTGGTTTTATGTTTAATGGATGTGCAAAGCTGCAGGGGAGAAAAAGCCTCATGGGGATCCCTTTGTGTCTGGATGAATCGGAAAAACAAACTCTAGGGTGCTCATTTGCCATGAATCTCTTTTCACATCATGTGTGTAATATGAATGAGGCGTCTGTGAATCTAATTCCCTTTGTCCCAGTAGTAAAGCAGATCAGTACGACAGAAGAGGCATAGGGCCAGCAAAGCAACCAACTTGAAAAGGAAGCACTAGTCAGTGAATTCATTTTCAGTTATTTCAGAGCTGTTTGCTTCTTTTCTTTACAACAGATTTAGAGAGCAAACTTACAGTCCACGGGAAATGACTGCAGTAGGCTTGCTTAACAGAGGCAAGCTAAGCATGTAGCAGCTTTCGACCACCTGAATCTTTCTTACTGTCACACTGGGTCTCTTGTCACTCTAAGTAGGAGAAGAGAAAACATGCATCCCCACAGCCAAACCTTACCTTAGGAAAACAGTCGATGAGTTCCATGACAGCCTCCTGCTTTTGTTTCACAAGAGGGGTAAGAATGATGAAGATTAAAGGGTTTTGTCTAACTTCAGGATAAAAATCCTAGTGGCACAACCCTTGTGTGTTTCATTACATCTATTTTTGGCAGCTATTTATTAATCTTTGGAGAATTTACCTGATTTGTTTCCTCTCCACATTATCTTTGATCTCAGCAGGAGGTTTTCGTGCAGCGAAAAAACCCCAGAACAACTAAGCTCTTTCCAACTAGAAAAATAGGGCTTGCCCAGAAACTTAACCCTTTCATTCATCATCTGGAATATAAACTTTCCCTGGTATGCAATAACCATTTTATTGTCCTTGTAAATATAAAATACAATTTTAAAGATCTCACCACAACTTTTGTAATATATTTCCAAATTGTTCTCCTTGCAGACTGTGTGCGTAGGCCATTCTGTGCTCAGGCGGAGATAAAACAGGACTAAAAGGAGTATGGGAGAATTAAACATCTTCACGATGGCGATGTGGTCTCTGATTATTTCTCTCTCTTGTCATCAGCACGAGGAGGGTAGTTTTTCACTTCCTCTCTCCAGTGACTGTGACAACTGTAAGAGGTTACTATATATTAACTGCCTGCAGAAGGATTAAATGATCCAATACAGGCTCACAGCTGGAAACAACGTAGTGTAAGCAAGAGACTAATCAGAATTCAGAGTGTGTTAGTTCCGTGTGTTCAGACTTCTGCTTTCTGTTTCATGTTAGTTTAAGCTAATGACGAATGAGCTAATAACACCTACTCAATGGAAAATCTCCACTTGTCGGCCTTAATTCTTTGTTGAACTAGATAGAAAACTATTTATTCCTCCCCCCCCCACACACACATACACACTCTCTGCTCCATTCTCATGTTGTAGTAAGGGCACATGGGGGGTCAGAGTGTAAGACAAGCTTGGCATTTCAGGCTGCACAACCCTGTAGGCCAAATTCATAGAATCAGAGGACTGGAAGGGACCTTGAGAGGTCATCTAGAGCAGTCCCTTCACTTAAGGCAGGACTAAGTATTATATTCTCCCACCCTTAATCTCAGTGAATAGTACCTTACTGTATGAGTAGCCAG
The DNA here is from genome assembly GCA_019425775.1 of Rafetus swinhoei. Lineage (NCBI taxonomy): Eukaryota > Metazoa > Chordata > Testudines > Trionychidae > Rafetus > Rafetus swinhoei. The sequence continues at coordinate 114,273,973 of CM033424.1, forward strand.
TTTGCTTTCAATTAGGCTGCTTGCAAAGGAAGGTACTACTCAAGGTGAATAAGGATTACTGGCTTCATGTGACACTTGGAGGTAGAAAATGCCCTAACCTGGCACTCCTGTTCCCTGAGTGTAAGTTCCACTTGGACATAAACTCAACTCTGTCCACTTGTCATTACTTTCATTTTAAGTTTCATTTTAGCAGTAAGTTGGTTGTGGGGTTTTGGGGTTTAATTTTTTTGCTAAAGAGAACAGTTCAGTAGATCTGATTCTCCTGCAGCCTGAGCCTTAGGAACACAGCTTCAGGAAGCCTTCTTTTACTTTTGGCTATGGTAAACATTATTTCAGGTATGCAATGATGACCCACCTTTCAAATCCCAATTTAATTATTCTTGGTGTTACATTGATTAACGTTTCTCTGTTGCTTCTCTTTTAAGCCAGAGCTCTGCCTTTTTTTCCTGTGTATGTAGTGGCTGTATAAATGCACACCACTGAAGCTGTAAGTTTGTAACCCTGGCTAACTGTTTCATACAACGTGGCATATGTAAACTGGCAATTGCTGAAGACAATGAGGAAATACAGAGCAAAGAAGTAAGGGCTGCTTTACTCTAGCAAACATCTGTTGGCTCTGAGAATCAAGATTTTCAGTTGGCTTTCAAAATTCACTTGCTACATCAGGAATTTTTTGGACTGGAGCATAACTGGGCTGTTTGGTGGAGTTGAACCAAGGCTGAACGTGGCCCTGTGGTTTGATGGGCTTGGTATAATATTGGGCTGGCTCGCCATATCTTCCTTATTTCAAATCCCACAAGGTGGCATTTGTGTTAGATTAATGAGATGACTTGCCCTTAGAAAAGTGGCACTTTGCTTTTGTCTGGCACTCTCCCATTGGCTGGGGGAACAAAAAAGCAGGACACACATGGCTGAGAAAACAAAAAAAAAATCAACAAAGTTATTAGGAAGTAATAATTAGCAATGAGGGCCCTTCAGTTCAGCAGCTCATGGGGGTGAAATCCTGACCCAGCTGAATTCAAGAGGAGTTTTCCCATTCTCAATAAGACCAAGATTAGAACCTTGATTTTTTTTTTAGCTGAAATTTCTACAAGCTTTCTAAGATCTACAAGCTCCAGTGTTTTGCCACCCTTTGCCTGCCTAATTTTGGGGGGGAACTAATTCCAGCTTTTTTTCTTTAAAGGAAGTTTCCACTCTCTTTGCTGGGACAGAATCTTTGAAAACGTATGTTAATGTAGTAGTGAGGGTGAAAGTTAACTGGCACTGCCCTCAGGGAAACCATAACACATATGAGTTTAACATATAGCCCATGTGGCCAGGTTCAGAACCCATGCAACTATACTTAAGCCAGTCTCCTTGGTGCTTATGATTATACAGTTCATTGCAATAGAGGTATACCCAATACTTACTTTTGTTCATGGAAGTGCTGTAATGCAGTAGGTGCTTTTTTCAGACATGCAAGGATGAATGGTCTGTTCACTGAGGCACTCACAGTCCACAGATCAATGGACTTGGGGGAAGCAAGACAACAAGCACAGATTTTGTTGGTACAAGTTATTCTGGTTCACTGAAAGCAGGATAATTAGTGGTTCCTCCAGAGACTTAAATGTGGTCAGGGTAAGATAGGGGCCTTGCAGATGAGCTCAGGGAACTTATACAGGTTGAACCTCTCTAGTTCGGCACACTCTGGTCCAGCAACATCTGTGGTCCAGCATGATTTTAGTGAGCTGGATGTTCACTTATCATGGGTGTGGCCAAATTTCCCACAGTCCCATAAAGTTTGTTTACAGCCACCAGTCCTGGCTCTCAGTGTTCAGTGCTGATATTTAGCTCTAATTTACCCCTATATGTCTTCTAAGAGCCCACTAAGCAGTGGAAGTGCTGGTAATGCTGCTAGACAATATTGACCTCCCATGGTTTGGCACCGGTCAGGTCCTGAGGGTGCCGGACTAAAGACGTTCAACCTGTACCATGCACAGGGGACCACATGGCAAGACAGTCCTTCACTTTGTAGATAAAATAAAGTCACCCTTTTCTGTCCTGTCACTGGCTCTGAAAGTTGCATTTAAACATAATTTGTAGGTTCCTTTGGAATGTGCCAGGTTGTACCAAATAAGTATTTGAAATAAAGATATACTGGGAAGAGACCCACTGACCCTCCCAGAAAGAATATTATTACCAATCCCCTCTCCCCTGTGGACTAGTCCTTCAAACACAAACAGCCCTCCCAGACCTGTGGGATGAGAAGATGTGTCTGCTCAAACAAGCAAGTATGCACCCAGGATTTATGTGGGCTGTGCAGATGGTGTTGAAGACAGCCTCACGGCATCGTCACTTCTATTTTGTAGTGAGCTAGCTAGAGTCTGGAGCATGGGTACACTATAGCTAGCATGGGTACACAAGCTGTCATTCACACCCCCAGGTGCACTGTAGGGGTGTGTCTAGACTACATGGCTCCGTCGACGGAGCCATGTAGATGAGGCAGGACAACAAAGGGAAATGAAGCGGCGATTTAAATAATCACCGCTTCATTTAAATAAAAATGGCCGCCGATCAGCTGTTTGTTGGCACAGCGCGGCAGTCTAGATGGGGATCTGCCGACCCCAGAACCCTTTGTCAGCAGATCCTTTATGCCTCATGAAACAAGTCCCAAACAGCATGGGACTTGTGCGTGCAGGGTAGTGTGGTTGGTTTGGTTTTGGGTATGCTGCTGTGTGGTTAGATAAGAGAAGACGACAAAAGTGCATCTGGTACTTGAAGCCCCAGAGCAGCTGAGCAGCCGCTCCACGGCCCAGCTGAGGAGGTGGGTGGGAGGCAAATTCTTGATGTGCGCCCACGTAGTTGTGTACCTTAGAAGGAACCCTGGCCAGAATGAAATTTTGACCTTTGAGTCCTGCAGACTTTCACAATCCTCTGAAGAGGAAAGTAACGGCATACAGCTAGTGCTGCAAGTAGGAAAAAAACATTCTCCTGTTCTGAATTTTGTATCGCTGAGAGAAAGATTTCCCTGGCTTCTCTGGAGGACTCTTACCAACTGGAAGGATTCATGACAGTATTTGTCAGCTCTTCCACTGTGGCTGCATCGCCCCTTCCAACACTCAGTGGTTTGACTTACTGTTCATGTTGGTGATAGTGATGTGGTGTGAAGTTATTCTGGTGAGCAATCTTTAATTAGCTAAGAATTGCCTCTAAGCTTACAATGCACTCCGTGGGCTTCATTATGTCAAGAGTCAGCTTCTTCCGCAAAGGCTTCATGATCGTGTGCTCATAAGCTAGAGCAACTAGTTAGCACTCCACTGTATTTAAACTGCTATTGGCATCAAAACCACACTGGATCAATGCCTTTGCTAAATCCATTCACCCTACCAGGTGGGCTATATTTATTTGTTTGCCAACACTGCAGCAATGATGTGCAATTTTGGATCAATGGGAATCAGCACTGCTCAGACTGTAAGAAATGACTGCTTCCCCCAGCAGCGACAGTTGAACGAAAGCATGTTTTGTGTTTTTTTTGTCTGCTGCTTCTCCAGGTAAAATCAATGGGAGTCTGGCTCCATTTTAACTAATTGAACTTCCTGTATGTTCTGGGGAAATGGCTGCTTCCATGGAGTAAATTCAGCACCACTCACTACCTAAGACCTGTTTGCTTGCATGTGCATTTATCTCTAATTGTGCTGCCTGGTGCATTCTGACAGAGATGGAGCAGAGTCAATAGTGCCCTAGGAGTTTTCTGATGTGAGGAATGTCAGTTCTGTTGTGGATCAAATTCTTTTTACAGCTGACTTAGAGAAAGAGGGACCGGTAATGGGCGAAAATCAGAGTTGTGTCCAAATAATCTATCTAGATTGGATATAGTAGCGGTCAAGCTGCTCAAGTAATTACCTAGGGTTCTGGAAGGGTTTATACAGTCCACACTGAATTCAGTGCAGCCACAGCTTCACTGCTCCCAGGACTGGCACTGTCTACGTAAAAGCTAGCTCAGGGATGCTACACTCATGCACCATGATAACAGAGTAGATATACCCTAAGTATAATCCTGTGATATTCTATCCAATCTGTCACACAGTTATGTGACGGGACCCTGGCAAAGTTTGGGTTTGGCTTGGATAAGCATCTACCAGTAGGGAAAAAGGTCTAAAATAGCTGGGTCTTCAGAGCAAATGAGTTTCAGCCCTGATATGGATAGTTCCATTCTTCCAGGGGTCATGTAGCTGCTCAAGGAGGTCATAATCACTCATAGTGAGGTGACCTTGTTGTGGCTTCAGAAATGGTGATCTTTGAATTTGCCCAAGTCTTCACCGGGAAGGCAGTGAAGAGAATAGAACACGAGTGATTATGCTGCCAGAGGTTGGTGCTGTGATGTGCTGACAAAAGGGTTTCTTTAAGGCTAGCAATTTCCCACATCAGCTCAATGAATTACAACAATCAAGCTCGGTGATGCCATGAATGGGAGGACTACAGCGGCTAAATTTGAATGCAGTAGGTTGTCTCCTCACCAACCTCTGCTCAGTCTTGTCAGGATTCAGAATCAGCCAGCTGTTCTTCCTCTAGGTGGTTATCTCAACTACCAGTCACAAACGTAGTTGGGAGTTGGTGCTCATTGCCTCTGACGTGAAGGTAGCAGAGAGAGAGGTCTCATCCATGTGTTGTAGCTTGGATTAAATTGCCACCAATACAGTCTCCTCCTGAAGCACCATACCGATGTTAAACAGGATGAGAGGGAGAATGAATCTCTGTGGGATTTCATAGGTGAGGGCTGTGGAGGTGGAGAAGCCCAGCATGATTTCCTTAGTGATCCTAGAAGGAAGGACTGAAATCATCTTGGTGTGACTTTAGCCCTTTACCGCATCTCAGAGGCTGGACAGCAGCATGCCGTGGTCTGCTGTATCAAACGCTGCAAAGGTCCAGAAATAGGAGCATCTGTCTCTGATCCTTGTCCAATACCTGGGAGATCATTAGTGTTTAGACAGTACTAAGTACTTAGACATCTTTGTGTTCTGTGTTTGTACAGCGCCTAGCACAGTGCGGATCCTAGTCCATGAAAAAGGCTCCTAAGCACTACAGTAATGCAAATAATTTAATCAGTGTTTCCAGTGCAATCTCTGTTCCAGGTCCTGGCTTGAAGACTGGTTGGGTGGGCTCTAAACCACCAGCAGTGCCTAGGTGGAACTGAGCTTTTCAGTTAGCATGCGCAGGAATGGGAAGCTTGGTTGGTTCTGCTGAGCAGTGGTTTCTTAGGTACTGTTCAAATAATGGTATTAATTGAGGAAGTCCATTGACTGGCTCCCTCAAAGGAGTTGCTGAGAATACATCTTGGGAGTGGTCCCAGCTAGTCTAAAACAGATTCTCATTTTAGACTCTTTCACTCCTTGAGAAAGAGAGATCAGAGACCCAGGCAAGTTTTCCTGCAGTACTTCTAGGACTTCCTATTCTACAAAAAGGGCTGAATGAGGAGACAGAGGGTATAATGTTACTGAGTCTTTGTCCTATGTATGGTCTGTTTTACCCAAGAAGCAGTCATGGATGTGGATACCTTTTTTTTTTTTTTTTTTTTTGAGAAGTAGGCTGATAAATTATCACAGTGGGAAGTGCTGGGTTCTGGAGCTGAGCAGAGGCATTCTGTGCGAAAAAGACAACTTACAGTCCAGGAGCATGATTTAGAAACTACCATAATGGACAACTGGGTTTTCTTTGCTGTTCCCTCAAAGCTTCTTTATTGGAACCTGTCTGTGTTGCCTGCCAGATACTTATTTTTCTTCCCTCCCATTTCGGTTATAAACCATTAATGACCCAAGAAGACCAGTGATGCCTATGAGGAGGATGCTGTGCACCAGAGGTGGCGAAGGCTGTGCAGTTGTAGTCATTTTGATGATGCTTGTTTGTAGAGGTCACTTCCTATTCTGTGTGTTTCTACTGGAAAGAAGGAAGGGAGAAATGAGATTGCAAAGCTCCCCACACATCCTTTTAAACGATCATAGAGCTTGTGAACTTGGTGCTGTGGTGCAAACTCAAAGGGTATGAATTTAGTTCACACTGCTGGCAGGAACTAACAGGTACCTAAGTTGCATTAACATTTTTAATGTGAACTAAGTACCTATTAGTTCATGCCACCAGGGACTACACAGAGCAGTTAGGGTATCCCCACTGCTATATTCTTATTATTAGAGAATGGAATTACTATCCATAGAGATTCTATAGAACATTGTGGTTCATTTAAGATTTTTACTTAATTTGATTCTATATTTTCTTTCACGTATAGTGCCACTCCCCCATCAGTACGACCTGTTCTGTCCTTCCGATAAATACCCTGGTATGACTGTGTCCCATTAATTGTCCTCATTCCACCAAGTTTCTGTGATGCCTATTGTATTGATATCCTCTTTTAATATGAGGCACTCTAGTTCACCCCTCTTATTATTTAGACTTCTGGGATTTGTGTATAGCACTTTAAAAATGTGTCACTATTTATCTGTCTACCATTTCCTGATGTGTTAGACACTCTTTCACTTGATTGTTTCTCATCGGATCTTACCCATACTTTATCATCAAAGAGAGGCCCACTCTAACTAATTTGTAGCTCGGGTAGACATATACATGCTAGCTTTGACCAAGCTAGCATGCTAAAAGTAGAAGTGTAGCCATTCCTATGGAGGGGCTAGCTGCCCCAGGTATGTGCCTAGTGGCTTGGGCAGGACTGTACTTAGGATGTCTAGTGTATCCTGCTGCCTGTGCCGTTGTGGCTGCACTTCTGTTATCAGAGTGTTAGCTCACTCAAAGCTAATGTTGGTATCTCTATCCAAGCTGGGAATTACATGCCCAGCTCTAAGTGTAGACATACCCTCAGTGATATTTCATGCAGAGTTTTTTCCCAAGAACACCCCAACTATGGGGCAATATATTACAAAGCACAGAAGATTCAAAATGGCCTTTCCTCTAACACAACTCCAGTGTGCTCAATGACAATCTAGTTAAATACTTGATACCACAAGTATGGAATGTAACATCATCTTAGAATAATCGAATCCTAGAATCCTAGAACTGGAAGGAACCTCGCGAGGTCACTGAGTCCAGTCCCCTGCCCTCATGGCAGGACCAAGCACTGTCTAGATCATCTCTGACAGATTATCGTCTTTCTTTTGTGTCTTCTCCTCTATGTTGAGAACTCAGTCATTATATTACCCTGAGCACATCTGGGAGGCTTTTTTATAATTATAAAATACAGAGACTTAGAGCTGGTGCTGCTAACACAGTGGTGGGTGATCTGCGGGCCCATAGGCTGCATGTGGCCCATCAGGGTTCTATGTGTGACCCGCGAGACATTTTATTTACCATTGCCCATGCACAGGGTTGCCAGATTCTACTAGTTTCCATCTCCATAGTTTTTTTCCCTACCAATATTAAAGTGACACCATGTAAAACAAGGACATTTGAAGTGAGGTACATATTGATTGCACAAAATATTGATTGAGAGAGCCATGTTCTCTGTCTGTATCCAATCAAAGCCTGGGCAATCTGCACACCCCACAAATTCTATGTACGCAAACTACCTTGTTCTGTTCTTGGTACAGAAATTGTCTGCTAGACTATGATGACTAGAAACACTTGGGCTTTCAACCTAACCCACACATTTTAAAAAGTCAGTATCTAGAGGTAGATTCCTAAACCAATACTTTGTATTTAAAGGCTGATGCTCAGGGGTGGAGTTACAGGTGCTTAATTCTTTGGAGGAACAAGTCACTTATGTTATCTAAATTCATATTTAGGCATCTAACTTCAGACATCCAAAGCTGAAACTTTAGCCTAGGTGTCTTGCAGTACTGCTGAGAGAAAAAAAAACTTGTGGAGCAGTTTTCCTGTAAATTTATTAAAGCTGTTTGAATAACTGACTCTTCTGTTTATTTGCAGTGCTGATTTTTTTTTAAAGTTTTGGTCAACCTGAAACAATTTTTTAAAATATTCAGTGAAATAAAAAGTTACCACAAAGTTGGGGTTTTTTATATTTAAAAAATTTTTAATATAAAATTGAAGTGAATGTAAAAAAAATCATTTTGAATTAAAAAGCTGAAACATTTTTGTTTTGGAAACTTCAGAATGAAAGATTTCATTTTTTTTTTTTGGATTGGTTTTTTTTTTCAAAACAGTTTGACAACATCAACACAAGTTTCAGTCAACTCAAATCTGCATTTTTCACAGAAAAAAGGTTTCTACAAAAACGTTTGGCTAGCATTACTTGTGAACACAATAATATATTTTTTCTTACTAGATTTTACAACTTGGTACATGAGAAAAATGTTTTTAAAACATCTAACTTTATTTCCCTTGTATGGAAGATGCTTTTTGAGGCTACGTCTACACTGCACAGTTATCTCGGAATACGCTATTCTGGAATAGTTATTCCAAAATAGCTTATTTTGAAATAGCATGTCTATACTGCAGGGAAACCTCAAAATTAGTCCAAGGCAAGCTTCTCTAATGTAGACATGCTATCTTGATTTAGAGCCCCAGGAGGAATAACTTAGAATGGTCCTGGTGAGGGGCTATTTCAAAATAGCAGAAGTAGAGCGTCTATACATGCCTTATTTCAAAATAGCTATTTTGGAATAGGTGTTATTCTTCATAGAATGAGGTTTGCAGAGGTTGGAATAAGCCGTCCATTATTTTGAAATTATTTCAAAATAACGGAATTGCTGTGTAGACGTTCGTATAGTTATTTCGGAATAACGGCTGTTATTCCAAATAATGCTGTGTAGACACCCCCTAAATGTCCTCTTTCAATCTTTCTAAAATCCTTTATAAGGAAACCCACTGCCATGTCTATATTGAGTGCTTTTATGTGTCCTAGCAATGCTGGCATAACCCATAAGTCTAGATGTAGCCTAAAGTGATGGAAGAATGTTGCATTGCTGTAGAAACTCCACGTACGCAAGAGACAGTAGTGAGGTCAATGGAAGCAGTCTCTGTCAACCTAGTTTCATCAACACTGGAGATTATTTTGGCATAGCTACAATGCTAAGGGATCTGGATTTCTCCACACCTGTGAGCATTATAGCTAAATTTTAAGTGTAGATTAGGCCTAATATTAACAGGACAGGATTATCCCTTGGGACCAAGTGTAATTGTTCTGGACCAGCTCACCAACTAGATGAAATAGTCCACTACTGCAGGAGTAACTTTATAACTATAGGTCACACAATACTTTGTGCTTCTTCATTGCCTTTCAATCAAGGATCTCAGTGCTTTACAAAGGATGATAAGTTATTGCCAGTCATTTCACAGTTGAGGCACCAAAGTAGTGATGGAGTGAGGCTGGTATGCCAATGCAAAAGTGGCTCCTTTGGGAAGGTGGAGTGTTACACCAGAATTTGCTCTGACAGGGAGGTCAATCAGTTCACCTTGCCTGAGTCCCACTGCAATGTGTGGGTTTTCTCTTATTCTTGCCAGAGTCCGCTAGTCCTGGTGTCCAGGGGGCTTGGAAACCCTCTCAGGGGTTGTTGGTAGGAGAATCCAGGCCCACCTGCTCCATTGAGTTTCATCTCAAGGCCCTTACGCTAGCTAGGAAGAATTTGGACTCAACAGCTCTTGCTGTGCCCTGAGCTCCTTCTTACCTTCTCTGGTTTCTGTAGGCTTTTTAGCCTGTTGGTCTGGATGTACCTTTTCAGCATGCTGTCTCTGAGCAGCTTCTCAGCATCTTACTGCCAGGAGTTCCTTTCTCCAGCCCACGTTTTCCTCTGGCATCTGCCCCACCTCTCTATTTCCCATCTCTTTTATTCTCCTTAGCTGCCATGAGTCTGCCATTCAACCTTGGCCAGCAGTACCTGCATTAGCCCTTTGTTTGCAAGGACAGGACAGTATATACACCCCTTGGTACGCTGCCAAGGTGGTCACAAAGCCAGGAATAGAACTCCCATGTTGCCACTTCCTTGCTCTAACTATTGGATACTGCTGCCTCGGTATCTACTGTACATGCAGTCAAATGCATTGGAAATGTAGGGGGCTATGCCTACCAATGGATTACAACTGCATTGTGGGAACAATCTGGTGTTCTGCAAACCCAAACTGTGAACATCAAGAGAAGGCAATGGGGAGTCTAAATGGAGTCCAGTCATTTCAGAGCCTATCATTAGTCAAACAGCACCTAATTGTGCTGGAATGTGGTGTCCCCTCCTTTTTACACCCCCTTAAATAAACAGTGGATGATAAACTCCAGCAGTGCCTCTTAGGTTGTTAGAAACAAGTCAGTTTTTGAGGCCCCAAATTCTTAAATCCTAGATTACAAACACTGGTGGCAAGAGATTCAAATTGGGATTGCAATGCACAGTAACATTAAATATAAATATTTAAGGCTGCTAGTGTTTCAAAAAATTCTGAAGAAAAGCTATTTCTATCTCAACCGCCAGGTGGTACTGTTAGTTAAAATTCGGAATGATCGTGTACAGTATATCTTGCTATAATACAGATTTATTGACCTGAATGTAAATCTTCCCTAACACAACACATTTAATTAAAAAAAAAGGTTTGTATGTTCAGTCGGGCTATAGGCTTTGTAGGAAGGTGAGACACTAAGTCAAGCAACCAAAGGTTATTTAATGGTTCATTTTGAGAACCTACCTAGCAAAAGACAAGGGGAGAAGCGAAGCCCTGATGACTCTGTGTATTGTGGAGCATTGAGACCACTTGGCAGGTTTTCCTAATTTATCTTGCATTCTCCTCACAATTTCCAAATGTGGAGCTTTCCAGTTTGTGCACTGCCGCTAGTGATGCAGTGCAAAGCTGGAAACCTTGGAAATCTCACATCCTGAATACTAATGGGAACTTAAAGGGGAATAAAGGATCTCCCTCCCCCTCCCTCCAACTTCCAAATGATCAGCATGAAGACAGCTGATGAAGAACAACGCTATTGTAAAATCCCCTTTCTCATAAATCACATCCCTAAGCACCCTCCAGAACCAGTGTTCCTTCAGAGGTACCCAGTGCACGGACAGAGGGATGTAGGCAGATATCCATGTTACTTATGGGTCTGATATGTCCAAGGAACCCATAGAAAAATGTTTTTATGAAACTCTTCCAAAATGCAAAGAGAAAGGATGCAAACTATTGCTCTGATCCTGCAAAGAAGCTGAGCACAAACAAGGTGCTGAACCATTCTGATTCCTGTTACCTTTGGTGGGAGCTGACTGCATTTGTCCTCTCACAAGATCACACCCTATATTGGGAAGTCACTGATCTGTGGTCTCTACGGACATGAGGTGTCACACGCTGGTGTTAATAAGATCAACCAATGAACTAGTAGAGAGGAGAACAGACTAAAGAATGCTCACTCCCTGCTGTGCTAATTTTCTGATGTTGAGAGAAGGCTGAAAATAAAACCTGGACACGACTGAACACTCTTAGTCCAGGTAACCACATTCATGTCTGCTGCCGGCAGCACTGCCAGTGAATCGCTTTGAAATAAACAGGCTCGCTCCTCATTTGTTTCTCTGTCAATATGATGATTCGAACTAGATTTCCTTCTGTTTGTGTTTGCTGCTTGTCCATGCTGACAAAACATGCGTAGTTTGTAGCTCCCTTGTTTCAGCTGGCTGCTATTCCATTTTAATGCAGGCGCTTCATCGGAGGTCATTTAGTCAGTATGTTGCTGAGCTATTTACAAATATGAGCTGATGAATATTTCATAGCTGTTCACCAGGAATTCTGTTGAAGCATAGCTTCATGGCAATATGTCAGTAAGCGATGCGTTCAACCTGAAGTTATTTCTGTGTTGCTTTTTTTAATCAGGTGTACTAATTACGGAGGCTGGGAGAAAGGAATTAGTTTTTTTTAAATGTAGGAAATCCTTTCATTTTCACTTTCTCCTGGGCTTGGGGCTCTCTATCCCTTAAGTAAGCACCACTCAAAGGAGGAGTTTCTTTAAACGGGCTAGATAAAATGAACAGTCATTCTCCTTTCTAAGGTCTAGTCTCTGTTCTGGGTTTGTTCCTACATCTCTGTGCACATTGGAAAGCAATAATGCTGGACTCTAAAACTAAGCCCTTGTCTGTAGCAAGGGCAACTTTTCAGGAGACCAGGGTCGGAGGTGGAACTACAGTTGTGCGTACTATGAGGCTGCTTGCCTTTCTTCCCCTTCCCCTCATGATCAGGGAGTGATGAGAATGGAAACCGCTTGCAGGCGTTCCTCTGCCTCTTGGTTGGTGAGGGAAGGGCACAGAGAAGTAAGCGTTGCTCTTCTCTGGACCTTTTCCAATTTGTCCACATCTTTCCTGAAATGTGGCACCAGAACTGGCCACAGTACTCCAGTTGAGACCTAATCAGCACGGAGTAGAGTGAAAGAACTACTTGTGTCTTGCTCACAACACTCCTGTTAAAACAGCCTAGAATGATGTTTGCTTTTTTTTGCAACATGATCATATTTAGCTTGTGGTCCGCTATGACTCCTTGATCCCTTTCTGCAGTATTCCTTCCTGGACAGTCACTTCCCCATTCTATATAAGTGAAACTGATTGTTGTTCCCTAAGTTTGCATTTGTCCGTACTGAACTTCATCCTATTTACCTCAGACCATTTCTCCAATTTGTCCAGATCACTTGGAATTTTAAACCTATCCTCCAAAGCATTTGCAACCTGTTCCAGCGTGGTATCATCTAAATCATCGTTGAAGATATTGAATAGAACAGGTCCCAAAACCGATCCCTGTGGAACCCCACTCATTATGCCCTTCCAGCATGACTGAACCATTGATAACTACTCTTTGGGAATGGTTATCCAACCAGTTAAGCACCCACCGTATAGTAGCCCTATCTAGGTTGTATTTCACTAGTACAGCGTTTCTCAAACTTTTTGGGCTCCGGAGCCCTTTACATGCGTAAAAATTTATGTGGAGCCCCAGCGGTCCATTGATTGTATATGTTGTACCTATCGATGTTTCCAGTTTGTCAACCTCGCGGAGCCCCTGGTGATGAGCCCTGGGGCTCCGCAGAGCACAGTTTGAGAAATACTGCACTAGTATATTAAGAAGGTAATGCAAGACTGTATCCAATGCTTTACTAAAGTCTAGGCATACCATATCTACTGCTTCCCTCTTATCCACAATGCTTGTTATCCTATCAAAGCTATCCGATTGGTTTGACATGATTTGTTCTTTACAGATCCATGCTGTTACTTATCATCTTATTATCTCTAGGTGTTTGCTATGGATTTATTAATTATCTACTCCATTATCTTTCCCGGTACAGCAGTTAAGCTGATTGGTCTATATAATTCCCTGGTTGTCCTTATTCCTCTTTTTTATAGATAGGCACTATATTTGTCCTTTTCCAATCTTCTGGAATCTCCCTTTATTCTATGACTTTTAAAAGATAATAGCTAATAGCTCAGATATTTCCTCAGTCAGCTCCTTGAGTATTCTGGATTGAATTTCATCAGGCCCTGATGACTTGAAGACATCTAAATTATCTAAGCAATTTTTATCTTTTCCTACATTAGCTTCTGAACCTACCCCATTTTCAATTGTATTCACTCTGTGAGGCGTCCAATCACCACCGGCCTTCTTGATGAAAACTGAAACAAAAACATCATTAAGCACCCCCACTACTTCCACATTTTCCGTTATTGTTTTCCCCCTCTTCATTGAGTAATGGGCCTACCATGTCCTTGGTCTTTTTTTTTTTTGTTTCTAATATATTTGTAGAATGTTTTCTTGTTACCCTTTGTCTCTAGCTAATTTGAGCTCATTTTGTGCCTTGGCCAGGGCACTATTTCAGATTTTGGTGGGAGGTGGGAGGAACATGACCTGTGCATGCCATGATGGCATGTATGCTCAGTATAAGCCAAGCACCAAATGGGGGGAACCAACCCCATCTGCCCCCACACACACATCATCTCTATCCAGGGGCTTCTAAGGCACTGGAAAACTCTACTTTTTTGGCAGACAACTTAGCAGTTAGCTGACAGGAGCATTGTATCTAATTCCTATATAAAAGAAAGAAAATTAAATAAATATTAGACCCACTCAGCTCTAACACTTACATAGTCTGACATCTTGTGGCAAGTCACTTAAGGGACACTGGTTAGCCTTAAAATTTTAATGTATATTCTTACTTTGTTACTAACTCTATGGAGAGAGAGAGAGAGAGAGACCCACCAGGACTCCTGGGCTCTCTCTGAGCTCTGGAAGGTGAGTGGGGTCTAGTGGGTTACAGCAGTAGGCAGATACATTTCAACTGTATATTAAAACATCAGAATGGCCGTACTGAGTCAGATGAACAGTCCTGCTAGCCCTCTATTCTGTCTTCCAACAGTGGCCAATGCCAGGTGCTTCAGAAGGAATAAGCAGGCCAGGCAATCATCATGATCATCCCCTGTCGCCTATTTTGTTTGTTTGAAATCTGCTGCCTATAAATTTAATTGGGTCATCTTCTTGTGTTCTGTTGGTGAAGGAGTGAATAACATTTCCTTATTCTATTTTACCACACCATTCATGATTTTCTAGACATCTAACATATCCTCCCACCCTTTAGTCATTTCTTTTCCAAGCTGAAAAGTCCCAATCTTATTAGTCTCTCCTCACATGGAAGCTGTTCCTTACCCCCTAATCATTTCTCTTACCCTTTCTGTATCTTTTCTAAATCCAATATATCTTTTTTTAGATGGGGTGACCAGATCTGCATTCAGTATTCAAGATGTGGGTATACAATGACCTTATGTAGAGGCAATATGGTATTTTGTCTTATTATCTGTTCCTTTCCTAATGATTCCCAATATTCTGTTTTTAGTTTTTAGACTGCCACTGCACATTGAGCAGATGTTTTCAGGGAACTATCCCCAAGGATTCCAAGATCTCTTTCTTGAGTGGTAACAGCTATTTTAGACCCCATCATTTTTGTATCTATTGTTAGGATTATATTTTTCCATGGGCATTACTTTTCACTTATCAACATTGAATTCCATGTGCCCTTGTGTTGCCCAATCACCCAGTTTTCTGAGATCCCTTTATAACTCTTGGCAGTCAGCTTTGGATTAGTCGCTGTTCACTCCTTTTCCAGAACATTTATGAGAAGTTTATCAACAGTGATCCAAATGCAGATCCCTGCAGCACAACACTCATTCCTACTCTTCCCCCTGCATCTTTTAAGTGGAGTACCCAGGAATGTTTACATGATGATCTAATGATCCTTCAGTTACCTGACTGACCAGACTTTTGTTGTTCTTAATCACCTTGTCTCCCTCTTTTTATGACAAAATTTCTGCCCCAAAAGCAAAGCTGCAAGCAGCTCAAACTCTGTTACAGTTAAGACCTGCCTCTGGAATCAGGTCATGGGCTTTAAGCAGACCTCAAGTATGAAATGCAGGGGGACGTACTGCCTCCTCTAGCCCCCCATAAATGGCACCTTTGGCTTTTCTAATTTTGCCCCTACATACTTTTGCTTGTATTCATCTTGTGTAACTTGACCTAGTTTCCACCTTTTGTAGGACCCTTTTTTGATTGAGAACATTCAAGATCTTCTGATTAAATCAAGGTGGTCTCTTGCCATACTTCCTATCTTTCCTATGCAGTGGAATAGTTTTCTCTTGCATCCTTAATAATGTGTCTTTGAAAAACTGGCAACTCTTTTCAATTGTTTTTCCTCTTAGACTTGCTTCCCATGGGATCTTACCTACCAACTCCCCGAGTTTGCGAAATTCTACCTTCTTGAAATGGAAGTTACTTATCTCGCTGTAAAATCCTAGTGGAGATAAGGTGCAGGTAGTTTTTACTCTGATGTAGTTAGGTGAGGTCAACAGCAGGTCATATGGTGGATGTAGTTTATTAACAGCTGCTTGAGTTTGCACAGAGCCTACAATAGATCTCAGAAGCATGAGCTGCACTGTTCATCTACAAGGGTGTAAACTAGAATGCCTGATGATGATGATTTAAATGTCAACATTGTTGCTCAAATGGAAAAAAGGAGAGGGTGGATGATACTATCAAGGGCTAGGAACATCTCATTTTCACATTACAAGTGGGTTGGCTTGTCTACACTTGAAATGCTACAGAGGCACATCCCGCAGCATTGCAGCTGTTCTGCACTTTAGTGTAGACATTACTTATGCTGACAGAAGGGGTTCGCCTGTTGGCACAGGTAATCCACCTCCTCAAGAGGCAGTACTTAGGTTGAGGGAAGAATTTTCTGTTGGTTCAGATCTTGGAACCATGCTGATCTTGGAGTTAACTATTCTGCTTAGTGGTGTGGATTTTTCACACCCTTGAGAACATAGCTGGCTTAGCCTAACATTTTGGTGTAGACCAGGATGTCACATTTCTCCAGTCAAAAAGGAGTCAAGCCAAAGGCATCCAGTTGGACATCCTATGGCTGATCAACACTGAAAAGCTATGTGTCTCATAAGTTTGGATCTGGCTGGTCTACACTGTGGCGTTAGGTCGAATTTATAATGTGTGTATCCATACTGTCAAGCTCTTTCCACCAACCTGAAAAGGCTTGTAAAATTGATACCTGTATTCCACTTCAGTGAGAAGCATAGCTCTAGAGTCAACCTTCCTGGGTTGAATTAATGGTAGTGTAGACACAGTGCTCTTAATACAATGGGAATGGACCCCAGGAGGTGTCCTACAGTACTCTACTGTGACCTCTTTGGATAGCACTTGCAAGTCCACTGCACTTCTGCCAAGTACACAGGAAAAATCCTGGGAAGTTTTGAATTTCATTTCCTGTTCGATCAGCATGGAGAGCTCACCAGCACAGCTGACAAACCATGCGTGCCCAGGGCTGCAATTATGCCTCAGCAAGGAGCATTCAGGAGACACGAGATCTGGTGATCTGAACCAGCAGAAGAAATGCTGACAAAATCACACAGGACATGGGGGAGAAGGGGCTACACCAAAGACACCCAATAATGCCACATGAAAATAAAGGCACTCCAGTAATTGGTACTCCAAAGCTTTCCATTGATACCTCCCAGAAACCTCAGACAGCCTCAGGCAACAATGAGAGGACATTGTGGAGGAGCAGCGGCGGATATAGGGCAGGGCGAGCGGGGCAGCTGCCCCGGGCCCCGCGCTTCAATAGGCCCCACGCATGTGCTACTACCTGTTGGTTGTGGCTGTGGCACATGCGCAAAATTGTGCTGCCCTGGGCCCCATGCTTCAATAGGCCCCACATAACTCTCATCTGCCCCTGTGGAGGAGAATGAGGAGGAGTATACACAGCAGGCAAGTGAAGATCCATTCTCCCTGACAGCCAGGACCTTATCCTAATTCCAGAGCCAATTTTTTCCCAGGGCCTATTGTTGCTGGACCATGATGGCATGAGTGCACCTCTGGTGGATGTATACTTGTAATTGCACTACAGTGGTTAAATTGTGATTAATGTTTCATCTGAGGTAATTAATTGGGATACAATGGTGGCCAGTAAAGCTCCCTGGAAAAGCGTGTTTATATGCCTGGGGATGGATCTGGAATCCTCCCTGGATAGCTCTGATGCTCTCCTGGAGGTATTCTGCAATCCTTCTCAGAGAGTTTCTGGGGAAGGGATGGCCTTATTCCATCCGCTGCAGTAGGACACTTTCCCACACCATGCTAGCATGATAGGTGCTTCTTTTAAAAGACAAAAATTTGACATTGTACCTAAAGGCAAGGTATTTATTGTTGTGAACTGTTTCATTCATTGCAAGAGTAAACTTTCTGTTTTCAGCAATGAATGTTCTGTATGGCTACCCTAATGGTTTTCCCCCTGGCAGCTGGAATTGTGTCTGTGGGGGCATCTCACACAGCTGCACAAAGGCTTTCCCACATTAGAAGGCAAAAAACGTGGACAAAGGAAGATGTGTTCTGTGGTCTGATGTGTTCCTCCAAGACTGACAGATGATGCCGTCCTTTTTCAGGCCATTTTGAAGAGGATGAAGTTTTGGCATTTATCTTGAGGCACCTGTTCAGAAAAATCAGTATTTAATTGTTTCTTCCCAACACATCCTTTCCTCCTGCCACTTGGCAACCTTGAATATTTTGCTTATGGCCATTTGAAGGTATGAAAATAGTAATGTTGTACACTGCAATACCACAACAAAGCCAACAGATTCCATTTAAGGGTTTGACGTTATAGTAAATAATCACAGGTACGCAAGTAACTCCCTTGTTAACAGTCCAAGTGCAGGAAATAAGGCTTTTCAAATGATCATAGAATACTAGGACTGGAAGGGATCTCGAGAGGACATCGAGTCCAGTCCCCTGCCCTCACGGCAGGACCCAGTACTGTCTAGACCATCCCTGATAGACATTTATCTAACCTACTCTTAAATATCTCCAGAGATGGAGATTCCACAACCTCCCTGGGCAATTTATTCCAGTGTTTAACTACCCTGACAGTTAGGAACTTTTTCCTAATGTCCAACCTAAACCTCCCTTGCTGCAGTTTAAGTCCATTGCTTCTTGTTCTATCTTCAGTGGCCAGGAAGAACAAGTTTTCTCCCTCCTCCTTGTGACACCCTTTTAGATACCTGAAAACCGCTATCATGTCCCCTCTCAATCTTCTCTTTTCCAAACTAAACAAGCCCAATTCTTTCAGTCTTCCCTCATAGGTCATGTTCTCTAAACCTTTAATCATTCTTGTTGCTCTTCTCTAGACCTTCTCCAATTTCTCCACATCTTATATTTAAATATGCAAAATATTTGGGTGCTTATGAACAGGGCTCACCAAGTGGCGGCGAGCCCCCTCGCCAGCTGCATGGAAGCACATGCTGCGCATGCGCAGACCGCGCTGCGCATGTGCTGACCGTGCTGCACGGCCGCACCAGGTTAAAATCTACTCGTCATGGGCAAGTAGATTGCCTGATTTGTCGAGCCCTGCTTATGAATATCTCCTGTTGGTAATGATTTGTCCCATCAACCTGCTTGAATTATTAATTACAATGAAATATCAGTTTCCCCTGACTGTGAAACAGATTTTATTATACATATCTGTCTGTGTACTCTTTCTTGAACAATGAGATGTTTATTCTAGAAAAACTCTCTTTCTTTGTTTGTAAATTTAAAGACCACACATAACTTTCCCTTATTTGCCAAGCCACTGGAGGTTGTTCTGGGTTGTTTTCAATTCTTTCTCGGTAATTACTAAATTCACTGTCCAATCTCTCTAACTGTTTTAAAATGAAAATAAGCGAAGATTAAAGCTCAAGAGTAAAGTTTCATTTCTGAAGTTTCTTCATTATATCTTTTCTTATTTCTTCAGTAAAATATAGTTTTTGCTTGTTAGAATCATCTTATTGTCAGTCGATTCTTTGCCACTACCAAAATCTCTCCAAAATAATAAACAAAATACATCTACCATCATCCCAAGTTAACATGCTATTGCCAGCTGTTAATGTAATGAAATAGCTTTTGCAGGCTGATCTGTGGGTCAAGCTATACCCAGTGCCCCCCAGAGTTTGTGACTGATGTGTGCACATTACAGTGGGGGACTCCAGAGCAGCTGTTGTGTCCATCACCAGAAAGTACCCTTCAATTAGTGAGCATAATTGCACATTCCTGTAGGGAGCTCCAGAACAGAAGCTCATCTGAATAGCTTAAAAGAGTATGAGGAGCACATTAAAATGCCCTTATATCATAAGCGCATGCAGTGCTAAGGCAAGTAAGACTGCCCTGCCTGACATTTTGGTCCCTTTCTGACCTCTTCAAATAGTCAGCCAGCACCCCTCAGCCAGTGGAAGACACTTACGTTGTGAATGACCATCATCCTTCCTTTCTGACTCCTGGTGACAGGTCCGCCCACATGCTTTATGAAATTGTCTTATGGATACCAATATGCATAACTCGAACATGCTTTGGACAAAACACCTCATGTAACCTATCAGTTTTAGTGCCACAATCTGCTGGCTCTGTATATCATATTTTGGTGTATGTGTCATTCTTGTATGTAAAGTTAGAAATATGGCGTATGGAATAGCTTATGGTTTTAAATGTGCAAATGAAAGGCGTGAAGGATGCTTCCCTCAATATCTGGGTGATCACCTGTAAACAGCCTGTGATTGGTCTTAGGAAGCAGTGATTGGTCTTAGGAAGACATGACTATCCCTGCTGGTAGGGTCTGACCAGGTAATTTTCCACAGAAGGGGGAATGTAGAAACAGAATTCCCACCCAAAATGAAATCTATTTAAGATGCATCATTTTCAGGCTCTTTGTCTTTGTCTGGCATGTCACTCCCAAGAGAATAAACCAGAGGCCCCAGGCAAAAAAAGATCTTCCCTGGCTTGAAGGTTTAGCCGAAATAAGAACAGTTTTAGGGTAAGTTGGGAATAAGCTTTAGTATGTTAGACCTAACTATGTGTTTTCTGTTATTTTAAATTTGTAACTTACTTTGCTCTGCCTGTTTTCCCCTGCAACCACTTAAATTCTACTGTTTGTACTCAATAAAATTACTTTTATTTACCATCAAGCCCAGTGTAAATAATTGCTACCTTGGGGGGAGCAATCAGTGTGTGCATCCTCCTTTTATTGTTATAGGGGGGCTTATGATTTATTTGGGGGTTCTGATCCCATTTGGGGAACAGGTTTCCTGGAAGCTGTGCTCGAGACTGCATTCTCCCCAGATCTGAAGAGATTCAGTGTCCGTATTACTCTTTGGAGGGCGTGGAGGGTGTGATCTCAGCTCTGTGCCTTGGCTGGGGAAGACCAGGAGATCTGGCCCAGCAGGACACGGTGGTGAGAAGCCCACAGAGCAAGGTGGTGAGTGGCTTTGTCAGCACACCAGAAAGCAGCCCCAAGGGATCTTCTCTGCACCCCGTCATGCTCATCATCCCTGTGACTTAAAAATGACACTTGGTAGAATGGGAGCTCTGCACCTCTATTGTCACGGCAGCAGCAGCAGTCTTCAATGTGCATAATATAACTGCCCAGTGTGCAGTGATCCAGTGCAGTGGGAGGTGAGTAGAGGGTGTTAGTTATTCCCTTTCCCCTTGCCCTTATTTATCTCCTTATTTCCTTCTACTGCATTACTATTACAGCTGACAGGCTTCATAGAGGAATAGCTCATCAAGGGACTTAACTCCAATTCAATTAAAAATGAACAAAGACTGCAACAAGGTCATAGGCTAAGACCGACACAATATCATCTTGTTCATGGAAGGTTATCACATTCATATGACTGGCTACTTTTCAAGATCACAACATCCTGTACATAGTCACTTATGTAGGTTGGAAATATGGGCAGGAAATAAATTGCGATTCAGCCTGGGAAATGCAAGATTATATGGGAATATCTATCTGAAATGTACTGGGATAGCAGTCTGTTGAGACAAGCCTTATGTTAGTAGGTGATAGGTTAGATCCAGTGCCCATGATAAATTCAAATGTTGCCTAGGCAATTGCCTCCAAAATTCATTGCCTCTTAGATTTAATTGATTCCGAGGCCAGAATGGATCATTGGGATCATCTAGTCTGACATCCTGCATAGTGGGCCACAGAACTTCCCCAAAAATAATTCCTTGAGCAGATCTCTTAGAAAAAACATCCAATCCTGGTTTAAAAATTGCCAGTGATGGTGAATCCACCATAACCCTGGGTAAATTGTTACAATGATTGATTTATTAATTAATTAATTGACCCTCACTGTTAAACACTTACATCTTATTTACAGTCTGAATTAGTCTAGCTTCAATTTCCAGGCACGGCATCTTGCTATACCTGCTTGCTATAATCAGCTAGATTGGAGAGTCCATTACAAAATATTTGTTTCCTATGTAGGCATTTACCAGCTGTGGTCAAGTCACTCAAACCTTCTCTGTTAATCTGAAAAGATTGAGCTCCTTGAATCTATCACTAGAAGGCATGATTTCTAATCCTTTAATAATTCTTATGGCTCTTTTCTGAACCATCTCCAATTTATCAACATCCTTTTTGAATTTTGGACACGAGAATTGGATACAGTATTCCAGAGGTAATGTAACCTATCTATTCATACTTGAGATTTCTCTTTTTATACAGCCGAGGATTACACTTGCCCCTTTGACCACAATGTTGTCCTGGGAACTCATGTTCATCTGGTAATCCATCATGGCCCCTGGTCCTTTTTCAGAGTCACTTATTCCCAGGATAGAGACCTCCATCCTGTCAGTATGGCCTGCCTTCTTGTTCCTAGCTATATGACTTTGGCCATATTAAAACACATATTGTTAAAGTTCTGATTTACATTTTTTATTGTAATTGTTCTGTAATGATTTTTCTCTTTGCACCCCATCCCTGCCAGCCATTTGATGATTGGTTATCTGTGCACTGAAACCCATGTACCGTTTCATACTCCTATGTTGTCATTCGGTGTTTTATGCTGCAGAAATGTTGGGTTCTTCTTCGAATACTGGGTTTGGAGCTAGCAACCAATTTCAGTTGATAAACGTACATGTTTCAAGGTGAGTTCAGTTGTATCCAACAATATTAATCAAACTGCATTATGACTCCCAATGACTGGACTGTGGGTAATGTAAATGAGAAAAGTGTCCATGCAGGGAGCTTGATAATAGCTCAAAGTCTAGTGTGATTTACAAATAAAAGACCTTACCTTGATTTTGCTTATGCTGGTATAAATTAGGAATAAAAATACTTAAACTGATGGGCTAGGTCTACACTACGAGTTTTCTCGGCAAAAAATATGCTAATGGGGGGACTCATTTGCATGAGTCACGTTCTCATTTGCATATTTTCTGCCGATCCGTTTTTGTGCTGGGGTTTTTGTGCAAAAACAAGCAGTGTGGACGTTTTCTTAGGATCTTGCAGGAAAAGGGTTTTTGTGCAAAAAGAAAATGTCCACACTGCTTGTTTTTGAGCAAAAACCCCAGCGCAAAAATGGATCGGCAGAAAATATGCAAATGAGATCGTGACTCATGCAAATGAGTCCCCCATTAGCATATTTTTTGCCGAGAAAACTCGTAGTGTAGATGTAGCCATGGAGTTTGTAATGTTTCTGGTTTTATATCTGATGTAAAGGCAGTAACTCAGATGCAGGGAGTTCCAAAAAACGCCCCCAATCTTCACAGCTTCTTACTCAGATCATTCTGCATGCCCTTCTCCTGGATCCAGCCGCTTTCACTTCCTAGGATGAACTGCTTCAGCTTTCCTAAAGTCACAGTCCACAGTGGAGTTGCACCAGTGAAACCTGACGTGAGATGAAATTCAGGCTTGGAACATACCGAAGTATGAACTACTATCTTTACTTTGTAGCTGATTACCAAAAGAGTAGCTATCAGCAGCAGTGGCAATAGGCCAAAATTTTAGGTAGGTCACTGCAACTCACCTTAGCATCACGTGTGCTCGTTAACTAAAGCTTCATTAATTACGGGCATGTTGAAAGAACCCCTCAATGCCTTACGGTGGTTGCCAAGCTGTTCTGATCATAGAACCTCTCCTGCTGTTTTGGAACTCCCCACTGGCCTGTGCACGATGCAGTCTGAGGGTAGAACAGCAGCTGCTTCTGCACAGATCTTTCATTCAGTGATGTTTTGACAATATCTGATGAATGGGCTTCTGCAATTTTCTCCTTTCCCCTTCCTGGTTAATATGTGCACAATAAATGCTATTGCTTACAGAGAAGAGGGGGACCCTGGAGTCTTAATAATTTTTCCCCAATTAAACAGAAGTGCTCCTTCACAAGTATAACAAAGAAGAGAGGCCTAATCAGCACAGAGTAGAGTGGAAGAATGACTTCTCGTGTCTTGCTCACAACACTCCTGTTAATGCATCCCAGAATCATGTTTGCTTTTTTTGCAACAGCATCACACTGTTTAGCTTGTGGTCCACCATGACCCCTAGATCCCTTTTTGCAGTATTCCTTCCTAGAGAGTTGCTTCCCATTCTGTATGTGTGAAACGGATTGTTCCTTCCTAAGTGGAGTACTTTGCATTTGTCCTTACTCAACTTCATCCTATTTACCTGAAACTATTTCTCCAGTTTGTCCAGATCATTTTGAATTATGACCCTATCCTCCAAAGCAGTTGTAACCCCTCCTAGCTTGGTATCATCTGCAGACTTAATAAGTGTATACTCTATGCCAATATCTAAATCATTGATGAAGATATTGAACAGAACTGTTCCCAAAACACACCCCTGCAGAACCTCATTTGTTATGCCCTTCCAGCATGATTGTGAACCATTAATAACTACTCTCTGAGGGTATGTCTACACTGCATTCCTCTTTCGAGAGAGGAATGCAAATGCAGAGGAACAAAATTACAAATGAAGCACGGATTTGAATTTCCCACGCTTCATTTGCATAATCGTGTCCAGGCGCTATTTCGAAATACCCTATTTCGAAGAAAGAAATGCTGTCTAGATACAGTTATTTTGAAAGAAAACTCTTCTTTCGAAATTACCCTTAAACCTCATTTTATAAGGAGTAAGGGTAATTTCGAAAGAAGGGTTTTCTTTTGAAATAACTGCATCTAGACAGCGTTTCTTTTTTCGAAATAGGGTATTTTGAAATAGCGCTCGGACGCGATTATGCAAATGAAGCACGGGAAATTCACATCAGTGCTTCATTTGCAATTTCGTTCCTCTGCATTTGCATTCCTCTCTCGAAAGAGGAATGCAGTGGAGACATACCCTGATACTGTATCAAATGCCTTACTGAAGTCTAGTTATACCATGTCCACTGCTTTTCCCTTATCCACAAGACTTGTTATCCTATTAAAGAAAGCTGTCAGATTGGTTTGAAATGATTTGTTCTTTACAAATCCATGCTGGCTGTTACCTATCACCTTATTATCTTCCAGGTGTTTGCAGATGAATTCCTTAATTGCTTGCTCCATTATCTTTCCTGGAACAGAGGTTAAACTGACTAGTCTGTAGTTACCTGGATTGTTCTTATTTCCCTTTTTATAGATGGACACTATCTTTGCCCTTTTCCAGTCTTCTGGAATCTCTCCTGTCTTCCATGATTTTTCAAAGATGATAGCTAAAGGCTCGGATACCTCCTCTATGAGCTCCTTGAGTATTCTAGGATGCATTTCATCAGGCCCTGGTGACTTGTAGACATCTAATTTTTCTAATTTTTAACTTATTCTTTTTTTATTTTATCTTCTAAACCTACCCCATTCCCACTAGTATTCACTATGTTAGGCATTCCTTCATCATCAGACTTCTTGGAGAAGATCAAAACAAAAAAAGTCATTAAGCACCTCTGCCATTTCCAAGTTTTCTGTTATTGTTTCTCCCTTCTCACTGAGCAATGGGCCTACCCTGTCCTTGGTCTTCCTCTTGCTTCTAATATATTTATAGAAAGTCTTCTTGTTACCCTTTATGTCTGCAGCTAGTTGAGCTTGTTTTGTGCCTTTGCCTTTATAATCTTGCCCCTGCATACCTGTATTGTTTGCTTATGTTCATCTTTTGTAATTTGTCCTAGTTTCCATTTTTTTATATGACTCCTTTTTGATTTTTAGATCATGCAAGATCTCCTGGATAAGCTAAGGAGGTCTTTTGCTATACTTTCTATCTTTCCTATGCAGCGGAATAGCTTAGGCCCTTAATAATGTCCCTT
Source organism: Rafetus swinhoei (assembly GCA_019425775.1). Classification (NCBI taxonomy): domain Eukaryota; kingdom Metazoa; phylum Chordata; order Testudines; family Trionychidae; genus Rafetus; species Rafetus swinhoei. Next base: position 114,299,481 of record CM033424.1, read on the forward strand.
TGAAAAACTGCCAACTCTCTTCAGTTGTTTTTCCTCTTAGTCTTGTTTCCCATGGGACCTTACCTACCAGCTGTCTGAGTTTACCAAAATCTGCCTTCCTGACATCCATTGTCTCTATTTTGCTGTTCTCCCTTCTGCCATTGCTTAGAATCATGAACTCTATGATTTCATGATCACTTTCATCCAAGCTGCCTTCCACTTTCAAATTCTCAACAGTTCTTTCCTATTTGTTAAAATCAAATCTAAACAGCTTCCCCCCTAGTAGCTTTTTCAACCTTCTGAAATAAAAAATTGTCTTCAATGCAGTCCAAGAACTTACTGGATAGTCTGTGCCCTGCTATCTTAGTTTCCCAAGTGATGTCTGGATAGTTGAAGCCCCCCATCACCACCAAATCCTGCGCTTTGGATGATTTTGTTAGCTGTTTAAAAAAAACCTCATCCACCTCTTCTACCTAGGTAGGAGGTCTGTAGTAAAGCCCTAACATGACATCACCCTGGTTTTTATCCCTTTTAACCTAACCCAGAGACTCTCAGGCATGGTGGGGCTGAGGCGAAGGCCTTAACTAGCCAGTCGAGCTTCAATAAAACAGTATCTTGAACTGTGTCTTTACTTCAGACGTTGTGAAATCATAGCTCATTGCTTAGCTACATAAACCAGCCAATCAGAGGTCCAAAAGAATGGCATGTGAGGCACTAGCAGTGCAACTGTGAATTGTGAATATTTGCAATGTGTGGACAATCAGCAGGAAAAGAATTGTTCCCTAAAGAAACTGACAGAGAATTTTGCGAACTATTCATGATCAGAGAAAGGCAAAAATTTGTTGAGTAAATCTGCTTAGGCATTAGTATTTGGTGTTAGGAAAGAGAAAGGCTGGCCTTGTGCTTATGCGATGCATCAGGACAAAAGGAGTATGGGTTAGTTCCTGCCTCTGTCATAGACTTCCTGTGCAACTAAGTGACTTAATCTTTCTGTGCCTCAGTTTACCACTTTAAAGGCAAACAGCAGTGCTTTCCTTCTTCTCAGGCATGCTGTGAAGATAAATACTTTGTGTTTAGGAGGCCTTCAGATGCTACAGTTATGAGGGAGCTATATAAGCACCTGGATAGTTCTAAGATATTTCAGTAGAATTGTAAGCTGTAAAATGAAGCTTTAAGGAGATCAAGGTGTAGATGGGTACTGCAATTTAATATATGAGCATTAATTAGTGGCTGTTACACTTAATGCCTCCCATGAACGGCCTTCAGTGCAGATATGGTAAACAAAAAAAAGTGACTATGCAATAATATATTCTTACTCAACTAGTCTGCTTACCACAGGGCAATTCTTGCCACTGTCCTGTTTCTGAACTGGCATGTACATCTCATTAGAGGGAGGTTTGGGGTTATCTCCTTAGGGGTCCCAGAGGCCTGTTTTCTAAGGAATACCTGTGCTTTACCACATAGAGGAATTCTGGGGATTGGTTCTGAAGGTAGATCTGAGACATTGTGGAATTTTTGGCTGGAACTTCCCAAGGAACGTAGGGTAACTGCCATGGTGTGGCTCTTGTGCTTCTCCATGTTTCAGGGCAGGGAAGGAGATTCTATCCCTTCCCGTCCCATGCCAGCTCTGTTCATTTCGGTTTGGTGCAGGTTAGGGGATCTGGCCCAGTGTATCTTGCTGTCAAATCTATTTAAATTATTGTTAAAGAGTTCTTGCTCCAACTAGCCTAGCACACTTGGGATATGTCTACACTGCACGCTTATTTTGAAATAAGCTATTCCAGAATAGTTATTCTGAAATAGATTAGTTTGAAATAGCACATCTACACTGCAGGGAAGCCTCAAAATTAGTCAGAGGCAGGCTTCCCTAATGTATATGTGCTATCTCAATTTCAAGCCCCAGGATGCACTGGGGAGGAATAACTTAGTATGGCCCTCTTGAGGGGGCTATTTCGAAATAGCAGCAGGGGAGGGTCTACAAATGCCTAATTTCAAAATAGCTATTTTGGAATAGGCACTATTCCTCATAGAATGAGGTTTACAGATTTTGGAATAAGTCGCCCATTATTTTGAAATCATTTCAAACTAACGGAATGGCTGTGTAGATGCTCGCATTGTTATTTCGAAATAATGTTAGTCATCTCAAAATAATGGTGCAGTATAAACGCACCCTTATACCACTATTGGTGAAGCCAGATTCTATTCTGGATTCCAACAGTACCGATAACTAAATTTCAATGGTAGACTCACCATTACTGGAGATTTAAGAGGAAAAAAAGAGCCATAGTTTGACTTCTGAGTCCCAACTGGAGTTTTCTGGACTGGCAATTAAAAACAATTTTGTTGGACTTGTAAACAGCAAATTTGATATGGAGTCTTTAAGAGAAAAAAAAGCATAGCCCGCCCCCACCCATTTATTAGCCACTTTCCAGAGCGCTGTAGAACCACATTTTTCTTTTTCTTTTTTTTGTTTTGTTTTGTTTCTCAATTACTTTTGCTGTGCTTCTCTTTTCTCTGAACTCCCTATCTTGAGCCCTATTTTAGTTCTTTAAATCCTATTTTCTAATGCTTCCAATTTTAAGTAACAGGACAGTTGGGTGACAATTTATTAGACCAAAATCATTGAATCTGCTCTTCCTAAACTTCATAGCTGTAAAGATCCCCATATACTAATCTCTAATTCCCAGCAATGTACTGCAGATAAAATTGTATATTGAACTGTGCTATTCTAATAAAGCTCCCATATGACTTCTGATTCTGCTCAGTGCTTGGTTAGACTCATGCCATGGTGAAGTTTACACAGATCACAGACTGCACTCAATGAAATCTCCACATAAATGTTCCTGCGCGATTATACCAAGATGTAATTTATTTAAAAAGAAAGTGTACCTGCCCTCAAAATAAATGGTATTTATGAAGATTTATTAAGCGAGTATCATCCTAAATGTATCTCTCCAATTCTTCACAATAAAACACCAAGGCTGTGTCTACACTGGCGGGTTCTTGCGCAAGAACGGCGGTTCTTGCGCAAGAATCTGCAGAGCGTCCACACTGCCCACCCTCTCTTGCAGAAGAAGATTTACAGTACGGTGTGGTAAGAGAGGGCTTCTTGCGCAAGAGCTACGCTCTTTTTTAACAGGTATAAGCCCTCTTGCGCAGGAGCTCTTGCGCAAGAGGGCAGTGTGGACGCTTGGCAGGGGTTTCTTGCGCAAGAAAGCCCTATGGCTAAAATGGCCATCGGAGCTTTCTTGCACAAGAGAGCATCCACACTGCCATGGGCGCTCTTGCACAAAAGCACAGCTCGCACGTGGCAGTGTGGACATTTTCTTGCGCAAGACTTCTTGCACAAGAACCCTTGCACAAGATGTTCTTGCGCAAGAACCCGCCAGTGTAGACATAGAGTATTTTTAAGAAGTTCTCTTTTTCCTTTTCTGATCTTCTGATGCATATTTTCCAATTTTCATTAAAATGGTGTTTGGAGAGCAACTCGCTTTTTTTAATGTACAAAGTGCTGGGCCCAGAATAAGTCATATGCTCTAATAATATTTCTACTGATTGCTTAAAGATGTTATTGGTGTATGATTGAGTTTAACTTACACTCTGCATAGTTTCTAAATAGGTCCTTAAAGCCAGTGGACTATCCTAATAGATGGCTTGGATCAAACTTGTTCATTCAAATAATAGCAATAATAATTCATAATAAAAAGGAAGTGAGCAGCTTGCTTATTTTCAATGCCAACTAACAAATACAATGTATTTGTATTTCTTTAATAATGAATTTCTCTGATTACACTTATGTTTATCTGATATCATTTTCAGAATGAACAATGATATAATGGTAGTATATAATAGAATCACAGGGTGTTATCGAGTCCAACCCCCTGCCCAAAGCAGGATCAACCCTAACTAAATCATCCCAGCCAATGCTTTGTCAAGCGAGGATTTAAAAGGGATGGAGATTCCACCACCTCCCTAAGTAATCCATTCCAGTGTTTCACCGCCTTCCCAATGAAATAGTTTTTCCTAATATCCAACCTAGACCTCCCCCACTGTAACTTGTGACCATTGCTCCTCGTTCTGTCATCTGTCTTCAGTGAGAACAGCCTCTCTCCATCGTCTTTGGCACCTCCCTTCAGGTAGTTAAAGGCTGCTAATGAATCCATCCTCACTCTTCTTTTCTGGAGACTAAATAAGCCCAAATCCCTCAGCCTCTCCTCATAGGTCATATGTTCCAGCCCCCTAATAATTTTTGTTGCACTCCGCTGGACCCTCTTCAATGCGTCCACATCCTTTCTGTAATGGGGGGAGGGCACAGAACTGGATGCAATACTCCAGATGTGGCCTCACCAGTGCCAAATAAAGAGGAATTATCACTTCTCTAGATCTGCTGGCAATGATCCTCCTAATGCATCACAATAGGCCGCTAGCCTTCTTAGCTACAAGGGCACACTGTTGACTCATATCCAGCTTCTCATCCATTGTAATACCCAGGTCCTTTTCTGCAGCTTTAGCCAGTTGGTCCGCAGCCAAACTGCTGCTTAGCCAGTTGGTCCCCAGCCTGTAACGGTGTTTGGGATTTTTCCTTCCCAAGTGCAGGACTCTGCACTTGTCCTTGGTGAATCTCATCAGATTTCTTTTGTTCCAATTTTCCAATTTATCTAGGTCACCCTGGATCTTATCCCTACCTTCCAACATATCTACCTCTCCCCCTAACTTAGTGTCATCCGCAAACTTGCTGAGGGTGCAATCCATCCCCTCATCCTTGTCATTAATAAAGATGTTGAACAAAACTGGCCCTAGAACTGACCCTTGGGACACGCCGCTTGATACTGGCCACCAGCCAGATATCAAGCCCTTGATCACTACCCATTGAGACCGACAATGTAGCCAGCTTTCTATCCACCTTACCGTCCATTTATCCAATCCATACTTCCTTAACTTGCTGGCAAGAATACTGTGGGAGACCATATCAGAAGCTTTGCTAAAGTCAAGGTATATCACATCCACCGACTTCCCTATGTCCACAGAGCCAGTTACCTTGTCATAGAAGGCAATTAGGTTGGTCAGGCATGACTTGCCCCTGGTGAAGCCATGTTGACTGTTCCTGATTACTTTCTTCTCTTCAAAATGGATTCCTTGAGGATCCTCTCCATAATTTTTCTGGGGACTGAGGTGCAGCTAATCAGTCTGTAGTTCCCTGGATTGTCCTTCTTCCCTTTTTTTAAAGATGGGCACTACATTTGCCTTTTTCCAAAAGTCTGGGACCTCCCCCGATCTCACGAGTTTTCAAAGATAATGGCCAGTGGCTCTGCAATGACATCTGCCAACTCCATCCTGACCTCTCCTACAATATGTTGTGTTTTTAAGAACTGATCTTACCTTTTGCCTATAGATGTGTTTCCTTCTTGATGTCAAATCATATCCCTTTAAATAGTTTGTGAAATCTTTAGTGGCAATCACTATGTTTGATGTTGAAGAAATTGCCAGAGGTCTGTCTGAGGAGCAGTATATATGTAACTAGGCTTTTTTGCATGTGTGTGTACATTTGGGAGACATGGTTGTTTAGGTCACAGAGGCACTAATGTGGCTTCTTCATGTTATTTTTGCTGTGTAAAGAGCAAAATATACAACATCAGCCATAACCAATGGAAAGGCCTCTCTATGGTTGAGGACCTGCCTTTGATTGAATTTTCCTGTATTACTGGGACTTGGAGGGAATGTAAACAAAGTAATATTCTTTAAAAGAAAAAAAACTCTAGACAACCATGTAGAGAGCCTGAAGTTGCAGGTGAAAGGTGAAGTCAAGAGAGTATTCAGGTCAAATTCTGATCTTATATACACTCATATGAAGGAAATCGGAATTGGCCTTTCACTTCCAGAATGTAAATTCCCATTCAGCCCAGGCCTGTTGTGGTGATAATTTGCTACCGGAGTGCTGCCCTGTGACCTACTTTCAATGAGTTGATGGCTTCCCTCCCCTGGCCAATGAGCAGGGTCCACATCATGAAATTAGCCAGTTACCACAAAGGATGCCACTTGGCCCCCCTGTTAGCAGTTGCAGCAGAGAAGCCAAAGGCAGAATGGGGATAGAGAGTGAACAGGCCTCTCACCCCTTACATCAAGGTTCATGATACACATTAACCAGACAGACGAGGGTACTACTGCAAACTGTGCCACACAGGCAGCATGCACAGGACTCAGGTACTCAGAGAAGCACATGTCCCCCACAGTCAGCCTCTTTGAATGGTGTGTGGGGCAATGTTCCCGCTAATATTTCCCCCCTTCATCTGTGGAATACATTTTGTTATGTGCACGGAGATGTGCGGATGTCCACCACCAATAGAAACACATGCTACTGGCTGTGGGTGCTGTGCTAATCAGCAGGGTGGTCACCCAAATGCTCAGCTTATAGAAAACACTGATGCAAGGGCATGAAAGGCAAGGATCCTGCCTGAAGGTCCCACTGAGGTGCTGGCTCAGAGCTGCCTAGGTTAGTGCCTCCTGGCCAAAGTCTGCACCTGGCACTCCAGCTCCTCTGTACCCTCAATCCTCTGCCCCAGATCACAACCCAAACCCTTTGCACCCCCACTCCTGCACCTAACTGCCCCCCCAGACCCTGTACTTCAATCCCCTGGCCCAGGCCACAACTCCCTCCCAGAACCTGCGTCCCCTCCTACACACCTCTTCCAGGTGAGAATCCTCTCCTGTACCCTTACCCCCTTTCAGGCCCCGGACTCCTATTCCCTGGCCCACTTCACAACTCCCTCCTTCAACCAAACTCCCTCACAGACCCCATGCGCTCTCCTGCACCCCAATCCCTTATCTTGAGTTCCCCTCTGCACCCAACCTCCATCCCAAATCCTTCACTTCTGCCATTAATATCATGGCCACTTGACCACTTACTAGATTCTTGGAGTGTTTCCCCATCAAAAATTATTGCCCACTTACGGTCTAGCATTTGTCACAAGTCTGAATTTATCCGAACATTTTAAGAGTCTTTGCAAATCCTAGGTGATCTGCCACCATCCTGCACTCATCTTGTGTGTCTGTCTCAATTTGGATGTCTTTGGAAGATAGAATCAACCTGCAGCATGTAGATAAGATTATGAAAATAGGGCAAACATGGCTTGCATAGAGTCTAATTGGAAGAACAGATTTTCTTCACATGTGGATTTATTTTTGAGGGTTGTGTACATACCCAACTGTCTGTTCCCATGGGGTTTTCATCTTGCTGAAACAGGGTTCATATCCAAGGACCCAGCAGAGTTTTCATGTTTATTTGCAGCCACTATTAGATTTTTCTCCCACTTCTCAAATCTCACTTTTAAATGCAGTAATGTGTATGCTTAACTTGAATTCCATTCTGCCTGTTCTGAGGCTTTTCTGCCCCATTCTGCAGACCAGCAAGTTAGGCAGGAGCAATGCAATCTGTTCCCCTGTCTCTCTAGAGACTCTAACTAGCAGCCCTTGCCAGACCAGACCTAGATGTACTCAGACTTGTATTTGCCACAACCTCTTTCTCCCATTTGACAGCTGCCAGCTCCACAATATTCGCTATGAAACACTTGGGGAGATCTGATGATGAATCAGTAGCAGAAATGGCAGAGACTGCAGGGGCTAAGCTGGCGTCATGGTTTTCATTCTAACTTCATGATTGGGTTTTGACCTCACTCCTATGTTTTTCTAAAATGTTCACATTCCAGACTGACAAATTTCAGGCTTGATTTCTTCGTGGGGGTGAATGTGTATTTGGGTTAGTTTGAGCGGGGATGGGTCAAGCATTTTTAAATGTGCGTAGCGTGCAAAAAAAGTTTGTAATTTTTTTAAAAAAATCTGGAATGGTTAATAGAAGAAATTTGGCATGAAAATAATCTTGGCAGGGAAGAGTCTTCAAATATTCTGGAGCAATACAGGTTGTTGTTGTTTTTTTTGAGAGAGAAATCTGATCCTTTGCTAACTGCATGCATAGCACATATTGCAGAGCCAGATTAAGGCCTAAGCCAGGGGTGGACAAATACCAGCCCACAGTCTGGATCTGGTTAGCACCCCGCAGGCTGCCACTGCTATATTTATCTGCACCTCTACAGGTATAGGTGTTTGCAACTCCCATTGCTGTGGATTGTTATTCCTGGCCAATGGGAGCTGCAGGAAGCTCTGAGTTCGCACCCCTTCCCACAGCTCCCATTACCTGGAAACAGTGATTCGCAGCCAAAGGGGAGCTGCAATCACCTGTACCTGCGGAGGTGCGGGTAAATATAGTGGTGGCGGCCCACCAGGGGCTAACACTGGTGAACTGCCTCTGTTTTATTGCCCATCCCCTGCCTAAGTACTTTGAACAAGTGTCTAAGATCACCAGCTCCTGGAGTAATATTGTCAGAATCTTGCCTTTCTTTTGAAGGAAGAGGTAAGTTTTTTGACCACCCTGGTTGCAATACAAGTTGAAAACACAAACAAAGCGTAACTGCGGCAGAGATGTCTGCTCACAATCTGATGCAATAGCTCTGAGTCTATGTCTAGACTGCAGGCTTCTTTTGGAAGAAGGTCTTCCGGAAGATCACTTCCAGAAAAACTTTTTCTGAAAGAGAGCGTCTACAGAGCAAAAGTGCATCGAAAAAGTGATTTGCTTTTTTGAAAGATAGCATCCACACTGAATGGATGCTATCTCGCATTTAAGCTGTGATTACTATGGATGGAGTGGCTACCAAGGCACCTCTGCTTTTTCTTCTTTCCTCTTCTTCCGAAAGAACTCGCTCTACCCCATCCACACACGCCTTTTTCTGAAAGAGCTCTTTCGGAAAAAGGCTTTTTCCTCATTGAAAGAGGTTTACCAATGTTGGAAAAGCCCCTCTGTTCTTTCAATTTGTTTTGGAAAGAACGTGATTACAGTATGGACATAAGTGAAGTTTTTTCAGAAAAGTGGCCGTTTTTCCAAAAAAACTCTGCAGTGTAGACATAGCCTGAGAGATGTCACCTGCCCAATGTACCTCAAGGGAGTGCTTACTCTGAGAACCAGTGATTCTGGGACCCCACATTACAGTCCATGCCTTTCTAGGAGAGAGGGGCCTCCCACTACCCGCCACCGTTGCTACTTCAGGTGTGGAGCCCTAAATCCAAGTTGTACCTAACACCATGGTCTGCCTTAATCTGACTCTGACATTTTGCACTGGAGTTTTAGCGAAGCTAGTACAGTGCTCAGGGGAAACAGTGTCACCAACTAGCATGATTTTATTGGGAGTGATATTTGATGCTTTTCTTAAAGATGCTGGGGCCATGTTATTTCATGAGAATTTCAGCTTTTCCTTTAAAAAATGACTTTCAAGCCCTCTTGGCTATAAGGAAAATCTTGAAAAACAGAACTACTTGCAAACAAAGATCATGTTTATAGAAGGTAAACAAAGACCATGCAATTCAAAAAATCTTGCCACTTTTAAGCCAGTCTCATGATTTTTTAACACTTGGGCTACGTCTACACAGCTTCCCTCCTCTGCAAAAGCCTACGCAAATGAAGTGTGGATTAGCATATTGTCGCTCTTCAGTTGCATAATTAATTAGGAGCTGTTTTTGAGCAAGAGATTTTTGCGCAAAAAGGAGCCGTCTACACAGCGCCTTTGTGCGCAAAACTCCCCTCTTGAACAAGAGCCGTTCTTCCTCATTTTTTCAGGAAGAACAGCTCTTGTGCAAGAGGGCGGTTTTGTGCAAAAAGCTCTTGGAAAAAAGGCTCCTAATTAATTATGCAAATGAAGTCCGGCAATATACTAATCCGTGCTTCATTTGCACAGGCTTTTGTGGAAGAGGGAGGCCTTGGAGTTGGCAATAGTGAGTAAGAAAGGCTGAACATGCTTCATGATGGACAGAAGCACTTCAAAAGTTGAAGCAAAGTCTCTGCTGGGGCTAAAGAGGACAGCGTGGCACTTAAATTTTTCTGTAGGGGAGCCCTGCTCTGATGCACTTTAGGAGCCTCACAGCTGTAAAATGTCTGGGAGAGGGTGCTCCCATGGTGTCTAACCAAACACTTCCCCATTCTGGAATCTGATCTGCAGGAATGAGACAACAGCAAAGCCCGGTGGGAGGACCAAGGTGAAAAGATGTTAGTCTTGAATCTACATTAATGAAGACCTCTTTTTTTATAGTAAAACGTTGGGATGGGGAAGTATCTCTTTCATTCTTGCCAGTAGTTCTGCCTGTACTAATCGATGGGTGTGTCTAAACTACACCCCTCTGCCGACAGAGGGGATGTAGATCAGGCACATCGCTATTGCAAATGAAGCGGGGATTTAAATATCCCACACTTCATTTGAATAGACATGGCCGCCGCTTTTTTGCCGACGCGGCACTTTGCCGGCAAAAAGCGGCAGTCTAGACGGGGATCGGTCGACAAGGAAAGCCTTTTCCGACCGATTCTGTAAACCTCGTTGCACGAGGCATAAGGGATCCCCGCTTCATTTGCAATAGCGATGTGCCTAATCTACATCCCTCTGTCGGCAGAGGGGGTGTAGTTTAGACACACCCTGTGTGCCTATGAATCTATGGATTTGAGATGTGTTTGAGCACAGGTTTTTTTGGTTTTTACAACTCCCCTGTGCTATTGCCAACCATTTTGCAAGCACATACAGTGTCAAAGGCTTATAAAGTGAAGCTGCTTCAGGTTTTTTCCTTTTTCCCCATATTTTTTCTCTAAACAAAATAAAAATAAAAAGGCCCTCTAGGCAATCCCATCCTGTGAAGTCCTTGCATCATACAATTCATGGCTTCCTTATGCATCCAGTAAGGAACTACGGAGAAGCATTTGATCAGATCAAAGTCTGGTTTTGAGCAATATTCATGCAAAAGATCCTACTGAGATACAAGTGATTTTTGTACTATTATTAACTCTTCGTGGTGTGGTGACCATGCAGAAAACAATCATCTCTGAGTTTTCCATGGCATTTTTCTTTATGTCCTTGAAACACAGGCAGTGCACTTTTGGGCCTGGCCAGACCTGAGGGGGCATTGAGACTTCATCCACCAGGTTACACTACTCATTCAAATTTGGAGGGTGTAGACATAGGGGCAATTGGGCTGGGAAGGAACTGGTCAGGCTCAGTGTTCCCTCTGATTTTTTTCCCCATCCAAATGCAGAATAAATGTTATGTGCACTAAGGCGTGTGTAGATGTGCAACACTAGTAGAAACACATGTTGCTGGCTGTGGGTGCTCTGCTAATTAGCTGGGTGGCATTTGAATCTCTCCTGGGTGGCCACCCAAGTGCTCACCTTACTGTGAACACTGGTCAGGCTGTTGGTGGGAATGGTGTTCAAGAGGGGAAGAGGAGGGTCAGCAGAGGGGGGCAAATCTATGGCTCCTCCACTTTGCAGTTTCTGCCTTTAAATAGGAAGGTCATCCTATTCCATAAGCATGTTAGATTCTAAGAGAACTCAGAGATTGCATGATTTTATTATTTTGTTACAATAGCATGTAGAGGCCCAGGCTGAGATATGACTATCATTGTGCTGTAGATATGTACTTTAAGATGCAGTCCCTGTCCCAAAGAGCTTTCATTCTAAACAGACAAAATCCAACAGTGGTAGAACTCCCCTGTACTGGCATGTATGACAGTAAATCAGGAGAGGAAACTTTGTGGAGATTCTGTGTGTGTGTGTGTGTGTGTGTGTGTGTGTGTGTGTGTGTGTGTGACAGTAAATCAGGAGAGGAAACTCTGTGGAGATTGTGTGTGTGTGTGTGTGTGTTTGGGAGGGGAACCTCAGGGAATAGCAGGGAGAACAGATTTGCCTTTCTGTAGAAGTTCCAAGACAGAATTTTGAGAACATAATATTTGGGCTCTGGCTACTCAGTTTATGCCTTGATTTAATAGGAATGTCATACGCATAGCATTGTGTTAGAAGGACTGTTTAGTTCTCAACTACAATATAACAGTAAATGTAGCAGTAGCAGCAAAACCAACAAATCAGAACACATGGAAGCTAATTCAGCTAAATGTTTTATTCCTCTGTTACCTCTGTAATCACCCATGGATCAACAGAGAAAAGGAGGCTGAAAGATTCCCACCTCTCCAACAAGTCAATGACATTTCTACTTCATTAAAGTAAACATCAATAAAATGAAGCATTTCTGAACAAAGTTTAACTAGCTGGAGCCCAAGTTTGGAAATTAATTTCCTTTGGAAGGTTTTTAATGTAATAGGAACATTACATTAAAAACATAAGAACACAATAGGACCTTCTCACCTACGTCATGGAACATTATTCAGACATGACACTTGGTGACAGAAGTTCTTGTTGGAATTGCTGAAAACAGGGTCACATAGAGGATAAAACATAGGCTGCTCCCCAGAGCAGCTCTTAGCTCTGGCCTCATGAGATTGTAGTTAATAATAAATGTCCCCAAGTTACCATAACTGCTTGGTGCAATGTTGCAAAACTCAGTTTTTGCTTATGAACAAGGGCGACTTTTGAAAAGTATGAAGTAGATATCTACAGGGAAGACACATAAACTTCTCATTCAAGAACATATGGAGGAGGAGAGAAAAATTGTTCTTGTTCATCTCTGAGGATAGGACAAGAAGCAATGGGCTCAAATTGCAGCAAGGGCATATTAGGTTGGAAGTTTTTCCTAACTGTCAGGGTGGTTAAGCATGGGAATAAATTTCTTAGGCAGGTTGTGGAATCTTCATCATAGGAGATTTTTAAGAGCAGGATAGACAGATACCCACCAGGGATGGTGTGGATAGTGCTTGGTCCCGCCATGAGTGCAGGGGTCTGGGCTAGAAGGCTGCCTTCCAGGCCTATGAGTCTATGAGCTCTTTCTCAGCCATTACTATACTACTGCACTCTTGGCATGCCTGTAGCTGTGTGTGTCTGTACAATCAGTCTCCACTCATTCTGCTTTGCTTATACACACACTGGCTCTCACCGGCCTGTCAGTAGCACTGCATGTGGAAAGAGTTTGCAGCCCCCTTTGCTCTTGGCCTTCTGCTCCAAGCAGTTTTTCATGCAAGCACTTCATTAAATTCTGAAAAATCATCAGCTGCTCAGAGGTAACTGATGAACAGGGAAGCTAGAGTAAAGGACAGTCAAAATAGAGGACCTTAGTTATGCAAGACAGATAAAGAATCTCTGAATCAGATCCTTGCTCACAGGGCAAAAGGATGGAGGTCTATCCAATGCCAGAGGCTCTGTGTCACCTGCTTCCCTCTACATGTTGAGGGGACATACTTTGGTGTATCAGGGGCCAAGTCTGAGATGGCAGAGCCAGAGGATGACGTGCTGGTGGGAAGTCCCTGTATGAAATACTAACCCTTTTAAGAAGTATCCCTCTTGCTGCAGTAGGAGCCTTTTCAGAAAGCAAAACTGTCAGCTGTGTAAAAAAAATTCTGTCAGAGCTACCTTGATTCCTAGCTCTAAGTTCATACTTCATGTCCCACAAACTTGAGACAAGCTCAGTGTTGTGTAGCTCTCGCTTTTTCTGTTCCCTCTGGAATTTTGCATTCCAAAATGGAGTTACTACTTAATTTTTTTTTTGAAGAATGCTCATCTAGAGTCTCTAGATTGTTCAGTAACCAAAAATCCTCTAATCCCTATATTTTTTTGATTGCCCTTTACTTCACCTACCAATGCTGGCTCTCTGTTGTGGGGGGTGGAGGGAGAAAAGCCATGAGCTTTGTAGGTCAGAGTCATGCAAGCCAGGGCTGGATCCACACCACGGGCTCTGCCTGGTGGGCAGGCCCGGCCAAAGTGTTTGGGGAATAGGCTTCATTAGGAGTCTCTTTGTTATTTTAAATTCTCAGAATGGAAATCAGTTAGGGTAGGACTGTGTTTATGCCTTGCCTGCTAAGAGCTAAAAAATCACTGAGAGCTGAAATCACTTAAGAGGGGGCAGTATTTCTGCCCAGCCTGCAAAGAGCTGATGTGTAGCGGTCACAGCAGAGAGGCAGGTAGCAGCAGAAGACGACTGACAGTCAACGGGGGCACGAGTGGCTGGTGGGGTAGACAGGAGTGATGAGCAGCCAATAGGACAGCTGGTGGAGGAGTGTAGTGGGAGCAGTGAGCAGGTGTCCGACAGGAGTGGCCAGCAAGTGGCCAACAGGGTGGCTGGGACGGGGTGGTGAGCGCTTGAGCAACGGAGCAACCAAGGTGCCCTTTTATCCCACGCTCTACCCAAGGCAGGAGACAGGATGAGTAGGCTGCAGAGGAGGGCTGGGCATGTGAAAGGACTTGTGGGTTGCTGGACTTAAGAACCTGAGGAGAAAAGGGCACTGCCCCACCTTCTCGGAGATGGTCTTTACTCTGGGTTTATGTATATGAGCCCTGTTTGTGGTGTGTTTCCACATTAACTCCGAGTTACTTCCCTCCTTTTATGACAAGTTTCTTTTCTACATGCTTGTGAGTGGGGAAGCATTGCTTCTCAGAGGTGCCCATGTATGGTGTGTGGATTTCCCAGGGTATTGGATGGGTGTTTGAGCCGGTTCTGTGTGGGATTGGTGGAAAGGAACCCCTTGATATTGAACCTGGTTCTGGTTGCTGCTGGCGCCACCTGGCAGAAGGGTTACCTAAATCTGAGCACAAGCTGAAAAATCTGGACCCTGTCCCATGTTCAGTATTATATTCAGGCAGCTTGCTGCTCACAACCTCTCAGTTTACCTGCCATGGAACACACAATAAGCATTTTAGCCTATTCTGTGTGCAACAGCTCAGGTATGTTACATCCTATGGGATGGACAAATACTTTTCTGGAAAGTGATAGAAATTAAAACCATTTATAGTCTTCCAAAAAATTTACAGATGTAAATGAGTAATCATCATGGCATTTCTCTGCTGAATGGAAGTATAGATCCCTGCATCTTACCAGTAAGGCATTTGACTGAGAAATGAATTGGCTACATTCTTAGCCTGTGACTACACAGCTAAATTGGCATCGGAGGTGTGATCTGAACTCACGAGTTTGCTCAGATCATGAGACCGAAATCCCGCGTACATAATACACTGTAAACTTACTTGATCATGCATGCTTGTTTCTACAGTAAACTCTTGTGTCTACAGTGAAGTTATTCACAAATAGGTTGTTATTATATGATACTTTATATTTATAATATGTTTCTTCCATATCAATTAGTTCGCATACATGTATTAATACAAAGCAGTCTGCACTAAATACCTTTTCACTTTTAAAAATACTAATATTACTACAGATACTCTGCATTTATTATAGAACTGGAAGGGACCTCAAGAGGTCATCAAGTCCAATCCTGTGCATTCATGGCAGGACCAAGCACCATTTAGATCATCCCTGACAGATGTCTATGAGCTCTTTCTCAGCCATTAACCCACTGTTAAATATCTCCAATGATGGAGATTCTACCACCTCCCTAAGCAATTTATTGCAGTGCTTAACCACCCTGACAGGAAGACTTTTTTTCCCTAATGTCCAACCTAAATCTCCCTTGCTACAATTTAAGCTCGTTGCTTCTTATCCTATCATCAGAGATTAAGGAGGATATTTTTTCTACCTCCTCATTGTAACAACCTTTTAGGTACATAAAAGCTGTTATCATGTCCCCTCTCAGTCTTCTTTTTTCCAGACTACACAAACCCAGTTTTCAATCTTCCCTCATAAGCCATGTTTTCTAGACCTTTAATCATTTTTGTTGCTTGTCTTTGGACTTTTTCCAATTTGTCCACCTCTCTCCTGAATTGTGGTGCCCAGAACTGGACGCAATACTTCAGTTGAGGCTTAATAGCATGGAGTAGAGTGGAAGAACTGCTTCTCATGTCTTCTGTACACTTATTATCTTTCCAGAGATTTCAAAGTGCTCTCAAGAGCCTACCTTCATGCCTCCAGCTTCCATCCTGGACACACCACACAATCCATTGTCTACAGCCAAGCACTAAGGTACAACCGCATTTGCTCCAACCCCTCAGACAGAGACCAATACCTACAAGATCTTCACCAAGCATTCTTGAAACTACGATACCCACACGAGGAAGTGAGGAAACAGATTAACAGAGCCAGACATGTATCCAGAAGCCTCCTACTACAAGACAAGTCCAAGAAAGAAACCAACAGAACACCACTGCCCATCACCTACAATCTTCAGCTAAAACCTCTCTAATGCATCATCAGTGATCTACAACCCATCCTGGACAATGATCCCTCACTTTCACAGGCCTTGGGAGGCAGGCCAGTCCTCGCCCACAGACAACACGTCAACCTGAAGCAAATTCTCACCAGTAACTATACACCGCACCACAGTAACTCTAACTCAGGAACCAATCCATGCAACAAACCTCGGTGCCAACTCTGCCCACATATCTATACCAGTGACACCATCACAGGACCTAACCAGATCAGCCACACCATCACTGATTCATTCACCTGCACATCTACCAATGTAATATATGCCATCATGTGCCACCAATGCCCCTCTGCTATATACATCGGCCAAACTGGACGGTCCCTCCGTAAAAGAATAAATGGACACAAATCAGATATTAGGAATGGAAATATACAAAAACCTGTAGGAGAACACTTCAGTCTCCCTGGACACACAGTAGCAGATTTAAAGGTAGCCATCCTGCAGCAAAAAAACTTCAAGACCAGACTTCAAAGAGAAACTGCTGAGCTACAGTTCATCTGCAAATTTGATACCATCAGTTTAGGATTAAACAAAGACTGTGAATGGCTGGCCAACTACAAAAGCAGTTTCTCCTCTCTTGGAGTTCACACCTCCAGATCAGCTACTAGAAGTGGGCCTCACCCTCCCTGACTGAATTAATCTCATTATCTCTAGCCTTATTCTGGCCTGCATATTTATACCTGCCTCTGGAAATTTCCACTACGTACATCTGATGAAGTGGGTCTTTGCCCACGAAAGCTTATGCTCCAATACATCTGTTAGTCTAAAAGGTGCCACAGGATCCTTGTCACTCATGAATTATTGTATCCATTTTACATATGGGGAAAGGGAGGCACTCTAAGATATAGTATAAGGTCCCATTTTCAAATTTGAATGTCTGAATAGGATTTTTGGCAGTCTCCTTTTGGAGTCTTTTTTTAAAAAGGACTGGTTGTCACAGGTGATGAACATCTGCATCTCTTGCTAAAGTCACTAAGAATGGTAGGTGCTCTGACCACTGTGAAAATCTGTGAAAATCTGACCACTGTTACTAAGCATCTAACATAGTCTCCCAAGTTTGCAAGTTTTAGCTTAAGTGACTTGCCCTAGTTTATACAGCAAGGTAATGGCTAAACTAGAAATGAAACCAATATGGTCAAGTCTTTTTTTCTTCCTCAAAAATCTTTCTCTTGTGTCTTCTGGTATCACGTTTTCTCCCCTCCTATATATTTGCATGTTTCTGTCTCCTTTTTTGGCTATCCTGCACAAGTTCCACCAGGGGCAGATGATCATTTTGCGGGGCCCAGGGCAGCACAATTTTGCGGGGTCCCCCTTTGCCACGGCGCATGCGCGGGGCCTTTTGAAGCGCGGGCCCCAGGGCGGCCGCCCCGCTCGCCCTGCCCTATATCCGCCCCTGAGTTCCACTGACTGATTTGTGGCCCATAACACTTTCCATGATGTTTTCCATCTTGTTCCTCATCTTCCTTTATCCAGCATTAATGTTACCTAGATTTTTATTGCTTATCTGCTTTCTTTCACTGACCTCATTATTTACATTGGCGAGTAGAGGGCAGAGGTCTGCAGAATGCCCTAACAATGCCATGTGTACTTAGGGAAAGGTGGAGACAATTAGTCAACAACTCTGGAAAAGCGAGGGGGCTTTGTTCTTTAACTTTTGTGCAGTGCTACACCAGAATCTGTTTACATATCTGGCTTTTCAGAGAGCTTGCTTTTGTGATACGTTTTTCTACTCTGTTGTGCGTGATGTTGAAAAGAACACTGACTCACCGGTGATTTCTAGATACATTAAAAACATATGAGGCGATACACATGCAATTATTAAAATGAAATCATCTGGTGATTTTCAAGGGTGTCCCTCCTTTCCTCTCTCATCTATTTAAGTTTTAATAATAGTTAATTCCTGTGGAGAGCTAAAGACAATAACGTTTTCACACTGTGGCTCATTGTTTTTTGCATTTGCTTTAACCAGCAATGAGCTCTGAGGTTTATATGCTATTTGGTTTTATGGGGAAAGCAACCATTTACACATGAAAATGGTAGAAGGCAATGTCTTTTTCTCATGCAAAATATATGGCTCACTCCGATTAAGCCTCTTCAGTTAATTATCCACCCTCTGGGTAGCGTGTTGTTGGATTTGGCGGCTCACTCTTTTTGTGGTGTACTCTTCTGCTGGATGCTTTTTTTCTGACATAGACTCGCTTCTTGTACTTAGCCATGTGCATTCTGCAAAGAGCTGAACAGGTCAGCAGGGAGTTATCAAACTTGGGTTTTAAAGGGTTATTGTCTCTTGAATCATATATGTTAACTTTGTCAGAAGGTGTGGTGGTGTATGCCTTGGGGTAAAAGGTAAACTTCGCTGCCACTAACCGAATAGCAAACACCCATGGAGTTCACTGGGAGCAGGATCAGGCCCTACCAGAATGTAGAGAGTTAGTGGACAGTTACAAGTGTGGGTGCTACTGTGCTGTGGACCAGGCTGTGGGAAAGCAGAGGGATGTAGCAGGAGGAAAGGCTGTGTGTATCAGCTGCCTCTTCAGAAGGAGCAAAGAGAGCTGCATCTGGGAGAACATCTGACAGGCAGGAAATGACATCCATACTTTCTGAAATGATGAATCAGTTTGCCACAGGGACTGGCTGGCTCGATCCCATCAAACAATGCCAAGTCATAACAACAAATTGTTTGAAGGGTGTGAATATCTTCCAGCAATGGAATAGAAGGACACTTTCTTGGCAGGGTGAATATCTTGTTGATTTGGTGCAGAGCATTACATTTCACCCAAGAATGCCAACAAAATCCAGACCTTCCATACTTTTACTGCTCAGAGAAAGGAAACGGAAAAAAGAAAGAGCTGTGACCGTATTCTGCAGATCTTAGTTCCCTGTTGGCTGGCACCCATTCATCAATAAAAGGGTGTACTGACGCTACCTGTGAATGGGCGCAACCTTCTCGCAAGGCTATCTGGGATATCAGATGACATCATCTGGTTAAAGAGAAACGTTGTTTCAGTCCCTGCTCTGACCTGAAAAAACTTTCAGAACTAAGAGTATATGGGCACTAGAACTGAGTGGTAGGAATGTATGTGGAACTGAACTGAAATTTGCCATCAATTTTCCCTTTAGGAATGGCCCTAAAACCGATGACTTACTTTAACCAACGTAGAGCTGTAAAATGGTATACAGCAAGCATGCCACAATGTTTTGGTATGTAGTATAAATAAAAAAACTTTCATTAAAACATTTCCTTAAGAATATTATTTATTTTAAGCTTTATTTGCTAAATCGAATGTTCGATCTTTGGGGAGTTAGATGCCCCGGGAGATCCCAGTGCTGTCAGATGTCAAAAACAGGCTTTGCTGTTATAGGCTCATGTTCCCAAGGGGTCTGAGAAATGCTGAGCATTCTTAGCTGTGTCAATAGGAGTTGTAGCTTCCCAGCATGTCTCAGGACAAGGCCCATTGTGAGGATATGGGCAGAATGACACACTTGCTCAGACATCCCCTAGCCTGCCTCTATAGAAACCCTAAATGTGCCTTAAAAACCAGCTAAGGCTTCCAGTGGGACTAGTGCCTGGGCCCTTGGGAGTTTTGGGCTGCTGCTGCTTCTGCATCACCATTGCAGGCGTAGGCTGGGTTTCCACTCAAGAGCCATGTAAAGACACTGCAGGAAGTACTGCCAGCAGAGGCTGCATGGTACCCCCCTGCAACCCATGTGTGGCTCATGCTGATATACATTCAGGAAGCCAGCATAGGAAGCTGTCTGATCAGTGCTGTAGGCCACCTGTTTGCTTCTGCTCCAATTCTTGACTTGTGGAACCCAGATGCCAGCTCCTGATCCTTACCTTGGCTTGATCCTGACTCCACTTCTTGCTTGCTGGCTATCACCTGGTAGCTGACACTGACTCTCCTGACCTGACTGGACCCTGACCTCACTACTTGTCTCCTGACTGTAGTTTGGTGACAGACCAGTGCACTCAGGCTGCCTGAGGCCTGGCCCTGACAACTTCTCTTTCTGTTGGTATATGCTGGTAATCAACACATGGGGCTGGATCCAGTCAATATGATTCTGCCCAAAGGCTCCAGTGGGAGTGGGTGGGACCAGTGAGAGCTGGTCAGGTCTTTATAGGGCAACATCCTGATTAAACAATGTGAGATCAGCCCAGTTTCATAATTGCTTAAGAAAGTGAAAATATCAATGGGAGTTTCTCCACCTACACCAGGATGAATTTGTCCCACATTTCCTGCCTGAATTCCCTTTTAGTTCAATGTGGATTAAGTAATGTGTTGTGTTTACTCTGTGGTGGGTTGTGAGATACAGCCAGGCATGGCTGTGTGTAATTTAGTTCTGTGCTGCCATGTTTCCTGAAGAAGGCTGCATAGTGAAGAAGTGACCTGTTACCTTTCTCTCTATGTATTTTAATGTGAATTTAGTACTTGGTTTAGCCCTGGAATTGAAATCCACAGCTGAGGGATGGCGTGGACATTGTAGGTTCCATGATTTGCAGGCTCAGTTTGTCGAACGGACAGTGAAATATCTGATTTGGGGATACAAAGGGAGGCCAGTTTTAAACAGAATGCCTCAAAATGTGCATAGAGCAGTGATGGGCAATAAGCTGGGAGCAGTTCACGAGGGGTGGGCCCTGGCGGGTTGCCAAAGCTTTATTTACCTGCACGTCTGCAGGTACAGCCGCTTGCAGCTCTCATTGGCTGTGGATTGCCATTCCTGGCCAATGAATGCTGTGGGAAGCAGTGCGGACCAGGACACTACTTCCCACAGCTCCCATTGGCTGGGACTGGTGATCCACAGCCAATGGGAGCTGCAAGCAACCATACCTGCGGACACAGAGGTAAATAAAGCTATGTCTGGCCTGCGGACCACTTACTGCCCACCCCTGAGGTAGAGTATGATCTTGCAGCCTGTACCTGAGTAGTTTTGCTATAGCATTTACTCTCACAAATGGGGGTTTCACCATATCTCACCAAGGGTTTTTTTGGTGCATTGCTGGATTTTTTAAAAATAAGACTTTTTTAAGATTTGCATTTATCAGCATTTTAACTTGCAGTGCTGAGAGGTGCTGAGTGGCAACAATTGCTTTTTAAAGAGAAGGAGAGTTGCAGTGAATAGTACATTTCAAGACGAGGTCCATAATGCAGACCACCCCATCTTCCTTTCTTCTGCATATGTTACATGACAATGTTACTTGTATTAAATATTTATGGAGTGTTGAAATATTTTCCTCTTGGTTGGAGCCATGATTAAACTATGGTAAGAATAATTTACACTGTTCCTCTTAAACCACTGACATGTCTCATTGAGGGAACATCTGCCTGGGGGTGAGTAAAAAGAATGGTGCTAATCAGAAATGGGGTTTTCAGGCATTGCTTTATCTGGCTTGGCATTAGCACAAAATTGGGAGGGTTATTCAGCAAGTAAGTGCTTTGAAGCTGGAGCACAGAATTGCGAGATGAAAAATAAAAACGCCATCAATGAGGCTGTGTCTAGACTACACAGTTCTTCCGGAAAAAGATACGCAAATTGTGAACCACACTTTACTTAGCTTTTTCTGCTTCTTTTTTTGGAAGAGGCTTTTCCAACATTTGACCCGTCTACACTGGGCCAAATGTTGGAAAAAAACCCTTTTCCAGAACATCCCTTCTTCCTCATAAAACGAGGTTTACAGGGATTCTGAAAAAACGCATCTGCTCTTCCGAAAAAAAATTCGGAAGAGCAGATGTGTTCCTTGGTATCCCAGAAAAACTCTGCAGTCTAGATGTACCCTTAGAGTGATACTACCATCGAGAGTGTTCCAAACACAGAAAGTCAGTTTGGATCAGTTGTAGCAGAAGTGATTCTTGCCCAGTGCCAACATCTACCTCCTCTGCTTTCTGCTCATCTTTCCACTTCAGTGTGTTTGACGTTATCATTTACAGCTAGAGTGTGGAGACAGCTTCCTTGTGTTCCACATGAAGAACTAAATTAATCCCTGGTGGGACTCTATTGGAGCTGACCGATTGAACCATTATTTTTCTAAAATATAAACTGGCTTGTGTATGACTAGAACACTGATTGTTGGGGTTGGGTTTGTGCCTGTTTTGTGCCAAAGCAACTATTGTGCTGGAGTTAGCTATGAAAGGGTAATACCTTTTGCTTTTTGTTTTTTGTGTAGGGGATGTCTGAATTTCCACCTATGTGCAAGATGCAGCAACCATGATGGTCTTGGCAAGAGCTGATACAGAGGAGACTTATACACTATATTCTCTCTGGGAGACCTTATTTTTGCTTGTTCTTGTTTTGTTGTTCTGTCTAACTTTAGGTTAATTGAGACTGAAATTTAGCTGGTTGCTCTGTGTACATGGAGAAACAAAACATTATGCTTCTGCTGCTGTAGGGAAATGAATGTGACCCTGAACCAAAAGCGCTGGGTCTAGAATCTCCCAGACTTCAGAAAGCTTGGTTCCAAATCCAAACGTTTGGGATCTGCCCCATTTCTACTAGTGGGTAGGCTGGACCTGGGCCTGGAGGACAGATATCTGAAGCTCAGCAGTGCTCAGATTCTGATTCTGGATTGTAAGACACTTATATCTCCTTTAGGAATTAGAGTCTAAGAGCAGCTTAAAAACCTGTTGTTCCCTTCCAGAAGTAATTTACTCATTTAAAACAAAAGATGCTGGCAACTTGCTCTTCGACTGCCTTGCGCCATGTTGGGATAATTGCAATGGGGGAGTCCATTCCTAGATACAATTCCCCTGCATGAAGCAACCTGGGTTGAAAATTAGCCAGATAGAAATGTTTGGCAAATCTAGGGATTTTACTGTCCTTGGTACTTTTTAGGCCCAGATTTTTAAAGCGTGTTGCCTGAAATATACAGGATGGGCCGGTTGTGTACGAAGCATTTAAGTGCATGTGCAAACATAATGGACGAGTACTTTGTTTTGTGTTTGCAGCAATGCCATGAGTCTATTTTTGTAGTCACAAAATTAGGTGCATTATAGCCTAGTTTTCCCTTGAGCACTGTGGAGCTCCCCTTGAAGCCAATGCCTATTGGAGGGTATTGCTAGGCCCACAAGGCCTGACTCTCCATTCAGTTACACTAATTTTAGGCTGGTGCAAATTCCCTTGATATCACTGGAGTGACACCTGTTTCTTTTTGGTGTGCAACAGTGGAGCATCAAGCCTGTAATGTCCGGGGTTGGCATGGATCTACCTATTTTCTGTTAAAAAAAATTACTGTTAGGGATTGTGTATGAGCCAGAAGCAATTACCCAGCTCAGAAGAATCAAGTGTTCTCTGTCATGTTAGGAGTAGCTAAGAAATCTTTTTTTTTTCCCAGATAAACCTTACCAAGTTTTGTAATTAATTTGAAATCTCCCCTTCATCTGCCATTGTTCAAAGGCTAAGATAAAAAATAAAGTGGATTTTTCAAGGGCTGTAAAAACTAGTCAAGCTACCCGTTGTGTCAATACCCATTATAAAGCCCAGGGCTTGCCTTCTGACATTGATACTCCTTTCTTTGTGAGCACCATTGCTCAGACAAACAAGAATGCACAGGTCAAGTGACTAGCTGGCTGTAGCATTTCACAAGTTCATTATTTTTTCAAGGATGCTGGTTAACCAAGTCTCAGTTGAATGCTTTCCCAAACTGTTAGTGTAGAGAATGTAGAACAATTTCATTTCTTTTCAATATATTTTTTCCTCTTGGATTTATCATCACTCAATAACCATGCAGCCAATTGAATGGTATTGAATTTTTTCCCTTTAGAATTGAAAATGCTGCCTGTAATTGATGGTTTGTTTTAAGACCACAAGAAACTACTTGTCACTATACATTGACAGGCACTTTTCTAGACATTTTTGCCATCTTGAGAAAAA
Organism: Rafetus swinhoei; assembly: GCA_019425775.1. Classification (NCBI taxonomy): domain Eukaryota; kingdom Metazoa; phylum Chordata; order Testudines; family Trionychidae; genus Rafetus; species Rafetus swinhoei. The sequence goes on from CM033424.1 coordinate 114,323,454, forward strand.
TAGATGATAAAGCAAAAAAACAAAACAAAGAAAAAATTGGGGCCTCAACCCAAGAAACTGAAATATTGAATCAACTCTCCACCCACAGCACCATTTTCAATACATATTATCAGAATTTTCTTCCAGACTCATTAAACCTCCCAGAATAAAAAGTACACAAACCATGAATCAAATACCTTGTTTACCCAATGGCTCAGTAGGGTTGCAGGGGAATTTAGAATGGACTGGGACCTCTGATGCAGAGATGATATTGTGGCCCTACGGTGCTGGACACTGTTGAGACACACAGTAAGAACTAGACTGTGTCTGGCAGAGCTTCTAATCTAAGAAACATTATTGCATTATTTTACTAAGCAGTGCTAGCTCCACAAGAGGGTTACCTTTCCAATCCTAAAACCAGTCCATTTCCCCCCAGTTTTCCTCCTCCATGTCAGAATATCAGCATGTAGAGGAAACAGTTAAGAGCAATGGTGGGAAACATGCAGCCCATGGGCTGCATGCGGCCCAGAAAAGTAATCTGCTGGTGAGACATTTTGTTAAATTGTAGGCATGGCCCCCGACATTTCTCATTGGCCGTGGGTTGCTGGTTCTGACCGCTGGGAGTTGCAGGGGGCAGTGCCCGTGAATGGTCAGTGTTACCAAAATGTCTCGAGGCCCATGGGACCAGGTTTCCCACCACTGGTTAAGAGGGAACTAAAGTAGAGCTGGTGGGGAGCTCTTTGTTGGAAAATGTATTCCCCCAGAAATTGCACTTACTACACAATTGAAATTTTCAGAGGAAAAAATTAAATTTGACATCAACAAAATTGAAATGTCTGTGGCTACCCAATTGGAAGTCTCTGGCCAATTACACTTTCTGCCTTCAGGGAGGGAACAAAATGGGTACTAGATTTCCACGAATCCAGGTAAGGAGCTACAACTGGGCTGTAGGTGGCTATGAGGGGGAGGTGAGGATGCTGAGCACACCAACTGTCTACTTCCCCTGTGGTCCTTGCCAGAGCTGGGCTGGAGAGGTGGAGAGCCTTTAGCAGCCTGCCTAGACCTTCTGCCTGCAGGAAGAGAGTGGAATGGACAAAAGCATTCCAGGAGGGGAGCCGGCAAGCTGAAAAACTCATTTTGGTTCACCTGAAATAGAATATGTCTGGAAATCTCTGCTCATGAAACATTTAGCATATTTGGAATGGATTTTTTTAAAATGCAGCATTTTTGGCAGGTGAGGGCAGGAGGGGAGTGGATTTCCATTTTCTGCCAATTCTAAAACAAAGTTTAAATTTTACCCTCACTTAATTATGGTTTGCCACATGTAAAAAATTGCAGATCATCTGTGGTTCTTTTGTTCAGGAGTATTCAATGAGTGAAATCCCCTTCATCTGCATTACTTGTTGTCTGAAAACTTCGGTTCAGAATTCTTCCCACAAATTTTTAAGGGCAAATCTGTAAACTTACTTGTACCAAAACCTGTTTGATTTTGGGTGTTCAAAGAAAAGTAGGTGTTAAAAGCTAACAAATCACAGTGGTAGCATTTTACACTCATTTGGCCCTGGTGAAATGGCTTCAAAAAATATAGACCATTAACGATTCATACCCTCTGAGTAAAATGGTGATGGATCTTCTGTTTTTTCTCTATCTGTGTGGCTTCTGGTCAGTTCTTTCTGATTTTCACTATTTTTCTATCTTCTTTCCATCTGTCTTTCTTCTAAATCATGTCTTTTCCCTCTGTTTACCTTTTCTTTCCCTCTGATTATTCTTGTTCCCACCCATACTTTTCTCCCTTCATTTTCTTCTCTTGTGTCCTTCCTAACTGCCTCCCATTTCTCTCTTTTGTCATTAAATTACAGGTCTCCATCACCATAATATCTAATGAAGTATCTCATGAAGTTAAGAAAATAAATTGACGAAACACTTCTCTACAAAATGGTTGTTATGCCCATTTTATAGAAGGGGTACTGAGGCACAAAGAAATCAGAAGAAAGATCCTCAGCTGGTTTAAACTACCATAGGCCCATTGTAACTTCAATTTATTCCAGCTGAGCATCTTTCCCAATGTCCCACAAGAACCCTGAGTCAGAGCTGAACCTAGGTTTTCTGAGTCCCAGCCGAGTGCCCTAACATCAAGAAAACCTTTCTGTTCCCTTTGCTCCTTTTTCTTTCTTCCCCCTGCACACACCAACCTCCCTGATTTCACCAGTGCCTCTTACAAAAATGTGCAAAATGATAGTTTTCATTTTTGAGACAGCTCCTGAAAATTTGGCTCTGATGGTCATGCAAACTAGCATACATCAAAGAAGAGTCAAGTCTGACAGGATGTCTTTCATTCACTGAAAGAAAGCGAATGAAGAGGAGAGTGTCAGCTTTGTTCCCAACTTTTCAATTTGCAGAGTAACCTGAAATATTTGTGCCGCTGATTTATTCATGTTCATTTTTAAAAAGAGAAAATTTCTCACACTGAAACTTATGTAGTTAGATCATCTCCTTCTTGTCCAGAGGTCTTGTATTTATTTTTTAAAAGTGGGTTTAGTTTTATTTGGTGAGAACATTTTCAGAGTTTAATATATACCTAAGTTCCAAGGAAACCATATCTGTCTATCAGACAACTAACATTGATTGATTGATTGAATGTACATGGGAGATATTTGGAAGTTTGATTTAAAAATGTATCTCTTTGAGAGAGCCTCATTTTCATGAGGTTCAAAGGTAAAGCTTAATGAACCAAAACCCATGCCCATGAAACATTTCTGTGGTTCATTGGCATCCTGGATGCCTCACCCAGCAAAAATATACCAGAAGTTTGGATCTTAATCTGGGAGGACTATAACTGCACCCCCAAATGCAGATTAGAGAATGCAGCTGGAGTCTCCTGCCATAGATCTTGGTAGCCAGTATCCTAGAAGAAATGGAACCCTTGATCTTGCCTCTAGGGGACCAGGAATGGCCAGATACTTAAACAACCTTCTGTACACAGTTGGCTCCATCATTGCAATCTGCAATTCAGATGAAAGTATTATAAATAATCCATTTGTTGTAGCCTGGATTGTAAATGTTTTGGTGGATAAGTGCCTATTGTGCTGGGGCCTCAAAGCCTGATTAGGGATCTGTGGCAATAGTGTAATACAGATAATACCTATTTTCACGTCTGTTAATTCTGCTTGGGATCAGTGAGCATTATGCCAAAATATTTCAGAGTTATATAAATTCATGAAGGATAGCTCTATCTAGGGCAATTAGCAAAGGTGATCAGGGACACAACTCCATGCTCTCTGGGTGTTTCTAAACCACTGATTGCCTGAAATGGGGACTGAAAAATGGGATACACAATTTGGTAATTGCCCAGATCTGTTCACTCCCCCTGAAGTGTGCAGCATTAGCCACCGTCAGAGGACAGGATGCTGGGCTAGGTGCACCCTTGGTCTGACCCAGTATAGCCATTCTTATGTTCTAGAACCTTCCTAAGGAGTCTGTTCAGGTTGGCTCTGGAAATGGGCGGAGGCTTGGAAATTCTTGTATTTTTTTTCAGAAGTGATTCACCAGTCAATAGGGGTAGATCTACACTGCACTCTTCTTATGCTGGTGAGTAGAGTACATTCATGGCAAGCTGAGGATGAGTATAAATAGCAGAGAGGATGTGAGGCACTGCTTAGATAAGCAGATCAAAGACATGCCCCCAAACTCTTAGATTATATACCCTACATGGCTCCCTACTCATCCAAGCAGAACGCCCTCCTTCTACATTTCTATTTTTACCAGCCGAGTGTCCTGCTGCCACAGCCCTTTCCTGTTGCCTGTGATCGTTCTTATGACTTCCCCTTGCCAGAGCCTTTCACAGACATGTGTAGCAACACACTGCAGCATGTAACCATAGCTTTTCTACATTCCACTTCCAATGGTGTGCAGGGGAGCGGTAGCTCAAGTTGTTACACTGGAATCGATGGGACTGCTCACTGTAGCAGTGTTAAGCATGTGTGTAGATGTTGGTGGTATCCAGGCATTAGAGCGTAGACTCTTTGAGGCAAGGATCATGTTTTAAAAATTTTTGTAAGCCCCCTCGAATATTTTAAATAGAGAGGTGGGGTAAAAATATGTTAAATAAATAAAAATAAATAATAAAAATATCTTTGTGTTTGTACAGCACCCAACAAAATGAAGCCCTGATCTTGAGGGGTCTCTCTGGCTGTTACAGTAATTACAGTATGTGTGGTCTCTCTTTTTCCACTGGTGCATAGAGAGCATAGGTGGGTAAATCTCATTTAGTCTGAATGTGATTTATGAACATATCTGACTGTGCCCGTGCCTTAATGCCAAGTTAAACATCAGTAGGAGTTCAGCTAACATCTCTGAACATTGATTAAAGGGGAAAAAAACCCTTAGTTCTGTTTACAAAGGAAGTTATGGCAAAGTAATTTTTGGCAAATTTTCTAAGGCAAAGTGGAAAGTATCTACATAGCTCAAGATGGCATCAGCTATAATTGAAGGCTTTTCTGCTGTAAGGGTTCATTGTTTTGCTCATTCCCTCAGTAATCAAACCAGAGTGTCACACTTGACAAGTACACTCCACACAGAGGAAGAGACAGTAATTGCTTTTTGTGTGGGGAAAAATGGGCCCATCACTTGTAGATAACCTCGCTCTTTTTAAAATTGTGAAGATGCACTTTTTTATCTGTTTGCCACTCTGGGTAATGGATGTTTTTCTCTTTCTATAGCTATTTTTTTTGAAACACAAAGACCAATTTATTTTTTGTATGGAATAAATCCTTCTTATCTGCCTCCTAGTATATGAAAAGAGGGTGGATTTTTTCCCCCCTCACAAAAGCAATAATGGCTAAATTCTAACATGACTCCACGGCATGTTCTAAACAATAATACAGGAGTTGTTAAAATTATATGCAGCTCTACTATCTTTGTGATACTGTTTACCGTTAGTTTGCAGAGCCCAGCATACTTCCTAAAATGAAGTCTCTGCTGTTGACATGGGCCTGAAGTGCAATTACTCCTGCTGGAATTCGGCACATCTGAGCAATGCAGAATTTGTACAGAATTAATGTTCTCCAAAAAAAAATATTTTTTTCATACAGAATTTGTGATTTCCATCAAAATGCTTCTTCCTCCTGGTTTTGTGTGTTTCCAGGGTATTAGTCATATATGCACATAACGTCTTTGCACTCAACGTCTTTTGGCACCGCCTTCCCTCTTCTTTTCCCTGCAAGCCTGAACCCACCTGTCTCTGTTCCCAACCATCACTGCACCCCCCAGCACTCTCCTCTGGGCATGGAGGGGCATCTTTCTCCTCCACAGATGAAAGGCGCTATTGTTCCAAAGTCTAAGAAATAAATGCCTTGCCCCAGGGCTCAGAGATTCAGAAGGGCTCAGGGCTCCCAGATGCTGCTGCTGCTACTGCTGCAGAAGTGGTGACTGGAGCCCTGGGCCCTTTAATGTCGCTCTGCTTAGCATGCTCCAGGCGGTGTTGGGAAGGAACAGTGTGGTCTGGTCCCCAAGTCTCCACCCCTTTCAGGAGCGCTGAACTGCCCCCGCCCCCTCCTTACCCAGGGGTTCAGCAGTTCTGTCGGCCCCTCTGCATACGACTTATAGCTGTAGTCATGCTGATAGCTAGCAAAAGAAAATGGCTTCTGTTTTGATGTTCCAGTCCAGGGGTGGGGAACCTTTTTTGGGCCGCAGACCCACAGAAAAGTGAGTCGGAAGCTGCACACAAGTGAGAAGCAAAAAACAACAACAAAAACTTCACTGGGGCAGCCTCTAACTAAGAAGGAGAAAGACACTTCTCACATTCCCATCCCAGTGGGGCACAGGCTAGTAGATTTTGTATGCTCCAGCTGCAGGGGGTCTAGAGCACCAGAGCAGGCTCCCCAATGCTAGGGGCAGTCCAGAGCCTCGGGGGTCAGATCCAAGCAAGCCCTGGGCCTTAGGTTCCCCAACCCTGTTCTAGTCAAGCCTTTTCCCCATTTATCTGTTTTGATTAGAGCATTAATCAAAACTGCTTTAATTTCTCTTACATGAATTCTATTTTACGGGCCAAATCCTGGTCACTTTGAAATAAAGAAGAGTTCTACTACTAATTGCAATGAGTGCGGGTAGCTAAACATCGGGGTCTACATTGCTAGAGGAAGGTGTGATTGTAGCTTTAACCAGCATAGGTAGCACTGGTAGGCTATGTCTACACTGCAATACTATTTCGGGATACTGGAGTATCCTGAAATAGCTATCCCGTGTCTTAACAGCAAGCCCATTATTTTGCACTTGGTATTCCAATGTTTCTGTAAACCTCATTCCACGAGGAGTAAGAGACATTTTGGAATAGTGGGTTATTTTGAAATAAGATCGAAATAAGATACGCAATTTGCATAGCTCATATTGTGTATCTTATTTCGAACTACAGCGAAGTGTAGACGTAGCCATAATGTGAATAAGGCAGCCTGGGCTAGCAGTTAAGGTACTCTGTTTGCAAACACATGCTGAAGTCCTTGCCATCACATCTACACCATTTAATGTTGCCAGTTCTAGCTAGATTAAAACTAGCATGGATATGCCAACATGGGCTACAAACACAGCTTCTCATGTGGTGCAGATGTACCCTGAAAAGCATTGTGTTCTGCTCTTCCCCAGGAAAATCACATCCCTGGATGTTGTATGAAGCAGCATGTGAAATAGCAGCGCCTATACCTCAAAAGGTGGTTTGGGAAAAATATGTGTAGTGTCACTAAGGCACATCTAGACTGCAGGCTTCTTTCGGAAGAAGATTTTCTGGAAGAGATCTTCTGAAAAAACTTCTGAAAGAGCGTGTCCATACTGCCAAAGCACATTGAAAAAGCGATCTGCTTTTTCAAAAGATAGCGTCCACACTGAATGGATGCTATCTCACACTTAAGCTGTGATTACTATGGATGGAGTAGCCACCAGGGCACCTGTGCTTTTTTCCTTTTCCTCTTCTTTCAAAAGAACTCCCTCTTCCCCGTCCACACATGCCTTTTTCCAAAAGAGCTCTTTCGGAAAAAGGCCTTTTCCTCGTAGAAAGAGGTTTACCAATGTTGGAAAAACCCCTCTGTTCTTTCGATTTTCTTTTGAAAGAGCACAATTGCGTAGGTGAAGTTTTTTCGGAAAAACAGATGTTTTTCCAAAAAAACTCTGTAGTGTAGACATAGCCTAAAGGTCTGTCTACACCGGAACTAGAGGTGCAGTTTCTAGCTTGGGTAGACATATGTGCCCTAGCTTGGACTGCACAACTGTGCTAAAAATAGTGTAGCTGGTGTAGCACAGTAATTTCCTCATGGTTTCTAGTATTCTTATCATCACTTCTTAGCTCTTTGCAGCCAACGATGAGTTTACCCTCACCATATGAGTGGGAGGTTCAGTGGCATTATCTTCATTTTACACAAAGGGACTTAACGGACATTGTGTCAACTGTTTTGGGTGCCCAATTTGAGACAGATGAGCACATCACATTTTCAGGGTATGTCGAAACTCCAGTTGGATGCCTACATCTGGCCTGTGCCAGCTGACTTAGCCCCTTCACCTGAGCCCCGCGAATCTATTTCATTGTGATGTAGATATTTGGGCTTGGGCTGCCATCTGAATTCTGAGATCTTGCCGCCTTGCAGGGTCCTACAGCCCAGGCTGCCGCCTAAGCCTGAATATCTACACAGAGGCTAAACAGCCCCTTAGCCTAGGCTGCCCCCCAATCCTGAGTCTGCGAGCAGAGGCCAGCAGAGGATGTGTAATTGCTATCTAAAAATACCCTCAGTGTTCAAAGCACAGCTCCCTTTGTACATAGATATATAAAATGGTGGGTGGGAGGGAGAGCAGAAACATCTGTCTGACTCATTTAACCAGTGCCCTGTGGAAAAAAATCTCTCCTTGGTCAATCAGTTACTGCATGTACTCTTTGTTAACTCATTTGCAATGTAATAAACTCTAGTCCAATAATTACTTAGGGTCATACTGTGGTACCTTTACTACCCGAGGGCACATCTACACAGCAGGGCTAAACTCAAAATAGGCTACGCAACTTGAGCTACACTAATTGTGCAGCTTAAGTCGAAATAGCTTATTTTGACTTTTGGTTCTGTCTACACAGCACTTATTTCGAGAGAGAGCACTCTTCCTCCAACTTCCCTTACTCCTTGTACAATGAGGGTTACGGAAGTTGGAATAAGCAGTCCTCCAGCTTGACATTATTTCGACATTATGTTGAAATAACTTCTTGAGTGTAGATGCAGACTATGTTATTTTGGAATAATGTCAGTTATTCCGAAATAACGCTGCTGTGCAGACATAGCCTTAGTCTCACTGAATTCAATAGTATAGGAAATGGTAAAAATCTGGCCCAGTATAGCAAGACTGGTTCTTACGGTTGCTTAGAAAAAACAATAACAAAATAGCCTGACTGAAGTCAGGAGGCAAACTTATCCCCATAGTTTAGGGGAATGCACAATTATTTTCTGACAAACAATTCTTTCATATGTTGCCAGCCAAGTTTATGCCTATTCATTGCAATCTACCCTGCATATTTAGCTTCATGGTAGAGGCACTAAGATTCAGCAGTGGAATAACAGAGCATGTAAGCTGCTGGGAAGGGTAACTATGGTTGCTTTGATTGTTTTTTGCTTATGATCGTTGTAGAAAAGCAATTGCAGATTTCTAGGAATGAGTCTGGCTTTTGATTTATTTTACTTTTGAGGACTTCTTCTTTGACATGGGTGAAGTTGGTCAGTAGATTTCTGCACAAATTTATTACCTCTCAGGGTCAGAGTTCAAAAATGCCTTTCACTCATAACCAATTAAATGAGTGTTCTTGTCGGATGCAAGCCCAAATTATCACCTCAAAAGGAGTGACACAGTTTTTGTCTATTTAGCTATTCCCCAATGGACTGTCAAGGCTATTGTAGGCTAGAAATGCACTTCATCAACAGAACTATCTGAAGGCACATTGCTCGGTGCTTGCCTGCATTAGTACTGGCAGGTGACAGGAATATCGGTCACTTTCATTCATAAATTACTCAAGTATATAATTTTCACACAAGGACTTGTCACTTTTGATTTAGTGATGCCCTCTCAGCAGCGGAATATGTTGATTTTCTGATTAGCAGGAAGGGATCAAATTACTTAAAATACTCTGATCGATTTCAAGTGCCCTAAACATCAGGCTGATGATGGACAACACATGTAATATGGGTTTTAATTTGTTTGTATATTCTCTCAGCCAAATTCTGGAGTAACCGACACCAGTGTAAATCAAAAGTGACTCCACTGAAGTAGAGAGAATTACTTCAGACTTATGCTACATCACAGTCTGCTTTGCAGGCTTTAAAAAGCAGCTAACGTGTATTACATCCTTCTCAACTGTTCTTCCTTTTGAAATGATGAGATTCTTCTGTTGTAACTGCAACATCAGTGCAGTGTGCTATGGCTAAAGACTTTGAGCTTAACACATCACTTCCACATGCAACAACATCGGGTGTGTCTAGACTACATGGCTCCGTCGACGGAGCCATGTAGATGAGTTTACTAGACATAGGAAAATGAAGCGGCAATTTAAATAATCACCGCTTCATTTACATCAAAACGACCTCCGCGCTGTGCCGATCAGCTGATTGTCGAGACGGGATTGCTGACCCCAGCATTTGTCGCCAGATCCCGTAAGCCTCGCTTTCACAAGGCATAAAGGATCTGACGACAAAGGGTGCTGGGGTCGGCTGATCCCCGTCTAGACTACCGCGCTGTGCCAACAATCAGCTGATCGGCATAGCGCGGCCGCCATTTTGATGTAAATAAAGTGATGATTATTTAAATTACCGCTTCATTTTCCTATGTCTAGTAAACTCATCCACATGGCTCTGTCGACGGAGCCATGTAGTCTAGACACACCCCATGGTGACTTTAAAATTTCACAACACACATGCAGTTCAGCGTCCTCTCTTTCTCTCTCTCTCCTCTTTTTTTTTTTTTTTTTTGCCTGCAGATGAAGAGCTTGAGGGAGCAGAAGATGTCCTCATACCTCTGCTTCCAAGCAACAGTTACCATTCCTGCCTCCTATCCCAGCCTCAGATATCTGATCCTGACTCTGGCTTGACCCCTGCCTCTGGCTGACTTTGGTGCTGCCCCTTGGCTTCATTCCTGAGCCTGGATGCCCACTCAACCTGGCTCGTGCTCTGACTACTAGGCAAGATTGCCTATATCCCGATCCGTAATAGTTCTTTGCTTACAAGAAACAACAACCCATCACAATACCCCATTTTTCAAGTGTTCACTTCAATTCTGAGGGAGAGACTGTTTAGATTTGTGCGACTTAAATATTTCAGAGAAAACATGCCCATTCTTCATGCATGATGCAAGAGGGTCTGTGACAGGATGTGTATACTCCACCCTGGGCCAGAAGGGCTTAATGCCTGGTGGGTGAAGGAAATCCCATTCCTCAGCTACACTGGGCATGTCCCAAGGGCTGGGGTAGCATAAAAAGGAGCGGCTCAGCTCAGTCCGGGCTGGATGCTGGAGCGGGTGGACCTGCTGGAGGAGCTCTGGAGGTGGACCAGCCAGAAGCCCAGACAACGGGAGACAGATACCCGGGAGACTGAATCGAGCCTCCAGACCTGGTGGAACTGGAGGAGGAGACTGGCATCATGGAGCCTGATGACGCAGACAATATGGATCACTCCAACACCAGAACTGGTAGGAAGTGACTTGGGGAGGGTGCATGAGTGGTATCTCCCATCCGAGTAAGCTCAGCATGTTGCAGTAGGATTTCCCGCTGAGTGAGTGGCAGATCACTCCCCCACTGACCGGGGCCTGGTGGAGTAGAGTGAGGCTGGGACTCCCTACAACAGCTGTTGCCCCAAATCCCTGAGACTCCAGCCATTAGGCTGTGCTGCCCTGAACCATAGGGCTGTGTTATAAACTGTGGCCTTCGGGCTGCACTGCCTTGGGATGGGGCATACTTATGATGTGACAAGGTCAAAATAAATTACCACAGAATATGCCATGTATAAGACAGATTTTACGGTGTAACATCAGACAGTACCACACACCAGAGGGGGTTCTGCAGCATATCACTTTAATTTGGGACTTCTTGTTGCCATGAAACCGTTCCAGTGATTTATTGCTTTGCTGAATCAGCACCACCGGAAGCAGCCGGTTCCCTGTCTTTACTAGCAGGAAGTCTTGCATCGTGAGGGCTGACTTAGCTCAGTCTGGCATGGCCCTGGTGGCTTGCAACTGCAGATGATGTTCCAACTAATTTTAAATTGTGCACTCTGTACACTATTTCAAATACCCAAATCTGGATGAAGTTTTTTTCTTAGAACTCAGTTCATGGTTTAAGAACAAATCATTAGAAATAGGTACATCCCCAAAAGTTGCAAATGCCATCTGTTCTCAAAGAAACAAATGGTGGAAAAATTAGCCATGTGTGTGTTACAACTTTGTATGAAATTGACTTGCAGCGGTGGGGATTGTTTGTTTGTTTCGTTGGGTTTTTTTGAGTCTGATTGATAGCAAAGTATTGTGTTGCCTTGTGAAACAGAAAATACCAAAAACTACGGATATGGCAACAGTGTGTGTGTGTGTGTGTGTGTGTGTGTGTATGTATTGCCTGAGATTGTCATATTGTCAGGCACAAAATGAAGGAAAAGGAAGTTCAAATGTGGGTTCTACAAACTCCAAAATCTCAAGCCCTAAATTACAGTTACTTCCTCAAAGCTAATCCTGGATCTCTCCAAAACAAATACTAAACTCTGGGATGGCTGTCAATGTTCTCTCTAATCTTTTCCATTCATGTGCAGAATAAATTTTTCTATATGCATTGTGCCATGTATGAATGTGCACCACTAGTAAAAACAAATACCTAGTTGTGAGTGCTCTGCTAATCAGCTGGATGGCATTGGAATCTCTCAAGAGTGACTGCAGAAGCACACAGCATACAGGGAACACTGATGGCTTTTGGATGACCAGTTAGGATTGGGAGAAATTTACTAAACTCATATTCACTTACTGTCTGAACCGAAGCCTGAACTAGTGGACTAAAGCACGAACTCGCTGCGTTATCTCACTTCTGCACCATCTTGTCATTCAGAGAGAAAGCTAGGTTCAGGAAAATATGTCAAAAATCATTCTGATGGAACATTCTGACCAGCTATATGTGTTGGAATTATTGTTCTGCACGGTGGATTCCTTTGGAACAACACTGAGTTCCTGGGGTTTTTTTTTGGTTTTTTAAAGCCCACTGTTTCTGCAAGACAAGTACAATTTTTAGGCTCTAGACTTGCCTGTGGATCAATTATATATATGCGTAAAGTTCTAAAAATCTAGTAACATTTTAAAACAGCTTGATTTTTGTCTCCTGCTTCTGACAGTTCTTGGCTATGACACAGTCCTGCTCAGTAGGAGCTTAATACCTTTCTGAAGTGAACCATTTTATGTAAAAATCATATGTAAACAGAAGTTTTAGATCAAACTGATCTTTTAATCTGCTTTTCAATGGGACCTTGTTTTTCTTAAAGCATCCTCCTTAATGTAAGGAAAGAGTTTGTAATGTAAGGAACATTTGTGGAAAATGAAAATGTATAGTATATTTACATAAATTTCTTTATCTTATGGCCAGCATATCCATTAGTGATAGACCTGAACTAAACGCCATGTCTACACCCCTTCTCCCCAATTTTGTGGAAGTTCATTTCCAGTCTGAAATTCAGCTCAGATCTGAACTTTGAGGTTCACCTGATCTTACATAATGGGTCAAACCAAAACTCTTGTTTCCAAACGCTCCTGAACATTTGGGTCAAAAGTGCATGAGTTGGGTTCTATATGCATAATCTTTGTGAGTGAGTATATTTATATCCTATCACATAATCTCTTATGACTTCCATCTCATTTTTGCTATTATCAAAACATGTTCATTCAACAAATTCATCTTTTAAAATATTCTACATTTGTTAGGACCAAAATTTTAAAAAGTGGCTTTTAAGTGCCTAATTTTGACCTCATTGGGCCTGTTAAACAACTTGTGAGGCCATTGGATGATTGAGTTGCTAAAGGAGCACTCAAGAACAATAAGATCATTGTGGAGACACTACATGAATTCTTTGCATTGGTCTTCACGGCTGAGAATGTTGGGGAGATTCCCGAGCCTGAGCCAGGTTTCTTTTTATGTGACAAATCTGAGGAATCATCCCAAATTGAGGTGTCATTAGAGGAGATTTTGGAACAAATTGATAAACTTAACAGTAACAATTGACTAGGAGCAGATGGCATTCACCCAAGAGTTCTGAAAGAACTCAAATGTGAAATTGCGGAACCACTAACTGTGGTTTGTAACCTATACTTTAAATCATCTTCTGTACCAAATGACTGAAAGATTATGAATGTGACAGAAATCTTTAAAAAGGCCTGTAGAGGTGATCCTGGCAATTACAGACTGGTAAGTCTAACATCAGTACCAAACAAATTAGTTGAAACTATAATAAAGAACAGAATTGTCAGACACATAGATGAACATAATCTGTTGTGGAAAAGTCAGCATGGTTTCTGTAAAAGGAAATCATGCCTTACTAATCTACTAGAGTTCTTTGAGGGGGTCTACAAACATGTGAACAAGGGATTCCAGTGAATATAGGGTACTTAGATTTCCAGAAAGGTATTGCCAAGGTCCCTCACCAAAGGCTCTTAAGTAAAAATAAGTTGACCTGGGATAAGAAGGAAAGTCCTCATGGGCACCTTTTCAGGAGAGTAGCGGGGGCAGCAGCCGTGCGCTCCAGGACACAGCTTGCTTTTCATCCTGTTCCCGGGATGCTAAGGGAATGAGGGGAAAGTGCTTGCAATCCGTGCATGCCTCTCACACCTGGCTGGTGAAGGGAGCTCACCAGCCAGGTGCGAGAGGCATGCACAAAATGCACGTACTTTCCCCTCACTCCCTCAGCGTCCGGGGAACAGGATGAAAAGCAAGCCATGTCCTGGAGCGCACGGCTGCTGCTCCCCTTCCCAAAATGGCACCCTTTCAGGTCCTCTCATGGATTGAGAACTGGTTAAAAGACAGGAAACAAAGGGTAGGAATAAATGATTATCTTTCAGAGTGGAGAGAGGTAACTAGTGGTGTCCTGCAGGGGTCTGTACTGGGACCCATCCTATTCAATATTCATAAATGATCTGGAGGAAGGGGTAAACAGTGAGGTGGCAAAATTTGCAGATGATACTGTACTGCTCAAGATAGTTAAGACCAAAACAGACTGCAAAGAGCTTCAAAAAGATCTCACCAAACTAGGTGACTGGACAACAAAATGGTAAATGAATTTTAATGTTGATGAATGCAAAGTAATGTATAATGGAAAACATAATCCCTACTATACGTACAAAATGATGGGGAATAAATTAGCTGTTACCATTTGAGAGAGATTAAAAAGATTGGGGCTTTTCAACTTAGAAAAGAGGAGACTAAGGGGGATATGACAGGGGTCTATAAAATCTTGGCTGGTGTGGAGAAAGTGAATAAGGAAAAGTTATTTACTTGTTCCCATAAGAAGTAGGGGTCACCAAATGAAATTAATAGGTAGCAGTTTTAAAACAAACAAGAGAAAGTATTTCTTCATGCAATGCACAGTCAATCTGTGAAACTGCTTGCCAGAGGCTGTTGTGAAGGCCAGGACTTTTACAGGGTTCAAAAAAGAACTAGATAAATTCATGGAGGATAGGCCTATCAATGCTTATTAGCCAGGATGGTAGGAATGGTGTCTCTAGTCTCTGTCAGAGGCTGGGAATGAGTGACACAGAAGGGATCACTTGAGAATTACCTGTTCTGTTTGAATGAACAGAACAGGTAATTCTCAAGTAATCCCTGCTCTTAGGGCACCTGGCATTGGCCATTGTTGGAAGATAGGATACTGGGGTAGATGGACCTTTGGTCTGAACCAGTTTGGCTGCTCTTATGATCAGCTGCTCCTCCTGCTGGTCCGTGAGTGTAGTCTCCACTGCTCTTGGCCAACAGCTCTTCTCCTCACTCCGCCTCGGCAGTGGCACTGGCTGCTTTCTGTGGAGGCTGGTGAGTGCAGGTGGGTGGCGGCCAGTTACATATCACCTCTGCTGCCCAGCCATTGACCTTGACATGCTTCTCCTCTCACTGTCCTCTCTCTGCCGTGCCTATTCTCCCCTCCCCACACCCAGCCCCACTACTCCTCTATACCCCCCTGGCAGGGTGCATCCCACTCTCAGAGAACCAGCCCCTGATTTGATCATTCAGTTCACCAACAGTCTGTTCCTTCCCTCACTGCTTCTGGCTGGGTTGGAATTCAGGGAAACCTCCAGACTATCTAGCTAGGGCATTGGCCAGGACGATCAAGTCCTGGCATGAGGAAGCTTCTCCTTCCTTCAGCTAAGCTGTGGATGGGGGGAAGCTATTTCCGGCCTGTTTGTGCCCCAACTCTGCAGGTCCCCAGGAAGGGGCATTTACCTTCCTTTGCACGTGCTGCCCCTACCCTAGGACTTGGCCTCAGAGAATGTGGAGCTGCTATGTCTACACTGTGCAATTATTTTGGAATAAGCTGTTCGGGTACGTCTACACTTGCTCCCTAGTTCGAGCTAGGGATGCAAATGTAGCCGACCAAAATTGCTAATGAAGCAGGGATTTAAATATCCCGCACCTCATTAGCATAATCTCACCCACTCGTTATTCTGCTCAACAGCTGATTCGAACCAGGAAGTACACTCCAGGATGCATTAGTTCTAATCAAACCCTTGGGTTTGAACTAACGTTACTCCTCAAAATATGTTAGTAATGTTAGTTCGAACCCAGGGGTTTGATTCGAACTAACGCGTCCCGGAGCGCACTTCCTGGTTTGAATCAGCTGTTGAGCAGAATAACGAGCGGGCGAGATTATGCTAATGAGGTGAGGGATATTTAAATCCCTGCTTCATTAGCAATTTTGGTCAGCTACATTTGCATCCCTAGCTCGAACTAGGGAGCAAGTGTAGACGTACCCTTGCAGAACAGTTATTCTGAAATAGCTTATTTAGAAATAACATATGTACACTGCAGGGAAGCCTCAAAATTAGTCTGAGGTAGGCTTCCCTAATGCAGACATGCTATCTTGATTTAGAGCCCCAGGAGGAATAACTTAGCATGGCCCTGGTGATTGGCTATTTCGAAATAGCAGAAGTGGAGTGCCTACACATGCCTTATTTCTAAATACCTATTTTGGCCTAGGAGTTATTCTTTGTAGAATGAGGTTTACAGAAGTTGGAATAAGCTGTCCATTATTTCAAAATTATTTTGAAATAACGGAATTGCCGTTATTCTGAAATAACTTTGCAGTGTAGACACACCCCTAGGTACTCTCCCCTGCTAAGACACCTCTCTGTCTCCTCTTCTGTGTCCAACAGAGATCACACCTCCTCATGTAGCTGATGGAAGTCTGTAGTTGATCTTGTCTACACTTACATTGCTTCAGTGGTACAACTGCATCAGTACAGCTGTGCCGTTGTAGTGCTTAGTGAAGATAATACTCCATCTCCCCGAGAGGTGATAGGAGAAGCCCTCCTCTTGACAGAACACTGTATACACTGGGGATTAGGTCAGAGTTGGGAAAATCCATAGCCCTAAACAATGTAGTTGTACTGACATAAGTTGGTAGACTTTTTAGATTTCTTTTATCTAGTAATACAATAACTTGCAGTACTATGCCAAATGTTGTAGCTTGATCTGCTGTATTCATAATGAATTTATGGACATAAATCATACAGAAGAAAAAGGTAAAAGAAAAGGTTGCTTCATGACTTGGCAAAAGTTTGTAGTTAAACCTAGCCACATAGTTACAATAGTCACTCAACCTCTATCCATTAGTATGAAATACAGAAAGAGCATCTGCTATTAGACTTAAATTAGGCCAAAGATTTTGGCTTATGTTATAATGTATATAACATTATTATTATTATTTATTAATACATTTTCACATTTTCTGCCATCGCCACAAGAGCTTGTCATGGAAATCCATCAAACTGAACTCTAAAGATAACTCTGTCCAGAGACATGTCCTCTTGCATACAGAAAATGCTTCTCATGGCCACTGAAACCACATGGAACTACTGGAGTAAATGGGAATGGAAAAATGCCTCCTAATGAAGTGTGGGTGAAATTTCTCAGTAATAGGAGAAAGCACCTGTCATGATCATGAGAGATGGCCAGCAGCCTGGGGACTAAGGGGTTAACTATACCTAATAAACCATCTTGTTAGTCTCTAAAGTGCTGCATAGTCCTGTCTTTTGTTTCAGCAAGACCAGACTAACGCGGCTACATCTCTATTACTATACCTAACCCAGGTAGAGTTGGCCAATAGGAATGTCGGTAGGAATTTCAAACTGGGACCAAGGAATTTTTGGTTTTTCCCTCTCCTTTGTCCTGGGCAGTTTCTCTCCAGCTACTGAGGGAGTCAGACAGAATGTCTCCCTCCAAGAATAGACTCTTCTCTCTTCTGTAAATAGGGTAAAGTTTAGATAAATCCATTTTATTGTTTTATGGTTTGGGAAATGGGATCTGATGTCTGTGCATTTAAAATGGGTTTTTCTCTCTTTTGCAACTAAGTTTGGGCCCATGGTGGAATTCCCCATGAGTATATTACTTTGTGACTTTACAATCTAGTCATTATGCTTGCAACAGGAATATTGTGGTGATAATAAAGGTTCTTTCTCCTTTCTTTTTCTTAACCTGGTTCTCAACCTACTTACCACTGTGGGCTGTACATGCAGCCCTCTATGTTATGTGGGCTGCAACTACGCAATATATATACTTCTTGTATGGCCTTGAGGATGCTACATGTGCTGCAGCTGTGTGCCGATTGAACTGCAAGAGGCCTGTGGGCTGCAAGTGTAGAACCACTTTAGCCTAAGGCCTTGATATTGCAAAGAATTAAGGTTGTACTTAACTTTATGTACTGTGAATCATCCCATTGAGTCAAACACGTGCATAGTCTTTTAATTGGACTGCTCACAGTGTGCCAGTCTTTGCAGGATTGGGGTCTAAGAATAATGCAATTATTTAATCTAATAATTTTAAATGGGCCTCTTCAAATATGGTGAGAAGGCCATAGCATTCCATTTTTATTTTCATGTATTCCATCTCCTATTTCATCCACCCATGTGTGAACCAGCTATCAGCAATTTTAATCTCAGGAGATTGACATTGCCTGTTGTAGATGAAATAGCTGCCACTCTGCTACTTGCCATCCTCTGAGACTCTTCCACTTGTATCCATATTCCTTTTCCACTGTCTGTCATGGCAGCTACAGCACAAGCTCCATCTGGAAACCCGACAGGCAGTTTCCTCCAGAGTTACCAGTCAGTCAGTGCTCTTCTGTGTTCTGTATTTTTCAGTTTTCAAATATAATGACCAAAGTTTCCTCTGGTCTTTTCCATCTATGCGCGGAATAAGTTTATGTTCACTGAGGCATGTGTAAATGTGCACCACCAGAAGAAACAAAAAACCTAGCTGTGGGCGCCCTGCTAATCAGCTGGGCAGCATTTGAATCTCTCCTAAGCGGTTGCACAAGCGCACAGCTTACAGGGAACACCGATCATGATCCTGTGCAATATCACCCCAAGTAGAGCAAGACGGAAAGGTCTAGGTTGCGATTTTCAAAGCTATCTACTGGATGTGGCTGCGTGACTTTCACTGATTAAATGGGATTTATGGGAATAAATCCCTCAGTTAACTTTTTCACTGCCTTCATCTGGTGCTTGATCCACAGCCCTTTTCCTATAGTGTAATGGACTTTAGCTGTGCAGATTCTGGATTGTATCAGATCCTGGAGTGTTTTGTAGTTTTAAAAAAAGTTAAAAAAAACCCAAACATTTTTGTGGAGCCTAAAAAAAACCAAAACAGCTTTCTGTTGGTTCCCAGAATGACACAGATACCATATGCTCCACTTAATACGGCTATGTTGAATAGGGATGGAGAGGCTACTAGAAATCCTAATGGTGGCGAATAGCAATGACTGTTGCTTAATCGGGACAAATTAGTATAAATTTTGCTTAATGAGCTTACATCCAACTGGAGCCAAATCATTAAGTGGTGCTTAAATTCATATTACATTCTAACCTCTGGAAGTTGCTAAATAAGTATTAAATGAAGATGAAAGGCAGTGAATATAATTTTTATTCTTGAATTTTTAATTCTGTGCAATATTTTATGTCTTCTAAAATCTATTCAAGCTGGGGCTTTAATGCCTTTTCCTCTGTAATCAGGACAGCTACTTAATTGGGGTGATTGACTGTTCACCAAGGTGCCCCAATTCAGAACATTCTAGTGTATCACTTAAAGTCATAGCTTGGGTACTAAAGTGATGCTTATTTTTCAGAGTGCTGTGTCTTCTGTGTGTGGTTTTCTTTGTATCCTTGCTGGGCCGCCATTTTAAATCTCTGTAGCACTAGCCACTGGAGTCGGTGGACACATATCTCTATTATCTGACAGGAATGTTGATCTTTCGAAACCTTGCTCTATGTCAAGTGTCTGGGGCCAGAAAATGTAACTCATCATCTTTGAAGCATACCCATACATCACACCTCTACTACCTGAGGTTAGAAGGAAACAAAACCTTTGCAGAAATGGAGAAAATGAAGCCACTGGAATCTCCTGGTCTGGGGGAACCTGTTGGGAGAACTATGCGCCATAATTACAGTGCTTCCATGCCTGCAAACAAGTCGCACTACAGAGAAATCAGAGAGGATGATATCTTCCACACTACTGTTGTATGCCTAATGCATCTGGGCCAACTACAATACATTCCAGTGGGATCAGGAAGGGACTGGCCAACAATTATTTGTTTCACTTTAGAATGTCACCTGTAAAAAACACAAGACATTAGCTGCTGTGTGAGCCACTGACCATTATGTTGCAGACCCACAGGATAACCTTAAGTCACGTGCATTCTCCCAGTTCACAGATGGAAGGATGGGAGATACAAATATTTATAGCATAACTGATAATCAGATCAAAGAAAGAGAACTTCAAGAAAAGGACTATGTCAAACTCCCTTGTTGCCTGTGAAGAATGCTCCTTAAGGATCCAATAATGGTATGGTTTCTGTTACAAATTCTACAAGTCTTGTTAGTCTATAAAGTGCTACCAGACCATTTGTTGTTTTTTAAATTTATCCTGTACAGACTAACTTGGCTACCCCCTGAAGCTAACTCCCTATGGTTAGGGTTAGAGGACTTGATAGACAATAGAGTGTCTTATCTTTTATAAATTATGAGCCAGATCCTAAACTGCTAAAAACCATTGGGTTTCTACTGAAGCCACACATCTGCAACTATCTCTGCTGCCACACTGCATCTCTCTTATCTGGTTCATCTTACTAAACTGAGTAGCTTTTACTGTGCTACAACTCACGTGGATCCACCATGATGGTTTGACAGATTGTAACACGTGTAACCTTATTTCAATGGGTAAGTATTGACCCAAAGGAGGAGATATGTGCCTTCTGCTCATCTTTCTGTTTGTGGCAGGCCATGTTCCTGTTTTTATTTACTGTGAAAGTGTGCCAGCAGCAACCATCATAAGCAAAGAGGGTGAGTGACTCTGCAAATGGCATGTAGTGGTTTGCCTGGGGAGCAGTGCTGGGACTACACTCCATTTCTTAGCAGGTAGGGGCAGTACATTTGAAACCATTTCCAAGCACTGCTGGAGTGGGATATCTCAGCCTGCAAAGCTACATGCTTCTGCCCAGGTGTCAGATCTACACTGAATATTGGATGTTGTGTTTTGCTGAGAAATTGCAGCTGACTGCTGCACAAGTTACTAGTAAGAGACTGACTGTGATGCAGCAGCAGAAGGCAAGAATTAACCCAGACGCTACTCAGAATATATCAAGAGGTCAAGCTCTGCAGATGGACGGATTTGAACACTTGAGTCTAGCTGACAAAATCTGATCATTAGTCAGAAGAAAAGTTTCATCTATGCTATGCTGGGCCAAGGCTAGTTTCCTAGCTAACTACTACAGAACTTTAATTTGCCACCCTATAGACACTCACCTATTGTGCTCTGTTTGTGCCAAAGATGTCATGCTGGTTGGCTGAAGGTGGGTCACAAAGTTAATAGCATTTTAAATGCACCTCCTGGAGGATTTGTGTTTATTAAAAGACAATAGACTGCTGGGAATAATGGCAAGCCTGTTAGAGTCAGGGAATCTTCCTTGCATAACTTCCGTGAAGTAACCCACTGTTTAAAATAGGTGCCCCCCTTTCCTCCATCTCTCCAGTATCCCAGAAAAGCTCTGCCGCGTCCAAGGAATGCGCCTGCTTTTCCGAAATTTTTTTTTGAAAAGCAATTGCATTTTTTCGGCATCCCTGTAAGAAGGGATGTTCCAAAAAAGAGTTTTTTCCAACATTTGGCCCCGTGTACATGGACCAAATGTTGGAAAAGCAGAAAAAGATATGCAAATTCCGGTTCACAATTTCCGTATCTTTTTCCGACTTTTCTTTGTAGTGTAAAAAACAGCCTCTCTTCTCAGTTGAAAATAACTGGACAGCAGAGCACCCACACCACCTGCATGTCAGTGGGCAAACTCATTTGATGAGTAGCCAAGATCTCCCAGCTTTCTTTTTAATATAGAACCATGGAATCATAGAACACTAGAACTGGAAGGGACTTTGCGAGGTCATCAAGTCCAGTCCCCTGCCCTCACGGTAGGACCAAGCACCATCTAGATCATCCTCAATAAATGTCTATCTAACCTGCTCTTAAATATCTCCAATGACAGAGATTCCACATACCCCCTAAGCAATTTATTCCAGCGTTTCACCACCCTGACAGTTAGGAAGTTTTTCCTAATGTCCAACCTAAACCTGCCTTGCTGCAATTTAAGCCCATTGCTTCTTGTCCTATAGCTACACTGAGCTTCCCCATGTTCTCACGATCACAGGCACACATTCACTTTAAGATATTTCTATCATAAAAACTCAGGGATTGGTTTGTTTTTTAAATACGACCTTGGCTGTTTTTCTCTCTGAGTGAGAGCCTGTGTGCGTGTGAAGTTCAGTCTTGACTCTGCCTTTGCAGTGGGATGATGCATCGGAGAGATTTCCTGTTATGAAATGTAGACCATTTTCTAATTCGCTCTGTCATGGCAGGCCTCCAGGCCTGTGTAAATCCCCTTTTCAGTAGTCTGGCTTTCTTATCAAAGGTGGCACAGTCTTGGAAGTCAATCAAGGAGAATCATTTTATTGTATTTATAGCAGTGGTAGTTATTAACACTGTAGTAATCTGATGGTTCATAGTTAATGGAACCAGTCCCTTAAGGGCTGACTTACACCCTCTCCTGGCAATACTTGCAGGAGGATATTGGGGTCAGAAAACTCTTTGATTCTGTGGAGTTTCCTGCCAGTCTTCCCTGCTAGGGAGCATCAAGAAGACAAACACATCTTAACCCTGTGGCCCCTGACATTCCTTCTAGAAACATGCAGTCACACAGGGGTTCAGCACCCCCTCACTGCTCCTTTGGCTCTCCCGCTCACAAGCACTTGGCCCTTCAGGAGCCGTGCTATCATTTGTCTGCAACTTCTCCAACCCAGAGTGGGGTTCAGAACAAAGTTAATGCTACTTGTTTTGAATTAGCACTTAGTTGCCAGGGCCCAGTTGTGCCAGGTGCTGTACAAACAGAACAAAAAATGACTCCCTGCCACAAAGAATTCACAACCCAAGCACCAGAGTAGTCAACAGGTGGATTGCAACAGACAGACATGGGGTGTGCACCTTTGGTGCAATCTCTCTGTGTGATCTCAGTTCTCACTCAGTGCTTCAGCTCTCTTCTATAAAATGGGAATTATGAGACTTCCTTTCTCTGACCCTTTGCCATGTCTCTTTAGGTGCTTCTGCACTGCACCCTTACCTTGAAATAAGCTTCGCAATTTAAACTGGTATCTTTAAAGACATGGAATAGCTATTTTGGGATACTTCTGGTATTCTGAAATAGCACCACCGTCTAGACGTAGACTTTTAGATTCTAAACAACTGTGTCCAGGGACAGTCCCTGACTCTGTAATTTTACAGCAACCAGCATGTTAGCAGGAGCTTATGGGTGCTACTGAAATGCTGCTAATAATATTTATAGCACAATTGCTGCTTTTACTAGAAGAATGTCATGGAGAATACCTCTGTTCTGCCTCCCGCAAACCTTGCAAAGCCCTGTCTCTGTGGAAAAAGGGGGTGGGGATTTCTAGGGGAAATGATCATCCAAGTTGCTGTTCCTGTCCAGTTTAGCTGCTCACTTGCTTTCAGTGCTGTGTCTGCCTTGGTTATCTCATTTAGGGGTCCCTAGGCAAGATAAACACGAGAAACAGTATTAAAAAGCAAATAGGAAAATATCGTTAAAGGTAAGTTAAAATAAAATAATGCACCTAGCTGTTTAAGAAAATTGTAATCGGGGAGAATTGGAGGAGATGGAAAATGGGAGAGGGATGGAGGTGGGAAAGGTAGAGTAGCGAATGGTAATAAATCAGAGTGGCTGTGTCTAGACTGCATCCCTCTCGGCAGAGGGATGCAGTCTAGACGTAGCCAGTGATTCCATATTATATCCAAGTCCCTTAAATCCTGACTATGGGGATGTCTTCACTACAAAAACAAAAAGTGTGTTCTTCACTGAGGTTAGCTAACTGGGGATCACACAGCACTGAAGACACAGCAACTTGGATTAGCAGCTCAGGTGACAGTTTATAGAGGAAACTGGGCTTGAATGCAAGCTGCTAGCCTATGTTAAAAGCTGAGTTACTGAGTCCTTGAACTGTCATTCATGCTTACATTTGACACTTTACGAATGGGGCTTAACAAAGATGCTAATTATCTCACCCATTACAAAGATAGCTTCCCCAATTATCACCTCTAATATCATTACCTCATAGACATTAACCTCCCCACTTCATCCCCCCTCTGTTCTAAAAATCTGATTTGTCTATTTTATATGTGTTCACTTTTTTTTGTTTGTATCCCTTTGGTATATATGGTCATGCCAATTTTCTTCCACAATTTGATCTGAGGAAGTGGGTCTGGCCCACGAAAGCTCATCACCTAATAAACCATCTTGTTAGTCTTTAAAGTGCTGCATAGTCCTGTCTTTTGTTTCAGCTAGACCAGACTAACACAGCTACATCTCTGTTACTGAGTCCTTGCTAGTATTTTAACCTGAGGTAGCTTAAGAATTTCCCTCTCCCCCCCAGTGAAGACTTACCATGTGCCTGCCCACTTCCCTGTCCACAGAAGAAGTTCTTCAGCTTTCAAAGAGAAATCCAACCACCATCAGGCACTGTGAGTTGTGCACATTAAAGGGAGCAAGTTAAAATGAAACATAAATGGGTGTATAAAGACAAAATAGGGCCTGTTTCCTTCAAAATACCAAGAGCTTTCCTAAAAGATTATTTCTCCCAAGATTCCCTAGTCCAAGAGAGATTTCTCTTCCCTTGGCTCTATATCTAATCCCAGGAAAACAGAGAGTTCCCAGTGGATCAGTTCTCACAGCATTGACTCACAGACCCAGCTCTGAAGGCGACTAATTGCTGGAAAACAGTGATCTGTATTCCCTAAATCCAATTGCACTCCAAACTCAGGGCCTGATCCGAGATTCTCTTCAGAATCTTGCCTTAATCAATTTCAAGGTACTTATAGCAATAGCCTTTAAATCATCTCTCTAATTATAACTGATTGAATATTTAATACATAAGTGTGTTCATAATCTAGAACAGCTCCCTGGTCTGGGACAGGATCATCCCTGACAGGTGTTTGTCCAACCTGTTCTTAAAAACCTCCAATGATGAGGACGTCACGACTTTCCCTGGTAACTATCACAGTACGGAACTAGATAGTTAGAATGCGTCTCCTGATATTTAACCTAAATCTCTCTTGGTGCAGATTAGGCCCATTCTTGTCCTGCCTTCATTGGACATGGAGAACAATGGATTACTTGATAACAAT
Organism: Rafetus swinhoei; assembly: GCA_019425775.1. Classification (NCBI taxonomy): domain Eukaryota; kingdom Metazoa; phylum Chordata; order Testudines; family Trionychidae; genus Rafetus; species Rafetus swinhoei. Next base: position 114,348,397 of record CM033424.1, read on the forward strand.
GGGGCTTGATAACAGCCCCTAGCAGTTTTGCAGTATGTTATCAAGTTCTCTAAAAGGCCCAAGGTTTTTTAGCTTGTCCTCAGACGTCAGGATTTGTAAACTTTTTGTCACTATTGATTCACTCCAATTTGGCCACTTCTTTCTTATAGTGTAGCACAGTGTTTCTCAACCTTATTTCATAAAGTAGGCCTATTTGAAAAATAAATAAATAAAATAAAATTATAAGTACCCCCAGTATCTACAGTTTTCAGACACAAATTTTTTTTTTCTACCATTGCAACACATTTGTTTAAACAACTTAATCGCAGCCGGGCCGGCGATGACATTTATGGGTGCAAAAATAATAAAGCACTGTAAAACTTGAAACAAAAATTCAGTTTTCTCCAAATTTCAGTTGTGTTGATGTACCCCCCCAGACTTCTCTCGAGTACCCCTAAAGGTGCTTGTACCACTGGTTGAGAAACACTGGTGTAGCATGCAAAAATGAGTGCTGACTACAGCAGGACAATTATTCCCTGGCTATGTCTACACTGCCCCCATTTTGCGCAGAAAATATGCAAATGAGGGGAAGCGTGGAATATCACCGTGCCTCATTTGCATAATTAATGAGGCTCCGGTTTTGCGCAAGCAGCTTCCGCATTTTTTTCAGGAAGAACGGCTCTTGCGCAAGAAGGGGGTTTTGTGAAAAAAGGAGCCGTGTAGACTCCTGGCATGCACCACCCCTCATCCACAACTGGGACCCCACAGCCTCCACTTGCTACATTGCTCCTTTACCGATCAATGGGAGCTGCAGGAGCCGCGTCTGCAGGCAAAGACAGCACATGGAGACCTCCTGTGCTGGCCCTCCCAGGGGCTGCAGGGACATGCCAGCCACCTCCAGGACCACAACCACCATCAGGACAATTACTCTGGACATTGTGCAAATGAGGCAAGGTGATATTCCACGCTTCGCCTCATTTGCATATGTTTTTGTGGAAAAGGCTATAGTGTAGACATAGCCCCTGTGTCTTACATATGACACTCCTTTTACTGGAATGTCACACCCCAGAATGATATAATCATTTTTTGCAACTACATTACCTTGTTGACTCACATTCAATGTGTGTTCCATTATAATCCCCAGATCCTTTACAGCAGTACTACCAGGTAGTCCCTATTTTGTACTTGTGCATTTGATTTTTCTTTCTTAAGTGTACTACTTTGTGCTGGTCTTAACTGAATTGTATCTTGTTGCTTTCAGACCAGTTTTCCAATTTATTTAGATCATTCTGAATTCTAGACCTGTCCTCTGAAGTGTTTGCAACCCCCTCCCAACTTGGTGTTATCTCCATTCCATTAGTCTAAGATTCATTTCTTGAATCATAGAATCATAGAACACGAGAACTGGAAGGGACCTTGGAGAGGTCATCGAGTCCAGTCCCCTGCCCTCATGGCAGGACCCAGTACTGCCTAGACCATCCCTGATAGATGTAAACCACGCATGCAAAGCACAATGGATTAGCAGTCCAGATTAACAGAAGATAATCACTAATGGATCCAATATTGTTTCAGTCAAGTTCTTAAATACCTTAGGGTGAATCTGATCAGCGCCCACTACTCACACAGTCCTCCTGCCTCTTGCAGGCACCCAGTGCCTACCTTATGCATCCTTTAAAGTACCCATCCTCCCTGCAGCCTCTCAGGCACCCACTGTTTCCTGTTAGTGTTGCCAGTTTAGCTTTCTGGGCTATCCTTCTACTGTTCCCTGTAATGTGGAGGAAGGGGTGTGTGTATGGGAAATGAATCTCTGAAGGTGGGGGGAGGGGGAAGGAGCACAGTAAAAAAATTATGTGAACCTCTGATTAAGGGGCAAGGCCAGAGTCATCCCTGGTGTAACTTTGTATAAGTCATAGTTACACTATGGCTACAATTCTCTTGGAATAGTAATGGATGAGAAGTACAATATAAAAATATGGAGTTTTAAAATCAGAAGTGCCAACTTAAAGTGGAAAAAACTATCAATGTTCTGAGAGGAGAGAAATTTAGAAACATTAAATCATCAGACAACAGCATGACTGAGTAAATCATGTACCAAAGAAATGTTGAAGTACATCCCATCTGATTCCCTCTCAGTGCCTTCAGGGTGCCAATCTAGCAAATCTTCTTACACGCCTGGTAAGTTAGAGCTTCAGGGGAAGTGCACCATGGGAAATTCTTAGTCTGATAAGAAATAGTAGCCCGAAGCCCCAACTCTAGTCATTCAAATGCTTCTTAGAACTACTCTGGAACATAACTGTTGAATAATAGCTAGAAGTAATAGGGCAAAAATCGCTCTCATGCTCAAGCAAGCAAACACTTCTTTTTGGTTAGGCGAATTTAGACTTTTGTTCAGAACTCTCCGATAAATGCAGGTAAGAGCAGTAGTTACTGGATGCATTTCATCTCATCAGCTTTTAATCAGAGCCTCCACATTATTCATTCTGGCACTCTCTGATAAGAGTGACTTTGGTTGATTATGGGCTATAATATTACAAAGCAATATTATTGCTGACTGGAAATTTGTTGTCTCACAGGACATTCTGGTTGTTGACCTTTCAATTATGGAAACATCAAGCTTCAATGGATAGGACAAAAATTCAACACTTGAACAAAGCATGTGAGACACTAGGAAACTTTGCTCAATATTATGACATTCTTTAGTTGGAAAAAACGACTCAGATGATTCATTAGTAAATAAAAAACACCACCATCTCCACAAATTTCTGACTGATTCTGGTTCTTCAAGATTTAGATATGTAGGCAGAAAAGCTGCTTGTCACTGGAAGACCATGAACAGTGATCAAATGATTCAGTTGTTTAAAGGAAAGCAGATGGCACAGAGAAGGGGTTTTTTAGAATGTTCTAGAAATACTTAGGTGTTGGTGTAATCTCTTGCATCCCATACAACAGTTTGCTACCACCTCCTTGGGAAACAAGCTACTATGATCCTTATGACGTAAATGAACAAAGACTCCTTTTGGTATACCTTATATATTCCTGTGGGTACATTATAGATTTTGATCATTTGATTTTAACTAAAATTATAGACACACTGACTTCTCAGATACATTTCTAAATCCATAAAGTTTAAAAGGGGTTAATCATTAATAATGTTCTGGTAGCTGAAGGAGAATATGCAATACCTTCACCTTCAAGGCCTTCCACAATGGCCATGTTTGTTTTCATAACCTTTTGCAATCCATTGTCTTTCTTTGCCCAACTTTCTCTCCTTTGTTTCCTTTGATCACTCCCAGCTTTGTGACAGATTTCATGCTACCCCACACATCTGGAAGCCCCTCCAATCAATATGTACCAAGCATGCTTGCTGCCTGCCTTTAAATAATTTTAAAAACCCACCTACTATGTCCCTTTCACAATGTTTTCCCCAGGAACTGAAATTAGAGGAGTGCGTTAAAATTTACAGGGGACGTCAGGGGCAATGAGGGGTGAGATGAGACTATGTGGGTGAAGGTGGGCTGTATGATACATGCAATACAGTGAGCATCAAAAAGAAATCTTAACTATACATATCAAATGATAGGGTCCAAATTAGCTACTACCACTCAAGAAGGATCTTGGAGTCATTGTGGAGAGTTCTCTGAAAACATCCATTTAATGTGTAGTGGCAATCAAAAAAGTTACTGGGGTTCTAAGAATCATTAGGAAAAGGCTACATAAGACTGAAAATATCATAATGCCACTATATAAATCCATATTATGCTCACATCTTGAATTGTGTGTGCAGACTGGTCAACCCATCTCCCCAAAATATATATTGGAATTGGAAAAGGTACAAAGAAGGGCTACTAAAATGATTAGGAATATGAAAGAGGAGGAGAGATTAAAATGACTGGGACTTTTCAGCATGAGAAAGTAACAACTAAGTGGGGATATGATAGAGGTCTATTAAAATCTTGATGGGTAGGAAGAAAGAGAGTAAGAAAGTTTTATTTAATCCTTTACATAACACACAAACTAGGGGGTCACCCAATGAAAAAAACAGAAGGAAGTATTTCTTCATACAACAAACTGTCAACCTGTGGAACTCTTTGCCAGAGGATGTAATGAAGGCCAAAACTGTAATAGTTCAAAAAAGAGGTAGATAAGTTCTTGGAGGATAGGTCCATCAGTTACTATTAGCCAGGATGAGCAGGGTTTTAACTGCAACTCCAAGTGTCTCTAGCCTCTGTTTGTCAGAAGCTGAGACTGGATGACTGAGGATGGATCACTTGATGATTACCCTGTTCTGTTCCTTCCCTTTCCCTCTGAAGCACCTGACGCTGACCACCGTTGGAAGCCAGGAAGCCAGCCACTGTGTGACCATGTGGTCTGACAGTGTGACCATTCTTATGTAAAAATTATTATAATGAAAATGTTTAGAACAGAAACTCCCCAAGATAATCACCTCTCAAGAAAGCAACTATGTGAGATAAAGACCTTAGCAAATAACACATTTTAAAAATCTTGGCTTACTTGGAAACATATATTTATATAGGTTTCCCACTCACAAATCTAGCATTTGTGAGCAGTCACTAAAACATAGTCCAACAAACATAGTCGATAGCTCCTATAATGTGCCCCTCATTTTCCCTTCCATTACACAACACTTACTATGGTCCCTGATTAGTGGAAACTCAGAATTTGGAGCTACTTTCACATGAGTCCACCTCCCAGGTGACAGAGGGGAGAGAAGGTGCCTTAAACTTACTCTGGCCACTATTGTTTGTTGTGCCACTGTTCATTCTACTGCTCTGTTACCAATGGCTCCGTGCCATCACCTTTTGCTGCCACTGCCACCTCTGCAAGTTGGTCTCTTGAGGTTCCAGCTCCCAGTTGGGAAACCTCACTGCTAGTGCAGGCTGAGCTCTCTCTTCCCCAGAAATACTGCCCCATAACAGGTTTAAGCACTTAGATCTGAGTATCCGTGATTTCAGCTCTACTGATCACTTAACAAAACAAAAGTCTCTCTATGAAGCCTAATAAGCTCTGTAACTAGTAACCATCCAGTGATCCCTCCCTTGTCACCTATTCCCAGCCTCTGACAAACAGAGGTTAGGGACACTATTCCTGCCATCCTGGATAATAAGTGCTGGTGGACCTAACTTCCATGAATGTATCTAGTTCTTTTTTGAACCCTGTTAAAGTCCTGGTCTTCACTACAGCCTGTGGCAAGGAGTTCCATGGGTTGACTGTGCACTGTGTGAAGAAATACTTCATTTTGTTTGTTTTAAATCTGCTACCTATTATTTTCATAGTTCTTATGTTATGCCAATGCATTTCAATTGAAGGCAATTCCATCATTTAGGTCAGGCTAAGTACAGTTCTGCTGTCCTTTACTCATATAATAAGGATAACAACATTTCATTATTCCAGTATTCAAGTGATTTGTAACCCAATGCCAGATAAAATTGATCCCTTGGGCAACAAAGCAATGTAACTTATTGACAACTCAGGGGAGGGCAGGGTTGGGGAAATTTATAGGGGTGCGGGTAGCCCCCTTTCGGGGTGCTTTAGGAAAAGCCCTGCCTTTTGTGTTTGCTCTTATTTTCATTATATTACATTGTACCTCTGTGTTCAAATTGCTAGTTTTCTGAGTAGAGCTTTTAATTTGACACAGCTCCTCCTGCTATGTACAGTGATGTACTCTCTACACAGTCATAACAAACATCTCTTCAACATATAAGTGATTCTGTAGTCCAAGTAATCAGTGTTGGGGAAAGCATCTGACAGAGCAAAATTAAAATATTTCATTCTGATTCTGTGATACATGGGATTAATTTTTTTTTAAAGAGGGCAAATTCTGTGGTGTGTTTTTTTAAACCCCTGCAGGCATTCACATCTGCATTTATAGTTGTTCAAAGTTTCCATCATTTCCTATAAAAATGTTTTACAGGAAATGACCTTCTTCTATAAATGATATTTTATTCCTTTTGATATTTTTTGATGTTTGAAGAAAAAAGCAAAAAATCCACAATCAGTTTTTGGAAAAAAATTGTTTCCAACATCCCTCTTTTTTTTCCTTTCTCCTCTTTCATTTTTCCATTTGCCACTGGAAAAGCAATGAAGAGTGAGAAAAGCCAATGACTTTTTTTGTTTCTTATCAGAGTAACATTGGTCATTTACAACAAACTCTACAGGGGGAAGGAAAGAAGTTACTTTGTAAAATCTGCTTCTCCTGTAATTAAGAAGTAAATGGTAAGAAAAGGGTGATCAGAAAGGCATTTCATCATTGTTCTTTCTTTCTCTTTCTCCAGCTCATAGATTAGGTCATATAAATCAACACAAGCATTTTAAATAGTGGAGCCCCATCCTACTGTATCCTGCCTCAAAAAATCACCCAAGTACTTAGTGACCACAGTTTTGGAGAGAATAAAATTGGAGATTTTCTGATGTTCTCATTTTGTAAATACCACTTGATAGTCCCAGGGACATAACTGGTATGAAACTGTTTACAGCAGCAGCCTCCATAACACTTGGTGCCATTCCTGATTTGAGTTCTCCAAAAGCACATGCCATATTTGCAGATGGAAGAAAAACCAAACCTGTAGTATCACACACTGGTATGTGGGGATCTGATTGATTGCTGTCTCCGCCTGGTTACAACTCTAAATACTGTTAATTAGATGAATAAGTACTGATAACTCTGATCTTGTCTACATTTTTTCATTTAGGGTATGTCTACACAGCAACATTATTTTGAAATAATGTTGAAATACTGTCAAGCTGGAGGACTTCTTACTCCAATTCATGTAACCCTCATTGTACGAGGAGCAAGGGAAGTTGGAGGAAGAGTGCTCTATTTCGAAGTAAGTGCTGTGTAGACAGCACCAAAACTCGAAATAAGCTATTTCAAAATAAGCGACGCAATTGATGTAGCTTAATTTGTGTAGCTTATTTCAAGTTAAGCCCTCTGTGAAGACGCACCCATAGGAATTCTTAGACTCTGTAGCTACACTGCAATCTCATCTGAGGTGTGACTGCAGCACATACAGAGGTGCCTGAGCTAGCTTTGATCTAGCTAGCTCAAATGGCAAATAGCAGAGGAGCATAGAGTGTGGACTGTACAAGCCTGCCTGGACCCTGGGTTGTATGTGGTCTGCTAACCCACACTCCTGTGACTTCACTGCTATTGTTGTTTAAATAGCTAGGTCAAAACTAGCTTGGGTATGTCTACATGTGCTGCAGTCACACCTCTAATTACAATGCAGATGTACCTGAAGGCTGCGTCTAGACTGGCAAGTTTTTGCGCAAAAGCGCCCGCTTTTGAGCAAAAACTTGCCAGCTGTCTACACTGGCTGCTTGAATTTGCGCAAGAACACTGACGATCTAATGTATGATCGTCAGTGTTCTTGCGCAAATACAATGACTCTCCCGCTCAGGAAAAAGCCCTCTTGCGCAAATGCTTTTGCGCAAGAGGCCAGTGTAGACAACTGAGAACCGTTTTGTGCAAAAAAGCCCCGATGGCGAAAATGGCGATCAGGGCTTTTTAAGAAATCAGCGTCTAGATTGGCCACGGATGCTTTGCGCAAAAGCACTTTTGCACAAAAGCATCCGTGCCAATCTAGACACTCTTTTCCGCAAATGCTTTTAACGGAAAAACTTTTCCATTAAAAGCATTTGCGGAAAATCTTGCCAGTCTAGACGTAGCCGAAGAGTCTAGTAATCTAGATGTATTAAACTCAAAGAACTCTAGAACAGAAATCACAGTCGTATGATGACTTTCGAGGCTCAATGGAGAGAGAATGGGCTCACCTCAACTCTCTCTGTACACTGGGAGGAGTTTGTAATGGTAGTATACAAAAATGTTGGTGTGTATTAATTGCCACGGTCTGGCAACAGGGTACTGACAAGGGCAGTCTGAATTCTTATTGGCCAAAGCAGCTGTTACAGATCATGCTTCCATCTGGGAAGAAATGTTCTTGAACCAGGCATACAGTAAGTTAAGGAGTCAGCTAAGTGAACTGAAAGAGAGCATGCTGATTAGTGGGGGAAGGGAGTCTAGTCCAGCGAGACAGACAAGATAGTTGGCAGGAATTTTGGTGTTGTGTTGTTCTATTTGGATCTGAGTTGGGTTCCACAAAACTGAATTATAAAACAGATGCTGACTTCAGAATGTGGTGCCATTAATTTAACCCCCCCCCAAATGAACCCCAATGCCCAAGAAGACTTTGCTTTGCTTTAGCCAAACCTGTCTGGAAGTATCTGTTGCACTGTCCTAATGCGAGTTTTGTGGACACTTAAAGGTCATATTGGGAGGGAGATGAAAAGGAGACAGAAATAATCAAAAGTAAATGGGAGATGGAGCTTGGAATAACAATCGCCCAAGAGAGACACAGTGAAATTACAGGAAACATATACACAGTCACATCCTCTCATCATCCTGAAGAGAATTTCAATGGCAAAGATGTGATATTTCAATGCTCCACTGATCAAAGCTAAAAAGAGCACTCTAGTCTCTGAGAGGAGTGTGGGATGATAAGAACCGATTCATATTTTTTGGAATTGTCCCCCAAATTCAGTCCTTCCGATAAAAAGGGCTCAAATGGCCAAAGCTATGAACGGGATATGATCAAAATAAAATGCACATTATATAATTTATAGCCTAGTTTTACATGGGGGAAGTAGCTTAGCTAAAATCAGAGTTCTTTTCTGGCTCTAGAACCAGACCATAACTTCTGTGTGTTCCTGGAAGATACCTGCACACTCTTCCTGGAATTTCCCCCACTGGTTCATTATTGCTCTTATGTCTTATTTCACATAATACTAGCTCTGAAAGAAGAAATTAATTTCCCCAAGATCAGAGTTCTCTTGTTGCATCACAGCCAAGGTCTGTGATCCCTTTCTGCTCTGGTGAACTAGTGAACTGATGCAAGCCCACACAAATAGGCTTGAAACCACTGAACCCAATCCTTGCTCACCAAGTCACACTGAAATTCAAGTATGGGGAAATTGGGTTAATTTGAGCTTCATAAACTGGAAATTCATGCAAATTGGTTCTGCAGAGTTTGAAATCACAATAGAACAACAATAATCTGCTGATAATTTTCATTTATTTTCCAACAGATATAGTTGGGAACTAGGTTTAAGAATAGAACTACAGATTTATTGATCACTTGATCCTGAGGCAACTGGCCCTTCTGTAGAAACCAGTATAAACCAGCTGAAGGTTTGTAATGGAATTTCCACTTGGGAAATTCCTTTGAAACACAACCTCAGAAGGTGTGCATTGAGATTTATGGCTTGATTTAGTAAGCTAGTGAGCACTGTCAGCTGCTGTTGACTTCCATGGGAGACGAAAGCCCTAAGCACTTTGCATGAGGAAGAGCCTGATCGTGTATCAGTGGACTTCAATAGACTTTGGATCAGGCCTATAGTCCCCAAGCAAAAACTAAATTCTGCCTCTCTTAGGCCTTAATTAATGATCCAAATGCAATTATTTTATTTTATTTTATTTTATTTTATTTTATTGGTCCTATGATAGTGAAATTCTGCCTCTCTTAGGCCTTAATTAATGATCCAAATGCAATTATTTTATTTTATTTTATTTTATTGGTCCTATGATAGTGAAAGAAGCTCTTGTCCATCGACAAAATATCAGCTTCTGCCAGCTCTGGGGATCAGATACAAGCTCAGAAAGCGAGCTCTGATTCCTGCATAGACTGAAGGAGTTTTCCCCCCACATTTTGGTTTCTAAAATGACCAAAGGACTATCTAAAAAGTGCTCTGAAATGTACTGCAAAGTGATGACATTTTGATTCATTGTGATTATATTTTCTTTTCTGTATTTTGACATAGCATTTTGAAATACAATCAGTCTGGCTAACAAAGTGCTTATTTTCAAATTATCAGTCAGAGGAAGGATCTTGATTTTTTTTTTAAAATCTAATAGCCTTTAAATAACTAATATAGAGACAATCAGAGGGGATGTGATTGCTTATTGGATACATTTATCCCAATAATGAGAAGTTAATCAGGTTTGGACAGAATTTGCTGGAGCTTTTTTACCTTGGGAATACAGGAACAAGTCATTTTAAAGCACCTCTAACTGGAATTACAATTGATTTTTGTAAAAATTCAAACCATTTAAATTACTTTTGACTACAATATCCGTGTTCTCACATTTCTCTTTCCAATAGCAGTTCCTTCTGTTTGGGGATTTCATGGTTCTAGTCATCAAGAATTAAGATGAGCCAAACCCTGAAGGCCTTATTCAGTCCTGATTCAGGAAAAATTCTCAGTGAAATCACCTCCCATCAATGGGAGTTTTGCTCATGAAGGACTTGGTAAAAACTGAATGAATGGATGTGGCATGACTTAGTTTACTCACAACTCAGACCTTTTTCTCAACTACCACTCCTCCTCTCTGGTCACACTGATATTCACATCACTGCTGCACCAGTGCCAGACCGAGCCATACTTGCGCCCCAGGCAGCAGGCACACAGCGCATGCGCAGCCCCGCACCCGAGCGCGTGGCGCCTAATTGACATGGTAAGGGGCACCGCGCCCCCGGGTGAGCGGCACATGCATGGCTGCGCCCCCGGGTGAGCGGCGCCCCTTACCACTTCAATCAGGCGCCCCCCCATAGGTTGGCACCCCGAGCAGCTGCCCGGCTCGCCCACCCCTTAATCCGGCCCTGTGCTGCACCACCAGTTTTTCTAAATTTCTGATGCTGAATGTATCTTCTTCACCTACTATTTAGACCATCCATTGTCTTTGATTCCCTCACTGGCTGCCTGCTTACTTAAGAATCAAGTTGAGATTTCTTGTCCTCCCATTCAAAGCTCTGCACAGCTTTGCCCCAGCTTATATCTCTGACTTCATTTCTTGTTACATCCCCTGTGTTTACAGCACTTCTCTTACCCCTTCTTCGGGCATGTGTTGGGCCCCTCTGGGCAACTTATCTGTTGATGGGCCTTGAGACACTCCTAATATTTTGGAAGCCATCTACTAAAAGTCCAGAAAAGAATCCCATGGCTCCTGAGAACCTGCCACGAGAGCAAGCAAAACAGAAACCAATAATCTGTGACATGATGGGGCACTCAACCAGTTAAGAGATAATGAGGTAGAACCTACCTGCTCTTCCTCTGCAAGTGCTCTGCATTTGTCCATGATGGTTACATTTAAGCTGCACTAGGGTTTGGGTGTTTTTCTATGTGTTCCCTTGCCCAGAGACAGTCGCATATAAAAAGTAGCCAAGCAAGGACACTGGTCATCACAACACCACTCTTAGCTCAAATATGTGCATCTTCATCTATCCCCTTGCTTTTTGGAGGGACAATCCTCCCAGTGATTTCCCTAGGAGTTGCACCTCAGGCAACACTTTGCTAGGCATTCTACACACACACGAGTAATTTCCACATACTGCAACTCTTTTGATGTGCATGGCACTTGCATACACAATATTTGAGCTATGCAAGAAATACATGATGTTTGATGTACAGAGTTTCATAGACATGGGCATGAAATGTTGCATTACTCACAAATGGGCAGTAGTAGAAAAAGTACCCAAAAGAGTTACTTGGGTAAAAGTACTGCTACTTTGAAAAAAATGTAATTAAGTAAAAGTCAAAGTATCCTTATGAAAAACTACTTGAGTAAAAGTACAAAAGTATCGCATCTTAATTGTACTCAAGTATCCAGAGAAGTAATAAGTAGCCATCCCGTGAAAATCTATGGTTAACCACCCGAGTTATCATAGGGAAGCATTATTTCTCTCTTTCTCTCTCTCTCACACACACACAATGTGTATGTGTGTGTATATATGTGAGTGTGTGTGTATATTATATACTATATACACACATATACTAAACATTTATATTTCAAATCTGGAATTTAAATGTAGTCGCAGATTTCATGTATAAAGCTAAAGAGTGACCAAATGTAAATACAGGAGTCAAATTACAGAAATGTATTTATTTTGTCCACATTCACAAGCATGCATTTTTAGATTTTAGCGTTGTAATGATTAATGACAAAAACATTTGTTCAATCTTAGAAGCAGTTGATTTTCCAAATGATCAGTCAAGCCTTGCTCTCCTAGGACAAAATATGAGTCCAGCAACACTGAAGAGTCTCTCATAGGCAGCTAAGGCAGGCAGAGGTGTGTTGGGCCTGATGGACACCTCCCTGATTGTAGAAAAGGACCCAGCAGATCCATGGTGTCTGCTGAGCAGGTTAAATACCCATCAAGCTGCCTTGCTGTTTCATTTGTGCAAGAGGACTTCACTGAAGCAAAGAAGTCCTCATCATCAGAGGAGCCATTCTGCTGCTCAAGTGGGTCCAGGAGGGGCTCCATCTGTTGTCTGATGGAGTCAAGACCTGTGTTAGAAAATAAATGAATGAGAACTAATATAAAAACTGGGGTTAATTAGGAAACTAAATAACATTATAGAAAAATTGTGCTGCCAACTAATGAGCTATCAGATCTAGTTGGCTCTTTTAAATCAATCCAAGGATAAACCTGCTTTCCCTCATAACATTTCAGTGTAGAACTAAACAAGTGACAAATGAATTAAACATATGTGTTTTATTTTTAACATATAAATATTAGCTAGTAGGTTAAAAACATTCTTACCTAAAAACAACCAGTCAAACTGAAAGTTTTTTCTCTCAGCCTATTGCAGCTATATTGTCTGGGAGAGCCTGTATTGACAGGCTGTACTTCTTTAACACAGTCTCTTACCTTTTCTAATCACAGCATCATCCTTGGTCCAAGCAGTGTTAAACTTTGGCAGCAAGATGGCAGCTGTGATCAACTTTGGGTTCTGAAACCCAAATGCTTCTTAATTCCACACTGAAGCATATCTACCAGTGGCCTACAGAACTTGGAGGACATCTGGAGCCTTTGCAGTTTTGAACCTAGCTGGCATAGTGTAGGAAGCAGACATACCATTTGTGCGCTGGTTTCTGTTGGAGAATATTTAGTGCCTTCGCATCTGGGCCCATGACCAGGGCATATTCTGACAAGAAGGCCAGCTCTGCTGGATTCAGCCTGTAGAATAGTTAATCGACATTGTTAATTAATGTTAATCAAGTTTTTTTTTAACAAAAAGTAAAGTATAAAGCAAAGAACCACTACTTACATGTTAATTTTCAGTGCTGCAAACACATTTCTGATGGCTCCTTCTCTTTGTTCATTCAGTATGCACAGAATTCTCTCCACAGCCACGAACGTAGCGTTCCAACTTGTCTGGTTTGTCCGAATGAACTGTAGCTTGCATTCTACTTCTACCATTTCTGCTCCAATAGCTGAGTGCCCAGTTTTATTCCACGGTGCTTGGCATTTGACAAAAGTGAACCTGGCCAGCTTTTTGTAGGTGTCATTTGATTCAGCCTATACAACACCTACAGATGAAACTAGGCTCAACAAGAAGCAGGCACAAGGGTGGTGTTTTGGCAGGTGGTACTCAAGGTCGTTATCTGTGTCCAGGATGTCTGCAGTTTTGTAAAATACATTTTCTTCTTCTTCCTCATCGTCATCATCATCATCCGTTTCCTCCTCTGGTTCCAGACTGCCTTCTTCAGTATTCTGGTGGTTTTTGTTGCCAAACATTCTGATAGTTTTGAGGAAATATGGCCCATTGTCTGTTGTTCTAACTATCTTCTCTCTTATTTGATATTCAGAGTGAATGTAATTTAGGGCACTGGCCAAAATGTCAAAGGTGTGCAAGCCTTTTAGATGCCTACATGCTAGTGCAGCAGAAGGTCTCTCCAGACTCTTGGGATCAATCCAGTGAACTGTTACACCAATGAGTCTGTGTCACCCGGCCGTCCAGCAGTCTGTGGTGGAGGCAATGTATTGCACTTCACTCATGGCATCCATCAAATTTCTCGTCATGCTTTTGGCAGCATCAGAGATCTTTGTATGAAGAGTAGGTCTTGAAATCATGGTAAAGCTAAGCTGTAGATCATGAATAAGGTCTTTAAATGCTCGTATCGTGACACACTAAATGTCTGGAGACCTTCACTGATGTTCTTCATCACTGCCTTGTCCATTGTGGCTTGTGATGCATGCATAATGGGACTTGTCATGGTGATGAACTGCTTGCTTGTAGGACCAGAGGTGTGGTCTGATTCCCTCATTCTCATTTGCACAGTAGAAGTAAACCTTGTATATTTTTTGGGTTCTACTGATCTACTGAAAACTCAGTCAGTGGCCACACAAGTGAGAGACAGCCCCCTTCCCCCCCCCCCCGCAACCTCCCCCCAAAAAAACCCCAACCCTCACTGATGTCGCCCCCAACTGAGATACCTCACTCCCCTGGTGCTCCATCCCTATTGTGGGGGAGGGAGGGCTGAGGAGGCAGGGAGGACCAAGCTTCTCACAGGCTTGTGGGCTTCCCACAGGCCAGATTAACCCTTTTGGGGTCTTACTACATTTAAAAAAGCAGAGGAACAGTGTCTGGGACTAGGCATGATATTCTTATCAATAAACTAGGTAAATACAACTTAGATGGGGCTACTATAAGGTGGGTGCATAACTGGCTGGATAACCGTACTCAGAGAGTAGTTATTAATGGTTCACAATCCTGCTGGAAAGGCATAACAAGTGGGTTCAGGGTCTGTTTTGGGACCGGCTCTGTTCAATATCTTCATCAACGATTTAGATATTGGCATAGAAAGTACGCTTATTAAGTTTGCAGATGATACCAAGCTGGGAGGGGTTGCGACTAATCTGGAGGATAGGGTAATAATTCAAAATGACCTGGACAAATTGGAGAAATGGTCTGAGGTAAATAGGATGAAGTTTAATAAAGACAAATGCAAAGTGCTCCACTTAGGAAGGAACAATCAGTTTCATACATACAGAATGGGAAGCGACTGTCTGGGAAGGAGTACGGCAGAAAGGTATCTAGGGGTTATAGTGGACCACAAGTTGAATATGAGTCAGCAGTGTGATGCTGTTGCAAAGAAAGCAAACATGATTCTGGGATGCATTAACGGGTGTGTTGTGAGCAAGACACGAGAAGTCATTCTTCCGCTCTACTCTGCGCTGGTTAGGCCTCAGTTGGAGTATTGTGTCCAGTTCTGGGCACCGCATTTCAAGAAAGATGTGGAGAAATTGGAGAGGGTCCAGAGAAGAGCAACGAGAATGATTAAAGGTCTAGAGAACATGACCTATGAGGAAGACTGAAGGAATTGGGTTTGTTTAGTTTAGAAAAGAGAAGATTGAGGGGACATGATAGCAGTTTTTAGGTATCTAAAAGGGTGTCATAAGGAGGAGGGAGAAAACTTGTTCATCTTAGCCTCTGAGGATAGAACAAGAAGCAATGGGCTTAAACTGCAGCAAGGGAGGTTTAGGTTGGACATTAGGAAAAAGTTCCGAACTGTCAGGGTAGTCAGACACTGGAATAAATTGACCAGGGAGGTTGTGGAATCTCCATCTCTGGAGATATTTAAGAGTAGGTTAGATAAATGTCTATCAGGGATGGTCTAGACAGTATTTGGTTCTGCCATGAGGGCAGGGGACTGGACTCGATGACCTCTAGAGGTCCCTTCCAGTCCTAGTATTCTATGATTCTATGATCCGGGATTCTATGATTCTATGATCCAGTTCTGGCTTGCGCCGGATCCCCCGCTGTGCCTCTGTCTCCCCTGCCCCCCTGTGGAGATAGTGCTGGGGGGAGCCAGCTTTTAGGCTGGCTCACCTCAGCACTGCCTCCTGCCCCACCCTTGCTGCTTCTATATCAGAGGCAGCAAAGGGGAGGGGAAGTGACTAGTCAAGTAGTGACTCAACTACCTGATAAGCCTAGGCTTATCAGGTAGTCAACTACTCAACTAGTTGCTTACATCCCTAGTCTCAGGTTGGGGTAATTTTCTTTTTAACAGGTGGGTGGGGAAATCCCACAGTTAGAGGAAGAAGGAGAAAACACATTTGTGGCATCTATTCCCCCAAAAGCTGCTGTTCAGAGTTGCTAATGGAAGTGGAAATATTAGAATAAGTCCCAGGATGTGGATTGATAGGCAGAGTGCAGATGAAGCAGTCAAAACTATATGAAAAATGTATTTATTAAAAGGCTTTACAATATATCATATAGTTCCCAGTATGCCAGGTGGTTTTTATTCCATATATGTGGAATTTATAAAATAAGAGCGAGAATGTCAAAATTGGGGGCAGGGGTGTTTGTAATCTGAAAAAAAGCCATGAAACCTATACATCTAGTATTTATTGTCTCATTTCAGCTAGTCTGCTTAGAAGTTGGGACCAATATACTGCTCCCTTCATATTAATTTACTCATGAAGAGAAAACAAAGTCCCTTTCTTCTATTAACATATTTAAATTAAGCTCCTTTTTAAATTAATCGAAATCAGAGAGGGTTTTTTTTAATGAAAAGTAGATGAAGGAAAAGGCTGTTTTAAATCTCAGCAGATTTCCGTGTGTTTGCAGTGAGCTTTCTCTTGTTTTTAATTGACCTAACAGCTGTGTCCTGTGTAAAGGAAAGGTCCTATGGTTAATATTTTACATTCTGGAAAGGTTGGGATCAATACATTTTACTCTATCCTTTTTAAATTTAATTTCAACAGACTGCTCCTTTTCCAGTGACGGCAATTTCCTCTACAGCATTTCTGTCCATAGGAGCAGAGTGTTTGAAATTGATATGGATTTGTCTTTCTCAAAACTTAGTGCTTAATATTGACATAACAACTAGGAACGAGAGGCCCACAAGTGGGCACGGTGTGATGACAAGGCATTATTTGGTTGGTGTCCATCTCGGGGTAACGTTTTGTCAGTTTTCATAAACCCAAAGCAATTCAGGCCTGGTCTTTGGGTAGAAAGCTCTCCCCTGCTTGTCACACCATCAAAGAAAACTCAAGAGGTGGTGTTGGTGAATGAGGGGGAGATTTTTAAAGGCACAAATGGGAGCTAGATGCCCAAATTCCACTGAGTTCCATCTAACTGCTCTTTGTGCCTTTGAAGTTCTTTTCCTAAATCCTTGACATTCTTCCCACTGAGTCAACAGTGAACTAGTGTACCAGAACTGGGCCACTATAATTCCCAACTTTCAGATTACACCTACAATGGAGGTCTTGCTAGCTTATAATTAGAGCTGGTTGAAAATTTTCTCATTGAACAGTTTTCTGTCAAAAAAGTCGATTTGAATAAATTGAAATGTTGCATGGGAATGTGCTGATTTCTTCTGAATTTTTGAGGGAAATGATCAAAATGTTTCATTTTGATTATCAATTCAGTTCTTTTATAATATATTAAAATATATTAGTTTAACAAACAAGTCAAAATAATACCTTTTTTCAAATCATGCCATTTAGGCCAAATTGCTTTGGTTTGATAAAGGCATTATTGTTTTGAGTTTTGTGATGACAGTTGAAATGGTTCAATAAAATTGTAGCAAATTACTTTTTGAATGTTTTGTTTTTTGAGAAATTCTCAGATTTCAATGTTTCACCTCAATTTGGGTTAAAATCAGATTTTGAAATCTCAAAATTTCCTCTCAGAAGGAAATTCTGAACATCAATCGACAGCACTTGTAATGACACAATCCCATGTCTCTCTTAAAACTAGCCAGATTCGATGCTGCTACTTTCAGCATCCAACAAGAAATTTCAGTTGCCTGTTATATTCTTCAGTACCTGCTCTGAACTGATGTGTAGTGCATAGTTAGTGATGATAAAAAGCAGCATTGTTTTGCCCTAGAATTGAATGAGTTTCAGTGCCAGGTGAAGCAATCCACATATTCTATCTGTAGCTATAGATATACCTGACCCCAGCATGTGGTGGTGATATCCATGTGATAAATTGTGGAATCATGCAATAAAGTGGGTTTATCAACTGCTTAAGCTGCATTCTGCCTATTCAATGTATCTGCTCTGTAATTTAATCTCAAACTTGCCAGTTCTCTAAGAAAGATCATTCCTGCTTTTTAAAAAAATCAATCTGCTTGCAAAATGTTTCCTCCTCTTTCACAAATATAGCATGTCCCTACCCCCTGCGACAAAATTATGCTGCCCTGAAGCCCAGGATAGGCAGTAATGAGTTCTATAACACTGACTGATTTAAAGTCCAGTACCCTGGACACCTAGGGTATGTCTAGACTACAGGGTTTTTTCGGAAAAAGTAGCCTTTTTTCCAAAAAACTTCACCTGCATCTAGACTGCAGCCGCATTCTTTCAAAAGTAAATCGAAAGAACGCGGCAGTTTTTTTGATCACGGTAAACCTCATTTTATGAGGAATAACGCCTTTTTTCGAAAGTACTCTTTCGAAAAAAGACGTGATTGAATGCAAACTGTGCTTTTTCAAAGAGAGCATCTAGACTCTCTTTCGAAAAAGTGGCTCACTTTTTCCAAAAATCTGCTCGTAGTCTAGACGCTGTCTTTCGAAAGAGGCTTTTTCAAAAGATTCTTTAGAAAAAGCCTCTTTCGAAGGAGGCTTGTAGTCTAGACATAACCCTACAGGGTTTTTTTGAGAAAAAGTGACCTTTTTTCGAAAAAACTTCCCCTGCGTCTAGACTACTGCTGCATTCTTTTGAAAGTAAATCAAAAGAATGTGGCAGTTTTTTCGACCACAGAAAACCTTGTTTTATGAGGAAGAACGCCTTTTTTCGAAAGTGCCCTTTCGAAAAAAGGCGCTATGTAATGCACACTGTGCTTTTTCAAAAGAGAGCATCCAGACTGCCTGGATGCTTTCTTTCAAAAAAGCGGCTGGCTTTTTCGAAAGTACTGGTTGTAGTTTACGCGCTCTTTTTTGAAAGAGGCTTTTTCGAAAATATCTTTTGAAAAAGCCTCTTATGAAAGAGGCTTGCAGTCTAGAGCCCTAGAAATAAAGGTTGCATACAAGTCGAAAGAGGAGATTTTCAGTTTTATAATGGTCCACACACTACTTGTGCCTAGCACTAGAAGATTTTGAGGTATTGGATTTTAAAGCTGAAATATATTTATATTTAGAAAACTATTTCAATTTACTTTTAGAGGGCTTTATAATATTCTTTATCTCTTCTCTCCTTAAAGATCTATAGAGTTGTATACATTGTAAGTAAGGTAAAAAGAGGGATACACAAAACAGTCCCAATTAAAAAAAAGCTGCACTCTTCAAACTATTCCTCAAATAGTTCTTCTGTAACATATCTGGCATGTATGTAATACACAATGATGCCTAAAGGTTTTGTTGGCACGTTTTTGAGTTGTTCTGCCTAATGGCTTGCAAATGGCCTCACTACTACTGAATAATGATCATAAATCATAGCTGCCTGCCAATAAAATCTTTCAGGGGTTCTCAGGGAGGAGGGGCTGCAATCAGGCATCTGGTGCTTGTGACCATCCTGCTCTTCTCGTATTGCTGAATGGGGTGGTCTCAGGGCTAGATTTCAGTTTGATGGGAGGGGATAATTGGAGAGGATCCCAGTATGAAAATGGTTGAGAACTGTTGTTTTGTACAAATTCACCACACAAGATCATGAATTCTATCTGGATAAACACATACGTTCCCAAGGAAGGCGACAGACTTGCCAGGCCTCTGGGCAAGGTGAGGGAGGGCAGCTCCACGCTCCCAGAAGGGGCAAGGCAGTTAGCCCTCAGCACTACCTGTAGCATGTACGCTCAGTGGTTCAGTGGCAATTTAAAGGGCCTCCAGATGCTGTCTCTCCTGTGGTAGCAGTGGTGGAGACCTGGAGATGCGTTGAGTCGCCGGGCCCAGAGGCAACTGCCTTCTTTGCCCCCTCTCCACATCAGTGAACCTGTACGTACCCACCCTGCATGAGCTCATGCATACATGCTCACACACATCTGTATCCATTAAAATGTCTAAGGAGTTTTGAAACATCACAGGATGAAAGATACTGTGAGGATGTAGGGTCCTATTTCTTTTTTAAACCTTGATTCATACTGGAAATGAGTCTCACATCTTATAGTGAACTAATAGCATAAGGAAGGAGGATTCTAAGTATACAACTGTCATTAGCTGGTCATTTTCCCCTGTGGTAAATCCCAGGTTGGACTTCAGTGCCTTTTCACTGTCTGAAACGCACTCTAATTGCTCTACTGACAGATAAACCAATAGGTTACTGTTTCTCCCTTCTTGGTTCTGTTTCAGCAATATTAGATGACAATGATCTTTTGTGTAAAGGACATCGACTTGCTGCCATACAGTGTAACATCAGATGAGGGAAGCCTTTCAAATCACTTCTTCTGCACATTTCGTGCCTTGTTCTCCTCAGGTTTGTGAGACTCTGTTCAAAGCTACTTGTTAACTAGATGTGTGAGGCATTGTGAAAAGTTGTGAGGGATCTGGTCTCATGCTAACACTTCTTAATGAGCTGCCAGCTCCTCAAACGGGTTAACGGTTGAGGCTACAAGTTACGCAATAAGAACGTCTGCAGCAAAATCTATGCTAATCCCAGCAGTGCAGGGTCGCTGATAAAGGTTTTATGGAACTGGATTTTTGTTCTGATTACAGTTGCTAAGTTTTGGCTAATAAAGGCCATCATCTAGGTGAAAACAATGTGGTGTGGAGTAAGGGCTTATTTAGTTTTTATGTTTACTTGAAATAAGAATGTGGGGCATTCTCCCAAGGACTTTGTTAAAGGGAACTGAACATATGTATTTTTTGTCATACTAATTGATTAACTTTCCTTAGGGATGTATAAAATATGATATCAGGCCATATCTTATCTAGGCTCCTCCTGAGTTCACTGGGAGCATGACTGGACCCTTGATCCTGCACAATGTGGAAATTGGGATTTTGAAACAATGGGCACCATGGCTTCATGAAGCTATTAGTTGTGTCCTCTTCCCCTTTTCTTTCCTCCATACTGGCTCATCAGTGGAGGCCAGTCTCCCACTCTAATTACCACCCGCGCCCTACCTCCACCAGACTTCCAAGAATCATGGCATAACCACTCTCAATAGTCACTCTCTTATCCAAGCTCCATATTGGAGAAGTCCATTTTCAGCCTGCTCAACAGCTCTGATGAAATAGAGCACCACTTCTCAGTCAAGGAGAGGCTCGTTCTGTTGTGGTAGAACAAGCAGGCTGTTCAATAGACATTCTGAATAGAGCGGAGGCCAGAATGTTGGGTGGAATGGGCTGCCAAGTTATACCCTAGAGATGAGGCTCAAGGCCAAATGGGGCTGGCCAGCAGCCTTGCTTTCACCAGTGCCCTAGAAAACTTTATGCCACAGCTCAAAGGCAAGTGAGATGTTGGGGGATGTAAGGGAATTGTCCCATCCTCTGCTGGAAACAAGACAGTTTCCAGAACTTCACATGATCAACAATACTTCATTCTCCAGCTGCACTAAGTTGCAGGGAAAGGTATTAGCTTCTGTGAAGTGAAGGTAAGCAAGAAGCAGTGACTTGGATATTATTCACCTTGCAAGTGGTAGTAGTGGTGTGGATTCTCTCATGCTGGAAAAAATGATGTTTTGCAATTATTTTAATTAGTGTAATTCTACTCTGAAAAGTGACCCTATTCCACATTTACTCTTTCTCAGTTATTCCCATATGAATGGCCAGATTTTGCCCTCAGACACACTTGTGCCAGTCTCTTGTCATTAGTGAGGTAACTGTGATCAGAATGGGACCCTGAAGATGCCCACTTCTCACGTCAAACGCTGTTTTTTTAGCTGCTGGCAAAGCAAACTCAACCTGTAGTTTGGTACTTCAGTTCAATATTTTCTGGGTTTTTTTCCAGTTTGTGCATTTGACAGCACTTTGTGTATTGTCACTTTCACTCTTTTTCATGTTTAATCAGCTAGCTAGTCAACAGCTCTTCTGGTGTTTGGGTTTTTCACATAATGGTAGAAAGAAATTTTTTTTTTAGAAATACAGAACAATATACAGTATCTGTAAAACCTCAAAAATTGGCAGGGGGGAATCTAGGTCAAGTGCTGTACTTGAAATTACATTTAATTCTTTCTTTTAATTGATTAGATTTCAAATTAATGGTGACTCCTTAATTAAAATGTGTAAAGCAAGATCCTTGGATGAAGAAACATCATTTCCTATCTGCAAGCAGCATTTTTACTGATGAACAAGTTTGATCTCTAACTTGACTGTATTTTGCTGGGGTCATTCTTGGAAGGGCATGAGGGAAAAATGGATTTTTGGATGTCGGGCTAGAGGTCTTCAAGATTCTTGTCAGTGCACCAGGTATGAATGCCATAGGGCTTAATCTAAGGGTGCTTCTGACTTGAGAGAGAGAAGTACCTGGCTAGAAGAAAAGAGAGAGATTCAAACATGTAGCAGTGAACCTAAGTTTGTTGACTTAGAAGGCACACCAGCTTTTCCACATGGGGTGGCTTCAATGAGGATGTCTCTTAATCTTCTTTGGTGGAAGCCTGTTGAAGGTTGGGAACTCTTCCTGTGCTAGGCTGACTATTAATCTAGACTTAAGCTTCAGAGGGGTAGCCGAATTAGTCTGTAACAGGAAAAACTTTAAAAAAAACAAATAGTCTGGTAGCATCTTAAAGACTAACAAAATATGCAGATGGTATCATGAACTTTTGTGGGCAAAATGACCAGTCATCTGAAGAAGTGGGTTTTGCCCACCACCAAAGCTCATGATACAATCTACATGTTTTGTTAGTCTTTAAGGTGCTACTAGACTATTTGTAATTTTTTAATCTAGACTTAGATCTGGTTGTACATCTACCTAGAGATTTTTAAATAATCGCGCTAGATTGGTGGGAAAAATTCTCATAAAAGGCTGCTTTGAGAACAGACCATGCTTACTTTTCAAACGTAAAGGTTACTTCTCAGGGAGAGAGTCTCAATGAAGGCAATACAGATCCCTGATCTGGGAGGAAACTGGAAGGACATTTTTAACCCTTCTGCCAGGTAGTGCCAGCAGCCGCCAGGGCCGGGTTCAATAACTAGGGGTCCCTTTTCATCCATCTTTAGTTGTGTTTGTTGATTTTGCAAAGGATCTACGGTGATCCGGTGCAGCACCCCCCATACCAGTTCCAGTTTGCACCACTCCCGCAACAGTAGCTTACCCTCAGGCATGGATGGGGCAACTGTACTAGGGCTTTGCACCTCTCTTTCTGCAAGTAGTGTGTCACGAATGTCATCATCTTGCAGCTGTGATCTCTGCCAGTCAGAAGCATTGAGTCTGGGCAATGGAGATTGGTCCAACATAATGTAGTTCACTGAGACAGAGGGCACACTCTCAGGTGGTAGGCCCAGAGTTTCTGCAACACACCCATGTGGACTCTCATGTGCCTTGGACTTCTGATAACTTCCGTTGCAAATAGCTCTCACTCCCTCTACAGGAATCTCACCAATTTCTGTTGTCTGCGGGCGCCCAGACAGCGCATCCGCATCTACATTGCTTCTCCCTGATCGGTACTGTATGCTGAACTCACAGCTGGCCAGGGTGGCCACCCATCTTTGTCCAGTAGCATCCAGCTTAGCACTTGTCAACACATAAGTCAATGGATTGTTGTATGTCCATACTTGAAACTTAGCACCATACAAATAATCCCAAAATTTCTCAGTGATGGCCCATTTCAAGGCCAGGAACTCCAACTTGTGGATGGGGTAACGAGTTTCACTGTCGGACAACCCTCGGCTGGTAAAGGCCACAGGTTTACGGTTGCCTTCCATATCTTGGTATAAGACTGCTCCCAAACCCTCCAAACTGGCATCTGTATGTAGGAGAAATGGCTTGCTTAGGTCAGCAAAAACTAAGACTGGAGCATGAGTTAGACAGCTAATGATCTCTTGGAAAGCCCTTTCACATCCCTCATCCCATTGTGGTCCAAAGGGCTTTAAGGGGCCATAGGTTCTTAGATCAGGAGGTCTTGGGGACCTCCCCTTATTATTGGTCTTAGATTTTTTCTTTCTGGCCGGGTATCCACTGGTAAGATCATTCAGAGGCTTTACAATGGTAGCATAATTCTTCACAGACCTGCGATAGTAACCACTAAATCCAAGGAAGGTCTTAAGCTCTCTGTAGTTGCTGGGGCATGGCCAGGTAGTGAGGGCTTCTATTTTATCTGGGTCAGTACTCACACAATGTGACCAACATACTTCACTGATGTTCTGCAGAATTGACACTTGTCAATGGAAAGTTTCAGTCCATAGGCCTCCAACCGGTCAAGTACTTTAAGAAGTCTGTCTTCATGCTCCTCCAAGGTCCTTCCGAATACAATCAGATCATCCAAGTAGACCAAGACTTGCAGTAAGTTCATATCTCCCACCACTTTCTCCATGAGATGCTGGAATGTGGCAGGTGCCCCAGAGATCCCTTGAGGCATATGTTCAAACTGATAAAACCCCAATGGGCAGATGAAGGCTGACTTCTCCTTATCCTCTGCTCCCAGGGGGATCTGGTAGTATCCACTTCAAAGATCCAATACTCAGAGCCACTGGCTTCCCAGTAAACAATCTAATCCATCTTCTACTCGGGGCATCATGTACTGGTCAACCACCGTACGGCTGTTTAGGGTGCAGTAGTCAATAGCCATCCGAATTTTCCCATTCTTTTTGTGGACCACCGCAATGGGTGAGGCATAGGGGCTGTGGGGCTCGGTAACGATGCCATTCGCAGCCAGCTCCTGGAGATGATGTCGCACATCATCCATCTCTGAAAGTGCAATTTTTCTAGATCTCTCCCTGAAAGGTCGGGGGTCATGTAGCCTGATGTTGTGCTCAACCCCTTTGGCACATCCCACATCCCACTCATGCAGTGAGAATACCTTGGATCTTTCACAGAGTTTCTTCTTCAGGCGATCCTTCCACTCCTCAGACAATGGTGAATCTCCAAAGTCAAACCTTGCTGGATCTATAGTTGGAACTTGAGTTTCACACTGAGGTCTCACAATTGATTCGAGCTCAAAGAGGTCTGCTATGTTTTGCCCTCGATTCACAACAATATCACGACTTGTTTCATTAGCAATCAGTACAGTGACCTTGTCCTGTGCTGCTGCTGGTAAGGTTATAACTACACTGGGGACCAGGACCCCTTCAGGGAGCTCTCCTTCAGCTGGTTGTTCTACAACGGTAAATGCTCCTTTATTGCCCTGCAGCCAAGTACTCATGACAAGCACTTCCTACTCAGTCCTTGCTGGCACTACTAAAGGGGTCATGCCTGCGTACCTCAGTGTCCCCATCCGTAGCTCAGACATTTCCTTTTGAGCATCCTCAATTTTCCTATAGGCTTCAGCACAAAGGGTGCTCATCCATCAGAGTGTCCAAATATTGGTCTCCAGCCCATCGTCTGCAGTACTCTGTGAGCACCTTGAAGAGACTGGAGTTGGTCCCTATCAGCACAGACACATCAGGGACCCCTTTAGGGTTGGGGCATATCAAGGCAGCTGTGTCCACCTCTTCTCTTACCCCTGTCACCTCCTCAGGGAATTCCAGGTGCACTATGACATACCCTTCATAGGGGTATTCATTCACGCTGAGACCACACAGGCGTGGCCAGTCAATGGCCAGATAGGCAGGTGCCTGAGCATCTGTTGGTAGAATGACTGGAATATAATCGTCACCTGCGATCCGGTGTCAAGCACTGCTTTGCCCTTCACCCCTTCAATCCTCACTGGGACCTCTGTTCAAGGCCCTATCAGTCCTGAAGGGATCCCAGCTGCGCAGTCTTTTCTGGGGGATCCTTCAAATCCTGTGGGCCTGGGTGGCCCCTGTCCCCAGACCCTCTCGCAACTGATCCTCAGCTTTCCATAAACTAAGCTGGGATTTTCCTCCTTTCGGCAGTTGTCGGCACTGTGCCCATTTTGACCACACCGGTAGCAGAAGAACGGTCCTCTCCTCCTTCGCCCGGGTGGGATGGGGGCTCCAGGCACTGACTTCTCCATCACCACAGCCTGAGGCTCCTCCTCCCTGCAAATCCTTGCTTGGTCAATGACTCTTTGCAACTCAGCCATCTGTTCTGTCAGGACCTGAACTTGTTGGGCAAGGTCTCCTCTGGTGTTCACCATCAGCACACTGGCTGTTTGTCAGGGTGCGGTGCTGGCTGGCTCAGGTGTCTGGGCCTCCCAAAGCTTACTGGCAGTCTGCCTTTCCTCTTCTTCTCTGACTTCTTTTATCAGCTGGGAGTAACTTGGGGGGTTTTCCTGTCATTCTCTTAGCCGGAGATGAAGTAGAATCAGGCTGTAATACTGAGTTCCTCTTACAATTTGAGCCAGTCTGGTCTGGTCCATCATCTCAGCAGTCACTGCTCCTCTAATGACAGCTCTCTGTAGCAGCCTCTCCAACCTCTGTATACAGGCTGAGACCTTCTCTCCCTGGTGCTGCTTAGCATTGAGAAAGTTACAGTAACTGTCTTCAGGGCCCTCTATGCTCCCAAAGGTGTGAGTGAGGGCCTCTAGGCAGTCCTTTACACTGACCTCAGGCTTAGCCAGCTTCAAGGTGCAAATCACATCTAACACTGGGCCCTTGAGACTCTCTACTAAACATCTTCGCTTTTCTCTGTCTGGCACAGCCCACTGCTCTAGCATTTCAGTGGTGTGTTCTAGCCAGGGTTCGAACTCCTCTTCCCCAGGAAATAACCTTAACTTACGGTAGGACCTGGCCATAGCATGGGATAGCACACATTTTTCCAATGTCTGCCCCAGGGCTTCTGCCCAGTCATTGGCTGAGGCTGCTACCCCTGAGCAAGAGGCTTCTGAGCCAGGGCCCAACAAACCCGACAGATTAGTCATGATGCAAACAGTAATTTCCCCAAATACACAACACAATCATTTCCCACTTAGCAAATCACTCAACATGTGCTTGCGAGGGGTACTGACCCAGTAATCCCGGATGAGCCCCCAAAATGTAACCCTTCTGCCAAGTAGTGCCAGCAGCCGCCAGGGCCTGGTTCAAAATCTAGGGGTTCCTTTTCATCCATCTCACACAGAACCGGCTCGAGCCCCCACTCAGTAGCCTGGGAAATTCACACACCCCCGGCACTTGAGAGGCAATGCTTCTCCACTCGCAAGCACAGAGTCTGAGTGTAGAAAAGAAACTTTTAATGAAAGAGGGAGAGAAGTTACATGGCATTAGCTCGGAAAAATACCACAAACATAGTTCCTAACCGTCCTAGCTCAAATGGATTGATCACTAGTCCAACAGTGAAAGGGTTCCATTCATTTACCCAAACTTTCTCCGTACCCCACGTCAAACGCCCCACTTACAGCTCTGTCCACTCAGTGTGGACCCTGACACATCACCCTGATGACTCCACTCATTGAGCCTGAGGCCATGCCACCTTTGTGCTGCTCCTGTGGTTGGCTGGCGCCACCTGCTGCCGCTCTTGCCAGCCACCCATTGGTCATTCCCGCCCGCCGCTCCCCCTGGCCACCTGCCGCCGCTCCTGCCAGCCGGCCGCCGGTCGTTCCCACCAGCAATCTTGCTGGCTGCAATGGGTCTGGCTCCAGGCCAAACCAGTGACTTCAGCTCTTAGTGACTTCAACTAGACCTAAGCTGGCAAAAGTTTCCAGCTTCCACTAGACTAGCAAAAAGACTCCTGATGGAGTCTGCTTTAGGTCTATCCTTAAAACAAGGGGGGGGGGAGGGGAAGGCAGGTTGAACCAGTCTTACAGCTCATGCCTGGCAGGCATGAAGCAGGCTGGCTCAAGCCCTTTCCCCCTATAGCCCCAGTTCACTCAACTCTGGAAGGGGGGAGGCTTGTTCATCTGAGACCTCTTACAATGATGGTGTCTCTTCTGCAAGCACTGGTGTCATATTTTACAGTTCCCACATTTAGGGGTAGCATGATTTGTGACCCCCACAACAGCCCAAATTTGTTACAATACACCACATTCCATTCTAACAACTGATCCTCCATCAGCCCTGACTGAATTGGATTTACGTAACCACATCCCGGATTCCTTCCCCATCCCGGCATGAGCTGTATTTACATATCAACAGTTAACAGTTAATTATCTTGCAGAGCTAAACAATTTGAGTGAGCATACCCACCCCCAGGGCAGCTCTCTCCTTTTAGCTGGCTGATAGCAAGCAGTAGTTCAGCCCCTGCTTACACATTGTAAATATAGGAAGGAAAGTTTACAAATTGGACATGTCCTTGAGGAAAACAGGGTATGAGGTCAAGGGTATAGGAACAATTTGTACAGCAAGGGTGCTGAGAGCCATTTAAACAAGCTGTAAATTCTATATATAATGCAAACCACTTCAAGCCAGGGTGTGTGGCATTATCCCCAGGAAGCCTAGATCCAACACCTATGTATGAAGGCTTAGGGGATAAAGCAGCAAGCTCTGAAACTCAGTGGGGAAAAATAATAACAAACAGGAAACAAAATTACTTTTTTGAATAAGTAGTTTGAAAGGAACTGTTTTCCGCTGGTCAAATGGAAGCTCATGTAATGCCTGGAGAACTAGTTCAATCTCCACACTGAAACACTAAGTCTGAAAAGAAGCTTTATTATCAAAAGAGTTTAAAAGAAATGTTCAGTGTGGGCAGGGGTTCTTACCTCTTGGGCAGTTCTAACTGTGAACAGGGAAAAAGCTGCAAGGAGCTAATGGCAAACCCATAAGTCTTGGAATACAACTAGAATGTTACAGTAAGGACACCTTGGCAGACCTCAGGTGACACGAGGAATAAACATTTACCCAACACTTGCAGTGAAAATAGAAAATAGAAGTAAGAGGACATCTGGACCCCTAACTGGGGTCAATTACTTCAGAGTCTCTCTCCTTCTGAAGGGTTAAAATCTCCATCAATTAAACCATCAGGATTGGGTTGGGAGGATAAACACAAGAAGGGAGCAATCTGTGAATATTGTAAATGCTTTTGCTTGTACTGCTACTGTTGTTGTTATAAGGGATCCTCTGCAAGTAAATAAGAAACCTGCGGTAGAAGCAGTCTCCTTTCTGTGAAGATCTGCAGTAGATCTGCAAATCAAGGTATGCTAGGCAATCCAGAGGTCAGGAGAGCAAAGCCAATCCTCTGCTCAGGTCATTCTGTGACCTGTTGGAGGAGTGGGAGACCAGAGAGTCATAGAATGAATGGCTTGGTGGTATGGGTCCTTGAAGCAAAGTATCAAGGGGTGCTTATTCTCTGGAGAAGAAAGTGATCCATGCTAGTACAATCCCACATTGTAATTAGGGGCTCACAGAGAGAGAAGAGTCTCCTGGGCAGATGCATGATTAGCCCAGTACTCTAGGGTACGAACAGACTGTCCATTTGCCTCTTGACTGACTGGGAACCCATTTCGGTCCCCTGCTTGACGTGCTTCTGGGATTCCACAGCCTTTTGTGACCTTCTCCCACTCGAATCAGAAATCCGATAAATATTCCTTCCTGTAACTGTATAGGTCCAGAGCATCAGTTGCTGTAACTTGGCACAGCTGCATTGAAGTGAATGGAGTTATGTAGTTCATATTAGCTGAGGATCTGACCCCCAGTCTCTGCTCCAAGAAAGTTGCTGTTGTTCATGGTGGGCCAGATATTCATCTGATGTCAAGTGGTATAATTCTATCTCATTGTTCTTATTTACACCAGTTGAGGATCTGGCCCTGTGTATATATTAAGAAGTCCTTCTCAGTGGTCAGTGATGCCTTGGGTGGGAGGCGGTCTATTTAAATTACGTGGCCATGTAGGGCTCTGCACTTCCAGGCAGGGTCCTAACACCACTTGAATACCCCAGTCCTGTGAGCAAGTGCACCATTTTTAATTCCCTGTCAGTACATATTTCAAGTTGTGTGGAGATATGCTTACAATCTGCCCCCTCCCCCCGTGTCATTTATAGACATCCCTTTACATACCTTACTGCAGGGGTGGAGAACCTCAGGCCTGGGGGCCGAAGGCAGCCCTCAGCATGCCTGGATCCAGCCCCCGAGGCTCTTGGCCACCCCTGGCATTGGAGAGCCCGTTCTGGTGCTCCAGCCCCTATGCTGCTCCCCTTGGGGGCCGGAGTGAACAAATTCTACTAGGCTGGGCCCTCCTAGGCTCTGGTGTGCACGGGAAATGTGGGGAGTGTCTTTCTCCTTCTCAGTCAGGAGCCACAATGAGGGTTGGTTTTTTTCCACTTCTCACTTGTGTGGCCCTTGACTGATTTTTCTGTGGGTCACTGGCCTCCAATCCAAAAAAGGTTTCCCACCCCTGCCTTAGTGCTTTGAAATATTCCAAAAAAACATGTGCAATCTATGGGGAGACATCAACTGTGCAAGGCTGATACGTGTGGCAAACATTTTCAGTGTGTAATCCTGCTGCTCTGTAAAGCTGTGGCAAGGGAAGGAGGTCTCAGCATGGAGGAGCCATCAGATTGTAAAAAGGGATTGTTGCACCATAAATGGAAAGTGTATTGCTCTGCCACCGCCTATGAAAAAAGCAGTATAGATTTACTTTGCATTATCACTGTATGTACAATTTTCAGTTGTGGAAGATATGCAAAGCCCAAGGATTCCTGTGTTTATTCTACATTTGTGTGATCCTTTTGGAATTCAAACAATGGACAAATGTGTCTATTTGTACAAGCTGTGGGAAGTATTTAGTCTTACAGTACTGAGCGAGGGATGGATGGTAGCCTTTCAAAGAACCAGACTTTCATGGAGTTGCAAGAGATAATGCTACATTGAGGCAGGATAGGTGCAGGTAACCAAATGAAGGGCTGGGATCTTTATTGGCCCATAGCTGGGCAGAAATTACAGTATTAGTACCTGTAAAAACTAGGGATGTAAGGGTATGTCTACGCTACCGCGCTAATTCGAACTAACTTAGTTCGAATTAGTTAATTTGAACTAAGCTAATTCGAATTAGCGCATCTAGACTTAAAAACAAGTTTGAATTAGCATTTTGCTAATTTGAACTAGCGCGTCCACACTGATTGGATGCTGGGTCGCATTTAAGGGCAGCTGAAACCGGTTCCAGCAGGGCATCAGGTCAGTAGTTGCTTTGTGTGGCTGCTGTCTGAGGCTATCTGAGGCTCGTGCTTAAAGGGACCCCCTGGAGAGCCGGTTCTCAGCTTTTCCGCTTGCTTGCCTACCTCACCGAGAGACAGCAAAGCATTTTTCTCTGTGCCTGCCTGTGTCGGTGGTTCCCATTGGGGACGCCGCCGCAGTTGGCAACATGGAGCCAGAGCTTGCCCTTGGCATTCTGCTCCAGTTCTTGGACTTGCTGCTGCAAGCCTGCCAGCAATGGCTGGAGGCTGCCTGGCACCACCTGGTGCACATCAGCCCCCTGCCTCTCCACCTGGCCTCCCTGGGGGCCGTGGAGGAGCCGCAGCAGTGCCCGGACGCCAGCGTGCCCCGCCGCATCTGGCGTCTGGACACCAGCAGCGACTGGTGGGACCGCATCGTCCTGGAGTGCTGGGGAGACAGACAGTGGACCCAGAACTTCAGGATGAAGAGGGACACCTTCCTGGAGCTCTGCGAGTGGCTCGCCCCTGCTCTGCAGCGACGGGACACTCGCATGAGGCCCGCCATCCCCCTCCAGAAGCGTGTGGCCATCGCCCTCTGGAAGCTCTCCACACTGGACAGCTACCGATCCGTCAGGAACCAGTTTGGCGTGGGGAGATCCACTGTCGGAGCAGTGCTCATGAAGGTACAGCACTCACCGGCCACTGGGCCGCGGGGAAGGGGGGCTGCAAGGAGGGAATGGGCCGCTCCAGGGAAAACGGGGGCCGGGGAGGAGGCGACAGTGCCCCACACGAGAGGGTTCGGTCTGTCCCGGCCATACTACACGCCGCCCGCGGCAGCCAGGATCACAGCAGGGGTCGCTTCTGGGAGTGGGGTGCGGGGCAGTTCCAGGGAATGAACACTCCCAGCCACCCGGGTGCCCCAGTGATTCGCGGTTTGCTGTGTCTCTCTGCAGGTGGTCAAGGCCATCAACCGGGTGCTGCTCCGCAGGGTGGTCCCCCTCGCTGACCCGGACGCCGTCATCCGAGGGTTCGGCGCCCTCGGCTTCCCCAACTGCGGGGGGGCCATCAACGGGACACACATCCCCATCTGTGCCCCGAAACACCAGGCCTCCCAGTACATTAACCGCAAGGAGTACTTCTCCGTGCTCCTGCAGGCCGTGTGTGACCACGGGACCTTCTTCCCCGACCGCCACATCAGGGTCGGGGACGTGGACATGCCAGTATGCCTGCTGGGGGATGTGGCCTACCCCCTACAGCCCTGGCTGATGAAGCCGTACACGGGGCACCTCAACCCCTCCCTCCAGGCCTTCAATGCCAGGCTCACCAAGGCCCGCATCGTGATCGAGGGGGCCTTCGGACACCTGAAAGCCAGATTTAGGTGCCTCCTCACCCGCCTCGACCTCGCCGAGCACAATATCCCTCCCGTGGTGGCAGCATGTGCGTGCTGCACAATTTGTGCAAGCGGAAGGGGAGGCTTTCCTGCCAGCCTGGATGGCTGAGGCTGACCGCATGGCTGGCCACTACGCTCAGCCCCGCACCGCCGCTGTCCGGGAGGCCCAGTGGGGGGGCGTCCAGATCCGGGAAGCCCTGCAGGAGAGCTTCCAGGTGGAGGAGGAGGACTGAACTCTCCTGCATGCCCCATTGGGGCCTTCTTCCACCCTCCTCCTTCTCCTTTCCCCTCCCTAACCCCCCTTCCTAATGTTAAATAAAGACACCTGTTTTGAAAACAACAATCTCTTTTTATTTTACATAACTGGGGTGGGGGGAGGGAGGAATCAGGGTGGGAGAGGGGAGGGGGAAACCTGGGAGGAGGGAGCTAGAAGGGGGAGGAAGGGGAGGAAGGGAAGGGAAAGTTCAGGGTTGGGGATCCTGCTGGCTCTCCTGTCTCGCAGCAACTGCGGGTGCGGAGGCGTCAGGGGGGAGTGGGTGTGGAGGGTGGGGCAGGAGGGACGGGGGGTGTGGAGGAAGCAGGAGGGGGAGCAGGGGTGGGAGGAGGAGCAAGAGCTGGGACAGCCACAGGGGCTGGAGCAGGAGGAGGCAGGAACCTGTTGACCAAGGTCTGGAGGTGGCCTCTGAGGGCATGGCCCTGCTCCTTCAGTGCCTCCAAGCTCCGCTGCCGCAGCCGCAGGTCCTCCCGGACCCAGTGGTCCTGGGTGCAGAGCTGGTGTTCCAGTAGCCACAGGTGCCACCGGTGGTAGTCCTCCAGGTTGCGGGTGCGCCTGCTGGCCCGGGTGCGGGTGGCTGTAGCAGGCAGGGTGGTGCGCCCTGCAGTCCCAGGTGCTGCGGCTGTGGTGAAACAAGAGCAGTGGTCAGTTCTTCCTGGGAACACGGTGGGTGAAACCCAGCCCCCCTCTGCAAGGCGAGGTCGGCGTGTGGGGAACGGGCCAGGGCCCCTGCATGACACCCAGCTGCTGCTCCATGGTGGGCAAGGCCCAGGCGCATGGTCCCTGGGCTCCCTCTCCCCCCAACCCCCATACACATAAGGGGAGCACGATGGCACTCACATGTGGAGCCCTCCTCGACTTCGGACGACACAGCCGATGTGCTCTGTGGGGTGCCTCGGGGGTCCTGGGTCCTGGGCAGGCTCCCTGCAGGCTCCTGGCTCTCGGCATCCTCCTCCTCCTCCTCAGTGTCAGGGACGGGTCCCTCTGCCCCGGGGTTGATCACCACCCGGGGGGCATGGATGGTGTGAGCCCCCAGGATGTGGTCCAGGGCCTCAAAGTGGGGGCAGGCCTCCGGGTCGGCCCCTGGCTGGGAGGCCCTGGAGTAGGACTGCCGCAGGTCCTTGACCTTGCAGCGGACCTGCTCCCGGGTCCGCATGTGGCCTCTGATGGCCAGGCTGGCAGCCATGAGGCTGTAGACGGCCGTGTTCCTGTGGCTAGTGCAGAGATCGTGGACATTGGAGGCTTCCCCCCAAACCTTGATGAGGTCCATGATCTCCGCACTAGACCAGGCGGGTGCCTGCCTCTTGCGGCCCCAGGCAGGCTCCTGTGAGCCGCCAGTCTGGTCCTGGGAAGAGGGGGAGGGCTGGGTGGCAGCGGGTGGCTGGCTCATCCCGTGCCAGGTGCAGGGTCTGCTGGCTGGGTGCTGGCAGGTTTGCAACTGGCACAAGCAGTGTAGCCAGACCGTGCCCCTTTAAGGGCTCTGGGGCCGGGAGGGGGGCAGAAGAGTTTTCCTGGTTTGGCCCAGACTGGCCACCAGGGCAAGCTGGGAAGGGCTAGCCTCCAACTAGTTCGAATTAAGTGGCTACACAGCCCTTAATTCGAACTACTTAATTCGAACTAGGCGTTACTCCTCGTAGAATGAGGTTTACCTAGTTCGAATTAAGCACTCCGCTAGTTCGAATTAAGTTCGAACTAGCGGTTTGCATGTATAGACGCTATGAAAGTTAATTCGAACTAACGGCTGTTAGTTCGAATTAACTTTGTAGTGTAGACATACCCTAAGCGACTAGTCACCTAGTCGACTATCCGATAAGCAAATGCTTATCGAATAGTTGAGCAGCAACTCGACTAGTCACTCCCCCCCACTTTGCTGCCTCTATCAGAGAGAGGCAGCAAGGGGGAAGGAGCAGGAGCCAGTGGGGGGCAGGGGAGGCAGAGGCACAGTGAGGAAACAGCATGAGCACTGCTTCAGTCCCAGTGCTGGTTCCTACTGCAGGCACTTCTGTTTTTGAAATGTACAAGAGCCCCACAGGGGGCTCTTGTACATTTCAAAAACAGAAGTGCCTCAGGGGACATGGGGGCAAGCAGGGACTCAAGCAGTCCCCGCTCGACCCGTGCTCTCTGCTGCACCTCCCCTTTGCTATCTCTATAAGAGGCAGCAAAGCTGGGGGACAGGAGCCAGTGTTGGGGGGAGCTGGCTTAAAAGCTGGTTCCCCCCAGCACTGTCTCCAGAGTGCCACCTGCCTCCCCCTCCTGCCTCTATCAAAAGCAGCTGGGGGAGGGGGGGAATAGGGGATGTTGCTGTGAAGCAGCCCCTCTCCACAGGGGTCCCAGCGGGGAGCTGGGCCCCCCAATGGACAGGGGCTGTTGCTGCCAAGCAACCCTGTTCATGGCGGACAGAGCTGGCCACAGACTGGCTACTGCCTGAGCAACTCCTGCTCGTGGCCACTCCTGGCTGCCGAGACCAGAGGCTGCTCCAGCACTAGCCCCTGTTCACGGCAGACAGGGCTGTCCACAGCGAACAGGGGCTGCTGGACTCATTGCGAGTCAGGACCAAGCAGTCCTGGCTCACTCTGATCATTGCACCTCTGCATCGCTGCACTGCTGCACCCCAGCAGCTCTTACTACATTTAAAATGCAGAGCCGCAGCATGGGTGGCTCCGGAGCCAGCACAAGCCAGAACTGCTCAGTCCTGGCTTGAGTCGACTTCTGGAGCAACTCCCAGCCGGCCCTGGAAGCACTTGCACCGTGCCGGACCGAAGCCCGCTCGGGACATGCGGCAATTAAAGGGGCCGCGACCGCATTTCAGCCCCGGCACTTTTTTTCTTTTTTGCTCAACGATTTTGCCCTAGTATCGGCACCTTTTTTTTTTTTTTTTTTTTACAAAAAAAAGCACTGGTTAACTGTAAGATAGTCCCCAATATTTTCATGGTTTCCTTAAAGGAGTCACATGTCTCAGAAATATGCTACAATGGTGTTACATAATCTGCTTTTATTCCTCATTAATGTTTTGGAAGGGACAACATGGACTGACTGAAGGGTGTCTGACATTTTCTCTCTCATCAATCAACCAATCACTTCTTAGGTCAGCTCTTGTGGTTGTATGATTTTACAGGTTCTGTTGACCCAGGTCAGTCAGTTTCATGTTCTGTGTGTTTTCTGCATAACTTGTTTGGTGAACACAACTGACCATAGTTCTTCCACATCAGCACAGGTATACATATAGCTCTTGGTGAAACACCCAAAGTGCAGAGTCATCTCAAGGTCCAAATTCATGTCAGCTCTCTCCATAACTTTCCAAGTGTCTTGTCTCATGGTAAAAGAGCCCGGCATCCACAATCCTCCAGCAAATTCAAACTCTCCAAGCTTTACCACTCTTGTGCCAAACACAGTAATTCATAATTCAACATCATCCCAACACTAACTATTTGAGGAGGGAGGCTGGATTGTGCATCCCTAGAAGTCTCACTGCATTTTGGCAAAAAGCATCTTGGAACGTCTAGTTGGCCTGCTGTTGTTTGAAACAAATGAGGGATAGGTGCTGCTACACCATGATCTGCAAAATGCACAGTGAAAAAGCAGATGAAGCTGGCATGAGCCCTGTGGAGACCGGAATGCTAATGAAAAGCGCAATGTATTTGGCACCATTATAACCAAGGCGCCCTGAGGATTTCAAAGAATGTGTCCCTTTTTTTACTGCAGTAATAAATTTGTCAGTTATGTGAAGAAACATTGTGAAAAATGAGTGCTTTTTACTGCATTCTGTGCAATTGCTCCAGATTCAGGCAGGATAATGGCTAATAAAAGTATGAGGTGGGAGGTTGAGTTGTGCATCTCTGAAACCCTCATTATGCGCACTTTTAGAAAGCATACACATGTGCCAGAATGTCTCATTGTTCTTTTGATTTTTTTTATTATATTGGTATGAAATGGTTTTGGTTCAAGCTATGAAATGCAAATTTAGCTCATATTGATCCTGCTGTCTGCATAAAGGTTAAAAATACATATATAATACTGTTCCTGAAAGCTTTGGAGGATGCTATCAGCAATAGTTAGGTTTTATTGCTGCTGCACCAAACCAGACACTCTTCCAAGTCCAAATGCATTTCAAGCCAAGCAAACGGCAGTTAATTTACTTTTCCTTTTTTGGTGGAGGGATATGATCAAGCAGTCCGGCACCAACAAAATCTCGGAAAGCAAAGACTGTGTCAAAAAAACGACCTGTCTCAGGTATTCCAAAGAGAATCCATTATATGCATTTACAACATATCTGTGACTTCTGAGGGTATGTCTACACTACAGAATAAATCCAATCCTATGGCAGTGA
The DNA here is from genome assembly GCA_019425775.1 of Rafetus swinhoei. NCBI lineage: Eukaryota > Metazoa > Chordata > Testudines > Trionychidae > Rafetus > Rafetus swinhoei. Next base: position 114,385,179 of record CM033424.1, read on the forward strand.
ATCGCAGAGCCCAGGTCAACTGACAGGCTCATAGAATCATAGAATCATAGAGCTGGAAGAGACCTCAGAAGGTCATCAAGTCCAACCCCCTGCTCTAGGCAGGACCAATCCCAACTAAATCAACCCAGCCAGGGCTTGGTCAAGCCAAGACTTAAACACCTCCAGGGATGGAGATTCCACTACTTCCCTAGGTAACCCATTCCAGTGCTTCACTACCCTCCTAGTGAAATAGTTTTTCCTAATATCCAACCTGGACCTCTCCCACCGCAACTTGAGACCATTGCTCCTTGTTCTGCCATCTGTAACTACTGAGAACAGCCTCTCTCCATCTTCTTTGGAACCTCCCTTCAGGAAGTTGAAGGCTGCTATCAAATCCCCCCTCACTCTTCGCTTCTGCAGACTAAACAGACCCAACTCCCTCAGCCTCTCCTCATAAGTCATATGCTCCAGCCCCCTAATCATTTTGGTTGCCCTCCGCTGGACCCTCTCCAATGCGTCCACATCCTTTTTGTAGTGGGGGGTCCAGAACTGGACACAGTACTCCAGATGTGGCCTCACCAAAGCCGAATAAAGGGGAATAATGACATCTCTGGATCTGCTGGCAATGCTCCTCTTAATGCAACCTAATATGCCATTAGCCTTCTTGGCTACAAGGGCATACTGATGACTCATATCCAGCTTCTCATCCACTGTAACCCCCAGGTCCTTTTGTGCACTCATGGGGTGCACATTATGTGAAGCTTAATATAGTAGTGAGAAGTTCAAATGGCTCAGGCTCCAGACAAACCCTAATGCCTACTGTGCTATCTCTAGTTCTGTAGCGCAAACCCGAGTCAGTTGACCAGGGCTTTGACACAGGTCTGTTTTTTGTGGTGTAGACATACCAATTGTCCCCAGAATTACAACAGCTGTTACCAAGGGTTACTATTTATATATCCACAACTGTTAGTGCCTTCCCCCTCATATAAGTAACAAGGGAGCAGCAAGTGTGATGTCATGGTTGGTGTCTACTATAGACCAGCAGGTCAGGTGGATGAGGTAGACTAGACTTTTTTCAGACAACTAACAGCACAGATCACAGACCCTGGTTCTCATGAGGGACTTAAATCACCCTGACATCTGTTGGGAGACCAATACAGCAGCACACCGACAATCCAGGAAGCTTTTCAAGAATGTTGGGGATAACTTCCTAACAAGTGCTGAAGGAGCCAACCGGGGCCATGTGCAGCTTGACCTGCTGCTCACAAACAGGGAAGAATTAGTAGGGGAAGCAGATGTGGGTGAAAACCTGGGAAGCAGTGATCATGAGATGGTCGATTTCAGGATCCTGACAAAAGGAAGAAAAGAGAGAAGCAAAATACAGACCCTGGACATCACAAAAGCAGACTTTGACTCCCTCAGAGAACTGATGGGCAGGATCCCCTGGGATGCTAACATGAAGGGGAAAGGAGTCCAGGAGAGCTGGCTGTATTTTAAAGAAGCCTTATTGAAGGTGCATAAACAAACCATCTTGACACGCAGTAAGAAAAGCAAATGTGGTAGGCAACCAGCTTGGCTTAACAGTGAAAATCCTTGGTGAGCTTAAACACAAAAGGGAAGCGTACAAGAAGTGGAAACTTGGAGACATGACTAGGGAGGAGTTTAAATATATTGCTTGAGCATGCAGGGGTGTAATCAGGAAAGCCAAAGCGCAACTAGAATTGCAGCTAGCAAGGGATGTGAAGGGTAACAAGAAAGGTTTCTACAGGCATTTTGTTAGCAATAAAAGGGTGGTCAGGGAAGGTGTGGGACCCTTACTGGATGAGGGAGGTAACCTAGTGACAGATGATGTGGGAAAAGCAGAAATACTCAACGCTTTTTTTGCCTCTATCTTCACAGACAAGGCCAGCTCCCAGACTACTGCACTAGGCAAAACAGTATGGGAAGGAGGTTGGCAGCCCTCGGTGGAGAAAAGAACAGGTTAAGAGTTATTTAGAAAAGTTGGACATACACAAATCCATGGGGCTGGATCTAATGCATTTGAGGGTGCTGAGGGAGTTGGATGATGTGATTACAGAGCCATTGGCCATTATCTTTGAAAACTCATGGCAACTGGGAAAGGTCTCGGACAATTGTAAAAAGGTAAATGTAATGCTCCTCTTTAAGAAAGGGAAGAAGGACAATCCAGGGAACTACAGACCAGTCAGCTTCACCTCAGTCCCCAGAAAAATCATGGAGGGAATCCTCAAGAAATCCATTTTGAAGCACTTGAAAGAGAGGGAAAATGATCAGGAATAGTCAACATGGATTCACCAAGGGCAGGCCATGCCTGACCAACCTGATTGCCTCCTATGACAAGGTAACTGGCTCTGTGGACATGGGCAAGATGGTGGATGTGATATACCTTGACTTTAGCAAAGCTTTTGATATGGTCTCACTCTCCCACAGTATTCTTGCCAGCAAGTTAAAGAAGTATGGATTGGATAAATGGACTGTAAGGTGGATAGAAAGCTGGTTAGATTGTCGGGCTCAAGAGGTAGTGATCAACAGCTCAATCTCTGGTTAGTGGCCAGTATCAAGCGGAGTGTCCCAAGGGTCAGTTCTAGGACGGGTTTTGTTCAACATCTTTATTAATGACCTGGATGAGGGGATGGATTGCACCCTCAGCAAGTTTGCGGATGACACTAAGCTAGAGGAAGAGGTAGGTACATTGGAGGATAGGTATAGGCTCTAGAGCAGTGGTTTCCAAACTTTTCGGCATAACGCCCCCTTTTTAATTTTTGAAAAACCCTCATGCACCCCCTCCAAAAAATAGCAGCAAAACTTGTTGAGGGGAAAAAAAAAAGGAACTTTGTCCGGGAGTGCAAAACTTGATATGGGGGGGGGAGAGGCTGGGTCGCCTCGCGCCCCCCCTTCCCCTCCCGGGGAATTTGGGAACCCATGCTCTAGAGTGACCTAGACAAATTGGAGGATTAGGCCAAAAGAAATCTGATGAGGTTCAACAAGGACAAGTGCAGAATCCTGCATGGTTACAGGCTGGGGACCAACTGGCTAAATAGCAATTTGGCAGAAAAGGACCTGGGGATTACAGTGGATGAGAAGCTGCATATGAGTCAACAGTGTGCCCTTGTAGCCAAGAAGGGTAACGGCATATTAGGGTGCATTAGGAGGAGCATTGCCAGCAGATCTAGGGAAGTTATTTTTCCCCTTTATTCAGCACTGATGAGGCCACATCTGGAGTATTGTATCCATTTCTGGGCTCCCCATTACAGAAAGGATGTGGGCGCATTGAAGAGGGTCCAACAGGGGGCAACAAAATGATTAGGGGGCTGGAGCACATGACTTACGAGGAGAGGCTGAGGGATTTGGGCTTATTTAGTCTTCAGAAGAGAAGAGTGAGGGGGATTTGATAGCAGCTTCAAACTTCCTGAATGGAAGTGCCAAAGAGGATGGAGAGAGGCTGTTCTCAGTAGTGACGGATGGCAGAACAAGGAACAATGGTCTCAAGTTGCAGTGGGAGAGGTTCCAGGTTGGATATTAGGAAAATCTATTTCACTAGGAGGGTGGTGAAGTACTGGAATGGGTTACCTAGGGAGGTGGTGGAATCTCCATCCCTAGAGGTTTTTAAGTCCCAGCTTGACAAAGCCCTGGCTGGGATGATTTAGTTGGGATTGGTCCTACTTTGTGCAGGGGTTTAGACTCGATGACCTCCTGAGGTCTCTTCCAGCCTTATGATTCTATGATTCTAAGTAGGGTTGGAAGGACCATTAGATCATCTAGCCTCATCTCCTGTGTATCACATGCCATAGAGTGGTGGTTCTCAAACTTTTGGGCCTGTGGCCCACCAGGCTCAGTGCAAATCTTTCTGTGGCCCACCAGTTGCTAATGGAAATTAGCTGTTGATTACATAATTATGCCCGAGTCATTTTGCTAGTGTGGCAGTAGGGAAAATGGCTTAATTTAACCAGTAAAAAAGGAAATATTTCTTTAACTTAACTTTCTTTCTCATGTTAGTTTATCAAACTTCATTTTAAAGAAAGTAAAATATGAATTTGTATTCAGCACAAAAGGTTCCCATGTTTTCTTTATTTATAGCTGGATGGGGAACCTTTTTTGGATCAGGGGCAACTGACCCACAGAAAAATCAGTTGGGGACCACACAAGTGAGAAGCAAAAATAAAAAAACCCTCCAAAAACCCCCAACCCTCACTGATGTGGCCTCCAACTGAAGCACTTCACTCCTCTGGTGCTCCAGCCCCATGAGGTGAGGGGGAGGGACTGGGAGGACTGAGGTTCAGGGTGTCCCATAGGCCAGATTTACTCTTCTGGGGTTCCAGGGTTATTGGATTTTTTGGAACCCCCTTAGGCTCTGGGGTTGGGACCAAAATGAGGGGTTCAGTGTGCAGGACAGGACTGCCAACAGAAGGAATGGGGATGCAGGATCTGGGCTGGAGGTGGGATGTAGGAGGGGTTGAGGGTGCAAGATCCGGGTGAGAGGTAGGCTGTAAGAGGGGGCAAAGGGGTGAGGTCTGGACGAGAGGAAGGGGGCTGGGAGGCTGGGAGTAGGGTGTCTGGCCAGGGGGAAGGGGGCAAGAGCAAAGAAAGGTGCAGTGTGTGGCAAGGAGGGAGGGTGCAGGAGCAAGGGTGGATGCAGGAGCAGGCTGGGGTGGAGTGTCTGGCTGGGGGAAGGGTGCAGGAGCAAGGGAGGGTGCAGGAGTGGTTTGGGGATAGGGTGTCTGGGTAGGGGAGCGGGCACAGAAGCAGGCTGGGGGGTGTGGGTTCTCAGGGGCACTTACTTGTCTTTGTGCGCCGTGCTGTTCCCAGGCACCACCTCCTGCCACTCCCATTGGCAGGATTCCAGCCAATGGGAGCAGCAGGGAAAGCCTTCAGGCAGCATGCCTGCGATCTGCTGTTCCCCCAGCTGGGGGAGGATTGTGAGCTGGATCGCGCAGCGTGGCTCGGGGCTTTCTCTCCCCACCCCAAGCGGGAAAGTTGGGGCTGTCACTCCAACCACGTTGGGGGTGGGAGGGCGTGTCTGGAGCACTGTAGGCTCCCTACTGTGGGGTAAGGGGTGGGGCTGAGCTCAGTTTGAGAACCACTGTCATAGAGTATCACCTAGTTACCCCCTTTACGTGATTTGAAGACACCAAAAATGGAAACTCTACCATTTCCCATGGTAGTTTGTACCAATGGTTAATAGCCCTCCCTGTTAAGAACTTGTGCCTTATGGCTAATTACATTTGTCTGGGTTTAACTTTTGGGCGTTGGTTCTCATTGTGCCTTTCCCCATTAAACTGAAGATCCTTTCTGTAACTGGTGTTTTCGCCACATGAAGGTGCTTAGATACTGTAACCAAGTCACCTCTAAAACTTCCTTTATATTGAGCTCTGTATGTCTCTCGGGGTAAGGCATTTTCTCCAACCCTCAAATAGTTTTCTGCATTCTGTTCAATTCTTCAGCATGCAGTGGAGTTTCTCCACTGCATGGGAAATCAGAATCTATGTCTATATCCTCCACACAATAACAGGAGATGTTTATCAGATCTTTTGGCACTGTACAGCAAATTGGCACACGTGATTGCAATTCCCAACCTTGTGAATTGTATCTGTTGTTGTTTTGTCTTACAGTTATATGGCACTTTTCATCCAAAAGAGTCTAAAAGCGGCTGCTTTCAGATTATGCAGAAGGATTGCTTCATCTGACATTGCAACGCAGCTGCTCCAAGCTGGGATATGAGAGTTGTTTTACAGCACAAAGCACCACAATGCTAGGAAGAATGTAATTACTTTGATTGGAATCTGGTGAGGAGATGAGGGTAAGCATGTGCAAAAAGTGTCATAGGATATTTAATGACAGCAAGAGGTCAGGACCTTGGTTTTATATCTTATCTAAAAAACTGAATTAAGAATTACTTAGCACAGCATAACAGTGTTTTAATGATCATGCCTGGGGTTTTATAGAAGAATATGAGAAATGCATATTAATATAATGTCATCAGTGTACATCTTCAGGACCAAATTTTACTTTCAGTGAGACTGTGCCATACTTGGGAGGGGACAGAGGTGCATAAGCTAAGGAAGCTGTTCCGGAAGGCAGTGTGTTGTCTTAGGTGCAGCTCTTTCTGGGAGCTGGAAGCAGAGCAAAGCAAGAAGCCTTTGCACACTAAGCATGTTAAGAAGCGGGTAATTCATTAATCGTGTAGTCAATACAATTTGTATCATGTACACAATTAGCCAATAAGGGGCCCCGCTGTGGCTCTTAATTTTAAATATAATAGGAACTGAACATGCAGGCAGCCCAGCTCCTACTACATTTAAAATGCAGAGCCGCAGCAGGGATAGATCCCAGATCCAGCGTGAGCCAGGACTCAGCAGTTCTAGCTTGCGCTGGTACCTCTGCCTTCCCTGCCTACCCCCCTGTACCACGGAGAAGGTGCTGGGGGGAACCGGCATTTAAGCCAGCTCCCCCAGCACTGGCTCCTGCTCCCCTCCCCTTCCCTTGGTGCCTCTGATATAGAGGTAGCAAAGTGGGGGAGAATGCGAGTAGTTGACTCAACTACCGCATAAGTCTGGGCTTATCAAGTAGTCGACTAATTGACTACTCTTTAATATCCCTCTTGCACACTTTTAAAAAAACTGTCCTGGCACATATGGGGGTGGTGGTGGTGGTAAGTCCCTGACCCTGCCCACACCCTGCCCCAAAGCACTTCTTTTACAGGGGTCAGTGAGCGTAGGATGCAGTGTTAGCCGTTTTCCTCTCGTGCACTGAAAGTCACATGGTGATGCTCTCCTGCATAGATGCCAAGGGCAAGAGAAGGAGGGGGGACAAGGAAAAGTGTTCTCTCTACATTCTCCAGTATCTATTGCTCCCAGGCAGGACAAAGCATAATTTAACCCTCTGTCTATGTTAGATCGATGTTGTCATGTGCTAGTCCATGCCGATCGTGCGGTTGTTCTTTCTATATCCATCTGCACCCTTTAAAAACCCCATTAAACCCTCAGTGATTTTTTTTACTCAGTGTTCAGAGCAGAGTCTTCTGCTATCATCTCTTTGACGTCAATCATTGTAAGATAGGCACCTCAGTGAAATGTTTAGAATCAAAATTCTCTCTCTTTCACCCATATTCAAGCAAGGTAGAAAAGTCTCTAAAGAGGCACAGTGTCACCCTTCTACTAGGCAAATATTTTCTGGAATCCAATGGTCAAATTTTGCTGGCAGTTATGCTGGTGTAAATCTAGAATAACCCCGTTGGCTTTAATGTTAAATTGCCTGGATTAATACAGGTAAAAGAGCGGAATTTGGTGCTTTTGCTGCATGAAGGATCAGTGGAAATTAGGGATGTCAATGTGTAGTCGACTGCACAATTAACCGATAAGCCTTGGCTTATTCGTTAATCTTGTTGACTACACGTGCTCCCTCCACCTTGCTGCCTGTGATGGGGCAAACCCGTCCCCTCTCTCTGGCAAGAAGGCGCCGGCAGCCCCGGCGACCAGGGGTGAGCTGCGCGGCATCTTCCGGCGCTGCTGTGCATGCTCCGGCGGCCCCATGGTTGCTTCAAAAGCCAGGCCGGCACAGTGGTTAAGGGGGGTGGAGCACACCAATGCGGCGGCAGCAAAGGGAGGCGCAGAGGACATGGAGAGCCCGGGGGAGGAGCTGCCCAGGTGGGCAACCTCAGGGCCAGCTCCAAGTCCTGCAGTCCCGGGAGAGCAGACCCGGGAGGCGCAGAGGGGCAATCCCTTGGGAGAGGAGCCCAAGGCCGGCTGCGAAGTGGCGAGGTACCACGGAGAAGCACCAGAGCTGATGATCCAACCACCATTACCCCTGCGGATACAGCAGCAGCCACAGTGGGTAAGCGACGGGACGGGGCAGGTGAGCGGCGGATGCCGTAGGAGCCTGTAAGACTACGTAGGAAGTCGCCCAGGATGGGGAATCACAATGGACAACTCCCCGAGAGGGGTGGTGAGTGGTTGACCTACACCTCACCATTCAGGTCGTGCCAAAGTGTCCTACCCTTTAGGGTCCTGGGCTGGAGCTCGGTTGAGGGGGAGAGCCCGAGTTCCCCTACCCCTCGAGAAGCTGAACTGCGCTATTTTGCGGGCCTAGCCCGGCTCGAGGGAGAGACTCAGAGGGCCAAGGCCTGACCAACCCGAAGGTGGGCCATGGCAACGGAAGGACTTTACTCCAGGCAAGCACCAAGGTCAGACTCTTGCCACGCCGTAGGCTGCAGAAGGCCCCAGGGTAGTGGATCACCACGCCAAGGGCCTTGCCCTCTTGCGCAGGTGCGTCCACACCCTGATAGACAGGGGCTGAGAATAAACCCGGGGACGGGGGCCCTGGTCTCTCGTACGAGGGAGAACCCATCCCACATACCCGCAGGGAGGGGGCCGGCGGGTGACACTGCCTCTGTATCAGAGGCAGCAAGGGGGTGAGGGGAGCATGAGCCAGTACCCATGAGGAGCTGGCTTTAAGCAGGCTCCCCACAAGCACCAGATCTACCTCCCCCCGGCCACACACACTGCTGCCTCTGATAGCAAAGCAGCAGTATGGAGGGCAAGGGGGGCAGGCTGGAGTCGATATGTGCAGGAAGCCAGATTTCAAGCAGGCTCCCCACATGTGCTGATTCTGCAGACTAGCCTTCCCCCACCTTGCTGCCTCCTACAGAGGCAGCAAGAGAGGGGGAGGCAGGAGCCGATGCAGGGGGGAGCCAGCTTAAGATCCAGTTCCCTCCAGCACCAGCTTCATGGTGCCACATCCCACCTTTCCCCACACTGCTCCCCCTACCAGATGCAGCAGAATGGGGCAGGGGAGGCTGCTGCGAAGCAGCCTCGGTCCACAGCGGCCCAGGCTTGCTGTGAACAGAGGCTGGTCCATGGCAACAGACTGTGCACAGGGAGTCCGAGCTCCCCTCGGACAGAGGCTGGCCTGGCATCCCATGGAGCAGCCTCTGTCCATAGGGAGCTCGGACCCCCACGGACAGGGGCTGCTGCCACCCTGTGCTGCTGCCTCTGTATCAGAGACAGTGGTACAGGGTGGCAGGCAGCCGGTCTGCGTGGGGAGCTGGTTTTTAAACTGGCTCCCCTGGTGGACTGGCTCCCGTCTGATACAGAGGCAGCAGCATGGGGTGGCAGAGAGATCCCCGGGAGGGAGGCCGGGAGCGCACTGGCTGCCGGCCCTACCCCCAGGAACTATAGAATAGTCATGTAACCGCTAAGATTTCATGTGGTTACATGACTATTCAATTACACAATATCTAACGTCCCTAGTGGAAATACAATGATGTAGCGAAAAGGACTAAGACAGAGGAAAAACTGAGACCAGACTCAAAGAACTGCTTTATAATCCAGCTAGGAACTATGGCTTTGCAAGCAGGGATATAGTGGGCTGCCTACAATGTGACCAGCAGTTGCCGTAAGGTTTTTCATTGCTAATTTTGAACATCAGAATTAAAAAAAAATAAAAATCACATTGGAAATGAAAATACTTTTTATCTGTCCAAGTGACTGAGTACAATAAATGCTCACACTGAAGTGTTTACTTTTGAAGGCATTCTGTGTCAAAAATACTAACATTCTGCACCACAAATTTAAAATTCTATGCACAATATTTTAAAATTCTGCAATTTTTTTCAAATTTTCAAATAAATATGGAGGCTCTAGCATGGCAGTGGGGAGCACAGGCCACTGGCTGCACAGAGGTGGGAGATCACTTGGCACTTCCCCTTGGGTCCTGAAGTCAATGGTGAAGCCGCACCCAACCCTGACACAACACAAGGACTAGGCCTGCCCCAGAAATACCCCAGGGCTCTGCTTCTCCATGTGGGCAGGCAGGCTCAGCAAGGCAGAATCCAAGTGTGGAGGGGATTAATATGGGGGCATCCAAGAGAGGGTTGAGAGGGTTCCATGTGGGGCAATCTGGGTGTGAATGGCCCAGTGGAGATCTAGGTGTGGGGGGAATCTGGATGCACAGGGGCTTGCTGAGGGGTTCTGGATGCAATGGTAATGGGACTCTGCCAGGGGGTCTATGTGAAGGTGGTTGAAGCTTGGAGGGAGATCGGGGGAGGGGGGGAGTCTGCATGTTAGGAGGCTAGATCTTAGCAAGAGGGGCTGAGTGTGGGGGCTTCAGTGGCAGGTTCAGATCCTGGGGGGGGGGAGTTGGTGCTCAGTGGGGTTGGGGATCTAGGTGTAGGTGGCTTGTCAGGGTGCTCCAGGTGCAGGAGGAGAGGAGCTGCTTGGGAGGGGATTCTGAATGTGGGGATGTCAAGGCTGTTCCCCACTCTGGCACTCTGATTGCAGAAGATGGGGGCCTGCAAGAGACCTTAAACACCTTGCCTCTATAGACTCTGCTTACAAAAACTCCCCAGAGTCACAGATTTACTCACTTTGGGAGAGGTAGCTGCCACCACCAAGTGGAACAAAAGAAAACCCCCTTTTTTCTTGAACCCAGGAAGAAAGCACTTGGACTTCCTTCCCCGGGGTACCCCAAGTTCCTTTGCCATAAGAGAGCTCGAAAAAAGAAACAAAAGAAAACAAACTATGTCTCTCATAGCTTACCTCTCTGGCTAGGCAGACATACACACAGACCTCCTGTTTCTACCACATTCTAGTCAGAAGGAGGATACTATGCATAGGGATAGTATGAATCCAGTCCAGTGCCCATTGAAGTCAATGAAAAAGACTTCCATTGACTCTAATGCACTTTGAATCAGGACCCAAGTGGTTTTCTAATATGGCCAGTGATGTGCTGGAAGAGGTGACTAGGGGTCCATGAGAAACCCTTGTTAAAATTCCACTAGCACAGCAAAGAAAAGCTTGAGATTATTTCCTTGTTTCTGATGGATTTGCACTGTTGCTAGACTGCTTAATTATCCCTACCAGAGATTACTTATCTATAGAGCTTGTAAAAATACTAAGGAGCAAATTGTTTGCCTTTGGAATCCAAAAGATTGAGCAGGGGTCAGGAATTGTATATATTAAAACAATTAAATGTTCAGAAGAACAGAAACCTGGTTCCCCTTCAGGGAGACACTAGGTACATGTGCATATACATACCTAGACTGTGGTATATTATCAATATACTTAGCATATTTTTCAGGAACATAGTATAAAGATACCCAACAAGTGCACTTAATGTATATTTGTCTGCCAAGTGGTTTACCTCCCTCCTTAGTTATAGTTCTGAGAGGGCATTTTTTTAAACAAGAAAACAAATGAGTAAATTATCTAGTCCCACACAACTCTTCTCTGCAGGCACAGAGCCCCATCACAAATGGAATTAATTACATTGCAGGGGAAACATTTTCTGGTAAAAGCATTTCTTGGTAAAAGCAGCGGGAACTCAAGTGTCTGAACTAAGTTCCTTGAAACTTGCCAAGCACGCTCACAATGAGGGCAATATTTTAAAAACTTCCAAACAAGCCCCTATTTATTTGTTTGTATGCAAAACAAGCAACTCCTCCCTCACAAATGTGAAAAATGTTATAACTGGTGACAAACATCCAAATGCCAAGTTGAAACAGAATTTTAACAAACTATCCAGAATGATTGATCTTTGGGCTGAAACTGGACAAGGGAAGCTCCTTCTACATGGAATTGTTTTTGGCAGTTATGAGTGAGTGAAAATAAGGTTTTGCAATGGACCAGATTATTACCTTATTCCCCATGTAATTACATGGATTACTTAATGTCAGTCAGGGTGTCTGATGTAATGAAAGTACCTTTGCAACCTTAAAAACACGGTCAGCACCATGACTGTCATTTAATGTGAGAATGTAAGAGTGACATGCTAGAATGTATCTCCTATCCATGTTAAATATAGGAGGATTTTGCCCTATGCCTTTTTCATTAGAGGGAAACCTTTTCTTTTGTTTCCGTGCGTGACAGTTTTCACTGCCAGCAACTTTATTGATCAAAGTGTAAATGAAGGTGGGGAGCTGACATCTGTTGTTCTTCCATAGAGAGAGAAATGCTCGCTCTGCAACCTCAAACAAGTGTGATGCTCCTCTTGTGTGGGACAGCCAATGCCCTTTTTAAGTAAAAAAAAAAAAAAAAGTGTTATAGCACTTACAAGAGGACATTTTTAGCAACAAGCCTGAGAAACTATGCCTGAATCACGCATTACTGTTAGCACGATGTTGCACATCCATTCTAACTATGCATGCAGCACGCTGAAAATCTAATCCTGGCTGGTTGAGAATCTGATTGTCCATTTTTTTCTCAGGCAAAACTCCCACTACATCAGTGGGAGTTTTGAATTAATAAGGAGGGCCAGAAAACTCCCTCTTTGTGATACAAGGGCTATCCACATGTTTTTAACTGTACCTTTCCTTTTAAAATGATATATGTATTTCTAATCATTTTTTGCCCATTGCAAAATGCTTATTTACAAATGTTTTAATATCATAGCTTAAAAAAAATTACACATCTCAGATGCAGTTAGTAAAAGTGATGACAAAAAATACAAAAAGGGAGAAATCTATAGTCTAAACAGCAGCCAAGAACACCCCCCCCCCAAGTTTTTCAATACGTTAAAACCCCCACCATAAAATGTACTTTGAAACTTTGCCATCATGAAGATGTTTAGTTAAGCTATCAAAATGGAAGGAAAAGCCACTGTTCACATCTGTTCACGGGTCAGTTTGCATACATGTGTGTGTTTTAACGGAGCTATTAAATATGACATTTCATAAGGAAGAACTCTGAAAATGGGTCAAAGAGGAAAATGTATCTTGAGCACATGTTGTTTCCCTGCCCAGAGAATTATTGTTTGTCCAAAGAGAAGTACTCATTTGCAAGTTATTAGAGGGAAAGAACAGTACAGGAAGAAATGTAGGTACGTCTACACGTTATTTCAAAATAATATAGTGCACATCTACACCTCAAGACTTTATTTTGAAATAATGTTGAGCTGGAGGACTTCTTACTCCGACTCATGGTAACCCTCATTTCACCAGGAGTAAGGGAAGTTGAAGGAAGAGTGTTCTTCCTTTGACTTCTTGCTGTGTAGACAGCGCCAAAAGCCAAAATAAGCTATTTCGACTTCAGCTACGCAATTGACGTAGCTGAAGTTGCGTAGCTTAATTCAACTTTAGCTCTGCTGTGTAGATGTATCCTTAGTGAAAAGAAACTGCTCTAAGCCCTAAGAATGTTACAGGTACTGCCATTTCAAATGCCTAAATAGATGGATAGGCTTGCAGGTGTTCAAATTCCTGTTTGACAGCCCTTGGTATTAGGAAGTGCACATTTGTTTAGTTATTCATTGGTCTGGATAGGAAATCATGGATTATTTGCTGGCACATTGGGTTACCGTCTTTATTCCTGGCTTAGCAAAACAACCAAAAATGATAGCTAGAATTATTTCTAGGCTGCTCTATGATCACAGTTTTTAAAGGAACAATGCGATGGGAATGAGCTAGATGAGTTAAGCAGCATCAGAGGGATTTAATAGCCCAGGGTCAACACAGACTGCTCTAGTTATTTCCAAATCTAGTAATGTCACTGTTGGAAAAATGTAGGGTTTGGAGCCACTGCACTTTCTGCGGAGAATACCACGTAGCAATGCAGCCACTGTGAGTGAAAAGGCCATAAGGTATAGAGTTCTCTCACTGCGTCTGAGCCTTTCATGCCACTGCTGCTATGCTTTCCGTCACCTTCACTCTAAAGTTGTTACATTGGCTATAATATTTTTGATTCCATTAAAAAACCCTATGAATTCTTTTCAAAGAACTTTTGTGGACTAGCTTGGTTATCTTTTTGACCTCACCATCTGTCATCTTCCAATATCCATACATTATCGTGATGGTGGCATGCTATTTTCCTGATGTATGCCACATGGCATGTGCTTTTGGATTGGTTTTGCATTCGTTCATGAACCATAGTTTCGATAGAAAAACAATAGCAGTTAAGAGTAATGTTTCCCACATCATTCTGAAAATGTGGCTGCATTTCTCCCCGCCTCCAGGAGTTTGACATGTGTCTTCCAATATTGCTGTAATAGTGTGGGTGGGTGAGTGGAGAAGCTGAAAGAACATTTGATTGTGCTGGTCCCTCTTTACTGAGGGCTAAATTTCCACTTAGATATTTGCTCCATGGACATTTTTGCATTTTAGTTAATGCAAGAAGCAAGCAAGCTTTTTTTATAAAGGTCCACGTGTGCTGCTGGAGAAGGAAAGAGATGGGTAGTGTATATGGCTAGGCGAATCTAGAGGGGTTCTATTCTTGTGTGCTATACCTTTAAAAGTAAGGGGTCGCGCACGCTGTTGTCTGGGGGAGGGGAGGGGGGGGGAGGGAAAGATTGTTGTGCATCAATGCAAGATGTCTCTAAGGCCTGGTCTACACTAGACCAGGAAGGTTGGCTTAAGGTATGTAAGTCCAGCTATGCAAAATGCATAACTGGAGGTGGTTTACCTTAAGCTGAGCCTTGGCAGCGCCCACATTGCAGGAGGCCGACGGGAGCCAATGCTCCCACTGGCTTCCCTTACTCCTCGCAAAAGAAGGAGTACCACATGCCAATGGGAGTTGCCCTCTGTGTTTAGGGGTCTATACTAGACCCTCTAGATCAATCTTCTGGCATTTGACCTCCGGAGCATAGATCTTCCGGTAAGTGTACATGTACCCTTAGGCTATGTCTAGACTATGGGGAAGATTCGAAAGAGGATATGCAAATTCCATGGGAATTTGCATATCTTCTTCCAATCTCACTTTCGAAAGCTCCGCTAAAGTAGTTTAGACGTGGCTTTTTCAGTTACCCCCCCCCTTGTCGAAAAGCCACGTAAACCTCATTTTTTGAGGAAAAGCATCTTTTCGACAAAGGGGGCGGTTCGCCGAAAAAGCCACATCTAAACTACTTTCACTTTCGAAAGCTCGGCTTTTGAAAGTGAGATTGGAAGAAGATATGCAAATTCCTGTGGAATTTGCATATCCTCTTTGGAATCTTCCCTGTAGTCTAGACTAGCCCTTACAGAGTAACATGCTGAGCTCTGTGATTTTTCTCTTTTTGTTGTATGAAAGATAGGATATAAAACAAACCGTAGTGAAGTGACTACTTAACTGTTTATCTGTACCCTCTTGAGTTCTTTTAATTGCAATGGCTTAACTAAAGAAAATTACTTGACAGTTGAAGTTAGTTTTATTAACTATCTTTAAAAACATTAGCTTTCTTCACTTTACCACTGAAACTAAAATAAAAATTAATATGAACACAACCTCTTTTTTTCTTAACAGGATTGTTTGTCAGGTAAACCCTGACTTTAAAGTTTACAATACTTTGCCAAATGCCACTTACAGTTGACTTCCATTTTATGCACATTCTAAGAATAATGTTAGACTCCATCAAGTTCCTGAAATAATGCTGTATCTGGCACATCATATAATATCAATATACCATATTAATTAAATTAATTAATTCAGAGACAGGCAATAGGGAGGAGTCTCTGTAGTTGCACCAGAGGTACAAGCTTGTGAAAGTCTGTAGCTACTCTGAGTTCCTTCAAACTATTGAAGAAATCTAACTGATCTTGGGTTTGTATTCTCTTAGCCCACTGTTCTATCTTTCTCTAAAAGGCCATGATGCTGGGACCATTCTTAAATAGTAATAACTCATAATGTTAGGGCCTTAGTTACCATATTGTTTTCCTTAATCTGAAATATGAATTAAGTGCTTTGCTCTAAATATAGGGAAAATAGAACAAGACGTATGTTAAGTCTTTAGACAATATTTGCACTGATATGCCAGAGAAAACTTCAACCCTTCAGAAACAGTGTATTGTTGCCTCCAAAGCTAGAACCAGGCATGACCTATTTTATGGAACAAGGCCGTGCAGTTATTTACATGGTTTTGGGGGCTGCTAATAATCCTATCTGACATTTTTCTTCAAATTCCTTTCCTCAGAATTAGTTCAATGTCCATGACTATTTTGGTTTTATTACCCTCATTTGGAAAGTTAATTGGTTTAATGGGTTTTTTTCCCTTTCAGATACTTAAATGTAGGATTCTGATGATGAGATACCAGCAGTGGTAAATAACTACTTGCTAGACATGCCTTATGTTCAGCAGTGTCTAAGTACATTTCTTCAAGCAAGGGGCGCATAATGAGAGAGAATGTTTTTGTGACTGAAGTAATGGACTTGGATTCAACATATTAGGGCTCATTTCCCAGCTTCCTTTGTTACCTCGGGCAGGCCACTTAATCCCTCCATCTCTCTCTCTCTCTCTCTCTCTGTCTCAGGTGCACATCTGTAAACTAGACATCATTATACTTCCTCTCTTCCTCCTATTGTCTACCTTCTCTGCTCAGATTACACACTCCTTGGTGCATGGACTATCCCTTATTATATGGGTATTCAGCACCTACCACAGCTGGGCCCCAGTCTCGGTTTGCATGTCTAGGCATTACAGTGGCACACATAAAATACATAATAAAAGACCAAAGCCAGCTGTGATTGGTACAGGAAGCTGGAGCAGAGACAATGCTGGGTGGGATTCCAGGAAGAACTGTTATGGAAATGACCTTGCTCTGAGAGTCCTTTCCTCTCTGGACTCTCCCTCTAGGGCTGAAAGAGCGCTAGACAAAAGGGATAGCTAATGAACACACAGCAGATAGGCTCCACTGTGCTCCTGTTTATGGCCTGCTGAGGATCCTCATATCACAAAACCCACAGGGAGGGAAGAAGGGCAGAGATTTGTACTGGACAGACAATCCCCATGCCACCCACTTCCTTGCTTTCACAGCAAGAATACAGAGAACAGAATTTAGCCTGTTCTCTGCTTTTCTCCCCCTCTCTGGTGTTTGTTTACCAACCATTGTTAACTAGGTTGAGCCTTTCCTGACTGCAAATATCTAACAGCAGCCTCCAGCTTCTTTCAGTCAACTCCCGGGCTGTTGGAACTCAGAGTTTCTCATCCATATTTATCAGCAGTGGGCTGGATGTCCTGGCTTCTGCCACACGTGCATTTTTTCATAAAATTCTGAGGGAGGCCATACTGGGCTTTTAGCCCTTTGGTCTCCTGTCTAGTCACTGAGATGGCTCTTTGGAGAATCTCACTTTTAAAGTTGGTGGCATAGCGAGGCCCGGTCAAAGAGTTTGCGGGGCCCAAGGTGGTTGGCTACACTACGTGGCTTGGTGGCTCCTAACTAGGACAGCAAGCGAGTGGCCAGGTGGGTGGGTGCCAGGTAGCACAGGGCCTTGAAGATGCAGGGCCCAAGGCAACACCTTGCTCGCCTTGCCTTAAGGCCAAGTCTGGGCATAGCATTTAGTAGCTCTAATACTGCACTCACACACATATGGGGACTTTTTATGGGAATCTTTTATTCTGCCATATTGGGGGTTCTATTCTGCTATCTATCACCACAATTTCTGTGCTCCTTTAATATACAATCAATAGCAGTTGCAAAGGCCCTAGTGGACTTCATGGAGTCTCTGGCACTGTTCCCCTTTGGGGGTCAAAACTGTGTTTGGCTTAAGATCTTTGGTGTTTTATATTTTAGATCCGATTAATGTACTTTCTTCTTTTTGGGGTAGGGGCTCGTTTTGGGATAGAAAGGGTTAACCATTGTGTGGGTGTCATCCTCATGGTGAAAGCCTTTTTCAAAGAGGAACGTTCTGCAATGTTCCCTAAAGATGGTTAGACTCTACCTTCACCTGATCTCCTTGGGGACTTTCTTCCATTACCAGATCCCCTCAACAGAGAATACTTTGTGCTTTGACCTGGGGCTTTGTAATGTGCATTAACCCGGAAAAGGACAATTGTCATGGAGGTTCATCAGCTGCACTTGATCTTTAATGTCACTAGGGCTTGGTCCCTTATTTAATTTGTTCTTGGTAAAAATTAAAAGATAAAATTCTGTGAGCAAAAAGAGTTTGGTTTTGTTTGCTTTTAGTCTGGATGCAAGCTGTTTCGCAACAGTACAATTCAAGCATCTTTACTCATAGTGTTCTCTGGATGATACTTTACATTAAGATTCCCTCAGCTGCATTTCATTTTGATTTAATAGGACAGTTATTGTATTTTAAATAAATACCAGCTGCTAATTAAAAACATACTGTAGTATAACAGTGCACTAATATTTGATTACAGAGGTGTTAACTCATCAAAGAAATTTCTATTTAAATGACACTTGCAGGTAATAACTCTCCAATGAAACACACATCTTCAGAATTAATAGTGTCTTTCCTGTCTGCTAAAATGCTCACTGAAATTAACAATACATTTTTATAACATAAATGATTTGTATTTCTTTCAATTAATCAAAAGCCTTTCTGAAACACTGTAGTAAGCCCTTTTTTATATGAATGTTTAATGTGGTTAGGAACCTTTAATGAATATAATACTTACATTTGCATAGGGCCAGATTTTCAAAGGTGTTGGTTGCCTAAAGATACAGATGAGTGACTAGGTGCCTAGGCACTTTTGAAAATCCAAGTAGGTGCCTATCTGCATCTTTAAGGACCAACACACCTTTCAAAATCTGTCCACTAGTGCTTTTCATCCAGCAATCTTAGTGCTGTTTACAAAAGTTGCAAAGCAACTTAATTCACTTTTGACGTGTAAAGGAATGGAGGCACCGAGAGATTAATTGATTCATCCAAAGTTATGTAAATTACTGGAAGATGTGAATAAAATCTATAATTCCTGACTCCCAGCTGTGAGCTCATTTCTCTAGGCTGCAGGATCTGTCCCCAAATGAGGCCTCTAGCATTAACCTATTAGCCTGTCCCCACTAGCCCCGAGAAGGACTAGCCCCAAGAAGAAGGACGGCCACTTGTGTTTTGTGTGAGTGCCCTTTCTTCTGCTAGCACCCTCTCCTACCCTGTACTTCCATGCCCTCAGAAATCTCCATACTGCTTCTTCCTCCTCTCTGCTTTTAGCTCCCAGACCAATGTGCCTTGCTTTTTGCTGGCTAACAAGATGATTAGGAGTTTGCCTTGTGGGCGCAGAGGGATTATGTTAGAAGGATGCATTGGGGGAAGGAGTTCCAAATTGGAGAGAGACAGGTGTAAGGCATTACGTTTCTGCCCTCCTCAATATCTAGAAACCTTACCTCTTTCCCCCAGTTCAGCTGCCCTCAGTGACCCCAGAAAACCCTCTAACAGTAGTTCTTCCCTAAGTGGCATGAATTTGGGAATCAGCTAGTTTCTTAGGCTACGTCTACACTGCATGCTTATTTCAGAATAAGCTATTTCAGAATAGTTATTCTGAAATAGCTTATTTCGAAATAGCACGTCTACACTGCAGGGAAGCCTCAAAATGAGTCTGAGGCAGGCTTCCCTAATGTAGACGTGCTATCTCGATTTAGAGCCCCAGGAGGCACTGGGGAGGAATAACTTAGAATGGCCCCGGTGAGGGGCTATTTCAAAATAGCAGCAGTGGAACGTCTATACACGCCTTATTTCAAAATAGCTATTGTGGAATAGGCATTATTCCTCGTAGAATGAGGTTTACAGATTTCAGAATAAGCCTCCTGTTTTTTTGAAATTATTTCAAAATAACAGAATTGCTGTGTAGATGCTCGCATTGTTATTTCAAAATAAAGCTAGTTATCTCGAAATAACGGTGCCGTGTAGATGCACCCTTAGGCATTTATGAACGAGGCACATTAATCATTGTGCAATCTCCCTGCTATATTGAGTCAGCTGAGGCACATGTGTAATTAAGATTTCTGTAAAAATAGACTCTTTGGAAAGGGCTGGATTTCCATAGCACATCTGGATTACTCACAATGGAAAAAATAGAATTATTTTCAATATTACCTATCTGGAGCCTTGCCTCCCTTTCCTTCACCCAACCACCTGTACACAAGTCATTTCCATTGTCTTCAGTGAGAATGAGTAGTATCTTTTGGAGCTTGGGGGAAATGAGGCATCTGGTGCTTCTTATCCCTTAATTTCATTGAGCTCAACATATAGTGTGACATAAGGAAGAGACAAGGTCTGGAAGATGAAGAAGAGGTGGCAAGCAGTCCATGCCACACTGTCTTGGAATCCACTGCTAAAACTCTCCATACAATTAAAAAATGTTTACTCACAAATGACGGGTGGTTTTTTAAGAACAAGATTCAATGGTGTAGAAAAGGTAAACAAATATTCCTTAAATGTTTGCACCGTTCTTTCAGTTGCCTATTCATAACTATCTAAAAGCCTCAACAAACACCTGAAGATTCAGCCTTGACAGGAAACCACCCCACAGTGTTTCTCAAAGGGGTCCGTGAAACCACTTTTAGAAACATGCTAACTAGCCATGTCAGTTTGTTTACTTACCGGCGCTGTGGCCACAGAGCCTTCTGGCTTCCATTGGCTCCGGTTCACTGTTTGCAGCCAAGGAGAGCCGTGGGAAGTGCAGCCTGGCCCACACTGCTTCCTGCGGCTCCCCTTGGTGCAAACGGCGAACCAAAGCCAATAGGAGCCGTGCGGCTCTGTGGTTACAGCACCAGTAAGTAAACAAACCAGCATGTCCACTTAGCATGTTTCCCAAAGTGTTTTTTGCGGACCACTTTGAGAAACCCTGATTTACAGGTAAACTCTCTAAAAACACATCAAAACAGCAATTTAATTCCAAGCTCAGAATAAATTTAAATAAATGGGACTACAAAAGCACAAAATTTCAAGACATTTCTACAACAGGTTCTTCTGAATTCCTATCCCTTATTTTCCAACAGAATTCCCTTCCTCCTGTTGTAACACCCTTCAACCCACTATCCCCTTAAAAATCCAACAGACATGAACTGGGAGCATAGCAAGACATGGTTTACTGAGTTTTCATTTGCAGAGATTTCTAATTACTGTGTGGTTTAGCCAAGCAGCAGAGTACAAGCTTATATTGTGACTCATATGCTGTGAAAGCAGTGCTAAGCACTGTATATAATTAAGACAACATATAACAGTGAGATCACACATCTTTTTTTGGAATGTTTACAGTCCTGAAAATGTGTAATGTTTTCAGAGCTCTCAGATGTGAAGATTTTAAAGATATCTTCATGACACTAGGTGTAGCGCATCATTTTGATTCTTCCAGATGTTTCCCCCCACACACACAGTTATGGCATCTTCAAAAGAGCTATGTTTTACTGAAAACAAACCAAAAAATGGCTTTTTTAACCTTTCAAATTATTTAATGTTTTTAATGCCCACAAAATTCTCATTTTTTGTAGTATGGTCATTTCTGAAAGAACTGCTTGAAACATTTGCATTAGAAGTAGCATGAGTGGCTTACTCTATTAACTTTTCAGTGCAGTAAAAAGAGCTTCAAAGCTTCTAGCTGTGTCTATACTGGGACTTTTGCACCATTTCAAACTGACAGTTCTTGCAGCTTCTGCCGAGAGAATCATGGATCCCAGCTTTCTCGCCTATCCTGTGTTCAAGGTGCTTAGGACACCACGCGCTGTAGCAGAACTATTATTGAACTTTCTCTCAGAGGAAGAAGACTCAGAAGGAGACACCAGTGTGAATGACATGGACAGCAGACTTGGCATTGTATTTGGCTGTCACAGAGCAGCTGTGCATAGTCAAGCATTGCTTTTGTACTAGGGCAGGGGTGGCCAACCCATTCTGGGCAAAGAGCCAAGATAGCAGTGGATCCAGCGTGAAGAGCCGGGGCAAAGTTGTCAAGCAGAGAAAAGGGACGGTCCCTTTTGCCCCTTTAAAAGGAGCCCCCGGTCGCATTTGGTTGAGCAAAAAACCCCCAAAAAACAAAAACAACAAAAAAAAACCAACCTCTGCCCCTTTCAGAAAATGCATTTAAACGCGTTTTGAGGCTTTTGGGCCACAGCAGGCTCCTGCCACCCACCGCCATCTTTAATTCTGCATCTTTCATGGCCACGCCAGACAGCTCCCCTGCCCAGGTCAGCACAGGGAGCCGGGAGGAGATGCTGTTTTTTGGGGCACGGGGGTGGCTTATGAGCCATGGGGTGGGGAGGGGATGGAGGCTTCATGAGCCACACCTGGGGGGGAAAGAGCCGCATGTGGTTCTTGAGCCTCGGGTTGGCCATGGCTGGACTAGGGAAACCAACAGTGAGTGGTGAGATCACATTGTCAGGAAGGTGTGGGATGAAGATCAGTGGCGACAGAACTTTCAGATGCATAAAGCAACCTTCCTGGGGCTGTCTGCTGAGCTGGCCCCTCAACTGCAGCACAAGGACACCCAGATGAGAGCTGCTATCTCGGTAGAGAAGCTTGTTGCCATCGCTTTGTGGAAGCTGGCAACTCATGATTGCAACCGTTCAGTTGCAAATCAGTTTGGAGGGGGGAAGCCTACTGTCGGGGCAGCACTTATGCAAGTGTGCAGGGCAATAAATCGCATTTTGCTGCATAGGACTGTGACTCTGGGAAATGCGGATGACATAGTGGCTGGCTTTGCTACATGGGCATTCCAAACGGTGGTGGGACGATCGATGGCACACACATTCTCAATGTAGTGCCACCCGACCTTGCCTCAAAGTACATCAATGAGAAGGGGTACTTCTCTATTGGCTTCAAGCACTATCCCCATGGATTATCATGGGCATTTCGCAGACATAAAGGAGCCCATAGGGTGACCATCAATACCAGGGAGGCTCTGAGGAACCACTTAGACAATGAAGGGCACTGACATTTCTGTTTTGGGGTTGCTTCCCTGCCTCATCTCACTACTTATCCCGAGCGAGGCATTCCCATGAAATGAAGGGATGTTACAGGCTTTCACAGGGGACAGAGTGATTAGTGTGGGTTGTGTCACACAAAATAAACTCATGGAGACCTGTGTCGGTTTTGTCTTTATTGATCCCTTTCAATTATGGACACACACAGCAGGTGAGTGCTTGGTGGTAAGGGAGAGGAAGGGTTATTGAAAAACCTCACAATGGTATTAATGTCCAGCTGTCAAAGTCACAGCTGCTGTGACAGGGAGTGGAGTGTGCTGGCAAAAGAACAACCAGTAAAAATGAGTGTGTGGGCATACAGGGAGGGTTACAGGACACAGAGTTTTGCATGTGTGGCCAGTGAGACTTCTGGGTGGGCATAGAGGGTTTCTAGGTAAAGAATTCTGCATTTGCTGCCAGAAAGGCCTTTAGTTCTGTTTGCTCTTCATCTTCAGCATCTCAATTTGATCTTCCATGAGCTTTAGCATGTGCTCACTGGCTTCTCTTCTAGCTTTCATCTCCTTGGCCTGCCTTTCCTCCCTTTTCTCAATTTGAAGCACTGAACATTGCAAAACATCTTTCACTAGGTTCTCTCTGGCACTCGGAGGTTTTTTCCTACATTGACGGAGCCTGTCAGTGGGGGAGCATGTGTGCCTTCTCAAGGTCTGCTCTGGAAAAGTAACCATTAACAATAGGGTGACTGTACTGATCCTGATAAAGATTGTAACATGTTACTAACATGCACATCTCTGGCCACTTTTATTGTTATCCTAGAGGCAAACACAGATCTCTCCAGACACTCTGATAATGGTGAGTTTTAAAAGTGGGGAGGAAGGAAGGAAGGTTGGGCATGTGGTCCCCAAGAAAGTAGAGTCCACACTGGTGCAGTAGGTGTACATGGAAACAATTTGTAATAAGCTTGCAGTTGTCCACAGGCTGCCATTGCTAGGTTGACATATCCCTGCCAAAGGTTAACAGGTAAACCCAGGCTCTGCTTCTGGATGCTCCTTATACAGCCAAACTCTGTAACCCGTTGGTTCTGGTAGCCCAGTATGAAGAATGGTTTGGGACACTGTCATGGTGGTGGGGAAATGGCAGCCCTGCCAGGGAATCGCCACGAGAAAATTAATAAGTACATCAGGCAAAGCCGTGACACCATCTCGCAGCAAGATTCTACAGCTGTCTCTGTGTACATCAGTGCTCCACTTGGACATAACGCCTACCAAAGAAGGGCTTAGCCAGCTCACAGAAATACAGCCCTGTGCTGCCTCCCCCCAAGCTGCAACAGAGTAATTTAGTGCCCTAGTAGCTGTCCCCCCTGCCCCGCTGCAATAGCGCTACTTACTGATCCGTGCCTCCCTCCCAATCTCCCATTGCTTCCATAGAGCAACTTACCCTGCCTCTCTTCCCTTGCTCCATGCTCTATGTCCAGTTGCTCAGACTTGACGTAAGCCTCTGAAACTTGAGAACAAGGGTTATAGTAGTGAGAATTTTAAGTTACCTAGGGGTATGTCTACACTGCAGAATTTTTTCAGAAAAATGGCTGTTTTTCCAAAAAAACTTCGCTTACATCCACACTGCAATCACGTTCTTTCAAAAACAAATCAAAAGAACAGAGGGGTTTTTCCGACACCGGTAAACCTCTTTCTCTGAGGAAGAAGCCTTTTTGCGAAAGAGCTCTTTCGGAAAAAGGGGTGTGTGGACGAGGAAGAGGGAGTTCTTTTGAAAGAAGGGTATGTCTACACTAGCCCCCTAGTTCGAACTAGGGAGGCTAATGAGGGCGACCGAAATTGCAAATAAAGCGCGGGATTTAAATATCCCGCGCTTCGTTAGCATGCTCCCGGCCAGTCGCCATTTTGGAAATTGACTAGCCCGGAAGAACTGCCCACGTCTACACACGGCAGAGAAGGGCGATTCCGAAATAAACCCCTTACTTCGAATTACCAGTTAAACATGAGGTTTAAACATGAGGTTTAACTGGTAATTCAAAGTAAGGGGTTTATTTTGGAATCACCCTTCTCTGCCGCGTGTAGATGCGGGCAGTTCTTCCGGGCTAGTCAATTTCCAAAATGGCGACCGGCCGGGAACATGCTAATGAAGCGCGGGATATTTAAATCCTGTGCTTCATTTGCAATTTCGGTCGCCCTCATTAGCCTCCCTAGTTCGAACTAGGGGGCTAGTGTAGACATACCCGAAGAGGAAAGAGGAAAAAGCACAGGTGCCCTGGTGGCCTCTCCGTCCATAGTTATCACAGCTTAAATGTGAGATAGCGTCCATTCAGTGTGGACACCCTTTCGAAAAAGCAGATCGCTTTTTCGATGTGCTTTGGCCGTGTGGATGCTCTCTTTTGGAAGAAGTTTTTCTGGAAGATCTCTTCCAGAAAAGCTTCTTCTGAAAGAAGTCTGCAGTCTAGACATAGACTAGGTTGCCTACATCTTGGTGGTTCATTATATAGCAGAGTCGATAATACATTTTTTGGTTTGGTGGCCAAACTGAAAAAAATCTGAAAAAAAAATTGATTGGTTGCAAATTAAAACAATTGGGTTTTTTTGCTTCTTCCTACTGAAACAAAGAGAAAGTCTTTGTTTGGATTCAGCACAACATTTCAATTGTCATTTCATATCAAAATTTCAGAACAAAATGTTGACTTGAAACTGTGACCACCTTAGTGCAACCTTATACCTCCAGCCTCAGAAAACTTGCAAATGCTGAGGGAAGAGATGGGCTGGGTACCTGAGTGCTCCAACAAGCACTGCTAGCAAAGGTTCTATCATGTTGCCTGTGCTGGTTGGAGCTCCCTTGGAGCTGGTTGGGGCTCCCTTATGATTTAGAGATCATAAGTAGAGCGTCCACACCACAAAGCCCTTTACTTCAAAATAATGGCCTAGTTATTTTGAAATAATAACCCCTGCTTTCCATGAGGAATAACTCTTATTTCAAAATAGTTATTTCGAAATAGCGATGGTGTGGATGCTCCATTGCTGCTATTTCAAAATAACTACTCCCCAGAGTTATTCATAATAATTACTCCCCAGCGCTTCTTGGGGCTTAAAGTCGAGGTAGCATGTCCGCATGAAGGAAGCCTGTCTCGGACTAGTTTTGAGACTGCCCTGTAGTGTGGACATGCTATTTCAAAATAGTTATTTCAGGAGTTGTTATTCTGAAATAAGTTATTTTGAAATAATTTCCTACTGTAGACATGCCCTGGGAGTGTGACTTTGCAGAGCCCATTTCAAACTTTGGTTACAGGCAAGTCATATTCATTTACTGGGGAAGATGCAAGCAAATATAACACCAAAGCCACGTTTATTGACTTCATTTTATGATCTCTTGCTTTTGTGTATGCTGAGCAACCTGCAAATACTCTTGAGTTTGGAAGAACAATACAGCGGTATGTGAAACAACCAAAGGGACCTTTATGAAAAGATCAATGTTGAAAACAATAGAGATGTGCTGGTTGCCTTTCCTACTTTGCTCATATAATTAATACTATGATCATTTCATGATGATTTTCTAGCATATTCTTAGAATAATAAAAACAAAACAATAACTTTTTTGGGGGAAAATCTAAGGGTACTCCCCTGCATAAAATGACTTAAATGAAAAGAGTTAAAAAAATGTATTTATGATAAATAGTATCAGTGAAAGTTCACAAAATTAATACTGAGTTTACAGCTGGGAAACAAACATTCAGCATGGAACTTTGTGCATGGAGAGAGTCCTGTTGAAGTCAATGAGGGAATCCACATAAGGGCATGCACCTTTAGACAAGATTTGATGAGTGATTGTAACGAACATTATGGCTGGAGTAGGGCACTGTAAGGACAAGGTTTATAGTAGTGAAAATATTAAGTTACCTAGGTTGCCTACATCTTGGTGGTTCCTTATACAACTGAGTAAATCATAGATTTTTCATTTTGGTGGCCAAACTGAAAAATCTTAAAAAAAAAAAAAAAGAGTGGTTTCAAATTAAAACATTTGTTTTGCTTTTTCCTGTTGAAACAAGCAAAAGAGGTTTTGTTTGGGTTGAACAAAACATTTCAATCATATTTCAAGTAAAAATTTCAAAACAAAATGTTGATCTGAAACATTTTATAAATGAAATGTTGATTCAGACTGAATAGTTGTGCCCAAATGCTGAAGACAGAAATCATAAACTATTGGCAAATGAATTTATTAGTATGCGTTGATTAAGTACAATCAGTGCTCATCTAGAGCAGTGTTTCTTAACCTTTTTTTTATAAAGTACACCCTTAAAAAAATTATAAGTACCCCCAGTACCTACAGTTTTCAGACACATAAAATTTTTTTCTACCATTGAAAAACATTTGTTTAAACAACTTAATCGTAGCTGGGTGGGTGATGAAGTTTTTGGGTGTAAAAAGTACAAAAATAGTAAAGCACTGTAAAACTTAAAACAAAAATACAATTTTCTCCAAATTTCAGTTGGGTTGACGTACCCTCCCCTCCCCCCCCACCAAACTGTTCTCAAGTACCCCTAAGGGTACTCGTACCACTGGTTGAGAAACATTGATCTAGAGTACACCATTAAATGAAAGTTTTCAGGAAAAGTGTTGACTTAGCTATGGCACTACCAACCACCCTGACTCAAACCATCCATTCTCAGCTATTTGTCTGCCCTTCAGGAATGTGGTTTTGCTTTTTATTTTTCCTCAGCTGTGTTTAGCAGTATCTCTGGCATGATACCTCCTTTGAAGTATCACTGTAGCAAAGAGTAGTGGGAGGACATTTGAAATGCCATCTGCAGGTAATTCAGAGACAGGCCTTTTCCATGAAGAAATGATACAGACACAGAGCTAGGTGGGTGAGGAAAAGATGAGCAACTAAGGATAGGAAGAAAAATGCTTTCTTCTTTTATAATACCAAACCATGAGCATTGGCACATAAACAAATAGCGCTGTGAAGAAATGAATTTCAGTTAATCAAACAACAGACTCATTGTAACAACCGAAGCATATAATGGTGATGTGGTTTGTATGCTACTGTGTATTTTGTCAATAAATGTGTGGAAGCAATGTAACACTGTTGTGAGAAATAAGTACAGGGGGAGAGTTTAGGATACATTTGTTAGATTTCCCTTCACAAACCACATCTCAGAGGGAACAAGTAAAAACTGCTGATTGTGAAAAAATCAAAGCCTACCGCTTGCACACATCCATCTACAATTATGAAATGACTGTTACAAATGTGGATAATGATTCAAAAGTTCATAGTTTTTATTAAAAAAAAAACCCAATGAAACAGCACATCCTTTCCATCCTTCATTATGTTCCAAAGCACAACAAACCAACCACCTGTGATAGCACACTTGGATATTTTACCACTTACTCTTGCTCCTACTTCTTAAACAGCACCCTTCCTTAATTAATAAATTATTCGGCTCATCTCTACAAAAATAGGGTCAGGACTAGGACAGAAAGATGGTCAACTCCCCATTTTAGTAACGGTCTTCAGGAGAAGTCAATGAAGTAATTTCACTAGAGACCCTTCCATAATATGCATTGGAGTCTGTGGAGTCAGCTACAGCAAAGGTTGCCTACATATTTCCCTTCAGGCACATCCATTTCAAGGCCCTGATTCAGCTAAGCATGTCAGTGGGACTCAAGGAGGTATTTAATGCTATGTCTACATTGTATTGCAGTGATCCTCAACCTTTTTATGCCCAAGATCACTTCCTGAATTTAAGGGCAACCCAAGATCTATCCTACCCCTTTCCCAAGGCCCTGTCCCACTCACTCCTTCCCTTCTCTCTCCATCATTCACTCTCCCCCATCCTCACTGCCTTCTACTAGGCTGGGGCAGGTATTTGGGGTTTGGCAGGGGATTGGGGTGCACCTGAGGATGAGGGGTGCTGTCCCTGAGAGGGGGTCAGGGTTGGAGCAGGAGGTTGAGATGCAGGAGGGGGTATGGATGCTGCCTCTGGGAGGGGGGTCAGGTCTGGGACAGAGTTGGGGTGCTGGAGGAAGTGTGAGTTGCTGGATCTAGGAGGGGGCTCAGGGCAGGGATGGGATGCATGAGGGGGCTTGGGATGCAGCCTCCTGCCAGGTGGCTAAAGGAGCATGGGACACTACCAGTGTCCCATGCTGGCAGCTCCTCCTGGCCATGCAGTTGTACCACCCTTGTCCCTGCTTCCAGCAGGGCTGTATGACCCCAGACAAGAGATGCAGCTGGCAACGGGGAGGTGCTAGTACAGCCACTCAGCTGGGAGGAGCTTCTGGCACTGCCCCTGTGAGCTCCCATTGGCCACTGTTTCCCATTCCCAGCCAATGGAAACTGGAGGGCAGTGCTTGCAGGCAAGAGTAGCATGCCAAGACTCCTACCTTCTCTCCCCATCTCCACACAAACTGGGCCACAGAGCCATGCTGGCTACTTCTGGGAA
The DNA here is from genome assembly GCA_019425775.1 of Rafetus swinhoei. Lineage (NCBI taxonomy): Eukaryota > Metazoa > Chordata > Testudines > Trionychidae > Rafetus > Rafetus swinhoei. Next base: position 114,414,164 of record CM033424.1, read on the forward strand.
TAGGTTGGCGCAGAGGGGCCAGGGCAGGCAGGGAGCCTGCCAATCGAGATCAACTGGTTGGTGACCACTGTTGCAGTGTAAGTCCAGGGTTTGAACTCAGGCTCAAGCCCAATTCCTCTTCCATCAACACACAAATTATGTTAACCCAGGGTTCAGACCCGAGCACATGGGGGTGGATGGTCTGAGCCTGAGTTAAGTCAGGACCAGGGTACAAGCCCTGTAGCTTTGCAGTGTAGCTGCAGCCCTACTCGATTTGTGTTCTGGGAGGCCACCGGAGTATTCCACAATTCCACAGGCCAGCTGTCTGTGTCTCCTGGAAAGTCAAGTTTGGGAGACAGTCACGTTTTCCCACGCTACACTGTGAACAAAGGGCTAAAGCAGCCACATTTTAGGATGGTGAAAGGAAGCCTAGATATGGGCGGTTGGACTTGGGCCTGAATGATGTAGTGTAAATGCTGGAGCTTCCTGTTAGGACCCAACCTTCAACCATGCCTACTCTAGGGTTACAAATGAGTGTAGACACCCAAACCCTAGGTTAAAAAGCTCACGGTCTGCTAACTTGAGTTCTACTACCCTAGGCTTATATTGCAGTGTAGACATGCTCTCAGTGGCAGGGGATTATTCACATGCTTAATTTTTTCTTCATTTTTAAAGTCATCTGTCTGTATGGAAAAAAGTCACATTGACTTCACCTGGCTTTGGATCAGGCCTGTGAACTTCGGCTGAGAAACTGCCATTGACTCACTGGTTTCCAATAGTTTACAGCAGTGGTCCCCAACCTTTTTAAGCACAAGATCACTTTTTGAATTTAAGTGCAATCCAGGATCTACCTCAAACCCAAACACCCTTGCCTGCCTCCTTCCCGCCCCTGCTCACTCCATCCTCCCTCCCCTATCTCACTCACTTTTATCAGGCTGGGGGCAGGGGTTTGGGTGCAGGAGAGGTACAGGCCTGGGGGCAGGGTTCGGAATGCTGGCTCCAGCTGGGCACTGCTTACCACAGGTGTCTTCTGGGTGGTGGTGCAGAGGGCTATGGCAGGCTCATCCCTGCCTTGGCCCTGCACCACTCCCAAAAGCAGCCAGCAAACTCTCTCCTTCCCTGCCCCCCCTTGCTCTGTGGAGATGGGGTACAGGGTGGAGGGAGGAGCACCCTGATATCAGCACCCCTTCCTCTTCTTCCTGTGTGCTGCACAGCAAGCAGGAGGCTTTCAGGGGTGAGGGGCACCTCCAAGGCAGAGGGCAGGAGCAGCACGGCAGTGCAGAGAGGGGCAGGTGAAGTGCTGGCACTTGATAGCCTCCCACCCAAACCTGTCAGGATCACCTGTCAGAGGCGCCAAGATCTACCAGTAGACCCCGATCTACTGGTTGGTGACTACTGGTTTACAGTGAAGTAGCAACTTCATAAAGAAGAGTGCTCTCTCCCCAGACTGTACAGTGCACCATTACTTACATTTAATGGCTCTACAGGAAAGCCAGGGCTCTGTGTTCTCCATTTACCCTCTTGCATCACCCTTGACGTCAGTAGATTTGAGCCATCCAGCCACTGCTGCTCAGGAAGGTAAATTAAGGTCAATACGTGCTGATAGACAAGGGAGAGCATTTCCTGGGAAGTCACAGAAATGAGAAAACACTGGCCATCTGGAGCTGTCATAAGCATGAATTTGTATCACTCCTCCCAAAATAAATACATTGCAATCTAGAGAACATGACTCTCTCTGCAAGCAAAGCCCCACTGCTGTGGCAAATGTGGTCTGTCTGCTTTCAGTGTCATTACCAGGCTTGTGAAGGCTCCCCAAAGGCCTCCTGAAAGATATGAATGGGCACCGAGGGGTACTGCAACCACTGGGTGTTTAAGCACTATGGATTGAATATGATTGTGCCTCTCCATCTATTCACTCGCCCTCTGTCTCTGTGACTGAAAGCTTTCTCTCAGCTCTGACAGCCCCACAGCCACTGGGGGAAGCACATGACTTCCTCTGGAGACTGAATTTTTATGTGTGTTGCAGGCCCCTGGCAGTCATGGCCTAGAAGCAATATTTATATCAGTTTTTGTTATGTCACTGCAGCAGCCACAACTCAGGGAATGGAAAGGCTGGAAGATGAGCTATGGGACACAGAAGTCATAGATTAGAAACAAACGCAACCATCCCCAGACAGCCCTCTGTTATGCGAAGGCTTTCGCAGCACGTTCTGGTTCCCAGTACTGTTAGGATGATGCCCATTATTCATGGCGCGAGAGAAAAGGTATTCTCATGCAATTCAGAATAAAACGAAAAGGCCCTGATGGCAACCTGTTTGCTCTTGTGTGGTCATGCGCCTCTGTGCAAAGTGGGCAGAAAGCTACCACCAATCATGTAAGTCAAAATTCTAACCACACAGCATTTTATACCCACACTGCTTGCAGGGTACATAATGACACAAACACCCCCAAAACCACAGGTGCAGGGCCCATGGCAACCCCCCTGCTGCAGGCCAGGTCCCCAATAATCCCCTAGACCACCTCGGGGACCCCCAAAGCGTAGAGCCTGAGGTGGATGCCAAACCGTCCTATAGACAGGACCACTCTGACAAACGGTGCAAAGCAGGAACAGGTTGGACCTCCCTGGTCCAGAACACAGGGCACCTGAGCTGTCCTGGACCAGGGGATTTGCCAGACCAGGGAAGGTCAGTGCTCCCTGTCTGGCTGCCCCACTCCCGGGCTCCTCTTCTTGGGGCTCCCTGCCCTGCCACTGGCCCCCCTCACACTGGCCTGCCTATTGCCCCAGGGTGTCCCGGGGTTCCCGGCTGGGGCCATGCAGCCACCACCACCCCTGCTGCTGCCAGGGGGGCTCCCCCTCCAGGGCACCCGGCCGCCCCACCCCACTTCAGCCCTACTGCTGCTGGGGAGTCCAGCTGCCTGCCTCCACTAGCCCTGCTTCAGCTGAGGGTTCCCCGGCAGAGGTTGCCTGGTCACCCTCACCCTGCTGCCACCAGAGGGTTTGCTGGGATACATGGCTGGGGCTGCTCAGCCTCCAACAGTTCCACTGCAACCAGGGGTTCCCCATCTGGGGTGGGAGCTCCCTGGTCACCTGGCTCTGCTGATGTTGGGGGTTCCCTGGCCAGGATGGGGCTTCCCAGATGCCACCTGGCTCAACCAGGACTCCCCAGTTCCTGTGTTGCTCCCACCTCCACAGCTCTTTGGTCCAGCAACATCTGTGGCTCTGCTGGACCATGGATGCTGCCAGACCAGAGAGTCCAAGATTTGGGAGGTGCAACTTGTAGCTAGAAATGTCTGTTTGCATCCAGGGAGTGGGGAATTCCCATTGCACTTAAACTGCAGCAAGGGAGGTTTAGGTTGGACATTAGCAAAAACTTCCTAACTGTCAGGGTGGTTAAACACTGGAATAAGTTGCCTAGGGAGGTTGTGGAATCTCCATCTCTGGAGATATTTAAGAGCAGGTTAGATAGACATCTATCAGGGATGATCTAGAGACAGTACTGGGTCCTGCTGTGAGGGCAGGGGACTGGACTTGATCTCTCGAGGTCCCTTCCAGTTCTAGTGTTCTATGATTCTATGATTTTCAGCTGAATACTCTGATGACATCAGTTCTTTACCATTAGATACTTAGCTATATTAAGAGCAAGAGCAGGAATAAAGCCACATTCTCTACTGTTGTATCTCATGGCATGACTTCAATGGAGATACACCAGCAAAAGATTTGATCCTGAGTGTGCATTACTGGACTGATTATAATAGCTGTCTCTATTTTATGTCTACACTTGCACCATCTTTTGAGAAAGGGATGCAAATGCAGCTGAGCAAAATTGCAAATGAAGCGTAGATTTGAATTTCCTGTGCTTCATTTGCATATTTGCGCTATGGTACTATTTCAAAATAGTGCTATTTCCAAAAAAGAAACACTATCTAGACGCGGTTATTTTGAAAGAAAACCCTTCTTCTGAAATAACCCTTATTCCTCCTACCTGTTATTTCAGAAGAAGGGTTTTCTTTCAAAATAACTGCATGTAGACAGCGTTTCTTTTTTCGAAATAGCGCCATAACGCGACTATGCAAATGAAGCGCAGGAAATTCAAATCCGTGCTTCATTTGTAATTTTGCTCAGCTGCATTTGCATCCCTTTCTCAAAAGAGGGTGCAAGTGTAGACATACCCTATGGGACTATCTCTATGGGGGACAGAATGCCAACTGGCCATCTGTTCAGTCTCAAAGCCATACTGCAATGCAAAGCGCTCTCATCACATACATTGGGCTATAAATAAGGGGTGATCTCCACCAGCTACTTTGTGCACAAGTATTCATGTCTGCAGCATGCACATTATTGAGTCTGCTGCCAGTAAACAGCCACCAGCTGGATCCTTGACCTGATTCTCCTTTCATAGTTGTTTACCACCATGTAACCCCATTGAGTTAATGAAGGTATCACTGACAAATCTGGTGCAATTGATATCAGAATTAGGCCACCTGAGCTTAATCTTTAGCTGTGCCAGAGTAGCTCTCAGGGCAGCTGAGTGAGAGGTGGGAGAAAGGATATATAGCTGAGTCTAAGCCAACTTTCTTCCATTGTTGCTGGGGCTAGACTTAGGGCTGTTCTGAATTCTGCTAACTTGAAATGGCCTCAGAGGACCATTTTGTTGGTGAGGATCAGACCTTAGCCTGTCCTAACAAGTAATTCAAGTTGCTCTTTAGCCATTATATGATATGTGAGGTTATCTTTTAGAGCATGGGAAATCAAGGCCTTGTGATGTTTATTTGCTGCGTGCTGTGTTGTGCACTATATGGTTGATCACAGGAGTGTCTCACTCCTAAAACAATACTTGCTTTACTTCTTTATTCTCCTTAACCGATGTCACCCTATTTCATCCCTATATGGAAAAAGTTCTAGATTTTCAAAGTTCCCCCTTGTGGAGTTCCATTTGGCCTTACCTGACCCAGGACACGCTGTAGGTGTAAGCAGCTGTCCAGGTGTTGTGTTCCACAGCCTGCAGCTACACCAATATTCCCCTTGTAGGGCTGGAGCACATCTGCTGATTCAATCAGGACTAACTCCCAGGGGTGTTTCAGCTTGCAATGTGTGAAGAGCTGGAGGGCTGACCTTACAAAAGAGGTGCTCTTCAGTTCATTTTCTCTGCCTCTTTACTTCCCACAGTCTTACTGTGTGGGGCAGAGGAGAAGCATCATTGTGTCTGGAGGCAATGGGGTGGTTACATGGGTCCTGGAGCTATCTGAGCCCACTTTACTACTGCACACTATGCAGTGATGGGCAGCATGTGGCTTATTCTTCTAGCTGACTCCTGTTGACCATTAAAGAGACCAAATCAACCTGAAATTGGTCAATTGGAAGAAGTAAAAGTTATTGCAGGTGCTAAAGCTATCATTAGTCTTTAAGTATTCCCCCTTGCTATCCTCATTGTGTGAACACCCCACACGTAGGAGAACAGGGTTTCGCTAAGTGTTGTGTAATGCATCAAGTGAACAAGTACACTGAAAAATGGATCAAACCATATTACTATAGGATTAAGACTTATCTGTAAAAGAGCCATTAATGCAAGTTCAGACAGAAGAGTGATTTAATTCCCCAAACTGTGGCTCTTTAACTGTAGATATACAGGCACAGACTGAGAAATATGACTCTTTAATTTTGCACTTGCAAAATTGTGCCTGTAGATATTTGTATGCCAAAAACATAAGGCTGTGTCTACACTGGCATGATTTTGCGCAAGTACTTTTAACAGAAAAGTTTTTCCGTTAAAAGTATTTGCGCAAGAGAGCGTCTATACTGGCATGTGATGGAGGGTCAGTGTTGGAATGGAATGTGGAGAATTGTAAATAATTTGGGGCTGTTGTGGGGGTCACTAATCATGCTACCCCTAAATGTGGGAACTGTAAAACATGCCACCAGTGCTTGCAGGAGAGACACCACCATCATGGTAAGAGGTCTCTGAGGAACAAGCCTTCCCCCTTCCAGAGTTGAGTGAAGTGAGCTGGGGGGAAGGGTTAAAGGGCTTGAGTCAGCCCTTTCACACCTGCCAGGTATGAGCTATAAGACTGGCCCAACCTGCCCCTTTCCCCCTTTGTTTTAAGGACAGACCTAAAGCAGACTCCCTGAGGAGTCTTTTCTTTTGCTAGTCCAGTGGAAGCTGGATTCCTTTGCCAGTCCAGCTGGTAGCTAAAGAGCTGAAATCACTGGTTTGGCTGAGAGCCAGACCCATTGCAGCCAGTGAAGCGGCGGCGGCCAGCAGAGTGGCTGTTGGGAATCACTGGCTGGTGGCATAATGTGGCCAGTAGGAGCGGCGGCAGGCGAGGAGCGGTGACCAGGGGCGTGGTGTGGAGTGGCGACCAGTGGCGTGGCGTGGAGCGGCAGCAGGCGAGGACCGGCGACCAGCGGCGTGGCGTGGAGCCGTGGCAGGCGAGGAGCGGCGACCAGCGGTGTGGCGCGGAGCGGCGGCAGGCGACCAGCGGAGCGTCTGGTGGCTTAGGACGAGACAGCTGGTGGAGCATGGCGGAGTGTTGTAAGGTGCCCCATCTATCCCCGCACCCCCATTTCTACCCAGGTTGGGAGATTAAACCCTGCGGGTGAACTTTGGGACTCTGGGTGGCACGGACCAGGGACAGAGACTTTTGGGGTGTCAGACTCTTTGGACTTCAGGTGATTCGTGGCTGGGGGGCTTAGCTCATGTTTGGGTTATGAACTCTGTTTGTGGTGTTTTCTCCAAGTTAATGCCGTATGACTTCTCTCTCTGTTTCATTAAATGTTTCTTTCCTACACTCAGACTCTGTGCTTGCAAGTGGGGAAGCATTGCCTCTCAGAGGCACCCAGGTGTGTGTGAATTTCCCAGATTACAGGGTGGGGGCTCGAGCCGGTTCTGTGTGAGATGGACCCCAAGATATTGAACCCAGCCCTGGTTACTGCCAGGCCTACCCGGCAGAAGGGTTACAGTATAAATTGACTCCAATGCATCTGCATAGATTTACATCAACTAAACATCTGGCTTGACTTTAAGACTGAGCAGGGGGAAATAACCCAGCTTTGGGCCAGACCCATGTGGCCCCTATGCACCACTCTAGCGGTGCAAAGGGGCAATACAGCAAGTGTAACCAGCAGACTGAAATTCCCTCATGTGGAAAGTCCAAGTGGCATAGAGCTAATGGCATAGGACTGGATCTGTGCCATTGTCTTTGCAGCCCCTGGCACAGGAACAATTCAGGGATATGATTAAGGGAAAGGGGCATGTCCCTTTATAATCTGGCAATTCCCAGATAGCGTAATAGCCCCTTGCAGGCCAGCTACCTGGAAGAACTTTGAGCACCAATGAGAGGTGCCAGGATTAGCCCTAAGAATGTAGAGTGCTGCTGAGCTCTGCTTTGCCACAGCTGAGGAGTTAGACCCCTGATGTGCAGCAGCATGGCAAAATTGTATATTGAAATCCTTCTGATGTGCATGTGGGGGTGGGGAAGAAGAGTGGGAGCCACCCAAGGCTCCAGCAGCTGTGGCTGCTGCCTGGAGTTGGTGTGGGGAGGGCTTGACAGGAAGGGAAGTCTCCCAGCTCTGCCCTATTGCAAGGGGAGGGGACGGGAAGGGGATATACTGCAGTTACTTAAGAGCCCCCAATTATTGCCAGATTTCATTGCACTTGAGCAAGTCTCCGAGGAGTAGGAGAGAGAACATTTGAAAAGAAGGTACACTGGCTAAACACTGACTCTAAAAGATTAATGCTGTTAAAATATTGCCATGTTTTGAAATGCTGCTTAAAGGGGTATTTAGAAGAAGCTGAGTTCTCAGCACTGAATTGAGTTTTTCTGAGCAGGCGACAGTGTCTCTTTCATTGCCACACACATGCAAAATAGATACGAAATCAGTTTTATGCTACCTTGAAGGGAAATCTCTTCTCAGCCAATATTTGCAATTTTCCTTTTATTGATTTACTCTAGAGAAGTAAGTGGAGAAAAAGTTTCTGTTCTCCTTTTCTTGAAACCTGAAGGTGTGAGCGATGATTTTTATTGTCTGTTGTCTGTGGGGAAAACTCTTCAGATTTTTGTGTATGTAAAATAGCCCTATTGCGACTATGATAGCAGTCATCTCAAACAGTTTGTAGTGCTTTGGATTTATGTTTGCATTATAATTTGTGTGTATATTTAATCAGGGTTGAGAATTTATGAGATTCACTTGCCGGGGATATTAATTCACCACTTAATCTGCAGTGATGCCTTTTCAGAGGATTATATATGTATGTATTTAATCCTAACCTGTGGTGTCTCCCAAATGTCTTGAAGTCTTGCTATTCCTAGACAAACCCTTTTGTGTTTGGGTTTATTCTTCTCTTCTTCAAATGTTTTGAAAATCACAAAATACCTGCTAAACCTCTGGGGATTGTAATCCATTGTTAGCCTGATGCTTTCTGCCTTTCTTTATGTGAGACTGAAAATGCACAGCTCATTGACACTGCACCCTGGTATTTGTTTCTCCCTCTTAGATGTGCAACTCTAACTCCCTATCCTGTCCTTTTGCTCTCCTTTTTTCCTTGTAGGGGATTGCAACACTGTTACAATGTCTGAACCAACCGGCACTGACAAAGAGAAAAAAAACCCAATTCCTCCTACCCTGAGTGGCCGTAGAGCCCTCCCCCAAAATGTCTCCAATGCTGAAGAAGATGAGGTCCCTGTCATGGAGATGACTGGTTTGGTACCCAGGGGAGTTAACTTGAAAGGTACCGTGTACTGCACATTTTAAGAACTGAACTCTTTCTATCTTTCCAGTACCTATTTGTGGGTTTTTTGTTTGTTTTTTTGTTGTTGTTTTTTTTATCTAACAAAGCTAGGTAAATCTATAGCCCCTTTCATTTGAGGACCTGAAAGCTCTTGAGATACCTTTAATGAATGAAACTTAACTTCCTCTCCCTATCTGACAGATGTTGTAATCTCCAGGATCGCCCTTGGGATTGATGGGGCCCTGTGCAGTACTATTAAAGTTGTGTCCCATCCCTGGTGACAGCCCAGGATGGGGGTGACAATTTTTTGGCGATGTGACTTTATAATTAACACGCTAATTAAATATTAGCAACACGCTAATTAAATATTTTTTTAAGTAAATTTTAAACTCAGGCCCTATGGACTAAATTCAGAAACTGAGAGTATATACCTGGTGGTTCCTAGTGCCCGGTCAATGGCTTCATTATCACTTGAAAGCTCTTTCACAGGTTCAGTGTTCTGCTAATAGGTCTGGCCGGCATTTTCACTTTTATGTTAACTCGATTCTCTTGGGAGGAAGCAGAGCCACAAACCAGGGATAGGAAGTGTAGGTGGGTGGACATTAAGACCCAGGTGTGCCCCAAATTTTCAGGTGCCCTACGCAGTTACATATTCTGTGCATGGGTAAAGACAGCCCTGCTTATCTCTGTCTTGCAGGCAGAGAAGCTGATGCACAGAGAAATTAAGTGGGCTGCTCTAGATTCACCATGTCAGATAGTAGATGGAGGAGAAAGATTCAAGAATATTTTGACAATATTTTGACCACAGTTGAGGTCATTATAATCCCCACAAATCACATTATGTGTTTGTTCATAAGCATTCAGATGATTGCTGGCTATTGCTGAAAATGTTTGCAAAATCCTTTAAAATTACCAGAAATTGCTTGTCATGCTCTGGTTACAAAGTGTCAGTTAACCTATTAGGGATCAGAATTGAGAAAATGTGACTTGTATGGCTATTCAAAAAATATTGAATAACGATGTGAAATCTTTGGAACAAATAGGTCACATGCCAGCTGAAAATAATATGAAAATAATGCTTATAAATAACACACATTTAAAGAAATCGGGCTTGATGCTTGAATGATTCACTAACAAAAGAGGCTAAATTTATAATGCACATTATTTGGAATTAATAGTGGAGCTAGTTCTACAGAGCAACCAGGGCAGTATCTTAGAATCCTAGAACACTAGAACTGGAAGGGAACTCGAGAGGTCATCAAGTCCAGCACCAAGTAGGATATGATATAATAATACATGAAACTTCTACAATAATTCTCAGTCATGGATCTCAAAGCACTCAATAAAAGTGAGTAAGCAGTAATATCCCCATTTTACCAAAGAACGGAGAGTTTTAGGGTACGTCTACACTGCACAGTTATTTCGGAATAAGCTATTCTGGAATAGTTATTCTGAAATAGCTTATTTTGAAATAGCACATCTACAGTAGGGAAGCCTGCTTCAGACTAATTTTGTGGCTTTCCTGAAGTGTAGCTCTGTTATCTCAGTTTACAGCCCCAGGAGGAATAACTTAGAATGGCCCTAGTGAGGGCCAATTTTGAAATAGCAGAAGTGCAGTGTCTACCCACGCCTTATTTCGAAATAGCTATTTCAGAATAGGCCTTTATTCTTCGTAGAATGAGGTTTACAGAAGTTGGAATAAGCCATCTGTTGTTTTGAAATTATTTCGAAATAACAGAATTGCTGTGTAGACGCTCACGCAGTTATTTTGGAATAACAGCCGTTATTCTGAAATAACTTTGCTGTGTAGACACACCCTTAGTGATCTGCTCAAAGTTTTACTTGTAGACTTTGTAGCCTTGATTTCCTTAACCTTAATCCTGCGTCTTAACCACAAAATCATCCACCCTTCCCATCCTAATATGTAAATGTTTCTTTAATTAATAAACGTCACTTTGAAAAACAGGCAAGCAATGTCATGTTAAGCATGGAACTATGGGTTATGCTTTTCAAACATCCTTGCTGTTGTATGTTGGTTTGTGTTTTGATATCATCTAGTGTAATGCATCATGACATAGGAAGGTTCATCTGTGACTACCGGAGACATAGGATTTCAAAGAAGAAATATTAATAAAATCAGATATGCCTAAAATCTCTGGACGCCTGAGAGGAGGATTATAAAAGTGGTGTCGTGGGCCTGAACCAAAGCCAGTTGAAGTTAGTCGAAAAACTCCCACTGACTTTTGACGAGCTTTAGGGGAGATTTTCATGCTTTTTTTTTTTTTTTTTTTTTTGCCTACAAAATTAAAGCTTTCAGGGCAAGTAAAATGTGGTGAGAAGTCTGAAACGTCCTTTTCCTGCCTCTCTGGCAAGCAGAGAGATTATTAACAAATAAGGAAGTTGAAGACTTAGAACTCTCTAAACAGATAAATATAGAGGTTCTTCTGTATCGTAATGTGCTAAAGGGGAGAATTTTCCTAGAAATTTTCTGAGGGGACTTGTTTGCTCTACATTATCTCTTAGTTCTGCTGGAATAACACTGCTGAGGAAAATGCAGTTGGCAAGCCAGGAAAATACACTTTGAGGGTCCTTTGAGAAGGATCTGATCGGGGGTGGGATTGCTGCTGTTCTCACCCCGTTTTTGGACGTACCAGAAGGAATGAGCTGGCCTCTGGAGATAGCATTTTTGGAGTTGGCACTTGCTGCACAGAGCAGGTGTGTTGTGCAGACATGCACAAGGTAAAAATTTGCCAGCAGGAGAGGACATGCCAGGGATCTGAGCCCTGCATCAATGAGTGTGCAGTTTAAGTTGCTTACATGCTCCTCTTACAACGCACAATCTCCAAATGAGTTTATCTTCACAACCTACCTCTGTGATGTTGTAGGAAGTGCTGTTTATCCCCAAGAAGTCTGGGGCAGAAGAGGGGATTGAATTTGTAGTTCTCAGGTCAGTGACCTGACCACTGAACCATCCTTCCTTTGCTCTGTTTGCCAAATGATTCCAGCTTAGAGCCCACAATTCTTCCAGTCCAAAGCCATTTCTATCTTGTTCTTTAGGAAATCACGAAGTTTTGAAGGCTATTTTTTGTGTTGACAAAGAAACTTAACTTGTGCTAATGTGTTGCCATGGAAGTATAAAGGAAGAATTTTAAAAATGTTTTACAAATCATCAAACTGCTCCTTCTTCCTCATAAAACCAGCTTGCCTGAATCTCTGCTCCAGTGCTGATGTCTGCCAATCAAGAAGATTTCACTTCAAAGCTGTCCCTCCGCTGCTTGCTATCTGTTTTGAACAAAGAGGTTCAGCTGTTCAAGAGGGTCTATTGAAAGCTGTAAACATCCCGGTGCCTTTTTATTGAATTCCTTTCCTATTTTTGTTTTCTATAAACGCTGATGTCTAAAGCATTCAGTATCCAGGAGCCTTGCAGATATTTTGGCCATTGCAACTAACACAACTTTTGTTGTAAAGGCACAGGTCAGCTGCCTATGGTCAGTGTAGATCAGTTCATTTTAAACACTTTCCATGTTGAAACTGGAGAGCAAAAAGTTTCTGCGAGCATAGTAGGGCTGCACTTTAACACAAGCTTCATAAAGACCCTGAGAAGAAGCAAACAGACACTGAAGCTATAGGATGAATTTCCTTTTTAGTTTCTTAAAGATGCTTGATCTAAAAATAACAGAAGGGGTGACCTGGCCTCTTATTTCTGAATAAAACTCCCCACTGAATTGTCCCAAATTTTGTCAGAGGGATCAAAAATATTGTGACAAAGGACTTGTCTACATGGCCACTTTACTGTGCTGTAACTTCCTCACTCAGGGGTGTGAAAAAGCATCCCCCGCAACGCAGCAAGTTACAAGTCTGTAAAGCACCAGTGAAAACAGGCTTCCAGCACTGATAGCTACTTCTCTCTAGGGGGTGGTTTACTTACAGCACTGAGCGAGCTCTCTCCTAGCGCTGGTGCCGTGACCACACTGCCACAGCAGAGCTGCCCCAGCTGCACTTTAAACTTACAAGTGTACACCAAGCCAAAAATGCATCCTCACATTCCCCCCTTGCTCCAATTCCACAAAAGTCCCACATGTGATTTATGGCAATAGAGGGCACTGCCACTTTTATGTGGTGTGTTCCTGCATTGGGAGGGAGTTGAGGCAGTGCCATGAAAGAGCAACTTGAGTAACATTCCATTGGGAAACTCATGAGATTTCCTGACATAAGTTAATGATGATCTTGTCAGCCTTGTTATAAATGTGGTGTTGGTAAATCTGAAGGAGTGAGGTGAGCAGATGTCCCAGGCACAAGGAAAATGTTCTTTGGCACCGATAAAATATTGATGTAACCCTCTAGGGCTCTATTAGTTCACCATTGGCTGTTTGCCTCTGTAAGAAAATGATCTAGAGCAAAGGAGCTCAGATTCCTGAATGGAAAAGTCCTGTGGGATTGAATAGAGAATAGTAACCTTCCTTTATAGCGTTTATAAACCTGCTGTTCATTCTAATCAGGAATTTGTATCCTTTCTATGGATGGGGTTATTATAAACTTTCTTTACATGCAATTTTAAACCTCAGAGTTTGTCACAACCCCAGCCACAGAAAGGATACCACTTCCTATTGGATCGATCAGCAGTTTTAAAAACTTTACAGGAAGGTTACTAGTCTCTGCTTAATTCTGTAGGCTTCTTGAAAAACTGCTACAAAAGTTTCATCCCTTTTTAAATCCACCTGGATTATTCCATAAGGATTGTAGTAGTAAAAATGCTCAGAATATTTCTATCCGACATTTCCTTCTCTGGCTTGTTCTAGATCCATTTTCCACAAGGCAGCACATAACTCATAATAAGAGAACATATCTTGCAACACTTACTTGTACTATTTTTTATACACATATGTAGGAACAAAATCAGAAAAGCGAAGGCAAAACATTAATTCCAGCTAGCAAGGGAAATACATTACAATAAGAAGAGGTTCTATAAGTAAAACTAGGAGTAAGAGAAATACAAATTAAAGGACAGTCTTCTTAGTGGGGGAACAAGCACTCATAAGACAACACCAAGAAAGCTGAGGTGTTTAACACCTATGTTTGCTGCAATCTTCACCAAAAAGGTCATTTGTGACAGGATATGTAGCATGATTAATATTAATGACAATGGGAATGGAATGGCCACCAAATATGGAAAGAAGTTTAAATGTACTTATATAGGTTAGATGTATTCAAGTCCATAGGACCGGGTGAAATTCAATCCATGGTACTTAAGGAAATAGTTGAAGCAATCTTGGAACCATTATCTTTGAGAAGTCCTGGAGGACTGGTGAAATCCCAGAGGACTGGGCAAATGTAATATCTTTCTTTAAAAAGGGGAACAAAGACAACTTGGGAAAGTATAGACCAGCCAGCCTAACTCTGATATTTGGAAAGATACTGGAACAAATTATTATACATTTTTTAAACATCTGGAGGATAATAGGATCATAAGGAATAGCCAGCATTGATTTGTCAAGGATAAATAACGCCAAGCCAAGCTATAGGCTGTATGTATCAAGTGGAATAGAATTCAGCTCATTCTTTCATGGATGCATTAATGCTTGCAGGAGTGTGTGTAAGGGGTGGTGGTTTTATCACGAAATTAGTCAATATAACTTACAAGTTCTCCCTTGGTATGCAGAGGAGTGAGATGGTGCAATTTTTGCATAGTCATTTATCTAACTGTAACCACAAGTATCTCTGGTATTTCTCAAACAGGCTGAGGCTATATGACATTGCTGATCTCAGCAGGAAATGTCAGATGAGAATATTTCTTTAATTATCATTCTCAAAACTTTGTTTCTGTAGTTTAAAATAGAGCATTCAAGGAAGGGAATTCATCTTGCCAATTATTTCATGGAATGATAAGGAAACATTAGGGCAAAGATACTATGTGTGTTATGCCATTAACATGCGTGGATGAACTGAACTTATTTTCTAACTAAGGTTCAGTTCTGGAATTCCATATTCAAAAGCACCCACAGAAAGCTTAAGACAATTCTGGGTCAGATACCCAGATGGTGCAAATGTGGTGCACATTTTTAGATGGTGCCTTTCATCCAAGCATCTCAAACCACTCAATGAAGGAGGGTGCTGTTAGCCCCATTTCTCAGAAGAGGAAACTGAGGCACATAAGAGAATTAGTGGCACTCAAACAGAACACTCGTCTCCAGGCCCTTAGCCTGGTACTTTAGGGAGGCATTGTTGACTAGGCAACAATGTCAGCTTAGAGGCTGGATTTGGGGCCAGACGCTACTGTGCCCATGCTGGGAGCCACCAGACAGCCAACATAGGGTAAGGGACCCTCTGAAGGTAGGGAGGTGGGCTGGGTTCTGGAGTGGCCTACAGGATACTAGGGGAACTTTGACCTTGAGCCCCATCAATTGACAGAGCTTTCAGACTAGTCTGGCAAAAAGCAGGAGGGAACTATTGAATTATTGTCTGTTTATCCCAAGTCACAAAACGCCCCCATTTTTCTGTCTAGGTCAGGAGACGATCTAATAATGACAGTTGATTCATTGTCATCTATCTGGGAAATAAAAATGTCACTCTGTTCTACCAATAAATGGCTACACAGGCCATACTCTAGCTTAATTTAACACAGTATATTAAAAAAATGCTACATCTCCTGCCTGGGAGATAGCCTTGAGGGATGCTAGGACAGGAAAGGGGGAACCCAGAAGGATTTCAGAAGTAGTGGGTGTGGTTAAATTCTATTGGAGGCTCCAAAACAGAGGAAACTACAGCAAGGATAAGCTTATCAGCAATTTCTCCAGCTGCCCTAGCAACACTCTGTCCTGACAAGCACATTTCACTTGCTGAGCTGGCCCTCTCCACTTCCCTTCTAGGCTGCTACCATTTTCCACAGCTGAAATTTGCCCTTCCTGTCACACTTTCTGCTGCTGGAGTTCTGTGCCAAGACCAATGCCTGGAGCAGTCAATGTAGGCACAGGACTGAATCTGCCCAAGTGTTTGCAAAGATCTTTCAGGGAACAGATGCCATCTTCTTCAAGGCACATAAGGTGCTCCAAAACCCGATCCATCTCCACCTGATCTCTTCACTGAACCTCCTGCCCCACCTTTTTTCTGCCCTTTCACCTGAGTCTACCCCATCCCCACTCCTCCCTCACCCTCCCAGCACCTTCTGCATGCTGAGGAACAGCTAATTGTGAAGGGCAGGAGGTGCGGATGGGAAGGGGGAGCTGGCTGCTGGTGGATGCTTAGCACCCACTACCTTTTTTTCCATGTCTATGTTGCAGGGCACTAGCCATAAGAAAGGAAAATGCTGAGTGCATATACTTAGGGCATCTGCCTTCTAAGGAAAATGCAGAGGATTCTGCCAGCGGGAATGTTGAACGCAAGCAAGCCATGGAAGGCAAATTGGACAGAAAAAATACTAGCTTTATGGGGGAGGGCTTAAATAGGTGTTGATATGGATACTTGTGTCATGAAGTCCTAGTAAGCTCCCTCTCACAGTTGTACTTCAGACAGAACAGAAAGAGCTCTTGAAAAGTTGACCCATACAACTGGTGACAGAATGATGCAAGTTCAGATCACAGCATAACTGAACAGAAGCGCCCTATGGAGGATACGTGTCGTGAAGCATGGTGAAAATGAAGATGGGGAAACTGCTTGTGAGAGTTTCACTTTAACAGTAGGATTAACCGGCTGACTGTTCTCAGAATATATCACTCTGCTGCACTCAGAGATCTGCCTTAGAAAAGTGTTCCCATAATAGGCCAACTGAATAGCATCTGAGGCAATAATTCCCACCCACCTCTCCCCTCCCTGCACTGGGTAACCACAGTTCTCTGTGTTGCTGAATTAAATTTTAATTCAGAGACAATAGGATTGCAATGAGTATGCATTATGTATCTGCATCATTTATGAGACCTTAACTTCAGCAGTTGGGATTTCATCCAGGCATGGGACAATGTATTGTGACAAAAGGGTCACCACTCATATGCATTCTTATAATTACTGGGCTCACCAGTGTTCAGGGATAGGTACACCTGTATACGTGAGTGCTGCAGCTGTTCTAGCCCAAGGCTCATTTTAGGAGAAAACTTCTGCTATGAGCCAATTTGGGATAATAGCATAGAAGTTTCCAGCAAGGAGCTCAGGTATTATGGGTGATAGGTGTGATATAATAACTTGAGTAGAAAATTTAATTAAAGTTGCTTTGTTTTATACTGATTTTTTTTCCCCCCTCAGGATCCAAGCATGTGGGTCAAAAGAAGCTAGGCCAATATTCTCAGCTGTGGCCTTTGTTTCTGGATACATCAGTCTTTTAGATCCTTAATTAGAGTCCACCTTTGGCCTGCTTTTCAGAAGTGCTGAGTACATGCCCAACACCCAGGCCTTCAGCTGGACCAAAGTTTGGTACCCAAAATCAGAGACTATTTTGAAACTTGTTGGACCAAAATTAAGCAGAGGAGATGATTCCCCCCCCGCTGTGCCAAGAAAAACACTCTGCTCATTAGAGAATATGAGTGGTGAATGGCTCAGGTTGAAGTCCTAATCCACTTGAACCATCCCTGTGCCAAGTTGACAATGATGCTTATCTTTCAGCAAGTTCAGGCTTGGCAGCTTTGTTTTGTTGTGATGTGGTGTTGGGACATCTGCTCAGAAGAGCTCAGTATCCATTTGCTCGTACCTTGGGCATTTGGAGGAGTGGGTCTTCTTCCTCATGTAGCCAGCCTTTTCCTTTCACCCAACCTCTGAAGAAAGGCTCTTCTGGGATGGTGTTTTTTATGCTTCCCAGGGATACTCAGAAATGTGAGGCACCTTGTTACCACGTGCCCATAATGTAAGGAAGCCTTTTTTGTGCCTGCCGTGGGTGAGCTCCCCAATTCCACCAGCCATGGGCAACACAAGAAATACCCTCTAGACCTCACAGGCTCTATGGGTTATCCTACAAACTAACAACTGGCACAACCCAAACACTCCAGCTCTGGCACTTGCACCTCAGATCACCACTCTGCTTAGCACCATAGCACTGAGACATATTTACAGTGAAGTCTAATGTAAGTGTATCTAACAAAGCCTAGAGATTCCAGTGATAGCAAGTAGTAATATTGGAAACAAATGGTTACATATAAACTCATATGTTCGAGAACCTAGACTTAACTAACAAGCTCCTCCCATGTCTTGTAGAATATTGCTCACCCGAAATCCTTGCAGCACTTTACTACCATGTTGGCTATGACTTTCCTTTCATTAGACATGCATGATGCCAGTTGACTTCCTATCTGAAGGATCCCATGTGTTTCCTTCCACCCCAAAATACCCCAGACCAGTCCTTCCTGTTGGTTCATACACAGGGTGCATACACACACACACACGGGCTACATCTATACTGCAGGCTTGTTGTGCAAGAACTATTTTGCGCAAGAGTTCTTGCACAAAAGGTCTTGCACAAGAGTGTGTCCACACTGCCATGTGCTTTCGTGCAAGAGATGTGCTTTTGCGCAAGAGCGTCCATGGCAGTGTGGACGCTGTCTTGTGCAAGAAAGCTCTGATGGCCATTTTAGCCATAGGGATTTCTTGCGCAAGAAACCCCTATTGCCCATCCACACTGCCTTCTTGCACAGGAGCTCTTGTGCAAGAGGGCTTATTCCTCGTGGGGAGAGGAATAACTCTTGCGCAAGAAGCCCTCTGTTCCGACGCTTTACTGTAAATTTACTACGCAAGAACGCACGTTCAGTGTAGATGCTCCGCAAGTTTTTGTGCAAGAACAGTTGTTCTTGCGCAAAAAAGCCTGCAGTGTAGACATAGCCACAGACTCTGTTTATTTCTCTTGTAGGCTTTACAATCCTTACCTCCTCTCCTAGGCATACCCTACCCAAATAACAAAACAAAGGAGATAAGAGGTAACAGATACCTACCTGAAAAGAACATGTCTAAGGCATGTCATCTTCTGATGATCTACCTTAACTCTGAGACCTTAAGGACCTAATTTTCAGTATAGGTACATAGCTCCTTAAATATTATCCATAAGTACATTTCACACTGACCATGCCAACCAGTAGGCTACTGGCTGTCAGCAGAGACCTCACATGGCACCCTTCTGCAAACTATAATATACATATGTGTATGACCCAGGATATCACTGTAAAACCCTATTGTTGGGTGAAAAATTAGTCCCATTTCAATTTAGGCTTAAACTGTTTCTTTTAGCCTTTTATTTTGACTGTTTTAGGACAGTGCTATCATCACCTATGAACAACATCTACACGCAAAAACAAATAAAGCAAGAATGATAATTATCTATGTTATCACCCTATGGCAACTTTCTCTGGTCTGTGCTATGTTCTTCCTCTGTCTTTTCTGCTCTTAAAATCAGTCATCCTTTTGTCCCATGTTGTGTAGCTTTACATACGTTCAATTTGCCAAGTTTCCTCAGCTATGTAGCTATTCTAACCCCGCAACTAAAACATTCTCATGTGTAAATCACAATAACTAACCTATGCTAATATATTTTGCCACTCATTGGATCTATCCAGTTATTCTCCTTAATGGTCTGATTTATGACATTTGCTGTTTGCTTGTTAGATGCTCTTGTGAAGGTGTTGGGGAGGCACCAGGAGCTAATATTTCCCTCTTGACACCCTGCTATTTGCAAATACTAAGGTTTTTAAAAATAAGACCCAGAAACCAGAATTCATGGTTTACGCTAAATTCTGAAACACTGCATCAGCAGAGAGACAGACACACAACATAACTAAAAATTATTTTATGTTTTTTTATAATACTATATGTAATTTTTTAACCTTGATTAGTATATATTTGACTACCATAATTCATTATACTGTGCATCCCCTATGGCTTCTGTCAATTGGCACCTACGAGTGCTTAGGTCAGTATTGTGCCTTAACTATATCACAGTGCAATTCTATAAATTTTATGGATGGGAACCCCAATTTAGACTGCTTCAAGGCCATCAAACTCAATAGATTTTGGGTATCTACCACCTCTGAACATCCTAGCTGGAATGACTAGAGGTAATTAAGCTTACTGTTGTCTAATCATGGCCTATAAATAAATGGTTTACTTCTTCCTGCTCATATGGACATTGGATACATATCAGTGAAGGCTCAGCCATGGTTTTAATGTCAGGCAAACAGAAATAGTCATGAAAACGAGATGACACTGGGAATTTAGAAAGCTCGTTGACAGGCTGACAAGCTAAGAGTCGTAATTAGCAAACTAAGCTTTTTAAAAATCAACTACTACATATACAGAAGTGTAAATGAAGACCTGATCCAAAGGCCATTGAGTCAATGGGAATGTTTCTAGTGATTTCCATGGATTAGTCCCTTTGAGAGCAAATGCCAAACTAGTGATGGATTTTTTAGTTTGTCTTTGCTCAGCGGTGTGTTAATTATCAGCAAAATCAGATTCTAAAGGCAGTTTACTTCATACTACCAACTTGCTGCATGCTCAGAGCAAGAGGGGAAAAATCACATTCTGTGGGTGGATACCGTAACAAACAGAAATGATTCAAACAGGTAAAACAATATATATTCTTGAAGATGGAATGGGTGATTTACATAAATAAAAATACTATATTCAGGGTGGCCAACAGACTTTGCCCTAGGCAAGATGGGTCAGGCCAGCTCTGGGAAGAGGCAGAGCCTCATTATGACTTTCGTGGGCCCAAGGCACTTTGGCCTTTGTGGGCCCCTTCCTCCATAAAAAAAAAATATTAAAAATTATTTTTGATATAACTTTAAATACTTCAACATTTTATTTTTTTTCTGTTTTAGGCAAAATTTAATAGATTTTCATGGGCCCTAAAAGTTTCATTTTTTTCTGATGTGAGAAAAAAATTAAAACATTTTCTTTGACCCTAAAAGTTCATTTTTTTTTCCTTCTGATTTTAAAAGAAATTAAAACATTTTCATGGGCCCCTAAAAGTATCATGGGCCCTAGGCACTGTGCCTAATGGATAAGTCGGCCCTGGGAACAGGTGGGGCTTTGGGTGGAAATGGCAGGGCTCGAGCTAGGCTTCGCCAGCCAGCCATTCAGTGCTGCTTGACATGCACCGCCCAGCACTCCAAAAGTGATTTAAAGGGCCCAGGGCTCCGTTTGCTGCCATTTTTGCTGTAGTGGCAGTAGTCGCCAGGAGCTGCGGACCCTTTTAAATCACCAGGCCCCTAGGCAGTTGTCCCCTTTGCCCCTCCCCTGTCAGTGGGCCTGACTATATTAAAAAAAATGTTTAGGTTACAAAGTCAAGCACTCAAAAGTTAGGAAATACCAGAATGAAGGTTCCCTGTGTGAACTTAATTCATCCCCCTTCTCTCATAATTCACAGACATGGTCTTGGATCACACACTATATTTTCCCCACAAGACCCCTTTCTCACTCAGTGATTTGGTAGTTACTCAATAAGGTTTTAAAAAAATCTCGTTTATCAAGACAAAAGTATTCATTTCTTCATGGGCTTTTCTATGGTGCTCATCAATGTAGTAATTTAGTGCTTCGCAAAATCAGAGAGTAGGGATTGTCATTCCCATTCTACAGATGGGGAAAACTCAGGCACAGAGATGTTGAGGCCATACATCAATAATTTCTAGGTACAACTTGACACAGCTTGGGCCTGATTTCAGAGTACTTAGCATTTTATAACACTTTGTGTTCAGTGCCCCACTCCAATTGACTTCAATTCAGTTGTGAATGCTCAACATTTCTGAAAATCTGTTCTCAGGTGTATCATGTTGAACATCCAGAAAATGGGGAAGACACAGGTAGTGGCCACCTGTGAAAAGTTTGGTTTTAGTGATTTATCTAGCATCATACAGGAATGCTGCGTGAGAAGCAGGGACAGAATCCAATTCTCCAGGGTAATAGTCAACTATGAGACACCCCGCCTGCCCTTCTCATCCTGCAGTCCCCTGCCTCCTTCACTATGCATCTTCCAGCATCTGCAACCAATGAGGCAGGGAACTTGTGTAAACAATAGTCACGCTCATTACACATCACTGATTTATTCTCAGAGCACTGGCATGTTATTTAACTTTCTTCACATAAGGGGCCTGATTCTCCTCTCTCCTGAAACATACAAAGACATTTACATTTGTGCCAATCAGGTATAAAACCCAACCAGATCATAATCTTTTTTCTCTGCTTCAGTGGGGCTATTAACCAGTAAGGTATTACTCTGAGTAAATAGAATCAGAGAAGGTAAATGGTATGGTGCCAGTATGAAACAAAGACTGATTATTTTTCCCCTTTTGTTTGTCTACATAGATTTTTTGGAAGTTAAGGAAGTTCACATGTTCAAAGATGCCCAGGAAGTCAACAAGCAGGCGCACCATACTGACAAGTTCTACCACCCAAAGTTGATTGTACGGCGAGGACAGCCTTTCCATATCCAGATCGACTTCAACCGTCCTTACAATCCTGAAAAAGACCAGTTCTGGGTGGAATATGTCATAGGTAAGTACTAAACGAGCTATGTAGTATTAGCAAATTAAAGTTTGTAGACTATCTGTATCAATCCTAAATAATATACTAGCTAAGGGGCTGATCTTGCGTTGTAGTCAGTGAGACTGTAGGACATAATTAAAAGTAAGCGTATGCATTAAATATTTGGTTGAAGCAGGGTCTGTCTCCAGCTAGCCTTACTCGTTCATTTAACTCAATGGGAAAAGTGAGCAGGGATTGTTCCTTTATGTATTTTCAAAAGCTGTACTTTAATATATTGGATAGTCAATGTTATCACTGGTTTATATTTAAAGGCAAAATGATTGTGGTGTTGTTACTTGCAATTTTGGAGAATCTAGAGAAAAGAGCAAGAAACTGTAGCCAGGAGAAATGGCAGAAATGAGAGTCAATATAATCTGCTATAGATTTTAGAGAGTTTGTCTGTTTGATCAAAAACTCCTTCAAAACAGAAAGAGCTAGGACCATCAAATTTGTTATACAGCTTCCTCTTATCATAACTTAAAGCAGTGTAAGGGTTTGGTTGTGCCAGGAAAACAGGATGTGCCTGGAATGGGATTGAAATCAAACAGAAAAGAGACAGACTCACCAAATCAAATACAGTCCTCAAAACTGACATAACTGAGCAAATGCTGAAAGAGACTGAGCCAAGATAAGACAGAAAAATAGGATGAAACTGGAATAGGATTGCTTCTTAATAAACCTTACAGAAAAGAGATAAAATGGAGTAAGAAATTTTGGAGTAGCACTCTGTTTAGGCAGAGCTAAATCAAAGCGTAAGGTTTGAAAAGGAGAAGAAAATGTTATTGGAAACCAAATTGATTATGGCCCTTTTTGTTAAAACATAGCAAATTATAAGAGTTTATAGGGATGAATAAAAAAAATACACTTGATGGCATTCCCATTTTAAAAAATTACCCAAAAAAACCCCCTCAAAAATGTAACAATCCCTTTTTAAAGAATTCCGAAATAAAAACTCATTTAATAAAAACACTCTATTTTATAAATATAATTGTTTAAATAAAACATGTATATTTTCCAAAAAAAGCGTGTTCCTCAATTGAATTAAGGATCCACGCAATACTGGGTAAATCTGCTTGTAAAAAATAGTTCAATGCATAAGGGAAAAACCCTAGAGAGAACAACAGAACTGTGAGAGTTTCTATAATGTATACTTGGAGCTACATATATTTAAACTGGGAAATTCTTAGGAAATGAAAAAAGAAAGATTAACCTTGGAACCAGAAAGGTATTACAATCATCAAGATCAGATCATGAGTCATACTGCACAGCTGCATAAGAATAAGAGGAGACATATGGTGACCACTTACACCAGGTACCGGCATTACAGGCAGAGGAAATGACATTCACCCTAATGAATGAGCCAGTTCAGACAGGGGTTGGGCTGCAGGATGTGTCCCCCGCAAAGAAGGAAAGCCAGAAGGCAGACTGCAAGTCTGAGTCACAATCTGCTTCCTACTCTGCTCTTGGGTCAGTGCAGTTGTACCCTGCCCCATACCCAGGGCTTTTGGTAAAGTCACAATTTCACCCTGAGTTATTGCTGGATTTTTTTGTAAAGATATCTCTGTTCCTTTTTGTTATAGACTGTGTATAATTGCTTTGAATTGACATTTAATATGCCTTCCTGAGTTGAAACTTGTATTATTGACTTTTTTTCCTGCTCTTGGATTAGGATCATGATCACTTATTATTTTTTAAAGATAGACGTACTCTATCTTTTAAACAAATACATAGTGAAGATGTTTCAGTAGGCAGTTCCCTCTACCTCCCCCACATTCTCATTTCAATTAGGTTTAGGAGGCATGTTGTGGTAGTATAATGAGCTGATCAGTTGAACATTTGTAAGTGCCTTAAAAATTTAATATGCACAAAGATTACTAGTCCTTTTGGGGATTTAATTAAAGCCAAGGCTTTTCCAATTCATCTTTATATCTTGAAAACAAATAGCGATAGTTGGAAGAAGTGGAAAATAGAAAGTTTGTTATTGCATTGTATGATGAATAAAACAAATTTCAGAATTCTTTATGAAAGTGATATTTTTTAATATTTATGGTAGAATTCTGAAACCTTTTTTAGCTTTATTGCATTGTGTCGTGTATGGAAATGAATCTAAAACACTTTGGAGTGTATGAATCCATCCGTTGAGATGTGGGCTTAATTCTAGTCTGTGCTCTGGGTAATTCAGACACAGACATTACATTTCTCAATTTCCAAATGCTCAGCCCAGCCATTGGCCCCTCTCATCCTCAGTCCTTCCAGTACTATATCTGGACTGGACCAGAAAGAAGTCACCAGCAAATAGCTACAGATAACTTTTCATTAAACAGGAGCCCAATGGCAAATGTGTGCTGACAAATGATTCTCTATAAGCACATGGGACGGGGAAGAGGTTTCTTTACAAGGAACAGAGACTGCTGAAAGATTCAGCATTTCATTTGCCATGAGGACACTCACTCTGTCTGCATTTAGTGTTATGTTTCTGGGAAGCAGGTGCCTGGCTTACCAAATGCAAGCCATACTTGCAGAGGACTTTGGCAGGCAGCAGCAGCAAAACACTGCAACCCAAGCCAGAGCTTTGGTAGATAGGAATGTAAAAAGTATAGCATGAAAATAAGTGGTTAGTCAGAGGAATGTTGTAGATTTGAAAGTTTTTAAGTTGATTTGATATTAAGGTGATGAGTACCTCAGCTGCTGCCGATGTTCTCGGTTCCTGGTGAATTCAGTGGAGGTTGGGAATATTCAGCACCTTGCAGGAAGTTCTCTTTGCAGGATACCATGATAGTATGTATGTGTTTAATAAAGATGATTCTTTTAGTTGATAATGAATCGGGAATATATGGGGCAAACTATCCTTGCTATCATCAATAGGCTGAAATTTTGTTCTCAAGAAACATTCCATGAATAACAAATTTGTGAAAACTCGGTTTGATTGCCAACAACTCACAGTGAAATTAACTGAATAAATTGCGCATTACAAATAGTTCCTGCTGTGCCGTTTCAAAATACATCCTTTCACAGCACTGTACCACACAGCTACCTAGTGAATACAGTATTTTAGCAGAATGTTTCTATAAAGATTATCGATAGTGAAGTAATTTAAATATTAACGGATTGGACAGTCATAATTGTGTTCCACACTTAACACCTCATTGAATAGGTTGTCCAGGGGAAGAGCAACTTCCCTGTTCTTCTAGGAGCTCCAAGTTCTTCTAAGGCCTTCATGGAGAGCTTTGCAGTCTGAGGCTATAAAGTGGATGGACTGACTCAATGAATCCATCAGATGTTCTGGACTTATTTGATGCTGGTCAAGTTGGGGCTGTGTTGGCTTTCTGGCAGCTGCCTTCTGAAGGGGAGAATGCAGGTATTTTGTGCACTGTAAGCCCCAAAGCAGATTTGAAGGGCCCCGTGGTGAATCTGTCTCTCTGTGCACAGTGCTGCAGATAACCAGGCAAGCACCAGTGCTGTGAAAGTGGTGGTACAAGTGCTTATTTAGAATTGGTAGTTCTAACAGTGATTCCTTCCAGGAATCATTGTATGATTAGGTCTGCTGATATGGGCCTTCACTCCTGGAGGGATTCTGCAGCACGTCCTGTAAGTGTGCAGGTGTCTGGGCTAGGGGTGCCCTACAGCTGGGTTCTGGGGTGCAGGGGATGAAGGTATCTGGGCTGGGGGGCACCTAGTGGCTGGGGTCTGCAGGGGAAGGGGCAAAGATGTCTGGGCTGGGGGGAAGGGCTGACTGTGTGGAAGTCTGGGTGCCCGAAACCCCCGCAGAAGGGCTCTAGGAGTGTACAGGTGTGTGAGCTGCGGGAGGAGGCACCCCATGAAACCACTCTGAGAAGGAGAGATTGTGAATGCCTGAGTTGGTAATGGCAGTTTCCCCCCCAAGATGTGCCCAGTGGGCATGGGTGACACAAACTGAGGTGACCAACAAAAACGTAACAGAAAAAGAGGAACCGACTCATTGTAGGAATTTCTTTAACTCCTCTACTCCTGTGGGAATCGCCCTGTTGTCTGTATTGTTACAGACATACTTGCTGATTAGTATTTCTGAAATAAATTTCCACGATAATTGAAACCGATGTGATGATACTGTGCTGTTTTGTCAGATAAAATATGCAGAATTTTTAATTTATTGACACAGAATTCCCCCAGGAGTGAACAGTTTTCTATACACTACCAAAGCTGTTGATGAGTTTATATGTAACATGCTTACTCTAATGAGAGATTTCCATGCATTGTTGTAAATCTTAGGGCTAGTCATACCTTCCTTAAATAGACCAATATCTATGGATTTATGAAGCTATCTATAAATATTATCATACATCTCTAATTTATCAATCCACTTCCAAAATGCTCATAAATCCCATAACTCTGGACTAATTTTCCCACCCCCCCTTTTCATGCATCTATAAATCATGGAATATTTCTCTAAAACTAGAGCAGAAACTTCCTTCTCTTTTTTTTTTCTGGAGCCCTAAGGGCTATGCTCAGAGGGATTGTTAGTCATATGAAATCAGTCAAGAGTAAAGAATTCTAAGGCCGGATCCTTTTATGCTTTATCCAGGCTGAACTGCCAGGAAAGTCAAGAGGACATTTGCCTGAGTAAGGACTTACAGGGTTGGGGGCACAGTCCAAAGACCTCAGAAGCTAATGGGAGACTCTCCAGAGCCCAGATCCTTATTCTAATTTTAAAGAAAAATACCTCACTCTTAACTGACCAGGACTCTATTAAATGTTAAAAAAAACATGAATCATTTCCTTTGAGAGATTAATGTTAACAGTGGAGCCATTTTTACCCATTGGATTCAGACTGTTGCCTCGCCTATTTTTTCAAGGGCATGTTTAGTAAAACACGTCACCCCAGTCATTATAGCAATATGCAGAAACAGACTGCCTTGGTCACTGTGACACTGTGGCAAAGCACATTGTCTGCCTGTTTAATCCAATGCCATGGTTTAATTGTGTAAATATTTCCCCTTTTAGAAAGAATGGGTTCTCATAAACCTACAGGAATTCAAGATGGGCTGAGCAAAGAGTGAGTGTCGTGTCCCATCTTGTTTCCATTTTCTAAAAAAGTTCCCGTTCTTTGAAGCCAGAATTATTTATGACCATTGGAACACACTCCCTAAAATTGGTCAAGAACATAAAAACAACTGCATGCCAGCTGTTGGTTAAAAACAACAAATCTGTTAGTTTCCATCATGATAATGCCAAAGGCATATATATTTTTTCACTCTGGTGTTTACTAACAGCTAGACAGGCATAGGGAAAGGAATTCCCTGAGACTTTATACAAAAGCAGGATTTTTTTTAATGCAAAAGGACTTGTTGCCCAATTGCATCTATGCAGCCATAGGGCGACTGGTGCCTGCGGGAGTAGGGAGTATAGGGAGAGCCACTCAGAAGAAGAGGGAGGGAACATGATGGGGCACCCCATTTAGCAATTAAAAATTTGGTGGGGGCACAGGAGGTGGTGCACCTCCAGAGTGCTATCTTGAGTCATCTATGTTTAAAACTAAGCATCTTTTTTTTAAAATGCCTTTCATAATTAGGAGTTAGTAACTTCAGTGGGGTGTTCAGCAAGTTTCAGCCCGGGGTTGTAGTAGCTCTGGGTAAAGTTGTGCTGAGACCAGTGTGTTTGTTTTTTCTAAATGTTTTCAAGTCTTCATGCAGCCCAGCTAAAAGTGATGCTGTTTGAAGGGAGTAGGGAACCAGATGTGACACAACGGTAGCCCTCAGAGAGACTAGTGTCTTCAAGAATTTGTTTCTCTTAAGCCACTCTCGATCTCCCGGAGTTTGATTTAGCGAGTCTAGTTAAGACTCGCTAAATCAAACTCAGAGAGCGCCCCTGCCAGTGGCCAGTACCCCTGCTCTTGCCAGGAGTAAAGGAAGCCAAAGGGAGCATTGTTTCCATTGTCCTCCCACTAAGGTGACGCTGCCAAGCTCGGCTTAAGGTAAGCTGACTCCCACAATGCATTTTATGTCGCTGGAGTTGTGTACCTTAAGCTGAGCTGCTGGGTCTAATGTAGACTTTGCCTTATTGTCTGTAATTATCTGGGGTAGAGAAGTTAGGTGGTGGTTGTTTTGACAGCTGGGTGTTTGTAAATGTTATTCATGCATGTTAGCTAATCATGGTCCCAGTGCACCCAGCTACCATCCTAAGGCTGTTTGTTATAATAAGGCTTACCTCTGTTACAAAGCTACTGTACTCTGGCTCTCTGCTCCAACTTATTTATCTTCCTGTCACAATTATTATACTTCCAGGACCTACTTGGAAATGGATTCTTTATACTGTGTGTGAAGGATCTTGCTGGGTAAAATGAATGAGTCAAACTGGAAAAATATTAACCTCACTGTGTATGTATATAATATATCTCCCAAAAGAAGACAAATCTCTTTTTAAAAATATCTTCTAATGAGGATGTGGCTGAAATGGATACTGTGAAATAGTGTGGGGCCTGCACATTTTAACATATATCTTAAAACAAATGCAGTTGTGGGCGGGAATGTCCTGTGGAATCTAAACATATCTTCAAAAGAAAAATCCCATCACTCTGTCTTCCAAGAAAAGTATCCCCAAACAACAACGGCACTCATTTTGTGGGACCTATCTGAAAACGTCTTGCTTTCTTTCTGCTGGCCTTGCAGCAGTTGGTAACTAATATGCAATACTGATCTCTCCACTCAAATCAGGTAGCTTCTTCCTCGGTGTAGTCTGGACCCAGAAGGATATCATTGAGAGCACAGCAGACACACTCCCCATAATTGCCCTGCCCTACCCCATAGCAGCTCTGAGCTGCCATTGCAGGGAAAGTCCTGGCTGGAGCATGCCAGTGGATATAGAGTCTTCAGGGAATTAAGCTACTAAAATCTAAGAAATCTCTACTTAGTACGTGCTAAGTCTGACTTTTTTTCCAAGGCTTAAAACTTGCAGATTTGACAAAAGGCTTGTTCCTGGTAAACTTCACATCCCTGATCGAGTTTCACAAAGAAGCTCACCAGACTGTTTTAGCATGGGCCGGGACAGGAGGCACTTATTTCTCTCTGACCTCATTCTCAGAAACCATTGTGGCTGAAATTTTCCAAAACACTGGCAGACAACCAGCATGCAAAATTTCAGCCCTAATGGTTTAAAATTTGCAAAATGTATAAGCTTCTAGTAACAGGGTCTTATAATGGGAAGTGTCAGCTAATCTTAATAATAGGTGGTACTGCCAGCTCTGGCTATTGTAAAATATTTTTTCTGTTTAATGTTTTTAAAAAGTCAGCGTGAGGGTTTGTGAAAAGCCAGTCTGACCACATTGGAAGCTCAAATTGTTCATGTATAGAACGACCAATGGTACTACTAGCTCCATCATCACTCAGTCCAACCAACATGCCTCAGGGATCACCTCTGGTTGTGAGAGGCAAGAGGAGTTCAGTCTCCAGGTTTTTTCAGTCCCTGCCCTTTCTGTGGCCTGAGACTGACAACAGGCGTGTCAGTGATGGTACTTTCTTTGATGTGAACATCTGCTTACTAGGGACTGATCTGAAACTATCAACACATGTCACACAAGCCACTGATGGGACATCAGAGGGCAATAACTTTTGGTCACTATTCATTGGGTCTGAATTTAAATGAGACTTCTAAACATGAAAGTTACTGAAACATTGATCAGTTATTACCTAGAACAGGGGCAGGCAAAACACGGGCTGCATCTGGCCCACCAAGCCACTGGTTCCAGCCTGCAGGAGCATCAGCCGGGCTTCCTTCCTGCCCAGCCCCTACATGCTGCTCAGAGCAGCTCTCTGAACGCTGTAAGCCCGGGAGAAGAGGGGGAGGCTTTGCATGCTGCTCCCACCCTCAGCACAGTCTTGCAACTCCCATTGGCCTGTTTCCAGCCAATAGGAGCTGCCTGTTTGCAGGACAGGCAGCGTGCAAAGTATCCCTCAACCCTCTAGGCTCACAACATTTACAGCTCCACATGGCCCATGTAGCCGGTGCAGGGTCATGGTACGCAGGAAAACTGACTGAGAAACCTGCTGGGCTGCTGCCTGGGAGCTACCCAGAAAATGTCTCCCGGTCAGAGCCTGCCTCTGGCAACCTGTCTCCTCCCTTCCCCAACCCTCTGCCCCTCTCCTGCACTCCTGCCTCCTCCTAGATCCTGTACCCCAACCCCTTGCCCCAGGTCATAACCCCCTCCGAGACCCTCCACGCCCTCCCACAACCCTCCTCCAGGTCACAATCCCCTCCCAGACCTTCCACTCCAATGTTCTACCCCTGGTCACAACCCGGATCCTTGCACCCACTCCTGCCCCAAGTCACAACCACCTCCCAAACCCTGCACTCCCTCCTCCTGGTCAGAATCCTCTCCTGCATCCATACCCCTTCATGGACCTTGCACCCCAGTCTCCTGCCTCAGGTCACAATTCCCTCCCAGATCCCACACTCCTCTTGCGTTCCAATCCCCTATCCCAAACTCCCTTCTGCACCCAACCTCCATCCCAGACTCTGCACCGTCTTCATTAATATGGAAGAGTGCAGCCCTTGACCACATACCAAAGTCTTGTAGTGGCTACTCTATCCAAAAAATTTGCCAACCCTGACCTAGAACCATCCAATCCCCTCATAACAGTGTTATGATGAATGTTCATGGAGTAGTAACGCATCATAATGCCCTAGAATAATCCCTCATTATGAGGACAATGTCTCACTTTGAGGCCAGAGTTCTCTCACTTCACTTCACTAAAGCTTCCAGTCCTACCAATGGGGGTGTCAACATGATGACATTTTTGGGAGTAGTGTCTGGTTGCTAGATTCTTTTTTTTAAAAGCAAGAATTCATACACACGACATGCTAAAAGAATATTAAGGTTACAAAGGCAAGCACCAAAAAGTTAAAATATGACATAACTAAAGGGCGCATCTACACAGCAGGGCTTAACTCAAAATAAGCTACGCAAATTGAGCTACATCAATTGTGTAGCTTCTTTCAAAATTGCTTATTTTGAGTTTTGGTGCTGTCTACACAGCACTTATTTCAAAATAGAGCACTCTTCCTCTGACTTCCCTTACTCCTCATAAAAAGAGGATTACAGGAGTCAGATTAAGAAGTACTCCAGCTTGACAGTATTTCAGCATTGTTGAAATAACTGCCGGCTGTGTTGACGCAAACTATGTTATTTCAAAATAATGCGAGTTATTTCAAAATAACATTGCTGTGTAGACATAGCCTATGGTTGTCAATGCAACCTGCAATTTGGTCTTCTTCTGCACATATATTATGATACAGACTTTAGATATAATAGCATTCTCCCCTTCTTAGCCCTCCCTCCCATTTGTTTCAGAAGTTGGAAAGTGTGTAGTGAATGAGGCAGGGGACTGCAGGAAGAGAAAGGATGGTCACGTCTCATGGTTAAGGCAGTTGACTGCCACCCTGGAAACTTGGATTGAATCCTCACTGCTGCTATGGCGTTTCTTTCTGGTTCTGGGCAAATTACTTAAATCAAATTTTTCACAGATGGTCACCAATTAGGTATTTCTCATTTTCTGCATGCCTGAATTGAGTCTGTGTTGATGTGCTGAGTACTCATAACAGTCAATAGAAGCTGCGCATTGAATGTAGAAAATGCTATGTAATGAGTTCTCTGAAAAAGTAGCTCCCATTTTGGGCACCCAAAATTAGTGGCTACTTTTGATTAATCTCTGTGCCTCAGCTCTCCCCCTGTAATATGGGGATAATAAGCTCTCACCTCACTATGGTCTTGTGAACATTCATTAATGTTTGGGAAGCATTTGGATGTTATAGTACTGAGTGCCATAAAGAAGTGCATGAGGTAATTAATAGTTCTGTCTTCAAAGCAGGGTTTGAGTAGTGAGAAGTAAATAGGGCCTGTGGCTGCACATTGAATAATGAGGAGAAAGTAAAATGCCATGAAGTGAGCATCATCCATCCTTGCACTGAATGAGGCCAAGGTCCTGTGGAAAAAAATAGTAGGTAAATGTGTACTGAATTCTACAGCAGAATACATAATACACGTTACATAATCCATCAGAATCACTCAGTCAGTTCCCGTAAGCCCTCGTTGCAAAAGATGAAACAACCCCAACTTTTCCACTCAAGACAGGCATCCTAACCACTCCCAGCTCCAGAATCTCCCTGGAATCTCTTGCTTGGGAATCACTGAGCCTCTGCTCCTTCTTTCTTCTTCTCTAGCAAATCTTGTCTGACTCCCAGCAATAGGGGTCTCCTTCATCACACCTATCCAGACCAGTTCAGCTACCAAACCTTTCTGCTATCATTCTGGACTGCTCTTGCTCTAATCTCTCACACATGTATAATCCTTCCTCCTACCTGGTTGAACACATTCTAACACCTGCCCCTCCTCACACACATTTTTCCTTTTTGCACCTTCAAATTCATCCAGTTTCTCCACCTATTCGATCTCATTTTTAAGAGCTGAAATATTACTAACGGGGTAAAAGGATTACGAGGTGCTCAGATATTATAGTGATGAAAGCCTGATAAGCACTTTAGGTAGATTTGTTAGCAATATTTCAGGGGAATTCTTGCAGATGGCAGTGTTGTGCATTTAATAATGGAGTGGTAAGCATGCCCCCCAAAAAAGGTAGAGGTGTGTGTGTGTGTGTGTGTGTGTGTGTGTGTGTGTGTGTGTAAAATCTGACCTAATGAGGAAGAATAACAAAAGGTCTTACAGTCTCCCCGCTTCCCCCCCAAAAAATTGTCATTGAATTCTGTATCCTGAACCTTTGTATTACTGTATCAAATCACATTCAACATTAGGCCTTTATTTGGCTAAAGAAATCTTAAACTATGTCATCACTTTTCCAGTTTGCACAAGTTACTTTTTCCTCACATCATTCATTCATTCATTCTCTTTTCTTTGTTTCTCTCTCACACGTATGCTCACGCTCACATATATGACGTAAGGGGAAGGGAGATTGGGAGCAAAAGCTTCTGCATAAACTCTGCTTAACTGTGATGCTAGTGAATAGGGTTGCCCTTTTCCTGGAGGCATTGCTGTTCTGAGGAGCTCTCTTCATTATGTGGAAGTGTAGATATCAAAGACATGCTTTACAACCAGATGGGACTACAGTTCATTTATTAGACTGGCAGACAGTGTTTGATGCCACTAAACACAACCTAAGATTAAAAACATGTAGTGCCAGAAAGGGCATAAAGTTGAGAACAAACCCTTCCGGAGAGAAAAGATAATGACAAAAGCTGTAATTTAAAAATTACCAGACGAAGGCAATGTTCACCAGGCAATTGTTTTTGCTATTTGTTTATGTTTAATTAAAGCAATATAGTGCTATGTCGGAGATGGCTAAGGGCATGTCTGCATTGCAATTAGACACCCGTGGCTGGCCTGGGCCAGCTGACTTGGGCTCATGGGGCTTGGGCTAAGTGTCGGTTTTAATTGCGGTGTAGATGTTTGGGCTCAGGCTGCATCTCAAGCTCTGAGACACTTCCACCTCGCCCTGCAGCCTGAGCCTGAGCATCTATAGTACAATTAAACAGTGCTCAGTTAGCACTGCAATTAGCTCAAGCGCCAGAGCTCTGAATCCATGGGCCATGGGCCAGCCATGGCTATTTAACTGCAGTCTAGCCATGCCCTTAAGTGTACTGGCAAAGGGATACAAATTAAAGCCAGTCTCATCAAGGTTGTTGACTTGAATCAGTTCAAGCCACTGGTCACTCAAATCTGTGACTGTCTGGTAGACACAAGGTGATTCATATGAAATGAATTTGCTGTCAATCCGGGTTCCAATGGGCAAATGTCCACATGATGGAAACCACTGTAATTAATAACTTTGATGGCAGAGAAACCAGGGAATTAATGGACACAACCGGTGAC
Organism: Rafetus swinhoei; assembly: GCA_019425775.1. Lineage (NCBI taxonomy): Eukaryota > Metazoa > Chordata > Testudines > Trionychidae > Rafetus > Rafetus swinhoei. Next base: position 114,448,211 of record CM033424.1, read on the forward strand.
TGAGAACAATTCCCATGTGGTCAGGCAACTTCAGACAAACAGGCCTGCCTACAGCAATTCAGGGCCCCAGAGCAGGTTAATGCCCTCCCCCCCCACACACACACTCAAGCGCTGCACTGCTGAGCACACTCTTCTAGCATGACCAGGGCTTCCATATGCCAACTCTCTAATTGTGTAAACCTTGCCCCTCCTCCTCACCCTTTCCCTGAAGCCAGGCGCCTGTGTCACCCCTTCTCCAAGGCATCACTCCCACTCAGTCCATCCTGCCTTCCTTCATCTCTGGCTCTCCTCCACCCTCACTCACTTTCACCAGACTGAGGCAGGTAGCTGGGGTGCAGGAGGCACTGTTCGGTCAGGCTCTGGGAGGGAGATGGGTGCTGGACAGGGTGAGAGCAGAGGGTTTGGGAGGGAGTTTGGGTGTGGGAGTGGGTGAGGAGTCAGGCTCTGGGATGGCATTTGGAAGTGGGACCACATGCGGGTTCTGACTTGGGGTAGGTGGTTGGGGGTGAAGAGGGTATCAAGGTGGCAGCACTTACTTTGGGAGGCTCTCAAAACAACCGGCATATGGCTTTTAGGCAGGCGGCCCAGGGGTCTCCGCTCACAACTGTGTGCAGGCATTGTCTCTACAGCTCCCATTGGCCATAGTTCCCAGCCAATGGGAGCTGCGGAGTTGGCACTCGGGGCGGAGCAGTGCACAGAGACATCCTCCAGGGGCCTTGCACTTCCAGGAGTGGCAGAGACCAAGAGACAGGAAGCCTGCTTTAGCCCCACTGCACTGATAGCAGAGTCCGGGGCTCCAGGCAATTGCTCCCTTTCCCACAAACCTCCCATTGGTGGGCCTGAAGCCAAATGAAATACATGACTAAGAAAAATGAAGACTAGACAGTGCAAGGGATTGTTGGTGGGGTATGGAGGATATCAGTGTTAGGTCACTGGTTTGAATTTGGACTGTGAACAAAGGCTTTACCATCTAAGGCTTGTTTAGTTCTCTATTTGTAGCCACAGATCAGTTTCAAATGGATATATGCCCTGCTCATAAAAAATATCATCACCTAGTAGCACCCTTTTGGAAGGGACAGGGATTGTCTACTTCCATCTCTTGAGGAACCTTTAGATCAGTCGTTCTCAAACTTTTTGGCCTGTGGTCCACCCCACTCAATGGAAACCTTTCCACAGACTACCAGCAGTGTTCCCTCTAAGCTGGGTGCTGGATATTCCCTCTAAGCTGGGTGGCAGCACAGCTTCACAGGTGATTAATCAGCCCAGGCCAATCAGACAGCTCCATGCAGGGAGCCTGAGCCTCTGACTGGGCGGGGCTGATAAATCACCTGTGAAGCTGTGCTGCCACCCAGCTTAGAGGGACCACTGCTGGTAGTCTGTGGCACACTGACCATGCATGATAACAAAATGCCTTCCCTTATCTCTACCTTAAATACTAAATTATTCGTATGAGGCCACTGAAGCATAAAAACATAAGTACACAGCTATCACATAAGGGGGCCTATGTAACTGGCAAGAAAGGAAATATTATTATTCGAAATCATTAAGCAGATTACATTCTTTAACTTTAGCGTGCTAGTTTACCAAATTTTGTTTTAAATAAAGCAAAACATTAGTTTATGTCCAAAACACAAGCTTTCCACATTGTCTTTCTTTATGGCAGGGTTGGGGCATCTTTATTGGGTTGGGGACCACTGACCCACAGAAAAATAATTCAGGGGCCACCCCAAAATTAGAAGCAAACACACGCAACAGCCTCCCCCCCAACCTTATAGCCTTTATTGCTTTAACAATTCAAATCTTCATATCTGTAGTATAGCTCCTGCTAAATTGCAGAACAGAGGATTTCTCAGGATTTTTGATTGGCTCTCTTGTCATGCAATCAGTGAATTCCTATTAATCGTCTGAATCTAAGTGCTGGAGCCTGTGCTGTACCTCATGAGACGTGTAGCCCAGGGAACAGAGGGCAAAGGTGGCATACAAAGGCTTCATGCTGCTTCTGTGCTGGTGGAATTCTCACCTACCTGATTGTGGATCCTATTCAGCTTCTATATGGTGCCACGTTGTGTATACAGGACGGCAGAATTGGTTCCTAAGTCTAATGCACACTAGAGTTTTAATACCAATCCACTGCACAGGAGTAAGAAAGGTATTTTCAAAAGCAATATATGTGTGTTTCCAGTGTGTAGGTTTGGCTAGTTGGCTGGCTCTGCTGCTGTTTGTTTACACAATCCCTGTACATAAAAAGTGGGGGCAAACTACCACTGTAGTGGGAAGAAAGATCAAATCCAGCACCAGTTGAAAAGGAAATCCTACATTCAGATCCCAATTGTTAATAATCACAGAATGTCATCTCTATTCTCTCTCATCCCTCTACAGCTTACTTTTTTAATGGCGTTTTTAAGATATTCTGCACTTCATCTTCCTAAGCTTGTTATTAATTTTTGCTTTTTCTTTCTAATTCCTTTTTCTTTTGCAGGTCCCTTACTTCTGTTCCATGCCCCAATAAACAGAACATGTAAGGTTTCTGGCCTACTGCATCCCTGGACTTTAGGCCAAAATGTGCTATCTATGTGGTTCTGAACAATCCATCAGATGGAAAAATAGTGGACCCAAACTTGAAAAATGCAGAGACGGGCTGTGTTCTAAAATTCAGATCCAGATCCTGATTTGTACTATCCCAATATTTTGGGATGTTCCGATCTGGCACTATCTCTACATCAGCATTATAAAATGAACTGGGAAGGAAAATCAGTTACATGTCCTGCCTACTCCACTTCAAAGTACATAAAAGCTGTATCTTCAGTCTATTAGACTTGTCAGTTCCATTCATCTATATAAGAGCTTACTGAGATCTGACTTACGATTTGTTAGGGAAAGGAGCAATTGGAGTTCAGGAGAAGTTTGATGCAATATCTAAAATATTCTGAGATGAGGTGTTATCTATTACTCATGTGGCAATAATACCTACAGGCCAAAGCCCCGCTGTGCTAAGGACAGTGCAAACATTTAACGAAGAAAGTCCTATATAAATTGAAGAGGAGACAACTGGGGTTGCAACAAACACACTGGGGGAAAACAAGGAAGCAATGAGAGAGTTAAACTCAGGCATTTATAAAGCTGTTGACTATATTCACAAAAGGATCCTCCTCTTTCCATTACTGTAGGTCGTTATCCACAGCAAAACAAAGGCACGTACATCCCAATCCCTTTGGTTGAAGATTTACAAAGCGGGACATGGGGAGCCAAGATTACTTGGAAGGAAGACAGTTCCATTAGGCTGTCCATCATGTCTGCTCCGACCTGCATTGTGGGGAAATTTCGCCTCTATGTCGCTGTCCAGACTCCCTTTGGCATCCTTCGGACAAAGAGAAACTCTGAGACTGACACCTACATACTCTTTAATCCCTGGTGCCCAGGTAAAGGGTGTGCAATATTCAGATGTTCATACTTCCCTACTTGTTTTCCCAGGCTTTTGGGGATGCAGGGTATGATAAGTGTGTGGTTGGGGGGTTATTATCTGGGCTTGACTTATTGTTTTAACTTGTGGCTCGTTATTTTCTGGTTTGTGAGTGGGCAGTAGCTGGTGGCTTTACTTTTAATTTTTGGTAAAGGTACTAGAGATGTGAATAGCTGCTTGACCACTCTCTTTATGTGGCTGATTCAAAGCACAATGAAATCAGTGATTCTTTCCACCAAGTTTTGTGGGCATTGGTTCAGGATTTATTTTATAATGTTTTTAAGTTACCAGGTTTATTTCCATCAAACCTGTCCCCTGCAAAGAATACAATAGTTTCAAGCAATCCCTTCTCCAACAACCTGGTGCAAAGGACACCGCATTCCATTTGTGCACATCCAAATCAGCATTTGTGCTCACAAATGTGCATTTTGCAGGGAATTCTATGTGTGTGGCATTTTTTAAGTGAGTCCAAATGAGTTGTAAGTTCTGATCAACACCTTTCCAAACAGTTCAGGAGCACTATGCTTCAACATGATAAAACTTGGAATATAGACAGCTCCAGAATCTAGAGTGGCTTGAAACTAATGCTTTAATGCACTCCTGGAACTCTTCCTTCTTGGTAGATATAATCTGTTTCCCATAATGTTTATATAAGTTTCTTTAGTGCCAAATAATGAGCATCGTACTTTGTACTAAATGTGTGGCATTATTAATAGAGTTCTGTGCAGCACTTTGTTTTGTACATGGTGTGATTTCTCCCAAGTTCTGGTCCAAGAGAACACAGGTAATGATTAGTTTATGTATTTGTTTAGGGAGATATATGATTAATCCTCAGTAAAATGACATTAAGTGGAATTAGCCCTAAAAAGTGTACAGTTGAGTTACTTAAAATTGCACAGTAAGATACTCTATGGAGAAACCAGGGGCATAGCAAGGAGAAAAGTGGGAGGAGTCACAGCCAGATGTAGGCATGCAAATATAACTCACCACTTTAACATCAGTGGATGTTTTAACAGATCCTCCTCTGTGCCTGCTTTGTAGCCCATGAGTCTGCTACAGCCCTAGCTAAGTGAGCTTTACTTCAAGTTATAGCTGCTAATGCTTTTAGTTCTGGACGTCTCTGGTTCAATCTGGTTCTGGTTTCTCTCTCAGGAGGTGTTAGCAGAGGGCATTTCCTATGCTCGAGGGTACAGGGCATGCTATGGTTTCCCCAGTATTAGGGAGGCAAGTTGGGAGGGTCTTCCTGAGGCCTTCCCTTACTCTCACAAAGGAGCCAACCTACAGTAGGGCCATTTAGCTGCATTACTTTATTCAAGCCAGGTGTATTTTACTAATTTTCATCCAGATAAAATACAGGCAGTTAACTGCTGTCTTGCTAGAATTTTATGTATGTCCATGGCAAAAGCTAATTAGTAGAATTCATGTAGTCCTCCTGGAGCTCCACTAGCACAGAATAATGTTGGAATTGTGCTGCCAGTGGATTGCTTAGAATCAAAGTAGCTCACAAATGTTTTGTGTTTTCTTCTAAACACTGCCAGTGGTATTGAAAGCTGTCAAAAATCAAAGCAATTGGTTTCAAGGGCTTATTTCCACTTTTCGGTGAAAGCTGAGATCCTTTTCTCTCTCTCTCTTTCTCACTAAAAAATAAAATAAATACAAATATTGAAAAGAAAAACATAATGGCAAAGGATTTCCTCTGATACTTGCAAAGACTGAATGTCTATGCTTTTTGAAAATTGCACAGCATTGATACCCACAAGATTCAACAGGTATTTTTAATCTGTGAAAGGAAATACCTACCATCATTAAATCATAGCCATTACCCATCTATTGAATGGGTAAATTATCAGTGTTGATGGAAGGAGATGCAATTTTCATTCCCTTTAATGTTCTCTCTCATCATCTTCTTTACAAAGGTATTTTACTAAAATGCAAAGGTCAATGAGTAAATACGTACAGTAGCTCAATCTGAAATTTATGCAAATCAGCACCAATCAAATAGGCTGTAGAACCCTTATGATCTGGGAGGTATGCAACGTTATTGGCAAAGCGCTAGGAGTAGTTCAAAACTAGGAACCAGAAACGGGGAAAACTCACTTGACAAGCTATTTCCATTGTTTTATACAAACTGTGAATCTGACCTTAAGGAACTGTTTCAGTTTATGCCATCTGAAGATCTGTCTTGAACATTTCAATCTCTGTAGGAATTGGAAGCCATGATTCTCTGGTATTACCTGCACTAAAAGTCCCAGCTCTGTTAGTGTATATTTATATACCATTCAGAGGTGTGACTTGCAGGTCAGGTAGGCACAACTTGCTAGCTTTAATCTAGCTAGCATGCTAAAAATAGCAGTGAAGACATGGCTGGGTAGGCTTCAGTGTGGGCCATACAAGACCAACTGGTTCCCTGGGTATATACTCGGGTCGATAGGCTGTATGGAATATTATGCTGCCATATCTTTGTGTCTAGTTTCAGTCGTGCTCGCTAGATTAAAGGTAGCATGGGTATGCCTATCTGAACACTTTCATGTGCAGTGTAGACATAACCTCAGTTCATAGGGTATGAACCTGCTACTGGCTATCCGTAGGTAGCCCAGCCATTGGGGAGCGGGGGCAGAGTGTCACACCATGTAACTTCCTGTTACAGCACACATGGTTACGGAGGGGAGAGTGTCAAAACTTGCCAGTGTGAGGAAAAAGAATAAAAGCTGCTTGCTGTAGTTCCTTTACTCTGAATCTGGTGTTGATTTGCAAGGCTCCTGATCCAAAGCCGCATGTGTTTGCATGAGTTTGAGTTGGAAGATTGCAGCCAAAAACTTTTGCACAAAATGTCACAGAAGTGCAAATGTCAGCGAGTCTCCTGTTCCCTGCCTGTCCTACTTTGGGAGACAGGGTGAGTGAGGTAATATCTGTTGCTGGACCAACTGCTGTTGGTGGGAGACAAGCTCTCAAGTGACCCAGAGCTCTTCTTCAACTCTGTGAGCTTATTTGTAGGTCTCTAAACTTCCTGTGGGTTCTTCCTAGCTGGTGACCTACATGGGAGTGGTAGCCTTGTAAAGCACTGAAATCGCAGCCACCCAGAAGGCTTACACACAATCATTGGGTTAAATAGAATGTATTGAGGTTGCCAGCTCAACCAGATGCACTGGGGGTTCTGCTGCACAGTACTACAAATCTGTTCCAGTCAGACTCCTGGTTAGAAGGGTGTCAAGGGAGATCAGGCAAAATCCATGCAAAAAATATTATGCACTCTTGCAGATCGGCAAAACTTCATATTTTTGTCACTTGAAAATATCATAGTAAGTAGTAGTTGTGATACCAAGTGCACAGTACAGTGTGAATGAACCTATCTGATCAATCCAAAGTCACTTTTGAGTTTTGTAAGTGTAAACCAGAACCCCACCTCCTGTTTCACTCTGTGTATTTGTATGCCACAGTCATAGAGAATTAAGGAAACCATTTTTTTTTTTCTTTGCAGTTTTTTATGTATGTTGAGCTGTGCCTAATGTAACCCACACACCTCATTTCACGAGGCTTATAGGATCTGCCAACGAAGAGTTCTGGGGTCAGCAGATCCCCATCTAGACTGCCGCGCTGTGCCGACAAACAGCTGATCGGCACAGCGCAGCGGCCATTTTGATTCAAATGAAGCGGCGATTATTTAAATCGCCGCTTCATTTCCCTTTTTCGAGTAAACTAATCTACATGGCTCCATCGACAGAGCCATGTAATTTAGACATACCCCCTGGTGTGGTTCACTGTCCCAGGTAATGGCCCTTAGATCACTTACAGAATCATAGAACCATAGAGCTGGAAGAGACCTCAGAAGATCATCAAGTCAGACTCCTGGTTAGACTTGATGAGAGAGAGAGGGAGAGATGACAGGGAGAGATAAGAACGAGGGAGCTCTACAGCCTAAGCTGAGAGCCAGCTGGCTTTATAGCACAAGCTGTAGAGGCTCCTACACTAAGCTCCAGAGAGCCTATGTTCAAATCAGCCTGGTGGTGGTTACACTAAGATTGTATGCAGGGGAGAAATCCTAGCCCTATTGATGTCAAAAGGAGCTTTTCCATTTATTTTTGTGGAGTCCGGAGTTCCTCCCAAGTTTCAACCTATGCTTCAGTTTTATTGACATGGTAAAGAATTTTTTTAAATGGCCTCAAAATAGTAGGTTATTTAAAATACACTGCATCCTGCATCCAGAGCTTCTCACAACAAGATTTTTTGATGTCCTCAGAGTGCGGCCACCAACTCTTGCTGGAGACCGGGCTGACACTTTTTCCTAAAATATTTTAGTAACTTTAGGAAAATTAAAAAAATACGGACATCTACACATCCAATTCGTTGTCATTTATTGATGTAGCTTTATTTTTTTGCAGACTCACTAATAAAAGTAATGCTGGTGAAAAGTGATGTTTGCATGTTTGTTAATACCACTTTCTGGAGCAAACCCCAGGAGAAATCACGCCCTGGATGGGGGAGGTGGATGGGGCGTTAGCAAGGGCCAGGGGCAATGGAGGGATGGATGCAGATGGGGAGTCAGTGGGTATCAGGAACACTGGGGATGGGTGGTGATCCCCATGACCAGAGTTAGGGGTCAGAGGGCAGGTGGCTGGGGGTCAATGCTCACGGCCAGAGCCTGGGGCAGGAATTGTGCAGCCAGGGTCAGAACCTGCTGCTGTCTGCCCAGAGTTGTAGCTCAGCACCCAGAGCCAACACCTGCCGGAGCCTGGGTGGGTGCCTGCTGCTGCATGGCCAGGGGCTAGGCATTAGCACTCAGGGTCAGCACTTCCCGGAGCCTGAGACAGTACCCATGGTGGAGGGGGAGAGAGGGGACTGCAGGGCCAGCACTGGGTGTTGGTGGCTGCTGCCACAAGGCTGGAGCTAGAGCTCAACGGCCAAGTCTCAGGATTGAGACCATTGCCAGGCAGCTGGGGGTCGGCGCCTGCTGCCGGGGATCTGCACCCAGGGCAACACCTGCTGGAGCCTGGGACCAGCATTCACTGTTGCACATCTGGGACTGGGGATTGGCAGCCAGAGCCAGCACCCAGGGCTGGGGTCAGTGTCTGCTGTCATGTGGTCAGTGTCCAACACCGGGAATTTGCACCGGGGGCCGCCGCCCCGCGGAGCCCGGGGTCAGCATGCACTGCCACACAGACTGAGCAAGAGGTCAGCATCCAGGGGTAGGATCTAGGGTCAGCAGCCAGGGCTAGGGGTGAGAACATGTGGCCAGGGGTTGGTACTACATGGATAGAGCCAGGGATCTGTGCCTGCCGCCACACGGGCAGGGTTTGGAGCCTGAAGTTCTGAGGCAGCAAGGCCAGAGTGAAGGGTCAGCACCTGAAACATCACGGCTGGTGCTGGGTGTTGGTGCCTGAAGCTCCATGGCTGGAGACCTGGTCTGCGCAACCAGGTTCTGTAAGTCCCCTGCTGCCCAACCACTGCAGGGATGAAGCCCAACCAGCCACCCATGGTGCCCCCTGCAGGTCAAGAACTCGCCTTGCTCCTTCAGCATCGTGCCACGCCTGTCTCCAGAGGCAGTGCAGGGTGGCACATCTAAGAGCAACAGGAAGGGAGGGGGAGGAGATGATGCTTTGCCCTCAATCACCACAGGTGCACAGAAAGACCCTCTTGGCCACATGCAGCCTTGGTGGCAGCAGTTGAGAAACACTGGTCTATTTTACCCCATTACTAATTTGTGATGGCACAAAAGAGCCAGCAGTACGGCGGCGACACTACAGTGTTCCATACTTGCCTTGTATCACAGTACCACGAGCCATTATTTCCATTTCATGTAATAGCTATGGATATGCTATAACTTCATTGTGTATGGCAGTTTCTGTTGCCAACACCTTGTATCTCTAAGCCCCCAGACTTGTAAGCCCTTGATCTGCCTTCACGTGTCTCAGCTGGTACGTCATAACTCCACTGATGTCAAGAGAACTAAGTCAGTTTACACTAAGACTTACCTTTAAGGATGTGCGGGTCCCATTGACTTCAATGGGGTTGTTCATGTATTTTCAACCTGTGAGACAGTGTTGGCAGGCTCAGAGTCAATATTCTCTTGATTGAAATGAGATAAATTTAGAAAAAAATTCTTAAAATATATTTTGACCAAGGAATCTTCAATTTATTTTCCTCTTGGAAAGGCAAGAGGATGGTCAATCGTGCTAATAGGGCCAAATATATAACAACAGCCATATTTACAGGAAGAGAGTCCAAACTCCTTAGCTAATATCAGGGAAAAGTTTGGTTATCATTTTTAAGTCAATACTGACTTTTTTCTTTAAATCACTTGACACTGAACTAGTTTCCATTATCATTAGTAAGTTTGAAATTGTTGGTCTTTGATCTGTTTTGCAGATGCAGAAGTGCGTCATGGCACTCAGCCTTTTAAATTAGTGATGCACAGTAATCATTAAATGGTTGATAAGATGTGACATTTTCATCATACTTTACAGATCCTGCTAAAAACAGTTATGAATTGTCAGCATTTTGGGTCTTGTATATTTCTCAGTTGTATGGCTTATTTCTAACTGTGATTATAATAATAATTATAACATTGTGTAGAAAGAAATAAACTTGTACCTGGTGAACAAAAGTCACTTTTCATTTAAGATGACTAGAATGCTTTAAAATATGTTCACTATACAAACAGAGTGGCTATATTAATGGTTATTGTGTGTTGTTGTGGTGCAGAGGATTCAGTGTTTCTGGATGACGAGAAGGAAAGGCAAGAGTACGTCCTGAATGACATTGGTGTTGTTTTCCATGGAGACATCAACAATATAAAATCCAGAAGCTGGAATTATGGTCAGGTGAGCCATTTAGAATTTCTCTGGCTGGCCCCAGTGCTCAGCAATTGGGTTTAATTGATACCAGACTGTGGTGAGATTATAGGCTCTCAAGTGCATTATCACAGTGGGCATAATTTTAATATTGCATAAAGTGGGTATATACCTAATCCAGAAAAGTAATTTCATAATATCTAATATTCAAAGGGCTAGTTTTAGGGGCATGAGAAAGTAATCAGCTGTTATTTCTGAAATGCACCAATATTTCTTCTGATGCATTCTCGCCTCTTCAGAATCGAGCCCGTTGGCTCAAGAAAAAAGGGGACAATGATTTGTAAGCATTTATTTTTAACAAACAATTAAACAGCCCTCAAATATTGCATAATACAATTCCAGGCATAGTTCTTACCTTTTTTCTTTTCTTCACATTAGTTGTAGTAGCTCAGTGGAAATAAGCATCCTCTTCTCATATGTTATTCTGACACAGGCTGAGAGAGTTCTTAGAACTTTTTCAGTGATAAGATTTTCTTGGATTTAAAATAATAATTTTGCATTATGGAACTTTCCTTAGATGAACATAGATTTCCCTGTGAAACGTTGATTTTCCTTCTCTTTCCCCACCTATCTCTCTCCATGTTCACAGACATGTTGATTGTTCCATGGATCTGGTTCTTGTGCTTTCATTTTTTCATTTCAACACAACTTTTCCCATTACTGTGTACACTGTCCTTTTCCTTTAGGGTACGTCTACACTGCAACACTATTGTGAAATAACTAGCACTATTCCGAAATAACTTCAGGCAGTTATTTCTAAATAGTGTCAAAATACTGTCAAGCTGGAGGACTTCTTACTCCGATTCCTGTAACCCTCATTGTACGAGGAGTAAGGGAAGTCGGAGGAAGACTGCTCTATTTTGTGCTGCGTAGATGGTCCCTATTCCATTCTCCAATAATAAGAATATAGCAGTAGGGATATATTATCAACCACCTGATCAGGACAGTGATAGTGACTATGACATGCTAAGGGAGATTAGAGAGGCTATCATAAGAAAAAACTCCATATTAATGGGGGATTTCAACTATCCCCATAGTGACTGGGCACACGTCACCTCAGGATGGGATGCAGAAATAAAATTTTTTGATACATTAAATGACTGCTTCTTGGAACAGCTCATTCTGGAATCCACAAGGGGAGAGGCTATTCTTGATTTAGTCCTAAGTGGAGCGCAGGATCTGGTTCAAGAGGTAAATATAACTGGACCGCTTGGAAATAGTGACCATAATGTAATAAAATTTAACATCCCTGTGGTAGGAAAAACACCTCAGCAGCCCAACACTGTAGCATTTAATTTCAGAAATAGAAACTACACAAAAATGAGGAGGTTAGTTAAACAGAAATTAAAAGGCACAGTGACAAAAGTAAAATTTCTGCAAGCTGCATGGAAACTTTTCAAAGGCACCATCATAGACGCCCAACTTAAATGTATTAAAGAATTAAAAAACACAGTAAGAGAACCAAAAAAGTGCTACCATAGCTTAATAACCAAGTAAAAGAAACAGTGACAGATAAAAAGACATCTTTTACAAAGTGGAAGTCAAATCCTAGTGAGGAAAACAGAAAGGAACATAAACTATGCCAAATTAAGTGTAAAAATATTATAAGAAAAGACAAAAAGGAGTTTGAAGAACAGCTAGCCAAAAACTCAACAAGTAATAGCAAAATGTTTTTAAGTACATCAGAAGCAGGAAGCCAGCTAAACAACCAGTGGGGCCCTTGGACTATCGAGATGCTAAAGGAGCACTCAAAGAAGTCATTGCAGAGAAGCTAAATGAATTCTTTGCTTCACTCTTCACGGCTGAGGATATTGGGGAAATTCCCAAACCTGGGCCATTCTTTTTAGGTGACAAATCTGAGGAATTTGTCCCAGATTGAGGAGGTTTTGGAACAAATTGAAAAACTTAACAGTACCAAGTCACTGGGATCAGATGGCATTCACCCAAGAGTTCTGAAAGAACTCATATGTGAAAATTGCGGAACTATTAACTGTGGTTTGTAACTTATCCTTTAAATCAACTTCCTTACCTAATGGCTGGAAGATAGCTAACGTGACGCCAATATGTAAAAAGGGCTCTAGAGGTGATCCTAGCAATTACAGACCAGTAAGTCTAACATCAGTAATGGGCAAATTAGTTGAAACTATAGTAATGAATAAAATTGTCAGACACATAAATGAACATAATTTGTTGGAGAAAAGTCAACATGGTTTCTATAAAGGGAAATTATGCCTTACTAATCTGCTAGAGTTCTTTGAGGGGGTCAACAAACATGTGGACAAGGGGGATCCAATGGATATAGTATACTTAGATTTCCATAAAGCCTTTGACAAGGTCCCTCATCAAAGGCTCTTAAGTAAAATAAGTTATCATGGGATAAGAGGGAAGGTCCTTTCATGGATTGATAACTGGTTAAAAGACAGGAAACAACAGTAGGAATGAATAGTAACTTTTCTGAGTGGAGAGAGATAACTAGTGGGGTTCCCCAAGGGTCTGTCCTGGGACCAATCCTATTCACCTTATTTATAAATGATCTAGAAAAAAGGGATAAACAGTGAGGTGGCAAAATTTGCAGATGATACCAAACTGCTCAAGATAGTTAAGACCAAAGCAGACTGTGAAGAGCTTCAAAAAGATCTCACCAAACTCAGAGACTGGGCAATAAAATGGCAAATGAAATGTAATGTTGAGAAATGTAAAGTAATGCACATTGGAAAAAATAATCTCAACTATACATAAAATACGATGGGGGGCTAATTTAGCTACAACTACTCAAGAGAGAGATCTTGGCGTCATTGTGGATAGTTCTCTGAAAACATCCACTCAGGCTATGTCTACACTATGGAGTTTTTCTGGGATACCTCTGGTATCCTGGGAAAACTCTGCCACATCCAGGGAACGCGTCTGCTCTTCCGAATTTTTTTTCGGAAGAGCAGACGTGCTTTTTCAGAAGCCCCATATTCCTCATTTTATGAGGAATAAGGGCTCTTCTGAAAGAGGAGATTTTTCCCACATTTGGCCCTGTGTAGATGGGCCAAATGTTGGAAAAGCCTCTTCCGAAAAAAGAATTGGAAAAAGGTACTCAAATTGTGGTTCGCAATTTGTGTACCATTTTCCGTAAAAACCCCAACAGTGTAGACATAGCTTCAGTGTGAAGCGGCAGTCATAAACGTGAATAGAATGTTAGGAATCATTAGAAAAGGGATAAGAGAATAACACAGAAAATATCTTATTGCCTCTAAATAAAACCATGGTACGCCCACATCTTGAATAGTGTGTACAGATGTGGGCGTACACCAGATGTGGGCGCCTCATCTCAAAAAAGATATATTGGCATTGGAAATGGTTCAGAAAAGGGCAACAAAAATGATTAAGGGTTTGGAACAGGTCCCATATGGAGAGAGATTAAAAAGACTGGGACTTTTCAGCATAGAAAAGAGGAGACTAAGGGGGATATGATAGAGGTCTATAAAATCGTGACTGGTGTGGAAAAAGTGAATAAGGAAAAGTTATTTACTTATTCCCACAATATAAGAACTAGGGGTCACCAAAAGAAATTAATAGGCAGCAGGTTTAAAACAAACAAAAGGAAGTTTTTCTTCACTCAGTGCTCAGTCAACCTGTGGAACTCCTTGCTGGAGGACGTGGTGAAGGCTAGGACTTTAACAGGGTTCAAAAAAGAGCTAGATAGATTCATGGAAGTTAGGTTCATCAATGGCTATTAGCCAGGATGGGTAGGAATGGTTTCCCTAGCCTCTGTTTGTCTGGAAATGGATGACAGGAGAGGGATCGCATGAGGTTTACCTGTTATGTTCCCTCCCTCTGGGGCATCTGGTTTTGGCCACTGTCAGCAGACAGGATACTGGGCTAGATGGACCATTGGTCTGACCCAATATGGCCGTTCTTAGGTTCTATTTCGTAATAAGCTATTTTGAAATAAGATTACACAATTCGTATAGCTCAATTTGCGTAGCTTATTTCAAATTAAGCCCTGAAGTGTAAACGCACCCTTAGTGAATCACAGGTGGAACTTAGTGAAAGCAATTTTGATCATTCAAGTTCTACAGTTGTAATAAATTACTCAAGGCGCCCAACAATGGAAAAGCATGCCTGAAAACTATGGATGGGCTAACTTTCAACCAAATGAAAAGAAATGTACAAGGTTCCTTAACTTACACAATTGCCTCTCATTTGGGTATTGCCCAATATTCAGTCAGTTTGAAAAATGTTCTGATTTAATTGAGGAATCATGGATGTTAGGAATGAAGAACATAGGTGGGGATGAATTAAAGTTCAGACAGGCACCATGAATGGATAGGGCCCTACAGGGTTTGGGGCAGTAAATGAGGCTGTATTTGAAGTATCGGTAGCTTGATTTGCCTTTGTATATAGAGCATAGTGATATTTTATATCCTACAATCACGTTTCAAACACTGCTCACCTGGATGTTTTGCTCAAACTGAAGGTTTTAAAATGAGAGGTAAAGTTCCAAACAGCATCATTAAGTGAACACACTGCTTTTTGTGGCTGATATGACTATGTCAATAGCCTCTGAAGTGGGGGAATGTTGCTCTATTGAATTCAGTTTTGCACTCTAAGGTCATAACTGATTATTTAATAATGAATTTCTGTTGAACGCCAAAGAAACCAAATTAGTGCAATTGTGGTTAGTAGAACCAATGAGTTGAATGATATCTTGGTTGATATTGCATTTGAGAGGGCAACAATATATCAGTACTTTAGATAGTTGGTGATCAATTCAGTTTTTCTATATTAGATCAATTAGAAAACAAAAATCTGTATAGCATATTTGTTTCTTTAAGAAATACTGTGTATAGCACCTTCCCATTGCTTGTATGGGATTAAACAAGTGAGAGAGACCTGCAGTAGTTTGTACCTTTCAATGTATGTCACAGCCTGCAATAGAAATGTAACTTTGTTATATGTATTTTCAGTGAATATAGAAGATGATCATTTTAGTAATGTGCATTTCTCTGTCCCCTATTCTCTTCCAGGGGACAGTGGCATTTTCTGCTGCTATCCAATTTCTCCTAAGCAAATTGAATTATACCAAAGGGCAAGTTATTTGATGATGGAGTCTGGTCTATGTAGGCACCTCTGCCCTCTATTCATTCCTGTGCTTGTTATTACTGGATTTCAGTACTTGGAGTCTTTAGACTATGTTTTTTAAAAAAGACCACTTTAGGTCACTTGTGCTTTTCTTAGTCCAAACTACATAGGCCAGAACCAATCAATATAATGCATTGTACCTGATAACTAGTTAATTTGATACACAGGTACAAACCTATTGGTTTTTAAAGTACAGAGACTTTGCCCTAACTTTGGTAAAGCATTTATCGTTCAGCTTTGGGCACTGAAGTAGCTATTTAAAAAGGTCCTGTGTAATCAACGGGTCCAGGATCTGTGAAGGACATGGAGTTCTCATTGAATAGATCAGCATTCTTGTTGTTGTTGTTGTTATCATTTTGTATTATATTCGTGATAGCCATTTAAAATGCTATGTAATGTAGAAATGACTTTGTTGCCATAACCTTCAGATACCTAGATCAGAACTGACTTGAAAATAAGACTACATTTTCTCACATGGAACACTTCTTGGTAAATGTGGATAATTAGTGAATGAACAAGAAAACAAAAAAAGGATAACCTGTATATCTAAACACTGAACAAAAACATGACCTTGATCAATTTATTTTAGAGACAAAAAATATTAGCTTCCTCTTTGCTTTCCAGAATAAGAGTTGAAACAGCCTCTTGTCTTTTTTCTTTTTCCTTGTATTTAGTTTGAAGAGGGCATTCTGGATGCTTGCCTGTACTTGATGGATAGAGCAAAACTAGATCTCTCTGGGCGAGGAAACCCAGTCAAAATCGGTCGGGTTGGATCTGCAGTGGTATGCAAATAAAGATGAAGACCCAGCGTGTTTTGGAAATGACATATTTTTATTTATTTAATTTTTAATTTCTGTTTTTAAAATGATTTTGAATGGCCACTTTGAATAGGAGTAATCTCACTTCCCTGTCCCACTGCACTGCCCTAAGGTCACGCCTGATTTACTCTACCCACAGGCCTGCTAAGTTTAAGGTTGCCAGTCCTCCAGGAACTAATCATTATGTCTTGTGCTTAAATCTCCAAGGAAATGTCCAACCAAAATTGGCATCCCTACTTGAGTTCTAGAGACCACCATGAATAATGTCTCACTCCAGGAGGGATGGTAGCTTAGGCTGTGTCTAGACTACATGGCTCCATCGACGGAGCCATGTAGATTAGGGTTTTAGGCATAGGGAAATGAAGCAGCGATTTAAATAATCGCTGCTTCATTTAATTAAATGCTGCGCTGAGCCGACAAACAGCTCATCAGCTGTTTGTCGCTCAGCGGCTGTCTGACGCTCATGTCAACATCAAAGCCCTTTGTCGACCGCCCCTTATTCCTCGTGGGATGAGGTTTACCGGGCGTCGACAAAGGGCTTTGATGTCAAGCGCCCAGATTAGCGTTGAACCGACAAACAGCTGATCAGCTGTTTGCTCAGCGCAGCCATTTAAATTTAAATGAAGCGGTGATTATTTAAATCGCCGCTTCATTTCCCTTTGCCCAGTAAACAAATCTACATGGCTCCGTCGATGGAGCCATGTAGTGTAGACATACCCTTAGTGTCCACCAGTCATCTTCATCCAAAACTAGGACCACAAGGATAAGTGCCACTTTTAGATGTGGCAGTTCTTGGCATGATGACACTCCACATGACACCACACCAGTATCTATCAGGTCACATAATTGAGAGAGTCAATCTTCCCATGGCATGTAAGACATCGCGGTGGTTAGAGCTCAGGTTGGGGAGTCAGGAGGCCTGGATGTTCCAATTCTAATTTAGATTTGGTGTTTGGCCTCTAGAAAGTCACTTCACTGTGCCTCAGTTCCTTCATTAGTAAAATGAGGATGGTAATAATGATTTGTTGTAATTAGATGGATTGAGGTCAGATCAGGGCTGCCAGTAATGCAAGGCAGCCCGAAGGATGAGACTCATGACCCTGGACTTCCTTCACCATCCACTAGTCCTGAGCCTGTAGCTGGAGGAACATACACTGCTCTCTGACACAGGATGGAATAGCCCCTCTTAAGACATTCATGGCCAATGCCTCTCAGCTCAACTCTGCAGTGGCCTCTTTTCCCTTTCCATGCCCAGATGCTTAAGCTGCATCTTAACAGCCACAGTGCATACAGCCTTTTGGTGACTGGTTACAGCACAAATTAAAAATCAAAATACTATACTGTCCTTGAAATGTGCCTCCTCCAGCATGTCTCCCAAGATAGCTAGCTGGATGCCACCCCTCGCCCTTTGGTTTTGTCACTAAATCCTTCTCTTTGTCCATCCCGGCGTTTACAGGAAGTCTATTTTCTAATTAGAAACCAGTAGTTAAACAACCAAAAGCTTTCAAATGGCAATTGCGATTTATTTGGCAGGAGTGTAAGTACTGTGCATTAACATAATTAAAAGGTAGGTGGTGAATGAGGTTTTTTGCACCATCTCAACTGATTTAGTTCAGATTGCTGGTAGGAAATGAATTGCCCATTAATGACTATCAATTCAGTCAGTAGTCAGCAAAATTCCATTTATAGTCTTACCTGGAGAAAACCTATGCCACACAATCTTTCTTGGTTTTATGTGTGTTAGATTGCATGCTATTAGATTCAACTCTACAAATAACTGTGGATCTATTTCTTCTCCTCTCACCAGTATAAGTCAGGAATAATTGTACTGAAGCCTAATATTTCTCAGTAGGATTCAGGATCACTTATTATTCTCTATTCACAATCATATTTATTAATACTGAACCATTGAAAATTACCAGTGTATATATGTTGCATTTTGACTTGACTTCCCTTCCACGCTCCCCATTTCTGGCCAAGAATAATGCGTCCTCAAAGAGATGAGGGGGAGGAATCAAGTTGGAGGATGGTACCTCCCCAGGTCCTGCTTTGAGTGTGAGGCTTCCACAGAGTGTTAAACAACTAGAAAATACACCTTATCAAAGAATATTCCATTACAAGCAAATGACAGCTTATGGATATATGTGTAAAATCAATTTCACCAAATTAATTACTTGGTCACATGACTTTCAATCATTTGGTCAAATGCCCATTGGATTTGAGCATTTGACCAAGAGTGGGAATTTTTCAAAATACCCTAAACAGATTTGGCAACTAACTCCCATTAATTTCAGTGGCACCTAAATGCCTTTGAAAAACTGGCCCCAAGTGACTAAGGCTATGTCTAGACTGCAAGCCTCTTTCGAAAGAGGCTTTTTCGACAGAATCTTTTGAAAAAGCCTCTTTCGAAAGAGAGCGTCTAGACTGCAACCACCTTCATTCGAAAAAGCAAGCTGCTTTTTCGAAAGAGAGCACCCAGGCAGTCTAGATGCTCTCTTTCGAAAAAGCCCTGTTTGCATTCAAGAACGCCTTTTTTCAAAAGAGCATTTTTGAAAAAAGGCGTTATTCCTCATAAAACGAGGTTTACCGCGGTCGACAAAACCGCCACGTTCTTTTGATTTAATTTTGAAAGAATGCGGCGGCAGTCTAGATGCAGAGGAAGGGTTTTTTTGTTTTTGTTTTTTTGAAAAAAGGCCACTTTTTCAAAAAAAAAAACCCTGCAGTCTAGATACACCCTAACAGATCTAGGTATTTGGCCAAATGGCTCATGGAGAGAACTAGAAACCCGGAGTTCTGAGTCTTAGTCCCAGCTGAGACCCTGATTTATTGTGTTGTCTTGAGCATGTCAGTTAGCCTTTCTGTTCATCTGAAGATGACAAAGCATTTTGAAATTCCTTGGGTGATAAGAAAAGCGCCTCATCCAAAGAAGCAATAAAATATGGGAAGGGGTACAACATTTCTAATGTACACAGCATTAAAAAACCCCAACCAAAGTATTAGTACAAAGATTGCATAGAAGAGACTATACATTTTTTTACATTTAAATAACATTCTCTCTCTCTTAAATTCTTTTATCCATTACCCTATGCCAAAAAGTCCTCCTAGCAGGTCACTACCAAAATTCAGTGATCTCCTCCTTAGTAAACAATGGGAAATGTTTTAGAAACAATTATATGCTATTCCTAAATCATAAGGGAAAGAGGAAAGATGATATTTTAACCGACCATTGAATCTATTTCTACCCATGTCAAATTTTTGATATGCTTATTGAACAGGGAGGTTTACTGATTTTTTTTTCCCCATAGATCAATGCTAAAGATGATGAGGGAGTGGTTGCTGGCTCTTGGGACAATGTTTATGCTTATGGAGTAGCACCGTCAGCCTGGACAGGAAGTGTAGACATCCTTTTGGAATATCATAGCTCTGGTATGCCAGTGAGATATGGTCAGTGCTGGGTCTTTGCTGGAGTCTTCAATACATGTAAGTATAAAAATGTTTTTATACTATCCCTCCTCCCAATCAAGTCCTGGGTTTGGGGAGTGTGCAAAGTCTCCTCCCCCTGCCAGGGGTGCATGGCACAAGAGGGAACCGCCAGCTGTTTTGAAAGACTTCACGTGCTCCCCTGTCCCTGCTCAAAGTCTCCTCCCACTGCCAGGGGCATGCAGCACCTAGAGAGAACTGCAAACTGTTTTGAACAGCTGGCAGTTCACTCTAGACTCTGCATGCCCCTTGCAGAGTGGGGGTGGAGGGCAAAGTCTTCATGTGCTCCCCTGTCCCCAGGCCCTGATTGGCCTGGGGATGGGGGGAGTGCGTGAAGTCTCCTCCTGTCACCAGGTGTGCATGACGCCTAGAGGAAATGGCCACTTGTTCAAAAACAGCTGGCCAGTGACATAGTGGGGGGGGGGATGCAGGTGCCCACGCTACGCCACTGGAGTCCCCCTCCACTCCGCCTGTCATCCCTCATCTCGCCTGCACCTTCTCTGCCCGCCGCTAGCAGCTGGAGCCTCCTCACCACCTCTCTGCCCCCCAGCCTGACCCTCCTCCATCTCCACCGGTGGGTTAGTGCATGCAGGGCCTTCCAGGGTTGGACTCGGCCATCCACCGGTGGCGGGGAGGGGCACAAATTTTGGTTTTGCCCTCGGGCACATCACACCCTCGTTACACCTCTTTGGCTGGCCGTTCTCTTTAGGTACTGGGGGAGGGGAACAAAGACTTCACACACTCCCTCACCCCCAGGCTAATCAGAGTATGTGGGTGGGGGAGCACAGGGCCACTTCAGAAATTTATGACATGTCCCCCTTCAGAAATTATTGCCCACTCCTGAGCTAATTGCTAAAAGATTTTTGAAAATATTCATTGTCTTTGATTTTTGTAGTAGAAATTCATGTCCTGCCTAACATGGAAGACTGTATGACCTTGTCAGTAGTCAGCTGTAGAGAAGATTGTGTGATCATAGCATGACTAGCCAATGAGAATTAAGCCCCTGAAACTGCAAGGGCTGACACTCTTCCACCCCTTTCACCAGCACTAAATTCACTATCCCCTTCCCCTGATTCCTCTGCTCACCTGCCAACCTTCCCCACTCTGCCCTGCAGGACATCTAAAACCTGCTCCATTGCTGACGTACCATTATACAGAGTGGGCCAAATTTTGCCTTTTGAAGCATAGGTGTGCAGCTCCCATTGGGATTGATTCATTTCAGTATTCCTCTAGCTATACCCTATTTATAAACCTGAGGTAATGTGGTGTAGGTTCGGGACCATTTGTATTCATTAGGAGACACATGCATTTTAGGGCAGAATCTGGCAAGGTAGGCCAACTAACATAGCTAGTGCAGTTAGCAATCTAGCATGCATTGCTGTTACAAAGCCAGACGACATCACAAAAATCAATGACTAGCAAGTTAAAATGCTAGGCATTGGCACATCTCACACATGGCTGCTTCCATGAAGAGGAGCCTTTGCAAATGAGTGACAAGAAGAAAATAGTGAACGGGGGGAGTTGAATTCAGCTAGACCGATTGCTTTGAGTTATTTGAAGCTTGTAACACTTTCTGATTGCACCTACACCCAGTCCAGTTTTCCAAGGTGGCCATACTGACTGAAGATAATCAGCTGCTTTAAAATGCTAAAACATTCTGGAGGCAAGTACGCTAAGTCATTGATCTTGCAATTGTCGGATGAATTATTTTCAGTGAGCCCCGATGGCACTCATGTGCTAGAAGCCATTTGAATGAAATGTAATCCATTTGGGAGGGCATTTTAATGAAATTTAATCCATAGGTCTGTATGGCATCAGATGCATCCAGATAATTTGTCATCCCAGAATTTAAAACACATGTGTGGTGTTGTTCCTTACTGAAAAACACAGAAGTGATGTTTGCCTACATAGTGCCATAGAGGGATGTCCAAAATTTCCCATTGAGACTGTTTTGTGACAGTAAATTCAATTTCTCAATTCTTTCCTCCCCTCCCCCTCCCCAAAGTAGTATCTGCTCTCTGGACACTTTAGGCTTTTCATCAAAAGGGAAAAAAGGCTCTTTGCCTGAAAACTGAACATTTCTATTACAAATGCTGCTGCAGTATCTCATGGAAGTTGTATTTCAGATACCTCATGCCCCCATTTTTCTTTGTGGGTTATACATCACTGGCTGGACTCCATCTCCTATGTTATACACTTAAACTCTGTACTCCGGGTGTCCCTAATTCAGCAACACCTGTGGTACAGAGGAGGAAGTGGCTTTGTGTGCTGCCATTCCCCCTTCTCCCCAGCTGGGGGAATGGCAGTGCATAGAGCCGCTTCCCCTGAGGCTTTTCCCCACCACTCCCATAGCAGCAGGGAGCCTGAAACCATGTGTGCCCCTGGTAGCACAGCAGCATGTAAGCGCCCTGCCCAGATCCTGCAGCACCCTCCCTGGCCCGCCCAGCAAAATCTTTTCCCAGGGTTGCCAGATTAATGAGATTCAGGTGTACCATAGGCACAGGGGCTCCCGTAATGCACCATAGCAACTGAGCAAAATCCTTAACCTGACTTTATCTTAGTTTTCCCATTCATAAAAATAGGGATAATAATTACTTGCGTCATTGAGATGTTCTGGGACTTAATGCATTTTTTAAAGTGAGATTGTCTAATAAAAGGTGATTACAGAAGTGCAAAGTATTATTATTGAACAATTGGTACAAATGCTGTAATGTGCTTTGCTTAAACTCTCTGATCCTGACACTTGTAAATAATTCAGTTTTCTTTCTCAAAATCAGTTGATTTCTGCTGTTCTTTGTATTCTCTAGGTTTCTCCTGAGGACAAATGTACCATTAGAAAATTCCAACTAAACTTAAAACCAAGAAACCCTCTAACAGTTGCCCTTCTAATAGTCTTCCATTCACGTCAAAGCTTATTGCTCCTGGCTGCGTCTAGACTGGCAAGTTTTTGCACAAAAGCGGCCGCTTTTGCGCAAAAACTTGCCAGCTGTCTACACTGGCCACTTGAATTTGCGCAAGAACACTGACGATCTCATGTATGATTGTCAGTGTTCTTGCGCAAATACTATGCTGCTCCCAGATGGGAAAAAGCCCTCTTGGCGCAAATGTATTTGTGCAAGAGGGCCAGTGTAGACAGCTCAGGACTGTTTTGCAAAAAGCCCCGATGGCAAAAATGGCAATCGGGCTTTCTTGTAAATCGCGTCTAGATTGTCATGGACGCTTTCCGCAAAAAGTGCTTTGGCGCAAAAGCGCCCATGCCAATCTAGACGCTCTTTTCCGCAAATGCTTTTAACGGAAAAACTTTTCCGTTAAAAGCATTTGCGGAAAATCATGCCAGTCTAGACGCAGCCACTGTGTTTACCCTCTATTGTGTCTTGGGTTTTTGGGAACCCTGTTACTTTTTCCTCATGTGCTAAAGACTGACTGTGTGTGTGGGAGCATACGTGTACATAGGAATGTTTTACAAATGGAAAATATTGAAAGAATAAAGACCTAGATGATCTTTCCATGCTCCCACTCTGTTTCCATATATTTAAAATCTTCTCCAATCTATCTTCCCATCCTATCTACTCCTCTTGTCTGTGTATTATCATATTGCCTGTTATCGTCCTTTTCATTTCCTTTCTCTTTCTTCTACAGTTTTGAGGTGCATAGGAATACCTGGAAGAATTGTTACCAATTATTCCTCTGCGCATGATAACGATGCCAATTTACAACTGGACGTCTTTGTGGATGAAGAAGGGAAAGTGAACCCCAAACTCACAAAAGACTCAATCTGGTGAGCTGTCCTAGCAAACCTCTTAATGAAGTAATCTCTGTGCATGTAAAAGGTGACAGATGAGCAAGGTTTAGCTTGTGTCTATAGACCTTAAAGAGTACTGCTAGATTATAGAAAGACATAGTTGCAAATTGTGGAATAAAAGCGAGTTAATACACAGACAATGAATATAAAATGCTCAATATGGGAAAAGGCAAGGGATTTATTCGAGTCAGCATTCAATATGTCACACATGTAAGCAACTTGGAAGGAGAGGGCAAATAATTAGTTTTACTAGAGTTCAGAAAATGTTGCCACTTAACAGAGGGCCAATCTTCCTATGTCTTGGGTGCCTCCAATTTTGCTGGGTTTTGGAGGATTTTATAGCTTGGACTTAACGCCTGATCCAATGTCCATTGAAGTCAATGGGAGATTTTCTGTTGCTTTTGATCGTTTCCAAATTGCTCATTTTATTTAAATGTGATACCTGTATCCAGAGTGGCAGAGGGGCAAACTTTAAAATAAATATTGTTTAACAACTAAGGACAGCTCTCTTTAATACTTTGACTAGCTTCATAAAAATAAGAAACAAGATAGCTGATCAGTGAATTGTTTGACTCAAGACCATTTTAATTTTGGAGAAGATAATTCTGCTGTTGTCTCCCTCAAACTTTCCCATTCTGTCTGGAGTGAGAACAGCAACATGTGGTGATTAAATGCAACATTAAGCTGCAATGATCTGTGGGTTACAATGCCACAACATCTCTTTTTCTGTGGAGCAATGACTCTGTCTTCTGTTCACATTCCTACGTTCAGTAGATTCTTATCCTGCTTGTTGTTAGTACAGTAAAACTCCAATAGTCCGGCATCCAATAGTCCGGCACTCCTGATAGTCCGGCATCAAAATGGCAAGAGCCTAGTGAGTGAGCTTCAGCAAAAAATGAGTCACAAGGTAACAGCGGCAGCAGCTGAACTGAGCAAAAAGGGCAAAAAGGCTTAAAAACTAAAACATTACAGTATACTGTATACAGTATGTACAATAAAAGGGTTAAGAACACTTTATATACAGTATATAATGTATACAGTATATATATAACCTGCTTATAGTACCTCCTGATAGTCCGGCATATTTGATAATCCGGCACCACCTAAATCCCATAGGTTCCGGATTATCGGAAGTCTACTGTATTCCTGATTTGTGCGAATGATTTATTTACTTCAGCCGTAGAATAATAGTATTCATTCATCAGGCTGCTTCATTAAGAATCCAAGATCTGGATTCTTTATAATACAAAAATGGGAAGAATCCAATGTCCTGAAGACAAAAAGACAGTCTACTACAGTGGTCCCCAACTTTTTGGGGCTGCCGGGCGCCAGGGGGCCGGGCCGCTCACGCGCCGCGGGGCTGCTCGCACGCTGCGGGGCCGCCCATGCGCCACGTGCCTAGGGCCGGCACCACGCATGCGCCGCGTGCCCAGGGCAGGGCCGGTCCCAATCACTCGGCGGGTGCACATAAATGCCCCAGCGGGTGCCATGGCGCCTGTGGGCACCGCGTTGGGGACCACTGGACTATAATCGCATCCCTGATGTCCTTCCCATGAGTTCCATTGTCAACAGGGAAGGATGCAGGTTTTGGAATCAATATGCAAGGAAAAATTCTTTCTCGTGACATCAGGGCTTCTCATAGAATCACCCCAGTGCCATCCTATGTGAATTGCACAGAAAAATGAATAGTTCTGTATCTCGAGAGACAAAGTGGGTGAGGTAATATTCCGAGATTGGCACAGCTGTAACAACACTACATAGTTCTGTGTCTGTAATTTGCCTAGATTGAAGCCTATACTTCCCAGGGTTCCAAAATTCAAATTTAGCATTTACTCTAATGATCAGAAGATAATGCAACATTTGTATAGGTATGCTTCTCCTGCAACTTACACGGGTATAAATTGAGAGTAATGGCATTGAAGAAACAGTGATGTACAGCTGCTGTGAGGAGAATCACACTGTGTGTATATAGCCACATGTAATTGTGGTATGTTAGACACTCTACTTACCACTTCACCGGTCTCTCTTTCCCTTATGTACTCAAAGGTACATTTGTCTTAACCACTTTTGAATTATTCCTTTTCTGCTCCCACCTTTTCATTTCCCCACCATTTTTCAGGATTTTTCACTTCATTCGATAATTGTTCCATTTTTCCTCTGAGGCTAGGGACAGATTCTCAGCTGGTGTAAATAGATGAAGCTCCACTGATGTCAAGGAGTCTGTGAGCTGAGGAATGGGCCCACAGTGTTGTACACCTCACATTTTATATACCTCTTTCTTTGTCTTGATTACTTTGGGAACTTCTTTGTTCATGCCTTTCGCCTCATAATGTATTTATTGCTACATGGTGCACATAATCCCTTGGGCGCACATTAATTTATCTTACAGCATTTTCCATTTCTCCTCTGTGTCCTTTCTCTTCATTACTTTGTACCACTCTATAGTAGCTCTAACTTATACTTGTGTCTCATCTTTGGCATTATTTTGGTGTAGCTTTTTTATTTTTAAGAGGACATTTTCCAAGATATTTATAAGAATTTGTTTTAAAAAATCTTGATCTTTCTCTCTTTCTCTCCCTCCCCTAGGTAACTGGAATTTAGATTCTCTTTCCTTTATGAAGGTTTATATCAGTTGACTTTTACTGTTTCTATTTCAAATACCCTGCAGAATTCAAGGATTTCTGGATCCAGGATTTTTATTTAGACGTCTCTCGATGTGGGGCTGCACTCAAGTGCCTGGTAGCTGACAGGCATTTACTTATTTTTAAGTAAATTCCAGGGTGAAAACATGTATAAAGAATTACATAGATGGTACCAAAAGTTATTTTTAAATACGTGGTCAGCTGTGGAGCCAGCATTACTGACTGCTTCTCCTTACTTCACTTTTTTATTTTAATCATATACAGACATGTACAGGATATACCTTGAAGAGGATCCTACTATTATGCCTTGATCCTAGTATGAGCTCCAGTCAGGCAGTGTCCTGTTAAAGTCAATGGGAGGGAGTCCATGTTGGTGTAGGGGCTTCTTTCATGCAAAGCTCAGTGTAGAATGGAGGACTTACTAGAGATCCCTTGTAAAGGTTTGAATTCTGATTCTTCCATGCTCCACCCTCTCTTCACTCTAAAATCAAATTCCTTGCTGTGTGAAAGAGAGGTCTTCAGTGCCGTACTTGGTCCTAATGTCCTCTCTTCCAATATATCCCTAATCATATGAGCCCTGCAAAGTACTCTTCTTAAATGGTCTGCCAGACACAAAACCCTCCTGATCATTTTTTATTAATTTTTCTATCACTTTGTTTGATCTATTAGTAATTATATTTGTAAATATTTTATGATCCCTGCATTGATTTGTAGAGTAATTCCATCATTCCTTAATGTCTCTGGCAGGGTTGGGTATAAAAGTTACAACTTCAGATTAAAAAATTGGACATATAAATATAGGGGCCGATCCTCAGCTGCTAATCAGGGGGCATAGCCCCACTGAAGTCAACAGAACAGTTCTCACTTGCACCAGCCAAGCGTGTGGCCCAGTGTGTTTTGTAGCTGGAAGGAAATTAGGCTACATTTTCGGGATGGAAAATCCCTCCAAAAGCTGGGCCAGCACAAGTGAATATCTATCTATCCCCACTGTGCCATCATACTTATTTATCATTTGTATTTCAGAAGCATATGTAAATTTCAATCCCATTGTGCCAGGCATTATACGAACCAGAACCAAAACCAAAAAGACAGTCCCTGACACAAAGAACTTACCATCAAGATATTACGTTGCAGTGTCCACTCATCGAATAAGATTAGTTTCCTTCATGTTCCCTTTCCTGCTCTTGTTTACATTCTGGCCTTTTGTCGCATAAAAAGCCAATAACATTTGAGTTTGATTCGAAGTTGGATTTTAATTGCTTCAGGGCAAAGATTGCCTCTTCTCACATGACATTGTCATAATTTTCAAAAACGTACCTCCCAAAGACTAGTTCACCAAAGGCTCTAGGAGAATGACTCAGTACGCAGCACTCAGCAATATCAAAAATTCTAGTTGTGTGTTGTGTGCGTCACTTTTCTTGAATAATTCTTTTTCTGTAGTCCTGCTTCATTAACTCTCCTAACTGACACGCTTTTCCCCTGATCCAAGCTTTTATTTCCACTTTGAAATGTCTTGTTAGACAAGCCTCAGATCCCACTGACTCCTCTTCCTTTCTGTTTTTTCACCTATTATTAATGAAATAGTTGGAGTTTAGCAATCCATTCTGGCTACAATTTTATTGCTAATATTGCAGGCATTAGGAAAGTATCTGTGGCTACACAGATGCAATTTTATTCATATCTGCTGGCAGGATACACATAATTTGCAAAGCAAATTGGTACTTTCCCCTCCTCCATTTTGGCACTAATGGAATTCAAATACTTGGTTGACTCTTGAAGCTCTTGTGAGAAACTTGATTTGTTTTTTTTCCTTCCTTGTTTGTGCTCTCTCTCTGGAGCTCTAATAAAATCTCAGAAAGAAAGTTACAAAAGCCATCTTTCTTTTTATGTCTCTTTATCTTTGAAAGATTCTGGACAGATTGTAAATGAGATGACATGGTGGTGTTTTTCTAGCCTCCAGCCAAATGAGGGCATTTGACGTCTCAGTGCTGAGATTAACCACTTATGTGCCTTTGTACACATGGCTCATGGAACCCCTTGGCAAGGGTGCTAGAACAAATTGTATAGTGGGGATGCTGAGAGCCATTGAACCAAACTGTAAAGCCTGTGTATAATGGAAACCACTTCAATCCAGAGGGTCCATACCTATGGCCCTATGGAGATCTGCTGTTTGCCTGTAGAGATATGAACTCTTACGTGGGCTGCAGCCTCAACTGAGGCTGTAAACTAATTAGAAACTAAGAGAGCTAGGTCTGGTTTTAGCTTATATGGGAAACATAGCAACATAACACTGGTGATTCTCTACTTCTGCACTATTACCAAGGGAAAGTTGGAAAATTCTAAAAAAATAAATTGCCTTTTGCACATTTTTTAAAGTTAGACCTAATCACCGAATCAGAGAATTTTAAGACTGGAAGAGACCTTGAGAGGTCATCTAGTTAAGTACCCTGTGCTCATGGCAGGACTAAGCACCATCTAGACCATCCCTGATGTGTTTGTTTCACCTGCTTTTTTTTAAAAAAAAATCTCCAATGATAGAGATTCCACAGCCTCCCTAAACAGTTTATTTCAGTGCTTAACCACCCAGAGAGGACGTTTTTCCTAATGTCCAACCTAAACCTCCCTTATTGCAATATAAGCTCA
Source organism: Rafetus swinhoei (assembly GCA_019425775.1). Classification (NCBI taxonomy): domain Eukaryota; kingdom Metazoa; phylum Chordata; order Testudines; family Trionychidae; genus Rafetus; species Rafetus swinhoei. The sequence continues at coordinate 114,477,034 of CM033424.1, forward strand.
TTGTTTCTTTTCCTGTCCTCATAGTTGAATGAGAACAATTTACTTCCCTCCTCCTTGCAACAACTTGGCTGTGTCTACATTGGCACCCCTTTCCGGAAAAGGGATACTAATGAAGAATTGAAACTGGGGATTTAAATATCCCCCGCGGCATTTGCATTTACATGGCTGCCGCTTTTTTCCGGCTCGGGGTTTTTGCCAAAGAAAAGCACCAGTCTAGAAGCGATTTTCCGGAAAATAAGCCCTTTTCCGGAAAATCCCTTATTCCTACTTGAATCCCTTATTCCTTGAAAGTAGGAATAAGGGATCTTCCGGAAAAGGGCTTATTTTCCGGAAAATCGGGTCTAGACTGGCGCTTTTCTCCGGCAAAAACCCCGAGCCAGAAAAAAGCGGCAGTTATGTAATGAAATGCCGCGGGGGATATTTAAATCCCCCGCGGATTTGCAATTCCGAAGTGTCTCATTAGCATCCCTTTTTCGGAAAGGGGTGCCAATGTAGACACAGCCCTTATGTACTTGAAAACTATCATCATGTCCCCACTCGGTCTTATCTTCTCCAGACTAAACAAACACAGTTTTTTAGTCTTCCCTCATAGGTCATATTTTCTAGATCTTTAATCATGTTTGCTGCTCTTCTCTGGATTTTCTCCTATTTCTCCACATCTTTTTAGTGGTGCACAGAAGTGGACATCATACTCCAGTTGAGGCCTAAACAGTGCGGAATAAAGTAGAACTACTTCTCATGATTTACTTATGACACTCCTGCTATTACATCCCAGATTGATGTTTGCTTTTTTTTCTTTGCAACAGTGTTATAATGTTGACTCATATGCAGCTTGCGATTTATAATTCCCAGTCCCTTTCTGCAGTACTCCTTCCTAGGCAGTCATTTCCCATATTCTGCAACTGATTCTTCCTTCCTTAGTAGACTGCTTGAATTTCATTTTGTTTATTTCAGACCATTTCTCGAGGTTGTCCAGTTCATTTTGAATGATAATCCTATCCTCAAAAACACTTGCAACTCCTCCCAGCTCCACATCATCCTCAGACTAATGCAACGATCTCTTTAAAAAGTTTCATCTTTGGGTCTATGGCTTTCAGAAATCAGCCATAAGGAGTTAGGGAAATATTTTTATTGTATCCGGTGCAAGGTCAATTAATAAACCTGCAACTTTATATAGTAACCAGACAAGCTTGGGGGTTTTTTAACCAAAAAAATTAACATAGTTGTGCATATTGCCAGTTGTACAGTCAGTCTGAAAACTCCATTTAAGATATACCAAGTCATCAGCATAGCTAAGTGTGCTTTGTACTATTCAAGAGGTAGACAGCAGTATTAACACCAGCATAAATGCACAGTTAGGGTATGTCTACACAGCAAAGTTATTTCAAAATAACAGCCGTTATTTCGAAATAACTTTACCAGCATCTACACAGCCAAACTGCTATTTTGAAATTAAATTGAAATAGCAGAGGGCTTATTTCGAAATTGGTAAACCTCATTCCATGAGGAATAGCGCCAATTTTGAAACTGCTATTTCGAAATAAGGGCCATGTAGATGCTTATTTCGAAATAGGGGGCTTCCAGCCCTTCCCAGGGTGCCCTGGTGGCCACTCTGGGCACAACCAAGAAAACTCCTCTCCCTCCCCCGCTCCCCGGAGCCCTTAAAGGGGTGCACTCTGGCCACAGTGCCTGTGCCAGCTCCAAGCCTGCCAGCCCAGAGCCAGCAGTCGCTACACCTGACCCAGTGGCCCCAGCATGAGCCAGACAGCCAGTGCCAGCCAGCCCTCCACCGCTCCCCAGGACCAGTCTGCCAGCTCCCAGGAGCCTGCCAGGGGCTGGAAAAGGCGGGCGCCTGCCTGGTCCAGTGCAGAGATCAGGGACCTAATTCAGGTTTGGTGGGATGCCTCCAACATCCATGATCTCCGCACTAAATGGAGGAACGCAACCGTCTACAGGTGGATGGCTGCCAGCCTGGCCACCAAAGGCCACATGCAAATCCAGGAGCAGGTTCACATGAAAATAAAGGAGCTGTGGCAGGCATATGCCAGGGCCACAGGGGGCAGCTTCCAACCAGGGGCAGACCCAGACCCCGCCCCTATTTTGATGCCATGGACCGCATCCTGGGGGGCAGGACATTCCGTGCCACCCAGGTCATCATCGACCCTGGGGCAGAGCTTGCTACCTCCTGTTGCTCCAGCCCCTGCTGCCTCCCCAGCTACCGCTCCTCCTCTCACTCCTTCTCCCCCGCTTCTTCCTCCCCACCCTCCCCACACCCCCAGGAACGCAGAGGCCCCCGCACCCGTGGTGCTGGGAGACAGTTGGGCCAGCAAAACCCACAACCTTGAGCCCTGAGTTTCTCCTCCCCCTTCCTCCCCTTGCCTCCCCTGCCAGCTCCCTCCTCCCAGGTTTCCTCCTCTCCCACCCTCCTCCTCCCCTCTCCCACCTTCTTTCCCCAGTATCACCTCAGTTTCATTCTCCCCCCACTCCAGTTTTGTTCAATAAAGAGGCTTTGTTGTAATGAACACATGTCTTTTATTGTACAGCAGGAAGGGGAGTTAGGGAGGGGTAAGTGGAAGGACATGAGGGAGGAATGAGGCACAAGCCCCCAGTGGGGCACACCAGGGAGACTGTTACTGCCTATAGAACGTGCTGCCAGGCTCGAAGCAACACGTCCAGGAGAAGCACCAGAGTGCCCGGGGTGGCTCCGGCTCCATGCTGCAGAGTGCTGTGGTGTCCTGAGTGAGGGCAACCAGAGCACACAGAGAAAAAAATGCTTTGCTGTCCCTCAGTGAGGTAGGCAAGCAAGCAGGGAAACCTTAGAACCGGCTGTCTGGGGGGGGGGGTTCCTTTAAGCACAGGTCTCAGATAGTCTCAGGCAGCAGCCACACAAGGTAACTCCTGACCTGATGCCCTGCCAGAACTGGTTCTGGCCGGCCTTAAATGAGATTCAGTGTCCTATCAGTGTGGACGCGCTATTTCAAAATAGCAAAACTATTGAATAGCAAAACTATTGAATAGCAGGCTATTTCAAAATGCATTTTGTGTCTAGACGCATTATTTCAAAATAAGCTATTTTGAAATAACTATTTCAAAATAAGATATTTCGAAATAACGCTGTAGTGTAGACATACCCTTAGGGATTTCTCTTGCATAGAGATATTCTCGGAGAGAGAATTAGCAGGCGCCCTTCTCACAGATCCTATTCTTGGGAACATGGCTGACAAAAAAGAGTTATGGCAGGAGCATTCTTGTGCACTAACAATCCCCAGCTGCCAGAATCTCCTTCAAGGAGCCTGTGCATTAAGTGCAGTTTAAAGCCTCTCTGGAGCACCTCTAATTAGCTTCTTGGCACTGGATTGGTGCCAGGGAGCTTGAGGATCAGGGAATCGCAAAGAAGGCTTATACCTACCTTTCAAACACTCCCCATCAAGCTTCACCAGGCACTTGAAGCTCCTGTCCTCTGCAATGAGTAAACTGCTTAATCCAGAAAATTCTTATGCCGTTTTCCCTATAACTGTGTAACATTCAGACACAGGCTTGTTTTGCTATTTATTTGTATGCTTCAGAGTTGAATGTTCCTGTCTGTTTTCCTGTATAAGGAATTATCACTGCTGGAACGAGGCATGGATGGCCAGACCTGATCTTCCAGTTGGTTTTGGAGGATGGCAAGTCGTAGACAGTACTCCTCAAGAAAACAGCGATGGTAACCCTGCATGCAGTTCTTGTGATCAATCTTCGTTGCAGTCTTTTCCTTTTTTGGTTACAAATGCCAGAGTGCCAGAACAAGTCCTGTGGCAACATTTGGTTCAAAATAAGCACTTCTAGCCTCCATATAGGGTTTTTTTCTAAGCCACTTTGAGCTGAAGACTAGAGTAGAATTGAGGGGAGTCCGTTGCACAAGGATGGGAAATACAGTGTTCAGAGAACCTGCACAGGGGTCATGCATAGGAAGGGCAAGGTGTGGTGAGACTATTGGATCTGTCTTCACGCAAATCCACTAGTTTGAATCTCTGCACACAAGGCCCATGCAGCCTATTTTAGTCCTTAGACTGAGATACGTAGCTGTGGAGAGGACTTGGAGATGGGTTTCTCATTCTCCCACAATAAATATAAAAGAACCAGTTAACTCAGCAGGCATAGAATTTGGCCAATGGAAAGCAAGACACTCTGTGCCGCAATTCAGCCATTCTTGTTGGGTTAGGCACGGCAGTATGCACTTTATATAGTATTATGTGTTAAAGATCCACATTCATATTCTGCAATACCAAAGGTTTTGACGTGCCCCATCTATAACCTTGGCTTCTGTTCTGTTAGGGCAGTGGTGCGCAACCTTTTTCCTGGCGCAACCCACGGGTTACGCACTGCTGTGTTGGGGGTGCTACTTATTGTTTCCTATTGAAAGCCGGCTCAAAGAAAAAATTCTGTGCAAACTGAGAGGACGGATAAGAATTTTTCAGTGGAAATTACTTAGGAAAATTGCAGATGAGACATGAAGTACTTTGATAAAATCACAAACTTTATTTAATTAGATTTCTAAAGTGCCCTTCCCAATAGGTGTTGCTCATACTTTTGGATACTGATTGTTATACACTGAGGGCACATCTAAATTATGAGGGGTTTCGAAGGAGGATCTTTCAAAAGTGAAAGTAGTCTGGATGCGTTTTTTGGGGGGGGAAACCCTTTTTCGCAAAAACTGCGTAAGCCTCCTTTTTTAAGGAAGAGCGGTTTTTTTGTAAAAGGGTTTTTTTCCCGAAAAAAACACGTCCAGACTACTTTCACTTTCAAAAGATCCTCTTTTGAAGGTGAGCTCAGAAGAAGATATGCAAATTCCTGTGGAATTTGCATATCCTCTTTCGAAAATTCTACATAGTCTAGACATAGCCATACACTTATTTACCCCTCCTACAGTAAAGGAACGGCTCTCTCCCTTCAGCCTCAGCAAGAGGGATCAGTGATAGTGACAAGGGTGAGGGGAGAGACTGTGGGTTTTTCCACAGCACGGCCATCCAGAAGTTAAAGGGGTCCAGGGGAAAAATGGAGAAGACATGGGATGCCTGACTTTCACGAACCCTGTGACCAGCTTGCAAGCTGACTGTGGAAGGAAAGGGCACCTACTCCAAAGATCACTGAAGCCAATCAATGGACTCCAGTTGCCTTCACTGGAGTTTGTACCCAGCTCAAGAGTGTTAAATGTATTTGTGATAACAGACATGCCCTGTGGAAGAGGGAAAGGGGATGTATTGGTTTTAAACCATATATCTGGGGTGTTTATAGCATATAGGCCATCATGCTATTTTCCTTCCTTAGACTGCATTCTCTAGATAGTAAAGAAAAAATGAAACCCCACTACTGTGTTACATTTCCTAATTTCCTCTTCACTCAGTTCAAACATTATCCTTAAGACAGCTGCAATCCGATGTTTCCTAGGTTCACACTCTGACACACTGAGCTCCTCCGAGCTTGTCATTCAGTAAGAGTTGATTTGAGTTAAAGCTGACACTTCCAGCACTTGAGGCTTATGCTAAACAGTGAAGCAAAGCTTGTGTCAACTGTTAGATAGCTTCAGGCTTAGGGCTGGACGGTTCACTGAGTTGGTAATAGAACATGGAGCCTTTAGCTTCCAGGTCAACTCTGGCGGAAAGTTATTACCAACAGTTGGCTCTTAGGTGGTCTACAGCTTGTGAAATGAGTTGATGCTGTCAGTCCAGTTCTTAGCAGACAGGCCTCCGTGTCTGGCATTGACAATCCCAGCAGAGAAGAAAGGAATGAATGACCTCTGAAGTAGTACGTAGGGCTGAGGAGTGAGGCACAATGGTGGGCTAATATGGAAAACATGGAGCAACATGTCAGTGCTTTATCAGGGACTAAACAGCAGGCAAAGGGTCGGATGAATCACTTAGTTACTCCAATTTTGCACAGGTGTAACTCCACTGGAATCATGCCAAATAGGGACTGAGTTCTGTCCGTTCATCACCTTTCATTAACCTTCCCCAATCACTTTTAAAAGGTAGATGAAAATGTCACCAGTTTCAAATAAGAGCCAGTGCCATGAGCTTACCTTAGTTGAATTTAGCATGTGCATGCACATGCATGTGCACATGTGAGCAAGCTAAGGTTAAAACATCAAAAAGTAGAGCAGGGAAATATTGGGGGGAGGGCAAAGTATGGCTCGAGTCCCATTAATGGCACTGTAAAAGCTTTTTTTTTTAAAAGAAAAAACAGGTGCAGATACTGAAGGCCTAATGATGATGCTCTTACCACCCTGAGTAATAGTTCACTCTTCATGTAGTCTTACTGCAGTCAGAGTTTGTAAGTGTAGCAGAACCAGGCCTTGAAAGGAATGGAAGCAAAGTCTACAGTTTCATCATTGATCGGTTTTGTTGCTACCTCATACACCTAGCACATAAATCAAAATGTACGTGCAGTGCTGTGCATGTATCAGGTGTAATATGCTATCTTTGCAGTTCAGATACCATTGGAATATTATGCCAGCAGTAAAAGAGAGAGGTTCTACCTGGTGCCATAAGCCCATCTTTCTATTTCTTGTATTATTTTAAGCTAATGGTTTGGGCTAGTTGGTTTTTCCCAATCTAGCACATTCTAGATATCAACTTTAACTAAAAATAAAGAGAACTAATTCAACCTTTTATTTCTCTTCCCCCTCTACTTTCTATTTAGGTATGTACAGATGTGGCCCTGCCTCAGTTCAAGCTGTTAAACATGGTCATGTCTGCTTCCCGTTTGATGCTCCTTTTGTTTATGCAGAGGTATGTACCTGAAAAAAACAGCATTTAGGGTATGTCTAAACTACGGGGGGGGGGCGGTTTCGAAGGAGGATATGCAAATTCCGTGGGAATTTGCATATCTTCGTCCGATCTCACTTTCAAAAGAGGATCTTTTGAAAGTGAAAGTAGTCTGGTTGCGGGTTTTTTGGGGAAAAAACCCCTTTTTCGAAAAAACTGCGTAAACCTCATTTTTAAAGGAAGAGCGGTTTTTGCATATCCTCTTTCCAAAATAGAACGTAGTGTAGACATAGCCTTAGAGTGATTCAAATGGAACAGTAAGAGTGCATCTATGCTGCACCCGTGGCTCGAAATAAGCAACGCAATTTGAGCCATGCAAATTACATAGCTTATTTCAAGTTAATTTTAAAATAGAGTGCTATTCCAAAACGCCCCTTACTCCTCGTGGTGCAAGGTTTACAGGGACGTCGGAATAGCAAGCCTATCATATTTCAAAATAACGGGCTTGCTCAAAAGACGCAGAATATACCAGAACTATCCCAAAATAGCTCCCCAGTATAGACGTAGCCTGTCAGTCAGTCTCTAGCTATAATACATGAACTGCAGTGTTATTTCCCATGTAGCCCATGTAAAATAGAAACCAGCTATTTAGATCAGTAGGTTTGATATGGCACTTGTGAATTACAAAATTCACCAATCACTGCTAGCTGAAGTAGTAAGCCGAAGAAGCTCTTCCAATTGAAATGAAACCACAGTTACCAAAGCATCAGAGAATGTTACCCTCTGCTTTCCCTAACACAGTCTGCACTAGTCCCTGCCTCTCATTGAGGACTGTAACAGCAGGCAGGCTCTGGAACAACTGTTGGTGGTGTTGTAAGCTCTTTAGGCCAAGGCATGTGGCATATTGTGGAACTGTACTAGAACGCAAAGCAATTGTGGTACTGCTGGGATGGTGGGGCCCCTCAACTCAGGACAACACCTCTGTAGGCATCATGGAGACCAGGCTTGCTGCCAGTATTTCTCACTCTTCTGAAAAGTGTTATTAAACAGCTATTGACAATTAAAAAAAGATACAGTGGGACAGATTCTTTGCAGGTGAAAATTGTTTCCAATAATTATACATGGAGCTATGCTGATTTTCACCAGCTGATGGCTACTCTTAAGTATCACCAAATTATCATTCACAAAAGCCCTTTTTTTGGAAGTGTTTTGGGCCCCAGTTCAGCCAGGTGTTTTAAACATGTGCTTAATGTTAGACATGTATCTCGTCCTATTGAAACCAGTAGAACTTGATGATTGTGCCATTGAGTCAAGGGGAAGACACATTGGTTTTCAACCCAACAGATGACATAATGCTTTGTGGCTTAATTTTATAGGTGAACAGTGATATTGTTTACTCAAAAGCAATGAAAGATGGGACCAGAGTGATCGAACACATCGATAAGACCCACATTGGGAAATTAATTCTGACCAAGGAAATTGGCAGTGATGGGACCAAGGACATTACTGAGCAGTACAAATTCCAGGAAGGTAATTTACTGCACATGGCAAAATGAAGTGTTGTAGACACTGATATAGATTTTTCTTAAATAGGTCTCCTGTCATTGATATATAAATTGCTAGCGAGGCATGTTCTCATGCAGCTTTCTCCAAGTGTGGTGGAAAATTTTGTGCATCTTAATTCCACCTAAGAAACATTAAAAATCCTTTTGTAAGATCATCTGCCTGGACTCTTGCCCAAAGCCACCTTGGACAGGAGTTGTTATATCTGAAAACACAGGGTATCTATTGATGGACTTACTTAATTCAAAAGGAATTCGTGCTTTTAGTAAGGGTAAGTAATACTTTGTGCAAAGACTGTGTGTATTGTGTATTCACATGTCTTCAACATGAAGGCCAAACATTCAGCTGGAGTAAACTGGCCTGGCCTGGCTAATGTCAACAGAGCTGCACTGATTTGTGCCACCTTGATCTGGCCTAGGTCATTAAGCCCAATACATTCAGAGAGTGTGAGGAGCTCTTTGTACTGAACCCTACCATATGAAGTTTCACCATTCTGAGGTATGCACATCAATTCAGTTATTTCAGAGCATGTCTGTACCACTTTAAAATTCCATACCTTTGTCCCAGATGTAAATATGGTGTTCCCAATGACAACATAGGTTCCTTAGTTATTCCTTACACTGAATACAACCCTCCTAGCTTGGGCCTAACATTATCTGAAGCACATTTAGGATATGCTGAAAGATCAGACCAGTTAATATATTTGTTCCATGAAGAATTATAGTCACGTTTTCCAAAAATGCAATTAGCACTCTTACATCGGCTGAAAAGATTTGCTGGGCTTTCTATCCTGCTTACTGTTGTCAAGAGGTTAGATTCTAAACAGGACTCTGGAATGGTAACATTTTGAGGAATGTCTTACTGTGGGAGAGGAGAAAGGCATCTTGCATGCCTGCTGTTTAGCTCTGATATGTTTCTCCCCCTCCCCCCAGGTACTGCCATGTTCCTGTTAATTTATGACATGATACAAGCTACATGAATGTGGTGTAAATTAGACATTAAACTGTTTAGGGTAGGGAGTGTCTCTTCTTGTGTATTTTATAAAGTGGCTATCACAGTGGAGGCCTGATTGGAACCTTTGGGCACTATTACAAGACAGATAACTACTAATGTCTCTTATAACAGATTACGAGCAAACCTACACATTCATGCTTCATGAATTATTGTGCAGATGACCTCATGATACCCAGCTGAACTCCTATGCAATCCAAGTGCCAGACCCTTTGTCGGATTCCACTGGCTGCAGTTAAAAATAAATTTAAAAAATACATCCCATGAATATGGACAATGTGTGTGTCTGGAAGAGGAGATTTTACAAGTCTTTCATCATCCACTCCAGAAGTGTGACAGTGTGACTACTCCTTAAAAGTAGTGGGGTCAGCCTGTTCCAGTTCACATGGCGTGGTCCTTTAAAATTTTGGGAGGTGCTGAAGTATGCAAAGACCTAGGAAATAAGAAGTGTTGGTGGAGAGAAAGCAGTCCCAGAAATAAGTAACATTTGGGAGAAAGTTAGTTACTGTTTCTTTAAGAGCCTGCATACAGGAATTGTTCAAGAGCGGGTGAGGCAAGGTTCCCCTCTTACTCAACCAACTGTGGTGAGCTGGGAAAAGGGGATTAGCTAAATTTCCTCATCCGCTACAAAAGGTCTGACATAAATTAGGTGATAGTAATTGCTTATGGGCTTCCTCCATGCCAAATACAATGTCTTGGTAATTACTTTTTTTTTTTTTTTAACCGAAAAGGGACAAGGATCCCACAGCCCTACTTTCCTCATACTAATGTGTCCAGTGCTAAAAAATAACTCCTCAGCAGTGTGACACATATCTAAAGTCAGATATTCTCAAAAGTAGATAGTGTTCTTCCATCCTCTCTACTAATTTACTTTAGTGATACTTTCCCATTCATTTGTAATATTAGGGAAGCAGAGAAGGAGCAAAGTAACATTTTAATCCAAAATAAGCTGTTTTGTCCTGGACTGCATGGTTTGGAGTACAGGGTTTTTGCTTTCTAAATCCCACTGGCCAATTGAGTTTAGGTTCATAATGAACCACAGCAATTATTATCTGACTATTGCTTCAAGTATTCACTACTTAGGGTGTGTCTAGACTACAGGGTTTTGTCGACAAAAGTGGACTTTTGTCGACAAAACTATACCTGCGTCTACACTACCGCTGAGTTCTGTCGACATAACATCGACAGAACTTGGCGGTTTTTTCAACGGGCGGTAAACCTCATTCTACGAGGAATAACGCTTTTTGTCGACAGAGTTCTGTCGCCAGAAGGCGTTATTGCATCTACACTGTCCTTTGCGTCTACACTCTCATGTCAACAAAGCGGCTTGCTTTGTCGACAGAACTGGATGTAGTCTAGACGCTCTTTGTCAACAGAAGGTTTGTCGTCAGTATCTGTCGACATAGCCTCTGTCGACAAAAGCCTGTAGTCTAGACGTACCCTTATTCTTTCTAGTCACACGGTGGGATTGGTGACCAAGGTCACACGGTAGCATTTCAGCTCCATGACTGGATGATTCCCAAATCCACAAGATATCAGGATGGCTCAATGAACACTTCAGCCCAAATATTAAGCAAATCCATAGGTGCATGAGGGTTTGGAACATCCTGTCTTTCTGTGAGCAAAAAATTCACATAAAACAAATAAGGCAAATATAATTAAACATTTGCAAGTGATTTTTTTCTTTGTTTTTGTTTGCTATATTTGCTAGTCTCTGACTGGTACTATAGTTGGAAGTCTCGGCAAAGGGTCCAAGAACTGAATGGTTGTGAACACTGACTCCCTCTTCCGTATAAATATGGTCTCGTTACATTACAGCTTTGAGGCACATTAGCTGGTCAGTTTGGTGGGGAAGCATGCACCACTCCGCTACTGTTCAAATTGTCCTCTACCGTCCTTCAATTGTCCGGAAATTTAAGGGGCAGATCATTAAGCTGAAGAGGAGTCTTTTTATTAGCTAATGAGCATTAGATCTGGCCCATCAGCTGGTAACTTTCATAAGCACCAAATTTAAAAAGAAAAATCATTTCAAAATATTAATAAGGGATATTTTTTTAGGTATTTGTTACAGCCATGTAGAAAACACCATTCTGGACCCTGGGACAGTGGCATTATTATGAACCTAGCAATTAGGCTCTGTTTCAGTTTTTTTAACAAAATTTCCATCTTGCCCTAGGCACAGAAGAAGAGAGGCTGGCCCTTGAGACAGCTCTGATGTATGGCATTAAAAAGGAGGCTACCCAGGATACTGTGCAGCAGATAGGGACTGATGTCGACATGGACTTTCAAGTAGAAAATACAACACTTGGCAGTGACATCAAAGTCACTGTAACTTTCAGAAACAACAGCCACAACCGTTACACCGCAACCGCCTATCTATCTGGCAATATTGTGTTTTATACAGGTGTCTTGAAGAATGAATTCAAGAGCCATACTTTTGATGTGACACTGGAACCCATGACATGTAAGATGTGGAAAACTTTTTAAGTCTCAGCTTTTTGCTTGTTTTCTTATCCGTGTGTGTGCTACACCAGCAAAACTCCTTCCAGAGATGGGACCAAATTATATAGCCTTTGAGAGGGCCCTGGAATGAGAGTCAGAAAACCTGGATTCTATTCCTTTCTCTGCCCAGACCCATATGTGAAATGGGGATGATAATGCTTAGCTACATTCAGTGTGCTAAGAGTTTTACAGATTAAAAATGCTGAATTGTTTAATAAGTGATAAGGTTGGTGGTTGTTTAAGGAGAGAGAGACTGGGTCCAGGTGGTAAGCTGTAAAATGTCACTTTCACATCTTTGACCATCTTGTAGTTCTCCAGCTAGAGGTTACGACGACAAAATAAAAGCAAAAGGTTGCCCATGTCTGGGAGAGCCCTACAAGACAGGAGAATAGAGTGGCACTGGGTGCACATCTCATACAAGAGTCATTCTGCAGTTATGTAGAATGTTTCGGGACAGGCTTCGGGAATACAGTGTTAAGTGCATATTTATGGCAATCTAAAAAGGAACAGAATACATCCCTGGCTAATGTGTGCTTCTGGCCATAGCATATGTGCTAGCTAGCTGAGGGCACATTCCCTATCTGAGATATCATGCACCCTATGGGGCATGCTATGATTGTGGTACCCCATTATTGCCCTCTCTGGACTGCTAGGAAAAGATCTTGTCCTGTTGTTTGCATGGGATAAAAAGTTTCCTATCATCCATTCAGCACATCTTAGGGCAGGATTTTCCCCAATGACTGACTGAGTGTAAATCTTCATATGGACTTTGTAAATCTCCATAAACAAGTAGTCTAACTAGTGAAAAATTAGAGATGGACCCTAATGAAAACTTTAGCTCCAATCTCTCCAATCCAATGAGGAGCCCACAGCTGTTGGTTGGTTTTGTAACTCCTCTGATTCATCTGTGGGTACTCAGTAACTGTTAAAGTACTTTCTCTCTGCTGCAGTGAGTTATTCCAACTGGTTTTAGTATAACATGCAATTTTTAAGTGCTTTGAATCAATTACTAAGTATCAGCTGTAAAATTATGTCAAAGTTTAAGAAAAAAACATGGCTAGTCATTAAAGTAAATCAATTTCAACTCTGGGCTAAATTCTCATTCACAATCCCATTGCACCCCTATAAAGAATATGCAAATACCTCAACACTCCATCTGTTTTCCAAGCTAAACTCCATAGGTCAGATTCGGCCATGTACTGAGGTTCTATGCAAGACACTGTGACTCCACTTAATAAAGTGTTTAAATGATGTGGTGGTGCTTGTTTGACTTCTCTGCACTAAGGTACGTTCACTAAGATAAATAGATAGACCCGGTGCTCATTTTTCCTCAGCTGTGGACATGGTACATAAAGCTGCTATGAAATGTTTTCATAAATTCCAAATTCTAGTGACTCATAAATGAATATAGACTGGGCCTTTATCTAGAATAAGACCGCATACCAGAGGCAATCATGAGGGTTGCCAACAGTCCCTTATTATAATGAACATACCTTATGTTTCCATCTTTGAGCAACAAGAACAGAAGTTGCTGAGTGCTGCAAAAAGGCAGCAAGAAATAGTCCTGGCAAATAAAGATGAATACTGCTGCTGTTTATTACTACTACCACCAATTATTATTATTATTATTGTTGTTATTATTATGTCAGGAGGAGGAGGGCTAAGGAATGGGGTGCTAAGAAAACAGTCCCATAGTTTGAAATACCATGTTGCTAACGCTTGCCATTGCCTTAACGTATTTTGAAGAATCTGAGCAGAATTTGTAGGTTTAGTGACATAGCAAGAAATAAGTGTGTGTGTGTGTGTATTTAGAAAGTAATAGAATATTACTATATGATCAAAATGCGTCAGATGCATTCTTTCTAGATACATTGTTGAAAGGAACAAAATAAGTTTTCAAACCGAAACTGGCTGCGTGATTTTCAGAATAAAGATTAAAGGAACTGAGTGGGTTGAAAACATCTTTGAGGATCTGAATAGCTTAAACCTGCCAGTGCCTTCAAAGGTGCTATAGCTTCCACTCAGTTATATTTAGCTTTCTCTAATTTTTTGAAAGCTGCTCTAGGCAGCTCAGTTTTGTGTCTCCCTTGGCTTTCCCGGGGACGGTATGTTGCATTGGCATCTTACCAGCGTATCCACTGCAGAAATGGGAATCTATTATTCTTTTTCCTCAGAGATTAAAATGTTTCTCTTTTTTACGTTGTAAAATAAATTTCATGTATAGTGCAACAAATAGTTTTTGCATCAATTAAATAACTCCTAGTCTTGGTTATAATTAAAGATTTGAGATATGATGGGAAATTCCTTTACAGGAGATAGGACCACCTCCAATAAATTCAAGGTTGGCCTGGTAAATCTAGTTCAGGTGGTCATCATGGGAATAGCTTTGAAACCCAATTTAGGAAGCCATTTTGATGTAGGTGGATCAAGAGTGGAAATACGTGACTGTGATTTACTCAGTTTGAATTCAATTTCACAGCTGATTGTACAGGGCCAAACACACAGAGGGCTGGTCCAGCATGACTCTGAGTTTCCTACTTTTACTAATGTTGAAGAAACTGGACTGGCATTTGTCCAAGCAAGGAATCAAGCCACTGACTGTGACTGATCACCCAGATGATCTATGTGAATTCTAACACCGGTGTTGGACAAGTTGTTGTTCAATACAGTTACAATGAATGATTCCCTGCAGCTCAACATTCCATCCAAAGGAGTTGCTCCTTTTCAGTAATTCTTAGCCAGGACCAGAGCGAAAGTTTGCAAGGGAGAGGGGTAATGCTGAATGAATCCCTCTGTGTTTTGCTGCATGTAGTGTTGATTGTAGGTCAGCCACTGGCATCAGCAAACAGCCTTGCACTGAGGAACAGGAAACAGTGCCAGTAGCGCTGGCTGCATTCTCATCTCCAGTTGGTGGCTGTTATCATCTGCATGGGTACCCCCTCCAAACCATTCCCATACCCCTTCCACATATTTTTGTTGAAGGAGAGAAGTAAACCTTTGAGAGGGAGATTCTCCAGAGGCATTTCAGCCTCCCATTAAAAGCCTGTGGGAGTTATTTATTACTACTTGTTTATATTATGGTAATGCCTAGGAACTCCTATAAAGGATCAGGGCCCCAGTATGCTGAGCATTGGACAGACACATAACAAAGAAGACAGTCCCTGCCCCAAAGAATTCAGTCTTAAATGACATGTGGTGCACCAAATAGGGACAAAAACAGACAGAAGTGGGAAAGAAAGGTAATACACAATGACTGCTTCAGCAGAAAATGAGGGGTTGCAGCTTTTGTCTGACTACCTAACTCCCATTTGTGTCTTTGACAGGTTCTTCAGTGGGGGGTGAAGGGGGAATCTGTTCTGTGCCTGCAGGGCATCAGCAGGACTGAAAGTAATAACACATAACTACACCGTTTTCAAACTTCTGCTTTATTGTGTGTTGGGTTTGTTTGTTTTTTTCTCCCATCAGCTAAAATTTCTGAGGTCTTAATCAAATCGAGGGAGTACATGAGTCAGCTGCTGGAACAGGCCTCTTTGCATTTCTTCGTCACAGCACGTCTCAATGAAACAAAAAAGATCCTGGCCAAGCAGAAGACCTCTGTGCTGCAAATCCCCAAGCTGCACATCAAGGTCAGTTTCAAGAATTCAGCAAAGGAAACGAGAAACTATCCTGAGTTCAGGATACGTTCTGCATCACTGTCACACTGATCTCTACCATGTATATCTACAGGTTGGGCCAGCGCTTAGGTTGCTAATGTGGGGGGGTCTTTTTTCAAACAAATCTAAAAGCTAATATGTTATAAACAACTTAAAACAGAGTCATACAGACAGACTAAGTAGAGTTGATAGCATCACCTCTAATTCGGTTGCCTCCTGCATCCCACTCAGACCCTGTTTTTAGTTGCGAGAACTTTGCCACATTTTAATGTTTTGTCTGGCTCCCCCCACCTTCAGTTCCTCAGTGCTGCCAGTGATAGCCCTGGAACTGTGCTGCTGCAGCTAATGCTGCTGTTCTCACTCATTGGACTCTTTATATGTTCTATTGTAGATAGCTCCCCTTTAATTGTAGTTACCCTATGGCCTTGTCTACACTTAGCAAAAGATCAGCTCGGCGGAGATCAGTCCCACAGGGGGCGATTTAGTGGAACTAGTGAAGACCCTCTAAATCAAACACTGAGCATGCGCTCATCGTCTCTGGTACTCCACCGGATCAAGAAGCATAAGGGGAGTCACCGTGGTAACTTGATCTAAGATGCCTCAACTCCAGTTACGCTATTCATGTAGCTGGAGTTGTGTACCTTAGTTCAACATTGCCCCCTAGTGCAGACCTGGCCCTAGTTAAATACTTGTTATGTTCTACTTGGGACTTTGCCTCAGGACAGGGCATGTCCCAATTGCTAGCAGTATGCTCACTGTAAAAGGCCCAGGCCAATTAGCAATCCACACATTTGTTGTTTACAGTGCTTGGGTGAAGGTTACATTAGTGATAAGTACACTATTTGCAAGTCCTTCAGGTCCAGGACAAAAAAAGAGCAGAAAATTCACTTAAAACCACTCCTTATAGAGTCTGCCCTTACGCTGATGCTGGAGCAGTGCTCTGATATGGCACCGAGCACTGTAACTTTGGTGCACAGCGCTCCACCTCTACCATCCATTAGCCAGCACCAGTCCCCTTCCATGGCTCCACTAAAAACCTCGGGCAAAGCCATCATGTCCAAAGAGTAGAGGCTCGAGACTTGGCTCATGGCAATGGGATTCAGGCCTGTAGAGGTACACAGCCCCTGGCACGAGTACTGCAAGCAATGCAATGATTCCATATGGCCTCAGCACCACTCCAGGAATAGGTCAACGAGCTGTGGATACCATGCTCCCAATCAACAGCCGTCGTTCCTCCCCCACCCCGCAGGCCACCCTCCCATCATACCTATTGTACCTCCCCATCCCACTCTATCCCAGTGCTAGTCATTGAGCACCCCTGTCAGTCACTGACACCCCCTCCAGGCACTCCTCAAGCTCACCCATGTCCACCTCAGGAGCAGTCAGCACCAGCAGAAGCAAAACCAGTCCCCTCTTGGTCACACAGGAGCAACCACTCAGCACAAGATCCCTTACCTGCCAGTCAGGCTCCATCAGCGCTGGTGAAGCCTGCATCATCGGCACTGCAACCAGGCCCATGGCCTCAGACACCATGGCCAACACTATGGTACCCCTGGACATTCATGAGGGTTTACCCAGCCCCACTCAAGTGGCCTGCTCAGTGTCCAGGGCATCAGAGACACAGTCATACTTTGTCTCCTGCCCCCTCCATTTCTGGAGGCCTCACCAGTGGGTATTCCACAGGGGCAGGAGGTAGTGGATAAGCAGGTCACCGCGCCACCAAGTTCCAGCTCACTATCTCTGGCATCCTCTTCCTTGTCCCTGGATAGTGATGGCTGCCTGCTTTGAACCTCCAGGCAGAAGAGCTGGAGGAACCCACTGACTCCCTCTTTGATGTCCTTTGCCCAGTAGCCCAACCCTTGCATAATGGAGTCACAAAGTTCACAAATGCCCTCTAGCAGCCTCCATCTTCCCTGCCTCCCATCTCCAAGAGGGTGGAGCACAAGTACTTCATCCTCTATAAGGGCATGAGTATCTGTAAACCCACCCTGCTCCTAATTCCCTGGTGGTAGAAACTACCGGGAATGACAGGGTCAACCAAGGGCTACCCCCCAAAAATAGAGACTTAAGGAGAGTCACTTGTTTGTGCGCAAGGTTTATTCATCCTCTAGTTTGCAGTTACAGGTGACCAACCATCACATCCCCCAGGCCACTATGATGTTAGTATGTGGCAGGCCATCTCCAGGTTTGAGTCTGCCCTTCCTGAGTCTTTGAGGAAGTTGTTCCAAGCGATCTTGGACCAGGGTTCCACAGTGGCCAGAGCAGCGTTCCAGTTGGTGTCGGACGCAGCAGATGCTGCTGCCTCAATATTCTCTATCAACAGGCAAGGAGGGGCTTGATCCTCCACTCTATGCCAGGATGTGCTCCATCTCCGGGACTTCTGCATTGGCCATGGAACCTATCTTGAAGCAGGTCATCTCCCTGGGACCAAGAACACACTGGCAGATCATCTGAGCAGGGACTTCTCCTCTCATTGCCAGTGGTCGCTCCACCCAGAAGTGGCTGGTGCAATCTTCATGGGTGGGAAACTCCCCTAGTGGGCCTGTTCACCACCATACATGACAGGAAGTGCCACCAATTCTGTTCCGAGCAGGGCTGGGACAAGTGATGCCTTCTTTGTCTCATGGGTAGAAGACCTCATGTAGGCCTTCCCTTTGATCCCTCTCACCATCAGAATCCTAACAAAGATCAAGCAGAACAAAGCTCAGGTTATAATGGACCACTCCAGTGTAAGCTATTGGTTGGGTAGGATGAGCAGCGAACAAGGAAATGGTGGGGGCACAAGCAAGATAGTTCTGTATAACTATCCTTCCAAAGGTGACTAGATACAGAACAATCTTCCTGAGCCTGTAGACACAGACTGAAGCAATAGCTATCAACTGCTCCATGTCATCTCACAGGCAGGGCAGCTCTGAAATGTAATGGAGGTTGCTCTAATGGCAGCAGTGTTTAAAACTCAGCAATCTTTAACTAAGCATTTAAAAATTCTGAGCTCCTAAAATGACAGTGATATCCATGTGAAACAGCAGACAAGCTGCAAAAAAGGTGAGAAAGTAGAACAGATACTGTAGTTTCAAAACATTGTGAAGTTTGCAGAAAAACTCTCATGCAATATGAAAGTGCCACTATGGTCTAATTAGAGGATGTAAATGATTATTAATATTGTCTGCAGACAGGGTTCTGTTTTACATCTCAGAGAAAACCAACAAGTCAAAGTAATTTCACTCATCTTCAGTAGCCAAATTTAAAAATGTAAAATACGGTACCTTCAGTATTCAGACAGAGCATCCTATGCAAAATCGCCAAGTTAATCTCCAAAATAGCTTATCTACTCTTCCTCTGTTGTGATGAAAGAATAATTAATGGAAGCAATAGGTCTCCTCTCCCCATCCCAAAACATCTATTTTATAAACAACAAAAGCTTAGGTGATTGGCAAAGAGTAAAAAACTGGGTTTGGTGTCCTATTTGCTGCTTTGTGATGTCCAAAGGTGGTCTGTTATTTTTCAGTGCATATAAGAGAGGTGAGAGGGGACTCTGTTTAACTTTAATTTTAGAAATATGAGCAATACAAGCCTCATCTTCCCAAACTTTCTTGGGAAACTTCAATATGTGAATTGGGTGACTACTCAGTACATAAGTAAGGGGAAAAGGGGAAAACCCTATGTCCTGTATCTTCATATATGCGTTTTGATCTTTCACTGTCTGGCTAAAAGGTCATTGGAATTAACCAATTAACGGGGAAAGAATATCTCTTTCAAATTTAGGTCACAATAATAAGTTTGCTAACTTGAAATTCTGCTTTCAGTTCCATCTGTGTAAACCCAAAATAATTCCACTTTTCTGGAGTTAACTCCTGTGATCAAAAGCACTTAAGTAAATTAGATACCCTACTGATTTCAATGGGAGTTCAGTGCCCAACCTACTTAGGTACTTTTGAAAATCCTAGTAGGTCCTTGCCTGCAACTTCTGACATTTTGCCCCCCAAGTGCCTTGTCCTGTACCACTGAAGTCAGTGGGGGTCATACCTTTTACTACTTCAGTGTGGGAGGTTGATTAAGTCCTAAGTGAGGATACTAGCATTTGGCCCATAGCAATCTTTAAACTTGTCGAAGTAAACTGGTTAAAAACAAGGTACTACTGGTACTAGTAGAACTGGTCGGAAAAGAGATTTTTATTCCTAGTGAAAAACAGAGTTTGTCACCCTGACCCCTCCACAATTTTTGCTTTTGGGGGACGGAGGTTGGGCAGAGTTTTTACTTTAATGGCTATTGTTTTCTTCGTTAAAAAAAAAAACAATTTTGCCGGGGGTGGGAGGGGGGGAAGACTCATGAAAACTTTTCAGTACCACTGACATCAGTATGAAAAGGTAAGAGGTTGTTTTTGACTGGATTGTCACAAATGTGGCTATTCATGCCATTGTTGCACATCAGCCACGTAATGCTATAAAGGACAGTTCTCGTAAATGTAAAAGTTTTCCTCCTTACCGCCTCTGTGCTGCATCTATTTTCTGTTCCTGTACCTGGGGGGGTTTGAGGACAACCAAATAGAAAGTTTAGAGAGGGGGAGAACAGGCAAGCTGGAATTCCCTCCAGAGCATTAAAGATGAGTAGAAAAGAAGGGAAGCTGTGCACAAGACCTCAGAGGATCCTGAGTGACACAAACCAGCACTTGTAATTCTATAGTATGGAACAGGGGGAAATATTGTAGTAGTGCATTCTGGAGTGTCTAATCACCAGAGTGAGAAAAGGGACTAGATAAACAGTACTAGGAGCAACCAAGGAGCACCTTCCTTTGCCTGAGAACACCTCCTACTCCAGGAGCTAGGGTCAGAAAGAGAAAGTGGGCTTGAAGGAGCTCCATTTCCCCAACTCTACGTTTATGGCGAATGCCTCAGGAAAATGCCAGCTTTGTTGCTCATTTGTGCTGCTCAGACCAAGAATTAAGGTCTCCAACTTTCTACTTTCACGGCACTGAATACCCTTGCCCCATCCCCTGCCCCACTCCTCCTCTAAGGCCCTACCCTCTGCTAACTCCATCTCCCCCACCCTCTGTCACTTGCATTCCCCACTCTCACTCACATTTTTCACTGGGCTGGCTCAGGGACTAGGGATTCAGGAGGGGGTGAGGGCTCCAGTGTGGAGTGTCAGGCTCTGGATGGGGCCAGAAATTAGGCATTTAGGGTATAGAAGGGGGCTATGGGCTGGGAGGATGGAGCTGCGACCTTGGGACAGGGCTCCAGGCTGAGGCAGGGGATGAGAGGGAGTATAGGCTCTGGGCTAGAGTGGTGGGCTCTGGGGTGGGGCAAGAAATGAGTGGTTTAGGGTGCAGGAGGGGATTCTGGCTGGGGGATGCAGATTTTGGCATGGAGCTAAGGATGAGAAGTTTGGGTGTAGAAGGGTGTTTTGGGCTGAAACAGAACAGTTTCAGGGGTACAGGCTCCGGGTGACACTTACCTAAATGAGCTCCCAGAATCAACAGCATGTTCCCCTTCTGGTTCCTATTCAGAGGCGCAACCATGAATCTTTGCATGCTGCCCTGTGCACATGCACCACCCCTGCAGTTGCTAGCCAATGGGAGCTACAGAGCTAACACTTGTGGTGGGGGCAGCATGCAGAGGCCCCCTGGCTGCCCCTATGTCCAGGAACTGGAGGAGGCACATGCTGATGCATCTGGGAGTTGCTCGGGTGGCAGGCAGGGAGACTGCCTTAATCCCGCTGCACCGCCAACTAGGGTTTTAATGGCACTGTTGACAGTGCTGAGTGGAGCCGCCTGGGTCCCTTTCAATTGGGCATTCCAGTCAAAAACCAGACACATGGCATCCCTACCAAAAACTGGGCCTAATGAATGTAAACCCCCTTTTCTAGATCCAAGTTCCATCCTCCCCTTTACTAGCTGGTCTTGCAGCCACAAGTTTGCATATTCCTACAAAGCCTTCTACTCTTCCCCACCCTCGGTCAAATTTTAAAAATGGAAGGCCTTGTACCCATGCAAATCATGCTAGTGCTGTTACAAACAAGGGCATGTGCACTGCTTCAAGCATTGCCAGAAAAAACAGTTATATTGTTAAAAAACAAACAAGATCCCACTCTTCCTTCTCTAGCATTCAAGAGCCCTAGGGTTTGAGCTGCTGAACACCCCCCCAAAATGTTGTGCAGCCTCTCCTCTTACTGGAGTTAATGGAAGTGGGAACACACTTTGTCGCCCAAATATGATGTAATCAGCTATCCCCCTACCAGGGCAGAATTAAGTTGCTCCTCCAAAGTGACAAGGCAGAACAGGCTGTTTCAGTCTGGAAGCCAGCAGGGACAGTGGTAGTGGGCATTGTGTCAGAAAAGCAATAGAATCAAATTAGCTCTTTGTGGTTTCTTTCTTTCCAGTAGCCTTAGTACAAAATCCTCTTTGCATTCCTAATATTCAAGGCCCCAACTTATCCATCATATATAAGAGAGTCTGTCTGTTATAGGGCTTTAATAGACCTGTATAGATTACTCCATTTTCACTGTACAGCAGGTCCTTCTGTGGTTCTGTTATACTCACTGGCATGCATGTTATGAAATCTTCCCGGACAGATTGTGTGCAGAAATGAGGTGAAACTTGTTTCTCTCTCTCTCTCTTTGCCACAGCATGCTTCTGTCTCCGAATACAGAACTTCACCATTCACTGTGGGAAAATCCACATTTAAACCCATGGAAAAATTTCCTGGTGATTGTAACCATTGCAATTTGGTGCCTGCATTGCTAGTTCCATACAGTGAATGGCCATTCACTCCAGTTGCATCTAGGTATTTTATCTAGCTTTGATTTGTAAGGACATGAGCACCAAGAAAAGAACTATGATTCCACATTCAGTGGTTTGGTTGGTTGGTAGTTGTCTCTGTGCATGACCAAGTCCAAGAGACGAACAGCTCACTTTACGTGGCTTTTTTTTCCACAAAAAGCCACCTGTGCAAACTCACACATTTTGTTAACTGAACATTTAATAATTGAGACTTTGCACTTTGTATAATTTTCTGCTTATGATGTACACCTTTGTCTTGTTTTTTAGGTTCCTGGAGAGAAGGTAGTTGGGAAGGAAATGTCTGTGATCACAGAATTCACCAACCCTCTGAACCAAAAGCTTGAAAATGTCTGGGTACGTCTCGATGGACCTGGGCTACTGAGGACAACCACAAAAATGTTCAGGTAGGGAAGAATGTGGAAATAATGGGATGTTCATTCACTTCTCCCATCTGAGACTTACATGAATAGGGATAGTTACTTTGTGCTATGTACTGTCATTCAAGCACATGCTTCTGAGTCTGAGGATTTATAATGGCTGAAGGGGAAAGAACAGATGGAAGAGGTCAGGCTATCACTGTGCGGGTTATTAGAGGGTTTTTGGAGAAGTTGATGGTGTGGGTAATTGGCAATGCTATTCTTTTATTTGTATTAAGGAAATACCTAATGTGTCAAATCTGATCTCTGCCTCAACTGCTATTTGCCTACTATTCAAGGTTTGTGGTAAAATCATAAATAAGACCCCCGTTTTGGGGGCGGTCTGAAAAGGGATTCCTACCCCTGTTAACTCTGAGCAAGATTTTAAAAGATATTTAGAAACATAAAGATTCAGAGAGATGCTTTTGAAAATCCCTGTATGCATCTATGTGAATCTACTTTTAAAATCTGTCTCTGTGGGTTAGATGCAGAAACAGCAGAGCAGCATTGATGGGACCACTGTGTTTTGACTAGGAGAGTAAGTAACTATGCCTCTACTGCATTCCTAAATAGGTCTGTTCTGAAATGCAGAAGCCTGATACAGAATGACCTCAAGTCTGAGAACAGGAATGCAATGTGGTGTTGGCCAATCTTTTTATTTCATTTAGAGAGAATCTCATCACTGGTGCAGCTGCTCCCAGACATTTTCCAGAGCTCACTTTACTTTTGAGAGTGATGTGCTGTGTGTGCAAACAGTAGAACTGTGTGTGCATAAAAGATTTTTGAATGCATGTCTTATTTGCATGCAGAAGTTCTGTCTGCTGTTGGCATGAAGTATTATGCACTCACATTTAGAAGCTGGATTGAGGCCCTGGCTCCTTTGAAAAATTGGCCCTAATTCAGCAGTAGCATAAATGTTAGTATATTTGCACATCAGGGGTCTGATTCTGCTCACACTTGGACCCGTGTAAAAAATGTTTGGAATCAGACCCTGGATTTGAGTTGGGTAGAAAATAGGTGTTAAAGGACATTGGACAATATGTAGTGTGCACTAAAGTTAAGGTCAGTGGTGCTCAACCTTTTTTTATTCACAACCCCCGGAGCTGGGAAAATTTTTGTTGAGCAAAAAAAAAAAAGGGGGGGGGGCCAGGAACATTTTGTTGTGGCCCCTTTAATGGTCCACTCCCCTGCCGATCCCCTCCCCAACACCATGTGTATGTTGGGCGCTGAGCCAGGAATATAAAATGCCAGCCGGCCTGGCATCAGCAAATCAAAGCACTGTGACCCCACCCATGAAGATGGCTGCAACTCTCTTGGGGGTCGCGACCCACGGGTTGCACACCGCTGGTTTAGGACATGGCTGAATCTGATACTAGATCTTCCACATGTGCTATATCAGTTTTGAAAATGACCTTAATTATTAGGGAATCATGGCAGACCAGCCCTTGTTTTGCAGCCCTTTTTATTCTAAAAACTCTTGATGACTGCTGTCCCCTTCAAGAAAGTCAGAGCTGTCAGGTACATCTAAAGAAAGGGAGTTGCCAGGAAATAAGATCAATCCAGTGGAGATTTATGCTTTCTTCAAGCCACAGCTTCCCTCCCCACCCTACCCCACCCCTTTAAGATCATGTCCTAGGACTCATCTAAAAATGGGAAATGATTGGCGGTCTTTTGCAGATTTCATTTTAACTTTCCTCCAGTGGATAAAGGCTGCAGGTTGCACATACACTGGGGACAAGCCATGGATAGCTGTAGTTTATTTAAATAATAATCCCATTTACCTCTATGTATTCAAGGTGATGAATGGTGGCAGTGTGCTGATGGCTCAGCACATTATTTAGAATCATTCATCACCAAGTTTGCTCCCAAGCAAATATAATTAGGGCAGTTTGACTTCATTTGCCAAAACAAAAAAAAATCGGTTTGTTTTCTGGGTGTTTTTTTTTGCATCTCTATCCATCACTGGACCATCTCACCTTGGAGATGTTCCCGTTGGTCTCTTATAATTAGTTATTATTGTGGGGAAGAGGGAGGTTCTGAGGAGGAGAAGAATTTAGAAATGTCTATAAATGCTCTTTTATTTTATAGTACTGACATATCTATCGCTTACAATGACAGGCAGTGTGGTCCAATGGATAAAGCATTGGGTCAGGAGTCAGGAGACCAGGCTGTTTTTCCTGCCCCTGTCCCTTTACTTAGACAAATCACATAGGGCTATAAATAGCAACGGACCTGAGTAGGGAAAGGAGCATGATTTGTGCAAAGGCCTTAGACAGCTACAGACCCTGTAACTGGGAGTATTGCCTTTGTACTTCTCAAAGCAGCCACACAATTAATTGCATTATTTAAATGATTTAGAACTAGCCCATAGCCAGTCCCTTCTTCATGTCACTTTATCTTTTTCCAAAAGTCTGAGCTTGAATTACGGGTGAGAGAAGCGACGAAGGATGATTTAATGCATAGGACAGTAGACTGGGACATGGGAGATGGGTATCCTATTCTTAATTTAGCCTCTTTGTGGTCCTTGGACCAGTAGTCATTTAACCTACCATGCTCCAGTTCCCCATCTGTACAATGGGGATAACAGCACTTCCCTACCTCACAGGGCTGTTGTGAGGATAAATACCACAAGACCTTCAATTGCAGTAGGGATGAAAGCCCCTCAAGAGAGTGACCATATCAGCCAGAGCCCTGACCCAAAGCCCATTTATTTCAATGTGTTTTGAAGAGCTGATTTGGATAACCAGGGTATGATCAGACAGATATAGTGCATGTGGAATGGCAACTTTAGGGTACTAAAATCTAGAGATGATATTTGTACGAGGCTTATACCTACGACAAGCATTGCAAAAGAAGGAAAGTTTATAACGTCAGTAACTGGACTAGAACCTCAGCTGGTATAACACTATTGACTTTATTAGAATTATGAGTAATATTTTCAAAGGCTCTAATTGACACAGAAGCCAATGAAACGTAGGCACTTGAAACTGTAATCTTATGGCAATTTATGTCAGCTGAGGATCTGGCCCATGGTAGAAATGTTATAAAGGATCATGTAATGCCTTCAGTGCTTCCCAGACTGGAGATTTTCCCCACACACTGGGAACTAATGGCATTTTAGCTGGCACCATTTTTTAAGGTAATGCACCATTCTGCCTTTGTAAATATGTATTTGGTGAAGAGTCAATTGTAGAAGGACAGGTTGCACGTGCTTCATTAGGAACAAAGAGTATGAGCAGGAATTTGCACCAAACAGTTTGCACATGCTTTACAAAACTGTGCTTTGTTTTTTTGCCGGGTGCATGCATTGAAGCTGCTCTGAAGTATTTTTATGCTCAGCTTGGGACTTAATCAGTCCCCATCACAACCGTGATTCTCCCCTGCCTTGAACCTAATGTAGTCAGTTACATCTGTGCAGTGTAAAATGTTACTAAATCTGACTTCTGCTCTTACACTCATGGCAATCCACCTTGCACCCACTCTGTTTATGGTCACACCAAAGACAATGAGGCCCCACATAACTACAGTCTCACAATCCAGAAGTATGCAGTCCATAATCCTCTTCCTTAATGTTAAAGAAGCAGTATTTGTTCTTATAAATACCTAGTTCACATCCTCTACTGGTTCCATTAAAGCAGACTGCATTCCCCTAAACCCAATCCGTCAATATCATTTATCAAAATCTGTACACAGGACAGGACTGTGACACTGCCTAGAAAAGATTCAAACCCAGTACGTGTGGCTGTCTGTGTGACTTAAACCTTAGCATAAAACTGAAAATCAAGAACAGAACAGAGTGGGTTGTTGATACTATAAGCAATGAGGAGCCATATGTAATGGAACAGTGCAACTGACAACAGCAGGACTCATAAGAACATTTCAGCTTGTTCAGCTTTCATGGACACAACGAAGTGATGTTTATAGTGGACAAAGACAACATGCTCTCTGATCACTACAGTGTGACCTGGCAGAGTGTTTCAATTCCCCATGACCACTCCTCTTTCTGGGCATTTCTGAATAAGGAATTGTTTGAATGGCGAATGTGAATTTGCTTTCAGTGTTCAAGCTGGAAACTACTGCTAGTCTTCAGGTTCTCTCAGGGCCAGAGGGTAAAGCAGAGAAACTGACTAGTTAAACAAAATCTGCTGAATACTATTTTATGGCAACATAGCACAGATTAGGATTTTAAGATGAGCATATATTCCATGAGTCACATGTAGACTTGGGGCAATCCTGGCCCAGTTGAAGTGATAGCAAGACTTCCATTGATTTCAGTGGGGGCACAGGAAAATGAGCTAAAAGACTATGTCTGTACTAAAGCTTTTCATGGACACACTGAATAATAGGTCAAATTCTCTGCTGCTGCAGGTATAGCCACCTGACTTCAATGGAGTTTTGCCCATTTATACCCGCATAGAATGTGATGCATTGAAGATGAGGGCCTCAAGTACCCAATGGGTATACAAAAGCTATGGATTTAAATTCAAAGGGGTGAAGTATAAATTGAATAGCTGGGAAAACTTCCTCCGGGTCAGACCTATTTGACTGAGAAATAGACCCCAAGAGAAGTGTGGAACCCACCATTATTTTGGTGGAAATTGTAAATGGGATTGGAAAAAATCATAGAAAACATCTTGTAAAGAACAATTTTGCAGTGGCCAAGAGATGAAAGCAGATCTGCTGGGCACTCATCTGCTACCGAGATGGGTATAGTTTAATCATTTCTGACTTCTCAGATTCTGTATCAGCCTGATAAATCTCAACCTGCCAAATTGTCAAATATTGATATTTTGTTTTATAACTGCAGAGAAATTCCAAAGAATTCTACTTTGACCTGGGAAGAAAAATGCATTCCAAGACAAGATGGAGTTCGAAAGCTAATTGCAAGCCTGAATTGTGATGCCCTACGACATGTCTATGGCGAGCTGGACCTAGAGGTTGAAAGGAAACCACTTGCGTGAACAAGATTTTTCTTAATTTGCCAGTGTTTATAGGGAAAAAATTGAAGAAGAAATATTTTCAGCTCTCATTGTCTTAGCTCTGAGTAAGTTCACATGTCAATGAAGTGAAGTAACAGAAGACACCAGGGAGGGTTGGGAATGCGTTTATCGGGTTATAAGTGTTCCAAATTAAGGCAATTTGAGGCCCTATTATGCTTATAGTTCACATGAATGTATACCGGGGTGGGCAAGATACCTCTTGTGGCTAGATCTGGCCCATGGACCACCCTGCCGGGACCCTCAGGCATGCAGCAGCTGCTATATTAAGCACAGGGCTGCTCCATGTGACTCTCCATTCTGAAGGGAGGGGGCTTCGGGTGATCTCCCTGCCCCCAGCCTAATCCTCAACTCCTATTGGCCAGAAACAACCAGCCAATAGGTGCTGAGATTGGCCTGGGAGCTGGGGGCAACACAAGCCTCTCCCCCCTCTCAGAGCTGAGAGCCACATGGAGAGAGTAGCCTGCAGTTTCAAGTGTTCTGGGGCTGCAGCAAGCAGGAAGCCCAGCCTGCCTTTCAGTGCTGCAGGGCTGCTGGCTGGGAGACACTTAGGTAAGCAAGCGCCTCTTAGCCAGAGCCTGCCTCTGGCATCCCTGCCCTCCTGCACCCCAACTCCCTCCCCCAGGTCACCATCTAAACCCTTTGCACCCCCTGCCCCAGGTCACAACTCCCTCCAAGACCCTGTACCGCCTCCTACACTCCTCCTCCCTGGACAGAATCCTCTCCTGCACCCAGACTCCCTCCCAGAGTCTGCCCTAGATCACAACCTCCTTCTTCACCCAAACTCCCTCTCAGACCTCACACCCTCTCCTGCACCCCAGTCCCCTTACCCTGTGTGCCCTTCTGCACCCAACTGCCATCCTAGACCACGTACCTCTTCCACAGAAAAGTGTGGCCCTTGACCACTTTCCAAAATTTTGGCGTGTCCCTCCCCCCACCAACAATTATTGCCCACCCCTGATGTATACCCTTTGCATTGGTTCTGGCAGGGAGAAGGTTCCATTCCCCAATGCACTGTCACCTTTAGTTTTAATTAGAGCTTTATATTTCACTGAACAAAAAAGTTACACGTTCTTAGGGTGAAACCCTTTTTTGTAACTTAAGTGGTGGCTTTATCTTGTGGCAGTAAAGTTTTCACATTCACAGAGCAGCTCACTTTGTTGGAAGCATTTGGGTTTGGTACCTCAAAACTGCTTCCAGTTAGCTCTCTGCTGTGCCTTCCCATACATACACACAATGTCTTCTTGCTTTGTCTTTACCCCACTCTGTCTGCTGCTAGTGCACTGTTCCTAGGCTACCATATCTCTGCCCTGGGATCACTGCCCCAAGACCCCAGTTCATTAGTCATAAACCTTTCACCTCTGTTCCAAGATTTCTGTCGTGCCACACCTACCTTCTCCCCTTCCCCACACTTAGTAGGGGCTTTATTATTCCTGCCGTGTGTGGAGAAAACAGCTAGTGCATGCCCCTTTGTGGAGTTCAGGCTCCACAGACCTGGAAATTGGGCAAATAGGGATAGGATTGTGTGGGCAGGGAGCAGGCTAGGAGTCACCGAGTTCTTTCCCTCCCACAAAGGAAGCAAGTGCTCATTAATACAGCCCCTCTGTGCTGTGGAACCTCCCTTGGGGGGAGCTCCTGGTACCTTGGTTTTTGCAGGATCAGCAATCTTCATTAGCTAATAGGAGCCAGTGGGGCTGGGCATGGCAGATGCCCCTTACGTTAGGCAATGAAGATCACCCAGCAATATGTGCTATTCCCAACACAGTAGGGTGGAATCGGAACTTCTTCCGGTGGTAGGGTACAGCCACATCCCTTGAGAGAAACGGGGGAGGGGGAGGGGGGCCTTCTACCTCACAATCTGATTTCAGCGTCTGCTCTCCTTTTTCAAGTTATTCCTGCGTAAGGCAGAACAGGTCCCCTGGCTTCTCTTTTTCCAAGACCGACCCTTCTCTTGGCAGTTTGTGACCTTTCTATTGAGCCCATTCTTTCCATCCGCACTGTTCTTCTTGCACCATTCCTCCTCAGCCGAAAGGGAAGTATCACCCGGTGCATTCTGTATGGCTCTCAGTGATGTTGATGTGGCTTACTCAGCAGAGCTTGGTGAGATGGTGCACGCATGGACCTGATACTAAGCCATACTAGGTTTCAGTTAAATGTGGAATCTAGATTGGGGCAGGGCTCAATTTTACTCCTCCATACGCATTTCCTGCCCATCCCCAAACATACCGGCTACGTCTACACTGGCATGAATTTCCGGAAATGCTTAAAACGGAACAGTTTTCCGTTATAAGTATTTCCGGAAAAAGAGCGTCTACATTGGCAGGATGCTTTTCCGGAAAAGCCCTTTTTCCGAAAGCGCCCGCGTGGCCAATGTAGACGCGCTTTCGAAAAAGCCCCAATCGTCCATTTTCACGATCGGGCTTTTTGAAAAGACTACTGTGCTGTCTACACTGGCCCTTTTCCGGAACAGTTTTCCGGAAAAAGGACTTTTGCCCGAGCGGAGCAGCATAGTTTTTCTGGAAAAGCAGCTGATTTCTTACAGTATATCATCAGTGCTTTTCCGGAAATTCAAGGGGCCAGTGTAGACAGCTTGCAGCTTATTCCGGAAAAGCAGCTGCTTTTCCGGAATAAGTGGCCCAGTGTAGACACAGCCACCTTGTTTTCCTGTCTGTATCATGAATGCCTACTGAAATATTTCATAGCATTTATTCTTAATAAAGTGAGTATGCTGGTGGGCGGGGGAGGGAGGGAGAAAGATTGGTCTCAAATTATTCTTCACCTGCAATAAAATCTTTTCTTACCAAGCTGTAGAGCTTTACTGTGTGTAAAAGAACACAACCCATGTTAACAAACTGCATGTGTGGGATACTTTATCATTTTAAAGGGAGATAAGAGAGGAAGCAGATGCAAACCTCACATCTATTAAACAATACAGCTTTACTATGCCATTTATAGATGACATGTTATGCTCTGATCAATGAGAAAAAGATGCTTTGCCTTAACCACTGAAATCGCATACTCCTCGGATTACCACAGGATCCCTCCTCTCTCCACTCCCACAGAACTTGTACCAAGGTAAAGGTAATATCTTTAGGACAAGTGTTGGAATACTCTCAATGATAGAAAGCCACATAGGGGAGAGATGGTTTGCTTTTTTGTTAGTGTATATGGGACAGATTTTCATATACAGGCACTTAGAAAATTTGGATATATACCATATACTACAGTGATGGGTATGGGACAGAAAGATAAGTACTTGTTGCATGCCTAGTTCCAATTTCCTATGTGAACGTGCAACTGTGGTCACAAACATCTGACCACTACAATTTGTATTTCCTCATTTGAACATTTGCCCTTACCTGTCTAAAGGCTCTCAAGGAGTCCTCTGTGAGTGTTTAGCAGTTAAAATCATGCTGAAAATGAATGATGGCCAATTATGTTAACTGATCGTATGTTCCTTGCTAAATTCTACATGATCTAATACAAAGTATCCACATTTTGCTGTTGTGTATAAATCTGCTTCCTTCTGTGCATGTTTAGTAACTAGAATGTAATAGAAACTTAAAATAAAGCCAGTCTGATTATGCAATAGAGCTCATGGCCTGTGTTTTCTATCTTGAACTATCATATCTGCTATAATCCAGCAATATAGTACACTTCTTAGAGCATCTGGTAAGGGATAAAAAAAGGCTGGGAACACTAAAAGCTGTTTAAGAAACATCAGTAAGAAATGCGTCTCTTATACCAGAAAGAAAGACCTTTCCTTATTTAAATTTCCCCCCAGGGTCAGTGTGACTATTACAGCCACTACTCTGCTCTGTGGTTTATCAACTAAGTATCTAATGCATTTATCCAGCAAAAAAGTTGACATTTTCAGGGCAGATTACAGTGACAGCAAAAAGACTCCATGAACTTCCATGGTGTCAGAAAAAATGGCCAATATTCTTCTAAAGAAACCTCACAAACATCCCAAATTCTAAAATATGCACCTTTTTAGCTATGTATCTCAAAGCATTTTACAAACATTAAGCTACACAACAGCCCATCTTAAATATTAGCTCCCTGTTCACTACATGTAGAGGGAGTTATCCATCTAAACATAAGGACACGGTGAATAAAAAAAGTGAATAAGGACTCCAGAACTTGGGACCACAGATTTCAATGTGTTTGACATAAGTCAGGGTCAGGGTTTGGCCTAATTTATATATATGATGCTATGTGGAGAATATACATCCATACACAGACACCCAAATTACATGAGTAAGGAAAAAAAATGGGCCCAAAACAAAATCCTACCCCCACACCTCCAAACTTTGGGGAAGTCTGGATCAAAGTTTAAACTTGCCAGCTGAGGCTGTCTTTTCAATGGGTTGAACTAATGTCACATACAGTTCCAAACTTCATGGCTCAGGATGATTACAAGCAAAAATAAAAACATCAAGAAAACAAAATCCCAACCCATTGAACTCACATGCTAGAGGCGCAGAGGAGCACAGCACAAGTGCCAAGTAGCACGCTTTGCTTGCAAACGTTAGGGCTTCAGCAAGGTTTGAATGAGGTGAGAGCGGGGGTTTAGTTCAATATAGGAGGAAGCATGAATGACATGACACAACAGGAACTGGATGAATAAAACAAACAAAGCAATTAGAAAAAGCTTGGGCTGAGTATATGAAGCAGTACAGTTTGTCAGAGAAATGGGGTCAGTGTAAACTAGGCACTTTCAGCTAAATGGGAATATATTTCCAAGCATCTAACAAAATGCAGTTTGCCAGTCCCCCTGGAAGTCCAGTAGCCCATTAACCAGAGAAAAATATGTCTTCAGTATCATTCCTATAATACCCGAGCACCTTACAAATGACAAGGAAAACATCCTGGCTCCCTCTCTGTTCATTACCCAGTAGTCTCCATGTGAGTGTGTGTGCATGCAGTTATTCTAGGACAGCCAGGATCTAGTCCTGTAATTTCTCTGAGTGCAGCCATTGTCAGCTATTTCAGAGGAAAGTGCAAAGCTACTCTGATACAACTAATGTGAGCTAGAACTTTAGCTGCCACAGAACACTAGAATGTACCTTGTCTCTGGGTATGTCTCTGCAGTAGCTGGGCAGTGTGGCTATGGCAGCACAGGCAGGCCTCAGGCTAGCCACTCAGGGCTGGGCAGGAGTGTCTTCTGGAAGTTAGCCTGAATTTCCAGTGGGTATTACATTTACTCAAGCTGGGAATCACTCCTAGCTGCTGTGCAGACTTACCTTCTAATCTAGGGGAAGGGAGAGGGGATCTTCCTGAACCCAGCTGATTGTCGTCTGCCAATTAGCCTGGGGATCAGTAGTTTTGGCGATTTTATCCTAGTTCTGTAACTGCAGGTGAGATCCTTCAGGCCAGCATAATGGTGTTTATCCTGCCTATACTGTGCTGCCCCCGCAATGACCTAGGCTATACATTGCCACCTTTCTGAGCCCCGTGTAGATGGAATGCCGAGGGGTTGTCAGGGGGTAAGGCAGCGTGGCTAGAGGGCTGACATACTCTGGCAGTCTCTAGCTGCAGAATGGGGCTGTAACCACTGGTCATAATTTAGACTAGCCCTAAATTACACTGGAGGTTGGAGCAGCCATCCACCTGCCCCTAGGGTTGGAGAAAAAGCAAAGTGACACCTCTCCCCCCAGATTTATAGAGGAGAAGGGAAGGCAGGAAAATGGCACAATGCTACTACATGCCCTTTTGCCAGGTGTGCTGAGCATTTCCCAGCTGCACCTGTGGTTTGAGCCCTGCATGGTGACCTCTTTTTTAACCCTTTCTAACCTGGGAGTCCATAGGCACCAGCAATTAGGGTCTTGCTGAGTTAATGAACGCCGCATAGCAAATGTAGCCTGGCATGAAAGTGGGATGGCCAAGAGGCACACTTTTCCATGACAAAGCAAATGTTCTACTGCTACCCTTGCAAGAAGCTGAGCATTATTTACTCATCACTAGTTTCTACTGTTCTCTCGCTTTCCCTCAAAGCAAAGTTCCTGCTGTTGCCCCAGCACGTCAACAATTCAATATTTAGCGTTCCAATAACGTAGCTCGCATTTTATGCTGCTCATTAACACAGACCATTCACTGCGTTCAATAGCTTTGGAATTAATTTTATTGAGTGCACCGTGCTGGGATGCTATATAGATCATTGCAATATTTGCCACTAAATATGAAACAATAAATAATACAATACACGTTTCTCGCCAGAGACGAAAAACATTGGGAGGCAGATGGGAGGACGCAAAACCAGCCACTGACAACTCAGTTACTTGGAGGGGTTTTTTTTTTCCTTTTGAGTGCTCGATCAGAAACCACCTGCTGACTTCCATTGTCTTCATCCACTACAGACCCAGCTCAGGAGACTCAATCGTGCCTGCCTGACCTATGCAGGGAGAAGACCTAGCCTCCACAGCCAAACGTCCCTTCCTCACAAGAAGTGGCTGAGCCCCTCCTGCTAAGTCCGTCTCCTTCTCCTTGACCCTGTGGAAGGTGTTTTATACAGCTGGCCTGAAGGCAGGACTAAGTGGCAGATCCCTGGAGGTGGCTCAGAGCAGAATTAGTGAGAAGTGTTTCATCTGTGACAGCCTTGTGGCGGTTCCTGAGGAAGGCCATAGCCTGAGGCAGGCTTGCTTTTCATTCCTTCACAAGGAGGATTTCCCTTAAGGGCACGTGTGGTGGGTTAGCAGCAGCCCCTCAACCAGTGGGCGGCCAGTCAGTCTCACTACATCTCTGAGGAGCCTTCCCCATCAGGGATTAGGGTTCAGGCCCTGAGGCAGGGTAGCGCAAATAACCGTTAGTCTGACAGCATGGCCCTGGACAACAGCAGCCAAATACAGGCCTCTCCACCTAAGGTGAAGAGCTGCCACCCCGCGGTGGGAGGGGGAGTTGGCAGCAACGGGTACAGGGCCCAGGCCCACTCTACTCCACCAGTCCAGGACCTTGACAGTGGTAGGGGTTTGACACTGAGTCAGCAGGAAGCCTAATGCAACATGCCGACCAGGAGTCAGGCAGCAACCCAACCAAACTATAGTCTAGTGCCCATGCCTACTTTCTACTCCCGCACCATAATGTACCTGTGGCTCAGGGTTGGAGCCCCTCTTTTCAGGGTATGCAGCAAGGAACAGTCTTGGCAGCACTTCACCTGGGTCAGTCTCCTCTAGGGGTGGAGCGGGGCACACCGCAGTTTCATCTGTAGTGGCCTGGAGACATCTGCTTCCCTCCTTGGCTCAGACTCAACTGGGTTATGGGTTCTGCCGTTTCTACTTCTTGTCCCACCCCTTAGCTTCTGGTCTGGCAGAAAGGGCAAGGGTGGTCTCGCTCCACCCCGCCCCCCCCAGGGATCAAGGAGTTCCTCTCAGTCTGGTTCAGTGGGGAACCATTTTGCCTCACTACCGGATGTCTACAAGGTGCAGCAATGTGCGCTATCGGGGGAAGGGATGTGATTTCTGAAGTGCACTAACACGTTGAACGTTAACTGGGCCGTGCGGTGCAGCTGGTACACACTAAAAATTCCCTAGTTCGCACTACCTAGAGCTCCTTCCACTAGGGCCAGATTAAGGCATACACAGACCAGGCAAATGTCTGTGGCCCAAATTCTTGGGGGGATGCCTGACATGAACAGAGCTGCAACAACATGTGCCAGGTTGCAATGCCAGTCACTCAGATTTGGCCCAGTCAGCTCTTCATCATGCCAGAGGGCTGTCCAAAGCTGAGTGGTCAGTGGGGCGGCCAGCACTGCTAAGGCCCCACAAAGTCGCAAGACCTCCACGCCAACCTCCTCCAGACCCTAGTAAAAGCTGCTATCTATATCACCAGGAGGATGCTGGACGAGGGGGTGCTCTGCAACTGTGAGGCCTATTTCCGCTCCTCCATAGTCTCACGCATCCGGGCAGAGTTCCTCTGGGCGGCATCCACTGGCTCCCTGGACAGCGTCAAGGAGCAGTGGACGCTGTCTGAGGTTCTCTGCTCAGTGTCCCCATCTGGTTCCCGTGTTTTAAACCTTTGACTTCATCCCTGATCCTGTTTTTCATCAGTTGTCCCCCATAAACTGTTGAGTCCTGGGTCCAGTGGTCCCTCCCGCAAGGCTGGGGGAAGGGTCTTTAGAAGTGGGCAGGCTTGCGCCCGCCCACCTCCCATGATTCAAATAGTGCTTGGGAATTAGGTCCGCCTCCAGCCCAGCCTCTGTGGTCCCTCTGATCTGGCTACAAGTCTGACGAGCTGCATTGCGTGCCTGGCTAGCAGAGGAATGAAGGGCATTCAGGAGGTGCCAGTCATTGACTGGCCTGGATAGGAGAAGGTTAACATCCGCACAGCAGGAGCCAAATAGGTTTGCGTTAATAGAGCTCATAAACACTGACTAGGACAGAGTTAATATAATTACTTCCATATTTTGGGTGCCTCCAGTTTAGCTGGCCAGTGGAGGGGCCCAGATGTAGGCATTTGTTGAGGGCCCAGCAATGGGTTCATCCAGGCCTTGTTTCCAGTATTATATTAAAATGCACAAGAGACCTTTGTTGCTTGCAGCAGAGTCTACATTAATGAATTAATACATAACACATTACTGCTTTTTAGAAAGCACACCCCATACTGCACCTTGCTGCATCATGTAAACATGCTCTCATATAGCACATTTCACCAGTAGACCTCAAGCTGCTTTAAGAAAGGCAGACACTATCATTATACCCATGTTACAGATCGGGAAACTGAAGCACCTCATGTGAAGTAACTTGCCCAAGGTCACCCAGCCAGCCAGTGGCAGAGCCAGGAATGTAATCACGGCTCAAGAGTCCCAGTCCCTCCTGTCGCTTTAATGGGTCCCCATCAGCAGCTACAGGCTACAGAAGCCCTTGTAGCATAAATTAATGGGCATCAAATGTCTTGGGAAGACTGAGGAGACAAGTAGGGCTCCAGAATAACTGATGTGGCATAGGGTCCCCATGTGGAAGGCACTCAGATCTGCCAGGTTTAGCTGTATCCTCCTATTTAGCCCACCCCTCTGCTGAGAGGGGCTATTCCAAACCTTTGGTTTCATTGAAACGCAAAGGATTTGTTGTGATCAGAAATTCTGATCAGACTTCCAAGCAGCATAATCTTTCATTTGGAACAGCTGAAGAAATCCTGTTTCCCCTACTTCAGAAGATGTATCATTAGGTGTAAAGACTTTTAGCAGCTGAATTAGTCTGCCCCCAAAAACCTGGCTCTGGGTTCTCAGAGAGACCACAGGCGTGCTGTTTGCTTTTATTTCAGTTTACCTGGGCAGGTTTTTCCTTGCTGCTGAGCTGAAGACACCACTAATGACTATGTGGTAGGAATGCTGGGTAGAAGGCACCCAAGTAATCCATCAGCAAGTGCCAATGCATTTGCTTCCCCTGCCTTTCAAACAGAGCAACTACAAATTCTAGTTGGCCAATGTTAGCTACAGCTTGAGCTCACCAGAATGTCAGACTGACATCAGTCTGGGCTGTTTTCCCTACAGTGGCATCTATATTGCACAGAGGGAGGCAGGGGTAATAAACCTCAGAGAACGCTATAAGGAGAGATATCTTTTGCCTGCTAAAGCAGGGTTCATTTTCAATGATTAACAAGACACACAAGCACAGCAGCACCTAGATCAATGGATTTTGCTATATAGGTGGCCTCAAAGCCAGCTCCAAAAGAATGTATTTTCTTTGAAACTTTTACAGCAGCTAATTATCCAAAAGCTTTTTCTTGCCAATTGTTTTGTATCATCTTTCTCTAGCTGCTTGAGTTTAAATGAGACTGTACTGTAGAACAGCTCTATTGGATTACATTCATGTTGGTGTGCTCTGTTTTGCCAATAGCCCCTTTAGAGCCCAATTCTACCCTCACTGCTCCCGCTGAGTAGCATATTACTGCATGAGTGACTCAATGGCCTTACTCACAGAATAAGAGGCTGCCAGATGTGAGCAAGGGTGGTAGAACAGTGTCCTAAATGATCATTAAAAAGTAATATTTATGAAGTTTTCATTACACGCATAATGGTGCATCACAGGAAAACCTGCAAAGCCATTTTTTTGCAGATCACATCTCTTAGTCTCTGCTACTGCAGATCTTTGCAAGATGATTGTTCACATACCTATACCTCCTAATCCCAAAGGAGTGTGTGTGTGTGTGTGTATCTCGCTATATCAGGAGTGGGCAATAATTTTTGATGAGGGGGGCCACTCCCAAGATTTTGGAAAATGGTTGAGGGCCGCACTCTTCCTTGGTATTAATGGAGGAGGTGCAAGGTCTGGGATGGAGGCTGGGTGCAGAAGGGAGCTTGGGGTAAATGACTGGTGTGCAGGAGGGAGAATGAGGTCTGGGAGGGAGTGTGGGTGAAGGAGGTGACCTAGGGCAGGGAACTGGGGTGCAGGGTTTTGGGATGTGACCTAGGGTAGGAGGGGATTGTGATCTTAGGCAGGACATGAGGTGCCAGATCTGGGAGGGGGTATTGGTGTATGTGGAGTAGTGGGGCAGGAGGGGGCAGAGGGTTGGGGAAGGGAGGGACTGAGGTGCCAGAAGCAGGTTCTCCCCAGGAGACTTACCAGCCTGCCTGCCTGCCTGCAGAGCTAAAGGCTTGCAAAGCTTAAAATGTTTCTGTCTGCTCAGGCATGTGCTTGAGTGAATGAGCAGGAGGGTTGTGCTTTTGTGGCTGCCTGTTATTCAAACAGGCAGCTCCCATTGGCCAATGTCTGTCCAGAAACTGGCCAATGGGATTATGCTGGGGGCGGGAGTAGCATCTGAATCTATCCCCTCCCTCCCCTCCTGACTCAAAGAGAAAGCGTCCTGCAGCTGCATTTCTGAGCGGCATGCGAGGCTGCCGGGCAAGCAGGGGAGCCTGCCTGGGGCTTCCCACTGCCTCTGTGGGCCACATCCCGGTGGTTTGGTGCGCCGGATCCAGCCAGCGGGCCGTATTTTGCCCAGACCTGTGCTGTATATATGTATGTGTGTTGTGATTTACACACACAGTGACAACATTATTCAGCCAGCTTATATATATTTATACTTTGAGACAAAAGGTAGTTTATAAATGTATATAACACACACAAAGATCACCTCATCATGTGCTTTGTACCATTTATTATTAGCAAGGCTGAGACCATCACCTTATTATTAATGATTCCTGACTCTTCCTATTAGAAGATCTTGTTTTCAATGGCTTATAACTTTGCCAGACTATTTGGGCTGACATATTGCATGCCAGGTGTCTGCCTCACACTGAATTATTTTGGAAAATTTCAGACAAAATGGTTTCTCCACTTTCAAGAGAGAGGCTAGGGAAAAATAGGTTGTTTTTGCCTATGTTAAAAAAATTATGTCAACCTTTTCTTTCAGGAGCTATAGTGGAGCAGGGGAGGGCCTTGAAATCTGGCTGGGTAATGACTTCTGTGTAAAGGACATGCCTTTTGCTGTCCATTTAAATCTACATAAATTTGGCCAAGTTGTAAGTCTTTGAACAATTGCAGCTTTTATATACTCAGTAGAGACGTCAGAGATTTTTAGCAGCTAAACCCCTTGAAGAGTCCATCCAAACAAAGGAAGCAGGCAGAGCCTTGGGGTGAGGGCAGGAGCTTGGGGTAGGGATGAGGAGAGGGAAACCGGGATTGGAAGCCAGGGGTGGGGAGACAATGACTGACTGGCAAGAAGCCTGGAATTGAGATGGGGAGAAAGGAGTCGAGACGCAAGAGGCGAGAGAGCTGATAGGAAGCCAGGGTGCATAGGAAGAAGTAGGATTGTCTCCGCAAAGAGACTGGAACAAGGTGCTGGGGGTGGGCAGAAGACACCGACAGGGCGAAGAGCCCAAGAAAGGAGAGTGGGGTTGGGAGTCTGTGTGGATGGACATGGCGATAGGACAACTGGAGGTCAAGGTGGGGAAGAAAAACATCGATTGAGGACCCAGAAGAAAGGAAATTAGGACTGGTTTGGGAAAGGATTCAGCACTAGGGATTGAGGGTGAGACCTGAGACTGGCTGCATAAGAAGATTGGTATGCGGGGGTGGAGGAGAGCTTGGACAAGGACTCCAAGAGGGTTAAAGACTATTTTAGATTACACGATCACATGCTATTCTTCCCCCATGGAATGGACCTACTCAGAGACTGAATCAGGGTTGTGTCGTGAAGGAGACTGTTCATTTGTTGCTTGCAAAAACTGGCAGGTATGTGGCAGTGCTTGAGGCTGCAAGAGGGGACAAGGATGGTCTTACAGTTGAATGCTGCCCTGGAGAACTGGACTCCCATCCCTGCCTCTGCCACAGAGCTCCTATGTGATGATGAGCAAGTCACAGACACCAACTGTGTTTTCTTAACTTTTTGAATGCCTGCCTTGAGACCCCAGGGTCAGATTCGCAGAAGTGCAACTTGAGCAACTGAAGTCAATGGGAACTGTGCTTTGAGTACATCAAGTGCTACACAGATGCCAAATACTCTGGAAAAATCAGGCTATAGATGTCTCAAAATGGGCATTCAAACTTAATGGATACTTTTTACCTTACTCTCTCTGGGCCTCAGTTACCCCTCTGTAAAATAGGGCTAATAATAGTCCCTTCATCTCATAGAGGAGAGGAGTTGTGAAGATAAATTAATTAATATTTATGAATCACTCGAATAGTCTGGTGATGAGCACCAGAGAAGAAATTCAAAATGCTGTCTTTAGAGCAGAGTTTGAATAATGTGAAGAAAATAAGGCTTGGGAGCACCCATTGAACAAGAAGAAGAAGAGAGAGTTACTCACCCTGTGCAGTAACGTCTGTTCTTCGAGATGTGTGTCCCCGTGGGTGCTCCACTCGAGGTGCTGGGCTCGTCCCGGCGCCGCAAACGGAGAATCTTTCTTAGCAGTAGCCCTGCCAGCCCGCGCATGCGCTCCTGCTGTCTCGCGCTGTTCGCGCCGTTCCAGCTGAGCGCGGGCTGGCTTGTCAGTTTCCTCCCAACCGGAAGTATCTGGAAGATAAAACAGAAGCTCCGAAGCAGGGAGGAGGGTGGATCGTGGAGCACCCACGGGGACACACATCTCGAAGAACAGACGTTACTGCACAGGGTGAGTAACTCTCTCTTCTTCATCGAGTAGTGTCCCCGAGGGTGCTCCACTCGAGGTGAGTACACAGCAGTGGTCCAATGGTATCGGCGTGCTTCGGACTTATGGCCTCTGCGCTGTGGCCAAAACAGCTAGCGCCACCGCTGAATCATTCTTCAATATTTTCGCGAGGGCATAGTGCCTGGCAAATGTAAGAGCAGATGACCAAGTTGCTGCACGGCATATGTCCTGCAAGGGCACACCTCTAAGGTAAGCAGTGGATGCGGCCATGCCTCTGGTGGAGTGAGCGCGAAGCCGTCCCGGTAAAGGTTCATGCCGTAGGGCATAACAACGTGTGATGCAAGAGGCGATTAAATTGGAAATATGTTGTGCGGAGAGCTGTTGGCCTTTTGAACGCTCGGCCGTAGCTATAAAAAGACGCCAAGACTTCCTGAAAGCATGTGTTCTCTCCAGGTAGAAGGCCAGCGCTCGTCTGACGTCGAGCGTATGTAGACGTGAATCTTCTGGTGAAGAGTGAGGTTTTGAATAGAATGTTGGCAGACTTATGGGCTCGTTTATATGGAAAGGAGAGTTCACCTTCGGGAGGAAGGGAGGATGGACACGAAGCAGTACCCCCTGCTCAGAAAATAACGTGTACGGTGGATCAGCAGATAGAGCTGCCAACTCACTAACTCGACGTGCTGAAGTGATTGCCAGCAGGAATGACACCTTCATCGTGAGCATGCGCAAGTCGCAAGTTGCTAACGGCTCAAAGGGGGGATGAGTTAATGTGTCCAGTACTAAGGCCAAGTCCCACGGTTCTGGTGGAATTGTGTAGGTCAGGTACAGGTTCCCAAGCCCCTTTAGGAATCTTTTAGTGAGCGGATGAGCGAACAGCGAATGACCGTCAATCGGAAGATGGAAGGCCGAGATTGCTGCCAGGTGAACTTTCAGCGAAGCAATCACCAACCCCCCCGTCTTTAGGTGGAGGATGTCGTCCAGGACTTGCTGCACCGGCAAAGAGAGAGGGTCAAGATTCCTCTCCACACACCACGATTGGAACCGATACCACTTGTAGAGGTAGGTTTTGTGAGTGGTCCGGCGTCTGCTGTTTATCAGCACATGTCTCACTGCCTGAGAGCAGGTCATTTCTGGCGGTTGGAGCCAGTTAGGAGCCACGCCGTGGGGTGCATGCAATCGATGCTCGGATGCACCATCGTACCATGCTGTTGAGACAGCAAATTGGACAGCAGTGGTAGTCGTTGTGGCTGAGTGACCGACATTCTCGACAATTGCATCAGCCAAATCTGTCGGGGCCAAAAGGGTGCTATGAAAATCACTGTCGTGCCCTCCATTGCTATCTTCTCCAGCGCCCTCGGAATAAGAGGAAGAGGAGGAAAAGCGTAGAGTAATTGGTGACGACTCCAATTGAGTAGGAAAGCATCTCCCAAGGAGTTCATGCCGATGCCTGCCTGCGAACAGTAACGATGGCACTTTTTGGGGAAGGCACTCATGGCACTCATGTTGGGGAAGGAAGTGCCTGCTGAGGGCATCGGCGATGACATTGTCTTTGCCGGGAAGGTATGATGCGGTAAGGGTTATACTGTGCCCGAATTGCCCAGTTCCACAGTCGTTTAGCCTCTGCACAAAGGGGGCGTGAGTGTGCACCACCTTGCCTGTTGATAAAGTACACCGTGCATATATTGTCGGTGAGAATGCGAACCGTAAGACCTCGGATCATGTGGAGGAAGTGCCTGCAGGCGTTGAATACAGCTCGCAACTTGAGGAAATTTATGTGCTGTAGGGATTCCTGGGGCGTCCCAGAGCCCTTGAACTCGATGTTCTTGCAGATGGGCACCCCAACCAATCAAGGAAGCATCCGTTGTGATCTGTACTGAGGGCTTTTGCCCGTGGAAGGGGACCCCTGCTAGAAGATTTTTGGGGCTGTCCCACCATGTTAGCGAAGTCCTGACGTGCTTGGGAATAGACACTGTTTTGTTCGTGCTGTGTACACCCGGTGTGTAAACAGTGAAAAGCCAGTGCTGGAGACTGCGCAGGTGGAGTCTCGCATGTGACACCACATATGTGGTGGCGGCCATATGCCCGAGCAGCTGCAGGCAGGTAAGTATGCGGGATCTGGGAGCAATTGATACAGTCTGAAGCAAATCCTGAATCAACTCGAATCTTGCTGTGGGTAAGTATACCCTTGCGCTCTGTGCATCGAGCCTTACGCCGATAAATTCCAGGTCATGACTCGGCGTCAGGGACGACTTGTCAAAGTTGATTGTGAGACCCAAAGCATTGAATACCGTCGTGGTAGTGGCAACTGCTCGGGCAGCTTCGTCAAACGTAGGGGCCTTTAACAGGCAGTCGTCGAGATACGGGAAAATCGTGATATTGAGACGTCGAAGGAAAGCAGCCACCACTGCTAGGGTCTTGGAGAACACCCGCGGAGCTGCTGAGAGGCCGAAGGGTAACACGCGATACTGGTAATGTTCTGCGCCCACTACAAAATGAAGGAAGTGCCTGTGGGCCTGATGGATCGTTATATGGAA
This sequence comes from Rafetus swinhoei, assembly GCA_019425775.1. Lineage (NCBI taxonomy): Eukaryota > Metazoa > Chordata > Testudines > Trionychidae > Rafetus > Rafetus swinhoei. The sequence continues at coordinate 114,520,276 of CM033424.1, forward strand.
ATAAGCGTCCTTCAAGTCGAGGGACACGAACCAATCCCCTTTGTCGAGAGCAGGGATGATAGAGGCCAACGTAACCATCTTGAATTTTTGTTTCCGCAAGTGACGGTTGAGTCGACGCAGGTCCAGGATAGGTCTCCAACCCCCTGACTTCTTCTGGGTGAGGAAGTACCGAGAGTAAAACCCTCTCCCCCGGAACTGAGCAGGAACCCTCTCCACTGCTCCTATTGTCAGTAGACGAGAAACCTCTTGCTGCAGAAGAGTCTCATGAGAGGGGTCCCTGAAAAGGGACAGGGAGGGTGGAGAAGGGGGGGGGGGATTGAGATGAAAGGAATGGCATATCCTGCAGCGACTATGTCGTTGACCCAACCGTCGGTGGAAATCAAAGACCAACGGTGTTGATAAGGTTTCAACTGATGATGGAATAAAGCTTGCGGATTGTATGGAGCCTCTGTCAAAGGGGTAATGCGCAGTCCCTCGACCGACACGTCAAACCTGTTGCCGTCCCTGCTGGTGTCCGGGCGCCTTGTTAGGTTGTTGTCTCCGTTTCTGTTGGCGTTGTCTTGGCCTTTGCTGCTCGTATGGTTTGGCACGGAATGACGCATAAGAGAAAGGTCTTTGCTTGTTATAGGGCAAAAATCTCTTACGCTTATACGGAGGTGTATACATCCCCAGCGTTCTCAATGTCGTACGGGAGTCTTTGCCTGAGTGGAACACCTGATCCGTGGATTGAGCGAAGAGCGACTGACGATCAAAGGGCAAGTCCTCTACCTTATTCAGCAAATCTTTCGGGGCAGCAGCTTGATGCAACCAGGATGCACGACGCATGACTACAGCAGTTGCTGTGGCTCGAGCTGCTGCATCGGCAGTGTCCAGAGCGATCTGCAATGCTGTTCAGGCTGTTGTATAGCCCTCCTGTATTACCACCTTCAGAATTTGACGTTTTGAGTCCGGCAGATGTTCTAAAAGAGGAATTAATTTTGAGTAATCGAAATCATGATTCGCCAGGGGAGCCGCGTAATTGCACATTCTGAAAGCTGAAGTGGCAGAGGAATACACCTTTCTGCCTAAAATGTCGAGGCGTTTGGCCTCCTTGTCATTTATGATATTTTTAGTTTGTGCTGTCTTGGACCATTGTTGTGCGGCGTCCATGACAAGGGAATTAGGCAGAGGGTGAGTAAACAAGAACTCCATGCCCTTCTGGTTTATAAAGTATTTCTTGTCAGATCGCTTGTTGGTCGTCAAGGAAGTAGCTGGAGTCTGCCAGATGTCATCGGCAATTTCCAAAATGGCGTCATCAAAGGGGAGTTCCAACTTCGATTTTTGCGAATGTTGCAAGTTCTTAAGTAACGGATGATGTTTTTGTTGAACATCCATAGTCTGAATACTCTGAGACTGAGCAACCCTCTTAAAAAGTTCTTGAAACTGATTATTGTCTTCTGTTGGAGATAGATCCCCGGGGAAAACTGCGTCATCTGGTGATGAAGACGAGTGGTTAGCAGGAGAATCAGGACTCTGAAGTTCCCGAGTTGGAGTGTGGTTGTCCTGCTGTCCCTCATGGGTCTGGATTGAAGCCGTGTCCTCTACAGGGGTTGGTGATGCTGCCGGAGGGTGGGGTTGCAATGGTGCAAGACGTGGAGACACTGGTCCGCTGGAGCGCGGAGACCGTGAGCGCGGGTACCTTCGACGGAGAGAGTAATAACGATCATCATAGTAATGGTCATAGTACCTACTATGACAGTATGACCCCGGTGAATATCTTGGAGAATAGCGCCTCGGTGTTCCATACCAACGTGAATATCGTGAAGGTCTTGAAGACTGTGGTGAAATAGACCTTGTGGAGTAGCGGGAGGGAGATCTAGAATAATGCGGTCGATAACACTGTGGTGAATGACGAGGCGATCTGTAATGATGGTCCCTGGTCGGGCGATGGGCATGGTGATAGCTGTCCGCATAGGACAAGGCGGGTGACAAAGGTGGAGGAGAAAACACAGCGCGGTCTGGGGTAAGAGATGGTGTCCGAACCCCTCTCGACTTGCGTTGTGCATTGGACGGCACCGAGCAATTCAGAGGAGGGGACGGTGCCGTCTGCAATGGGCTAGCAGGCAGTGAAGCAACCTGAATAGCCTAGCCGTAGTTTGAATGAAGAGCCGGTGCCGCTGGCTCAGTGGATTGCGGGGCCGAGGAAGGTAATGCCGGTGCCAAGGGCTGCGAGTTGACGGTGCCCTCCTGCGGTACCGAGGCTGGTGCCGGGGCGTCCGGCACAGAAGGGAGCAGAGATAAAGCCACCGGCACTGCTGCTGTGGGTGCCGGCACAGCTGCGCTCGTTCACGCATGCGCTGAGAAACCCGGTGCTGGGGCAACCATTGCCGGCTTTGCACCGACCATTGGAGCTGTTGTCGGTGCCGACTCAGCCCTGGATCCCTTTGCAGAAGCCCGTATTGGATCCTTAGTGCGGACTAGGGTAGGGACAGAAGAGCTACGGCTCTTGCCCGTTTTCTCCGTGGAATGCCTCGGCAGAACGCCAGAGGTTCCCGGTCTGTCTCCCACACTAACCCTCGGAAAGGGTTTAACGGCTCTGTGGGGAGTCTCTGTAGGAAGAGTCTCATGCGTCCCTGAAGCAGCAGAGAGTGGCTCAGGCATGTCGGAGGTCTGGAGGGCTTTATTAAACAACAGGACCCTCAGCCTCAGCTCCCGGTCGCGCCTGGCATGCGCAGTCAATTTCGTGCAATGAACACTTGAGAGGGACATGTCCGTCCCCGAGACATTTAATGCACCGCGAGTGCCCGTCTGATGCTGGCATGGCATCCTGGCACTGGGTGCACCTTTTAAAACCGGGTGATCCCGGCATAATTGTTCGTTCAGACTTGGTGAACAACTCAAAGAAAAAAAGCTTTTTTTTTTTTTCTTTTTTTTTTTAAACAAACAGAACTATACTACTAACTACTTTAACACTAACAAACTAAGAAGAACAAGTAACTATCTAACACTAATCTCCCTTTCTCCTGACAGGAGGGGGAGCGTATGTAAAGTCCGTCTGCGGCCGCGGATGGTTGAAGGAAACTGACAAGCCGGCCCACGCTCAGCTGGAACGGCGTGAACGGTGTGAGACAGCAGGAGCGCATGCGCGGGCCGGCAGGGCTACTGCTAAGAAAGATTCTCTGTTTGCGGCGCCAGGACAAGCCCAGCACCTCGAGTGGAGCACCCTCGGGGACACTACTCGATGAAGAAAATATAATTTTGAAGAGCTGTTCATTCAGTGCACACTCTCTGTGCTGTGCTGAATAAGGTTGGAGACGTGGAAAAAGAATAACACATGATCATGTTATTAAAGACTGTAACCTAATGCATACGCATAAGGAGGCTGAATTAAAATTGCACAGGCAACCTTAATTCTGGCATTTCCTGACTTTGAGGGCTTGACATTGCAACTTTAATAATGTTCTTTTAATATAGCATTATCTGCAAATATCTAATTACACAGCAGAATAGATGATGGTGTGATATAATTATTTTCTCAGCATGAGTTTGGGGTAGTCCACATTATTCATGAGCAGCAAAGTCTTGAGCGGGTCATCCCAAGCAAGTGTCAATAAAAGCATGGTAGCACACAACATTATCATAGTTGACAGAATGCTAATTTATCATGTCCCTTTGCTTGTGGCTGTTGGCTCCTTTATAGCCCTGCACCTAAATATACTGATCTCTGCCAAGTTCAGTAACTTGCAAGTAGAATTGGATCCCGTGAAGTACTGCATACATGTCTCCTATTTATCTCAATTCATTGCAAACAGAAGACACTCAGGACCCCACAGGATCAAGTTCCGAGATCTCAAGAAGCACCAGTTCCAGATTCAAGTACATTGGAAAGCATCAAGCATCACTGCTTCCTACTATAGTACCTATGACCCTGATGGGGTTTTGGTCAACCGTGGTCCCCCCCGGTTGCACTCAGAGTGTTTCTCAGTTCTCTTGCCACTGGATGGAACTAAAGAGTCTTTGACCACAAGATTGACTGACCCTGAACATTAAATAAAATAGTGTCACAACACTAATACCTTCTGTATTACAGTGCCACTGTCTATAAGGACATGCAAACTGTTCTTACATCCACACAGGACTCAAATGACACACAGGTAGGGATAAAAATCTGCTGTCATCTACACTGGTGTAAATTGGGCATATGCAGTCTCAAATTCAAATTACCTTTGATAAAAGTACCTTTGATAAAATCCAGTTTGTTACTCCAGCTGCACACTGGTGTAAATAACAGCAGAATCTGGCCCACCAGCCCACCACTTCTGCTCAGCTCTTGCACTGTTATGCTCCCAGACATTATAGTGGCACTAAAATTTAAAAACAACCCTGCTGACTACGATATCATGGGGTCTAAATCAGACATGTATCAAGCAACTGTAATCCCATTGAAGTCAGAATTGATCTTGCTGACACCAAATCTGAATTTGGCCTCGTGCATTTTATTGACTAAGAGGTACCAGCCAAATGCCAGAAAATATATCTGCTTTTGATTAGCCCAAAATCAATACCCAGATGTCTAACTGTACCTTTGATACAATTAATTTGATTCCAGCAGTGGAAGTTCAACTTGGACACTATTGTGCTACCTTTGACTCAGAAATTTCACTTGAGAAGTACATCAATTTATCATCAAAATGTCTTAGAAGACTGAAAGACTGTTTCCATATTCCTACCAGTGCTTAAACTGCAAAAGATGAAAACTTTTGCTTATGCTTCAGTTCCTAGAACACCTTTGACTTGTATTTTCACCACACATGTTTAATTCCCCTTACACTTCATGTAAACCTCTAGAGCATATGCTGTACCCCAGAGTAACTTGTTTTATTGCAGTAAAGACATTTGCACTCAGGATAGAGCCCTTGTTCTAAGACCTTCCCCATCACTGGGTTTCAGAGTCCAGGTGCCAGCCTGAGTGGAAAGATCTTCACGCTGTTTTTAGCCGAGCAATCCAAATCCCACAAGTCCAAGTCAATTGAAGTGGCTCTGAGACTTGGTGCTACTGGTTTTTCATGCCGTCTAAATGTCATATGTGGCCTTTAGCAAGGAGTTTATTTAGATATTTTCAGGACTAATGAATTGATGTCATCCTGGTGCACCAGACAAGATACTACTCATGGACATAGGAGAGCTGTTCTCTGCTCTTCCTCTGCCCAGCTGTGTGACCTCAGGCAAGTCACCTCATAAGAACATAAGAACATAAGAACGGTCAGACCAAAGGTCCATCTAGACCAGTATTCTGTCTGCCGACAGTGGCCAGCACCAGGTGCCCCAGAGGGGGTGGACCGAAGACAATGATCAAGCGATTTGTCTCCTGCCATCCCTCTCCAGCCTCTGTCAAACAGAGGCCAAGGACACCATTTTATCCCCTGGCTAATTTTTATGGACCTAACCTCCATGAAATTATCTAGCTTCTCTTTAAACTCTGTTATAGTCCTAGCCTTCACAGCCTCCTCTGGCAAGGAGTTCCACATGCTGACTACACGCTGTGTGAAGAAGAACTTTCTTTTATTAGTTTTAAACCTGCTACCCATTAATTTCATTTGGTGTCCTCTAGTTCTTCTATTTAGGAACTAATAAATAACTTTTCTTTATCGGCCCTCTCCACACCACTCATGATTTTATACACCTCTATCATATCCCCCCTCAGTCTCCTCTTTTCTAAACTGAAAAGTCCCAGTCGCTTTAACCTCTCCTCATATGGGACCCGTTCCAAACCCCTAATCATTTTAGTTGCCCTTTTCTGAACCCTTTCCAAGGCCAAAATATCTTTTTTGAGGTGAGGAGACCACATCTGTACACAGTATTCAAGATGTGGGCGCATCATAGTTTTATACAGGGGCAGTAAGATATTCTGGGTCTTATTTTCTATCCCTTTCTTAATAATACCTAGCATCCTATTTGCCTTTTGACCGCTGCACACTGTGTGGAAGTTTTCAGAGAACTGTCCACGATAACTCCAAGATCTCTTTCCTGATTTGTATAAATTAGCCCCCATCATACTGCAATTATAGTTGGGGTTATTTTTCCCGATGTGCATTACTTTACACTTATCCACATTAAATTTCATTTGCCATTTTGTTGCCCAATCACTCAGTTTGGTGAGATCTTCTTGGAGTCCCTTACAGTCTGCTTCTGTCTTGACTATCCTAAACAGTTTGGTATCATCTGCAAACTTTACCACCTCACTGCTTACCCCTTTCTCCAGATCATTTATGAATAAGTTGAACAGGATTGGTCCTAGGACTGACCCTTGGGGACACCACTAGTTACCCCTCTCCATTCTGAAAATTTACCATTTATTCCTACCCTTTGTTTCCTGTCTTTAACCAGTTCTCAATCCAAGAAAGGACCTTCCTCTTATCCCATGGCCATGTAATTTACACAAGAGCCTTTGGTGAGGGACCTTGTCAAAGGCTTTCTGGAAATCTAAGTATACTATATCTACTGGATCCCCTTGTCCGCATGTTTGTTAACCCCTTCAAAGAACTCTAATAGATTAGTAAGACAGGATTTCCCTTTACAGAAACCATGTTGACTTTTGTCCAACAAATTATGTTCTTCTACATGCTTCACAATTTTATTCTTTACTATTGTTTCAACTAATTTGCCAGGTACTGAAGTTAGACTTACCGGTCTGTAATTGCCAGGATCGCCTCTAGAGCCCTTTTAAATATTGGTGTCACGTTGGCTACCTTCCAGTCATTAGGTACGGAAGCCGATTTAAGGGATAGGTTACAAACCACAGATAATAGTTCAGCAATTTCCCATTTGAGTTCTTTTTAGAACCCTTGATGAATGCCATCCGGTCCCGGAGATTTGTTAACATTAAGTTTTTCTATTTGTTCCAAAACCTCCTCTAATGACACTTCAATCCGGGACAGTTCCTCAGATTCATTACCCACAAAGGACGGTGCAGATTTGGGAATCTCCCAACGTCCTCAGCCGTGAAGACTGAAGCAAAGAAATCATTTAGTTTCTCCGCAATGGCTTTATCGTCCTTGATTGCGCCTTTATAGTTCGATCGTCCTAGGGGACCCACAGGTTTTTAGCAGGCTTCCTGCTTCTAATGTACTTAAAAACATTTTGTTATTTCTTTTGAGTTTTTGGCTAGCTGTTCCTCAAAATCTTTTTGCTTTTCTTATTACATTTTTACACTTGATTTGACAGTGTTTATGTTCCTTTCTATTTATCTCACTAGGATCAGACTTCCACTTCTTAAAAGATACCTTTTGTCCTCACTGCTTCTTTTACATGGTGGTTAAGCCACGGTGACTCTTTTTAGGTCTCTTGCTATGTTTTTTAATTTGGGGTATACATTTAAGTTGGGCCTCTATTATGGTGTCTTTAAAAGTTTCCATGCAGCTTGCAGGGATTTGGCTCTAGTCACTGTGCCTTTTAATTTCTGTTTAACTAACCTCCTCATTTTTGTGTAATTCCCTTTTGAAATTAAATGCCAGGGTGCTGGTCTGCTGAGGTGTTCTTCCCACCACAGGAATGTTGAATGTTATTATATTATGGTCACTATTCCCAAGCGGTCCTGTAACAGTTATTTCCTGGACCTGATCCTGCGCTCCACTCAGGACTAGATCGAGAATTGCCTCTCCCCTTGTGGGTTCCTGCACCAGCTGCTCCTGCACTGGAGTCAGATATACAATGACAGTTCTCATGAGTCAGTTTTTGGATGCCATCTTGAGATACCTGAAATGAGCCTCATTTTCTGAGAGTGCCGTGTATTTGCTGTCTGAAGTTTAAGCCACTTTAAGGTGTCTCCATTTGGGGGCCACAAAATCTAATGCACACAAAATCAGAGACCACTTTTTAACTGCCATCTGCCTCACTTCCCTTCCCTTCTCACTCTCCCCCCCCACCTTGTATTGTGGGAAGAGTAATACCCACTTACCTCACATAGGCGTTATGAGGGCTCACTACAATTTTTTTTATTTGCCCTTTGACAATGAAAAGTGGTGCTGCTAAAAGTTCATGCAAACCAATAGCTAGCTGTGGCCAAATGCAACACTGGTGTAAGCAAAATTATGCTGTTCCCACTTACAGCAGAGTCAAATTTGTTCCATTATCCCTAACACATATAGGAGACTTTGCATAGCTTTCTGCCTGCTTTCTTCAGAGTGCTACTACTGCTCATTGTCAATGCTTGATCTCAGTGCTCAGCTTCCATGGAACACTTGACTATTCCTTGTATGCGATTCATCTCGCCACCTGGGACTTGGCCCTTTAGATTCGCTGCTCATTTGTTGAATTCCCTACTTTGTAGGTGCGATGTGGATGCCTGACTGATTTTAAAGACCTGCTTACATCTCATGGAAAATTTAAAAATAACCAAAGCAAACTATTCACCCTTGTCATGTCTTCTCTATTTGCCTTCCCTGTGATATATTAATAATGGGTACTGGCATTTCTATTAAAAAAGGGCCATGCACATTAAGTGTGCCGCTGCTCTTGCTGTTATTCCCTACTTGAAGTCATAATCCTCTAAGCTGTCACAATTGATTTGTTGTGGAAACAGTAATGATGCTTAGCATTTATGCAGCACTCTGTAAACACAAAGAGTCAACATTTTCAAATGTGGCTGGTGATTTTGGATGCCCAACTTGAGATCCCTTTCAAAAAATCCTAATTTTCAGAAAGTGCTGAGTACCTGCCCTTTGAAAATCAGGTCCTTTTAATCAGGTGCCCAAAAATCACTAGTCATGGAAGAAAAACTTGGTCTGTCACAGACTTTGAATGGGGGATCTGCATAGCAGTCTGAATCCACCATCAAGGGTGCAGCTCTCCAGCACAGCCGCTCCTAGTGTCCATAGACAGTAAAATTAGCTACTGCATCAACCCTCCCTCACTTATACAAAGGACTTTGATCACTAAACTTTCAGGCAGTCATCTCAAGGTGTTTCACAAACATAGGTGTCTCACAGAACTCAGCAGGTGCACCGCCTCCCCCCCCCACCTATGTATCCTCACCAACATTTTAATTGCTAAATGGGGTGCCCCCCCATGCCTCCTTCCAGTTCCTCTGGGTGGTCCTCCATGCGTTCTCTGCCCCTGCCAGTACCAGTCACCCTGTGCTTCAAAAACATATTGTAAGCCTCACAAATGAAGTGTTAATCCTCATGCCAAACAGGTATTACTGTCCACATTCTGCAGAGGCACTGAAAAGTTATAAGTGGTTTAATCAAGGCCACATAACTGAATAGCAGAGCTGGGCTTTGAATCCAGACCTGATTTTCCATTACCCTTTAACCCAGAAACTCAGACTTTAAACAAAACAGCAAGTAACAAAGACAGTGCACAACTGAACGTATAGCACCAGATGTATTATGCTTTGTCATGAGCTGCTGGCTCTGCTATTGCTTGAACCTAGTTCTTTTGTATGCTAACTCATCAGGTGATCATTTTCTAGCTGGGGCAGTGTGACCCTCCCCTGGGGAGGGCGTAAAGGCTGTGACACTTTGGGGCACTACTGCAGCTTCAGGCTGTCACTTGTTTAGTGTCAGGATGCACAAACTAATATTCTTTGGCCAGGGATACGCATGAACACTGTACATCAATTAAGCCTCAGAAGTGGGGTGAATTTTCTAACCCATCTCTAGTGTGCCCTGCTGCACAGGGGTGAATTTTATCCTTGTGAATGGGAAGGAGAGAAATGCTGTCCTCAGAGCAACAGTCGGTACAAACCCTCTCATGAGCACAGACCCACCTTCTAGTCAGTCAAAAAAACCTTCCCCACAAAGACAGCCCAGTACTGGAGACCCTAAAGTGAAGGCAGGCCAAGTGCAACAGAGGCAGTAGGCAGCCTGAGGCCCAACAGCTGCTGTGGGATTTGAGGATTGATTTGTTACAGAACCACTCAACAGGCAAGACACAAAAAGGAGTTCTCCAGTGCCACAGGTTCCTGGTCTGTTTGTCAAATTCCGATACCATCAGAACACGAGAGCACATTCCTGTCTGTGCAGAGGAGTGCATCTGGATTGGTGTCTATTTAGGTCTGATGTCATATGGGAGAACCTTGTTCCCAGGTGATGTTCCCCTGGGCTGCTTTAATAATTAAACAGGACTATTCTAATTGCTATTTGCTTGTTATTATTTCAGCTAACTGCTAATTCCTGTACTATTTTGGCTCAGCCACCTGCTCAGTAAAGCTGAGTTTGTTGCTAAGTGTCACAATGCCCTAAATCACAGCCAGCATCTCAGCTAGCAACCGAGTGATGCATACACTAATGAATTTGCAACACGGTTTATTTGCATGCAGAAATCTAATCTACCACTACTATAGTAGCAGCTACTGTAGCAAGCAGTAGCCCCAGCAGAATACAGAAAAAGATGTATGAATATTCATTCAAATTGTTTAATGCATTTGCTTCAAATAGCTTTGCATCTCTTTTTCTTTCCATGAATATTCTGGTGAATGATCTTTGCCAGCATGAATAATCAACAAGGGCCTGATCCAAAGCCCGTTGAAGTCAATTGAAAGTCTCCATGGACATGATGGGCTTTGGAGCCAGCCCTGAAGCCAATTATTCGCTAAAATATTCATGGAAGGTGAATTGCAGATTGAAAAACCAGCCAACAACCATGCACACATTAAGCTTTACATGTTAGGCTGAAACGTGTGCTGTCGTTGGAGGGATACAGCAGCCAGCCAATCAGAGAACAGTCCTACCAGATGACTATCAGGCATGTCTACACTAGGAAATTATTTCAAAATAACTTATATTGAAATAATAACTCCTGAAATAATAATTTCAAAATAGCACATCCACACTGATTGGAGCCTGCATCGCATGTAAAGCTCCCAGAAGCACTCTGGGGAGGGCACCAGGAGGGTGGACACTTCCTGTGGCTGCTTGCTGAGATTAGCTGAGACACGTACTTACAGGGGCTCCTCTCTACAGCCATGTCTCGCACACCAGCTCTACACTGCCTACCCTGTTGCGGGACACCAAACTCGCACTGTGTGCTCTAGTTGCCCTTGGAGATGCCACAGCATTAACTACATGGAGCCGGGGCTGCTGCAAAGCAGTGCTAGGCTCACAGGCCTCGTGCTGCACCTCATGGTGCAGTTCATCCACACTGCCCACGTGCTGCTTCAGCATGACGATGACCAACCTGAACCGGAGGACCCTTTCACTCAGGTTCTGGCACGCCTGATGCACCAAATGATCCTCAATTCCCTGCACACAGTGGAACGCCACTTCTGGTGGAGGGAGACCAGTTCCAACTGGTGGGACCGCATTGTCCTGAAGCGGTGGGACGACCAGCAGTGGCTCCAGAACTTCCGCATGCAGAAGGACACCTTCCTGGAGCTCTGCAAGGACACCCGGATGAGACCTGCCACCCCCCTGCAGAAGTGTGTCACCATTGCCCTGTGGAAGCTCGCCACGCCAGCCAGCTACCGCTCCTTCAGGAACCAGTTCAGCATGGGGCCATGTTCCTGCAGGTAGCCCAGGCTATCAACAACATCTTGCTGCAGAGGGGCATCACTCTGGGGAACGTTGACCCCCACCATCACTGGCTTTGCTGCCATGGGCTTCCCCAGCTGTGTGGGGGGGGGCATAGACGGTACCCACATCCCCATTCTGGCCCCTGACCACCTGGTCTCAGACCATATAAACAGAAAAGGGTACTTCTCCATGATGCTGCAGGCCCTCATGGACCACAAGGGACGGTTCACAGACATCAACATCAGCTGGTCGGGGAAGGCGCACGATGCCCGCATCTTCCAGAACTCAAGTCTGTTCCAGAGAATGCACACCAGCACTTTATTCCCTGACCCTGCCATCAGACTCAGGGACATGGACATACCCTTGTGCATCCTGGGTGACACAGCCGACCCCTTGCTCCCCTGGCTCATGAAGCCCACCAAGGAGAACTTCAATGCAGGTGCTGCATGGTGGTGGAGTGTGCATTTGGCCACTTAAAGGGGAGGTTCAGGAATCTCCCCACCCACTTGGACCTCAGTGAGTGCAACAACCCCTACTTATGTGCTCCACATATTGTGTGCTCCACAACCTATGTGAGAGCAACGGGGAGACTTTCCTGCCAGTGTAGGGGGCAGAGGCTGACAGAGGCGTAGCGAAGGAGGTGCGGGGGGGGGGCTATTGTCCCCGGGCGCCACGCTAGGGGGGCACCGGGCCGGGGTGAGAGCGAGTGCATGCTGCACAGGCTCATCTGGCATGGGCGGCGAGTTATATGGCGTCCCAGCCCCGGGCCCAGCCCTGCCGTGCGCAGCGTTCAGTCAGCTCCCCCTTGCCTGCGCACGCTGCGCACAGCAGGGATGGGCCGGGGCCGGGTGGGGTGGGGGATGGCCATAGAACTCGCCGCCCATGCCAGCGTTCAGTCAGCTCCCCCTTGCCTGCGCACGCTGCACAGCGTTTGCAGGTGACCGGGGAGACGGCCAGGCGTGACGTGATGTCACGGCCCGGGACTTTAAAAGTGTGCGGTGCCGCGTGGTGCTGGCCTAGCTTCCGATTCAGAGTCTGGGGACTTTTGGGGCCCGAGCGCAGACTCCGGCCCCGCAAGTGGAAGGCAGAAGGTACGGCAGGGCAGGGCAGGGCAGGGCAGGGGAAAACTAGGGGGAAGGGGTGGGAGAGGAAGGGGCTTGTGCAGAGGTGGAAGGGAGAGGGAAGATACAAATGCCAGAGGGCCAAGTGCAGACAATGATGAAAAGGGCAGGAGGGGAGGTGTCAGTGTGAGGGGGGACAGGGTGATGCTGGGAGAGGAGAAGGGAGGGGAAGGGCATTAGAGTCTGGAGAGGGGAGGGGAAGGTGCTGGGAGAAGGCTTGAAAGAAGGGGTGGGCATGAGAAAGGTGGGGATGGAGCAAGTCATGTGTGAGGGCACAGGGGCATGAGGGGAATGGGGGCAGAGAGTGGTGAGGGGATGGGCATCAGGGAAAAAGAGGGCAAAGGGGTCAGGGGCAGTGAGGGAAGGGGAGGCACCAGGAGGTGCAGGGCTAAGGAAGGTGCAGGTGCCAGGAGATTCTGGGGATGAAGCAGAAGGGCAGACACCTGCAGGGGAGGGACCAGCACCAGAGGAGAGAGGCAGGTGTGTAGAGGGAGGTGTTAGAAGAGGGGATGAGGAGGGGTAGCTCACCTGATCAGAGTGGGGCTACTGGAGGAGTGGGCACAGAGGGGAGAGAACGGCTGGTGGAGGGGGTCAGGTCGCAGGAGGGCTGAGGGCAGTGAGAAGGGCAGGAGTCAGGATAGCAGAGGAGGGTGAGGAGTTGGGGGGCAGCAGGCACCAGGGGAGATGATGGAGCAAGGAGAGGAGACATGGCAGCAGAGAGAAAAGGTAAAGGTTTAAAAATATTTATTAATAACTTGGTATTTTGTTATTACACATGGCCAGTTTGTTTGTGCCCCGCGGTGCAGTTTGGGTTTATGTGGGGATCAACACGTGGCCGGTAAGTGGGAGCCAAAACAAAAAAGTAGTCAGTGTAATGATCTTCTGTTGATATGCATTTTAGTAGTTCAATTCTTGGACTGTCATTGCTCATGAAAAGTGCTGTCACATGGGTAGAAATCGGGTAAATATTGCATTTTATTAATATCAGCAGAGCTGACTTAAATGGGGTCTGTGTGTTGTGTAGTCTTGCCTTAATCTTTGTATTCATGCCTGTCAGTGTGAGAGAAGCTATTTGTATATATTTGATTGCATATGCAACCACACTTAAGTTGAGGCCCTCAGCATGTTCTGTAAGTATCAGTGTGGCCCCTGGGGCTTCCAAAGTTGAGTTGCCCTAGCTCATCCCTGACAGGTGTCTGTCTAACCTGGTCTTAAATATCTCCAGTGTTGAAGATTCTGCAATCTCCCTAGGCAATTTATTCCAGTGTTTAACCACCCTGACAGGCAGGAAGTTTTTCCTAATGTCCAACCTAAACCTCCCTTGCTGCAATTTAAGCCCATTGCTTCTCATCCTAACCTCAGAGGCCAAGGAGAACAATTTTTCTTCCTCCTCCTTATGATACCCTTTTAGATACTTGAAAGCTGCTCTCATGTTCCTTTTCGGTCTTCTCTTTTCCAAGGTAAACAAGGCCAATTCCTTCAGCCTTGCCTCATATCTCATGTTCTCTAGAACTTTCATCATTTGTGTTGATCTTCTCTGGACTTTCTCTAGTTTCTCCATGTTTCCTGAAATGTGGCGCCCAGAACTGAACATGATACTCCAGCTGGGGCCTAATGTAGATGGCTCAGTCCCTGCCTAGGGGACGTGAGACTGGGCAGGTTAATTTCCAATCCTCCTGTTTATTCTTTTCCTAAGCCAGGAGGGCACAGTAGTTCTGATGAGGGCTCTGCAGGAAGGCAGCCCGCACTGCTCCCTGCCTGAAACCTTGTACGGGTGTTAAACAGCTGTCCAGCCCACCCTAGAGGTGACTGCATTTCAGCGTGCCTGAAGCAACACAGCACCAGCAATGGACAGGAGAATGGCTCCCGGGCATGGCTTGCTCATGACTGCTTCAGTCCCATTGGATGAGCCACAGCCTCTTTTCTTCCCCTCCCCCGCTTTGCAATGGGGCTGTAGACTCTGGGGGGAGAGGGGTGGAGGCAGGCAGAGGTGCAGACACGCCTCTGTATTAATCATTCTCTCACTGAAGTTTTTAGCTTGTATTGAGTCCTTTTACATGGAAACTTTGTATTAAGTCTTGGTAGAATAGTCCCTAGGACAAGTGAGGCAGAGACTGTCCCTGTGGGGTGAATGAGGTGGGAATGGATAAGGCGGAAGGTGAGCACCTCTGGGCAGTTGCAAAGGTTGGAGAGGGGATGGAAACCAGATCCAAGATCAATGAGCCCTGGGGAGTGGGCCCATTGAAAGGAGACTGGACCTGTGGATGCTTTGGGGGTCAGCAGCAAGGGCCTGCTTTGGGAAGCTCCCTCTTTGGAGGTGAATGTGGCAGCATTGAGACACCACCCAGAAGCTGGCGCCACAGACACTAACTGCAGATTCATGGGACGGCTCTCACAGATCTTGCACATGCATAAGATGATAGATCTGCAGGAGGGGGGGCAGTGGCATAGTGAGGGGGCTGGAGGAGTCAGTTGCCCCTGGGCACCATGCTAGGGAGGCTCCAATTTAATCCCATTCTGCTCCCCCCGTTATCCCTTCAGCTCACGTGCTCCTACTCCGCCTGCCACCGGCAGCTGGAGTCTCCTCCCTGCCTCTCTGCTCTGAGCCCGACCCTGCTCCAAGCTCGACCCTCCTCCATCTCCACTGGAGGGTTAGTGCATGTGGGAGGCCGGCCCCAAACTGTGGGGGGTGGGGGAAGATGCAGTACAAGTGTCCCTCAGCTGTGCAGCAGGTTCGGGGCCGTGCCACATGGCGGCGATGGCGGGGGGGCAAATTTTTCCTTTGCCCCCGGGGCGCATAACACCCTTGCTACGCCTCTGGAGGCTGATCAGCTGGCCAGGGCTTACAAGCAGCCGGACACTAGTGCCATCAGGAGAGCACATCAATGGGCTGTGCTCCTCCAGGAGGCCTTGAGGGAGAGTTTCAGCCAAGGCAAGTTGTGAAACTCTCCCCCAGGCCTCTCCACAAGGGGTTCCTGAATTGCCTCTATGTACCTTTCCTCCCCCATCCCTACCTTTTCCCTTCCTTCCCTTCCCACCTTCTCCCTTCCAGAGCAAATAAAAATCCTCTTTGGGGGGGGGAAACGCTGTTTATTTAAGGGATATACAACAGAGGAGGGACTTGGGGAAGAACCTGGAATGGGGGCAGAGGGAGGGAGCTCAGCAATGGGCTAGAACTGGCACCTGCTTCAGATAGCTTGGTAGGCTTCAGCTGCCCAAGAGGTCCCACCACCACGTGTTCAGGGGCCCAGTGGCCCCTGGGGGGAGGCTAGGAGGAGAAGCCAAAGGGGAAGTGGGGATGGGAAGTTGGGGAGGGTGGGGGCAGGGAGTTGGGAGGAGAGGGGGCTGGGAGGTGGCTGGTGGATCGCTCCATGCATGCAGCCATGCGCTCCATCACAGAGGTTATGGAGGAGCATGTGGCCTCATGCTGGCACAACAACTGGTCCCACGTGGCTTTCCACTGCTCCCGGTCAGCCCAGCACTCCTCCTGGATGGCAGCCCGCTCCCGGTGCTCCTTGTCGAACCCCTGGGCAAGGGACTGGAGGCAGGCCATCTGGTCCTGCAGCAGGTCTTCCCAAGTTTGCTTCCTCTGATGGAGCCCATGGAGTCATGCAGATAGTGTAGGAGATTTGTGGATGTGCCACACTTGCAGCTGGCCCAGCTGTGAAGTGACAAGGGCAGTCATCCCAGGAGACATTGTGTATGAAACCTAGCCCTAATCCCTGCACTGACACTGAAGGTTCAGATGATGGCGATATGCTTTCATCAAGGCCATCTGTTGCCTAAACTGCCAGCACGTTCCTGCTGGGGCTCAGACATCCCAGAGAAGCCTTGCTACCCGCATGGCCTGGGGACAAGCAGTCGTGGGAAGGTGACGACTAGGCTGAGAGCCTGGCAGGAGAGGGGATGGGCCACCTGGCTTCCTTCTGTGTTTTGCATATGCTGGGTCCAGCACTGGTGGCATCCTGCAGAGAGAGAACATTGATCCCTGCCTGATGCAGGGGTGGGGGGATGTTGGGGGAAGTGTGTGTGAGCAGCAGAGGCAGCTTGCTGGAGAGAGTGCTACTGGGATCCCTCCTCTTCCTCCCTCCAGCAGGTTCCCATGCAGGGGATTGGTCTCCTCCACATCACTGTGCTTGACGGAGCGGATGCTGCCTGAGTGCTGGCATGAGCCTGTGCCATGTGCGGCACTGCTGTGTGGTTCCATGACTCCAGTCTCCTTAGTGGTAACTTGTCGTGGGAAGGTGTCCCACCATGGAGGCTGGAGTAAGGCAGGCCTCTCCAGGAACCTTGCGAGAAGGAGTGAGGGGTTCCTGTGTGAGAGCATCATGGAGCTGAGTGTTCTAGACTGGCACTCCATGTGCACAGGCTGTTGTGCAACCTCCAGGCCGAGTAGGCTGAATGAGGAGCATGCTGCCCTGGCTGCCCGCTGTCAATTCACAGGGCCAAGGCCCAACAGGGTTGGAGATTCGCTTCAACACTGAGCTGATTAGGGATAATGTACTTTATTAAGCTTACTACTCCACTGCTACTACACTTCACAGGGTAGACTCTAGCAAGCGAAAGCACTACAGGACCACGCTTAAAGGAGTAAAAGGATCTTTGGAATGCTTACGTCCCTTCAGGTCTGCGGGGAGTCCCGTTCCGGTTACCTTGCACCTGGCCGCAGTGGACGTGGCTTCAGCATGGGGAAATCCCAGTCAGCCCTCGAGGTTGGGGCCCCAGTTGAGACTCAGCTAGGGGTGGGACTTTCTACACTAATTATGCTACAGTTGTTTACAGCGTGTGCATGTACCTGGCTCAATGCCATTCTTATCACTCTTATGGGCTGAGAATGAGATCAAACTTATTTACCACTTAGTAGTTTCCCAGCTCAAGGCATGGGTTAATGCTGATAAAGCCCACAGATGCTGTCTGGGCTTGTAGCGTCTCACACAATGCTAAGGTGGGTACAGCAGGGATGGAAACTTCCATCCTAGGCCTCCTAAGCTGTAGGACCCACATATGACTTTTAGGTGACACCCGCCCCCGCGTGTGTTTAGGGAAAGTTATGGACCTCATCTGAAATGTCTTCACCAGGATTATCCAAGGCCTGAGAGACATCCTGGATTGGGAGGACTGGCTCCAGGGCGAGGAGCAGCTTCTGGCTGGTGGGCATGGAGTCGTGCCTGGCCTGCTCCTCCTCCTCCTTGCCCTTCACAACCCCACTCTTGCCTGGCCGGACTTGTCAATGCGGGTGGGAGGTGACCAGTCCTCCTTCAGGATGGCATCCAGCTGCTTGTAGTAGAAGCAGGTGTGAGGAGCTGCCCCAGAATGTCTAGTTTCCTCCTTGGCCTTGTTGTAGGCCTGCCAGAGTTCTTTTATTTTCATGCAGACCTGGTTGAGGATGTGCCCCTATTTGGCCAGGCTGGCAGCCATATGGCCATAGACATTCACATACCTCCTCCTGCTGCGGAGATCCTGGAGGTTGTTCTCCTGCCCGCAGACCTCAATGAGGTCCAGGATCTTTGCAACTGTCCAGGCTGGTGCACTCTTTCATTCCTGGCCAGGAGCAGCTGAGGGTCACTCATGGCTCCTGGGATGGGTGCTGTGTGGCACAGAGCTGGCAAAGCTCTCCCCATGCCACAAGCCCTTTTCCTTCTGCTAGCTGCTTTAAAAGCTCTGCAGGAGAAGGGGAACATTGGAGATGCCAGGTGTGGCCTGAGCAGCCACAAGTGCAGCTGTGAGAGACCTCTGGAGGCCAATTATTTCAAAATTAGCCAATTAGCCCATCATAAGACAGGATTTTCAGGTCTCTCCTCCACGTCGGTCTTCTCTCCTGAGCCTCCGGTCTCTCTTCCATCTCTCTCTCTCTCGCCTCCTCCTACTTCCTCCCCCCCTCTCTCTCTCAGCTCTCCTCCACCTCCTGCCTCTCTCTTTGTCTCTCTCTTTCACTTCTCCTCCCCCTCCTGCCTCTCACTCGGGGGACTGCGGAGCCCAAATGGCCGTTTGGGCTCCGCACTCTCCGTGCTGCATGGGGGGCGCGAAGCCCAAACGGTCGCTTGCGCCGCTTGCTCCCACGCGGCAGCCTGGCTGAGCAGAGCAGAAGTCAGCCGAGCGCCACGGCGGGAGGCGAAGAGGGGGCCGGGGCAATGATGTTCACGGCCAGGGGGCGGGGCCTGGAGCCGCTGTCATGCAGCACATCGCTGCCCCGCCCCCCTTCACCTCCCGCCGTGGTGCTCGGCTGACTTCTGCGCTGCTCAGCCGGGCCGCCGCGGGGGAGCAAGTGGTGCAAGCGGCCATTTGGGCCCCGCACTCCCCATGCAGCACAGGCCGCCCAGAGGGAACAGCCAGCATTTCAGCAACAGCGCCGCCCAGAGGGAACAGCCAGCATTTCAGGCAACAGCGCCCCCCAGAGGGAACAGCCAGCATTTCAGCATTACAGACTCACAGACACTGGGCTACTATATATATGATAGCAGCAGCTGAGTGTCTACACTCATGCTATGTCAAAATAAGCGTTACTCCTCATGGAAAGCAGGGGTTATTATTTCAAAATAACCAGCCCACTATTTCAAAATAAGGGGCTTGGTAGTGTGGACGCTCTGCTTGTTATTTCGAAATAAGGGCTGTAGACCAGGGGTCAGAGAACCTGGGACAGTGCATTCGTGTTTTGCTGGCTTTCTGCAAAGGGGGTGAATTTTATCCTTACTGCTTCATAATAGTCAAAGGATGCCGTGAAGTTTGAGGATGGCCTTCAGTACTGGAAGGAACAGATTGTTAACTGAGGCGGGGGAATCACAAGGCTGGCAGCTCCAGGCCTGCTTCTCCTCCACTCTCTCTCCTCCTCAGCAGGAACCGAGCTGTCAGTGCTGCAAACTGGGCTGCGCCAGGGCTCCTGTCTAGCAAGTCAGATACCAGACCGAGCTAATGTTGCGAGTGCTAGAAATGAAGGGTCTGATCCTGAGAGCTCAGTGGGAACTGCTGGTGTTCGGCTCCTCACAGGTCAGACCAAAAGGTAGAAAGTAACTCGTGTGACATTAATTAGAGGGATTGGTGATGGAGACTCATTCATGGCCCACAGAATGTAGTCCAGCCATTTAGCAAAGGGAAGGACTTAACACTGCATTATGCAGGATAGTGCTACACTAGTGTTTCTTAAACTGTGTTCCGTGGCACACTGGTGTGCCATGAGGCAGTTGGAGGTGTGCCGCGGAGAACAACAGAGTTCAAAATTGGCATCCTTAAAGGGGCAGGCGGGCTTTTTTTTTTTTTTGGTCAATAACTTCCCCCCAACCCTTCATTTTTTTTTATTATTATTATTTTTTTGGTTAATAACTTCCCCTCCCCCTCCCACCCCTTTTTCCTCAACAAAAAATCCTTGGTGTTCCTCATTAAAAAAAATTATTGTTTGGTGTTCCTCAGTCTTAAAAAGTTTAAGAAACACTGTGCTACACTGATCGTTATCCTCATCTAGGCCCTGATTCTGCAAGGCACTTAAGCACCTGCTTAACTTTAGCTGGGAAGTAGTTCTGTACATTTCAGCAGGGTGAAGCACATTCTTAATGTTATGCCCATGCTCAAGGAAGGACCTTGCTGAATCAAGGTCTTAAATTTCCGGTACCGTGTTCAGGTGACAGCAGTATGCTTCCTGAGATGGAAGTTTGCTGCACACCCAATGGATCAGAATAAAGCAGCGAGAAGTACAGTCTGAAATACAGTCTGTGGAAAGTATCAGAGGGGTAGCCGTGTATTAGTCTGGATCTGCAAAAGCGACAAGGAGTCCTGTAGCACCTTATACACTAACAGATGTATTGGAGCATAAGCTTTCATGGGCAAAGACCCACTTCATCAGATGCATGTAGTGGAAATATCCAGAGGCAGGTATAAATATGCGCGCCAGAATCAGGCTAGAGATAACGAGGTTAATTCAATCAGGAAGGATAAGGCCCACTTCTAGCAGCTGATCTGGAGGTGTGAATACCAAGAGAGGAGAAGCTGCTTTTGTAGTTGGCCAGCCATTCACAGTCTTTGTTTAATCCTGAGCTGATGGTGTCAAACTTGCAGATGAACTGTAGCTCAGCAGTTTCTTTTTGGAGTCTGGTCTTGAAGTTTTTTTGCTGCAGGATGGCTACCTTTAGATCTGCTATTGTGTGTTCAGGGGAGACTGAAGTGTTCTCCTACAGGTTTTTGTATACTGCCATTCCCAATATCTGATTTGTGTCCATTTATTCTTTTACGTAGGGACTGTCCAGTTTGGCCGATGTATATAGCAGAGGGGCATTGTTGACACATGATGGCATATATTACATTGGTAGATGTGCAGGTGAATGAACCAGCGATGGTGTGGCTGATCTGGTTAGGTCCTGTGATGATGTTGCTGGTGTAGATATGTGGGCAGAGTTGGCACCGAGGTTTGTTGCAGGGATTGGTTCCTGTGTTAGAGTTACTATGGTGCGGTGTATAGTTGCCGGTGAGAATATGCTTCAGGTTGGCGGGTTGTCTGTGGGCGAGGACTGGCCTGCCTCCCAAGGCCTGTGAAAGTGAGGATCATTGTCCAGGATAGGTTGTAGATCACTGATCATGCATTGGAGAGGTTTTAGCTGAGGACTGTAGGTGATGGGCAGTGATGTTCTGTTGGTCTGTGGAAGTTTTGCCAGAGTAATAAGAGTGAAATTCACCCCTGTGCAGAAAGGAAACACAAGGCATAGGCACTTGATTAAAGTTCAACTCACCTCAAGGCTTTAAGCCATGCTCTGGTTCTTTGCAGAGGGGGAGTTTCACCCAGGCAGAATTTAGAATTGGATCTTAAGAACTGCACTTGGGTTCCAGCCAAACTGGGTTAAACAAACACTTGATCAAGCAAAGTACAGCCAATTAACCTGGAAAAAAAATTCTAGGCTGACCCTGCTGTATCTACAAGGAAAGCCATTTAGCACCCATTTAGCACCCATTGGGGAACATATCTCTTGTCTCCCACACTGGGTGAAATCCTGGCCACACTGAAATGAATGGCAAAATTCCCATTGGCTTCAGCATGGCCAGGATTTCACCCTCTATTTTCAAAATGGTGTCCAAGAGTTCAGTGTGTAACTCTAGTTAGCCAACATCAGGATAAGAGCATTGAACTCCTGCTACACAGTATGCTTTAAAATCTGAGTTATTTAGGACAGTAGTAGCAGAGATGAGTAAGGATTTGGCATGATGTTCAGAATGATCTCTGCAGAGTATAACCAGTGACATGAAAAAATACAAATGCTGCCAGGCTTTCTAATCCATAAAAGGCCTTCCTGGAAGCACAGGCCGCTCTCCAAAATTAGTCTTTATTATTTTTTCCCCTGACACCAGGACATGTGTAATGGCATTTCAAAGCAGCAATAACTGTGTGTAATGTAGTTTGGGAAAGTCCAAAAGGGCATAATTACAATAATCAATATACAATATGATGGAACAAAAGCTTGCCTTAACACTGCAGCAGTGATTTGAGTCAAATGAAAGCCTGACTAAACCATAGTAATAGAGAGGTAGCTGTGTTAGTCTGATCTTGCTAAAACAAAAGTAAAAACTATGTAGCACTTTAAAGACTAACAAGATGGTTTAATAGGTGATGAGCTTTCGTGGGCCAGACCCACTTCCTCAGATCATATTCTGGAAGAGAATTGGCATGACCATATTTACCAAAGGGATACAATGAAAAAAGTGAACACATTATTAAACTGACAAATCAGATTTAGTACAGAAGGTGGGGTGAGGGGGAGGGAGGGAGAGAATAGCTATTTGAGTCAATGAATGGCTAATCAGGGGTAATAAGTGGGAAGCTATCTTTGTAATGGTTAAGGTCATTAGCACCTTTGTTAAGGCCCATTCGTAAAGTGTCAAATTTAAGCATGAAAGAAAGTTCTGAAATTTCCCTCTGTAATCCGGTGTTAAAGTCTCTTTGAAGTAAGATGCATGTAGTAAAGTCGGTAAGACTATGTCCAGGTAGGCTGAAATGAAAAGAAACTGGTTTTTCCTTGACTCAAATAGCTATTCCCTCCCTCCCTGCCCCTCTCCCCCTCACCCCACCTTCTGTACTAAATCTGATTTGTCAGTTTAATAATGTGTTCACTTTTTTTCATTGTATTCGTTTGGTATATATGGTCATGCCAATTCTCTTCCAGAATATGATCTGAGGAAGTGGGTCTGGCCCACGAAAGCTCATCACCTATTAAACCATCTTGTTAGTCTTTAAAGTGCTACATAGTTTTCCCTTTTGTTTTGACTAAACCGTATTACTGAAACACAAGAATGTGTGCTTTATGAGGGTATGGCCAGTAGGGGGCAAAGAGGTAGTAACCCCACTATTGCTGCTTTTCACATATATAAGTCCCAATCCTCTGCCAGGCTCACTATAGCAGACCCAAGCAGGATCCCATGGAAATGCAGCTCCCAATGCAGGACTGGAACCTTCCTACTCCTAGCCTGAGAATATGCACTCAACTTCCTGAATTGAAACCAACAGCAGTATTCATTCATAACAAACAGAATCCTCTGCAGTGCCCACATCCATTAGACAGTTTATAATATCAAGCGGAAAAGCAGTTGCCAAAATTTTTGTGAAGCAAAGAATGTGTACTCAAGACATGGTTGGGAAAGGAAGCTAATAGTCACTAGTGATTATGAATCATGGGTTTAAAGGGACATTGTCAGATTAATATAATTTTTTTTAAAATTCACTTTCTAGTATTATCAACCTATGACCTTATTACTGCAGAGAAAATTTTAAGAGGTAGATTGCCACCTGGTGTGTTGGCATAACCCCACTGAAGCCAAATTCATCTCAGCTAAGAATCTGACTCTTTGACAATCTAATTTGTTTGTCAGTGTTCACTCATTTAACCATTTTAAAGAAATATCTACTTCACTTTTGTTCCTAAACAGTTTCTGATCATGTTCACATTACGATTCTCATGCACTAGTACAGCGATATGATCTTAGAGTGTTCATCTCTGAGGGGGAACATTTATACTTCAACAAAATCTTTTCATTTAGAACATGAATATTAAATGTTAACAATGTTACAGTTGATAAAACAAATAAATATTTATCCAAAGCTTAGATTTTTTACTACCTTGTGCATTTCTTTAATTAGACTGCACAGGGCTTTCATTGACTGTGCAATAGTCATTGGATCAGGCCCATAATGCCAGCCACAACAAATGCATTGTGATGGTGATTTTTATAAAATTCCTGGCTAAAAGTAGATTACTCACATAGTGAAGTTTATATTAAAACAAGAGAAGACCGTGAATTACAGATAATGGTAATAGTAGCTAAGAAGTTATGTAATCTGAGGATATAATTCCATTAAAGGGGTCTGGCTATCCAAAAACATGAGAGCAGAGCACAAATGAGTTGTCAGTGGAAATGCAAAAATCAGATTTCTTTGTATTACACTGTGGCTTGTTGATTTTATAATGTAATGTTAGAATGTTTCTATTGAAAACATTTTTAGTTTTACATCTGTCTGTAATATTCAGATACCAATGTGAGGTCATCATCAAATCACGGCAACTTCACAAGCAACTTCTTCCACCACCCACATACAGTGTTTACTATTCTGAGCATGAGACTTTTTATTATGCCAGTGTAAAGCAGGAATAATTTCAATTAAGTTCAAAGAGTTAAATGGTGGAAAGCTGATATAAATGAGACCAGAATCTGACGCCTTAGGCTGCGCATTTTTTGGTGATTATTTTATTGTTTTTTTAAGAAACAGGAGATAAACAGTACAAAGAGGAAAAGATATCTTGCATATGTTTCCAGATATGTACTGTACATGTCATGGGTTCTCTTCACAGATAAACAAATATAAAACATTAAGATGGGTGTTGCAATAATAAAACAGAAGATGTACATGAACAGGTCAAAGGAAAAGGAGTGGGGTCATATTAGATCTATGCAACTGTATACAGAAATGCAGTGCAAATGTCTTCAAATGCATACAATTTATCTCCACAATTGTGCACGCCACATAGCTGGCTGCTAATTCTGAATACCACTGTTCTAGTCTAGATATAAGCTTACTCTTCCATCTTTGTAAAATGCACTTCAGTGAATACTGCAGCCTCAAGATTACTACTATTCATTTTAACTCCACTCTTTGGGGAGGAGTTAAAGTGAATTTCACAGCTAAGTGTCCTAAAATATCATTTTCCGCAGAGGTTTGGCTGCAGAAGTCATGCACCATATTAACCCTCATGTCCACCTCTCTCCACAGCTGCTTACTGTTGGATAGTCCCATGACATATGCATCAGGGTCCTTTTTTCTCTCTCTATTATGACACCAAACAGACATCTAAGGATTGGGCAGAAGCATTTTTCACATGATGCAATATTCTCTGGCACTGGGATTCTGTTAAGGGCTGTGATCAGTCTCCTTCCCAAGCTTGTACAAAGAACTCCAAACTATTGGAGTTCCTCTTCATTAACAAAATGAACAGAGTGGGCATGGACCTGGGGTGTTGATAAACTCTTCCTAAAACTCCCAGAAGTTCTGGAATTTGCCTACATTTCAATCAGACAGCCACAGCTGGTCACGCCAGCTGACTCAAGTTCACAGGGCTTGGGCTAAGGGCTTGTTTATTTGTAGTGTAGACTTCCAGGAGTGGCCTGGATCATGGTCTCTAGGATCTTTGGGGAGAGCAGGACCCAGGCTCCAGCCTTAGCCCAGAAGTCAACACTGCAGTTAAATAGCCTCGTAGCTTGAGCCCTGGAAGCCTGAGTCAGCTGGCATGGGCCAGCCATGGGCTTTTAATTGCAGTGTAGACATACCCTTGGTTGTAAAAGCTGCCACTCTGCAATACATGAGATAAGCCCTTGCCACTGACTGTTTGGGAAATCCAAATGCCACCTCTGCTCAACTAACCCTTCCGAATTGTACAGCTGTTCCCAATTTGTATGACTGTGTTGCCCAAAATAAGTGTTTCTGCATGAAGGCTAGGATGAAATCAATGCCTCTTAGCTAGGATAGTTAATAACAGTTGTGCTACAACTGTAAGTTGTAGCTACTTTAACAAATGAGCGTTATTATTTGTACATGACTTTACATACACATTTTTAAGGCTAAATTAAACTTGGCACCTTATAATTTCAGGTAAGCACCCTCCTGCTTCCTCCCACATGTTACAAACAACCTGTAAAAATCTGCAAATCCACCTCTTTTTTTTTTTCAAATCCCCTCTTAAACTCTCCACTACCACAATAACAACGAAGACCGTGACTGTGCTTATGCTGCTTGGGTGTGCTGAGACCCAGATGTATCCAGACCAGAGAGTCCCAGATTTTAAACCTCTAAAATCTGGGACTCTCTGGTCTGGATACATCTGTGGTCCAGCTGGATATTGCTGGATCAGAGAACCCCGGCTGGCCAGGTTCAGGGGCTGGGCTGGTGGTGGGGAGCACAGCCTCCACAGCAGCGAACCGGCATGGTGAAGAGCATAGCCCCGGATGGGACTGACAGTGGAGAGCACAGCTCCAGCCGAGAGCATAGCCCCAGCTGGGCCGCAAGCAGCAGGAAGCGCAGCCCTGGCCAAGTCGGAGACTGTGGTGCCTGGCACTCTCAGTGCAGTGGGGAGCACAGCCCTATCCCCAGGCGGAAGAGCAGCCCCGGAAGAGCTGGGGGCAGCGGGGCTGGCGAGGGAGCAGGGCTAGGGTTGCCAGGGGTCTGGTATTGACCTGGTATGTCTGGTAAAAAAAAAATTCAGAAAATACCGGACACCTGAAATGTCCAGTATTTTCTGAATTTTTTCTCGGCCGGGGGGTGAAAATACCGGACCCGGACCCAGTTCCCCCTTTCCCCCCCCCCGCTTACCTGGTTCTGCAGGGGAGCTGTCTGGCGTGGAGCAGGAAGACAAAAGATGGCTGATGGCAGCCTCTTAGGTCCAAAAAGCCTCTTAAAAGGGCCATGCTGGTTTTTATTTATTTATTTGCTTAATAACTCTCGGGGTCCTTTTTTTTTTTTTCTCTCCTCCTCCATTTTTTTCCCCCCTCAACAGAATTTTTCCCCCGGTGGTTTCTTTTTGGGTGGGGAGGATGTTAGGTATTTTTGGTTAAACCACCTGGCAACCCTAAGCAGGGCCAACTGCCAGGAGGGGAGTCTTGACCTCCCCTGGTCCAGCAAACTCCATGGTTCAGTACCGCTCAGGTCCCAAGGGTTCAAGACCAGGGAGGTCCCCCCTGTGTCACGCTGACCACTGTTGTCTCATTTCCTTGTACTCCCCTGTCTGTCTGCCTGCATCCACCTGCTGTCTCTTGCTTTATGCTTAGATTGTAAACTCTTGGGGAGCAGAAAAACAACTTTTTGTTCTCTGTACACCACACTGCACAACAAGGCTCTTGTCCATAACTGGGGCCTGAGGAGCTGAGGCAATAATCATCATTTATCATTTCACCTGTGCTGAGGGAGATTGCCTGCTCTGTGGGTAAAGGCTATGGAATACTACTCAGTTATTTGGAAGGGAAAAACAAAAGATACTTCCCTTTCCTGTCAGGGAAGTGGTGTTTTAAGGGCAGAATGCTGAATTGATGTAAATTGGAGTTGGGCGGGGGGGAGCAATTGGGAGATGTTAATAAATGGCATCTCCTCCTTTTTCCTGCCTCTCTCTAAAGAGCCAATACAAATTTTAATTGTAAAAAGAAAATTGACTGCCCCATCGAGGGGTCATACAATCCGCATTCAAAACCTGCAAGACATCAGCAGCATGTGGTGCCTGTCAGCAGGTCAGCACTGACATTTTTTAAAGGGGCTGACAAGGTTGCACGGTCCTTTCTGAGCTAGCGGCACATCATCAGGTTTCTAATTCAGGACCTCTTATTAACAACAATCCCTCTCTCTTGTGTTTATTCGTAGGCCTGACTGAGGGCACCATAAATCCAGAACTGAGCAATCCAAGGACTTGGGTTGGAATCCTCAGGTCAGAGTCACAGGAGAACAGATTGATAAGTATGTGCACATCCTGCGATTTTGCTGCTTTACTCTGACAGAGGGGCTGGTAAAATGAGCATGTGATCTGAAGCACAAGAGAACTAGGTTAGGTACCGGTAACTGGTGTTCTTAGAATACATTCCCTCCAGGGAGCCACGCAATTGGAAACATGCAGCTGTAGTGCAGATCCTACCAGTTAAAAGGCACTTTGCCTCCCCAAAATAAATTGCTTTATTTATCTGATAGTGACGCTTGCCTGAGGTGAGTCACTGGCATAAGTCATTTCCCTCTGTTGAGTGAGTTGTGGACTGTTTTACATTCCTTCCATGTGGGCTCCTGAGCAGAGGAAAGGACACATTTTAGAGCTGAGATTTCACCCCTCTCCTCCCAAGGCCATCGCTATCAATATGCAAAATACGCAGCGGCATAGGGTACCACAAAGTTTGGGGCTCCTAGGCAGCTGCGTATGTATACCTCAGCAACAGCTCCAGTCGCCAGCCCCATTTCTTAGGGGCTGTGCCCAGCAGGGTTGTCCCTAGGGGGATGTGAGGTCTGGAATAACCCCCCTTTCTCTGCTCCCACCCTGCCCCACCTCTGCTGTGCCCACACTCCTCCCCTTCTTCTAAGCCTCCACTACCTCTTCCTATGCCCTCCCTGCCTCCATTCTACTCCCTCCCCCAAGCTCACTCCCCCAAGCAACATGACCCAGGGGATTAGCAGGGGGCCTGGCACCTGCAGCAGAGGTCAGACCCACCCCTGCACTCAATGGTGGTGGGGAAAGTGGAGCTACCTAGCCCCAGCCTGCTTTGCTTTGACGACTCCCATCCACATCACTCCACTTCCCAGACACAGGTGAGCATGGGTGTGGGGTGGGGGGGGTTCTACTCCTTCCCACAAACACACTCCCCTGAGCAATGTGGCTGGGAGTCAGGGGAGCAGAGAAGGCTGGGGCTGGGTCACTCCACTTCCCACCAGCACTGGTGAGTGCAGGCTGGGCCTGACTCCTGATGCCTTCTGCCTGGCTGCCCTGCTCCTGTCCCCTGCAGCTCTGGGCCTGCCCCCCACAGCTCTTGTCCCCACAGCCTTTGAACATGGACCCCCTGGGGAAGGGCCAGCCATCTTGTCTTCTCTCCCCTCCCGAGGGTGCCTGTGTAGGACACCAGAACTGCTAGGGTCAGCCCTGTCTCCTCGGTCCAAAGATCATAATTCAGTTTTATTAGATTCCCTCTGGTCAAGTGCCTGGCATTTGGAAATTAATAATGGTGCTTAGTATTGGTGGCGAGCGTGTTAAAAGAAATTAATTTTTTATAAAGTTGGTCAGGTTGGAGAAATTAAGGTTATCTGAAGTCACCAGTTTTGCTTATTGGGTTTTAGCCAAGAATTTTCCCACCGGCATGTTTCTTGGGTAGGGGATTACAAAAATGACAATAATTTCAGTGTTGTTGTATGCTGCTGTCTAACAGTCTGATCCAACTCCCACCGAAGTCCACGATTGCTTCCATTGACTTCAGTGGGAGCGGAATCAGGTGCTAAGAAGCACAATAACCACCTGTTCAGTTAGTAGGACAAGGCATAGCTCTATTGATTCCAGTGGAGCTGCACCAGTTTACACTAGTTTACACCAGGTGAGAATCTGGCAATACAGTCGCTGCTGGGTAGTTGTAAACTGCATTGCAGCATTTTCAATTGCAGATTGATATTAGCGTTTTTGGTGCCAATATGTCAGGATTAGAGCTGGTCAAGGGAAAATATTCTGATTTTAACAAATATTTTAGAAATAT
Organism: Rafetus swinhoei; assembly: GCA_019425775.1. Classification (NCBI taxonomy): domain Eukaryota; kingdom Metazoa; phylum Chordata; order Testudines; family Trionychidae; genus Rafetus; species Rafetus swinhoei. Next base: position 114,549,614 of record CM033424.1, read on the forward strand.
TTTCTTCAAAGACATATATTGGTTTTAGATTTTAAGTTTAAAAAAATTTAAAATTTTTAAATTTCAAAAATTACAACCCGCTCTAAGCAACATAAGGAAAGTGTCCTCATCTCACACATAGTATAGGATTTCCCCAATTTTAGCAGGAAATATTATATATTATATATCCTGCCAATGTTAATCTATACTATATCTATCTTTTCTACAGTGCTTTGAGGTTCAGTCTTCTTATCGGATGTGGATTTTGCCAAGTGAATTTATGGAAGTCTCCTAAGTGAAGTGCAGCATCCTCAGACCACCATCAATCCAGTCAGAGACCAGCGGTCAGTGATGTGTGACATTTGTCTTTGGCCCCAGCCACACATGGAATCCCCTCTTTGGCCCCAGATGTGAAGGGTGGCTGCACATTGATCCTGGCCCACTTGAAATCTGTTCAGAAGGCCCCATGAGCAAGTCAAAACTGGGTATATGCAAGGTCAGGCCTGTTAAAAAAGACTGATTTCTGGCATCAACTGTAGAACATTCTTTTCACACATCGACATCACAAAGAAATTTGGGAAGGGCAGGAGAACCCACAATGGCTGTCTTGACAACAAACATGTTCTAGGGTGGTCAAAGAGGTCCGGTGTAGGTCTAGTTTGCCCTAATCTTTTCAGCTATTCTAGCTATAATTGCCTAATGGCGGATGTGTGGAGGAATGATTTTGCTCAGTGAAACTGTTTTATTCTATTTCCCATACATAGAAAAGTTGCATTTAGGAAGCTGGATATGTATTAAAAAGCAAGGTATGGGTGGATGATTCAGATTTTCTCCACTGCTCAAAGGCTACTCTCTGATTAAATTAAGTGTAGCTAATTATCCAAATTCTTGTATAGCAGCTTACCAAATAATATCACAGCATTTAGAGGTGACGTTCACCTCAAATGAGTTAGAAGCACCACTGGCACTGACAGTGGTAGCCAAAGGGAGCGGTGCTGTGAACCTATAGGATTCTATATGGATAAAATTACGGTAAAGAAAAAATGCTTTGTAACCAACTATCAATGACACACCCACACCCACACCCAAAATAAATAAAATCAGTCAGTCATGGAACTCTTTGAGGGAAAAGAAATTTAGTCAGCCCATCAGAATGATGATAAGACTTCAGTTCTCCACCAGGCTGAATTTCACCCAGATTCAGTAATTAGACACGTTCTTTAAAAAGGCAAGATACTTAAAGCCTAAATGAATGGTTTTCCCAGTTTAGACCTCTGAATATTGAATATCAACATGTCTTCCTATCAGTTAATTACAGCTGCATCACGTAGGTAACTACTCAGAAGCCAAAGATTCTGCGTACCAGTTTTAGCATTAAATAGAAGCCTTACGGCTAGATCCTGCCACTACTGCTCTCAATGAATAATAGTGCCTTGTCTCCCATGCAGCCCCATTGATTGTAATGGATTGCTTGCAAGCCAGGATATTACACATTGTGCATAAGGAAAAACTAGCTGTGGTCTGAAATTGAGGAGAAACTGTGTTAAGATCCCTATCTCAGTTCAGTTTATGCTTTTCATTGGCAGTTTATTATAGTAAGCTAAGTTTACGAATGTTGTGGGAAAGGTTTGCTTTACTCCCTAAGGCCATTTGCTTTCTGTTAATATGACCGGTGTATGTTTAGCATCTGCGCTAGTTATGGCTGGGAAAGGGCTGCAGTCACATGCTGGCTCTGTACCACAGAGGATGTTATGGAGGAGTAAAGAACTAGGAGGGATAAATGTGCAGGAGTCACAGAACTGGATGATGAGAGTCAGCTCAGTGAAAATAAGGAGGTGTAATGCAACCAGAGCTGCAGCCTCTAAGTGGTTCCTGATGCACGGCTTTAAGTGGAATGGGAGACTGAAGGGTTAAAAGTACAGGCATGGATTGTTCTTCCAACCACTGCCTTCTGCTGGAAGTGTGTCACTCTCACACCCATCCAGGTGCAGGGGATCTAGCATCCTCTAGGCTATGTCTAGACTACAAGCCTCTTTCAAAAGGGGCTTTTTCGAAAGATACTTTCGAGAAAGCCTCTTTCAAAAAAGAGCGTCTATACTACAACCAGTACTTTGAAAAAAGCAAGCCGCTTTTGGATGCTCTCTTTCGAAAAAGCACAGTTTGCATTACAGAGCACCTTTTTTCAAAAGAGCACTTTCGAAAAAAGGTGTTATTCCTCGTAAAATGAGGTTTTCCATGGTCGAAAAAACTGCTGCGTTCTTTTGATTTACTTCTGAAAGAACACGGCAGCAGTCTAGACACAGGGGAAGTTTTTTCTGTAGTCTAAATACACCCCTAATGTCTACAGAAGATATAAATCTTAAAAAGAGGAAGGGGGTAAGGAGAGAGATGAAGGGGAAGAGGTGAGAGAGGGAAAGGAGAAGTGCTGGAGAATGAAAGGAAAAGAGGATAAAAGGGGTGGGGATAAAGACAAGCAGGATGCAGATGATGTATGACACAACCCCACCAACTCAGCTAGTGTGGGATCAATACTGGCAAAGAAAGAGTTAATTCTCCCAGCCCTTTCTAAATCAGGGTTTGTCAACTAGAGCAAGGGCAGTAATACAGAAGCAGTAAGATGCAGATGCAGGAGAGGGGGAAGGGCTCCCCGTAAAGAGAAAGCAGGACTTCCGTCAGCACACCCAGGAAATGACAGGGGAATAAGAGAAGCAGATGCCATCTTTTGGCAGCTAGAGTGAAGGGCAATGCTATAAAATTTCAGGAGGAAAAAAAATTGCCACAATTTATGGTTTACAATCCCTCCACTAGTCTCTTCATTAGATTAAAAGTGCATTTGCACAGGAGAACAAAGAGCAAATTGATGCCATGCAGTTCTTTTCAGGAGTGCAGAGATGTAGCAGCCAAATGGAGGTGCCCTGAAGTATCCTGCCTACAGGGAGCTTTAGAGAGGTATGTGCAGAAAGGTACAAAATATTGTCCCATGGCACGACACAGGCAGCCACAATGGAGGCCGGACCTTGGATTTCAGAGCTCCACTAGGAATGCTAACTGGTCCCAAATGTCAAGCTGCAGAGAGATCGAGGTGGTTTGCCTGGGGGCTGATCTTGTTTCAAGGCAATAAACTTCAATGTTACCTCAATGATTTCCCTAGAAGTGAACATGAGAACAGTCATATTGGGTCAGACCAAAGTCCATCTAGCCAAGAATGCTGTCTTCTGAAATTGGCCAATGCCAGTGCTACAGAGGGAATGACCAGGACAGGTAATTTTCAAGTGATCCATCTCCTAGCTCCCATTCCCAGCTTCCAGCAAACAGAGGTTAGGAACACCATTCCTGCCAGTATTGGAATGACTAGATTGAATGTCTTGGGGGAGCAGTGATAGAATTCACAGCTTTTCAGTTGGACAGCACCAGTTCAAATCCAGCCTAGGACAGAAGTGACTGAAGGGGCTTGCTGCACTTCATACGCTACAGTGGCTCAGCTTCAGCATAGACACTACCAACACCAAGGAGAGGGAGTCTCCCATCCACATCGGTGAGCCACCTCCACAAGAGGGGAGCAGATGGGGCAAAGGAGGAGGGACAATACTGGAAAGCTTGAACCATCCCAACTGTGGAACAGAGCACTTCAGTCTCCCAAGTTCTCTGCCTGGTACTTTCCACAGGCCTAAATTCACTTCCCAGTGAATGTGTAAACTTGATTTGCTTTACTGTCCAAAACAGGCCTGGAGGGAGGAGGCCCACAACTATTGGGAGAGGCAAGACTGACAAGCTCAGCACCACTTAGATGGACCCCACAATTATGGAGCAGCCACGGAGTCACATCTCAGAGCTAAACTGGTGCAACTTTGTGTTTAGACCAGACTTAAAATACACATCTGGCTCATACTGGCGTGGGTGGGAGCACTGCACACGTGCACACTGTTGCGGAGAGGTCTGTCTGCTCTCTAAGCTGTCCAAGGTAGCAGAGGCTCAACTCAAGTCTGTTACATAAAATTGTTTATGACATCCAGTAACTCCTCATTTAACATCAGCCAGTGGTTAACACTGTTTCATTGTTACATCCCTGACCTATTAGAGAACTCACTCATTTACATGTTTGTTTATAACAGGGGTTTCAAATTCCCGGCCCACACGCCAATTATGTCCGGAACATTTTTGCAGTCCAGCCAGGAAGTCCCAGTGGCCCGAGGTGTGTGTGTGTGTATCCATAGCCATCACCAAACCCCACCTTTGCCTGCCACCACCCTGCCCTCTCCTGCCTATTGCACCCTTCCCTTGGAGGATGTGGCCTCAGGGAATACCAGGAAGGGGGCTGGTGCAGGGCAGCAGCCTCACTGTGGTGTCAGGAGCTGTGGGGAAGCAGAGTGCACTTGGTGAGCATACTCACTCTGCTTCCCTGCAGCTCCCACCACCACAGTGTGTGCTGGGAGGGGCAGGGGGAGAGGAGTAGACCCCTGCTGCTGCCCTGCCTCAGGCTCCCCAGTAATCCCTAAGGCTGCATCCCTTGGGGGAAGGGGTGCAATGGCGGGGTTGGGGAAGGATGGCAGGGCACTGGTGGGAAGAGGTGGGACTTGGGGGACAGGTACAGACACACACACCTCTGGACTGCCACGACTCCCGGGACAGATTGAGAAAATACTCTGTCTGTAGTTGGGCCATGGGCTATGAGTTTGAGACCCCTGCCTTATAATGTTGTTTGGCCACCTGCTAACCAGTTGAGGCTAGGAACCATCGTGGGCAGGGCAGCCTGCCATCAGCTCCCATGCACCCTCCACAGCGCCTCCTGTCTGACAGCATGCCCCACTGATCAGTGACACCCCTTTTCCACCCCTCCCCTCAATCCCCCAACTCCTGCCTGCAGCAATGAGCTATTTGGCAGTGTTCAGGATGTTGGGGGGTGGGCAAGGAAACTGTATTGTTTCAAGTGAGAGGTGATAGGAGGTCTTCAAGACACCTGATGAAATCAGAGCTGAAAGACCTGAGAAACTGGAGGAAACATTTATAACTAACATCACCAAAATGTGCTTTGGTAACATGATTAGTGTTCACAGGATGAGACTGCCACCCTTCTTGGACACTGTTTATATGAAGGTCACTGCAACAGTTTGGATCCACTGGAAAGAGCAAGTTTTACCATCATGACAGACATCTCCAAGGACCCTAAGATCCACCAAGATACCATCTGGTCTTCTTCCAGATCCTGGAAGACATCCTAAAAAGGTTTGTAATGGTGGTTGTTACAATGGGAGCAAGCCAATGATAGCTTGATGCAAAACACTGCACTATAATCTTGTAATAATAAACACAAGTTTTTATTAACATTTCATCCTTTGTTGTCAACACGTTGCATCAATAGGCAAAATTTAGCTTAGGGTGTATCTTTTTTTTTTTAACGACCCTGTATCACAGTGGTCCATTGGTGCTGACAAAGGATTCTTTACAAGGAACTCCTGTCTCAGATCTGACAAATTCATTACCCCTAATACACCACTTCCATGGTGTTTATCCATGAAGGTAGCATATGAGCTTGCTACTGAAAGCTTGTAGCTTATCAGCACTCATAACCATAGTGAGATATGTGTGCAGATAATGTTTTAGGAATAATGTAACTATAATGAATTACATCCTAAAGGTGTTGGAGTTAAAGTGAGTTACCAGGGAATCATATGTCTGAGTGATGGCCCATTCAAGTAGGAAGGAGTTGTCATCCATTCTTGGCTAGCCAATTACATAATGTATTGTTCAATTGTCCACTGTTGCAACAAACCAGAAAAGTCAATGGAAAACCATTAAAGATAAACTATAGACACTAAAAACACTTGGAAGTGTAAAGGAATAACCTAACAGACAGGGGATGACCCTGTCTAGGAATAAAGACAAAAGACAGATTCAATATATTATAGAGTGGAGACAGATGCTCTGTATCCATTAACTGAGGAGACATCTTGTTGAGCCAGGGTGCCATGAAAGATTGGAGCCTGGATTCTGTGAAGTCAACCAGTTCTTCAACAGACTGCACTTTGGAGGGGGAAGGGACCTATTTTATCAGAGAGGAAACAGTAACTATTAATAGTGTGTGGTCCTAGTTCACATTTTATTATTTAGTTTTGTATTGTGACCATTTGATCCCTTCATTCTCTTGTTTCTAATGGAACCTCCATTCTTTCTTAATTAAACTTTCTTTTGATGCATTACAAGTGCTCCTGGGTGCTGTGTGTTATACTGGTGCAGTGATTTAAAATAAAACTGGTAAACTGGGGCACACTGCTCCTTTGGAAGCAAAGAATCTAGGTGTGACGTTATCGAATTTTAATATGAATATGCAGATCATTGTTGCACCCACTGTTGTGTGTTTGCCCCAAATTCTGTGCAAAGTGGGCCAAGTGAGGTGTCTAATGAAAGCTTATGCTTTACTTATTCTATTTGTGCTCCTTACCTGCCTGAAGGATTTTTATATATGAGGTTATGAGTATTGGCTCTATACTTATGTTTTAAATGCTTGTGTCTAGGAGACAGTGACAGATGTTGCCCAGGTATTGTGAGAGGTGGCAACACAGTGAATAGCTATGCTTCACCAATAATGGCCCTTGAGTATTACCAATAAATACCTGAGGAACTCTGCTGCAAACTTGCAGACCAGCAGGTACACCATGACTGTTTGTCTAAAAAAGACATGGACAGTTTTACTTGCTCACTCCATTTTGGGAGGTACCATCACACACGGGGAAAATGGAATTCCCTCCACATTGGCAAAATTATAAAAGAATCCTAGGGGTTCCTCCCTTTTTGTCCTCAATCCTGCTCTTGACTTCAGTAGCATCTTAGCTATAGACAAAGGACCTGGAAGGCTTTGTTGACCCATCCTAACATAGGATGCACTCCAGAGACTTTTAAGATAGCAGTTTACTACATCTCTGCTAAGAGCCTGCATCAAGAATTCAGTGACTGATGTATGTAATGTGCTTTCTTTAACAACTAGCCATTTAGCCCGTCATAAGACGGGATTTTCAGGTCTCTCCTCCACGTCGGTCTTCTCTCCTGAGCCTCCGGTCTCTCGCTCCGTGTCTCTCTCTCTCTCTCCTCCTCCTACTGCCTCCCCCTCTCTCTCTCTCAGCTCTCCTCTGCCTCCTGCCTCTCTCTCTGTCTCTCTCTTTCTCTTCTCCTCCCCCTCCTGCCTCTCACTCAGGGGACTGCGGAGCCCAAACAGCCATTTGGGCACCACGCTCCCCATGCTGCATGGGAAGCGTGGAGCCCAAACGGTCGCTTGCACCACTTGCTCCCATGCAGCAGCCCGGCTGAGCGGTGCAGAAGTCAGCCAAGCCCCACTGCGGGAGGCAAAGGGGCCGCTGTCATGCCACACATCACCGCCCCGCCCCCCTTCACCTTCCACCGTGGCACTCGGCTGACTTCTGCGCCGCTCAGCTGGGCCGCCGCAGGGGAGCCCAAACGACCGCTTGCTCTGCTTGCTCCCATGCAGTGGCCTGGCTGAGTGGCACAGAAGTCAGCCAAGCCCCACTGCGGGAGGCAGGGCCTGGAGCCGCTGTCACGCCACACGTCACCGCCCCGGCCCCCTTCACCTCCCGCTGTGGTGCTCGGCTGACTTCTGCGCCGCTCAGCCGGGCCGCCGCGGGGGAGCAAGCGGCGCAAGCGGCCATTTTGGCTCCCCCGCAGCGGCCTGGCTGAGCAGCGCAGAAGTCAGCCGAGTGCCACGGCGGGAGGCGAAGGAGGGTGTGAAGGGGGGCCGGGCGGTGACATACATGGCCAGGCCCTGCCCCCTGGCCTTGTATGTCACCACCCCACCCCCCTTCCGCTCCCGCCATGGTGCTCGGCTGACTTCTGCACCGCTCAGCCGGGCTGCCGCGGGGGAGCAAGCGGTGCAAGCAGCCGTTTGGGCATCCCGCTCCCCATGCAGCATGGGTGCACCCGGCTGAGCGGCGCAGAAGTCAGCCGAGCACCACGGTGGGAGGCGAAGGTCGTGACTCAGGCAACAGCGCCGCCCAGAGTGAACAGCCAGGGAGGCAACAGCGCTGCCCAGAGGGAACAGCCAGCATTTCAGCGTTACAGAGTCACAGACATTGGGCTACTATATATATGATTCTACGCTCAACCTTCTCTTTACAGCCGCTCCCCAAGTTGCGAACGGTCGAGTTACGACCGTTCGCACTTACGACCAAAGCTCCCATGGAGCGGTCGTAAAGGCGGTCCCCGAGTTATGAACGCGACCCGCGTTTACGAACAGCGCGGTCGCGTGTAACTCAATGGGGTCCGAGTTATGAATGGATCGAGTTACAGCCAAGTGTTTGGTCCGTAACTCGTTCGTAACTCGGGGAGAGGCTGTATTTTATGAATAAAAAGATTCTAAAGAACTGGCACAGCATGCTCTTTGGGGTAAGATCTAAGGTATAAATTGACCTAAGAATGTGGCTGGTCCTGTGGGATTGGTAGAACCTGTTCAGAGTTGGTGAGATTGGTTTTCGTAACCTCTCATCTGTATAAGGAGTGGTGCTGGTTGTGGCACAAGTAAAGCTGGAGTGTCTAAGGGGATTGCTTGTGAGACTTCATGTTGGCCAGTCTGGCAGCTGAAGTGCTGTGTGTGACTGGTTTGGTGTCTTATAGAGGACCACCCCTTGGGCTGTAAGTAGCTCTGGTTCTAAGCACTTCACCCCAATTTGACCCCCTCAGAGGTGTCCCCAGACCACCTGCTATATTACACTAGAGTTTCTGTGAGAAGCCAGTGTCAGGGTTTGGATTAGGGATGTAAAAGAGTAGTCTAGGCTTATTGGGTAGTTGATTCGACTACTCACTTCCCTCCTCTCCTCTCCCCTCCCCCCCAATTGCTGCCTCTGATATAGGGAAGCAGCAAGGAGAGGGAGCAGGAGCTGCTGCTGGGGGGGAGCTGGCTTAAAAGCCGGTTCCCCCCAGTACCATCTCCACAGTGCAGAGGGGAGGTGCAGGGGAGGCAGAGGTGCAGCTGCTTCAGTCCCTGCTTGCACCAGGTCCCATGCTACACCTCTGCCTTTTAAATGTAGTAAGAGTCTCCTGGATCTTACTACATTTAAAAGGCAGAGGCACAGCGGGTTAGCTCCCAGGGCCAGCACAAACCGGGACTAAGCAGGCTCTTACTACATTTAAAAGGTAGAGCCACAGCAGGGTTAGCTCCTGCAGATGGCATGAGCTGGGACTGCTTAGTCCTGGTTCACACCATCCCCAGGGGCTAACCCTGCTGAGACTCTGCAGTTTAAATATAGTAGGAGCCGGGATGCTATGTACTCAGCTCCTACTACATTTAAACTGCAGAGCCGCAGTGGAGGGAGTGAGCACCCCCCACTTATTGACTAATCGAGTAGCCAATGGAAATTCCATCAACTACTCAATTAGCTGATTAATCGCAATTCAGAATCCCTAGTCTGGATATTGCAGGGGAGCACATCAAGGGGTGTCAGGGACTGGGATGCACCTATATCTAACTTGCAAGGCAAAGACTGGGAGAGTGCTTGAGTAGCAGACAGGCTGGTCGTGGCAGGGGCCTACCGTTCAGTTACCACAGGCAAGACTCCCTCGTGCTAGTGGCAGGAAGGTAAGAAGGTAACTCACGGTCCTGAGCATCCCTAACTGCCCAGACCCTTCCATTGCTTTCCCCTGAAAACATACTTTTTCTGTGGGAAGTTGGTCTTGAGTCCCTTCAGGCTGTTTTGGCAACTTAGAGCAGCTAATTTGTCTCAGGGACCAAACCAGCCCCTAAAGAGCCCAGGACCATGAAAATGCATTTGCTTTCCTCTCAGACTCGTTTTTCACCTAACCATATCTGGCTGTTCCTCCTCTGGACTTCTCTGTAAGAAATGCCCTCCAAAGCTGAGGAATTTACACAATGCTCTTCCCCTTTAAGTAAGACTCAGTGTGTTAACTATCTAATTTGGTACAAATTTCATTTAGTGCCTCGGGTATTCAGGATGTGGTTCAACATAAACTCTCTGCTTCTGCCTAATTTTCCTCAGACCCAAGGAGTAATGAATGGTGTTACTTACATCCCCCATCTGCTGTGTACCTCCTTAGTGGAATTCTCCACTTTGACTTTTTAAATTCAATCATTTTCTCAGGAAGCAATTTCAGGCTAATAATACTAAGAGTGCTTTGCCTAGTGATTCCAGACAGTCATGGACATTCAAGGACCTAGAATAGAATGCACAAGAGATGTTGTGTTTGTGTGTGCATGTGTGTGTGTGTGTGAAAGAGAGACTTACACTCAGTAATGCCAGCCTCTGAATCTGCAGTGATAGTCATGCAACTGTTTCTGGTTACTCTCTTTTAAATCTCTTCATTATCATTTGTATGTACATTTCAGTCCTCACTGCTTTAATTGTTTGACCTTTCCTACACAGAAATGAATTCTGTAACTTACCTGAGTGCCCTTGAAGAGTGCTTTGAGATCTCTGTACAAAAGATTATTCATTTTAGCCGTACTGATGGGACAGTTACTGAATCAAAGAGCAAGAATCAGAGCACAGTCCACAGAGTGATGAGCAGATGGAGACACCAGGTGTCCCTATGGAAGGCAGGTAGATGCGCGTATGCAGTGGTGTCAGCAGAGACAAGGAGGAACATGAGATGGAAGCTCAGATGGCTAACAGCTGGCACAGGAGGGAGAACAACCATGAAGAAGATTGAAGATCTATTAATAGCCTATGATAGTGAAAAAGAATGAGTAAATCTTCAGCCCTAGCGAATAAATTTAGGAGTTATGGCTGAAGCTGGTGGGCAAATAGATGCTCTTCATTCAGGGTAATGTAAAGAAACGGTTAAGCTCCTTTTGACAGATGAAACGATAGGCATCACCATCCAAAACATAGGCCACATGCAAGTATGGTCAGAAACTGAGCTGTATGGGTGGAGGGGTTCTACTGGGTATTATTTGATGAAGGTGACTACATCTGTGAACAGAAGCACTCAACCAACTGAGACTAGGCAGAGAAAAGCAGACAAGAAAGCCAAGCAGACAAAAAAAAAGAAACACACTGAAAACACAGTCCAGAGAGAAAGTGCAGATCACATTTACCCAAAAAAACTCCCTGGATGGAAAGAGGCTTGGAACTGTGAGTCAGAACACTGCCTTCTACGGCTGGATTTCTTCGGGGTTCTGGGAAACAGAACTTCACATGCTTTCATTGTAAAAAACATTGAGTTACAGCAATATCTGATTCCATGATCAATTTCTCCTCCGAATGGAAACAACTCACAAGACCCCAAAGTTTGGCTACCCATTTGAGTTAAAGGGGTAACAACAGCATTATAACAAAGAGGTCCAATGTGACACATCCTTTTCTAGACTCTCTAGCCCAGGAGTCTCAAACTTCTGGCCTATGGGCCAGTCCCAGCCAGGAGCGCTTGCGCAATCCAGCATGGGATTCCCGGTGAGTCAGAGGGGACCTGTCTGTTACCGGCCACCAAGCCCCAGCCTTTCCCTCCATGGCACCTCATTTCACAAGCACGTGGCTTTGGGAATCACCAGGGGAAGTCTAGCGCCATGCAGCAGCAGCAGTCATGCCGCCCACTCTCCTCCACACCCCTTGCAGTGGCTGGGAATGGCCTATGGGCTGGGAGTTTGACACCCCTGCTCTAGCCTAAGAGACACAAGAGCTCAAGGAATACAGGGCCAAAATGAGGCCAAATTCAGAGTAGGAAGGATGCTTTAGTTAAAGGGCACTAGGTTAGGACTTAAGAAACCCAAGTTCAACTGATACTTCCTCTGTGACCTTGAAGTAAATCACTTACTCTCTTTGGCCCAGTTCCATATCTGTAATATGGAGCTAGTACTTCTGGCTTTGTCTACACTGCAGGGTTTTTGCGCAAGAAGCTTTTTGCAGAAGAGATCTTCTGCAAAAACTTCTTGCACAAAAGCACGTCCACGCCTCAAAAGCACATCACAAAAGCGATGCGCTTTTGCGCAAGAGAGCATCCACACTGCATGGACACTCTTGCGCAAGAAAGTTCTGATGGCCATTTGCAGAATGGCCATCAGAGAACCAGTGCTTTTTGTGATAGGCTTTTTTTGCACAAGAAACCCCTGTTGAGCGTCCGCACACACCTTTTTGCTCAAGAACTCTTGCGCAAAAAGGAGTTATGTCTCATAGAAGGAGGTATACCTACACTGCAAAAAGCCCTCTGTTCTGTCAATTGACTATAGATTTTCTTGTGCAAAAACCCTGTAGTGTAGACATAGCCTCTTTGCTTCAAAGGGATAAAATCCACTAATAACTATGAGGCATACAGATATTATGGTGATGGTGATCAGTGATGACTTCAAAATCCAGTTAATTAACAACAGAAAGAAACACACCAGAAAAGAAATCATGTATATCTCTGAAATTAGTTCTCTTATAGTAGGCCTTAAGAGACTTGCATATCTTTTATTCACCAGGACTTGCCCAACATTATTCTCACTTGTCCTTTTTTTTTATATAGTCTGGTGTGGGCTTCCCAGAATGCTCTTCTCTTAAGAGATAGCACCCTGTCACTGCCGGAACCAGTAGATTTTAAACAGAAGCTTACATACTTACTGAGATCCAGCTGATTAAAAGCTCTGCCCAGAGCAGAGAGTTTCTAAATGTTCCAAGTACCATAGAGCACGACTCTGACAATTAACCAACACTCCTGCTAAAAGCATTCAAGGGGAATACGTTTTTGTTAAGGAAAGCTGAATAATCATATTCCACATTTCTATATCTAGTCAATTTTGAGATAAGATGTTCAAGACCCCCTCCCCCCCCCCAAATAAACACCCTTCTCATTTTTAGGATTATCTCCAAGACTCCTTTTATGATTATTCAGGCCTGTATGCAGAGGAGTGTGAAGGGTGAAAACGCACCTCCCCATGGACACCCATGGGGCTGATTCCAGCTGGGATGGGGAAGGCTGGAGCTGCGTGCTGCCCAAGCCTCCCTTCCCTGTGCCCCAGGAATGGGGGCCGGGCGGGGCTGGGCCACAGTGGCAGGCATGGGGCAGCCACCAGCCCCTCCCACAGCTCAGGCCGAGCTGCTGCAGATGTGGCCCAGCCAGACTGGGGCTGATTCTGCCCCAGCTCTCCTGGGCAGCCAGGGACTTTCTGGAATATTGTTTTTCACCTATGATATTACAGCAAGATCCCAGAAGGTAATTTCTATACATTTATTTACTGCATACCTTTTTAGTATGTTATAACAAAATAATTTTACCAATCACTGTTTCCACTCCAATTTTTCATTAACCTGTCTTATGCGCACGCATTGCGTGACTATTTTGTACTCTTTTATATTTAAAAAAATTGTGGTCCACATTTACAAAAAGAGCAGACATTCCAGCATATGGGCCTGTTATTTTCAGATTTTCCACACAAAAATCTTCTTCTGACTGCAGAAAATAATTGAGCAGTTGCAGAGGAAAAGCAACTTCTTTTCAGAAAGTTAAAAAAATTGGGCTTAGAATAGAAAACTGGTTGCAAACCTTACTATGGAATCACTCAGGTCCCTTAAAATATTGGCCATTTTTATTTTTAAGCTCTCTGCTCACCATTTCACTTCATTTCATTTCAAGACTGTCAAACTGCTAGACTTGCACACACTACTTTGGTGCCATCACTGAGAGCTTCTTTGATAAACAGCAGAGTGGAAACTGTTAGCTCCTTTAGTTCTATTTATCTGAAAACTGATCTGGCTTTAGAGATATGCGGGATGGATCTCTCTCTTAATGCAATCAGTATGACCTGGCAGAAAATGTTGAACACATTACCAGTAGAACATATAATAGTTACAATAAAAGTAAAGTCAGTTATGCAGGTAGGGGGAGAGTTTCAAGTCACAAATGGGAATTCAAAACCCAGCTGCCATTGAAAGTCAATAGGAATTGGACTTAGCTTCCATCTGTCTTTGAAAACCTCCCTTGCAGGGCCCAATCCACCTTCAGAGATGTCAACAAAGTGACTCCCACTGGGAGCCAAATCTATCGCTACAGAATAAGAACGGCCATACTGGGTCAGAACAAAGGTCCATCTAGCCCAGTATCCTGTCTTCCAATAGTGGCCAATGCCAGGTGCCCCAGAGGGAATGAACAGAAAATCAGCAAGTGATTCATCCCCTGTTGCCCATTCCCAGCTTCTGAAACATGAATGGCCAATACTCAGTGACATGACTGTGGTGACTGTAGTTAGGTGCATGATTTTACTCTCTGATATCTCAGCAATGCCAATAGCTTGTAGGAGAAATCAGAGGGATACTACCTCTGTCACACGATGGGTCAGGAAATAACAGTCATTCATTGCATTTCTTGCCAGCAAAATTCTGGTGTCACTGAGCATCCACAAAGCCAGGATTACAATTGCTTTGCATCCTCAGAGTGAGGCAAAGCAGTCAGTATATTCCTGTGAATGTAGCCTACCATGTATCTGAACGCTACCACATGCCTTGGATCTCAGCCTCAAAGCAGCTTTCTCCCTGGAACCAAGGGATCTGACTTATGGGATATGGCCAGAGGACTACAAACAGCAGAGATCTGCTGACCTTAATAAACCCTCCCAAACATGAGGCGCACAAAGAATGGTGGCTGCTACTACATTGAATGATTGTCTGTTTTAGCCAATACCCAATACCCTGCACCTGAGTTCACAGTGTGAAATGCCAGTCCCGTTTATACCATGTTGGCAGAGCAGCCTATGCATTTGTGAATTTCATCGTTAGGAAACTGAAATGTGCTTCTGGAAGTCATCAAATTGGAACTTCAAATGCAGTTTTCAAATGTATTGTCATCACTAATTATATTTTCTCTTATTTGAATAGCAAAATTATTAAGCTTTCATAGTCAGGTAGGATCAATTATCAAGCAGCTCATTTTGACACTGATGGAAACTTATGGTAAACTGCAAGACCATGACCTTCAGATTTGATGTTTTAAGAATGTATTCCAAATGTGGACAGTTACTGGAAAAGTAATATAAATGGATTACATAAAATGTTCAAGCCAGGGCTGTGTATTTTCAGAGAAATGCCGGCAATAGCAGTAATAATACCATTCCCTTGAATTTCAACTCCTTAAAGACAAGTTCACTAGCTGAAAGTCTGTTTGAAATACAGCCAGAGGTAAAACTCACCATCCATTTTAAATAAGTCTCTAGAGCATTTTCCCCCCTCACAGAGTGTGTGCATCATAGAAACGCATAGTGTTACAGGAACAGATACTACTTACTATCTGTGCAGTGTCCATGAATTAGTTTTACAATAGATGAGTCAGATCCAACTCCCATTGAAGTCAATGACAAAACTTCTATGGCACCAGAAATTACTTGACTATGTGTCAGACTGCAAGAAAACCTTAACTGAAGGGAAAGTACATTTCCCACGCTCCGCCTAAAAGGCCAAATCATGAGCCCAGTCTCCCCACATTTTCTCTAAATTGCACCCAACTGCCCAGAGCTCCAGATGGTTATTTTGGCAGCCAAGGATCAAGAGAGCATAGGGAACACTGACCACATTCATTTTTCACTGAGAACACTCTCTGTGCTAATAATGCTGGGAGCGGACTGCTGAGGAATTCTACGCCACCTGGACATTCCCTTTGTGTACAGGAGGGAAATCTTCAGAAGATTGAGTAGATCAGCTTTATGGCCCCTGTACACTGAAAATTCTGCCCATAGTCACTGCTACAAGGATCTTACAATCTGCATTAAAAATTACCTGCAGCCTCTCAGTCAGCAATATTTCTTCAAGGAGTCTCCTTAAAAAACAAGACAAACTGTGCTTTGCAGAGAACCTAGTACAGTGTTGGGGTTAGGAGTTTTGATTTTGTAAGGCAAAGGCTCCCTGGGATGGATTTACCAGAATATCCCAATGTTCCTCTTAAACTGTCATTTTAAAATCCCCACAAAGTTTCACTGGGGGGAGGGTTAAAAAACAGAAAGTAATGTTTGCTATATTGTTACAAATAACAGAAAACAGCAGAATTATATTCTGTGTGTCTGATAAGTTGGATGGAAAATCACTAGCTGTTCAAATGAGCAATTATGTGTCACCATACCTTTCTAACAAAGCATAAAAAGGCAATAATTCAGTTATCAAAGTATGGAATTTTTTTCTCTTCTAGTTCCCAAAAGACTTGAGACAGTTTATGCACTTTTATCTATCTAGGTACAGAATGACCTTTAGGAGCCCTTCAATCGTTTGGTAATTGGAACATTCCACAACTTTCAACAAACAGGTAAACCTGAGAACCATTTCTCTTCATGACCAGAGCTGCGTAAAGTAAGCTAGGATTTCTCACATAACCCACTTCCTTGCTCTCCTGAAGCTGTTAGTATACAAGCAATTCATTTCCATACCAGCAACTCCAATCCCAGAGAATTTACGTGTTGTGTTTTCGCCCATATCAAAAGCTAATTGTAGCAACCCCACCCAAAAAAATCTCTTTTCTCCGCCACTGTGGGATTCTGCTAGTTGGCATAAGCAGAGGGTTCTGAGCACTGTTGCTTTGAGCAGTGGGGAGAGCTGAAAAGGAAATCAATGGCATTTCTCATTCAATTAAGTTCATTGTGATGCAGAACCACCTCCTCACACTGCAGAGCCTGCAAGGGACCAGTGCTGCAATCACTACCTTTTAGCAGCTTGCCTCCTCCATCTGGACCTGCACAAACCACACTCTGGCAGGGGATGGCAGTTTGCTCTGACAAAGATTCCTTAGGAACCAATGAAATGTGCTGTCATAAATCATTGGCCTTCAGGTGAGAGTGTCAGAGTGTGGGGGGGGAGGGGAAAGGGGGGACTTAGGGCAGCTTCCAAAATTAATCAGTTTATTTAGATGTCAAAATTACTGCTGTCTCTTTTGCCCTTTGGAAAAAAAATCTCCCTCCGTGGTGTCTCGCTGAGACATACCTGCAATATACCTCAGGGGGGGGAGGAGGAGTGACCCTTTGGTCTTAGCTGCTAGATGGCTTGATTCTCTGTGACTCCGGTCCACTTTGGATCAGGCTCCAAAATGCCTAGGAAGGAAAGCTCCAGGGAACAAAATGTTTGTGGCAACATTTATTTTCCACCTCTAGCTGTTTGACTGGATGGTTAGTCCTGGAAGGTGTGGAATGCTTTTCTGAGGTAAGGAGCACCCTCAGCTCCATGGGGCAAGCAACACATTTCAGAGCAATACCTACAGGGCCTGTGATCACATCTTCCACTAATGGCTGACCCCCGCAACTACAAGATCCTTCTATTTTCTCAGAGCTAAAGGAAAGTGTATTAAGCTCAAGTGGTGAGGCTAATGTTTCACTGCTGCAGGTCCCAGCACTGAAACCCAAATGATGTATGTGACGATTAAAAGAGTATGTGGCCACAGTTTATTACAAAATCAGAAGACAAGAGAGTGATTGGTGGTCTCAAAGGCACCAGCTGATGTCTTTTTTTTTTTTTTTTTTTAACCTGGGGAAAGATAATGGACGCCCTTGGCAAAGGCAGTCATGGTTTGCATGTGTTCGTTAGCTCATGACAGCAATTAAATGCACAAAATGTAACAAAAATCTCACTGACCTCTGCCACCATAGGCAACTCATGGTAGCACCCACCAGGTGCACTGCTCCCCAGTACTCCTGCCAAAATTTTGATTGCTAAATGGGGTGTTCACTCATGCCCCTTCCTTGTTCCTCTGGGTGGCCCTTCCTGCACCCCATCCCCTCTCAGGCACCAGTCACCTATGCCTGCCACCCATTTTATGGTCATTCTCTAATAGCATTACCACACTAATTCATTCCATGGGCCAAGATTCTCAAGGCAAGTCCCCAAAGAGGATGTCTGACTAATTAGATCTCATAACTATCTAGGAAAGAGAAGGGCATAATCCCACAGACATGTTCTTACTATTTCCAATTGCAACCTGCTAAGCAGCTGCTGACATGTTTTGACTGTGATATTTCAGAACCTCAAAGCCAGAAATAAGGATAGAGAGATGTAGAAGAGGGAGAAAAGAGATTGATAGGCACATGATTTGTAAAAGTGTGCATGACTGACTCCATGGAATACCTATCTGAGAGAGAGAGAATACAAGGTGACGGTGATCAACAGCTAACCTGCCTTAGACGATGTTGAGTCATGCACATTTAGTACTGCATCACTGAACAAGTAGAACAGTATGCCACTACTTTTTTGCCTACACAAATGCATACCCATCTAGTCTAGCCATTATTCCACATCATACAGGCTACAGCTACACTGCCAGTTTTGCTGGCAGTGAGTATGCAAATGAGATGCAGATTAGCATATCATGCCTCATTTGCATAATTTATGCAAGCTGTTTTTGCAGGGGGGGGGAAGTAGGGTGGATGTTTTCTTTTTGCGCAAAAACCCCTTTTCCTGCCAAATCTTTATGCCCCAAAAAAGGAGGTTTACCGAGCTGGCGGGAAAAGGGGGTTTTGCACAAAAAGAAAACATCCACACTGCTTGTTTTTGCACAAAAACCCTAGCGAAAAAAAACAGATCGGCAGAAAATATGCAAATGAGATCGTGACTCATGCAGATGAGTCCCTCATTAACATATGTTTTGCCGAGAAAACTCATAGTGTAGACGTAGCCACATAGAATAACTTACCCAAATACACTTTCTGAACAATGACCATTTTTGGAAGAGTAACGAAGAAGGACTTTGTAACACTCTATACCTTGGGGAAATCACCCTGGAATCCCCATATTCCTCATTTATATATATGATTATGATATTGCATATAAAGCATGCCTTGCAAGGGATCATGGAAAAGGTTATGAACTGCTGAAACCCACTGTTCCATCTAAATATGTATATCATTAATGCATATGAAGTTATGAGATTGTGCTGCATGGTTTCGACTAAAATATGCTGTGGGTTTTGCAAGCACCCAGACACTAGCTCTCTAGAGACAATGACAGGGGAGGTAACCAATGCCCGGGTGAGTGCTGAACAGACAACCCCAGCAATGGTCCAGCAAAGGAATTACAATTCAATGACTCATTCTCAGGAGACACATGGAGGTTTTGCTTCACCTTGTGACTCAACAATGCCCACCAGACATGCCTGGACTTGTGTTCCCCAAGCACAGGGACTAAGGGTATAAAAGAGAACACAGTGGTCCCATGCTTGGTCTTTTCTCCTGCAATTCCTCACCCCCGAGCTATGCTGCAACTAACAAGGACACTGAGAAGAATGAAGACTCCAGCAGAGGAGACTGGTCTTAGTTTCAAGGGTGAAACCTGTGTACTATGAACTGCAGTATTCAGTGAGGTGAGAAAAACTGCTTAATCCAGATGTTGGACAGTCTACAAGGTGAAAGTTTAGTCTGCACGCTTATATTTTATTTTAGTAAGCATTTTGACTTTTTGCCTATCACTTAAAATCTGTCTTTAGTAATCTGATTTTACTGTTTATCGTTACTGCAGTTAGTTTGCCTGAAGTGCTTGGTAAATCGTCTCGGGTTTACAAAGGCTGGTGTATATCCACTGATGAAGTGATAAACCAATCAATAAACTTGAGCAGTGCACTGAGAGCTGGGAGGATTTAGCTGGTGTCTTTCTCTGTGTGATTCATGAGTGGCTCTCTGAGCCTTCATGCAATCTAGCTGAGTGCAGGGCTCCATATGTGGTTGAGCTGAGTAATAACAGGGCCTGGAGGGGTTTTCTGCTTGTCACTAGCAAAGCATTGTGAGACAGCCCAGACTGCAGAGTTAAGGGGGTACAGTGTTCCCACAGTCCCAGCCTGCACCCTAGGGAGCCTGTCATAGACCTTTGCAATTTGGAAGAAATATCCATTTTTGCTCAAGCCACTCTCTCTTGGAACTTCATCCAACTCCTATTCAAGTCAATGAGAGGTTTTCCAATGACTTAATTGGAACCTAGATTTTCCTCTTTATCAGTTATACATCCCTAGGCATGTCTAAAGCCAATGGCAGCCACTACAAATCTCAATACCTCTGAAAATCAGGTTATTAGTGTTCTTCCAGATCCATCACAGGATCCCAGAGTAGATAATTCTAGCAAGCATCACATGCTGCAGACCATTTATTCATCTCTTTCAAGATGTGCATTAGTGCATCATAGGGTAACATTTTACCTTATATATTTTCCTCCCTAAATTTAGCACTTTTCTGGTAATGATTATCTCATTTAAGTTCATTGAGATGCACATCTGTGAATCTAACTTGCCTGTGCTCTCCTCAAACTACACATAACTAATTAACACATGGATTTGTTTTTGCCAGCTTTGAAGTTCCTTTGTAACTTTGGGTAAGTTCCTAGGGGTTGATGAAGTGAAAAATTAAAATTGAGAAAAGCATAAATATAGGTTTTCATGACAGCTGGCATCAGATAAAGCTGGTTATTTTAATGTGTTTCTAGAAGGAATCATATTGACTGTTGTAAAGAAAACTCAGAATGGAATTTCAGTTACTGAATTCCTATTTTAACTGAAGGCCAATAGCAGCCCTGGAAACAGACATTCTTCAAATCAATAAGATAAATAAATGAAACAGAATACTAATCCACTAAGGGATCCCTGTTCACACTGCAGTCAATAGGAGTTTGGCCATTGACCTCAGTGGAAGCAGCAGCAAATCCTATGTGCAGTTATTATTGATACATAGTGCAGTTACAGACCTCGTGCAACTAGCTCCTATAATGGAAATGTCATTGTAGGCCAGATTCTGACCTCAGTCACTCTACCGTAAATCTGAAGTAACTCCAAACTAGCTGAAATGGGTGTCAATGGAGTTACCCCAGAGTTACACTCAAGTGACTGAGATCTATAGATGCCCCTCAGGATCGACTCAGACTGGCAGAAGGATGTCAAACTCAGGCAGGATGCATTCAACTCACCAAACTTCCATAGCTTATATCCTACCTGGATTTGGCTGGTAAATCAAGGTATACAATTTAGGATGTTTGTTCTTTCCCAATCACACCCATGCCCTTCAGGTCTGTGATGAAAGCACTGGGTCACACCTCATCCATAAGATGCTGTATATTCTCATCTGCAATATATGTCCCTTGAAAGAAAAAGAGAGACTGTTTTCCAACAGGACAACTTTTTTTAAATCAGCCCACTCATAGTAATATCCATGGGCACCTTAAACAACGTCTTGTGTGCCAAACATAATGGCAGTGGGTGTGTTCTCCATCTGAATGGGACACTGTGGGCTCACATTTTACTTCAGAGCTTGGTTGGGTTCATCGTCAGACATGACTGGGCTGGTGAGAAGCAGCATCCGCCATATAACAAAATTAATACTCTCTGCTTGGAATTTTCTGTATCAATGAAGATTAATGATTGGCTGTGAATGATCGTATTTTTAAGACATTACTTTCTTTTCAACAATGAAGAGTAAAAAATGTGATGGTCAGGTGAGATTGATACGCCAAAATTCATTTTCAAAAGACATTTTTTAAAGTACAAACATACGTGTAGGCTGAGCTTTTTCAGAGAGCGAAATGGAGTTGGTGCTCGAGCTCTGTTCCTCAAAAATACAGAGGTACCTAACTCTCATTGGAGTAACTTATTTCAACAGAAATAAGGTGCCTAAAACATTTGTGAATTTTATCCTGCAGATCTTTATCCCTCTGAGCATCGTAGGCCTAGAGAAGAAAGATTTCATTATTTCCCTCAGCAAACTTAAATTAGATCATTGTTTATAAAAGTTAAGAATATTGGATAAGGTCTTTATATGCCAAATATTTTGCAAAAGAACAATCACAATACTCTAAATTGTACTCTTGGTCCTCTGTTCTCCACTGCCTTCCCCAGCTTTGTATTTTAAATCCCCAAAACACGTTACATTCATAAGAATATCTTTTAGCTTGTGCTAAATAGCAATGATTTGAATGTTTGTGGTTTATACACATGAACACATTAATTTCATATTGTAACACAACTTTAATATAGATTAGGGTCAAGTTTTTTCCTCAGATACATGCCTCCCTGACTCCTATTCAATACAAATCACACACATTCAATGGTAAAACTAGACCTGTGGTTAACCAGGATGTTCAATTAACTTTTAGAAGATTGGACAGTAATATAAATCCTAAAACATGTGAGCAGACAATTTCACTGCACCCTCAACCTAGACGGTGTTTCTTAAACCCTGCCTGTCACATTTTAGTGTTCTCATGCTCTGTTTCTACTTAAATAAAGTCTTCAGGATCTCACAATGGATTGAGGTAATTTCAACTGGGTATCAATATGTGTTTGTATTTTATGTCTCTGGCCACCTTCCTCTAACAACAGAACTAGCTGGAGGTTATGAACCTCACTATCTGTAGCTTGCTGTTAACAGATATGTCCTTTCTAGACAGTGGTAATCCAATACAGAATGCAATTAGTAGTACAGTAGTATTTCACTCCATTAGCTATTGTCAATTTTTGCAACAGAGATAAAGATGGATTCCTGACCTGAGGAACTGTCAGCCTGAGAGCTAGATTGTACCTCTGGCATATGTCAGAAACAGGGTTCCCCTCCATGAGAAACAATGGGAAGTAGAATTCCTCCTTTACCTCCACAGCATGCAGAGGGAATGTAAGCACTACTAACCCACCTTACAGGGTATCACTATGTCCCCCTCCATGAGCACTGGTCTCACGCATGGGGCCATTTGTGTAAGGTGTCAGACTCATGGCACCCATTCCTGTTTGCTCTAGTCTTCATCGAGGGCCTGATTTTGTCTGGTCCTACACTGGTGTCATGAAAGCACAGAGGGCAAAAGGAAATTTCCTCACCTCTTATGCAGATCATAACTGTGCCAGGATGCACTGAGCACAAGGACTGCTCCCCCTGTCCCAGGAGATGCCCCATAGGAGGTGGTCTCACAAGCATTTTAATCAGTGCTGTGGTTATTATCTGAGCCAACTTCTGAGTGATACTGTCAGAGATTATGATTATTTACTTGTATTAACAATAGCAGCTTCAAGTGAATCAGGAACCCTTTGTATAGGCAATGTTAGGCAATCTCCACCCTGAAAGCTTTCAGTCTCAATAGACAGGACAGACAAAGGGTGGAAGGAGAAACAGATGAAGTGTTTTGCCCACGTTTACACAGTTAGCCTATGGTGGAGCTGGGAATATGTCCTAGAGCTCCTGACTTCCAGGCCAGTTCCCAACCTGATGGACCAAACTGCCTGTTCTGATAATAGTCACTGGTAGGTTTAGTCACAATAGTAAGCGTAAGGCTAACTGAGGAATACATTTACTTAACAGATTTACACCATTGGTAATGCTACCAAGCATGGATGGCGGGTATAAAAGACAGGGGAAGGCAATGCCTTCCCAAAGTGCCTCACTAGCTCCGCCCACACTCCGCCCCCAGACCCTCTCCTTCAGAATGGCTTGTCCAGTCTCCTGAAGCTGCCTTGGCTTCAGCCTCACTGAGTCTGGGGTTGTGCTGCCAGTCCTCATAAGGCCAAGGAGATTGGGGCCACACACCACATGCCCTCCAAGTGCTCATGGGATCAGGGGAGACAGGGGTTGTGTACTGCCTGCCCTCCCAGTGCTCCTGGAGTTGGGGAAGGCTGTAGCTTTGTGCCACCTACCCTTTCGGTGCTGGGAAAGGCTGGGCCACATGCCTCAAACTGTGGAGAGGTGGCTTGCCCATACAGGGTGGGGAGAACTTGACTCCCACAGGCAGGTGCAGGGCCCAGGGCAACCCCCCACAGCACAGGATGCACCCCCACTTCTGCTCTGCTCCCTGTCCCCCTCTCCTAAGCAACGTGGCCTAAGGAATTATGGGCAGCCTGCCATGGCAACAGCAGGGGTCACCCCCACGCAATCATCGTGCAGGTGGCAGAAGCCGGAGTGGCCCAGCAGCCTGCTCCATTCTGCCATGTTGCCCTCCTGACCCACTGTGCTGGGGCTGGGATGCTCTGCTTCCTGCCACCACAGAGAAGCTGACTGTAGCAGGCCGGGATGGTGGCCCGGCAGGGAGGAGCAGACTGCTGGGCCACTCCAGCTTCTGCCACCTCTGTGGTGAGTGAGGAGGGTGAGGGCGACCCCTGCCGCCGCCACACCAGGCTCCCAGTAATCCCCTGGGTCACTCCCATCAATGAGATTGTTGGGGCAACTGCTGTGGGGTCCCCCAAAAGTATGGAGCTTGGGCAGTCACCCTGATTTGTCCTTTGGATGGGGTGGCTCTGCTCATGGGGGCTCTGCAGCAGGGATGGGTTTGGGAGGTTGCCTTTCCTGTAGCCCGGGGTTCTCCCACTGCCCAGTTTAACATGCTAAGTATCAGGCTACAGCAAAAACGGTCATTGCAATGGGCAGAAAGAAATGCTGAAGAGATCTTTACCCGAAGAAACACGAGAAAAAATTGTTGATAATGAAAATGTCCTAAGGCAATGATTCTCACAGGGATGGGCATGAGTAGGTTTCAGGGGACCTGACAAAATAAACCAGAGAGCAGGGCTGGCATTAGAATCACTGGGGCCTAGGGCAGAAAGCTGATGTTTGTGAAGCCCAAGCAAGTCAGTTTTGTGATGCCCGCTGTGGTGTGGGACCCTGGACAATTGCTCTGCTTGCTACCCCCTAATGCCAGTCCTGGTTTTAATCTACTGGATGTTGATTTAAGATAGAAGGTTCGGGAATGTGGTCAGTCCCGGGGAGGTGCAGAAATAGACACGCTTTCACTGGATATCGTTTAAACTTTTATTGAAAGGCTTCCACATGTAACTTATTATTTTATCAATTTCTTACATATGTGGGCACCAAATAAGTACTAACATGAACAATAAGCAAAATGCAATACAGTAAAGAAAATTCCCTGAGGTTATTCTAAATCCCAATAGTTGTCAACAAGGAACCAGGGATTATTAACAGTTACATTTACATCAGTCTTACTTATAAGACTAATCATTTATCTAAAACTATTAACACTGATACTTAACAATACCTCTAAACTATTTCAGATAACAATACTTACATTTAACAGACACACAAACTACAACAGCAACAACAACATATTCAGTATACGTTATGCTCTAGGAAATTCGTTTGATTCGGTGAGCGGGAAGGGGTCCTCGGGTGATCAGTCCTCGGACCTGGCTCGGCTTCTACCTTCCAATTCTTTGTTCGGGAAGCTTCAGTTCTTGTGCGGGCGGGGGAGCCAATTTATAGATGAAGCTTTTGCGCGTTTTTTCTGTGATAGGTGGGCAGACCCCATCTGTGGTGACAGGGTTATGGGGGAAGGGAAGGGGGTGAGATGGTTTCCTGTTTTCTTGTTCTGCCTTATCAGACATGGCCCAGCCAGGGCAAAAGTTACATGTCTGGTTTTGGTTCTTGTTTTCTAAATATCACAGCATGGGGGTTTTTCCATCAGGGGGAGGGTGACCTTTAGCTAGGAGGCTATGCGCACGAGGCCTGGCCAGCAAAGACTGGATATCCAGTCTTTTACACTGGATATCCAGAAAAATATTTGCTGTGGCACAGGTTGGACGTGGAATTTTTCTAGCATGTTGAGGGGGCCTCAGAAAGTCAAAAGTAAGTTCAAGACAAGACTCCTCATACTAGCTAAGCCCTAACCTGCAGCTAGACCTTGTTTTACTCTTAGGAAAAGATAGGAGATACAAGTATGTTGGAGGAGAGAGGAGGGAGAGAAACAACCACAAACCTTTATTAGCATGGCATGGGAGTGAAATGAAAAATCCTCCTGCTGCAGCTCTCTGAGTCCTCGTACCTGCTGCAACCTGACCAGCATGTACAATATTTCCATTCTAACACCTTGAGCCTAGAACCCATCCATCCCCTTTTGTTTGCTGATAATGCACTATATCAAAGATACAAAAGACTTACTGGGTCACCTAATTGATCTTTGCAAGGACAATGGCAGAATTCTACCCTATCTATCTCTGTCTGTTGACAATATTTCTGGAGCAGCCATCACCACAACATTTGAAAGGCAAATATTAGCATTTTTTCCTGAACTCCAGTTCAGATTCAAATATCCCTACTAGAATGAGCACCTACTGCTTCTAAGACTATTTAACATCTTAAGAGTACACCTGTAATAGAATGTTAGCATTAGAAGGAACCTCCAGAGGTCATCAAGTCCAGTCCCCCAGTACTTACAGCAGGACCAAGCACCATCTAGACCATCTCTGATAGATGTCTATCCAACTTGCTCTTAAATACCTCCAGTGCTGGAGATTCCACAACCTCCTAGGCAATTTATTCCAGATAAAGGGATTTGAGCTTGCCCCAGCAATTTAAAGATCTGATTCTATCCTTAATTCTGCTAGACAACCACTTTGGAACCACACAAAAGACACTTCTCCCTACACTGTCCCAGTTTCTCTATCTGGAAAGTAGAGATAATGCTGCTTGTTCACCTCTGTTAATTAATCTGAAGGGTATGGCTAAAAAAGTGCTGTATAAGTATAATGAGCTAATTGCATTTGTTAGTATTATTGTATTAAATGATCTCACCATCAAAAGTATTTGCATCTTATTCTTGATTTCATGTAATTGTTCCTAGATGTACTGACTCGCCCTTAAATAATCCCTCTCTCTTCTAGGTGACCTTTGTGGACTGTCATGTCTCCCACTCCCTTATTTCTAAGTGTTTAATCCTCTTCCATTCAGGCCATGAGGAAGTGAGAGGTGGTTCTTTTAAAATAATGCTTCTCAGGCATTGCTGGTAGAAGGAGTTGCACTATGCAGCACTCAGTGCTGCTAGAGTAAAACTCCTTAATTATTTAATTATTAGGAACATGGGAATTGAAAGTCAACAGCAGCCCTCACATTAGGCATATCAGCCAGCCTGCAATTGGCTGCTGAAATTGTGCTTGAAGGAGCTGATTTGGCAGTAGTAATTTTGTGGTGAGTGCACCTGACTGAGAGGTAGTAATTATGGTGGTGGATGAATGGTTATTTTGTGGGGAGAGGAGCTAAGTGAAGGGGTGTTCTGGAGATATGGGCAAGGGTTAGTGTAGCACTTGAGTGGGAGGGGCTGCTTTGTGGTGAGGAGAAGCTAGGTGGGAGCTGCTAATTACAAACATGTGAAACCCCTAGGGCCACTGGGTTCCGTGTGGCTATACAGGGTACAAGGTAGAGCAGAAAAAGGCCCCTGAGAGGTAACAACAGCAGCAAATCTCCATTAGCTGCTATGTGTTTGCTCCCTCTGAGGCAGACACATAGCAGCTAATGGAGGCTTTCAGTTTACATTAGTCAGGGCCAGCACTAGCTCCTTTGGCTCTCTACAGCTGTTGTTACCTGGTGATGGGGGAGGGTGGACCAGATTTAAAAGGAAAGCAGAGAAGCTGCTCCAGCAGGTGGGAAGGTGGTCAGGCAGAAGCTGCAGCTAACAAGTGCCCTCAGCTGGTTCCTATGTAGCCTACCTCAGGGCTGGCAGCCGGTCCCCCCTCACCTAATAGGGAAGATACCTATTTAAGCAACAGGATCAGGTGTGTACTATACACCCCCCCTATTTGGGGCCCAGCCTACAGAGGGGCTTTTGAGGTCAAGCTGTGGATCCTGGTGCCCCTGGGTTCAGTCCCCAAGGTGTTAGTCAAGCTAGTAATACAGACACACACTCTCCTCAGCTGAGACAGAACTCTGCCCCTGGTGGGGGGGGGAGGGTGTTAACAGACTCCCACTGACTGTGCCCATTCCCTTGGCCTCACACCGGGGTGGGGAGGGCAGGACAGTGTACGGAGCCCAGGAGAGGGTGGGGATGGGGAGGAAAGAACGGCACGAGAAGGGTGCTGGTTTGCCTGGACAGCTCCCTTGTCTGGCAGGGCCTCCCTCTCTGAGCGTGGAATAAGGAGCGGCTCAGAGCAGGACCCCCATCCACTTCTGTTTGTGCAGCCCCCCAGCTCTGATCGCCTCAGGCCCCGGCCACTGCCCTCCTACAGCAGGAAAGAAAAAGACAGATTGGAAGGCAGGCCCTGATCTCCCTCAGGATTCAGGGCAGGCAGCCTGGCAAGGATTAACCAGCTCAGCAGCCCTCCCTATCTCGTCCAGGTGACGTGACCGGGAAGGAGGGGAGGGGGGAGGGGAGAGAGACTCCTGAATCCTCCGCCCACTCCTCACTGCAGGGGCCAACCCGGACAGACCCAGCCAAAGCCAGTCTGCTGCTGCAGAGAGGGGGAGGGTGGCGAGGGGGGTTTCTTCCGTGCTCTCCCCACCCACGCAGGGAGAGAGGGCGGGAGAGGGGCTCTTCCACGGCAGACGGTGCTCCTCCTTTTCTCCTCTCCCTTCTGTCTCCTGGGGCGCCGCAAGCCTCCCGTTTGGGCGCCCTTCCTAGCCTCACCTGGGAACACAGGGAGGCCAGCTCTCTCCCTAGCCGCTCCCGGGGCTCAGCAGGGCAGCTGGCTCACCGTATGCAAACGCCTCCCCCGTGGGTTTGCATGGCTTAGGCAGTCGTGGGTTTGCAGCGCCTGGCTAAAGAAGCGGAAACGCACGTCCTGCCCATCACCTGTCAGAACATCTCCGAGGCTTGGTGCCAGCAGCCTGCAACCCCAGGAAGCCCCCAAGTGGCCTGGCTACCGGCGAGATTTCATTTTGGCCTCTGACGTGCCCGATCGGTCCGCCAGATGCAGCCCCGTCCATTATGTAACACAGCAGCACTGCAGCAGCCTCGATCCAGGCAGCGCACGGGGCATATCTGTTAGAAGCACGTTAAACATAAACCCAGCCAGAGGGCAGGGAGAGCGCTGCTGCCCAGGACAGTGAAAATCATCTGGAGAGATTGTTCCATAACAAGGGGCGGGGGGGCGACACACGCTCAGCCATTTGCAGCCTGCTCCTCAGCACGGCCCGAAGTACCCGCAATGTCAGGGGCCAAGCGATGCAAAGGAGCCCGGGTTATTTAGATGCCGGAGGGGGGCAGGGTCGTTCTGGCTCTGGTTCAGCACCAAGGCCAAGGCTGAGCCCCCGCCGCGCTGCTGCCCGTGCGGCGCGAGGACCAGTGGGCCGTGATCACATCCAGGGTGGGCATGCGGGAGTGCGAGGCGGGCGCAGCTGTTGAGTGGGAGGGGGTGGGGGTGAGGGGTAGGCACCCCCCGGCCTTAGCAGACGCTGCTCTGCCTGTCAGGCGCTGGCTGCAGCGTGGGGACGTGTCCGTATGTCCGTACAGATGGCGGGAGCCCTTCCCAGGCCGGCTCCTCGGGTGGGGGGAGGCTTTTCTTTGCTTTGGGGAGGGGGGTGTCCTGCACGCGCGTGGAGAATCCGGCCTCCCCAAATCGTGCGGGGTCACCCCAGCCGGCAGCCCGGGGGAACGGCAGCGAGGGGGGAGGTTGCGTGGCGATTAATGGCAGAGAGCGGGCGACATCCAGGCGGGGATGCCTCTAAATGGCGTTTCTCTTCCAAGGTGTACAGGAAAAAAAAAACGCGCCCGTGTCATTCCCCCACGTCAGGGCTGGTGGTGGGCGTGAGGCTGCACTTCCCCCGGCCCCTGCTAATGGAGTGAAGCCTTCCCAGCTCGCCCTTCTCTCTGTTTCTCCCTCTTCCTCTAGCTCTCCTGCGTCTCCAGCTGCCCCTCGGCTGCAAAGTCTCCGCGGCCGGGAACTTGTTGGCAATGCCTGGTTTTCCGCCGTCCCCCCAGTTTTCCAAAGTAACTATTTAAAGATCTGCAGTCGCAAATGGTTGTACTAAATGTAGGATGGGACTTCCGTTGAACGGCAGGTGTATTTCTCTGCTCCTGGCTGTACAGATCGGTAAGTGGACCGCCAAAATTATGTCTCGAGTGGTCTGCACCAAACCCCATTTGATGCATGCAGAAACGGAGGGTCTTGACTAGCCCGAAAGTATCGGCATGATTGGTCCTCTCGCTCGCTCTTTTAATGGCATTTTCGTGTTTAATCCGGATGCCCAAAAGCCACCGCTTTCCCGCAGGACAGGGAACGAATTCGTATTCGCCTTGAACCGTTTTTGCTCCCCCTTATTCCAAAGCAGACGGCTGAAATGCTCTTTCATTGTTAGGTTGCTTCCCTTTGCCTTCCCTCCTCCCAATGAACGAGTACATGTATATTTCTTTCTAGGTCTATGCCACCGACCATTCAGGGGTTCCGATGCCAGCCAGGATGTTTGTTTCTTCCCTAGAGGGGCAATGAGATGAGAAATGGAACAAAATGGCTAGAGAGAGAGCTAGCTGGAAAGTTTATTTGCAGGAAATCAGGGACGTGCAAAGGGGGTCGCACTGCTGTATTTTGGAATGTTAGGGCTCTCCCAACTGCGGTGAATTTTTAAAGTGCGGTGGTGAAATAAAAACAAAATTTAAATCTTTTTGCCTGAGTATAAATTTTGTGTAAGCTAGGAGAACCGCTGTCACTAAAGCACAAGTGCAAACATGCCTATCCGTTTTTGAGCGAGTTAGGTACATGAGCACAGGTTTCCCTCCACCCTAATTATGTGTGTGTGTTTCTTCTTGCTGTTATTTTAGGATTTTGTTGCTGCTGGGTTTTGTTTGTTTACTGGGTTAATTTTGCTCAATGTTGCCTATTACAATATTTTCACAGTTACAAATACTAAAACAGGTATAGAGTTCACAAATCCTTTGATTCCGCAAAAGGAACTAGTAACAAAAACAAAAACAAAACAAAAGAAATTCCCTAGCATGATCCAAAATTGATCTTGGATTAGAAAATAACTGAAACACACCATTGTATCGATACATTGGCATATTACAAGATACATCCTTGAAAATATTTTCTGCAAAGGAATTCGGGCACGATGAAGAGGCTCCGTTTTGCTGGTTAAAAAATTATTTCGCTCTGTCGCTTTCCTCGCTAGCCGATCTCTGCAGCATTGGGGTGGGGGAGAGAGTGAAGAAAAAGCAAAACGCGATGAAAATAAATTTCGCATCGATGGGGGGAGGGAAACCCTACAGACGAAACATTGAACTTGGGGAATGTGGCTAGAATTTACAAACCTCAGAATTCATGTCAATATTTCAACCAATCAGAATAATTTCAAAGGACGCTGAACACTTTGCAAAGTCATTTCTAAGATGAACTGCCTTTTTTAAAACTACATTTTTATAGATGTATTATTTATTTGGAGGTGGTTGTGAGGATAAGAATTTTACCAAAAGAGGCATTTATTCACCGTGAATGTTGGATGTTTTGGCACTACATATGCACTAGATTGCTCGAAAACGTGCAGAAATTTGTTAAGTTCGGACAAACACAGTACTGCAGAGCTCAGATATTATTAAAGTGCAGATATTTTGGGGGTAGTGATATGAACTTTCGGATTTTATAGGCAGTTTGATTTTATTTTACGCCGAGCATTTATTACTATTTTGAAATAAGGTGCCATCTCTGCTTTATTAAGAGAATAAACGCCGCATCGAGTGTAGAATTGTACTTATCTCTGCTGGTGAATTACTAACGGTTTGGTATGAAATGGAAGTGTGTCGCATTAGCTTGGTGCCCCCCAGTGTCTTTTTGCCCCAATGCCTCGGTCCTTATGAATTCGTGGCTGGAAGCTGTCCGAAACCAGTGACATTTTGAGAAGAGAGGTGGCTGAGGGAGGGAAGCGGAGATTGCGGGAAGGTGGTACAGAAAGACAGATGACTCGGGGACTAGGCGCAGCTAGAGCACATGTTAAATACAGAGAATAAGAAGCCAACACAAGGAATGCAAAAATGACCCATTGTGGATGGAGCCTTTCGCCCTTATGCACTGCAGATGGGTTGCATTTTTTTTCTTACTGGGAAGTGGGGGGAGCACAAAAGACCTGGCTCAAGAGAAATCCTGTTGTTGTTTCACTAGGGGAAAAAACCCTGTCTCGTTTTTAAAAGCAGGGTTGCCCCCGAAGCCACAGCGACAGCGCGCTACCAGTGCAATTAGCTGCTCCTGGGTTTGGCCCGGGAAGGCCTCTCCTTCAGCGCCGGAAAGCAGCGCAGTGGCACTTCGCGAATTGCTGTGGTTGCCATCGCCTCTCTGCGCCCCCGGGGGAGTCGCTTCGCAGGGCAGCTCACTTGGGAGCCTGTGACTTGTAGCATTTTGCCGCCTACCGCTCGGAAGTGGCGTTTCCGCCCTCCTGGTTAGCTCGCATGGAGGGATGGCGAGGGCTTGTAGCTGTCTGATTCTCTCTCTCTCTCGGGACGGTCCCAACGCTGCCATTTGTTTGCATGTTTGGTACCGTGGCCAATGCCTGCGCGCACATACCCCTCCCGCCCCCCCGCGTGTTTTGACGTGCGGGCGGGTGGTGGTGCGGAGGGGTGTGGTTACTAAGTCAGGTTAATGCTGATTCAAGCGGGGTTTCGGCGTCGAAAGCGAGCCTGGTAATTGCAGGGCCTTAAAAATCAGCAGCCACGCTCCCCGGGGGACTCTCTAGGGTAGAGTTTTGGCAGTTGCCGTCCCAGACTCCCAACCCAGAGAGTGCCCCAGAAATGGGGGGCAGGCTGGTGAAAGCGGCGTGTGAGCATGACAGCTCCCGTCAGCCGATGGCTGTAGGTGGCTAAAAGAGGCACTGCATGGAGGGCAGGAGCAGCTTGTGAGCACTGAGCTCTGTTGTTCGGGAGCAAGCCAGTGATCAATTAAACCAACAAGCCTCTAATTCCCTTTCATTTGCAGCAGGATTGATAGGGATAAATAGCCCGTATGCTGGCGAATCCCAGCCAGGCGGCTAGAAAGTGTAGCTGGTGTTTTTTCAAGCAGACTAATCAATTGAGTGAGCCCTCAGCATGCAGGCGAGCAGAAAGAGAGAGAGAGAGAGACCCACGGTGAGGCTAGGGGCTGGGAGGGATTTTAGAGCGAATGTTCCTTTTAAAGGTGGTTACAAAAAGTCTTCAGCCTGGCTCCCCTTGCGTGGGAATCCGCTAAAGGGGATCCCTCCGCGCCGTGTGGATTTCATTGCCAGGGGAAGAGAGATGGAGGGAGCCACCTTCCTCCCAGCAGGGTCTAGAGGCAGACAGACTAAGCTGTAGCTGGGACAGTTTTCAGAAACTCCCAGCCCTCTGGGCAGAGCGATATGGAGACGAGCTGAGGTGAAGTGAGGTAAATGGTGCTCTCGTGTTTCGACGCCAAACCAGCGTGCCTCCCACGCGTCCATTAGGCTGGCTACAGACATGGCCAGAGACACAGAGTCTGACATGCAAACCAGAGAGGCGTCTGTCTCGCTCCCATCTGGCTGCAAAACGATGCCCTACCTGAGAAGTGGTTGCACACACTCCTAGCCTGTGATTTCGCGCTCAGGCCATCGGTGGATGGCACAGCAGGGCATTGTCTTTTCTTTCTTTTTTTTTTTTAAGTGAGAGGATCTCAGTGTGCGCCAGTTAACAGCAAAATCCGAAAGGTGCCGCATGGGGGGATGTAATTGGGAAACGATTTGAAACGTAGAAAGAAATCATTTCTCTTACTAGCGATTGCAACCCAAAGATTTTTAATTTCCACCCCCACGCTATTGGCCCATCGGAGGGTGGACAATCCATGAGCCACTGCAGCTGGAGCCCTTTGTTTGTTCTGGGAATGATTTCCTCTTCCTCACGGAGAGATGTCTGATTACGCTGATAACGAAGCGCACTTTGGACGTGGGTGTCCGTGCCTGGGTGTCCAAAGCAGAATTTGCAACCAAATGAAACGCACCCGGGAAAGGAAAGAATGACATTGAACATTGCTTTGAATAACCAAAGACATTGAACATTGCTTTGATAACCTGGCGGCAATCAGGACTGTCCTGGGCCACCCTGTAAGCTAGATTCAGACACAGAAAGATGCTGCACACCTAAGCCAAAGGCACAAACCCCCGCTCCCTGAATGGATGTGACTCAACCTGTTCTCAGCACACTGGTCCTCATTCGAAATTAATCCCCTCTGCTGGTGAAAACAGCCAAACAGGAAAGCTGGCATTTTGTGGGGAGAAGGAAGCAAGGCGATGTGTAACCCGGTGGGTGCAGGCAGAGCTTCCTGGCACGACTTTGATCCCTCGGTTATGGTGGGGAGGGGGGGGGAAGAGGGGGTTTACAATGTAGCTCAGAGATATGTGGGGGGCTGGGGGCTCTACCGCGTTACTGTGTTGAGATCTGTCCCGGCTGATGTGGTGCTGATCTGTTCCCCAGCGTACCTGGTGCAGGCGGTGAGAGCAGCGGGGAAGTGCGATGCGGTCTTTAGGGGCTTTTCGGACTGCTTGCTCAGGCTGGGCGATAACATGGCCAACTACCCGCAAGACCTGGACGACAAGAGAAACCTCCAAACGATCTGCTCGTAGGTCTCCCGATTTCCTTCTTATTCCTCGTTCCTGGGCTCGCGAGGGGCGGTCGTTAGCTGTGGTTACTGGAAAAGAAAGGCGCTGCCCTATTTCCCCTTCTCCCTGCCCTGAGTTGGCCTACCGCCCCCCTAATTGCCCTGCCGTCTGAAACGCCACTCAGAGCCACACTGTACAGAGAGGAGGGGCTTAACTTGCGCTGGAGCGGAGCCATTCCGGTCCGCCTCCCCGCGGGTTAGTCTTCTGGCTTCTCTCCCCTTTCTCTCGCCCTCTGCATTTTTGCTTGTCACGCCTATGGTCCCTCCCCAGTGGATCTATTGAAGGCCCCAGGTGTGCCATCCAGCGTTAGCTGTCAGTGCCAACAGCCATGCACGGAGGGGGTGGGGAGGTGTTAATAAAAAGGGACGTCGGAAATCTAGCAGGAGCTGGTCCCGGCTATGCGGAAAGGCAGGTTTTGCTGCTAACGAATGGCCTAAGAACAGAATCGCCGGCAGAATGCGGGGCTTTGCAAACCCACCTGCGCTGCGTTTCTTCTTCACTGACTCCCGGCTTCTTTATTCGTTGGGGGTCACCTTCGGGTTTCCTTACTCGAGAAAGCCGCACGAGTAAAGGGATTAGAATAAACAATACACAATTAAGCCAGCAACAATGCGATCGAATGTACAGAACAATAATGCTACCCCGACACCTTAGCGCCTTATTAGAGAGACTTCTTCCTCCGCGGTAATTCCGAGCTGGTTAGGTCCATGTTTAAAGCGTTAAAAGCAGGTCGCAACACTGTGGCTTTAAAAGGTGTGAATAATCACTTGGGCTTGTAGAAGAAATACTCGAGGGGCTGGCCCGGAAATGATCTCGGCAGGCTAAGACACGGGGATGATTTCTCTGCTAAACTTTCAGTCCCTGCGGAAGGACCCGGCGGGCAGCTCTTAAGCACAACTCTCCATTGAAGTCATTGCAGAGTTTTGCTTAAAAGACTAGCCCCTGGGTATGGTCCCGTGCTTAAGGAAATGTGAGTCTGGATTTATTTCGTCCACATTTTATTTTATTTTATTTTTTTTAAAAAGCGTCGTCTCAAATTCCTGACTCTTTCCTGGGGACATATGAAGGTTGTTGGTCAGAACAGGAGGAGAACAGCTAATGTCTTAATTCTAAGAACTAAGGAGCTCTTTAAATATAGTTACACACCATTTGTAATAATAATACTAATAATACTAATGATACGAATACTAATATTATTAGTAATACTAAGAATAGTCATAAAGTAATAATAATAATAATTAATAATAAACAAGTGACAACAATAGCAACAATAGCAATAATGTAATTAAAAAATAAATCCGTTTACCGGATTTCCCTGACTGCTGGTTTCCTGCACAATCCTGGACTATCCGGCAAAATAGTCATATTTAGAAGCCAATGAGATATCACTGGAGTGTAAAGGCTTTCTTGAAACATAAAAATGAAGGAGTCAGAAAACAATGTCCATTAAACGGAAACATTTTTAACATGTTAACCCAAAAGACAATGTTGTGAACTCTCTGTGGCTTCTCTTTCTATCTATGTATTTCCGATCGTCACGTAGGTTATTTGCAGCGTCTGCAATACCGGTACGTGGCTTTAGCGGCCAGCTTTAATATACCTGCTGAGCTGCATGCAGAAAAAAATACATAAATACGGACGCATCCTAAAATAAAGCCTTTGTTCTAGACATTGTGCAGGAGTTAGCGTCTTGTCCAGTGCCATCCCCCGTGCCTGATTTCTTTAAAGGTTTCTCTCCCCTTTCTTTATGCCAGTATGTGTATTGAAAGAAGATCAAGGAAGATTTAATTTTCCTTAGGGAGATGCAATTATAGCAGAAATACTGCAGGAGAGGCACACTCTCAGCCTTCTTGGCATCTCAATATCTCATTATTTATTACAAATGTAGCAAACACTGGAGTCTACAACCAGTGTAGAGTGCTCATAAATTAGAGGCTGCAGGACTGCTTAAAAAACACAAAATACCGAGAGCCCGCCTGAAAAAAACACAGACTAGAGAACAGTCAGACTAGAGACCTGCCAGTCGCCTCTGAAATGCGACATAATCCCAGGGATCAATCCTGCTTGGAGTTTAGATTTACCTTCGAAATCTGGGCTTGGTTTGAGTGAGAAAAACGGGAGAGCAATTTAGGACTAGAGAAACATTTTCCAAGGGGGTGAATAATTTCTTATTCTAAACACGGAGGGATCCTGGGCCTAATCCAGGGCCAATTTAAATCGCTGGAGAGGCTTCGCCTTTGTCTCCAATGGGCTTTGGATCAGGTCATGGTTCTGCAAGTACAGGAATATTGTCCTGCAATTTCAGAATCACTGACCGGGACCTGTGCTGCAGAGAGGTGGCTGGTTTGCCATCCAATTAGGGCCCGATCCAAAACCTTCTGAAGTCGAAGGGTTGGTTGCCTATGTTGGATGACCGACGTGGCGGTGCTTCTCTGCGAAGTAACTTTGATGTAGGATCGTTCAACTTTGGCCGAGTCTATCGTTATGGAAGCGTAAAATCAAGGCTCCCTTCCCCGCACGGCAATACAGTTTATAATCATAAACCAGTTCCACCCTGCAACAGCGATCATGCTACGTAATAAATAAATAAAACCCGTAATAACAATTACAAATAGGAAACCCTCTCCTTAATAAAGCCCATCCGTTACAGGAAGGCTAATAATAGGCACCTCATTTTGGGGGGGGGGGGTATTCTCCCGCTCTATTGTGTGCATGGCTCCATGCGCTGGGTCCTGGCCGCTCTCCCTTGCAAGGTAGCTAGTTCGATTCCCGACACTCCGCGCAGAAGCACACTGCAGCCGTACATGCAAAGGAAGCCAGCTGGGTTTAGCCTCCTGGTTCCTTCAGTTTAGGAGCCCGCGTAGGCGAGACTAGCTCCCCGGTTGGGGTGGGCAGGCATCGGTTTGTCTTGGGGAGGCCCTGAAACCGAGCTATTGACTCAACAGGCTTGGCCCTGCGTTCACTGACAGCAACACCCACCCACCCCTCCAGCTGGCTGAACTGGGACTAGGTGCAAAACCAGGCGCGTAAGGCTGCCTCCGCTAAGGCGCAGCTTCTGAAACCCAGGGCCAAACGCGTCCCCAGCGCCTATTGGATTCAGGTGCCTGGATTTTGGAGCGCCCCAAGGGAGACCTCTTGAAGGGGCCTGATTTGCATAGGGCGAGGTGGGGAGGGGTATCTCAGTTTGGGCATCCAAAAATGGGGCACGTCATCGCTGCACACGTTTGAAGCTCTTGGCTGAGGTGGGGGGAGGACGGACTCAGGAGGGGGCTGGAATGGGAGGGGGGAGCAGGAGGGCAATGGGGCATGCAGGTAAAATGTTGTTGCACCGTCTTGTGCCTGCAGCGAGTGACCTGGCGCTTGTCCCCTGTGTTTGCTCCTTCCCCAGGTACTGGGATGATTTCCACTCCTGCACCCTCACAACCCTCACGGATTGCCCGGAAGGCGCGACAGATCTTTGGGAAAAACTGAAAAGGGAATCCAAAAACCTCAAATTCCAAGGCAGCTTATTTGAACTATGCGGAGGAAGCAACGGGTCCGCTCCTTCCCTACTCCTCCCTGCCTACCCCCTGCTCCTGCTGGCTCTCTCTGCAGCATTAGTGACCTGGTTCGCCTTCTAGGAGCGCTCTCCTGGTAGAACACACATCCCCATCCCCACACACTCTCCATATACTGGATTTATAGCGGAAGTGTCCATCCGTTTTTTGGGGGGACGTTGTGTTTATCTGTGATGATGAAACATCCATATAGGATTGTGGAAACGTTCTCTCTTTATTTTGTGTTTTATTTGCCAAATGTTACCAAACAATGAGCAACAAACAGCCAAAATCGGACCTCAGCTTTAGTATCTCTTCAGCTAAAAATAGAAAAACTGGAGCCCTTTGTGCAAAAGAATCTCAGGAACGGCTTTGGGCCACCTAATATTAATAATCGTAATAAATATTACTAACAACCACAACAACAACAACAACAACAACAAAAGATGGGCTCCTCTTATAATAGGAACGAAAACGATGAGTTGAGAAAAAAAGGCACTGGAAATGAATCCGAGAGAGATATCTACGTGTGAAGCATATGGTGAATAACTCACAATCTATCATCTTTCCTCCACAGTCGCTTGTTTTTGGTCATTCCACTGCAAAAATAAATTTCCCCGAGGGGGAAAAGAAAGAGAAAAAAAAAAGAAATGGACAATTTAAAAAAAAAAGAAGGAAGGAAGGAGCTGTATCAAATGACTGAAGATTGAATGCTGCTAAGATTGTTGAGCGTTTAGCTTTACTTGGTGTTGTCAAGGCATCTTTCCGAGTTCACTGCCTTTAATTTTTCTCCTCCTCTCTTGTTTTAGATGTTACACATACAGTAAAATACCTGAATATCCCACAATATAGATCACAAAAAGGGGCTTAAATGTAAACCTAAAAATACAGCATAACGATTTCGACAAACAGAGAACCTTGATTTTAAAAGAAAAGATGTAATTTAAAAAAAGAGTTTATTATAAAGCCAATTCAGCAAAAAAAAAGAGATTTGCTACAAGTATAGAAAGAAGTATAAAATAAAAATTATTGTTTGACATGAGGGTGTCGTTTTATTTGTAAAATATGCATGGTATATATCTATTTAACTGGACAGGCTTTTAATATAATGGCGGCCAAATGCAAAGCCGCTAAATTAATATTAACATCGTCATCTTGGTGCAAATAAATATAGAGCTGCCAAACTAATTAACGTGGCCATTGGAAATAAAAATCTCGCTAGAAAACTCTCCCGAAGAGAGTGCACAAAACTCCCTTTCTAAAACGTGTGACTCAGCGGGGACCAGCCCAAGCCAGCTAGCTAGTGTGCCAGATTCCAGTGGGAAACCGGGGACACTGGGGGGCTACCCGAGCCTGCAGGACTGTCTGCAAATGTGGTAGATCCTCTCCAGGTCTCCCCCCTTTATTCACTGGCGCGGGTTTGGTTGGAACAGCTATGGCTGGCGGCGTTTTAGGCAGACTATTTACAGCTGTCTTCTTTTACATAGGTGTTTGGTGATTTAAAAAAAAATCTCTTTTGCTGAAAAAAGGGGACAGTTTGTGGCTAGGGAGGGGGAGAGAAAGCAACCACCATTAAGATGCTGCAAAGGAGGGACAGAAAGCTGCTGCCTGGGCTCAGATGAGTCCTTTCATAATTAATAAGACAGCTCAGCTGAAATAGCCAGGAGACTGGGCCCTATTGATTTCGCAGCAGAAGCTGCTATAACCTCGCCTATTTATAGGATCTTGATGCCTTTGTGGAGAAGTAAACATCAAGGAGTAAACACAACCTTTCTACCTAGGAGATGAGAGTCCTGCGGAGAGGGAGGCAGCTGAGGGAGGCACGAGCTGGGGGCGGGCGTCAAAGTTTAATTTGGATTCTGCAATTCTAGTCACACCTATTATTTATTCGGGGAGGGGAATGCAATAATCCCCCCTTCTCCAGCATATCATGATTCTCCCCTCCCCCAAGGGCTGTAAAGGCTGCAATGTAATGTGTAAGCAATAGCCAGGGTAACCGTTCATAAATCAAACAGTGGGTTGCAATCCAATCTGCATTTCCCAAACGTATTGGAGCCCAGCAACAAATGGGCTCCGGAACTGGAGCCAGCCGCCTTGAGCACTGGAAGCGATGTTGATTTTTAATGATAAAATACATTATGTGTATGTGTGTGGAGGGGGGAAGGGATCAATCTAGGCGGCGCTCAGTCTCGCTTCCGAGGGCATTTCCCCCACCCCTCTCCCTTCACTTCTTTCCACTCTGCACCTGGCAGGGGGCTGTGGGGGTTCTGCAAGGGGCTTTCCCCTAATGAGCCACGCGTAGCTCGCGATTGCAAACAGGCGCGCCAGCAACCCACGGCACAAGCTGGCCCTGCAAGAGCTGGGAAAAGGAAATGGGAGAGCAAGGGCCGATCCTGCACCGCTGTGGCACCCGAGAGTGTTCCCGCTGGAGCGAACTGATTTCAGTGGGAATTAGAAGCGGGTCCTTCTTCGGGCCAGATTCCCAGGGAAAATCTGCCGGGGTGTAAGGCGGATGGGTCTTCCCCTTACTGCTAGTAGGTAAACCCATTTCAGTCAAGAGCTAGACTCGCAGGCTTTCCACATGGTCAAATCCTGTTAGTTGTAGAAATCCCGCCGACTTTTTATCCCGAGCAGGATGGAGTCCTGTGTGATTCTAGTCTTAACTCCTTAGTCCTATAGTTCTTACTCCGTAAAACCGGCACTGCCATAGACAGATTGGGTGGGAGAGAGTTTTGTCTGTATAAGGATTGCAGGATCAACTCCCTAAAGATGTGCCATTGTATTACAGACATAGGAATTACATCCGGACTAAAACGGCTTTTTGGTTTGGAGGATTTTTGTTTGTTTGGGGGTTTTTTGTGGTTGTTTGTTTGGGTTTTTTAAGTTTCAGAGTTTCTTTTTTTAAAACAATAGTGGCTTAACTAGATAAAGAAATCGCAAACTCTTTGGTAAGGGGACTTGTTTCTGTCTCAATGCATTCAAGACATTTTCGAATTTGAATGAATGATAAATAATCTCGCTATATTTAGCAAATACTCAAAGTAGGTCTGCATGGTGACGAAACGGCAGACAGAGAGGGCTGGTGAAATAATAAACATGCTTTTTTTTAAGTCAGTGGCTGAGCCATCGAGGAACTAGGATGGTGGGTTATTTTATTTATTTGATTGAGGTTTTTTTCCCCCTCCTGGGGCATTGCAAATTGTTTCGATTTAAATATAAATCTTCTTAGAGTTTTAGAAGGGAAAGGATTTGTTCAATAGAAGCAAAATCTCACGGGAAATCTCCCATTCCTGTGTTATTCCAAATGCACCAGCATGCAGATGTGCCTTTCTAATTGACAAAAGCCTGTTTTCAGAAATCACTGTCTAATGACAGAGTAATTCCAGGCAATAAGATGAACAAGGATGCATATGTTATACATAAATCTACATTGCATTGCCTATATTTATTTTATATACAAAGTAAGCGGGTTATAAATAAAGACTAGCCCAGCTTTCTTTTCTATAAATGTATAAGCCACCTACACAACCTTCTGACAGAGAGAAGAAACAACAACCCAAGTCAGAGAGAGCGAGGCTGCAAAATAAGCTAATAAAGAACAACCAAAGGAATCAACCAAATTGGCATGAATTAAGGAATGGGTTTTAGCCACCACATAACCATTGTTTCAAAATGGGATTTTCCCTCTGCTGAAACCCCTGGAAGTTTTGACGCTGACTTCAATGGGAGCAAGATCAGCCTCTAATATCACATCCTGGATGGTTTCATTTGTTTTCCACTTAAAATTAAAGAAAAGGCCAAGTGCAAAATGAGGAACTCCCCTCTGACTTTCAAAGGATGTATCTGGGAATTACTATGCTCAAAGTAACTGATACCAGTTTAGATGTGTAAACAAGGAGGCAAAGAGTTGTAAATGAACTAGAACCAGGCTTTTTTTTTTTTAGAGAGAGAGGGAGAGAAGTAGATAAGCTTCCATCTGTGTAACTGTCTTGAAGATTAGAGGAATAATAGCAGAAATGAATTTCTATCTCTTGATGGTTCTTATTGTGGCTATTTATTATTTGTATTGTAGCAGCACTTACATTTGCACTAGTCTTTTGCTCCACAAAGATTTTGTTAGTTTCCTATTAAACAAACAGAAGATTAGGAAGCAGGAACTGAATTTATCTGACACAGTAAAATATAAATATTTTACATAATGTGTTAGCAAATCATCTCTGGCTTCATTTAGTTACTAGCTGCTCATCAAAACAAGTCTAGTGATACTCTTGCTCTGTGGGGCTTCAAATTATGGTGGCAGGACTAAAGCCCTCTGAGTGTTTGTCCTAATGAAAATGTGAAAGGTTGTGAATCTCCTGAATGTTACTCTTCTATTTCCTGTGTTTTGATTTTTAATCCAGAAATGACTATACTGACTTGTGTTTCCAGAGTTTTACTCCTCAACTTGTTTCCAAATAGCACATGAAAATAACTGACCCAAACCTAGTAGAAAGGACTACGCAAACTAGAGTTGTTTAATTTCATCTTTCTGTGCCCCCCAGCTTGGGAAGGCTTTATGTTTGTGACAATAGAAGTGATAAAAAGAGAAGACGGGAGAGGCCAAAAAGAAATAGGCCATGCTCTCTGCTGCATTGGCCCCACTCTCCAAGAAGCAAGTTGCTTTCAAAGTTGCAAGTATTCAGTACTCCAGAAACTCACACCAGTTTCCAGCCCCCATGCAGACAGGGGCTGGAAAATTTAAAGACCAAACAAAGGAGCTCAAATCTAATTCAAAACTAAAAGGGACAGCAATACCCCCAACAAGTCCCCCCCCCCCCCCAATCTTTGCAATGCTGCAAAGGAAATGGTGTTAGCGAAAGCTGGGGTGGCTATTTTCATTGTCAGAGCAGATCTGCGGGCCCTAATCCTCGTCCTCATTCAGGCTGTGAGCAACATCAGACCTGCAAGCTGCTGTCCCCTGAGGCTCACTGGAGCTTGTCTCCTTCCTTATGAATTCTGGATACAGTCATATTTAGTAACAGGCTGCTCTCAATGAATAATCCTCGCCAATATCTGCCTTTTAACCAGCCACCTGAGCACTGGAGGTGAAGGCTGTACATTGCTTCCTAGTCAGATCTGCCGCAGCTCGCCTTTGAAAGATTGAGCCAGAGTTAAAAAATGCATCGTTTACCTCTCCTTCTGCTCCTCTTCAAATCCCGCACAGTGAAATGAGTATGATTTTTTTTTTTACGGGTAGGCAGCATAGCCTTGTTGCACAGTGCAAAGACAGAGAGAAAGATGGATGTGCAACACTGCAAAGCCAATCGTCTAGCATGCGGGGAATGAATAGGTAAATAGGATAGATGGACACAACAGTGGAAATTGCCTATGTCCCTTACTCAGAATAAGAAGAGCCACACACAGTCAGACCAAAAGTCCATCTGGCCCGGTATCCTGTCTTCAGACAGTGGCTAATGCCAGGCATTTCAGAGGGCATGAACAGAACAGGTAATCATCAACAACATCTGAATACAAGGCTTTCTGAGTGCAGGTACAATAAACTCTACATACACCTATTATGAATAATTAAGGTCCGGATTCTGCCCTCTCTTACTTATCTTTACTTCTCATGTAGCTCTGTTTAAATCAGTGGGCTGTTCTCAAGTTCTGAGAGCAGCCCTAGTGAAATCAATGGAGCTAAAAGCAGAGGAAGGTACTAGGCAGTCTGAGTACGAGTGGCAAAATCAGGCATATATTGATTAACCCATAATATTATTTGTATGCCAGTGGTGCCTACAGGTCCCCGCTGAAGGGACCTGTACATTTTAAGTAAAAGGGCTTGATTCACTACTGTGTTACTCCAGTTTTGTGCTAATATAAGGTCACTAGTTTTAATGGATCTACAAAGATACAAGGCTAGAGTAACATAGTGAGGAGTCCTGCCCAGCTTTCTAAATATGCAAACTCTTTTTTGCCTCTGGCTCTTCCTGTTCTCTCTTGTTATCTGCTGCTCTCCTGCTTTAGCTGCTGTTCCTATGTGCGGGCAGTGCTCAGTCTGTGCTGGGGCTTGTCAGTTATGAAAGTAAAACAATTGCTTGAGCCCCAGTACCGCTTTCATTACAAATTAAGTGCTGCTTGTATGAGGCTGGGCAGAGACCCGTGTATGGGGGGGGGGGGAGGAGGAGGACGGTGGGGGGGGACACTTTAGAGGTAATAGCATGAGGAGGCATCAAGCCTTCATCTTCCATAGGGTGAAAACACATTTTGATGGGGAAGAGGCATCATTAGGGTCGGGCAACCCAG
This sequence comes from Rafetus swinhoei, assembly GCA_019425775.1. Taxonomy (NCBI): domain Eukaryota; kingdom Metazoa; phylum Chordata; order Testudines; family Trionychidae; genus Rafetus; species Rafetus swinhoei. Next base: position 114,593,609 of record CM033424.1, read on the forward strand.
TCTATTTTCATGGCATCAATCCAAAGCAATTTGAAGTGAAGAAATGGGCAATGTTTGGCCATCAAGGTCTGGTAAACAAATAAGAACCTAAGCTGGAGCCAGTGGCCATCACACCAGGCCCTGGGAGTGCTTTTCCTGCAAGCAGTGCTGATTTCTCTTAGGTCAGGTATCCGTCTTCTGCTTAACAGGAAGTAAACCTCTGATGACAGAATATGATTGACATGTGTCTGCAGCAGGGGGGGAAAAAAGGAGGCAACCAAGGGAAAGAAACCAGCAGTCATCATTATAGGTACAATTCCCTGCAATGGGACTTCAGTGTTGCATGGGTCTTGTGCTGCACCTCTGTACGGGGATGAATTCCAGCTTGTTTGGGTACAGCCCTACACTTGAAAACAGAGCATTTCAGTGACATGTCTTGTAAACCATGTGTAAGACACCAGATTTTGTAGCTGTGATATTACAACATGACTGAATAATAACCTGTAATGTCATGATTTGCACAGTGTTATCTGACCCAATAAAATTACAAGACAGAGTGTGTAGTGCCTGTGTGTGTGTGTGTGAGAGAGAGAGAGAGAGAGAGAGATGTGGGGGCTAAATGAACCTAAAGCCTGTTTACATCGTTGCTTAGAGACAAGCAGCACCAGAAGCAGACTCTTAACAATCCCCACATTAGGGCTACGTCTAGACTGCATCCCTTTGCCAAGAGAGGGATGCAGATCAAGCACTAGGATACTAAAGAACAACTACCAAAGCAGAGAGCAAGTGGATAAGTTGTGAACCATTTCTCTATTTACTTGTATTTTCTGCATTCACCACTTCAATGGATAGACTGCCTGTTTTCCACCTGTTGAATGCAGTGGAAATGTACCAGCTTTCACAAGTTCTGATTCACAGGACTTAGAAAAGTGCACTGTTAACGTCTGAATCAATCAGTCTGGTGTTGTGTTACTATTATGTGCCATTAGCATGTTGTCACCCAGATGATAAATTACTTTAATACCAGTTACCTGCATCATCACCTGGACATACCACTTATTGGACAGATTTTTAACGTGTGGTACGTTTCATACTTAATATTTTGTTTGGGAAATAGAAGACTTGTTTGCATAGGATGAGTGGATACGATGGACCACTCCAGATCATTATAAGAGCCAGACAAGTGGTGGAGAGAGCGAGGGAACCCCAAAGCATGGGGAACATATCAGGAGAACCAAATGGAATACGTTTTAACTCTTGCACATTTATCGCCTTACTAAATAGAGTGGTCACCCTTTAATTCCCAGAAGCCTAATAAAGAAAAGATAGCTGGAGGTGTTCATTCTGAGCAAAATTTACCTCAGGGTGAAAATCAGCTCCATGAAGAGGTCTACAAACCACTCAACCCAATTACATTCCATTGGGAGGTGCTAAGTGAGACATACATGCTGCATAGGTATTTCACCCACTCTGCACAGGGATTAGTTTTTATCCACCAAAAGAGAAGATCCACATAAGGTCCCCATGCATCCTTATGAAGCATTTAATAACTGGTACACAAGGCCACTGTATGGGCTGGACATACAGGGATGAATTTCATATCCACTATGATACGGAGAATTTAGATTAAAAAAAGTGTTTTGTTTAAGTTACAAAAGCCCGTGACTCCCCCCGAGACAAAAGCAAGACAAGGGAAGTGATAGTCAAAAGCAATGGATGTCAATGTGAGACTATTACATTGAAAAGATTGCCTGCCTGCTGCATCAGACAATAGAAAATACTGCCCACAAGTGCTATGTGTTGAGGCACAAAAGGATTCAGAACTGCTGCAGGGATTAGGGACCAATTTGGATGTCTTTTACCAGTGTTCCCTGTAAGATGTGCACTTGGGTGGCCACGCAGGAGAGAGTCAAATATTGCCCAGCTGATTAGCAGAGTGCCCACAGCCGGCAGCAAGTGTTTCTACTGGTGATGCACATCTGCACATTCATTGATGCACAAAACAAAACTTATTCCACTCATAGATTGAAAAAGTTGGGGGGAATAGTGGTCCTTACCAAGCCTTTCCTCAGGCAAAGTGTCCCATGATGACAATGTGACTTTTGCTTATGTAAGCATTTAGGGTTTGAAGTGTGGGAATTTTACTCAAAGACTCCAGGATCAGGAACCTCAAGATGCCAGTCTCTAGAAAGAAAGAAAAAAACAAACCAAAACAAAAACACAAAAAACAACAATGGTAGTGGGTGCTTTCTAGCTATTCTATGATATTTAACCTCTAGGATTTGATTGCCTAGTAAGTTATGTTACTTCTCCATTAGATAACATGAAAAATGTGCAAAGAGGCATTTATTTATGTAAGGAAGGTTACATTTGTATTCATCCGGATGGCTTTCTTGCCACGAAATGAGAGACTCTGACATAGAACCAGCATAACAGGGCAAGTGACAGTCCTTCAGCAATATCAACCAAAGAACACTTTGGAAATGTTGGATATGCAAGCTCACCATTCTGCCAGGCAGGGTAAAAAAACCAAAACCAAAGGCAGACACCAACCTTGGCAGTAATTGTTTCATTGTCATTAAATGTCCTTGAACCATCTATTCAGAGTAGAATCCATCAACAGGATTTTCTTCAGCATCTGGTAGGTAGAATTTCTATCCCCACCTTTTTTTTTTCCTTAAAAGGGCACTGTCAAATCACATATGTTTATAGTACAACACCTCTCCTCATCTGTGCTATTAGTAACCCCCAGGATTATTAAAAGTGATAGAAATTTAAAAATAGAATTGACTTTTCAGTATTTATGTTCTTTTTGCACTTTATTCAAATTGGTCACTGAAAAGAGTCTAATCCAGTGGTACTCAACAAGAGGTGCTCACCACGCACCTCTGGTGGTACACAGAGGTCTTCCAGGGGACACATCAACTCATCTAGATATTTGGAACAACAGGCTACATAAAAAGGCTACATACAACAGGCTACATAAAAAGCACTAGCGAAGTCAGTATAAACTAAAATTTCATACAGACAGTTTCATACAGACAATGCTTTATATAGTATACACTGAAATGCAAGTACAATGTTTATATTCCAATTTATTTATTTTATAATTATATGGAAAAATGAGGAAGTAAGCAATTTTTCAGTAATAGTGTGCTGTGACACTTTTGATGTCTGCTTTTAAGTGAGGTGAAACTTGGGGGGTTTCCTAGATAAAGCAGACTCCTGAAAGAGGTACAGTAATAGGTTTTGCTTCACCTGCACTAGCTGCTTTACCAAAAGATAATGTTTCAAGGAAAGCAATAACAAATTGCCCCATTCCAACCCCCAACAAAGCTACATTAGATTTTACTGAAAAAATATTTAGCTCTGAACATATTTCTATTAATCGCAAGTTTTGTAAAACTTTTGTTTCATTAACAAAACTTAATTTTACGGTCTAAGCTACCAGTGTCTCAGTACTTAAACATATGTGTTGCACATAATGCAGAGCAAATTCTGCTTTTTGCTCATGCTTTTGTAGTTATATCCTCAGTTTCATTACCACATAGCAAGGCAATGATAGAAAGATGATTCTTAATCCACTTTTGACTCACCTTCATTTTCCCCATCTGTGAAATGGAGATAATGGTACTTATCTCTTTACTTAAAATGCTTTGCGATTGATAGATGAAAGGTCATATTTAAGAAGCTTGATATAGTTATTGTTGTTAAGTCTGCTTCAAGATTTGAACTCCAGTTTCATTCTAGTGCTGAAGTGGCACCAAGAAACAAAAGGTGAAGGATGCCTCTTCACATATTTTTTTTTTAATCCTGTTTGGTACAAAACAGAAAACAATGCAAGGCAATTGGGATGCTGTTCACTCCTGTGGAGAAGATCAGCAGAAAAATATTACTTATATCTCACCAAAGTCTTATTTTTTAAATGAAGTGAAAGGTAGGTGTGGTGCTGGCCTTCAGTACAGGGGTCAATTTCACCCTCTGTCATTGATTTGCTTGCAAGAGACATATTTGTGTTATCTTCTTACATAGATTCAGTCCATCTTCAGACATTTCATTTCACTATTGGTGATCTCTTTATTTGGTTTTGAACCAAAGGTTATTTTATTTTTTAAAGTTCCAGTGATTTGGGCTGCCACCAGCTAATTTGGTGACATGGAAAGGGGAACAGTGAAGAAAAGGACCAATATTACACAGTACAATAACATAACTGGGATGTCTGTTTGCTTTCTTCATTTCAGGTAGGGGTCTTTTTTTTTTTTCAAACCTGGATGCCTTAAGCTAGGCACATAAAGCCACATTTAGACACCTGTTAGAGTGACCTAATTTTTGGATGTGCTAAGTATCCACAACTACCACTAACTTCAATAGGAATTGCAAGTGTTTAGAATTTCTAAAAATCCAGCCACTCACTTAGGGTATGTCTACACTACATGGCTCCGACGACGGAGCCATGTAGGTGAGCTTTGTAGACATAGCAAAATGAAGCGTCAATTTAAATAATCGCGCTTCATTTACATCAAAATGGCTGCCGCGCTGTGCCAATCAGCTGTTTGTCGGCTCAGCACGGTAGTCTGGACGCTCCGAGGTCGACATCAAAAGCCTTTGTCTATCGCCCCAGTAAACCTCATCCCACGAGGCATAACGGAGCAGTCGACAAAGGCTTTTGATGTCAACCGAGGAGCGTCCAGACTACCGCGCTGAGCTGACAAACAGCTTATCAGCACAGCGCGGCAGCCATTTTGATGTAAATGAAGCGGCGATTATTTAAATCGCCGCTTCATTTTGCTATGTCTACAAAGCTCATCTACATGGCTCCGTCGACGGAGCCATATAGTGTAGACATACCCTAAGGCATCTAACAGTGATCTGGGAGCCTGACGTTACATATTTAAACACTGAGGCCTGGGTGCATTTTACAGTTTCACTGTAACTACCCCTGTATTCTTCCACATACACCCCTGTGGTCCTCCAGGAATTCCCAATCAGGTCTCTAGCCAACACCTGTCTCTGGGCAGGAACCTTTGTCCAACTCCCCTTCTGATCTGGGTTTTGAAGGCTGCACAGCAATTAAGTCTGCCAGATGGCCAACGCCTGCACTTCACTTTCTCTCGGAGGTCTCTGCTCAGTGTAGGACCAGCAATAACAAATGACCACCAGCTCTTTCTAAGCAAACATGGTTATTCTTAAAGTAAAGGTATCAGAGAGAAAATATAAGAATACAACAGGTGTCACCTACCAGCCTTACGGCACTTCAGCGAGCGTTGGCTCCCTTGGAAAGAAGGCCTTGTCCATTTGCTGGGTCATTTCAAATACAGTCCTTTGTAATACCAAATGCCTTTCCTTCTGTTTGTTGTTCTGTGAAAATCCAGCCTCAACCACTCTATGGAAAGTACCTCCCTGGGAGAGCTTAAAATCTAAGGGATTCACCTTAATTAACCCCTGTTGGTTGTGCTTCCTGGGGAGCTGTGGCAACTTTGCCCTCTGGAAGTTGCGTATAATCTCTAGCTCACAGAACGAGATCAACTTAATATACTATGGATTGCAATCTCTCTCACGCACATAACAGTTACGCTACTTCTAGTGCTAAGAAGGAAGCCAGTGTAGACAGCTGAAACATTCATTTTGTTCAGAAATTACAGCAAGAATAACCAAGGATCAGCCTATGTTTGTTCCTTGTCCACCCTGCAATTTACAATGGAGTAAATACATGCTGACACATAGGGTATGTCTAGACTACATGCTTCTGCCGACAGAGGCATGTAAAATAGGCTACCCGACATAGTCAATGAAGCAGGGATTTAAATATCCCCGGCTTCATTAAAATAAAAATGGCCGCCGTGCTGTGCCAGTTTCCCCTGTCAACCAATCCGCGTCTTGACTTGTGCGCTGTGCTGACGATCAGCTGAGCTGGCACAGAGCGGTGGCCATTTTTATTTTAATGAAGCCGGGGATATTTAAATCCCTACTTCACTGACTATGTCGGGTAGCCTATTTTACATGCCTCTGTCGGCAGAGGCATGTAGTCTAGACATACCCATAGATAGTAAGTGTCATGTAGACAGACCCTAAGAAACCAAAGTAAAAATGGTGGACCAGATCATCAGCTTGATTCTTCTGAGTGCAGTGGAGTTAAACCAGTTCACAGCTAGACCCGGCAGCTGGTCTAGATAAGAACATAAGAACGGCCATACTGGGTCAGACCAAAGGTCCATCTAGCCCCGTAGCCTGTCTGCCGACAGTGGCCAGCACCAGGTGCCCCAGAGGGGGTGGACCGAAGACAATGATCAAGCGATTTGTCTCCTGCCATCCTTCTCCAGCCTCTGACAAACAGAGGCCAGGGACACCATTTTATCCCCTGGCTAATAGTCTTTTATGGACCTAACCTCCATGATATTATCTAGCTTCTCTTTAAACTCTGTTATAGTCCTAGCCTTCATAGCCTCCTCTGGCAAGGAGTTGCACAGGTTGACTACACGCTGTGTGAAGAAGAACTTTTTTTTATTAGTTTTAAACCTGCTACCCATTAATTTCATTTGGTGTCCTCTAGTTCTTCTATTATGGGAACTAATAAATAACTTTTCTTTATCCACCCTCTCCACACCAGTCATGATTTCATATACCTCTATCATATACCCCCTTAGTCTCCTCTTTTCTAAACTGAAAAGTCCCAGTCACTTTAACCTCTCTTCATATGGGACCCGTTCCAAACCCCTAATAATTTTTGTTGCCCTTTTCTGAACCCTTTCCAAGACCAAAATATCTTTTTTGAGATGAGGAGACCACATCTGTACACAGTATTCAAGATGTGGGCGTACCATAGTTTTATACAGGGGCAGTAAGATATTCTGTGTCTTATTTTCTATCCCTTTCTTAATAATTCCTAGCATCCTATTTGCCTTTTTGACCACCACTGCACACTGTGTGGAAGTTTTCAGAGAACTATACACGATAACTCCAAGATCTCTTTCCTGATTTGTCATAGCCAAATTAGCCCCCATCATACTGTACATATAGTTGGGGTTATTTTTCCCAATGTGCATTACTTTACACTTATCCACATTAAATTTCATTTGCCATTTTGTTGCCCAATCACTCAGTTTGGTGAGATCTTTTGGAGTCCTCACAGTCTGCTTCTGTCTTGACTATCCTAAACAGTTTGGTATCATCCGCAAACTTTACCACCTCACTGCTTACCCCTTTCTCCAGATCATTTATGAATAAGTTGAACAGGATTGGTCCCAGGACTGACCCTTGGGGGACACCACTAGTTACCACTCTCCATTCTGAAAATTTACCATTCCTACCCTTTGTTTCCTGTCTTTTAACCAGTTCTCAATCCAAGAAAGGACCTTCCCTCTTATCCCATGGCAATGTAATTTACACACGAGCCTTTGGTGAGGACCTTGTCAAAGGCTTTCTGAAAATCTAAGTATACTATATCTACTGGATCCCCTTGTCCGCATGTTTGTTAACCCTTCAAAGAACTCTAATAGATTAGTAAGACAGGATTTCCCTTTACAGAAACCATGTTGACTTTTGTCCAACAAATTATGTTCTTCTACATGCCTCACAATTTTATTCTTTACTATTGTTTGACTAATTTGCCCGGTACTGAAGTTAGACTTACCGGTCTGTAATTGCCAGGATCGCCTCTAGAGCCCTTTTTAAATATTGGTGTCACGTTGGCTACCTTCCAGTCATTAGGTGGAAGCCGATTTAAAGGATAGGTTACAGACCACAGATAATAGTTCAGCAATTTCCCATTTGAGTTCTTTTAGAACCCTTGGATGAATGCCATCCGGTCCCAGAGATTTGTTAACATTAAGTTTTTCTATTTGTTCCAAAACCTCCTCTAATGACACTTCAATCCGGGACAGTTCCTCAGATTCATCACCCACAAAGGACGGTGCAGATTTGGGAATCTCCCCAACGTCCTCAGCCGTGAAGACTGAAGCAAAGAAATCATTTAGTTTCTCCGCAATGGCTTTATCATCCTTGATTGCTCCTTTTATATCTTGATTGTCTAGGGGACCCACAGGTTTTTTAGCAGGCTTCCTGCTTCTAATGTACTTAAAAAACATTTTGTTATTTCTTTTTGAGTTTTTGGCTAGCTGTTCCTCAAAATCTTTTTTTGTTTTTCTTATTACATTTTTACACTTGATTTGACAGTATTTATGTTCCTTTCTATTTATCTCACTAGGATTGGACTTCCACTTCTTAAAAGATGCCTTTTGTCCCTCACTGCTTCTTTTACATGGTGGTTAAGCCACGGTGACTCTTTTTAGGTCTCTATGTTTTTTTTAATTTGGGGTATACATTTAAGTTGGGCCTCTATTATGGTGTCTTTAAAAGTTTCCATGCAGCTTGCAGGGATTTGGCTCTAGTCATTGTGCCTTTTAATTTCTGTTTAACTAACCTCCTCATTTTTGTGTAATTCCCCTTTTTGAAATTAAATGCCAGAGTGCTGTACTGCTGAGGTGTTCTTCCCACCACAGGAATGTTAAATGTTATTATATTATGGTCACTATTCCCAAGCGGTCCTGTAATGGTTATCTCCTGGACCTGATCCTGCGCTCCACTCAGGACTAAATCGAGAATTGCCTCTCCCCTTGTGGGTTTCTGTACCAGCTGCTCCAAGAAGCAGTCATTTAAGCCATTGAGAAATTTTATCTCCGCTTCTCTTCCTGAGGTGACATGTATCCAGTCAATATGGGGATAATTAAAATCCCCCATTATTATAGAGTTCTTTATTTTGGTAGCCTCTCTAATCTCCTCAGCATTTCAATGTCAGTATCGCTGTCCTGGTCAGGTGGTCGGTAATATATCCCTACTGCTAATTTCTTATTATTGGAGCATGGAATTACTATCCATAGCGATTCTATTGAACATGTTGATTCATTTAATATTTTTATTTCATTTGATTCTACATTATCTTTCACATACAGTGCCACTCCGCCACCCACCCGGTCTGCTCTATCCTTTCGATATATTTTATATCCCGGTATAATTGTGTCCCACAGATTTTCCTCATTCCACCAGGTTTCAGTGATACCTATTATGTCAATCTCCTCCTTTAATACGAGGTACTCTAGTTCACCCATCTTATTAGTCAGACTCCTAGCATTTGTGTAGAAGCACTTTAAAAATTTGTCTGCCCTTCCCTGATGCATTGGATTCCTTTATATGTGGTTGTTTGTCTGCTCTGGCCCATGGTTTGTCCTCTCCCCTCCTCTCTTTCTGACTACAGCTTAGAGAATCTCTATCAATGGATTCTCCTCTAAGAGAAGTCTCCATCCGATTTACGTGCATCTCCGCACCAATTGGCTTTCCCCATCTCTTAGTTTAAAAACTGCTCTACGGCCTTTTCAATGTTTAGTGCCAGCAGTCTGGTTCCACCCTGGTTTAGGTGGAGCCCATCCTTCCTGTGTAGGCTCCCCCTCTCCCAAAAGTGTCCCCAGTTCCTAATAAATCCAAACCCCTCTTCCCTACACCATCGTCTCATCCACGCATTGAGACTCTGAAGCTCTGCCTGCCTACCTGGCCCTGTGCATGGAACTGGAAGCATTTCCAAGAATGCCACCGTAGAGGTCCTGGATTTCAGTCTCTTTCCTAGCAACCTAAATTTGGCCTCCAGGACATCTCTCCTACCCTTCCCTACGTCATTGGTACCTACATGTACCATGACCACCGGCTCCTCCCCAGCACTACACATAAGTTTATCTAGATGCCTCGAGAGATCCGCAACCTTTGCACCAGGCAGGCAAGTGACCATACGGTTCTCCCGGTCATCACAAACCCAACTATCTATGTTTCTAACGATCGAATCACCCACTACTAACACCTGCCTCTTCCTAACAACTGGCATTCCCTTCCCCTCAGAGGTATCCTCAGTGCGAGAGGATACCGCAACATCCTCTGGAAGGATGCTACCCATGTAGCATCCCAATTAAATCAAGAGCTCTCCCCAAGGGCACAGAGCTGAGAGTGGACACATCCATTTGTGAGAACTAGCTCTATATTTGTTACATTGTGCTAATCATTCTTGAACCAGTCCCCTGCTACTCCCTTGCTGAGCCACTCAAAAGGGAAAGAAGAGCATTAAACTCATTTCTGATATTAGAATATACTATGGCCCCATCCCTTCAGAAATAACAATTGGAAATTGGGAGTAAACTTAGCAGTTGGCAGAGAGAAAGATGCAGCTATCCTATTATGAAATGGCCACTTTAGGACCATAGACCCTGGGCTCTGCTCAGTTTAAAGAGCCTGTTCTAGAAAGCTTGCTGAGAAAAACATCTCTAGGAGATGTCAAATCCTCATACAAAATTAGTAGGGACCAGGAATTCACTGAAAACAGTGATGCACTTGTCACCACTCCCCTCCTCTACCCCTATGTATTGTACAGTAACACCTGCTACAGTTTATGATAGTGCTACTGTAGTGCTATTACTCTGTGTACTTCTGTGTTGGTATGTGCTAAAATACCCACCAATGTATTCATGGCTGCCCTGGAGCATTTGTAGTCCTCATGGTCTCAAAAGCTCCTTGTTCTTTAATTTGATGGTTTAAAATCCCCTAAGCAAACTTTAGTGAGTTTCATACCACTTCTTTACAACTTAGGCTATGTCTACACCTGCAGAATTTTTGCACTGTCAGTTTCACAGGTGATAGTGAACTGGTGAAAGAAAAGTCCTGGTTTGCATATTCACTCACTTCCACAGGCATCGAAGCGTGTTCACATTTGCAACATTTCCACCTCTCATCAGAGTAGTGCCCTTAAGGCAGCTATCTCATAGTGAAGCTCTCTCCATTTTGATGATAGGTCATGTGGGAAGTGGGGGAGGGGTGATTGTAGAGGATCTTGAGTCCCTGCCCAGTCCCTCTCTCCAAACACTGATCAGCTCCAGTACCTCAGCATTGCTCCAAACAGGGGATTATTTGCTCTGTAGAGCAGCCATTGTCACCTGGAAATGTGAGTACTTGCCAAGAAAACAGGAAGGGGAGTTTCAAAGCTCCTGGGGCTTTACAGGAGGAGGGACAAATGTCTGTTTACCTGGCGTTGGAGCAGCAGAGAGGCTGGCGAGAGTGGTCACCTAGGCACTGTGGGATATCCTGCAGAGGCAAAAACCTCTAAAACAGCAAGAACATGTCTTCATTTGCACATCACCACAAAAGCATCACTGGTATGAGCTATACGCCTCTTGGAGAGGTGAGGTTTTTTGTTTGGTTGTTTGGGATTTTTTTTTACAGTGTAACATCTGAGTTTTTGCCACAAAAAGTCATTGGCAAAGTGTAGATCAGGGCTACAGAACATGCAGCCCGTGGGCCACATGCAGCCTGCAGCCCATTTGTTTGCGACCCCCGGTGCCGTTTAGGTTGACGCGGGGCTCAACATGTGGCCTGCGGGTGGGATCCTTTGAACATGGCCTCCTCTGGGAACACGCTCCACAATGGCTGCTTCTCCCAGGTGGGGTGAGCATTGAAAGAGGCAAGCGGACGGGCTGGCTGGAACAGACGGGTGCAGGGTGTTCGCGTTTCTAGCCCCCAGGGAGGAGGTGCTGGGAGCGTCAGGGCATTGTGGGAAGTGCTGGCTGCTTAGCCTTGTGGGCAGAGCCTGAGAGGTGCTGACTGGCTCACATTGGCCACGTTTGGGTCCAGCGCCGCAGCTTAAGGCTTAATCTTTGTATTCATGCTCATCAGTGTGAAATAAGGTATTTGCATATATTTGCATATCTATTTGCATGTATATGCAACCACACTTAAGTTGCAGCCCTCAGCATGTGCTGTGAGTATCATTGTGGCCCCCAGGACTTCCAAAGTTGGGTAGCCCTGGTGTAGATGTTTCTACAGATTTTGCACAAAAAAAGGGCGTTTTTCCACTTTAAATGGCAAGTGTAGATATAGTCTTAAATATTTGCTTTCCTGTGTTATTTTATATCTCACAATGTTTACTCCTGTCAAAAGCATTGTAGTATGGGTTATTATTAAAAATGCTATTTAGTGTCAGTAACTATAATGTCACTAATTGCACTGCTACATCTGTTACAATTACCGACACTCATTTGTATTTCTACAAATTTCAGTGTTTTACTCTGCTCATCCTTTCCCCCATTAAATCTTATGAATATTGCAGCTAAAGAAAAAAAGGGCCAGAACTTCCACTGACTTGAAACTCTGGGTGTACAAAAAATGCAGGATCCATTCAGAAGCTGCTAAGTTTATTGTTTCATGTATAGGGTGCCTGGGACTTGATTTTCAAAATATCAAACCCCCAAAGCTGTAAAAAAATGCATGATCAACTGAATGCCTAATTTATGTGAGCATAGACTAAGGCATTATCTACACACAAACTTGCACTGCTTTAATTAAACTGGAAAAAACCCTAAATAGATATTCTCATTTTGATTTTTAGAGTGGTTTATATCAGTTCAGCTTTAGCTGTTCTCAAAAACTTTAAGTAAACCAAAATAAGCCTGGTTTCAACGGAAATAAGAGTATTCAGCACAGCCTTTTGCATCAGTTTAACTAAACTGGTTTAAATTTGCACCTTTCAGTAAACTGGTTTAAAGCACTTTGGGTAGCCAAACTCTGACTGTGCATGCAAATCTTGTACTTGCATGTACAAATGACCAGGTAGGCATCCAGCCATTGATAGACAGAGTGGACCCAATTCCCAAGTGATATAAAACGAAGCAGTTCATTTGACTTCAGGGGAGTTATGTCAGTTTAGACCAGCTGATGATGTGGCACAGTAACTGTGGGCAGAAATTAAGCACAAAATTGCACATAAGTGCTGTGACTTTAAGTACTGAGGTGCTGCCATACATCTGGGTTTAAGTGGATTCCATTATATACAGGGATCACAGTTTGGTTCAATGGCTCTCAGCATCCCCCCTTCCCCATTGCACAGATTGTTCCAGTGCCCCTGTAATTGTATACTTTTTTTTTTTTCAGATAGGCTCCAGTTTTTGATATATTGAAAATGTCTTTGTCATCGCATGAACCTGTCTGGAGTGAATATCAATGAGTTAAGGGCTTCCCCAGAAATACTGTGGTGGAGGAAAAGCCCCCCTCTCCTCAAAAATAACCAAGAAAAGAAAAGATCCCTTCTCTGAGGAGTTAAAATAATTCTATCTTAATAAAATAAAAGTAACCTAGATTAAAAAAGGTTACTACAGTTATTAATATTATCAAAATTATACTGGAGAACTCATCTGCCTGTGTAAAGACATAAGACCATCATGTGTAGGAACGAGGAGAGTAACTTACCTCTGACCCATGCTTACATTCCCCATAGCTGACATTCTATCCAAAAGTCCACACACAGATAAATTCCCAGTGAGGGATTTCCATGTGAGGTGAGATTGAAAAGTATAGGACAATTCTTTTACATATAGAGGTGATGATTAATGGGAGATATGACAACTAGCTATAAAAAAATGAATGACATAAAGCAAGGGTGGGCAAATACCAGCCTCCGGGCCAGATCCAGTCCTCCAGGATTGGCTCCTAACAGGCCCCCACTGCTATATTTGCCTGAATGGCTGAAGGTACCAGCAATTGCAGCTCTCATTGGCCGCAGATCACCGTTCCTGGCCAATGTTGCAGTCCATGCCACTTCCTGCTACCCCCATTGGCTGGGAACAGTGATCTATGGCCAATGGGACCTGCGATTGCCGGTACCTGTGGCTGTGCAGTAAATGTAGCAGAGGTGGCCCACCAGGGGCTAACCCTGGCAAGCCGCCACTATGTTATTGCCCACCCCTGATATTAACCAGGCATTTATTTTTCCTCTATTAAAATGTAAGAACAATATAAAACTTTTCTTTTTCCTGTTGCTTTTACATAATATGTGTGGACTCACCACACCCTAGATGTTACATATCTGGCAAACTTTAATTGCCAGGACTAAATAAGAAGCAGAGCACCAAGTTAAAGATGGTCAAGTTTTCTTCACAGGGAAAAGTGTATAGAAGCCAGTCAGGTATGAATGACACAATGTGAAAGTAAGGAAGAAAGGTAACAGGTTTCAGGATAGGTCAATCATTTCAGTTAATGGGGCTGTTCAGGTTTTATTGTGAACTTTGAGTACTTTCATTCTCCAAAAAAAAAAAAAAAAATGTCCAGAACTTCCTTTCAGACTCCCACTTCAAAGCAGAAAGCAAATATTTCCCTCACAATTTGCTGAGGGCTCAGTCCTGCACTCCTTGCAGATTCAAAACTCCCTGGAGGACAACAATCATGTCAACAGGAACTTTAATGTTCACAAGGAGAACATGATGAAGGCCGTGAATCAGAAATGGTTGTGGCATTTTCAAGTAAGCTTTCAAAATGCTAGGAGTTAAATTGTTAAGGTAGTTGCTTTCACAATCATTTCTAGGTTTCGTGATTAATTAACATGAGTTATTTGTATTGCAGTAGCAGCACCTAGGAGCAGCACCTGCTTCCATTGTCCCAAGCATTGTCTAAGAGTTGGGGCAGATATAATGTGGGACACCAGTGTGGCTATAGCCCCAGAACTATATATCAAATTTAACCAGATTTCTCCATCTCCTTTAAGTAGGAGAAAAGGAGAATCATTATTTATGATATAAATGTTCTCAAATTATTTGCCCATGGTGTTACTGGTATATGAACAGATAACATAGTTTACATAAGTAAAATCACATATTCTTTGAACAATAGCAAATAGGTCCCTTGAGTGATCCATTCTTCAAACTGAAGGTTTGAGATAAATGTCTATATGCTACATGGTCAACAAAGGGTCAGCTGATTTTTATCATGGATAAGGACAAAGACTTATACAAAGTAAATATGAACATGCCCTGTTGTGAGGATGCTATAATTAATTAGGGGACAGAGTAATGAAAAAAGTCACTAGGAATAGTATTCTGCCCATCATCCAGAGCACTGCTCACAAACTCAAGACAGCTGGATGTTTTAGCTGAAATGATCAGCACTGAAATAATTAACTATGTTGTCATGTAATTTGCCACTGTTAGACTACAGAGTTAACACCTCATTGAAATGAATGGGAGAAATTTACACTTCACAAACTTAGGATACATCTACACAGCAGGGTTAAACTTGAAATAAGCTACACAACTTGAGCTACACTAATTGCGTAGCTTAAGTTGAAATAGCTTATTTCAAACTTGGGCACATCTACACAGCACTTATTTTGAAATAGAGCACTCTTCCTCCGACTTCCCTTACTCCTCATATAATAAGGTTTACAGAAGTTGGAGTAAGAAGCCCATTATTTCACATTTATTTCAAAATAACAAGCTTGCTGTGTAGATACGCAGTACATTATTTTGGAATAACGTCCGTATTCAGAAATAACGCTGCTGTGTAGACACAGCCTTATTGTGCTGAATTTTCAGCTGTGTCCAGTGTGTCCAGTGTGTCCAGGCACAGCTAACAGGCAGAGGATGTGTGCCAAAACATTCAATCTTGATCTCTGGACGGCCTCTGGTGTAGTTTAGAGCAGCATAAGATCAATTCTGAACCACAATGTCTCGCTATGGCCCCAAGAGAAGATAATGCCAGTTGCAGATTGCAAGAGCCGGGAGGCACACCATCCTTTTTCCTCTTGGACACACTTCTCACAGTAGGAGCCAAGAAGAAAGTGAAGCAGAGAGAAGGCATAACTTTGGTGACTTCTCTAGATCCAGTGATGACGACAGCTGCCTGGATCCACTGTCTTTTTGGTAAAGGAGCCCTATATCATAGGGGAGAATCAGACTCATTGTTCCTATCAACAGCCCAGCATTAAAGGCTGATTACAAAGTTCATCATCTCAAGTGAGAGTTTAGAAACTTTGTTTTAAAAACCAAAACTTAAACTCAGCAGAAATGAGGGCCGCATTCGGCTCTTACTACATATAAAAGGCAGAGCCACTGTGCCTCTGCATCCCCTACCACCCCTCCGCATGCCACACCACAAAAAGCCAGCTCCCCCCAGCACCAGCTCTTGCTTCCACCCCCTCTTGCTGCCTCTGATATAGAGGCAGCAAGAGTTGGGGGGATGCAAGTAGTCGACTCAACTACCCGACGAGCCTAGGTTTATCGGGTAGTTGACTAATCAACTACTCTTTTACATCCCTATCACATACACGTGTTTTTAAGACATTTTTCAGTTGATTCTTAGATGCAAATGTAAAAATCCAGCACTTGGAGTCTTCCAGCAGCCTGACAATGCTTCCTGCAAGGCTTGGCTACCCAAGAAGAGATTAACAGATTATAGCAAGGGATAGCTATAGTATTTTATATATAATCTTAATCCTATATTTCTCAGATTACTTACACTAAGTGCTTCAGAAACTCATATGTGAGGGCAGGGCAATTGTTTATACAGAATGTTCCCATTCAATGCACAGTAAAGCTATCTAGAGGCATGCAGAGATCTGCCATAATTCCCAGTGTAAACAGGATTTGGTTTTCAATGTGGATTCAGTATCTCACCCACCAAAGCTGCAGGCAGAATTGATTAAGTCACACTACACATAGGCCATTCTGAGAAAGTCCTTGAGGCTACTCTCCGTGGAACCCTGATATGTAGCATCATTTATGTACGTAAGCACTGGCAGCTGTTGCTGCAGCACATTTCAGCTCCATTGCTATGATACTAACCCAAAATAGAATCAGTTTCAAGAGCCACTTGTTAAGGCAAGTAGCGTGAACAAAAGTATATAGGCTCATAAAAATACAACTGTATGTCAGGTTATATCATCAGGTTGTATCACCTCTGGAGGATCAATTTTTAGCAAAATATTGATGATAGTTAGAAAAATCATGTCCTGTCTATAAAGTACACGCGACCATTTGAATGGCCATTAGCAAGCTTCTGGCTGTAAGTGTTTTTTCTACATCCAGATGCAAAAGGTAGCAGTCAGGAACTTTACTTGGATTTATGGCACTCCCTGGAGGATTTTGAGTCCCTGTGCACATGATTTTCAGATACCAAACACTTGCTCTTTTGCATTGCCTTCAGCTGTACAAGAGTAGCTCAGAAGTTCAAGAGCAATGGAGGGATTCCAGGTATGGAGACACACAACAAACACAATGTTTTAGGGTTTTTCCGTTCTGCAGATAGGGGTTAACTGCAAATTTTATACCCAGATCTCAGACTTAAAGGTCAGAAGGGACCATCGTACTCACCTAGTCTGACCTCCTACACATTTCAGGCCTTAGAACCTCACCCACTACTGATTTTTTTTTTCAAAATATGGAGATGTTTAGATTTGTGGAGGATTCATGGCTATTCTGAAGCAAAGTGAGTGTAGCAGAGTGTAGAGACTGCACAGAAAAAAAATCTATGGGCTATTATATTGGATATTTTGGGAAGAACTGGGGTTTTAATGCTCTTTGTTGTGAAGATGAGTAAACACTGATACAGATTTCCCTGTTTTTTTATATGAAGAAATGCTTAATTATATCGAATATGATTTGATTTTTCAGGAAGCAGGTACAGTAGATATATTTTATAAAACCTGTTGCTCTTCATCAGATATTGTTCTCGCCAAACTCTTGTTGGTAACTATCTCTCCTTTGCAACGTCAGTTCTCTCTCCTTTGCAACTGCAGGCAACTGCTTTGTAGACATAGGAGACTTGCTTGAAGTCTTTCATTAAGCTGGCTGATGGGATCCAGTGCAAAATAGTCACCACTAAACCTGGTGAGACATTTTTCTTGAACAAAAAGATCAGAGACCTCTTTCTGCTCACTTCTTTCTTTGTTAGGTTAGCCATTATTTTTAACTGCTTTGGGATTTACCTAGAGCATGACAGTTATAGAAAAGCCAAATTCTATTCTTTTCTAAGAGTGCCACGCTCAAGTGCATCTGTGAAAGATATGTACTACCCTTTGATGCGTTATGAGTAGACAAAAGTCAAAGGAGGTGAACTTCTTTGCCAGTCAAGTGTGAGGCTATGAAATGTAAGACACTCTTGGGCGGATTGCTGAAAATGTGCATTCATCAGTGATAATTACAGAATAAGGGCATTTTATCCCGCATGTCATTTAACAAACCAAAACAAATAAGATGAGGATTTCTAACCTGGTAGGCGTCCTTGTGTATCTATGTTGCCTAACAACTTGGAAAAGCAGCAGTATAATTACCGGTCACATGCGATTATGGACAAGTCTGAACTAGCATTTTGCTTTCATCTTCTCATTTGCGGCAGGAGTGATATGTCAGATACATTTTTAATTTGCTGACTTTCTCTCAAAACATGCTAGGGTTTATTCTTAGATGCTAACCAGCACAGGTGTAATACAAATATATTTTTACCTATGTTTTGATCATTCTAACCATTACTTACATTTCTCAAATCATGGTATAAATTCCAAAAAGAGAGGAAGTAAAGGGGAATAATGGTCAGTTTTCAGACTAGAGAGAGGAAAATAGTGGTGTCCCCCCTCAAGGGATCTATACTAGAACTAGTACTATTCAACATATTCATAAATGATCTGGGAAAAGAGGGTCAACAGTGGCAAGGCTACATTTGCAGATGATATAAAACTACTCGAGACAGTTAAATCAAAAGCGGACTGCACAGAGATATCAGAAAACCGGGTGACTGGGCGACAAATAGCAAATGAAATTCAATGTTGATAAATGCAAAGTAATGCACACTGGAAAACACAATCCCAACTATACACATAAAATGATGGTGTCTAAATTAGCTGTTGCCACTCTTGGAGTCACTGTGGATAGCTCTCTGGAAACATCCACTTAATGTGCAGCAGCAGTCAAAAAAAGCAGAAAAAGAATGTTGAGACTTATTTAGATAAGGAGAGATCATATGACTGAAACGATATTGCCTCTATATAAATCTAGGGTACCCCCCACATCTTGAGTACTGCACCCCATCTCAAAAAGGATATCTTGGCATTGGAAAAGGGGGAAAATGATTAGGGGTATGGAACAGCTTCCGTACGAGGAAAGATTAGAAAGGGACTTTTCAGCTTGGAAAAGAGATGACTAGCGGGGGGACGGGATTGAGGTCTATAAAATCATGACTGGTGCAGAGAAAGTAAATCAGGAAATTTTATTTACTCCTTCTCATAACACAAGATCTAGGCGTCATCAAATGAAATTAACAGGCAGCTGGTTTAAAGCAAACCAAAGAAAATATTTCTTCAAATAATGCACAGTCAGCCTGCAAACTTTTTTGCCAGAGGATGTTGTGAAGGCCAAGACTATAACAGGGTTCAAAAAAGAACTAGAGAAGTTCATGGGGGATAGGTCCATCAATGGCTATTAGCCAGTATGGGCAGAGATGGTGTCCCTAGCCTCTGTTTGCCAGAGTCTGGAGTGGGCAGTAGGGGATTGATCACTTGGGCTATGTCTACACTCGCGGCTTCTTGCGCGAGTAATATGCAAATGAGGCTAAGCGTGGAATATCGCCGAGCCTCATTTGCATACCGAATGAGCCACCATTTTTTTCAGAAGAGGCTCTTGCACAAAAAGGAGCGTCTACACTGCCCCTTCTTGCGCAAGAAAACCCCTCTTGCGCAATGCCGTTCTTCCTGAAAAGTAATAGGTGTAATGGCATTGCGCAAGAGGGTTTTTCTTGTGCAAAAAGGGACAGTGTAGACACTCCTTCTTGCGCAAGAGCCTCTTCTGAAAAAAATGGTGGCTCATTAGGTATGCAAATGAGGCTCGGCGATATTCCACGCTTAGCTTCATTTGCATATTACTCGCGCAAGAAGCCGTGAGTGTAGACATAGCCTTGGTGATTACCTGTTCTGTCTTCCGACAGCTGGCATTGGCCACTGCTACAGGACAGGATACTGGGCTAGATGGACCTTTGGTCTGATCCAGTATGGCCATTCTTACATTCTTAACCTGTACATTTGTAACATGTTATCATTATTTGCCTGAAGCTCTGCTATCATCTTCTGCTGATGCACTAAGGATTTGTCTACACACACAGTCGTTGATTAACTCTGTGGCTATGTCTATACTGCACCCATTTGGAGCAAGAAATATGCAAATGAGGCGAAGTATGGAATATTGCAGTGCCTCATTTGCATAATTAATTAGCCCCTTTTTGTGCAATAGCCTCTTGCACAAAAACGGAGCCTCATTAATTATGCAAATGAGGCACGGCGATATTCCACACTTTACCTCATTTGCATATTTCTTGCGCCAAACTGGCGCAGTATAGACATAGCCCATATGTTGACACTCCTATCCAAAATAAGAGTGTCCATGCAGGGTGTTATTTAAGAATAACAATTGTGCTTTAAATACACATCCTAACTTTTCATGTGTAGACAACCCCTGATATAGAACACTAACTCACATATATGGGAGTGGCTAACTGTGGGAAACGATTTAAGGCACGGGCTGAGCAGTCCTCAGAGAGGAACCTTCCACACATTCTAAACAGGGGAGAAGATTTGCACTGAATTAATTCATCATTTTATGAATGAAACCAGAGGAAAGGGACAAACTGGAATTGATAAATTGTGTTGATTGTGTTTGTGGAGCAGGCTAGGGAAAACTCTGTTGACACCATTGCTTCTATACATGGCCTATTGTAAACTCGGCACCACTGGCATCAGTTTCTATAGAAACATGGTATTTTAAAGGAGGATAGATGAAAAGAGACCAAAAGAGACAAGTGAAGTGCCTCGTGATATAAACAATACAGTGCTCTGTGTGTTTGTGTGACATGCAGAGATAGCTACAAATGCATACTTGTATGTCTACAGTAGATATCAGCCAGGTTGATGAATGAGAAAGAGCGAATACCAGGTTATAGATCCATCAGTGTGACCGAAGATGGGCTACCCACAAGTCATACATTAACTCTGGGTCCCATGTCCTTTCCTTCTACTTTCTGTCCCCCACAATCTCAAACCTGCACCATACAGAGGAGCAAGTATCCAGTGAAAGCTTTCGGGGGCCCTGTTGGGAAGAGGAAAGGAACCAAGTGGAAAACTTCCCCTTCCCTCTCCCTCACACAACCTTTCCCCTCTTCAAAATGTCTGTGTAGCTCAGACCACATGGAAGAAGAAGGCTGGCCTTGTGGCAAGATCTTCACTAAACATTCAGCACCCCTCAAAACCACAGAGAAGTCACACAGTTAATGCTTCCACAGCCTAAGTCCTTGTTGTTCTCTCTCTGTCCGCCTCCCATAGTCACAGAACAGAGGCACTAACAGCAATGTGGCTACTGGTTCTGCAGCGGCTACAGGATGCTGCAGTACAGAACTAACTCTGTGCAGTTGTGGGTATGAATACCAATAGTTTTTTGGCCTCCCCTGCCTTTTGTTGGGCCTTCCCCCAGTGAAGACCAGGGTAGGAAGAATGTGCCAATGCCAGTTTCAAGGAAGCCACATAGTTCTTTGCATTAATTTGTTCCCCTCTGCAACTTTTTGCTCACACATTCGGACTCTTGTATGCCTTCTTCACACTGTATAAATGTGAATTGCTACAGCTGGTTTTTGAGGGATGAGTCATGTTTAAAAAAACCCACCCCTTTCCATTCTAAGTGTAATTCTGCATGGTACTTTCTGTGTTCCCAAGTAACTAACTTCCTTATGTCCTTTCACTGTTTTCTCTTTCCAGAGGGGTATAGTGCTGCTGCATATTTCTCCTTCAACTATCTCTGTGCTTATTAGGTAGCCTGAATCCTTTAATGGACACCCACTGTTCCAGTCCACACACTCACTCTGAGATATTCAATGCCCCAATTATTTCATCAGGCACCACTTCTGCTTATTCAGGTCAGAATACCCAACCAGGGAACTGAAACTACACAATGTAACTTAGGGGACCATTCTTCTAATTCAGTCACCAAATTCCAAATACTGAATATTTAAAAGAACACTCACTGCAAACACTTCATGAACATGTGATAGGCCCAATTACATTGGTCAAGCCAAACAAGTTAGCTGATAAACTGCGGAGGAGGAAACAGGAACAAATCCAATTAATATGTTGTTCACAGTGAATTCTTCAATCAGTACTAGTCAATATTATACTTCTTAGGGGGGTTTTCAATGTTGAGGAAATAGGAGCAAAGCATATTGATCACAAACAAACAAATGAGAATAGATAGATGATAAGTATATCAAGGCCCATATAGTGCCACTATTTTTTTAATTGTTTGTCTGTGAGTGGCTCTAATGAGGTTTGTTTTTTAATAATTCTGCTTAAAAACTGACAATATAATATAGTCTCTGGTCTTTAGAACTCTGCCATCTTCTCTCTTGGGTGGCTGGAAAGTAGAGGAAGCCAAAGCCACTTTTTCTTCCACTGTTTTTTGTGGCATTGAATGTCAAGCAGATGAGTCCAGGTGCCATTTATAGTCCACTTCTGGATACTGTGTTACTAGGACATTCAAGCACACACACAGTTTCTAAATATGCCCTTAACCAGAATAGAAATTCTAAGACACAAGGTGGGTGATGTCATTTCTTTTGTTGAATTAGTTAATGTTGATGAAAGATCCAAGCTTTTGAGCTACCTAGAACTCTTCTTCAGCTCTGTGTTGTCTTGTCTCTTCATCAACATTAGTTGGTCTAATAAAAGGTACTACCTCATCCACCTTGCCTCTCAAGACTGACAGGGCTACAACAAGAATGTAAACAGAAATTCTGGAAAGGTTTCTGTACCATTTACTGTTTCCCCCACTGCCGTAGGGCTGTTTCACTGCACTCATGTTACAGTGGTAGATAGAATAGCTACACTGGGAACTAGAAGCTCTTCCACAACATGAAGATCAGGGCAATTTGTGATGCCAGAAATAGCACTCCTAATCTTTTTAGTAAAATACCCTAGACCCACATATGACATCTTCAATGTAACAGATGTCTAGCCTCCACCGCATGTTAAAATTTAGGTCAGCTCTGCTTATCTAGTTGGTGTAAAGTCAAATGAATTCTTGGTGTTTGAGAATGTGACAAAGCAATATTTGTATTACGACATACTAGACTTTTTATCCCAGAGAGTAACATGTGAATTTTAAATAGGAGCCACTGACCTTCAAAAGCAGCCACACAGGGCCGGCTTTAGGAAGTGCGGGGCCCAATTTCAACAATTTCGATGGGGCCCCGCAGCAGACAGCAATTTTGGTTGAACAAAAAACCAAAAGCAAACAAAAAAAAACGGCACACAGAAAATCCCCAGCTACCTCCCCCGCCAAACCACGGAAGTAGCTAACACCCCCCCCCTCCTCCCGTGGGGCAGGGAAACCATGCGCTCAACTCACATCTCCTGCGGTGCAGGCAGCCGTCGCGCTCCTCCTCTAGGGCCGACGCCCCCTCCCACAATGCACCCGGCACACTTCCGGCTTCAGGGCACGGGGCCCCTTTAGGCGCGGGGCCCGATTCGGGGGAATCAGGCGAATCGGCCTAAGGCCGGCCCTGCAGCCACAAGAGAAAGAAATGGGGCTAATAAGAAACAAACCTGCAAGGGTCTTTGGGATCCTTCAAATGAAGTTCAGATGGCTGCACAGTGATGGAGGTCCCCACAGTGCTCCCCATGAAATGACTGCCAAGTGTTAGCCAACAGGCTCATACATGCAGCATAATGTGGGCTCACAACAGGTATATTTCTACAATGGAAAAAGCAGCATCAGCCAGAGAAAAGGGTGGCCAATGTGAAGAAGGGGGAAGCAAGTGGAAATGGAGCTCAAGTGGGAAGTCTCAGAAATGGAGAAGGAGATGGTATAGGGCCAGATCAGAGCTGTGAAGGAGCATAAGTGAGAGTAAGTCTCCACAACCCATATCCCTGCACGGCCGCCTCCCTAAACCCTGGGTCCAGGAGGTGGTGGAAAGTGATGGGGTGGACAGGGTCTTGGCTCCAATTTACCAACATACCAGGTTTGGGGTTATCAGGGTGACATTTATGGGAATAATCTGTTACCTGTAGCATATGACTGGCCACCCTCCCCCAAGAACAGGAGAGGAGCAGGGAAGAAGGGTATTAACTTAGGAGCTGCTGAATTTCCATCAGGAAGAAAGTATGTCACACAAATATGTATGGTTTAAAAAACTGAAGTGGCTATTAATACAAATACATTAATACATCTCATGTAGAAGCCAGAGAGGTCTCAGGCTGGGTTGCCAGCCAAGGCTGATGAGTGTTTTTGGCTGAGGTACTAATCATCAGGAAAAATTTACTGACAATCAGTTTGAAAACAAGAAAGAAAATCGACCATCAGTAAATTTTTAGTAAAAATGTGGAGATGTTAGATCATTTTATGTGACTGCCTCAGGGTGTGTGTACACAGTATGCATAGCGTAGGCTCTAGATCAGGTTTAAGCCCAAGTAACCCTTCTGTCCACATAGAAATTAGTCTAACCTATCCCAGGACCTCCTTTCTGCTCAGGCCAGCAGACCCTGTGAGGAGGGTGGTTCAGCGACTCACTGTGGGATGAGTCAGAGCACAGGCATAGAACCCTGGACATGAGTTTACATGGACAAAAGGCAACATGAATCTTGAATCCAGAGTGTTAAATTGAAATATACAATCACAAATAGAAACAGCACAAATCCCAAATTGCCACAAAATAGTAACTGCCCACTTATATCAATTGGATTTATGTATTTATTGATGACTTTGAGTTTTCATTGTTAAGAATTTAGGAATATCCGTATCTTGTTGGTGAATAGCAAAGGACATTGACTTCCTGGTGGCACAAATCCTGATAGCCGAAGTCTATGTAACTGCAAGAAATTGTAACATTACAGAACTCTAATAAAAAACAACATCCTTCTAACTTGCATAAAGAAGCTTTATTCAGGCTGAAAATGCTAACGTTTAGTTTTAATCGAGCAACACTGCAACAAACTTTCACAATATTCAAACAATTGTTTTTAAATGAATGTACTGATTGCCATTTTATCCCTATTGTGCTCACTTTCTGAATGAAATTCAGCTGTGTGTGAAAAGCCAGCCAGGTCTATGATCCATTAAAATGAGGTTTACGAGGAATTTAAGTGCACAAGGAAGAATTTCACTCTTCATGTGCACTCTAGGGGATAAGTTTACTCCCAAGAGTGTTTGCTGAAACAATTACTGTTAAATTAATATTTGTGATTATTTGCAGAAATTGAATTTTGAGTTAAATCAGTTTAAAACAAAAAAGAAAACTGACCATTAGTAAACTTTTAGTAAAAATGTGGAGGTGATAACTAACTCATTTTACAGTAATTGTGAGAATTCACACCAAAGGCCTACTAATTGGTGCTACCCTCACTCAGACAAAGAACAGAGATATACCATGTAACCTGTGTTCAGTCAAAACAGCACAAATTACAAATACAATTAATTGCTCACAAACTACTCATAGTTCAAAAATTATTAACAGAAAAAAAAAAAGCAAATGTCATATAACAAATGCCTGATAATGAAATATTCTCCCTGATCCAATCCAGGAGGTGTTTGTTTGTTTGTTTGTTTGTTTGTTTGTTTGGGGCTGGTTTGGGAATCTTTAAGAAAATGTAGCAAGAGGATTTTGAATTATGAGACTGTAGAAAGCCTTGGGTGTTTTTGTTTTGTAAAAACTATTATCTTCTTTTTCGTCTGCTCTCTCTCAACTCAAAACTAGCTTTCTTTTAAAAATTCAAACATGCCATACAGTTAATCCTCAGTGAGGACAAGTGCATATGACATAGATTTGAAAAATGCTAGTTTAGGAATGAGCAATAAATAATGAATTTATTAATGATTAAATTCCCTAACTACTTCATTGCATAAGCTCCATGAAGCTACATAATAAAATTCTTGTACCTGCTATTGCAGTAGCTTTCAGTTATTTTGGAGGGATGAGCAGGGTAGGTAAAATGGTGATTTTGATAAAGTATTCTTGAAGGCCTCAGTGCACCTAGGCATTATTATAAGTAGGGCTGTCAATTAATCATGATTATCTCACATGATTAAGTTAAAAATTTAGTCACATTTAAAAAAATAAGTGTGATTAATTGCAGTTTTAATTGCACTGTTAAACAATAGAATACCAATTGAAATGTATTAAATATTTTGAATGTTTTTCTACATTTTGAAATGTATTGATTTCAATTACAACACAGAATATAAAGTGCACACTGCTCACTTTTGTATTATTATTGATTACAAATATTTTCACTGTCAAAATAATAAACAAAAGTAGTATTTTTCAATTCACCTTATACAAGTTAGAACATGGCAACATTATTTGACTGAAACTATTTTAGGCAAAAAAAAATACAGATTTGGCTACAGCAAACTTGTGAATTTGTATCAATTTCACTAGGTTGTTTTGGTTAAAACAATCTGAAAATATTAAATTTTTTTTCACCATTTTCAAAATAAAAATTTTAGATATGAAATTTTTCATTTAGAAATTTCCTTTGAATGTATTTCATTTTTTAAAACTGCTCAAAATTAAAATGAAATGCACTGGGTCAGACAAAACATGGATAAAATGAAACATTTCATTCAACCCACAACAATTTTTTGTAAAACTTTCTGATTCAAGAAAACATTTGAAATAACTTCATTCTTGAGTTAACTCACATTTTTTTAAATTGCTAAAACCCCAAATCTATTATTTATCCAGCTGTAATTACAATAGTCATTAATTACATGATCATACATAGTTTTTTTTCCTACGGGACATCTGCCTTGTCCAGTGACAGGGAAGTGTCAAGCAATCTTTACTCTGGGCAATGTTACCAGTTCTGCCTATAATACACCATTTAAAGAGCTTGGACCTTTACTCATGATAAGTTCAGCTTAGACACCCAGGGTTCCCACAGAAACTAGGACATCTATTAGTTCAGGGTGCCAAACAACTAAGCTCATTTCAAAGAGAAAGGAACACAGACCCTTCTCCTGAACACAGTAGTTTCCACAAGTGACAACTCATACTATGGGTTTTTGTTTTGTTGTTTGTCACCTATGCCACTTTTTCCCACACCGGAGATAGTCTTAAAATTAGAACAGAAAATTTCAACAACCGAGAAAAAAACCCGTGTTCACAGATGTTGCTTGTTTTTGGCCAGTTGTCAAGCCCCTTGACACTGTTAATATCAAAAAAGTGTTCAATAATCTTATCAGTTAAATAAACGGTTTACTGACATCTAAGTATTCAATACCTACTACTTTCCCTTTTCCCACTCATTTTATATTTGTGCCAAAAAAGCAATAGAGCTTTAATGATGCTGAGCACAAATGCATCTGTCATCAATATTTCTCTCGGCCATCAGTTGCTTTCATATCTCCGAGAACTGTCGGAAGTTTAGCTATTGCCAAGGCCCTTTTGGTAATCACTTACAAGATCTCTAATGAGAAATCCACTTGAGCAACCAGAACATTCTCCAAGACACATGTATGAAAGAATCAAAACTCCCTTGCAGGTATTGTTAGCCAGGAAAGGAAGGCACAGAGCCATAAAAAATTCTATTTGCTGGGTGCTGCATCAGCTTCCATTGACTATTCCAAGAAATTGATGCAGTTTCTACAGCCAGGATTAGCAATCCTTTCTAGGGCCATCCTTCATAAAAGATAATCCCTCAGCTGAATGAATCTTTGTCCCAGCAAATGAGGAATGCATTGCAGAGGTTTTGGCTGGATAAAGTATTGTTCTTGTCCTATACCAAACTGTTGTGAGCTGTTAGAAATGTCTTTATGTCATCCTAGAGGTCATGACTGAAAGGACTCTCATATACAGCTTGCTTATTAGTTTGCTTTGGCTTTGAAGCATATGTGGCCTCTTGAGATGAAAGAGGTTGTATGATTCATATGGCTTCATGTAATTATTTACTTATACTTTTCTCCACTGACGTGGGCCTGCAGTCAAAATTACTGACAATAGGAGCAGCCCTGCTGCTTAGAAATAGTTTCAACTACCACCAGAACTGAATGGAACTGCAAACTCAACTTCCCTCTGCAGTGTACAGGCAGATCCCTGCAACACATAGTAAAGTTCACATGGTGTCAAGGGAAGCTAATATTTAGAGCAGTTAGAGTAGCAGTTCAATGAGTGCCCCATAAGTATCTTTCTCCAGGATTCAAAGGGCTAACTTTCCAATAAAGCGTTCTGAGATGTAGCTGCATGATTTCCATTAATTTTAATGGGAGCCATGTAGCTTAATCGCCATGTGATGTGAATTTGAATAACAGGACTGTGACCCTATCAGAATCCCAATGTAAGAGGGCAGGGGCTTACTGGTGTCTGGTGGTGAGTTTCAGCTCATTATATCTCAACTCACAACAGTCATAACCAATATCTAAAAGGCATCAAGTAAGGTATCGATAGAAATCAGACAATATGCTGGTCATTAATATTATTGTGTGGGGTATGTATGGAGGACAAATTCAAAATTACAGACATACTGGGAATTATATTCTTAAAGTGTAGGGCTGACGATAGACCATAGAACTGAAGTTAGACAAAGGAATGTGCTTCTGCCACTATACAGGTACTTCCAAGGTATATTAAGAGACAATGGGAATGCAAGTTACATAAAGGGAAAACAACGCCATCAAGCCAACAAAGCATCGTGGTGGGAGTGGGGTGGGAGGAAGACTGCAGAAGCAGATCAACTTGCATTTTAGCAAAAACACCTGTCGGAAGTGTTAGAGAAGAAACAGGCGACCCAGGAGCCGATGGGGTAAACAGAACCGCTTTATTGCCCATGCACATTTACCTTGGACGTTCAACACAATGTCCAAGTGGCCACAAATTGGCAACAATTACACGCTTTTATCTATTGTAGTATGTTAATTCACACATTTATCACTACTTTCCTTAAACCCTTATTTAGTAATGTTATCTCCTACACAATGAATATTAATAAGTAGGTGATTAATACAATTTTACCCACCCCTTTTTGTTGTTTACTGGTTTTTAGTTGAATCAGCATTGCATACTGTCTTAATCAGCATCTTATAGGGAGGGGGAAAGCACTTCACCCCGAAAATGTTTTTACAGACAAGTGCAAAGACAAAACACGACACTGTTCAGTGCAACCATCTTCCAAGGCTGCCAGGACAAAGGGGGAAAACATGTTTAAAGGGCAATGGCAATGCCTATTCTGGCTAGACCCCTTACCCAGTGGTGTATAGTCATCCCAGACCCCTATTAATTTTTACATAATGCAACAGGAGGAAACCAGCATGGCATTTCTTTCACCAACAGATTCCACCTCACCTTCCTCACAGCTTGAATGAGCTTTACTCTGAGGAGCAGCTTTCAAAATAATCTGTTTCAAAGGTTCACTGGAATATGAAAGAGGTGGGGTGAAGAACCCCAAGAAACGCATGAGAACGGCTATACTGGGTCAGACCAACGGTCCATCTATCCTAGTATCCTGTCTGCCAACAGTGGCCAATACCAGATGCCCCACAGGGATCTTTCACCTCAGCAGACAGAGGAACAAAGAACAAAGGGCTCTGTGGAGGAGCCTGACCAGAGGGGTAGTCAATCCTCTTGCTGGAAGGAAGAGTGATCAGTATCTTACCTTGACCCAAGACTGTAGTTTTGTTAAATGTTGGTTTCCAGAACTCATTTTTCACTTTTATTTGCTAATAACCGTTGCTAACTTTATCCTTTATACTTGAATTCATATAAAATCCCATCTCCTTTGGTTGATAATCTTGTTTTACTTTCAATTTAAACCGAGCCAGCACTGTGTTTGAATGGAAGTGATAGGTTAAGCCAGCTAAAGTGATAAGCTGTGCAGGTTGTCTCTTGAGGCACACACAAATCTTCTTCCTCTGAGAGTTTGTCACCACAGCAGCGTTATTTCGGAAGACCAGACGTTAGTCCGAGATAAAGTAGTGTGCGGCGACACAGCGAGCCCATTATTTCGAAATAAATTCGAAACAACAGGCTTCTTACTCTGACTTCTGTAAACCTCATTGTACGAGGAGTATAGGAAGTTGGGGGAAGAGTGCTCTATTTCAAAATAAGTGCTGTGCAGACGTGCCCAAATTTGAAACAAGCTATTTCTACTTAAGCTACACAATTAGTGTAGCTCAAGTTGCGTAGCTTATTTCAAGTTTAGCCCTGCTGTGTAGACACACCCTGAGTGATTCGGGAAAGGGCTGGATGTTGCAAATTTTGGGAAAATTTGGGACTAGGGGGGCATTTGGGACATTTTACCAGGTGTATAACCAAATCTGATAGTAGACAGAGTGTGGGTGTGGCATGACAGCCAGACTGCCAGAGTCAGAGCTGCAAGCCCAGGTTTGTGCATGTCATACAGACACTCTGTGCAGGCTTGTATGATGACTGGGAGCATCTGGACAAGAAAGAAACAGCAGCAGTGCGTTACCCTGGTGGGGTTATTGGGTAGATGATGACACAGCAGCTCGCTAGTCTGGGAGAACATGATGAGGGCAAATCTAGTGGAAGTTTTTTTTAAAATGGTGGGGCTACTGCCAGGTTGTGTGTTTCACATACAAATCCAGCTTGCCTGATAGTGACATGCTGCATGACAACTCTGTGTGTACAAAAGAATTTAAGTGGGTTTAAGCCCCGATTCTCTGTGTTCTGAGCTCCTGTCCACAGTAGCAGCAGTGGTGGCTGAGAGCTCCAGGCCCCTTTGAAACACCAGCCCCCAGGGTAATTGCCCCCCTTTGCCCCTCCCCTGTTGTCAGACCTGCCATCTGCCACAGACTGAGTCTACAAATTAACCCTACATAAGCCAGCACAGAGCATGGTGATGGAGTACATCAGAGTAGTGGAAGGATTAAACAGATGCAGTGATACTCAACACTCTAAGTAAGTGGTGTAGAGGAAATGTAGCCACTATTCCAGTCATCACAGGGCAGCTGCATTGTACCTCTGCACCCTGGAGCTGAGTTATCAGAGTGGATTTCACTCTCTTGTCCCTTCTTCCCTTGTTAATTCCAGCCTTGTTAATTCTTTGGCTTCTATCTAGGGTGGTAAAAGGATCAGATACTTATGATCTTTTCCGACAGGTAATCTTCAGGGTCAACACTGAACTATCGCCACAAGCTTAACTTTACAGCATACTAGAAGTTCCCCCTCTATTGACTGAAGGCAGCTTCTTAGCCTAATTGCAGCTCCTCAAAAGAAACAATTGGGCTGTGTCTAGACTGGCCAGTTTTTCCGGAAAATCAGCCGCTTTTCCGGAAAAACTTGCCAGCTGTCTACACTGGCCGCTTGAATTTCTCGCAAAGCACTGACTTCCTACTGTAAGAAATCAGTGCTTTTGCAGAAATACTATGCTGCTCCCGTTCGGCAAAAGTCCCTTTGCGCAAAACTTTTGCGCAAAGGGCCAGTGTAGACAGCTGAGATTTGTTTTAAGAAAACCCGATCACGAAATGGCGATCGGGGCTTTTTATGCGCAAAGCGCATCTAGATTGCACGGACGCTTTTCACAAAAAGTGCTTATGAAAAGCCGCCCATGCCAATCTAGACGCTCTTTTCCGAAAATGCTTTTAACGGAAAACTTTTCCATTAAAAGCATTTGCGGAAAAATCATGCCAGTCTAGACGTAGCCTTGGAGTTTATTGTTTGAAGTTTTACCTTCTGTTGAAAAATCAAAATATTTTCAGCTGATGGAAGATAGTGACAAAAGTCCTGCCAACCCCTGTACATAGCAACACACATTATGGCACAGAGCAAAACAGTCTGGGAGATTTACATTGCCGAGTTTGTCTCCCTCTCGGTGGCATGCCCATTCATTCTCTCACCTCCATAACAGAAAGCATTAAAGCCATCCACTGACTCTGAACACTTCATGGTAGTTGAAGGAGAGGCCTGGAAAAATAGTTTGCAAAGAGAAAGCTAAGATGATCCGTTAGTATCTTGCTGCCAAGGCTTTGTGTTCTGTAACAGGTTATATGACCAGTCCCACTGGCTGCATGCATGAAAATATACTCACACGCAGTGTCTAACTATATGCATAAATACATATGTACATAGGTATATCAGCTAGTGCATGCATGTGGGGGGTGCACATAATAAAAATACAAATACCCAATATTGGTAATCACACAGCCAATGGCTTGAATAATACAGACAGCTATATGTAGGCATCTTCGTGTGCACGTGTATACACACAAATATAAATAATTACACTGGATCTCTCAATTATGAAATGGCTAGAAGTTGAAATCATCAGTGTTCTGCTCTTCTTAGAGGGAGAGTTGATGTGTTTTAATAGCTTCAATAGGAGCAGAAGCAGGCAGCTTGTCCCAGCAGTATACTGTGGTTTCCTAGGTAACTGTACTTGAAATAAGGTGATGTCTGGAACTGGGTTGTAGCAAATCAATTTGTTATAGGTGCACACATGGAAAAATGAAGCCACACAGAATCCCGCTGACTCTCAGTTCCTATACTGTATCACCTATTTATTTCAGTTATTGAAGATTTCAGTGAGTTTTAATGATCAGAAATACATTTTTCTTTTGTGGGGAGGGACACTGAAAATATGATTATGCGTAGTATGTATTATTGATACAGTGGCATAGCTCTGCATTACACTTGACAGGCAAATGAAAAATGGCAGATCCCTGCCCTGAGGACTTTACAGTGTAAGCCCTCCCAGAGGTGAAAGTAAACAGGTGCGCCCTGTGCAGCTCTGGCAAGAGCTGGCTGAGCTGCGGCAAAAGCCAGCAGGAAGCTATTTAAAGAGCTGGCAGGGACCCAGGTTGCAATAGGGCAGTACCTGTAAGAAATTTTAAGTTACTTTCACCTCTGCCTGACCCTGCAAATTCACACTCATGTGCTTACATCAGTGTTTCCCAATTGCTGCTCCGGGAAATCCTGGGGATCCGCAAAGTGAAAGCAAGGGTTCCGCGAAGAGCAGGTATTCCTCCGCCCCCTGGCGAGGGCTTTTTTTTTTTTTGCTCAACAAAATGTGGCAGGGGCCTTTTTCTTTTTAAGGCAACTCTAGGGGTTCTGTGGCCAAATAAAATTGGGAAACACTGGCTTACATTTACACTCCTACTGCTATCAGTAAGACTACATCATTGACTTCCACCTGACTACTCATGTCCATAATGTCAAGCACATGCACAAATGCTTGTGGAACTGGGGTCTACGCTTGCTCTTTTTTGGCAGTAGGCCCATTGATCCATTACTTATAGGGCTAAGGTAGAAAGCATTTGGTCCTAAAATTAGATATCACATAAGAAGAGATGAAAATAATCAAAGGATAGAGGTTAGCGTTTATGGAACAGCCTAGTGCTTAAGGCATTAGACTAGAACTTGAGAGACATATGTTCAAGTTTATACTTTGCCACTGACTTCCTGTGTTGATCTTAGGTAATTTCCTTAGCTCCCTGTGTCTCTGTTCCTATCTGTAAAATAGGGCTCACGGTACTTCCTCACCTTGTAGGGGTGGTGTAAGGATGAATACATTAACGATTATGAGGTACTCAGCTAGTATGATGATGTTGGTCATATAAGCATCTTATATACTAAAATAGTTCAAGATCATGACATGTGCTAATTCCACACACCCCTCAAGTTAATTCCATTTCATATTTACAATTAACTAAATACAATAAACACTGTTTAGAAAGAAAGCCATGACACAGATTGGTGCTGCAAATGAAACCTATTACCTCTTGTCCTACCTGCAGTGGATATGGAAAATAGTAGACAATAGTCCTTTTTATAAAAGTTTTTAACATATTTGAAGACTGTTTCCCCATCATCTCCCCCCAATCTGTTTTCTTTGCACAACACCACACATACCCAGGTTTTTAAATCTTTCCTTATAGGTCAGCTTTTTAAAACCCTTTTTATCATTTTCTATTTCTCCTATGGGTTCCCTTCAATTAGTCCACATCTTTCTCCATGTATCACATCCAGTTTATCACTCTCTCATATTCATATTAACAGACTGAGTTTCGTTTATGAGCACCCTTGGGAGGTAGAAAGTATTGCTACCCCCAATGGGTATATGTGAAAATAAGACACTGAGGCTATGTCTACTCTACAAAGAAAAGTCAGGAAAAGATACACAAATTGTGAACCGCAATTTGCATATCTTTTTCCACTTCTCTTCCAAAAGAGGCTTTTCCAACATTTGACTCATCTACACGGGGCCAAACGTCAGAAAAATGCCCTCTTTTGGAACATCCCTTCTTCCTCATAGAATGAGGTTTACAGAAATGCCAAAAAAATGCGTCTGCTTTTCCAAAAATTTTTTCAGAAAAGCAGACACGTTCCTTGGACACCGCAGAGCTTTTCCGGGATACCTTCCCGGAAAAGCTCTGCAGTGTAAACGTAGCCTTAAGAGATATTTACGTTCAAGATCAGAGCCTGTGGCAGAAACAGGATGTCTTAATTCCCAGATAAATGATTTAACCACACATCTTTCTATCTTGGCTGTTGTAGCTGTTTGAGTTACTGCACCTAACTCAATACTTCTCAGCCTAACCTGAAAAATGTGTGATAAAATTACCTAAAACACCACATGCACCACAACTTTTTTCACTATCGATAGGTCTGGCCAGAGTCCTTCCACCTATCTTTCTGTCCCTCCCAGGATGTAAGTCAGAGAGAGCGGGCCTCATCACCTACCCTATCCATGGATCTGGAAAAGGATCTTGTGGATCTTGAAATGTGTGTGCGGAGAGAAGAAGGCGAGAGAAATTGGGCCTAGTGGAGTCACATTGGACACATTCCTGGCAACCTGAGGGAAGTTGTCCAGAGAGCTAATACACGTTCCAAAGCTATGTCTCTGGGCCAAGCAGGGCCATGCACAAAAGTGATGGCAAGCAGGGGCAAGGCCCAAAGAATAATTGGCTTGGGGTCAGAACTCCTCCAGCTCTGGGACTGATGTGAGGAAAATGAGCTCAACTGGAGCTGGGGATGGGAGCGTGAGTTTTTCTGGCCCAGAATCCAGGGCAGAGACACAGAAAAAGGCCCGCCAAAAGGGGTCATATTTTTATTCCTGCACATGCCCCTACTACCAAACAAGGTGCAAATGGCTCTGCCAGCATGGCTCTAAATCCTTATGTCAGGTGGCCCCAAGTTTCTGTAGGAATCTACTGGGTTTGTGGGATAGACCCTTATCCTCTTCATGCAAGGGTGTGTGAGTGGAAGGGGCATTACCTTTTGTGGAGTAAAGACTCATAGGAGGTGAACCCACCATTTGCTTTCCCAAAAGTACACTGTGCTCTTATAACCCATGTTCATTTTCAGCAGTTTCATCAAATACCTTAGCAACATCTACAATGATGCTTCTGGAGAAAGGTTTCATGGTTGTAGACATGATCGATACCTTCCATACGGCCGGGTGATTTGCACTGAAGGATCTTCCAGTTTCTCCCCAGCTCTAACGGTGCTTCAGTTTCCCCATGGGCAGAAGTCACTGGACTTCTAGTGAGCATAAGTGCTCTTTGAGGAACGGACAGTTTTCTATGTGCACGGTGCCTAAAGTAGTGAATCCCTGTTCTCCAGTGCCACTGCAGCAGAAATGGTAATAACCATTATTATTCCTGGAGAAACATACTTTTTCTCATGCAGCTGTACTTATTCTAGGAAACATGCTACTGTGCTTGTCTCACTCACCTGGAAAACACATCAAGGCATTCAAAACTGACCATCAAATAAAGCAACATTTCATCTCTAAACAAAACTCGTTTCCCCTCTAGAACAGGGCTCTTCAGCCTGGAGGGTCATGACATGTGGGAGTCTGACACACAGATGTCAGGAAACAACATGTGACTGTTCTTCCCCCCTAGTGGGGAAGTTCCTTTACATTTTGAACTCCTCCTCTGTCTCTTCATCAGTCCTTGAAAGTAGCCAGTTATTCATGTCCCACGGCTCCCCTCTCCACAAAGAGGTAGATAAACACACTAGTGAGATGATTCTGCACACATAATCGCTAATGAACGAGATAGTGATAACACTAGGTTTCAGAATCAACCCTATTAAGATAATCGGGTCACTTTACACATCTGTAGAGAGCTAGAACCAATAGTGCCTGAAGCAGGTGTCAAAAGGCTCAGAGCAGCTGACATGCCCACATTGAGGGTATGTCTAGACTACATGCCTCTGCCGACAGAGGCATGTAAAATAGGCTACCCGACATAGTCAATGAAGTGGGGATTTAAATATCCCCAGCTTCATTAAAATAAAAATGGCCGCCGCGTGTGGCAGCTCAGCTGATCGTCGGCACAGTGCGCGAGTCAATACGCGGATCGGTTGGCAAGGGAAGCCTTTGTCGACCACTCCCTTATGC
This sequence comes from Rafetus swinhoei, assembly GCA_019425775.1. Lineage (NCBI taxonomy): Eukaryota > Metazoa > Chordata > Testudines > Trionychidae > Rafetus > Rafetus swinhoei. The sequence continues at coordinate 114,629,769 of CM033424.1, forward strand.
CTCGTGAAATGAGGTTTACAGGAGCGGTCGACAAAGGCATTCCCTGTCGACCGATCCACGTCTTGATTCGCGCACTGTGCCAACGATCAGCTGAGCCGGCACAGCGCGGCGGCCTTTTTTATTTTAATGAAGCCGGGGATATTTAAATCCCTGCTTCACTGACTATGTCGGGTAGCCTATTTTACATGCCTCTGTCGGCAGAGGCATGTAGACTAGACGTACCCTGAGAGTCTACTGGATGCTTTTTAAAAACCCTGAGCAAGGCATGGCAAATGGGAGAGTCCCTGTGGCATCTTAATATAAACTTCCTAGACAATTTACCCAGTGTTGTTCAGGTCCTTAACTCAATTATTCTTTTGGAAAATAAAATGAAAATGTCCATGCTTCACTGAAATCATTGTTCTGGGGTGGGGATGAGGGACTCAGTGTGCAGACTCCCCAGGGGAGAGAGGACAGCCCCAGCCCTCTATCACTGCAGCAGCTTGGGGCCAGGTGAGAAGCACCTCTCCATGACCACTGCCCAGCTGTGGGAGAAGTCCAGGTTCGTCTGCCCTCTGCATTTCCCAGCCAGAGTGAGAAATGCAGCAAAATGTGCACTTTCCCCTTGCTCCCTGCTGAAGGGGAACAGCCAGCAATGTTCCCATGTGAATGGGGGGGTAGCTGCAGCCCCCTTCGCCCTCCCTAAAGGGCACCTGGGGAGTGGGAGGCTCAAGGCTGGTACAGTTCCCACCCAGCTCCTTTCACCTGTCTGGTGAGTCTATCATTTTTCTGTATGGTTTTATGAGAAGCAATCCCATTCCAGGCACATCCCATTTTCCTGACACAACCAAACCCTGACCTTGCTTTAAGTTATAATAAGAGGAAGCTGCTGTAGTAAGATGAAGGCCTAAAACAAAAGCTCATGTAGCACAGCCCTGGTTTGAGGCCTGAGGCCTAGCTAACAGTGGAAAACACTTGGCTAATATAAAGCAAAGTTTAACTGGGAGCAAGAGGCAGGCCCCTGCTCACAGAATGTGGCACAAACAAGGCTGAGAGTGCAAAACACTAATTGGCAATAGTCCCAGGTGTAGAACAGTAATTGGTACTAGGAACCGACTGTAAAACAGTAATTGGTACTGGTCATAACTTGAAAGCACATGGCAACACCAGCTCATTAAAAAGACCTTGGTACCCACACTCCCCACAGATAGAGACCCAGGTTCAGGAAAGGGTCTAAAATGACAACATGATGGATAGAGATGATCTAATCAAACCACGAGGTACAGGGAGATGGGTGGTATTTAAGTAGCATCAGAGGGTGGTAACCTGACAACGTCAGAAGGTGGCAACCTGAGAAAGTCAGGAGAGAGGCGTGCCTTGTTTCTACCTGTATATAAAGCAGTGTCTTGGGGGGACAGTCTTTGTCCAGCAGGGGGGCAGTGGGAGTTTCCCACCGGTTGTGCTGAGGCCATTGTTATGAGCAGGGCCAGCCCGAGCCTTTTTGGCGCCCTGGGCCCGGGGCAAGGGCACTGCTGTCCCGCACCGTGGGAGCCAGGCGCGCGGCTCCTGATGGCAGCTGTAAGGGACGCCGTGTGGGTTGGCGCCCTGGGCAGCTGCCCGGCTTGCCCATGCCTCCTTCTGGCCCTGGTTACGAGTACATGTGCGTAGTGATTCAGTGCTGACAACTATTACTATACTTCGCTTAACAATGAACCTGGCTGGGCACCTTTGATCCTTATCTGATTTGTGATCTTTGGGGGCTTTTTCGGGATCTGCTGTGGTGACTAAGTGCATAAGTCAACACAGCAGACACGCACACAGCCTTCTGGTTATCATCATCGATGGAGCCGTAGACCTGCCAGGACACCATGGCAGTAAACTCTGATCCAACATCAGCTGTGTACCGAATTTGGTGATCCTGCTTCTTACCAGTTAGGAGAAGTTCTTGATAAACAGACAAGCACACTAAGAGGCAGACAGACAGTCAAATTCTCTCAAATATATAGTAGACATCAATGACTATTTTGGGAAGCACAAGAAAATTTGTCTGATTTTCTTCATGTGAATACATTCCTTTTAGGGGTTTTTGTGGGGGAAGGGAAATAAGACATTTGCCATATTTGTTGTCTCTTAATACTAATTTGATAAAAACAAGTTCCTTTAACTCATACTTGGACTTTGTGGTCCTATCTTTCCCTTTTAGGCCCCCTTCAGACACCACTTACCTAGCAGAGGATACAGATTTTCACACAGTGTGGACAATACTGGTGAGTTCCATTGGTCTGTGACAGTGAACTTGGTGCATATACAAGCAGGGTTGTGTATTCCAGAAGCCAGGCAAGGAGCCAGCAACAAAGAGGGAGAGTGGCCAACACAATCAAATTCAATGTGTTGTAGTCTTAAAAAGAGAGAGAGAGAGAGAGAGAGAGAGAATGTCAAAGCAATAAGCTCACAACAAGTTGTTGTCCTGGGCAGCCCAGCTTATGGCTTCATTCCTATTCTTGACTCCTTCCTACTGTCTGTGTTGCCAAATATAATTTACATAACCCATTTCAAAATACAATCAATGCAATGCAAAAATTATACTCCTTCTCCACATGATATTTTAAAAATTTGAATTCCTTCTGGACGCAGGGGGACACTTTCTGGAGTCCCAGCATCTTACTACTGTATACAGTAGCAGGTTTGACTAAATCCCATTCAGTTAGAAAAAAACAGACTAAAGGGACTCTTGATGTGAAGGTTAACAGCCTTATTCTGGAGGTCACAGAAGTGTTCTCTGAACTGTTCATTGATTTCTGCTTCCTATGGCATTGATTGGGAGGAGGTGGCCAATAGATGGAATGAAGAATTTTAGCTCGACTGACTTCAAAATGGAGCTGCCATCTAGAGCAGTGTTTCCCAAATGGTGTTCCGTGGAACCCTGGGGTTCCACAATGTGAAAATAAGGGTTCTGTGAAAAAATTCCATGACAATAACATTTTATGATTTAAAAAAATAATAATTAATATGATGTGATTTTTGTTTTTAAATATGTGCAATTAAACTAAATGTTGATCTCATGACCTTGTTTAGCATTTGTTTATTATGATCCTTACTTATTTGTGATCTAGTTTTTCAGCTCCCCATATAAGACTGTTATTAGAGGTTCTGCAAAATTCTTTCGAGTTTAAAAGGGTTCCGTGGCCAAATAAAATTGGGAAACGCTGATCTAAAGAAAAGTAAAGGCGGAGGGAGGTGTACCATAGCTTGCAAAATCAGGTCTTTACTCAGTCATTCATGCCTGAAAAAACTTTAGGCCAACCTAGCATAGACCAGGCCAGACAGCTGCATTGTAGCCCACAATGGCCAATAGTCAGGCCCAGCCAAAAGAGTTTGTGGGACCCAAGGCAGAATGACGACAGTGCGGCTGGGCAGCTCCCAGCCAGGGCAGTGAGCAAGTGCTGGGCAGCACAGGGCCTGAAGGCACAGGGCCCTGAAGGGGCGGTGCCCAAGTTAACACCTTGCTCACCTTGCTCTTAGGCCGGGCATGTGAATAGATTGAGGACCACAGAAGGAAGGCAGGAAGGCAGGTTCCACTTCAGGTGAATCAGGACAACATAAAAAACTGTCTTCCGTGCAGCTGGCCTTTGCAGGACATAGCTCTCTACTCCTCACCTACTCTAGTCAAAACATCACTTTCATGATTATAGCACTTTCAGCAATGGCACCATCAAGACTCACAGCTGAGAATCTGAAGAGTTTTAGAGAAAACCCTGGAAATGAGACGTCCTCCTAAAGTTTCGGGTCTGAGTAACTGAGTGAAGACCTAATTCTGAAGCTATTGAGTGCCTCCTGGGGGCACTGAGCACTTTCAAAGCTCATTAACTTCAAAGAGAGTTGAGAATCCTCAGCATCTTGGATGATCTGGGCCAGAGTGAAGGACATTGGAAGAGTGACAGGATGAGACATGAGAGAGAGGCCAGGCAGATATTAATGCCACCTGTCATCTCTGTGTCATGTATATGCAAGGCCACATCCAGGCAGTCAGATACCATGCAGAACTTTAATGCCACTTAGCAGGAGTCCCACAGACCCGAACAGCTGCCTTCCTGTCTTGCTGTGCCTACTGATGGGGAACCACTTAACCCAGAATGCTGCGTCACCACCTCCTGCTCTCCTGTGGCAAGCAAATGAGATGGCAACTAATAGTGAATGACTGACTGTGAGTGAATAACAGAGTGAATGAGAAGGAATTGGAATTAATAGAAGGAATAGAGCTAGGTGAAATTTTTTGGCAGCAGCTTTTTTTCCCTCAGTAAAAATGCATTCTGTTAACTGAAATATTTAATTTATTTGTGTTGAATTCATATTATTGTTTTGATTAAAAATAGAAAAAAATCTGAGCATTCTGTTTTGCTACTCTCTAAATAAAACATTTCAATGTTTCCATTTGAAAGGACTTTGTTTCAAAATATATTTCAAATTAATTTAAAAAACAATAAATACGTGGCATTTAAAAGCTCAAAAAATGAAACAAGTTTTTTCACTTTAGGTCTTACAAAGATTTTTTTTCTCTTTTTCCTTTTATTTCTTTTTGTCTTATCAGTTCTCCAAAAAGAACCGAAACACTTTTGTTTCAGGTTGACTCAAAATAATTTTTCTTTTCCATTTTCAAAACAGACAATGACCTGACAAATCAATTAATCACATAGCTTTAAACAAGAATAAGAACAGAAATGCATGAGAAAGAGAAAGGTGCACTTCACTCACAAGTATGAAGAGATGGCAGCGTGGCCTTCATGGTAAGACACTGGACCGAGAACCAGGCTTTGTGTACACTACATAGCTTCTAGCTGTTTCACTGGCAGCTTCTTGCGCAAGAACTCTTTTGCAAAAACTCTTCCACAAGAGAGCGTCTACACTGCCATGTGCTTTTGCGCAAGAGCATCCATGGCAGTGTAGATGCTCTCTTCCGCAAGAAAGCTCTGATGGCCATTTTAAGTATAGGGGCTTCTTGCACAAGAAATTCATGTTGCCTGTCTACACTGGCCTCTTCTGGAAGAGCTCTTGCACAAGAGGGCTTATTCCTCATGGGGAAAGGAATAACTCTTCCGGAAGAAGCCCTGTTTTACAACACTATACTGTAAATTTACTTCTGGAAGAACGCTCGTGCAGTGTAGACAGCCAGCAAGTTTTTGCGGAAGAACAGCCGTTCTTCTGCAAGAAGCTGCCAGTGTAGATGTAGCCTAAAAGTCTGGCAGTGTGAACCCCATTTGTCCGTACTTTTGCTGACAAAATACTTCCACCTCCTACAAGCAGGGTTTGCGTTGTCAACAGGAGAGCATTCTTGCTGACAACGAGCCATTCACACTGCCACTTTCCACTGCAAAAATTTTGTCTTTTGGGCGGGGGAAGGAGAGTGAGGAGAGTTAAAGCACCTGTGAATGACAAAAATTGTCAGCGTAGCATAGACAAAGCCTCAGAATACATGGCTTCTAATTTGTTTCTTATTGTGTTAGAAAATAGGGATAATAACATCTACCTACCAATTTCACAGGGATGTTGTGAGTCTAACTTTATTAGTGTTTATTAAACTCTTTGGGTCACTATACAATAAAGATTTATGCTACAGTAGCACTTACAGCAATAGTGATTAAATGACTTGCCCAAGGTTCCACGGGAAGTCTGTGGAGAAGGTGTGTCCTTACACTGAATGACATTTATATCTTGACATCACAATGCAGAAGTTTGTTCTTCAAAACAAACAGTGAAAGGTGGCAACCTCTGTTTCCAGTCTTTACATATGACAGCCTACCCTGGGATCTTTCCTTCTGCACCAAGCCTATTATTAGTGAGAAAAGCATGTGTGTATCAAGAGAATAACACAACTTTTTAGACACAATTATAGCCTTTCAAGACACTTGCTTTTGTTTTTACTGGCTAGATATGTTGTGTCCTTAAAGTAAATTTATAAGATTGGGCATACTGGAGTAGTGAGAGGGAACAAAGAAGGTTTGTTCCCCTCAGCACAACAGTGCAGGTATAAGCATTAGAGTCCCAGAATGGGTTAGCCTAACAATGTCACAATTGGGTCATGGCCCTGAGACACCCTAATCACCATGATGGCTGCTGGCTGGGCTTGGAAGGCAGCTGACTCCTTCTATTGTAAAAGTAATGCAGAGGGATCCTTTCCCTGCCTTCTCTCTCAGCTCAACTCAACCTCTCTAGAGCTACAACTGAGCCCCTCAGCCCCCATTTTCCCCAGGGAGTGATAACAACACTGTAGATATTTTTCTCTAAAAAACAAACAAAAAACCCCACCACTTTCAGCTTGATCAGGATCCAAACTCTGAGTGATGGTGATAAATGTACCACTGTCCTTTTCACTCGCCTTCCATTTTTCAGATTCTGGTCTAGATATTCCTGAATGGAGGTATCAATTTCCAGCACAACAACAATGGGTTTCAAGCTCCAATTATTTAATGGGGAATTATAAATAAATAGTACTTCTTCAGAGAAGCTCTATTCTAAATCTCTGTGGGAGCCTAAAGAACTACAGAACTGAAAAAACCCACTGACTCTACAATCCTTGGCAAACACAATTTAATAGCCAGACATTGTTCTGAAATGAAAAATAATCACTAAAGCCACATGGCACAATGGTTTACCATATAGCATCAGCAGACATGGCTATGCCAAATTTAATTAAGGATTTTCATTTGCACCAATACAGTATCATCCAAGATATAATAAAAGTTACTCAATTTATTAGCATTCAGGTGCATTTAGGCGTACAATTAGCGAGTGTATCCTATTACAAAGTAATTCAGCTAAGAAATCAGAGCACCCACCAACCCAACTGAGTCTATTAACAATTGTCCATCACTAACTGGATAGAGCTCTGGACAGGACATTTTATCTGTGTCATATTTCTCTCTCGCTCTCTCTCTCTTTCACACACATACACACAAGTGTGTGACCATTTAGAAGAAATGATTGGTTGAATGCTACTGTAATGCTACTAATAATAAAAGCGGTATTTCTTTTTACAGACATCACCAAGGGTATCTTTAGTAAAGCTGCAAAGAAAAAAAGCCATAAAATCTTCTCTATTTTTTAAAGAGACCATGCAGGAGCAATTTCTTCATTATCCTCATGCTGGTTCCTTATACGTTCTCAGTAACAAGGGACCAAAATGGATCACGAATATGGCACCCAAGCGGTCCTATTGCCAAGCATCGTTTCCCACTATTAAAATACCAGGCAATATGGGTATAAATTGCTACCATATTGTCAGCTCTAATCAGACAAAAACTAACTTGTTGACTACAAAAAAGTCCATTTATGTATCACTGTCATAATTTCTGGGAGATAACCAGGGCTGTGAGGTACTTTGCTACCATCTTCCCTTAGCGTGAGGAAGTCCTGTCTGTGCTTACCAGGGTCAGCTCCAGTCCTCCACCAATGAGAGGCAACACAAGCGCTCCCCTCTAGGCTAAGTATGCCCCGCTATCTCTCTGCCCCATTAGCCGGGGTCACACTCCAAACCATAATCAATAATAATATGGGGCCTGATCCTGCAGATATTACACACTGAAATAATTTTACTCTGATAAGCAGTACTATTGAACTCAGAAGGGCTAATTTAAAGTAAAGGTATTGTGGAAGTAAAGGTATTAAAAGTGCTTATGAGTGAAATACTGCCCTAGCTGAATGGCAAATCTCCCACTGACTTCATTGGGGACAGGATTTCTCTTTAAGCATCCACAGGATTACAGATGTACAAATATGCAATAAACAAGCTAACTTCTCTTGCCTCTTCATTTTCATTATTTGTATTATTATCTGCATTATATTGGCTGCAGCTGAGGTTGGGCCCTACTGTGCTAGAACTGCACAAACATGTGGAATTTGAACCAGTCCCTGTTCTGAAGAGCCTACAATCTAGATCAGGGGTGGGCAATAATTTTTGACAGGGGGCCACTCCAAGAATTTGGAAAGTGGTCGAGGGCCACACTCTTCCAGGATATTAAAGGAGGAGGTGCGGGGTCTGGGATGGAGGTTGGGTGCAGAAGGGCGTTTGGGGTAAGGGAGGGAATTTGGGTGAAGGAGGCAGTTGTGACCCGAGGCACTGGACTGGAGTGCAGGGGGTTGGATTATGACCTAGGGCATGGAATTAGGGTACAGGAGGGAGTGCAGGGGGTTGGGTTGTGAGCTAGGGCAGGAGGGGACTGTGATCTGGGGCAGGTAATTGGGGTGCTGGATCTGGGAGGGGGTATGGGTACAGGAGGGGGGCAGAGGATTTGGGTATGTGGAGTAGGGGGGTAGGAGTGGGGGACAGAAGGTTGGGGAAGAGGTGCCAGAGGCAGGGTCTGGCCAGGAGACTTATCAGCCAGCAACTCCTTCCTGAATCAGTCTCCCTGCCTGCCCCACCCCCCCATAGTCTGCAGCCATGTGCTCTGTGAATAACTATGAGCCTCTTGTGCTTCGTGGCTGCCTCTTATTGAAACAGGCAGCTCCCATTGGCCAGTTTCTGGCCAGAAGTTGGCCAATGGGATTGTGCTGGGGGTGGGAGCAGCTCCTAAAGCTTCCCCCCTCCCCTCTGGGCTTAGTTTTTAAAGTGAAACTGCCCCACAGTTGCGTTTCTGAGTGGCATGTGGGTGGAGTGAGGCAAGCAGGGAGCCTGCCTGGGGCTCCCCGCAGTGTCCGTGGGCCGGATCTGGTGGCTTGGTGGGCCAAATCTGGTCCGCGGGCTGTATTTTGTGCAGGCCTGATCTAAATAGACAAAGAAATCAAAAATCCATAGAAAGGGATTCCCAAAGAAAGTCTGTGGTAGAGCTGAGACTAAAATACAGTCTATGTCTCTCAGCTTTCTAAACAGAAATAAAATGTATCCTTGTTAAAGTATTTGGTATGTCTACCATCCCTCCACCCGATTTCGCAAGTCAACATAAAACGTCAAAGGCACTCAAATATATTAAGCTTCACAGTAGCTCAGCCCGCTCTTGAAGTAGGCGGTTCCATCTTGTTAAGTTCTTCTCAACTTTCACTAACAGTCCCAGTAGTCTGCAGCATAGACTAGTGCACAGGTTACAAAGTTGTGGGTGAAACAATAAGAGCTCTAGTCAAACTCTTTGCCACTATAGATAAAAATCTCTTGGCCATATAAAGTATATCTACATTGCAAAATTAATTAAAAACCCCACCATGGTCAGTCTCAGAAGTTAGGCCTACAGACTCAGGCTATGTCTACACTATAAAGAAAAGTCAGAAAAAGATACGCAAATTACGAACTGCAATTCGTGTATCTTTTTCCGCTTTTCTTCCAAAAGAGGGTTTTCCGACATTTGGTCTGTCCACACGGGGCCACATGTCAGAAAAAAAACCCTCTTTTGGAACATCCCTTCTTCCTCACAAAATGAGGTTTACAGGGATGCCGAAAAAACGTGTCTGCTTTTCCTTCAGTATCCCAGAAAAGCTCTGTACCCTAGACATACCCTCAGGCTCACACTTTGGTGCTAAAAATTACAGTGTAAACATTCCTGCTTGTGCTGGAGCTCAGGGTGTCAGCCACACACCCCTCACTGGGTTTCAGAGCCTAACCAGGACTGTTCACCCCACAAGCCAGAGTCTGTAGTCCTGGTTCTATAAGTTGTTGCTGTGGATTTTTTATTTGGGTTTTGGTTTTTATTTTTTGTAGTTTAGACATACCGAGACAAAACAGAAATCTAGTGTAATTGTTATCTAGTGTAAGCAACATGTCTCACATATATATGTGTTTTTAAAAGGCCTTTTGTTCATAAGAGAGTACCAATTAATGACAAAGGTATATTGAATATGTCATGAACACGATGCATTTTTTGCCATGAGCTTACAGGAAATCTACATGGTTTTAAATAACTTTGTTCAAATGTCCTAAGGTTATTAAAGGAGAATGAAAATGAGGAGGGTCACATATTAGTATTTTACTGACTATAAGCCAAAAAGGTTGCTTTGGAAGCATTTTTAAATTTCTGCCTAATCAGAGTTACCTTCCATTTGAGGAGGTAACTTCCATTGGCATCAACATACTGATGGATGAAAAGGAGAACACCTCCTTGTGCCCAAAGAAAGAGATGCTGGACCTTTGCATTTCCAAAATAATTAACAGAATGAAAGGGTTTGGTGATTTTGTGAACCGCAGCTTGTACTGGTGAGTTTGTATTTTCTGCATAAGTATAAAAAAGAAACAATTTTTGGTGGGGAGGATGTCTTTCAAACAGTCTCATGGAACTTTTCCAGTTTTCCAACAGACAAAAGGACGGTTTAAGAAGAAAAAAATTAAAATGTCCCATAATTTTTCCTAAAGGTCATTTTGATAAAAAATATGTTGATCACATCCAGTTAACACATCGACTCCTGATATTAGTGCAGTTAGTAATGATCTCAAATGGTTAAGGTCTCTGTTTTAAGGCTCTCCCCATATGCCATCCTAAAACAGCCTCGTGCCACCTTACACCATGTTGTAAAGAACTTTTCTCTTACCTATTCTTTTCCGGAGAATCATGCTGCTATTCTCAAAAGATTTTTGTTACCATTGGTTTGCACATCTTCTTTCCTATTAAACCATTCACCATGTAATTTACATCATATTGCTTAATTATGGGGAAATTGTTTTGCTGAGGAGTCTGTTGGAGAGTGAATAGAATCAATTGACTTTCTTACAAGACTAGAATCTCCATAAAAACCATTCATTTCCCAGCTTACTTCTGCAGAAACAATAAAATGAATGCTGTTATACTACTTGGAAAATGTGATGCTGCAGTACATTTTAAATGCTTATGACAGGTATATTGTAAATGTTTATGACATATAGTGTATATTTTTTTCATTTCTCTGGTTAGAAAATGAAAGGGGTCTAACTTAATAAGTGTAAAGTGCTGGAATCTGGGGCTGAGGTACTACTAATAGGCAGCTGCTCGGTACCACCATTTTCATCACTCTCAGATTATTAAAGGTAAAAGGAGGCAGAGAAAAATTTGCCAGGCCGTCACTTCTAGGGAGATTGTCATCACTTTGCCCTCTCTCTCTCTTCCCCTCCCAGTTCAGGCACTGCTAATAGGATTGTGTGTGTGATTAAACAGAATAAAAAGACATCTTATACACAAAAGTATAAAGTCAACTACAGTGTCTACTGCAGATCACCCATCATACTGAAGAAACTGAACATAATTACAGGCAGTCCCCGACTTACGAACGGGTAATGTTCCAAACACCTGGTCATAACTTGATTTGGTCGTAAGTCGGAAATACCCTTAAACGCGCTGCCTGCGCTGTTCGAAAAACTTGACGTACATGGGTTCTCAACTCAAAAATATTATAATGGGGGTTAATGGGAGGTTGGTCATAAGTACAGATGGTCATAAGTCGGTGTGTTCGTAAGTCGAGGAGTGGCTGTAATTTAAACCACACCCACCTCATTTTATAATAAGTAATAAGCATAATAAGAAGACTCTGTAGTACCAAGAATTTGTTATGGCTATCATCTTCAGTGGTGCTTAGCAGCTTGCTGGATCAGTATAAAAATTGATAATTTACTGATGAAGGCTAGAGAATTAGGAACACAGACAAAGAAAGTGACAGAACAGCGGTTGTTGACACTTTTTATACCAGGACCTCCCACCAGGTAGTTTGGATCTCATTCAGATCACTTCCTTCCCATTTAGCAATATAAGAAGGGCAGGATGGTCACAGAACCCCTGATATCAGTGGTTTAAGAACTCCTGGACTAAAGTACTAAAATTAACCCCTGTCTTGTTGGCTCCATGTTTTTATTTTATATTTTCTACTTTATACGAAACCGATGTAGTTGTGCAAATTTCTGACCCACTATTCTCAAAACAAAGGAAGGTACATGATTGTAACTTGCAGCAATAAAGATTATGTGTATGTGTACTGCAGAAAGTTGATCTAAGATACGCAACTCCAGCTACAAGAATAGCATACCTGGAGCTGACGTACCTTAAGTCTAATTTCTGCAGTGTCCCCAGTGCCAGAGGTCAATGGAAGAAACTCTCGCATTGACTTCCCTTACTCCTCACGACCCAGTATAGTACTGGAGTTTATGGGGGCACTATCAGCAGTCGATTTAGGGGATCTTTATTAGATACCCTAAATCACACCCTGGTAAATCAATCTCTGGAGCACCAATCTCAGGGTAAGTGAAGACAAGCCCTACGAGTGCTCATACCCAAAACAGCAGCCTACACAAGGTTCTTCAAGCCTCCTCCTTATAATCACCATATGACCTCACATCATAGGTTTTATTTTCCTTAGTGTTTGCACTTACCCTGTAAAACTTTTCTCCCAGGCATGTAAGGGATTTTTTTTCCTGGTTTCCAGAAATGTAATTCCAATGATAGACAGTGTGATTAATGCCACAGAAAACAAGATTTGTATGGCCTAAAAAGGAGCAACTGTGATGGTTACTTGGTCTTCATGCAGAAGATAATAAAAACATAAAAAGGAAAGGTTGAGTGAGGCTTCAATACCCGCTAATATTTCACAGCAATTTTTTTCTTTGATAAATTAGCTCCAGACAAGTACTTGAATGTCAGCATGGAATTTGATTTTGTAGCTCCTGTAGAGGAGAACTGCCTGATATCTCAACTCAGTGCTGTACACAGTACAAAGAACAGAATATATTGAACACAGATCCTTATGGATTAAACTGTGTTTGGTTTGCATAGAGCAGATTCAAAGCAAATAATGACAGTTAATTTTTTAAAATCTTCAGGGCAAAGGGTAACATCTCGTGGGTTTATTACTTAAAAAGAGTTGTCTCACACAGCTTACTCACAATAACTCCTCATAAAAAATGTTGCTAGGAAAAAGATAGGAAAGGGAGACAGAAAGACTGAATTAGTCCACCCAAAACAGCCTCCTAATACATCTCAAAGTCTGTTCTAAGATCATGACTGGCAAACAAGAACAAGGTAAAAACAGATATCAGTGAACCAAAATTGGAGTATCATAACTGGTAGATACTGGTAGACAAAATAATGAGCAGATGGGCTATTCCACCTAATGAACCAAAATAATAGATATCATAATTGGTAGACCTAACTGGTAGACAAAATAATGAGCAGATGGGCTATTCCACCTATAACTCCCTTTTGGAGTCCTTAAAAAAAGGAACATTGGGAGAATATGTGTTTGCTGTCGCTAGCTTCACCATCATGGCCACTACCCCAACCATCTCCTGGGACTTCAGGCCGGTCTCTGTCATAAGCATCATGAGAGGTGCGCTAGCCAGGATGGGCCAGAAAGAGGGACTCAGATGACTGTTCCCAAGGGCTTTGGTGAAATTTTGAACACCCCCTGGGATGAGAGACTTTGCTCCTCTCCCCGTGTGTCCTTTTCCTTCCCCATCTTATTTCGTCTCTTTCCTATCCCTCACCATTTCCTTTCTGTCTAATGAAAGTCTGGCTTAGCTCAACCCCTGGGCAATATGTGTGGTGGGGGAGTGTGTGTGTGTGTGTGGGGGGGTGTCTCTGCACTCCTAGAAAGAGCAGGGCAGCAGGGGTGGGGCTGAGGGCAGCTAGTCCTCGGCACTGGCTGAACCATGCCACACCCCTCCCCCCAAGCCAGCCCTTAGAGCTGTCCAGAATGTGCCACACACGGCTCTGGCTGTGATTTAAAGGGCTTGGAGCTCTGGCCGCCACCACTGCTGGAGTAGCAATGTCAGAAGCTGGGAGCCCCAGGCCCTTTTGAATCACTGGGCAGCGGGGCAATTGCTCCCTTTGCCTTCCCCCTCTCCCCCCCGACAGCAGGCCTGGGCTTAGCCAGCCAAGGCTTTCTATTTTGCAATACTGCTGTGAGCCTGTGACCAGAATGAGATAACGAAAAGCACTGCGCACAGTGGCTGCAGTTCACGGTTCCTGGTCAAGGGGAGCTGCGGGAAGTGGTGTGGGCTTGGCTACCACTTCCTGCAGCTTCCATTGACCAGGGACTGCAAACCATGGCCACGGGGAGCGGCGGGGCACCGTGCCTGTGGACACCCAGGCAAACAAAGCATCTGGCAGCCTACCAATGAGTAACCCTAATGAACTGCGTGTGGCCGGCATGCCAGAGTTTCCCCACCCCTGATCTAAATTAATATAACAGGTCTCATAATCTTTGGTAAATCAGCCAATAGAGTTTGAAGTGATGCTGTAATGGTCCAAAATTAGGTACAGGTTGCGTACTCCCATGAAAAAAATATAGGGGGAGAAAAAGAGGAAGCAAGTCTTGCAAAAATGGATTGAATATTTATCCCCACTTCTCCTGAACTGTTTTGAAGGATACAGTCCAGCTACATGGAACAGTGCATATTTTCTGAGCACATTCCTCTTCAATGTCTCTATTTCAGGAGTGCCAAGGAAATAATTTTAAATGGTTGTGTAAAGCAGATAGGGGGCCTCCTGAGTGAAAGGCTGTATATAAATATAAAATATTATTAATAATTTAAATTATTTGATTTTCCATGTGTGTGAGGTAAGACTTCAAATTCAGGAGTCTGTCGGAATTAGAGACAGGCCCAGACTGCAAATGTTAGATCAAATCTGACCTTTTACCAAGTCTGGGCTTGTCTAGACCTGGGCTTTGGGTTTAGGTCTGGGTCCATCTTTGGCTGTAAAAGACTTTCTCCTGAAAGTCTGGAAATTCTGTAATGCACAGTACTCTCTTCCCTCTCTAAGCCTGCCAGGTGTAGTCTTATGAGATGTACAGGACAGCAAATGATCCTACCATAAATGAGTCTCTGCATTCTCGACAACTGTGTTCTGTCAGGTGGTGTGTGAATTCTGAAGAAAAGCAAACACATCGTCCGTGGGGAAATGTTAGGAGAGCTACTGTATGATATACTGAACTTTAAATCAGTCTGCTGAAATGCAGCACTGTACTGAATACAGTGGAAGAAAACCCCACACAATAACCTCTTAAATCTATGTACATTTTTCATACTTCTTACTTTTTTTGAGAGAGAGAGAGAGAGGCATGCATCTTTCTTTAGACAGAATAGAACTGGCCACAGAAAAATATGAAGAATTGTAAACCGTTTGAAATATTATAAAGAAGGATTTTATTACATCTTTAGATTGTCTGACCCAACATATTTTGCTGATTCAGACTCATTAGGTTTAAAATAATTTCCTACTGCTACTCTATCTGCTGGACTATTGTATTTTTAAACAGTTAATGGACCAGCAAATGCCTGGGAATAGGTCCCAAGACATTGAACTAAAACAGAATAATTTTTGCACAGGGTAAATCTGGTGCTGCAGCAAATTTATGGCAAAAGACTGTATACTTGAGAGATTAGGACCTGATCCTGCAAAGATTTAGGAGTGTGCTTAACTTCCCATTCAGTAAATATCCCATTACTCTGGCCCTTATTCTGTATTTAGCCCAGAATTTTTTCTCATTACACAATATTGCCCTGAGGAGGGGGTTGTTATTTTTCCTCCCTAAATTATTATAATGGATCTTGCACTGAGATTCTGTACTGCTGACCTGCCTCTTTAGTACCCCCTACAACTGGTCCTGGAAAGCAGTCCTCAGGCAATAGCTTGACAGGTTAAAGGATTAGACAACATGCTGAAGAGTGACAGATCTATTTAGCTTAACCATGAGAAGGTTAAGGGGGTGACTTGATTACATTGTAAGTATCTATATAGGGAACAAATATTGGCTCCTCATCCTAGCAGAGAAAGGTTTGACATGATCCACCGACTGAAAGCTGAAGCTAGACAAATTCAGATTGGAAATAAGATGTACATTTTTAACAGTGATGGTAATTAACCACTGGAACAGTTTATTCCAGGTGGTGGTGAATTTTCTGTCCCTGATAAGATTTAAATCAAGATTAGATTTTTTTTTAAGCTCTGCACTAGAAATTATATTGGGGGAACGCCATAGCCTGTGTCATACAGGCAGGGGTGACGCACTGAGGTGGGTGGGCACAAAGGGCCATGTGCCCCCACCCCCAACATTGGGGGTGGGGACGAGCCAGCACCTGCCCAGCCATTCCATCCATGGGATGGTTTGGGCAACTGCCCTGGACCCTGCACATTGGGGGGCCCTGCAAGGCCCAGGGTGGCCAAGAGAACTAGCAAGGTCCTGGTGCTAGCAGTAGGGGTGGGGGTAGTCAGTGGCAGTAGGAAACAGAGCAGTCCGCCCCCAGCCTGCTCTGCTCCCCAGCCCCCAACTGCATCACTTGGGGGGGGTGGAAATGTCCCCCACACTCACTGGCAGCAGGAAGCAGAGAGACCTGGCCCCAACCTGTTTCACTTCCTCAGATCCCAGTCATGTCTCTGAGGGAAATGGGGGAGGGGAAGAGGTGGACCTGTCCCCACTCTCACCAGTGGCAGGAAGCTGTGTGACATGGCTGGGAGCCAGGGTATCAGAAGGGGCTGCGACTGGGTCTCTCTGCTTTCTGTCTCCATCACTGGTGAGTGCAGGGAGGGGAGGTGTCAAACCAGCACCAGGTGTACCACTAATCCCCCCGGCCATGTTGCTTGAGGGGAAGTTGGGGGGGGAGAGGTGGAGTGGTGGGAGGCCAGAGGAGGTGTAGGAAGAGGTGGGGATAGGCTGGAGCAGAGGCAGGAGCTTGGGGGCAGGATTGGAGTGGGAGTGAGAAGGGGGTGGAATAGGGGCGGGCATTTGGGGGAAGAGGTGGAGTGGGAGCAGGGTGGGGGCTGGAAGAGGTAGGGTGTGGGTTGGAGTGGGGGGTTGTGCTGGGCCCCACACCCTCTAGAGATAGCCCTCCCTTGGCCTAAGGGTGGTGCGGAGAAGGGGTCACGTGGGGACAGTCAGGCGGCTGGTGCCCCCCCCTTGTGTCCCTCCCCAGCAGTCACCTATGCATACAGGAGGTCAGCCCACGGTGCTGTTTGGGTTTACGCAAGGCTCAACACATGGCCCGTGGGTGGGATCCTTTGAACATGGCCTCCCCTGGGAACACGCTCCACAACGGCGAGGCATCTCCCAGGTGGGGTAAGCACTGAGAGATGCAAGCAGACGGGCTGGCTGGAACAAATGGGTGCAGGGTGTCAGCGTTTCTACCTCCCAGGGAGGAGGTGCCGGGAACGCTGGGGCATTGTGGGATGTGCTGGCTGCTTAGCCTTGTGGGCAGAGCCTGAGAGGTGCTGACTGGCTCACACTGGCCACGTTTGGGTCCGGCGCCGCGGCTTAAGGCTTAATCTTTGTATTCATGCTCGTCAGTGTGAAAGAAGCTATTTTCATATATTTGCATATATATTTGCATGTATATGCAACCACACTTAAGTTGCGGCCCTCCACATGTGCTGTGAGTATCCTTGTGTCCCCCAGGGCTTCCAAAGTTGAGTAGCCCTGGACTAGATGATCACAAAGGCCCCATCTTTGTCTTGGAATCTATGAGTACCTGTATGCCAGGAAATCCTTCCTGCAGCAGTCATGGGGGGTTCCAGACCTCTATCACATCCCTTTGGTCCTTTTACACCACATAGAGGAGCAGGAGGTGGGGTCTTACTCTTGGCAAATTAAGCAATGAGCCTGATCATCCGTCCCAATCAGATGGGCAAAGCTCATTTTATGAGATCTCTCTCACTGTAGGGGTTATGGGCTTGATGACTCATGTTCTTTTTAGTCTAGAAAAGTCCAGAAGCGACAACTATAGATATAGGTTCTCTCCTATAAGTACTGTAAGAGAAATACTTCTCCTGTTTTTAGTTCCTGTTGGTAATATTTATTTTCATGTTTTTTTCTGAGGTAAGACATTATTAGATAAATCCATGGAGAGTTCTTAAAGTGTTTTGGGTTTTGTTTGTTTGTTTTTATTTCTTTTTGTTCTTATGTGATTTTTATTTCCTTTGTCAATGGTGCAGCTGAGAAGCTTAAAAAGTATCAGAAAAACACCTCACTGTGTCCCAGATGGAGACACAGAAATATAGATCTGTCTCTTGCATCTAGTGTCCTGAACTGGTTTAAAAAGTGGCAATTGGTTTTAGGGAGCCACCAAGTTTTAAAGTGCAATGAAGGGAGCTGCGGTATTTAGAAATCTGGTAACCATGGGCCAACAGGGACACAAAACACTACAGGGTTAAACAAAGAACCCTCAGCAGAGAGTTCTTTGAAAACTACACCACCAACCACTGGGGCAAAAGACAATTTAAAGGGGTAAAATAAACTTATAGGGCAAAAATTAATTTAAAATTGAGTGCTTAAATTAGGCATCTGAATCCAAATCCAGACCCTGATTCTGGAGACACTTATGCATGAGAATAATGTTAAATAGGGGAGCAGTTCCACTGAACTCTGCAGGACTGTGGTGTCCAACACACTAGCCACTAGCCACATGTGGCTATTTGGCCAGTGGAGTGTGGCTAGTTCACTATAGCAGTACCCACTATAGTGGCTACTGCTTCAGAACTGGTTGGACACCATGGCTATAGGACTACTCACAAGTTTGTGATTAATCACGTTTGCAGGGCTGGGACCTTAACAGACTACTGATTGTTAAAGGTGTTGGCCAGCCAGACGTAACTCTCACTGACATAGCTAGAAGCTGTGGCCACTCAGCACTTCTGAAAATTGGTGCACTCATTCCGCAGCCCTGCTCCCATAATCTTCAATAGTGCATAATGGGGCTTTGATTTAAGTGCCTAATTCTCAGTTACAGGGCTAGCTTCACCTCTGTCCCCTGTCTGGTATCCCTGTGTACATCCCCTCCTCCTCTTGCCCTTATCTTGTGATTCTTCCGTTCTTAAGCCAGTATTCAGGTACAGTAATTGCTTGTCACCCCGCAGGTCTTCCCGGCTTTCAAACACCTGCATTTCCTCCATTCTAGAACCTGTAACCAGAGATACTGACCTTTTTAAAGAGAGATAATGCCTTTTTAAAACAAAGCATTTTTATTTAGCACTTGGAACAAAGCATTGGAGAAGAAAAGGATTTTAAAACACCAGACATTTTCCATGCATATATAGTCTTGTCTAATCTTATGCTTGGCTATAAGCTAAGTTATATAGATTTTCAGCGTAAGTTACAGGAACAGAACAGAACCTCCTTAAATCGGTAAGCAAAGCCCTGATCCGTCTGTGTGTCAGTGGGACTGTGGCACTCTGTACCTCAAAGCAAGAACCTGGAGCACCCAAGTTACTCCTGTCATGTAATTATGACAAATTTCATACAATGCATGCCATATAAGATATCAGCTGAAAAGTCATGCTGTGCTGAAAATCATTGTTCTGTGCAAATATGTATATCATTAGTGTTTCTGAATGTATGAGATTTTGCTGTATGATTGTTACTGAAATATGTTGTAAGTTTGAGAGTTTCTACTGCTGGTTACCCAGTGACAGCAAGGGTGAGCCGCTCATGAGAGTGGCCCTTAATCAGCAGAGGAGTTGTAAACAATGGATTTACAAGTCAGTAAGAGAAGCATCACTCAGTGGGGGATTGCTCAACCCTGTTACTCAGTAAAGCCCAGCAGGACATGTCTGGGCTAGGGCCTTCTAGGCATATGAACTGAGGATATAAAATAGGGAACAGTGACATCATGCTTTTATCCTTCTCCTGCCCCACTACACTTGGAAGCAATACATTTTTAAAAAGACACAGACTTAAACTGGAGAGACTGGTCCCAAGCTTAAAGGGGAAACCTGTGTAATACTAGTGCAGTGAGAAAATTGCTTTATCTGAATACTGCCCAGTTTAATAAGGTTTAAGATTTAAACTGCATGCTTACCTTTTATTTTCTCTGGTAACTATCTCTGACCTCTTGTGCCTACCACTTATACTCACTTTAAAATCTATCTTTCTATAGTTAATAAATCTGTTGTATATTTTACATAAAATGTATGTTTTGGTTGAACTACTTGGGAAATCTCAGCTCAGTTTACAAAGGCTAGTTTGTATCCTTTCCACATCGAGGGAGAGGTGGACTGGGTAATAAACTTACACTGGTCAGGCTCATGACTAGAACAAGATGGTATATTTTGGGGTGCAGGCTGAGACCTTGTGAGATTTGCTAGTGCCTTTCTCCGTATGATTTGTGAGTGACTCAGGGAGCATTCACACAATTTAGCTGGGTGTGTAGTGCCACATGCTTTTGTACTGAGTGGTAACAGGGTCTGGAGGGATTTGCTGCTTGACACTAAGGCTACGCCCGCACTGCACAGTTATTTTGGAATAAGCTATTCTGGAATAGTTATTCCGAAATAGCTTATTTTGAAATAGCACAACGTCTATACTGCAGGGAAGCCTCAAAATGAGTCCAAGGCAGGCTTCCCTAATGCAGATGTGCTATCGTGCTTTTTTTCTGACAGTACTGCCTAGTACACAGTACCGGCACCTCCAGACGCAGTACCAGCACCTCCAGTCAGAGCTCAACAACTTTTCCCCTTGAGTACCAGCACCTTTTTTTTAACAAAAAAAGCGCTGATGTGCTATCTCAATTTAAAGCCCCAGGAGGAATAACTTAGAATGTACTTAGGGGCTATTTTGAAATAGCAGAAGTGGAGTGTCTACACACGTCTTATTTCAAAATATCTATTTTGGAATAGGCATTATTCCTCGTAGAATGAGGTTTACAGAAGTCGGAATAAGCTGTCCGTTATTTCAAAATTATTTCAAAGTAACTGAATTGCTGCGTAGATGCTTGCATGGTTATTTCAGAATAATGGCCATTATTCCAAAATAACTTCACTGTGTAGACACACCCTAACAAAGCAATGTGAGCAACAACCCCTGATGGAAAGTTAGATAGGCACAGCAGTACCCCAATTCCAGGTAACACCCTGAGAATCCCGTCACTGGGACTCAATAAAAAAAAGTGGATGCTGCAGCTCAGAGACAGCCTCCTAACCCAGGACAGGTAGCCAGACACACTAAGAATAGCAGTGTGGACACTGAGGCACTGGCAAAGGTGTAGACTAGCCACCTAATCTTGGACAGTCCTGCGAGTAAGTGTAAGGACTTTCTTGACTTTCAATGGGATTTGTGCTCCTTAGTAATTTTGGTGCTTTTGAAACACTCCACCCCCGCCATGTATTTTTATTTTAATATTCAAACAGCCCATTTTCAATGGTCAACTTCTTTATTGTCAAAAGTACAATGCTGACTTAGAGAAAGTCAGACGTTTAATGAGCTGTCTTTAAAAGTTTCTTTAAAAGCTATAGCATCCTTTTGTGGGTTTAGGCAAGTCACAAGGAAAAAAAAAAGAGACAGAAAGAAAGCTAAGCTTTCACTAACATCAATTAATCTTCACAAGGTCAAACTTTACATAATTTTAATTAACATCTATTGAATGTTGATGTTCACTTTCCAAATGGAAATATGTTCATTAAAATACTTATTAAATACCCCTGCGATAACATCACTCGAGAATGCTAAACAGCCAGGATTCAGAATCACTGTTCTGAATGTTCTTGTCAGTTGTGTATATGCCTAACTTTTTCAAGCATTTTCCATTTCTCTCAGCCTGGATAAATGTACCGCAATGCATCTCCAAGGAGACACATTTCCTGGCTAGTGTTATAATTCTGCAAAGGGGAATTTTTATAAACTTTGAATTTACACCGTCTTGGGCAAAATGAAATTTAAAATTAAAAAGCCATATTAAAATAGCATTAGGGCCCCCTAGGGAATTTATTTATTTGGTCCATTAATACATTTCTGGCAGAGATGGAGCACCAGGTGAGGGGAAGGAAGCAGGGTTTCTATTAAGCAATATTGTGGCCTGGTGGGTTGCAGCAGTCTCAAACTGTGGATTAAGAGAACTCACCATGACACTGTCCCAGGGCACCTATGATTATGAGTCACCTTCATACTTCCCTCCCCTACCTCAGCAAGAGAGAGAGAGACTTGCTGGTGCCAAACTGGGTGTCAGTTCCCTGTCACTCCACTCTTCTAGCCACTCAGACCATCTCCTCAAAAGCTCTGTCAGCCTTTCCTTTGCCTTGCAGGTTGACCCTATGTGTACCCCAATCACTGAGCCTCCTTGAAGCATGTTCCCCACAGCTAGGTTGACAAAAGCACGTAACATGCATTTATATCATACTAGAAGATTTACCCAGCATTGCTCAGGTCCTTAGTTCAATTCATTTTTTGGTGTTTTTGTTTAATAAAATGAAAATATACATGCTTATTTTAAATCATTGCTGTTGGGTGGGGCTGGGGATGAAGGGCTTAGTGTTCAGGCTGCCTGAGGAGAAAGGACAACCCCAGCCCTCTCTCACTGCAGCAGCTTGGGGCCAGGTGAGAAGTTTATCTCCATGGCCGGGGCAGCTCCAGTGGGCACAGCTGGGGGGGAGGGGCTGCATATCCCCTGGCTGAGGCAGGTCCAGATTCATCTGCCCCCTGTGCTCCCCAGCCAGAGTGAGGAATGCAGCAAACTGTGCACTTTCCCCTTGCTTCCTGAAAAAGGGAAACTGTCAGCAATGTTCCTGTAGGAATGGGGGGGGGAGGGGTAAGGGGAGGGATCAGCCTCTCCAGCCTCTCTAAAGAGTGCCTTGGGAGTGGGAGGCTCAAGACTGGGGCACTTCCAGACTTGAGGGGGAGGGAGGAGCGCTCCCAGCCAGTCCCTTTCACCTGCCTGGTGATTCTGTCTCTTTTCTGTATGGTTTTATGAAAAGCAATCCCATTCCAGGTTTTCCTGTCACAACCAAACACTGACTTTGCTTTAAGTTATGATAAGAGGAAGCTGAGTACTGAATGTGGTTGTCCTAGCTCTTACTATTTCTTGAACAGACAGACACTCACAAACTCTCTCAAATATAAAGTAGTATTTATATTGGATGAGAAATGCCTGACAGACCTGATGCCCAAAATCTACAGCAGTGAGCTCATTCCTCAGAAACCAAAAGTAGCAAGGAACAGGATTTAGCTGCTAAGCTACAAGGCAGATAACAAAGGGCCTTCCCATAGAACCAGCCCCTGCTCCCTTTTAAGCACTGGGGAACAAATAGATTTCTGACATCAGAAATACCACTGAAATGCTACCTGATTTTCTGCTCATGCCTGTTTAACTCCAACACTTAGCAGAAAGGCTTTTTTTTATTAAGGTTCCCAGAGTTCTGTCCCTTCAAACAGTAGTGGCCATGAAAGCCACTAGTTCACATCCAATTGTCATCCAACAAATCTTCCAGCCAAAACAAGACTTAATAATCCTGATATCTCTTAGGTAAAACATCAAGCAGAATAAAACATTCAAAAATGCACAGAGTTTTTAATATATCATAAACAAGTAAAAAAAGGGCACTACTTTTCGCTTTCTGGGTCACCATTAAATATTAGAAGGCTTGAATTTACTTGACTGTATATAGGCACAGATACTTTAAAAGAATGTATCTTTGATATAGCATGCATTATTACACGTTAGCATTTGTGAGAGTGCTATCTACAGATACTACAGATCTATTATTGGCAGGTATATCGATATGTATTTTGGTTATACTCATAATGTGATCACATATTTCTTATGCTGACTATATGCTGTCATGCTGGACAGCATTCCTGCAGCAAAAGCTGGTTGGTAAGACATTCAGAAAAATTCTTCACCAGCTACCTTACTCCAAAGGAGAGTTCTAGATAAAGTATGGCTTAATTTTTGAAGAGATAGGTTCTGATACACAAATGTTTGCCAACTTCAGCATTTAAGACCTGAAAGCTCTGTGCTCTTCTAGAGTAAACATGCTGCTTATGGAAAAAGTTCCGTCATAATCCACCTTTTCTTTGTCTGGACTATCTTGCAGAACTGAATAGAAAATTATTACATCCCTGCTATGTAATTGTGCACAAATGGTTAAAAACAGAAACTATAAACAGTTTAGAATTTCTACGTTTTCTTAGAGAGATTTTTATTATACATTTCTGCAAAACCTTATAAATGTAAGACCTGATCCTGGACTGTTGAAGTTAATGGGAATTTTGCCATTGTATTCAAAGAGTTCTTAATTACTGTTACATTTTATAGAACTTTTCCATAACCACGAAGAAGTTAGTTAATCACTTTCTGGCTACTGTCTGCTTAATATTATTAATTAATTAATTGTCAGTAGTTAACTCCCAGTGATATACATGGTGCTGTAGAAGACACTGTAAAGACAGTCTCTGCCTGAAGAAACTTACAATTTCTTCTTTTCTTCTTTTCTCTATAAAACATTTATAAGGTGCTTACTTGGTGTTGCTCGAGTCTTTCAGGGTAGGGGGCTGGGGATGTGTGAGGTGCAGCAGTCAGGGCAAGGGCTTGGGGATGTGGAGGGCTCAGGGCAAGAGGCTGGGGCATGGAGGGTGCAGGAGTCAGGGCCAGACCTTTCAAAAGAAACCCATCTTGGTCCTGAGCAGTCATGAAACTCTGGCCACAGCTCCTTCTCCTCCCGTCATTGCCATTGCCCAGGCTGCAAATATTTCTCCTCACCTCCTTCTCCCCTATCAACCCGATGAAGGAGTCAGGTTGGGAACTGAGGAGGAGCTTAAGGCAAAAATGGGAGTGGAAGGGTTAGATGGGGGGCTCGTGGCAGGTGGGGGTGCAAGAGTCAGGGCAGAGAGTTGGGACTGGCCAGCAGCTGCTCCTCGGGGTTGGGCTAGGGTGATGGTGGCCATGTTGCCAGACAGAGGCCTCTCCCCTGGGACTGGGGCACTTGCTGCCCCTAGTGGTCATTTAGGTGTATAACTGTTCTGCTATCACACCCCTGCTTTTCTGTTTGATGAGAAACAATCACATTCTATGCACATCCCATTGTCCTGGCAAAACTAAACCCTGAGCTTGCTTTGAGTTAGAAGAGGAAGCTGCAAACCAAATTTGGTGGTCCTAGTTCTTACAAGCTAAGCAAATATTCTACATGTATGACACTTCTGAGTCCCCAAGAATGGACACCCCAAAAGCCCCTGCAAAAATGGGTATCATTTTTGTGCCTCAGGAACTAGCAACCAGCCCTGTTCCTTCAGACCTAGTAGGGTAAAATGGTATGCAGAATGATAGCAGCTCAGTGAAAACATGAGATCCAATACCCGTTAGGGACTGTTCAAACTATAACTTTCAATTTAATCTGTAAACCTACAGGCAGAAAGCAAAAATAGCAGTTTCCAATATTCCTATAGCCCAGGTACCCAGCTGTTGTTATGCCCGCTTGTTGGTCTTAACTGTTTTTTTTCAGTGGCACTCAAGTGAATGCTGACAGCATCCACACCTTAAAAAGCATCTATCTAATAACAGCCCGGCTCTTCTGCACAATTAGGTATCAAAAGAACAACATCCTAGGCCTTGAGCTCTTTTATAGACTGTTGTATTGCTGCTTCCAGGTTCAATGCACCTGCAGAGCAAAGGCATTCAGCACAATGCATACAGATCAGCAGACAAAATAATGTTTAAAAACAGCATTGTCCTAGTTACTGCGAGTGCCTGGACTCAAATATTTTCACCGGACAATCTTATTATATTTCTTATATCGTTACACAGCTGTTCATAACTTTCAAAATTCAATCTGCATTGATAACACCAGCCAAACATTCCAGCAATATAATAGTTCCTTACTGCTGACTGGCTAGTTTCTGTACATGTTACTTTCCTGGATTCCACAGTAATCACACAAACATTGTTAGAGCACTTGGGTTAACTAAAGTATTTTGAACCCCAACTACAGAATAATGTCATCCTTTTAAAATGATTGTTACCCTTGTCCCCAAACCTAATGGTTCTCAGACTTTTGTGTATTATCAGCTTGCTCCCCCCAACTGGAACTCCCTCCCAATTAGCCACATGAGAAGTGCAACTTCCTGACCTTTGTCCACATCCTCTTGTAAATCCCAACCCCCAGTTTGACAACCTATGTGTATGGCAATGTGTCTATTTGTAATTATGCCTCACATTCAACCATGCCATTCCTCTCTCCACATCTCCTCACCAGCTCTGTCTTCACTACTGCATCAAGCATAAGCTATTTGTTTTCACTTTCAAGGCCTTTCACCTCCTAATTCTCCCCTACCCCTAACCCTAACCTTAACCCTACTGAATCTCTCATTCAGTACCAAAAGATCAACTCCTGCCTCCAATTGGCCCATGAAGCCAGCCACTCACCAAATTTTCAAACAAGCACAATTGTGCTTTCTCGCCTGCCACCCTTCATGCTTGGGAGGAGCTCCCCACAACATCCATAAAGCCACTTAACTGTTCCCCTTCGAATTCCTCTTTAAAACTACTCTTTTCTGTGAGACAATCAAAAAACTTGACATCCGTTAGGCTGCAGGTCAGCTGAGACCACTGCCTGTCATGCTGACCACTATTGTGTAATTGTTCCTTGCACTCCCTCATCTGTCAATATTCCTGTGTTATTTCTTGTCATACTTAACATGTAAGATCTTTGGGGGGCAGGGATTGTCTTTCATTCTGTTTGAACATGACCTAGCACAATGAGGTCCTGGACCATAACTAGGGTTTCTAGGCCTTATGATAATAAAAATAATAAATAATAATTGTTTGCAGAAAGAAAAACAACAGGAAGAAGATGACTGGGAAAAGGAGAGTGGGGGAACCCCAGAGGGAGAAGGCAAAGATCTCCAGGAGATGTGGAGAAACCGGGTGTAGGAGGCACTCACAGTCCATGTACACTGCTGGTGATTATAAAGACTATGGGATCTGAAGTCTAGTTCCTTTTACTGGTTATAGCAATCAAGAAATAAAGTAAAACTATTTTCAAGGTTAGGGAACAGTTCTCTTTATTTGCAAGCTACAATCTCCACTGCTGCCAGATCATACAAGTGGCATTGTGGCAATCTTCAGTCACTTGTGAGTGATTTTCTTTGTTGTCAAAGTCGACCACATTGCACAACTTCCTTGTGTATCAGCCTCCCTAGGAGTATGGGGTGCCACACTATAACAGTCAGCTTCCTGGTTCATTCTGGTTCATTCTGGTTGAAGTCTCCTCATAACTGGAAGACAGCATATGAAGGAGTTTCCCCTGTAGGGCTTACATTGTTGCAGTCCTTAATACTCAGGGCTCGACAAATCAAGCAATCTACTCACCTGTGGCAAGTGGATTTTAGCCCAGCGGGGCCACGCAGCGTGGTCTGCACATGCGCAGCGTGCACTTCCGCACGGCTGGCGAGTGGAGCTCGCCATCGCTTGGCAAGCCCTGTTAATACCTATTTTTGTGCATTTAATACAGATGCCAATAAAGCCAAAAATGTGTTGTATCATACAGGTTGAGAGTCAAGAGATGACTGTAATCCATAAGCCTGCCCCTTTAAAAGCCAGCCAATGATGTTATATGGTTAAAATACAACCACATAGATCAGAGCTAGTCAACACGAGGCCCATGGGCTGTATGTGGCCTGTGACTTGTTTGTTTGCAGCCCTCAGTATGGTTTGGGTTTCCACGGGGCTCAACAGGCAGTTCGCAGGTGGGAGCCAAAAAAAAGAAACGGTCAATATAATCAGGGTTCAACAAATCATCTACCTGTGGTGAGTAGATTTTAGCCGGTCGCCCCGTTCACTGGCGGTGCACACATGCACAATGCGGGTCTTGAGCATGCGCAGTGTGGGGCTGGTGAGCAGATTTCGCCGCCGTTTGTCAAGCCCTGAAATAATGGTCTTCTGCTGATATGCGTTTTAGTATTTAACTCCTGAACTGTCATTGCTCATTAAAAGTGTGGCCATATCGGTGGAAATTGGATAAATATTGCATTTTATTAATATCAGCAGAACTGACTTAAATGGGGCCTGTGTGTTGTGTAGTCTTGCATTAGTTTTTTTATTCATGCCCGTCAATGTGAAAGAAGCTATTTGCATATATATTTGCATGTATTTGCAACCACACTTAAGTTGCGGCCTTTGGCATGTGCTATGAGTATTATTGTGGCCCCCGGGGCTTCCAAAGTTGAGTAGCCCTGATGTAGATCACTGTTGCTACACAGTTATATAACAGCAATAAATCTTGTACAAAGTATGTCATGTAAGCTGTCAATGGAAAAGTTCTGGTTTGCTAAATATGATTATCCTCTGTATATACGTATCATTTGTTTATCTGAAAGTATGAATATTAGCTGTATACCTGTATTTCAAATGTATTTGCTCCTAGGTAACACACTCACAAAGTATCTACATCCAGTCTAGCCAACACATTGTGAAGGGAATATTTAAGTTGACCATCCATCAACAAACACAATGGGCCATGAAAAGAACCTTATTCATGTCTGATGGAGTTTCCTGAGGACGTTCTAATAGAATAAGGTTAATGGGCTCTTCTATAACTCATAGAAGCATGCTTGGGCATGTGACTAGAGCATGTGGTACTGAACTCCATCTTGTGTGCCTGTAATTTTCCACAAACTGAGCCTGAGAGCCTTCCATCCACATGGCAGAAGCTATAAAAGCCCTGGAACCATCTCCCTTTTGCATCTTTCCTGCTCTAACCTCTAGACAACAGACTTAAACTAATGGGAATATTCTAACCAAGGGACTGAGGATTGTCCTAATATTTGGAAGCATCCAGAGACTTAACAAGCCAGCAACTTATTCCATTTCCTCTCCAACCCTGATACAAGAACTCTGCAATTGTTATATTTGATCTTTTAATCAAATTTTACTCTCGCCTCTTTCTTTTACCTTATAAATAAACCTTTAAATATTAAAAAAAAAAAACCAAATAATCCTGTGGCGCTTTAGAGACTAACAAAAATATAGATAGTATCATGAGCTTTCGTGGGCAAAACCCACTTCAGATGAGCTTCAGTGGAGAAAAAAAATTTACAGACTAACATGGCTACCCCTCTGAGACTTTAAATACTAGATACTAAAAGACTAGCAACAGTGTGATTACTGGGTAAAAGGTGAGTTATATATTGACTTGGATATGTGGCTGGTCCTTTTGGGTCAGAAGAACCCTTTGGTTGATAAAATTGGTCTTCAATAACCATTCATCAGTAAGTGTAGTGTCTGGGTGTTGAATCCAGAACTGGAATACTTCAGGAAGCTGCATTTTTTATTTCTTGTTAGCCAGTGTGGTAAGAAGTTTACTTTTGTTGCTGGCTTGATATATCTTATAGAATAGCCACTAGTTCTGGGACATGTCTGCCCTATTTCTCAGCAGTTTGTCCTGAATTTGGTATTCTCAGTTCTGACCCACAGAGGCAAGGGTGGCACAGTTCTGTTCAATTAACTTAATCTGTGCTATAATTAGATGCCCCTCAGCCTGACCAGGTGGGATTAAGAGGGTCAGGTGTTAAAATGATAAATGTCTGAGCCTCATAAAAAGGCCTGAGAAAACACGGTGGGAAGAAGGAGCTGTGGTACAGACTACAGACTTCTTCAGGGAAAAGGAACCCCAAGGAACAAATTAAAGTCCTCTTGGACATTATGAGGTAGGCTCTGTAAGGAAAGCAAGTCCCAGGAGGAAGCTGCCCAACTCAATGGGGAGAAGAGCTAGTGGGGGGAATCTGTTAAGGAAGAAAAGAACCTTCAGGGGAAAGGCACCAAAGAATAATGCTGGAGGAGCAAAGAACAGAAAACTTTAGCACAGTCCAGGAGGGCCAGAAGAACAGTTTGTTTGGATGTTGATTTGGATTTTTAATTTGATGGTTCTTAGCTTGGAAAGCGAGGGGAGCCTAAAAAGCTGATCTGGCAAGAGAGCTGGACCACAAAAGATGCAGACTGCTGCACTGCCAGACAACCAGGGGCTGCTGGAGTGGGAGAATCCTGTCATGCCATATTCTGTTTGGAGGGGGTTCTCCTGTGATGTGTATCCTTCCTCTTCCCCCCCCCCCCCCACAATTCCACTGCAGAAGTTTCAGACTTATTCTAGCCCACCCTACTGCTATAAATATAGTGCTGTTAAAAAAAAATTCAGTCTTATTGCTGTCGACAATGTGAGCAAAGAGCAAATAATGGAAAACAGATGGCTGCTAAAGCTAGTAATTGAGAGGCTGAAAATGCTGCAATTGACCCCTTAGTGAAGAAGCCAAAGAGCTAATGGTTTAGTTGTAAAAATCAACAAATGAAAGTTACAGCAGAGTATTTCCTGCATTCCAGAGCCAAACTGACCAGACTAAGCTGGCCCCCTTTATACCATAATGAGACCCCAGTTAATATTTCTAACTATTATAAGAGATACATTTTAAAACTGCATAGCATCAGTAAAGCTAGTTCAAAGAACAAACAAAAAGAGAGGTTTTATGCTGTCAAGAACAGAACAAATGAATTTAGGTTGGAGAACATAATAGCCCCTGGGTTTTGGTCTGTTAACTTAAATGAAACACAGAGGAACATCTAATTTGGAAGGAAGAAATCTTGTGAGAGGAGATGAGGTTAGGAGAGTTTCCCCAGTCAAAACAATTAAGGGTGATTAAAGTCTGATACATCAGAAAATCAGTGGTACCAATAAAGAATGATAGAAAATGGCAAATTATCCTGTACTAAATGGCATCATGACTTGCTAAGATACAATTAGCGCAGTCTCATTTTGTATAAGAACTGGTCATTTAGAACAAGTTATAATAGGGAGCAACAACAGGAATGGGGCTTTCATTGCCCACCATATTCACACAGCTGTTGTAATTAATAGGCAGCAGGTTTAATACAAAGAAATGAAGGTATTTCTTCACAAAATGCACAGTGAACCTGTGGACCTCCTTGCCAGAGGATATTGTAATGGTCAGGATTATAACAGGGTTCAGGAAAGAATTAAGTAAGAGCATAGGCCATCAGTGGTTATTAGACAGGATGGGCAGAGATGGTTTCCCCAATCTGTTTGCCCAAAGCTGGGAATTGGCAACAGGGAATGGATCACTTGATGGTTGCCTGTTTTGTTCACTCCCTCTGAAGCACTTGGCATTGACCACTGTTAGAAGACAGGATACTAGGCTAGATGGGATTTGGTCTGATCCAGTATGACCCTTCTTACGTTCTTAATTTCCTTCATGAACACTTATAGAATGGGTGTAAAATTAGAAAGGAGAGTAGGGGAAAGTGCAGATTTGTCTGTAAAGAAAATAACAGTATAATTAATATAACAAGAATGTTTGGCTACTACCGACAGACATAAATGATAATCATGCACCCACTTAAAGGAATGGATATATTAATGAACTTCAGTGGGTACAGGATCTGACTCATATAATGTTTTTCATCTGTAGATCCCAAAAACCTTTACAATGATTATTAATCTTATAATCACCAAATTGCAGATAAGATATTTCTCTCTCATTCACAATGCATACTACACAAATGTAACCATGGGGGCTTTGGCCTCCAAATTAGTGGCTTCTATATCAATTCACATACATTTTAAAGTGTCTTTAAAAGACTCTTTAATCTTTGCACCATACCTGGATTATTTGAAGTTTACAAAAAAATTAGCAGGCCACTTCAGGATCCTTCTAGTTAGTGCTCACTGATGTCATGCAAGAGGTTTTAGTCCCAGGTCAAATACCTTATTCCCTCAGGGTATGTCTACACAGCAAAGTTATTTTGAAATAACTTTACTAGCGTCTACACAGCCAAACCGCTATTTCGAAATTAATTCGAAATAGCGGCGCACGCGCATTTATTTCGAATTTGGTAAACCTCATTCTATGAGGAATAACACCAAATTCGAAATAGCTATTTCGAAATAAGTGCTGTGTAGACACTTATATCAAAATAGGGGGCTTCCAGCCTTCCCAGGGTGCCCTGGTGGCCACTCCAGCCTCAACCAAGAACACCTCTCTGCCTCCGCCCTCCCTCACCAGAACCCTTAAAAGGGTTGACTCTGGCCACAATGCCTGTGCCAGCTCCAAGCCTGCCCGCCCAGAGCCAGCAGTCACTGCCCCTGACCCAGTGGCCCCAAAACATGAGCCCGCAAGCCACTGGCAGCCAGCACTCCACCACTCCACAGGAGCAGTCTGCCAGCTCCCAGGAGCCTGCCAGGGCCCGGAGAAGGCAGGTGCCTTCCTGGTCCAGGGTGGAGATCATGGACCTTATTCAGGTTTGGGGGGGATGCCCCCAATGTCCATGATCTCCCCACCAGATGGAGGAACGCGGCTGTCTATGGCAGGATAGCTGCCAGCCTGGCCACCAAAGGCCACATGCGAACCCAGGAGCAGGTTTGCATGAAAATCAAGTTGGTCTGGCGAGACCCCCAACCCTGAACCCTGAGCGTCCCCTCCCCCTTCTTCCCCTTGCTTACCCCTTCCAGCTCCCTCCTCCCAGGTTTCCCCCTTCCCTCTCCCACCTCCTTTCTCCAGTCTCACCAGAGTTTCATTCCCCACCCCAGTTTTGTTAAATAAAGAGAGTTTGTGTTCATGAAAATACATGTATTTTATTTTACATCAGGAAGGGGGGTTAGGGAGGGGTAAGTGGAAGGGCCTCCTGGATACTGACAGCCCCCCGTTGGACCTCCCGGATGGCAGCCTGCAGAAAGTGCAGCCAGGCTCGCAGCAACACGTCCAAGAGAAGCACCAGAGTGCCCATGCGCAGCTCTAGCTCCATGCTGCAGAGTGCTGTGGTGTCCCGAGTGAGGGCAACCAGAGCATGCAGAAACAAAATGCTTTGCTGTCCCTCATCGAGGTAGGCAAGCAAGCAGGGAAACCTGAGAACCGGCTATCTTGGGGGGGGAGTCCCTTTAAGCACAGGCCTCAGATAGCCTCAGGCAGCAGCCGGCAGCCACACAAAGTAACTCCTGACCTGATGCCCTGCCGGACCTGGTTCCGGCTGGCCTTAAATGCGATTCAGCTATTTTGAAATGCATTTTGTGTGTAGACACGTTATTTCAAAATAACTTATTTCGAATTAACTATTTTGAAATAAGATATTTCGAAATAACGCTGTAGTGTAGACATACCCTAAGTCAGTAGAGACCAGGAGCCTTGGGAAGGAAGTATGCTCATGTTATAATAACAAGAGGTCTGATTCTGACTGTACTTACACTAGTTTTACAGGGGAATGACTCCATTTGTTTTCAGTGGTTTTATTCCTGATTAAATTGGTGTCAGATCAGAATCAGAGGAAAACACTTCTTATTCAACACATTTCAGCATAAAAGATTCCAAAACATTTTACTCATTATGATCAATAAACATCAATATTCAGTATACTGCATGGGACTCAATTTATCTATCCCAGAAAGGTAATGTGTTTTGTTGACTCTGTCAGGATTCCTATCAGTCATTCTAGGGAATTTAAATATCTTCAACTTGATTCTTAGGCCACTGCGCCATCCAACTGTGGCTGGGGGAAATGAGGTGTTTCAGGAGGATCTCCTGAGAGCAATGGCAAGCATCTGAGCAGGACAAAAAGGGCAGCTGGGTTTGGGAAGTCAGATGCTGATGGAGCTGGATGCTCCATAAACAAGAAATCAAGATTTTCTGCTTTTCATAACCCAGCATTAAATAAATTGGGATGTTGGGAAGAAACAGGAAGCATCTGTAGCAGGTAGCCCTCTTTGTTGACCCATGAATTCCCACATTTGTCCAAACACAAGAAGAGGTGATGCAAGCCACTATAGACTTTTCCCAAATCAGTGTACCCCTCTCTGACTTTCTACTTCTATGGGAATTTTCTACTCACACTCACTAATCTCATTTGGTAACTTTTCTCTACAAATCCAAGGCACATTTACCTCTGCAGCCTTTTATCTGTCTTAGGCCTGGTTAACACTACGGCTGTGTCTAGACTGGCATGATTTTCCGCAAATGCTTTTAACGGAAAAGTTTTTCTGTTAAAAGCATTTGCGGAAAAGAGCATCTAGATTGGCACGGATGCTTTTGCAAAAGCACTTTTTGCGGAAAAGCATCCGTGCCAATCTAGACGTGGTTTTGCGCAAGAAAGCCCCGATCGCCATTTTCGCCATCGGGGCTTTTTTGCGCAAAACAGTCCTCCCCTGTCTACACTGGCCCACTTGCGCAAATACATTTGCACAAGAGGGCTTATCCCTGAGTGGGAGCATCATAGTACAGAAGAACACTGACAATCTTACATTAGATCGTCAGTGTTCTTAAATCAAGCGGCCAGTATAGACAGCTGGCAAGTTTTTCCAAAAAGCAGCTGCTTTTGCGGAAAAACTTGCCAGTCTAGACGTAGCCTACGAGTTTAGGTCAAACTTAGCCACATTGGGTTATTTTCTAAATTATCAGTCTACATCACCAAGTCTGTTCTGCCATCTTTAAGGGCAGTTAAAGTCAATGTTTGTACTCCTCCTTGATGAGAGGAATAATGCTAAATTCAACCTTGCATAGTCAACTTTGGAGTAGTGCAGATGCAGTGCTGTAGCATCCACATCACCTTCAGTCCCATGAGGAAATTCAGCTGTACACTTCATGGAAGTAATTATTTCATAACGGAATCAGACCTTACAACTGAAAGGGTGTCAGACCCCACTTAAGAGGTCCCATTTACAGACCCAAGCTTTAGCTGGAAGAAACAAAATAATTTGTGATAGATATGATGAATTCTAATGATTGGTGCATCATAGTGCTTAGATAGCTCCCAGATAACGACATCAATAACATTTCACCAACTACACTCAATCAACTCTGGGTTTTTTTTTTAAACACTTTTAATATATGGGGACACACACAAATAATCATGAGGGTTTGGGATCTACATCTCTCACAACTTCTGGAAAACCTTCTGCTAATATCCAGCTGAGGGAAGCTGTTCTCACTGTCTTGCACCTCACAGCCACCTGACACTGCTCAGTGACATTAAAACCAATTTTCAATCCCCTGCTCGCATGTGTCATCCACAGTGGAGAAAATAAATCCATGCTTCTTCCAGTGATGTCCATGACAACTGAGATGGCACCACCAAGAGGTCAATTTTGTGCAGTGACATGGCTGCTGCCACCATCACTTCAACTACTCCTAGGTACCACCCAGATTTGCAGGTAGAATGTGGACTTGGCATGCTGGTATCACTGGACCTGCTTAAAACCCGTCCCATTCAGTAATGCACTGACCTCCATGCCTGACATCAAAATCACAATTACAGTTATACTTGACAGTACTTAAAACCAAAAGTGATGGGTCTCAGAGCTGTCACTCACCCAGTTTATGTAGCATTGCACTGTTTGTTACTCTGTCAAGTCCCAGTTTATATAAATTCCCCTAACTATAGTTTGTTCAAAGGAGTTATGCTGATTACATCACTAACCTTCTAGAGTGTCCCCACCAGACTTTATGAAAATTGACTTATGAATATGAATATGCACAACTCAAAGACACTTTATGCAAAACAGGTGATGTAACATGTCATTTTAAAAGTTGTAATCCGCTGAATCTATATAGCTTATTTTGTGCTTGTATCCTTCTTGTATGTGAACTTAGAAATGTTAAGTGTGAATCTGTTTTTAATTCTAAATGTGCTAACGAGGGCCATTAGGGATATTTTAAGAACTTAATGGCTCAGTGATCAAGGCAAAGACTTGTGAATGGTTTTGTTTTTCCTGTAACCTCAAACTGTGGTTGTTCCGACAAAGACATGTGACCAGACCACATGATGCTGGAACCCTCTTTTTGGATCTGGTACTTTTCTACTCAAGGTGAAAAAAGTTTGAACTGAACACAAAGAATTCCCACCTTGGCGAAAGGGATATAAACCAGGAAAACTAAACAATAGGGGAATCACCAGGAGCCATCCCCCCACTTATTACCTAAGATGCCTGCTGGAAACATCTAAGACTGAGCAGGGGGAAGGTCTGGGCCCAAGCTAAGAGGCTGCTTAACTTGTTAACGAGATTATTAGAACAACTGTTTAGGGTAAGAATTTGCATGTAACAAGTTTCTTAATGTAGAGGTTGGACCTTCCTGGTCTGGCACCCTCGGGACCTGAGCTGTCCCAAACCAGGGAGTTTTCTGGACCAGGGGAGGTCCGTGCTCCCCTGCTGGCTGCCCCACTCCCGGGCTCTTCTCCCTCAAGTTTCCTGCCCTGTTGTTGGCCTCGCTCATGCTGGCCTGGCACAGGCTCCTCACCCTGCTGCCTGCACACTGCCCCAGGATCCCCTAGGGTTCCCAGCCAGGATCAAGCCTTAGCTGCTCTATGGTGTTCTCCAGGGTTTCCCAGCTGCGAGTGCCTGGCCACCCCACCCCTATGCTACGGCCAGCCCTGCTGCCAGCTGGAGATTCCCTAGGTTTGGCAGCCCTGTTTCAGCAGGGGGGTTCCCTGCTGGCTCCTCTGACATTGGGGGTTTCCTGGAACACCCCATTCCCCACATTCTCTCAGCTCTGCTACCCTGGCTCCGCTGCCACTGGGGTGGTCTCTGAGCCACATAGAACAGGAAGGCAGGCTCAGTGGCTTGATCAGCACACTGAGGGACAACCCCAATGGGATGCCTGTGAACCAACTTGTCACATAGGGGGTAATTTATCAAAAGCATCTGAGGGTATGTCTACACTAGCTCGTTAGTTCAAGCTAGGTAGGCAAATGAGGGCAACCGGAGTTGCAAATGAAGCCCGGGATTTAAATATCCCGGGCTTCATTTGCATGTTCCCGAGCGCCGCCATTTTTAAATCCCCCTTAGTCCGAACTAACTGCCTGCGGCTAGACGCGGCAGTTAAACGTTAATTCGAACTAACTCCTTAGTTCGAATTAACTGTTACTCCTCATTCCACGAGAAGTAACAGTTAATTCGAACTAAGGACTTAATTCGAATTAACGTTTAACTGCCACGTCTAGCCGCGGGCAGTTAGTTCGGACTAAGGGGGATTTAAAAATGGCGGCGCCTGTGTAGCCAGACATGAACCCCATCTTGTTTCCCCCCCCAAAGAGCAAGAGAAAGGCAGTCAGCCTTTGATGCCCTGGGAACGCAGGTGTGCTGCCTGTCCCTGACTCTACCATCAACAGAAACCAGACAGAAAATGGGCTAGCTGATGACCCGGGGCCTCCCGCCGCCCTGATGGCTAGTACCAGTAACTGACACGCCTGCACTGTCCCAGGAGAGGAATCTTCGCCCATCACATACTAGAAGTGCCCATTGTCTGCATTTTCCCAGGTGTGAATTATGCTTTGCACCCTTCGTGGGAAACTTGGCATTCAAAGCCATTTTTCCTAATTGGCCACTTGAGACCAGGAAGAAGCCTACGTGACCCAAGGGGTATAAAGAGGGGTTTAGTAGCCCACCCCATTTGAGCTCCAATCATCTATACCTGCTGGCAGGTATTGATTGTCTCCCGAGGTCTGTGGGACGCCCAACCTCGCCCTACTTCTTCCCGAGGGATTGAGAGAAAGACGCTGCCAAGTCTGGAACGCAGGGGTGAGAATATATACCTGCTATGTGTCTATTTTGCATGCATTTAATAAGAGCTCAGAGAACCAAAAGGGTTTCATGGTACCTGTAAGTGACTTTTGTTTTAAGTGTAATTTCTGTCCTGTCCTTTTGTAGTGGCTGTGTTATCTGTAACACAGCAGTAGCATTTAACAGCTAAGTTTACCCTGTAACAATAAAATAGTAACTGTGTAAGCTTTAACCTGACTCCTTCAGTTGCTGTAACAGAACCAAGCACAATTTAAAGAACTCCAGCCGGTCATAAGGGACAGATCCGTTGGGGCGCCCGTCAACCTCTTCCAGGTTGCCCGCTGCTAAGGACCCCGGTCCTGGCAGTTGAAGTCTCGGGTGTATAAACTTTCCCTGTAAACTTATTGGGGCGCCCGTCAACCTCTTCCAGGTTGCCCGCTGCTCAGGACCCCGGTCCTGGCAGTTGAAGTCTTGGGTGTATAAGCTCTCCCTGTAAACTTATTGGGGCGCCCGTCAACCTCCTCCAGGTTGCCCACTGCTAAGGGACCCCGGTCCTGGCAGTTGAAGTCTCGGGTGTATAATACACTCACACACACCACTCACTGCCCTGACCATTGGCTGACAGCCTGGGAACATGCAAATGAAGCCCGGGATATTTAAATCCCGGGTTTCATTTGCAACTCCGGTTGCCCTCATTTGCCTACCTAGCTCGAACTAACGAGCTAGTGTAGACATACCCTAAGTGACTTGAGCCGTTACCCCATTTTTAAGAGTGATAAAATATCAATGGGACTTGGAATCCTAAATCACTTAGGCTACCCCTACACTTGGAGTGACAACTGTGATTCCCCGCTTAAGTAGACTGGGAGCTGGGGTGGAATAAGCTATACTAGTAAAAGCACTTCTGCATCCTCACTAGGTGTGCTTTGCCAGTATAATATGCCAGTATACTTATATTGGCCAAGAGCTTCTAGTTCAGAAATGGCCTTCACTGAGCTTTCTCTTTTGTGCTCTGTGCTTTGTTCATCCTTCAGAGTTTCTTTGGCGCACATTATAACAGACCTGCATTGCACATGTTGGCCTTGGCGGGTGGAGAGCTCAAATGGGCTCAATGCTGTAGAAAACTATTTCCAAGCAGGTGTGGAGGAACAAGATCAACCTGGGTAGAAAAACAGGGTACAGTTAACCAGGCCCATAATAATAAACACACGCAAGCAAAATGTGAAGACATTAAAGTAAAGTGGAACAAGAGAGCCCTTAAAAAAAGGTGTCTGAAAATAAAATTTCCTGTTTCATCCTAACACACACACACACACACACACACACACGAAAGGAAGAGACCAGTAAACCATCAAAAATTTTTCAAGGGAGTGTCAAGAAATGTACAAATATTAGGGTTAAAGGACTGAAAACCAATGAAAGCATCATGCATGCATCAAGCTTCATAAATGGAGAAGGGGCAGAAAGACAAACAAAGACAAAATTTGAGATTGAACAGAGTAACAATTTTCAAGAATTCAACTCCCCCACCCACACACCCAATCATTGGTAATTCTGTCCCAACAGGTGAAGAAGAGTGGGGCAAAAAATCTACTTCTTGTTGTCTGGCCTTTCACCCATTACTCGTCTCTTTCTCTCAGTTTGCCTATTTGTTTAAGGATACTAAGTTTCCTTTGTAAATTATGGGGCGGTCTAGGGTTGAGAGAAGTGCCGTGTCAAACATTAGTATTCTTCTTCATGCAGCAGTAGTATCTAAAATTAGGAACCCCCATTCTAAGTTAATTAGAGCCATCATCAGCAATGACCTGATAATAGCCAATCAGAAGTTCCAAGCTTCATGGAAAGATAAGACATACTTCATAGCTAACTAGTCTCTACACAAATCTCCTGGCACATGCATAAACCACAGTTTATCTGCAGGGAGGGGGAGGCCTATGCAGTCAAATACAGGTGAAACAGAGTCCTCAAAAATAGAACTGATGTTAGCTTTTGAAAGCCAAGTGGAGCCCCTTTTCTCCCTCAAAAAGTACCCTTAGTCATTGCCTAAGAACTCAGTTCAGCATTTGCATGCAGTAGGTATTCTTCCTCTCATCAGATCAAGTACTGGGACATATTTACCTCTGGTATAATTCTGTTATCACCAGTGGAATTACACCAGGGATTTGATCTTCCCCCTTCAGGTACATAGTGGAGTAGTCTGGCTTGTATAAGTCTGGCTGGTACACAATTCATAGTACACATGCAACATAACCAACTGCGCAGTCAGATTCTAGACCTTGCGCAAAGCCAGATCTGCACATCCTTTGGTAGACATACTAGACTGTACATTGGGCATGGTAGCAAACACTGGGAACAGACTGAAGCTAAAGGTGATCATGGGGTATTTGGGCACCTGCAAAAGGTGTAAGCTTATTTGTCATAGGAGAGGTGAAGTGCTTGTCACTGCAGGTGCAAAAGAGTTTCAAGAGCTGAGAACTGGGGCACTTGGAAAGTGTAAGGATTTGCTTTTTCTCTTGGATTGAAGGGGGTTATATTTGTCATTGGGGTCTTGGGAGGGCATTGAAAGTCAGAATGTGGGAGAGATTTTTAGCTAGCTGGACTGAAATCATAAACTATCACTTACCTTCCAGTAACTTGTTGTTCAAGATGTTCTGTGGATCATACGTACAAAGTGCACGTGCAACAGATGTGGGATGCACATGGGCAAAGACTCCAAGAACTTTGTATTTTTCTTGGCAGGAAGTAAGGGCTTGATTCTAGGAACTCAGACACCTGTTCAGCAATTAAACACTTCCACACTTCTGGCTAACAATGCTCAGTCACTCATCTGAATATCTCCATTAATAAGATCAAACTATTAGAACCGCAGGACTGGGACTCAGGAAATCTTGGTTCAGTTTCCAGTTCTGACACAAGCTTCTTCTGTGACTTTAGTCTCTCTGTGTCTCTGTTTCCAGCCTGTGAAATAATGGGAATAACAGCCCTGCCCTACCTCACAGAGGTGCGGTGAGGATAAATGCATTAACATGACTGTAAAGTGCTCAACCCCTACATTGAAGGGGCCATATAAGTGCTCAGATACATGGACTTATGTAAAGTGGTCCTCGCATGACACTGACTTCAAACTATTTCACACCCTTCCATCAGTTTAATATTCACCAGTTGGCTCACAAACCCCTGCACTGACTGACACATCTTGGCTACTTACCTGTACCTGTCCTCTTCAGTTCTGCAGAGTAGGGATGTTAGCGTGTAATTGAACAGACGTGTAACCACATCGAATGTTAGCAGTTACACGACTACTCAATAGTCCCCAGAGGCTGGGCCAGCAGCCAGTGCACTCCAGCCCCACTCCCGGGGAGTCCACTGCCACCCTGCACTGTTGCCTTTCTATCAGAGGCAACAACACTGGGTGGCAGGTGGGAGCCAGCCTGCAAGGGGAGCCGGTCCCCATGCAGACCGGCTCCCAGTTGCCACCTCACCCTGCTGCCTTTGACACAGAGACAGTAGTGTGGGGTGGCAGCAACTCCTGTCCACAGGGGGTCTGAGCTCCCTGTGAACAGAGGGTGCTTTGTGGCAGCCTCCACTGCTGTCCCCACACCCTCTGCTGCCTCCAAAAAAGGCTCCTTCCGGCCCCCCGTAGGACGCAGCAAGGGCGGGGGAGCTGGCAGGTCCATAGAGCTGTCATGTGCAGAGAGCTGGCTTAAAAGCCTCTCTGCTCATATCAGCTCCCACCTGCCCCCTCACCCTCTATGCTGCTGCCTCTCTATCAGTTCCCGCCTTCCCCGCCCCCCGCTGCCTCTGATACAGAGGCAGCAAGGGGGGAAAATGCATGTAGTCAACAGGATTAACCGATAAACCCAGGCTTGTTGGTTAATCCTGCAGTCGTCTACACGTTGACATCCCCACTGCAGACACCCCTTTGTCCTATTGCTGGTATGTGATGAGTACATAATGCAACAGCACAAACTATACACTTTAAATTGTACAACTCCTGGTTAAAAACAATGCAAAGGACACACAGCATGGAGATATGAGGCTACATAGTATTAGTAGACTAGGAGAGATTTAAAGGACATGAAAGACTGTCCCTACCACAGGTGAGGAGACCTGGTTTGCAGCTCACTGAATGAAGATAATAGAAAAGAAGAGGATTTTAATGTGTTTTAGAAAGGGGTGGGGAGTTAGCAAGTTCTTGTCTATGCCGAGGATTTGCCCCAGTTACAGCCATTAGCAGTCAGCTCCCACTTCCTGAGTTTATCCTAGAAGTGTGAACTAGGGCAGCTCCATTGATTGCTGATCATGGATAGGGGAAATCTCCAGTGTAGACAAAACCTGAGCACAGTGTGGGGGCATGCTTTGGGGGATGGTTTGGGCAGCAGCGTTCAAGGATTAAGCCCTAACAAAGGCATGTGTATCAAACTCAAGTGTATCAAACTTGGTCACCAGTTCTTTGTGATTTGGAACAGCCATGATGGGAAAGTCCTCATTCCAAATGAGACAGAATTAAAAGAGAATGCCGGAGGTTAATGGAGGACAGGAAAGTGCATTAGAACACTTTAGCACAACAACTGTATTGACAAGCACCATGAGTCTCAGCTCCTAGCACTCACTATGGATGATGCTTCAGGGAATCTGAGGTGCAGTGGGACTCAGGAGGAAGTGAATGAGTGCCCAGTGAGGTCCTGCTGATTAGTGCATTTCAATGAATAGTTAATGACTGGGCACTTATGCTAAGCTGAAATATTCACTTCATTGTAAGCGTTCCATTGCATCATGGACAGAATTTCATTGTTCTCCTCTGCAGTTTCAACAGCCAGGGAGCTTTACCTTTCCCTACTGAGATGTCACATGCTCTGCTAAAGGTGCTATTGGAACATGGCATCTGTTTCAATAGTCACTTAGGCAATTGCACATGAAATATCTCATTTGCCCATTAAAAGCAGCAGGGCTGAAACCTCAGGTGGTTTTGCCTTTGCAATCTAACAGCTAATTTTAACCATGGAAGATTTGATTTTTTTTCCTCCCCTAAAATCCAGACACTTACTCTTTATCTCAAGACACATAAATAGCTCTCTTTAGTTAATAAATAGCTCTTTATAGAAAATACTTAATGCTCAGTGTTTGCTCTCAAGAAAGAATCCTACAGCAGGAGGCGGAGGTGATTATGCAACAACAACATCAAAACCCAGTGTATCTTGTAAAAAGAGATCAGGTGGCTAATCCTGTTAGCTCCCTAATAAATGCTCTGTTAGGGAGAGGGGACTAGTGGAAGCAAGGACCAATATTCCAAAATTCTAGTCTCATCAATTAGTTAAGTACAAGTTTTTCATTTTTAAGACAATGGTCTGAACCATAGCAGATTTCTATAGGATTAAATTTTTCAAAAGTGGCTAAGCAGCAATTTTGGGTGAATTTGATACATCTGAAAGGGGCCTGACTTTCAGAGCACAAGTGCTCAGCACTTTCTGACTAGCAGGTTTAAGATGTCTTAAACGTGACACCTAAAAATTGAGGCATACCAAAATCACTGGTCATTTCTGAAAATCTTGACCTATATGATCCCTTTTCCTTTCTGTCTGAAAAGAGCAGGGCCCCCCACCATACATGCAGTCTGGATCCAAAGTCTCAGTGAATACAGTGCTGGGATTTTGCTTTGGATCAACTTCTGATATTGACACAATTCGGAGAGAATAAAGAATCACAAGGGACAAAATGAGGTTTTATCCGGGGGTAATGAAATAAACAGGATTTTTGTTTTGTTTTGTTTCTAATGTTGATTGTGCTTCTGTCGTCATGAATTTTTCTAATAAGGAAAATTCCTCTGTCATTTCTTTTTGTTTGTAATAGTAAATACATAACTAATTACAGACTCAGCTCTTCCCATTTGTAATTAGTTATGTACTGGCTATTACAAATAATAGTAAGTGCCACTGAATAGCTAGACGTGCAGTTAGAATGCTGCTCAGAGTCAAAGCTGAAGTGGCTGCCATGAAACTTTGAAGAATGACACCAGAGGGCTTTGTAAATGTCCCTGAATTATGGGATGTTTCTTGCCAATGAATTACAGGATTATAAAGGACACTGTTCTTAAATGACTGTATGACAATTTGCAGCTTCTCTCACTTAGTACTCTAAGCTTCAGGTATTCAGGGTGCCTCATAAGTCACTCCAACAGAATTTTGCCATATACACAACCAATAAACAGCCTGGGCATAATTCTAATTAAGTTCACAGTGTTTTATAGCAGTATTAGTCCACATTTTAATATTTACTTACAGATCCAGAAATCTTATTAAGCTTATTAAACATATTTCTGTGTGCTCACACATACATACACACCTACCTACCTGATTAGTAGAAAGAAGTGGGCAAAAATGAAAACTTTAAGAAGCCAAGGATGAGCCAAGGGCAGAATATGCTGGCATCTCTTCAATCCCTGATAGTCACAGTGACCTTACACACGGTAGCACTTTTTGGCATGTTTATATAGTCTTCTCCAATACCTCATCTGGTGTTTTAGCTCATAAAGCCAAATCAGATCTTATGACTTGGCTCCAGCCTAGCTCTGCATTCAATGTTTGTGACTTTAAACCTGCTTCTGGAAATAGGATAAAAGTGAAGCTAAAAAAGCAGAACTGCAGTCTTAGCTTTATATCTCCTCCCACAGGAGTTTATGTAATTCTTGCAGCCAGGTTTGTT
The DNA here is from genome assembly GCA_019425775.1 of Rafetus swinhoei. Taxonomy (NCBI): domain Eukaryota; kingdom Metazoa; phylum Chordata; order Testudines; family Trionychidae; genus Rafetus; species Rafetus swinhoei. The sequence continues at coordinate 114,673,631 of CM033424.1, forward strand.
GAAAATAGTCCATAGACACAGAGGGCTTGGCTGATTTGTATAAGGACATAGAAGTATAATGTTGCCATAGCACTACTTATTTGGAATTTGGGAATAGGAGCTGGCTTAATGAATATCTTTGACTTCTTTTGCTCGTAGGGATCGACCAGCATCTTGATGGGAAAGAACTTGCATTAATGTTAATGGACCTTACTGATTTGCCTCCTGATGAGAATAAACTCCTCCCACCACAGCTAGCGAGGAACAATATTAAAACCTCAGGCAGAGGATTTCCAGATTTCATATATTAAAGTATTTTAATTGCACTTTGGGGGAATTCAGAAATGAATGTAAGAAACACTGCAGACAAAGGAAGCAGCTATTCAGAAAGTATCTATAATTTTCAGGGATTCCTTTTATTGCTGATTGAATCCAAATATTTCTGCCCTTGACTAAGGTTCTTCAGTTCCCTTGTGCCTCCCAGTAATCTCTGCAGAGGCTGAACAGAATAGCACTAGAAAGAAGGAACAGCAGAAGCCTAGACATAAAATACCTCAGTTAACGAAGGAAGCTTCTTCACTCACAGATTTAGTACAAAGAGTGTTCCTTGTGTAGGATCACACTATACTAGATGGGTGTGTGCACTGAACCAAGAAACCAAGGAAAATGGAAATAGAATCGCTAGCAAAGGACAGCACTATCTACAAAACCTCAGGTGAATGAGGTGAATTCCTTACCTATACTTTCTATTCTTTAAAATCCATGCAGTCCTATTATTGTTATTCATTATTATAGAGTGCTATTAGTGCACCGGGAGTTTTAGAAACCACATTAGGGATAGAGCATGTGCAGCTACTGAGTGGCTGTGCAAAAGGGTCAAGGTGCCAAAGAGGTTCTCCTCTTGTGAATCCCTGCGTGATAATAAGTTATAACCACAGTCCCATATCCCCGTAAACTAAGTTACTGCTCCCTCCTAGGCTATGTCTACAGTGTGGGGGTTTTCCAGGACTCTGCTTGTCCCCCTTAAGTTTTCAACTAGACGTTTTACCGACATGTCAGTGCTGCTCTCCAGTCACAGTCAGAATGGGTGGGGAAATGAAAAAGGAATTAGTTGCTTGTATGTAACAATAACATTTCAGAAGCACTAAAGAGCAGCACTATTTTCCACAGGTGGTGGTGATTTAGTGTTGTCACTCCTGAGGGTAATATAGGCACAGAGAGCACAGCTGCTGTGGGTGGTGTGCTGAAGAGGCCCAGGTCCATACATCGTGAGCCTGTTTATTGTAATGGTACCAGCCAGCATCATCGCAAAAGTGGTGTGGAAAAGTGTCCTGTTGTGGAGGGAGGGAGGAATAAGGCTGCCATGGCTAGAAACCTTCAGGAGCGGATTGCAGAATACCTACAAGAAAGATTCTGTCAGGAAGATTCAAGGGACATCCCTGTGTACATAAACAAACTGTTCCTCATGCGCCCTCTCCCCCTGCCTGTGGGGAATGAAAAGCAGACAACAGTGCTATGTCTGTTTGTTGCCCTGCTTCTAATACAAGTAAATGAATGAAAAATCGATACCTGTGGCCTGCTAACTAGGGGTCGGGCACCGCCTGTATATTTAAACATTGGAATGGAAAATCCATTCACACACTTACCTGAGGTTCCTTCCCTTGCATCATGTGGCATAGTTGGATCCCCCCAATTGCTTGTCCTCCAAACTCCTCGCTCTTCATTGCAAGGGTCTGTGTCTCAGGCTCCTCGAAGTATGGCATACAGTTCATTCTAAAGGCAGCTGGTCTGTGGTTTGGCAGCAGGTCTGTTGTTGGCCTCCCTGGTCCTCATGTATGCCTGCTGAAATTCTTTCTGCTGCTAGTCCATTGTAGCCCTTCTCCTGCATTCCTCCTGCAATCTGCTTGTAGAGGTCAACGTTTCTAAGACTGTGTGTCTGCACAGTGCCTTCTCCCCACAGGCCCAGGAGATCCAATATCTCCTGTCTGTCTATTCTAGGCAGGACCTGGTCTGGAGAGTGCAGCCGGCACTGGCAGTTGCACACAACAAGGGAGAGCTGCTAAGTGTGCTCACCAGGCTGGGAAATCAGGAACATGTATTTCAACAATGCAAGGGGGGTTTTAAGGGCTGAAATTGGCTTTCCGTATCTGTGACCCATGGGCATTGGAGTTCCCAGTTGTGAGCAGAGTGATGAGTGTCAGGCATTGTGGGACAGCTGCAGAAGGACTGTTAGGGTCGACAGAGGTAACCCAGTTTACACTCATGCCACATTGACCTCAGCATATCCCCCATGTCTCTATACCACTCAGGGAGATAGTGTGACTGTGTCACCATAAAGAGTCTCTTACATCAGTATAAGATTAAGTAAAGTCACATGCATAAATAGGTCAATGAAGGACTGCTTATGTAGCCCTAATTTTATAGTATAGACCAGTATAAACCATTATTAATAATATTCTGCTCTGTACATGAATCTTCCTAGAAAAGGGCAACTCTATTTCTATGTAGACAAAAAGATGGTCTTAACAGTACTTGTTAAAGCCTTTCCCTATCCTTCAACCAATACACCTACAATCTTAACCCAATTAACCAAATCCTTTCTTGTTGGTAATGCACAGCATTCAGAGGCTAGGCCAGACAAGCTCAACAATGAAAATCCTTGCCGAAAATAAATACAGTCAACTACAGTAAATTGGGAGCAGCCCTCCCAAAATGGTGCAAAATACATAGGGGACACTATTGCCATAGTAACCAGCATTACAGCTTGCTTCTGATAATTAATGGAGTGCTTTGCTATTACAGTATTCTTGAAATTTCACTTTCCCCTGTGCTTCACTGCAGAATGCAGTATCATTTCCCATTCATGTTATTTACACTTGCAAGAGACAACTAAATTGTAGTGCCCAAACATTTTTTTTTACTGGCGAAAGATTCCTCCCCGCGGGTGGCTGTGTGTTCGTGTCAATATGGGTTCAGTCAAGGACCTCCTCTGCCAGCCAGCCTCTTGTCAGCAACTCGTGTTACTCTCGTTTACAGCCATTCAGGGCTGGACCAGCAAGACCTAATGCCATATCCAGGCAAGCAAAGAGATGGATAAATGTGTTTGCAGCTATTGCTGTGTAACACAGTTTATACAGCACCGCAGATATACACTCTAATTCAAAGAAAGGACACTGGCTCCAATCCAGCAAAGGACGTGCATGTCTTTAAGCATGAGCTGTCCCACTGAGTTCAGTGTCACCCTAATGTCACTGTGATCAATGGGATGTGCTAAAGGACTTTGCTGGATCGGGTCCTTATTTTCCATGAATAATGAACTGGTGGAGATTATCAAAAGCATGAGGGCACAAGAGATTAAAGTGATCCAGAAATAGTAGGGGAAGAAAAGGAATTGTTCCAATTCCTTTCTTTAATACCAAATCTTTTTGTTTAAAATGACTGCCATAGGGATCCTCCCACTGGCTCCTACTGACTTTACATAAGTAAGAGTATTTGAGCATCCTTGTTGTTTATAACTTGACATACTAATTTTTGGATCCTTTATGTTGTTTTATTATGATTACTTTGCAAATATACAGGTAGCCAAAGGATTCACAGATCCCAACCTTCAGGTGGGTGATGATCTCCTTAATGCTGGATCTAGTTCTATCATTAGCTGTGATGTTTCATAAGCTGTCTCTAGGAGGAGATTTTTTTCAAGCAAAGGAAAAGAAACAATTGTGTGTAACCTATTGTGCAGCAGAATGCACATATCATTTAATATATTTTCTCATATGCTTTGTATGTATTTCATAACAACTTTTTGTCTGTAGACAAATTCTGCTCTCAGATGTATTTTGTATGGCTCATACTGACATCAGTGAATCCACATGCATGTATCTCAAAGCAAACCATAGCCCCCTCCATATAAATAAGATTAGATACATTCTCTCACCCACAAGGGAGAAATCTGCGTAATCTATTACACACGTGGTGGCAATATCCATGTGATAAACTGCAGAGCCATGCAATAAACACTATTTATTTGCTTATGCCATGCAATCTGTATGATCACTGGCTATGATGCCATTTATAGTGGAATCTGGCTTTAGCAGAGCTGTGTAAATCCATTTCCTAAAAGCACAATAAAAGCATAGATTTTTCATACATCTTAAATCCACAAAATCACTAGCTTGTTGCAGCTAGGAGAGAAGGCTAGAAGGAAAGGGAAGAGAAGAGTTCTTAGGCATTATTTTGCCTTTGGAAAAAAAAACCTACTAGTACAAATTCTATTTCTAACTACAATATTTTATCTTTGCATGCAAGAATTTCCTGGCTGCCAAGGCCAGGTACAAATATAAAAACAGAAGCGAATGATACCTTTTTTGTCAGTGTGACTGGGACAGGGATGTAACCAAACAACTTTATTTTCGAATCAAAACTGGTGAGCTTCTTCCTATTAAGATATTAGGATGGAGAATTCAGGTTACTGTACTGATCAGAAGACAGCAAAAATTAAGGAGTAGGCCTCAGTTCAGGGTTTCAGTGTAAAGCAAGTTGATTAAAATGCAGAGGTTTGGGCTCAGTTTTGCTTTGAGTTATGAGGTTCAATCAAGCTGAGAGCAAGGGCATCCAAGGAGAAATTTTTGAAGATGGTCATTATGTTTCTGAGGCTATGTCTAGACTGCAGAGTTTTTCTGGGATACAGAAGGTATCCCAGAAAAACTCTGCCATGTCCAGGGAACGCGTCCACTTTTTTGGAACAGTTTCCGAAAAAGCTGGTGCATTCTTTCGGCCTCCCTGTATTCCTCATTTTATGAGGAATAAGAGATGTTCCGGAAGAGGATGTTTTTCCGACATTTGGCCCTGTGTAGATGGGCCAAATATCAGAAAAGCCTCTTCTGAAAAAACAAGAAAAAGATACAATTTATGTATTTTTTTTTAATGGCAATATAGACCTAGCCTGATTCTTTCATTATGTAACAAACACTAATTTTGACTATAGCATTACACCTTGAGAAATGCAGGTTACAATATTACAAGAGCAAAGCAACTACTAGAGCCATATCCAAATTGACTGATAGTAGGATCATTTTGTTTTAGACCTAAGAAGTATTCCAACAATTAAAACAATCTCAGGGTTCTGGTAACAGCATGAAGCCACACCATGTTACACTGCTGGTACATACTGCTGTGTGTTCAACCATCAGCCAGCCCAATAGACTACTAATTGCCCATCTCTGATGATTTAGTGCTAATAGATTATGACTCCTTAACATAATTGTTTTTTAGCTTTTAAAAAAGTGTCAATAAATGTTGTGCAAAACATTCATCCATCTCAAGCTAAGTTACTAGCAAAATGGGAAGTGAAAATAGTGCTGAAATGTAAAAGTTATGAAGATCTTTTCCCCACCATATTGCACTATTTGCATTCTACACACGTACACACACGTTTTTCTCATCGGTTTAATTCTGTTTTTGTTGTCAACTTCTCTAGACTCTGCCCCTTTTGTTAAGGTCCCTACCCATTTTGCTAGGGTTAACCAAACCCCTTCTCCCATCTTCATCAGCAATCTGTGGTGCCTCAGACACTCTCCCCTCAATTATTTTTGTAAAACCTAAGGCTTTAGTCCTGCAACCAACACATCCATCTAGAGCCCCATTGAGTTTAATGGGAATCTGCCCATGAAAATCCTGGGGCCTAAATTTGGCATGCAGATTTCAAATTAGTTTTCACTCTAGAAAGCGAAATAGAAGAAATGGAGAGCTTGGCACTTCAGGGAGCAGGCACAATATAAAATAGCCACTGTTTCTCTTCAACCCCCACATTGCTCCCCTCCTGCACAATAGCCTCCCCTGACTCCTTCTCCAACAGCAGCCATTATCACCTAAAGCATCCAACCTTAGGCATTGAGATTTTTTTCCACTGTGCCCCTCTAGGAGATGGCCAATCAGAATGTAGCACTTGGCAATTATGGCATCCGCAGCAGGAGTCTATCAGGGTATGTCTACACTAGCCCCCTAGTTCGAACAAGGGAGGCTAATGTAGGCATTCGAAGTTGAAAATGAAGCCCGGGATTTAAATATCCCGGGCTTCATTTATCTTCGAGCGCCGCCATTTTTAATCCCCTTAGTCCGAACTCCGTGCCCGCGGCTGCAGCGACACGGAGTAGGTAGTTCAATTAGGATCTCTAATTGAACTGCGTTACTCTCGTGGAACAGGTGTGGAACTAAGGGGATTTAAAATGGCGTAAGATGCAAATCGAGCTTCATTTGCAGCGAATGCCTACATTGGCCTCCTAGTTCGAACTATGGACTCTAAAGAATAATCCCAGGGTTGGTGATGCCTCCCTGTGAGCTCAGAGACTGCCTGAAATTGGCAAAGATTCAGCTGGAGAGACTAGGCTGATGTATAAAGCACTGACACACCTACTGTGGGAGACGTAAATTGGAGACACTGGGATGTCATTTTGTGACGTATGGGATACACGTAGCATCTAGTTGTTGGGATCTGAAATCCTTTGACTGGCATCAATAGTCGTGTGGCATGGAAAGTGTGTAGGCTTAAAACTTTATGTTTCTCATTTCTGTGCAGTCACAATATTCATCCTATTATGACTCAGCCTGCTGTGTCATCGGGGCCTAGTTGAGAACGCACAGCTGAGACATTTGACACTCCACGGGCTACTTTTTCAAGAGCAAAAAATACTGGTGTGCTTTTAAGTGAAAACAACAAGCTACCAAAGCCCAATACAAGAGGACACCTACTAGAAGGTGCCGCTCTGATTCCATTACACAGTAGTTAAATTGCCTTTTGAACCCCTTTGAACTCCTGCTACCAAGTTATCCAGCAGATATTCATAGTTTTTTTGATCAGTTTCAGAGTGAAGTTTCCTTGGTAACTGCTCTATGTTTGATCAGGCCTTCAGCGTTTCCTCTACCATTGTTTCTAGCCCTCCCTTTGTGTGGAGGCACCTGATTTGAGATCCCGCCCACCCATGACAGCCTCTCTCTTTGATATGGGATGCATTCCTCCTGTGTTAACATTTAATCTGAGATTTGCTTCTCTACAGAGCCAGACTGGGCACTTTGTACCCTGAGCCACATCAGAAAGAATGCGAAGTTGGATGGGATTTTGCCTCACATAGCGTATTTCCCCCGGTGCACATGGAGCCTCACCCAAAGCTCACTGGAGTCAATCAAAAGGCACTGACATCAATGGGCCTTGTGGGAGTATGCATACCACTTCATGCCTTAGGATGCTGCAACATAGACTCTCTGTGTCAGACAAATTCTTCTGCCAGTGGAAGTTAGGAACTTAAATAACTTGGTGGCTCTGAGGCTAAGAAAATAATGTGTCAGTAGATGGAATTCATCAGCTCTTAACATCTTAGCCTTTGGGGGGTGCGGGTGGAGGAGGGAGACTTAAGAGAAGGGGAAGCTCCATTAACTCCCTCTTGTTCATGGTTGCCACACAAGAACAAGCCCACTGTATTTCCTGTTACCCGCTATCATGAACTTTTATCTTCTAGCAGATATTTGTTCATCTTAGGTGAGTTGAAGAAAAGAACGAAGCCAAGGAAAACAGAGAGTTCACCTACGTGGTTAGGAACCCAGCAAGATATCAAAGGTATTTCAGAGTGCAGCCTGGCTACAAAAAGTTACCCCTTACACAATATATTGCTCTTCTCTTTTCTTGCCGCATTCGTCTATTCTGTCACCATAGCAACCAGCTGAATTCAGGTGCCTGTTTCCCAAATAACCCTTTTCACAGTATTGTACCAGATATGGCAATTTGCACCAGTATGACTGGGATGTGCTGTGATTTGACATTAATCACTGACCTGCCTCATTAATTGCATGGGAATAATTAACTCTTCGCTGGCAACTTCTCACCTGAACCCCTCCACATGCTTAACAAAGACAGGCAAGTATCAGTTCAACTGGGGAAGAGAAAAATAAAAGGCATGTGCCCAAGGTCACACAACAGGCCAGTGGTACCACTGGGAGAAGCACCCGTGTCCTGCGACTTGCAGCCCAGAGCCCTAACTCCACGAGATCACGCTGCTTAGGCGGGCGCTTGGAGCACTTTTGCCAATAGGGACCTGCTGGACACCTGACAGCTGGACTTCGCAATCCCCTCCCTCCATTTCTCTAAACTGAACTAAGCCTTTAAGCTTTGACCTCAGTCTTTTGTACGCCAAACAGTCAAGGGTCCTCCCCTGTGGTTCCACTGCCAATTTCCTGCTGACCACTCCTCCCTTAATCCTCACATTAGTAGAAGCTTCCCAGAAAACACAGGTAAAGATCCATATCTTAGGCCTTGCCTGCACTTGAAACACTGCAGTGGCACAGCTGCCGTGCTTCCATGGAGATGCTACTTCCACCCATGGGAAGGCTCCTTCTGATGGAGGAGGGCCAAGCCTGCACTACAAAATGATGTTGACCTAACTTACCTCAGCATATAGTAGCGATGGACAACCTAGGCTAGTGAGTAAACCTCCTGAGTGGCCTCCTTCACCTCAGTGGGCTGCAAGATTGTCATAACCAAGGTGGTCTCCGGGCATAGGATAGTTTTGCTAACTCCTCTTGCATACCTAGAATTTGCAAGGTGTGATGACTGAACAGTAGCAGCGCGTTGGCTGCAGAGGGAGCGCACGGCTGTCGCAGTCAATGCTGTGTGCAATCAGCACGCACCTAACTTCACGTGCCCTTACTTTAAGTTAAATGAAGACGTCTTCCATCGACCTAGAGCTGGTCTACACCAGAGGCTAGGTTGTATAGCTGTGTCTTTCAGGGGATGTGGATTTTTTCTCACCTCAGAGATGAAGCTATACTGAAGTAAATTCCTAGTGTAGCCCTGGTCTTAATGTCAGAAAACATTTTTCTACCAAGCAAGGCAGATGTAGCCAGATTTTACTTCCTATTGAAGCACCTAAAAGACTTCAGAGCTTAAATCCTAATTTCAAAAGTAACTTAAGACATTTCCAGTCCTGAGTCCCATTGAAAGTAAAATAGTAACCTACAGCCTAAGTACTACAGCTGGTCAGAAATTTCATTTTCCTGTCAGAACTATTCATGAAAATGTGTTAGTCTTGCCGAATCTTCTGAGAGAAATCAGGCAGATTTCTGCCAGGTTTCCTGCCTGCATGCTCGCAAAGGGGAATGCTGGAGAGCTGTGATGCCAGGAGACACATTTTGGGATTAGGTTATCAGTGCAGATTTTACATCATATCACCTACTCAAGGTTCACTCTCTGGGTCCAACAGGGTTTAATCATGAGCAGCTGACATGTTATCAATGATTGTCCTCTTCATGCTTGATGACACTTCTCTGAAGATCTCAAAGTGCTAGGTTGTGTTCTAATATGACATAATTTCCTGGTGAGGACAAGCCGTAAGACTGTTTAACCTCTGTGTCCTGGCCATTTCCCCAAAGTTTATATTTTTGCCAACCCCAAGCATTCAGAAATGAAGACTCAGGCTAAAATCAGAAGATTGGCTTTAAAATCATGCAATTTAAAACAATAACAAATTTCAGATTCTTTTAATGATCTTTTCTGCTTTTTTAAGCCTTTAAGATTCACATTTTCAAGCTCTCTTCTGCAACCAGGAGGACTAGAAACCAAGCAAGCAAGCAAGCAAACAAGAATCTCATGTAATCACATGGCTCCTGGAGCTGGGGCTTTAAGAAATATACAAAATATCACAAAGCTTGTAATCAAATCAGGTGTGGGCAGATTGACTATACCATCATCTCCAGTAATGAGGCATACAACTCAATATAAAGACAACAATTAAGTCATCATTTCTCTAACTAGGGTCAGTGGACTTCAGGGGGTCCATGGACCCCATTGAGCAATTCCTCCCTTCTCCCCTTCCCTCGCAGTACCTCCTGGGGCCCATGGCTGGGGACAAAGGCAGGCTTACCTTTCCTAGTTCCACATAGCTCCCAGAATCAGCCACCAGGTGCCTGCTCTGCCCCTGCTCAAGTGCTGGCTCTGCAAATCCCATTGGTCGGAAACCAGGACCAATGGGAGCTGTGGGGGCGGAGCCTGTAGGGATGAGGGCAATGTGTGGTGTGTCTCACTGGCTACTCATTCATATAGGGGATGCAGGGACCTGATGGCCACTTCTTGGGAACCAAAATATGTGCAGCTGGCACCCCAAAATCCTTTCTGCACACCAAACCCTGCATCCTGGGCCCTACCCAAGAACCCACACCCCCCCAGCCACACCCCTCGTTGTCCCCCACAGCATCCCAACCCTTTAGCCCAGCCCAGGGTCTTCTTTCACACCCAAACTCCCTCCTGGACTCTGCATCCTGCACCCCCTACACCTCTCCAACCCTCTGGCACCACCCTGGAGCCCCCATCCCAAGCATCTTATCCTTGGTCCTACTCCATAGCCTGCATTCCCAGCTGGAGCCCACCTCTCCACATATTCCAGCCCCCTGCCCCAGCCCAGAATCCCCTTCCACATCCAAACTCCCTTCTGTAGCCTGCATCCCGCACCCCCCCCCCACACACACACCTCTCTTCCTCAGCACGGAGTCCCCACTTGCACCCCAAAATCCTCATTCCTGACCCCACCCCAGAGCCTTCACCCCCAGCTACAACCCTCATGCCCTTCTCGCACCCCAGCCTGACCCAGCTGGGTGAAAGCGAGTGAGGGTGGGGGAGAGTGATTGACAGAGGGAGAGTGATGGAGTGGTAGATGGGGCCTCCACGAAGGGGCAGGGTAAAGGCAGGGCCTCAGTGAAGTGGGTGATGTAGGGGGGTCCCCAAAAAATGTAAATCAAAATGGGGGTCCTGGGCAGTGTTCCCCTCTAAGTTGAGTGCTTGGGCAGCCGCTCAGGAGAGATTCAAATGCCACCCAGCTGATTAGCAAAGCACCCACAGCTGGCAGCAGCTGGCAGAATGTGTTTCTACTGGTGGTGCACATCTGCGCATGCCTTGGGGACATCATAAAATCTACTCCACCCTCAAATGGAAAAAATTAGAGGGAACACTGGTCCTGGGGCTGCTAATTTTTGAGAATCCCTGAACTCAACTAAAATTGGAGCCAACACCTCAGAAAAATCAGATGCTTCAATAAAAAAAGAAAAGTACTCAGAAGAAAGGGTGCAAACAAAGTAGGCCAGAGTAACCAAAGATGTATTGATCCAACTAGAATGACCTCATAGCAACCCTTAAAGACAGCCACAGAAGGAACTCAGGGGATTATATTTAGGATCATGTTGGTTCAGAAGAATCCTCTCTTTCCCATGCGCAGCCCTGAAGAATCATAGGAGGGAACTCAGCAGGCCAACTTCCAATTTTGTCAGCCTCATCTACTGCAGAAAGAACCTTGGGGAAAGAGAAGATGTTCAAGAAACTTCAAATCAGTCGACATAAAAGAGTTCTCTCCTTGTTTCAAGTACATGAATTATTCTTCACTTCCCATCCTAAACACTGGTGTAGGGCTGCTATTGGCTGTTAAACGACAGCATTTTAGTCCAGAGGTTGCTGAATTTCAGTGATGGGTGAAGTAATTTCTGCATTAAATATATACAGAGGCTGAAAAGCAGTCTGGGGATCCTTCAGGACAAAAGCAGCTCTGTAGAAGTATGTCATTATCTTAATAATATTCAATGCAATGGTTTTCACTTTCTTAATTGCAATGTGATTTTGGAATAGCCTCACAGGCCTAAAGAACACCCCATCCCTGATGCTGTCATGCTGGAACTTTTTATAAGCATGCCATTCATTTCCAAGGGTTTTATTCTTTTCCATTGCTGAGCTTTTCTTTCAGGTTTGCCTCCATTTTATCCTCTGAGCTTAGAAATAGTCAAAACTCATTACAGAGAATACATTCTAGAGACTGTACCATGGACACTGGAAATGAAAAGGACCCATTAGATCACCAGGCCAGCTTCCTGCCAATTAAAGACTGTTCGCTAGAGTACATTTTCTAATGCTTTGTCCAGTCTAGATTTAAAAAGGCCCAAGCAGCTAGGCTTCCACTGCTTCCCTTGGGAGACTTTCATACATCTCACTGCCTGCAAATTCTTCCTGCTAGTCCGCCTTTTACTGTCATGCCATTAGCTTTAGTTATACGGTGCCCCTCTCTATCGCACAGTTCTTTCTGCATGGTGTTTACACCCTTTGAATATTTGCACACATTCATATTCCCCCCCGCTCCTTGGTCATTGCTTAGTAAAGCTGTACCTAGCTGTAGGCCTAGCGCCACAGCAGGGGCTCCTGCGGGATTGATATTTGGCAGGTGTGTAAAGCTGAGCATGTTGAAATAGAGGATACATAGCTAAATGTGAGCAGGGGTGGGTCCGCACCTAGAAGCTAGAGTCTGTGGAGACAGTCCTGACTAGCAGTAGGGGTCCGGGGGAATCTGGGCCCTATCAATCCACTAGGTTGGAAACAAGAAGCCTTCTTGGGCACCATAAGGAAGGCATTTGCTATGTGCATCCAGATAACACCCCCATGGGTCTCTTCCTAGTGCTCTGTCCCTCCTTGGGACACATCGTGCCTTGCGGTTGGGTTGTCCCTTGTAATCCAGCCCATGGGCCTCTGTAGTCTGGGGAGTCCTGGTTTCACGCTGCAGTCTTCCTGGGGATGCTCTCCCGGCACAACCCTTCTGTACCAGCAAATTCAAGTCTCTCTCTCTCCACCTGCCACCCTGCTGTGCTGAAAAAGTTTCCTGGTAAGCCCCCTCTCCAACTGGGGCATGCCCAACAGGTGTGCAGGGCTGGGGCTTCTTCACCCTTCACTCTTCCGTGTGGGCTTTATCCATCCCACCACACTATGTAACTTTATTCACAGTTTGGTAAATGGTGTCACCCGCTATTCAAAGAGGATGCTTCTTTCAGTCATCCCTATGAACTTCAGTTCTTCGGGCACAACACAGAAGCTCCTTGATTCATTATTCTCTCATACCCAACTTACGGAGCCACACTGTACAGAATGGTCCATGTGAACAGAACCTCAGTAACTCTCTGGACAATCATGTACCAAGCTGCACTGCTGGAGTGGCAAGAGTTATTGTTAAGCATTTTATTTCACTGCTTATAGTAGTTCCAAGGCTCCTAACAGCTCCTGGTTTGGAACAGTATATCTTCTGAAAGGCTGAGCATATTAAAGCCCCAGGCAGCAGTTGCTTGGCTCCTGATGTAGGTTTTGTTCAGGCACCACAGGCGGAGTCCTTGCAGAAAGCACATCCATGGAGGAATAAAGATCTGTAAATATGCTGCCAACTGGCCCTTTTGTCCTCACTCCGCATGTGCCTCCAGAGAGGAAAAAAAAAAAAAAAATGTAAAGCCCTTGCGTAATCCCCCCTCCCTCATCTGCCTGCTCCCCAACCCCACACTCACAGACTTTTCTGTACTTCTGGTTTGATCTGAGGCGTTCCGGAGGGGAAACATGCAGCATGATTTATTTAGTGTCACTGCAATGCAGAGAAGTGGAATGGCGACAAAGAGCCCAATGCTGCAAGGTGGTGAACATATCGTATGAGGCACTCTGCTCCCATTGGTCAGCACACACCCAGCAGCTTGCAGGAGCCATCCAAAAAAAAGAGAGCCAATTCTAGCTGTTAGATCAAGGAACCGGGAATTAGGATGTAAAACCCATCAATCAGTTTGGCAAATCACTTTGCTTCTCTGTTCCTCAGTTTACCCCTCTGTTAAAAGATTATAATAGTTATAATCTGACTGGTCTTGTAAGGCTTAATTATCATTGAGATGCTTTGAGATCCTTAAATGTGAGGTACCATCGAAGTGCAAAGTATTATCAGAGAGATCTCATCTTTGCACAGTTAGGGCAGTGATTCCACATAGTTTCTTTTTGAAATGTGACCAGCTGAAGAAGAAAAGAAGTCAGAGAGACTATTACTAGGAAGATAGAAATAGTGTAAGAAAGAAACACTCTTCAGTGAAATAAAGTTACTCTATATTGTAGTCTCCATTTTTGGGTGGGAGGGGCCCATTTGGCAGGTTAGTGTGGGATGTGATAGCCTCACAGGTTTGCCCTTTTTTTAAAGATCACATTTATTTTCTAAAGAAAAGTGTGTGTGTGGGGGGGTGCTAAACCTAAATTAGGGAGCTTAAGTGCTAAGTGTTTCTTTGAAAAATGTGGATTCTTTAATATGTCACCTTTACTCTCAAGAGGAGAGAAAAATACCTTGATTGTTATCAGCAGGTATTCCAAAGTATTCTAAAAACAGATGCCAGAGAGCCTGGCACTTTCAGGTTGAAAGAAAAAAAGCTCTTGAGTGGGAAAGGGAAGTTCTTTGGCTAGAATTCGATAGCTCTTTGAAAGGGGAAGAATGTTCACAGGACCATTCACAGGCAGCAGGAAGCAACCTTTCTCTAAGAAAAAAAGAAGATTCTCCTTGGCTCAGAGTAAAGCTGCTAGAGAGAATAGCCTCTAATCATATCTAGCACAGGAAACAATGGCTTTGCCTTTGCATCCATGTCACATAAGTAAAGGTCTCATCCCTGTTCTGATTTATAGGCATCCTGGAATTTGACATATGTAAGCATGCAACAATAACTTCGGGGCCCAATCCTGCAAGGCGCTGAATACCTCCTGGGAGATGCAGAACACCTCACCCACTAGGAAATTATTTATCATACCCATTGTGACCAGGTCATATAAAAAAATCATTGTCTTCCTACCTGAACTCCATTTTTTCAGAATTCAGTACGTGGGGATGATTGAAAAAGGACACAGGACACACGCCCTGCAGATTGCAAACACACACTGATGTGTATAGAGCTGCTGATGTTCAATGAAGTTTTTTCCAGAAAAATAGCTTTGTGTTGGCTTGTTTTAGGGGTGCAGCGGTAACCAGGGCCATCCCTAGGGATGTATGGGGCAACCCTCTCCCAGGGGCCCAGATATGGGGCCCAGGGCAGACCCTGCCCCCACTCTACCCCTTTCCACCCCTGTTCTGGCTCCTTCCGCCTCCACTGAGCAACGCAAGCCAGGGGTTACTGCAGGGCTTGGGGCGGGGCAACAGCAAGGGTCACCCCCACCCACCTGTTGGTCTCCACCTCAGTCTGCTGTGCTTGGCTTCATCGTGCTGGTGGGAAGAGGGGCCCCTCAAAGCATGGGGCAAGGGGTGGCTGCTCTGAACCATCCTATGGATGGGATGGCTCTGGTGGCGACAGGCACTGGACTGTACACTGATTCTCATCCAAGCTTGCTCATTATAGTGCTCCCTGGCATGGCTTTCAGTCACTTTACACTCATTCATTTGACTACACTAATTGCAATCCCCTTCTCTTTTCTTTCTTTTTAATGCGCAGAACTCTCACTCCCCATGGGAAGCTCTCAGCCAGAGCAATTCCTGTTGCGTACACCTGTCAAATTGCTGAACTCCCCCAACTAGCTACAGGGCCAGATCCTTAACTGAGATAAAGTGGCATTGACCACAGCAGCTCTTTTAATTCGTGGCAGTCCAGGATTGGGTCCAGAGAGGATAAGTAAGGATTGCCACACTAGCAGACCTATTGATCGCAGAGAAACACACTTACATTGCCAAGGTGGTGTGTTCTGTTCGTGCCACGGGATCTGACGACATGTATCTCTAAATTATTCTCACTTTCTCCACTGACCCTTGGGAAAGAGTTTGACGCAGGAACAGGTAAGCACCTTTACTAACAAGCAGGGCTCGACAATTAATGTAATCTACTCGCCCGTGGTGAGTAGATTTTAGCCCGGCACAGCCACGCAGTGCGGTCAGCACATGTGCAGCGTGGTCTGCGCATGCAGCGTGCGGTTCCGTGCGGTTCCGTGCGGCTGGCGAGCGGGCTCACCGCCGCTTGGCGAGCCCTGCTAATAATAATGATAATTAAAAATGAAAAATCCCAGCCACGCAGACTTGCTCTTTATCATGTGCTTGCTCAAAGCCATGCAACGTAATTCACTCTGCATACACCAGGCAGCAATGGAACAGTGAGAAGCAGTAGCATCTAGTACAACCCAGCAATGGGAACAGGAATCATGAGTTCTCATTCCATCTCTGCTATTTACTCCCAGTAGGAGCTACAGCAAACCATAGGAGCTGACATATCTGCTCAGGCTAATGGTCCATTTAGGCAAATACCTTGACTCTAAGGGTGTGTCTAGACTGCAGGCTTTTTTCGAAAAAACTTTACCTGCATCTAGACTGCAGACATGTTCTGTCGACAGTAAATCGAAAGAACGTGGCAGTTTTGTCGACAGCGGTAAACCTCGTTTTACAAGGAATAACGCTATTTTCGACAGAGATGTGTCGAAAAAAGATATGTGTAGATGCGGGGAATTTTTTTTATAAAAAATAAAGGCCTTCAGGAAGAAGCCCTGGTGGACAGTCCATCCTTATCCTTACATGCTGAGCACCTCTATTGTTTCTGTCCACAGTCACTTAAAGGCACAGGGACTCAGACAGGCATTGCTGTCTGGAAGCCAGCCAGAGCACCCGTGCTAGCCATGTCCCAGCCTCAAGGCCCCCCTGGCCCTTCTCGGGACAGTGAAGAGGACCCACCCAGGGGCTCCAAAAGGCAGGCACAGCCTGGTCAGGGCCTGAAATAAAAATCCTCCTGGAGCTCTGGTCTCAGGAGGAATCTCTGCAGGCCCTGCAGTCGCACTGCAGGAACGCAGGCATATATGAGTGCATGACCCAGGGACTGGCCAAGAAAGGGCATCACCCCTGCACCATGGACCAAGTGAGGGCCAAGGTAAAAGAACTGCGGCAGGGGTATGCAAAGGCCCGAGACCAGAGATCCCGCTCCGGGGCAGCCCCACATAGCTGCCCATATTATGCAGAGCTGGAGCAGATTCTGGGCAGTGGGGAAGCCCAAACTCCACTGCATCTTGTGGAGTCGGGGTTACCCCACCATATTGTGGACCAACCCCTGAGGGAGGACAAGCAGGAAGGAGGGACAGGAGAGCTGCACCAGGGGGAGGAAGAGGAAGAGGAGGAGGAACAGACAGTAGCAACTCTATCCCAGGAGCCAGTCCTCCAGACCCCAGAGGCCTCCCAGGTGTACTCGGACATGGGGCGGGGGGAACATCAGGTGAGCGCTTTGAGGGGTCACCACACATGGGCGGGTTGGCAGTGCGGGGGGGCCATCTAGTCCCACTGCTACTGTGGGGCCCCTGTGATGCTCAGACTGCTGCCCAACTCACACATGGTGTCACATGTACAAGCTCTGAGTCTCCTGTCTGAAGGAGGGCCCCTTACAGCAACGGCATGCCCTCGGGGACAGCGGGTGCACAGAAACATGATCGTCTCCTCCGCTTTTCCTCCACAGCCAGACCCCCCACGCAAGAGGGAAGCACCACACCTGCCCCACCACCATCCCAGACACGTGGCACCCGCAGGCACTGGTGTGTCTACACGGACCTGCTGAAAGAGCACGTAGTGGCCCTGCAGGACCTCAACAGGACTCTTCAGCAGGGCACGGAGGCAGAGGCCGAGTGGTGCAACAGGCTGCTGGCTGAGCTAGTCCAGCACTGCATTTCAATCTGTATCACTATGTGGGAGGTCCTAGCCTTCCCTGCCCCTGTCACAGGCACCAATCCTCCTGCACACCAGGACCCTGTCCCCTCCAACCCCCCCTTCTCTCCCAGCCCCTCCTGCTCCCCCAGCCCTCACAAACCCAGCAGCTGCCCCCCCTCCTGCCCAGCCCAGGACTGGCTCTCACTCCACCTGACCCCAAAGCCATGGCGGTGCCAGGACGCAAGGTGGCAGGACCCTGCGATCAGGGAAACAGCGGCCTACTTGAGCACCCCTCCCCCCTCCAGGTTTTCAGCCCCCTACCACCCCAGTGAAAGAACATTTCAGTGATGTAACAAAATCTTTATTTTTGAGTGAAAGCTGTAGCTTGTATAGAAACAGTAGAACAGTAAAAAAGAGAAAGTTTTGTTTTAAACAGTTAGCACATTTTCCTTACTGCTATTGTTTCTAATAAACACCCGGTTTTCTTTGTAAACAGATATTGTTTTTTTATGTATTCTTTATGGGAAGAGGGTGAGAGTGAGGTCTGTGGAGGGAAAGGTAGAGGTGGACCAGGCCAAACCCCATGGGAGGCCCTGGGGAGAGTCAGTGGGCTCCTTCAGAGAATCTCTCCCTCAGGGCCTCTCAGATGTGAACACCAGCCTGGTGAGCCTGGCGGATGGCAGGTGTCCGGGGCTGCTCGAATTGCCTCCCCTCGCCATCAGCACCTGTCCCCCACCCCGGCAGGAAGACCTCCCCTTTCCTCTACACAAGGTTATGGAGCAAGCAACATGCGGCCACCACCTCGGGGATGTTGCGTTCGCCCATGTCCAGCTGTGTGAGGAGGCAACGAAACCTCCCTTTCAAGCGGCCGAACGTGCATTCCACCTGCATGTGAGCCTGGCTAAGATGCACGTTAAATAGCTCCTTGCTCGCATCCAGGTGGCCGGTGTAGGGCTTCATGAGCCACGGCATCGGGGGTAGGCCGCGTCAGCCACTATGCACACCAGCATCTGCACGTCCCAAGCGCGAGGTCCCGCTGTGGGAAAAATGTTCCTGCCTGCAGTCTGCGGTACAGGTACAAGTTGCAGAAGATGCAGGCATCATGTGTCCGCCCTGACCACCTGACACAAATGTCCATAAAGTGTCCCCGTTGGTCGACCACAGCCTGCAGCACCATCGAATAGTAGCCCTTCCTGTTTATAAACTGGGCTGCTCGATGGGGCAGTGCGTGGATTGGGATGTGTGTCCCATTGAGGGCTCCTCCGCAGTTCGGGAAGCCAAGCCCAGCAAAGCCGGCAATGATGGTGTCCAGGTCTCCCAGACGGATGAGCCTCTTCAGCAGCTCCACGTTGATGGCCCTCACCACCTGCAGAAAGAGACAAATAGACAGACAGAAACCAGGGAGTTAGGTTACCTAAGACCTTGGGAGGAGAACCCACCCCTCACTTTGTCAGGACTCCCCCTCCCCGCATCAGCGCAGGGTTGGCTGAGGAGCTGCCTCCCACTGCCACTCCATCCCCCACTCCCCCTTGCTTGGCAGTCCCCCTTTTTCAGCCTCCTCCCCACTCAGCAGGGCCTGTCCCCTGAAAGTGACTTATCTCCATCAAAACGGCCCTGACGGTAGACCTCCCCACGCCAAACTGGTGTCCCACTGAGCAGTAGCTGTCGGGGGTGGCCAGCTTCCAAAGGGCAATTGCGACCCACTTCTGCAGGGGGATGGTGGGCCACAGGTGGGTTTCCTGGTGTTGCAGAGCAGGGGCGAGCCAGGCACACAGCTCCTGGAGCGTGGCCTTCCGCATCTGAAAGTTGCGGAGCCACTGCTCGTTGTCCCAGAGCTCCATGACAAGCTGGTCTCACCAATCTGAACTCGTCTCATGCCTCCAAATCCACCTGTCCCCAAAAAAGTTTGGAGGCAAGGGCATAGCTCCTGCATCCCGGATAAAGGTTTCGTAACTCTGGTCTGGGTCTGTATGGGGCAGGAGCTTCATGACAGAGTCATGAAGATGCAGCAGAAGCTGCAGCATGGCAGCGTGGGGCCATCGCCTGCCCAGGGGCAGCTCTGGCTCCATGGCCAAAAAGCCAATGAAATGCAGGAAAACAAACCAGAAAAGAAACTGCTGTGGTGTCCAAGAAAGCAGGGCAACCAGAGCGAACACTGCAGCAGCTTTGCTGTCCCTCTAGGAGGTAGGCAAGCCAGAAGCAGGAGCAGAGCAACGTCTGTCCAGTGGAATCCCTTTAAGCACGTGTCTGCAAAGGGCATGCAGCAGCACCGGGAAGTAAATGCTGCCCCAGTGCCCTGCCAGAAGCGGTTCCGGGTGCCTTTTTTTTTTTTTGAAAGAGTGTCCAGCAGTCTGGATGCTCTTTTTCGAAAAAGCGGATCACTTTTTCAATCCACGTAATGCAATCTAGACGCTCTTTTTCGAAAGAGGCTTTTTTGAAAGATACTTTCGAAAAAGCCTCTTTCGAAAAAGGCGTGTAGTCTAAACGTAGCCTAACAGTGGCCAATACCTGCTGCATCAGAGGAGGGAACAAAAAAGCCGGAGGTAGGCAGTTATAGCTACTTCCCAACTACCCTCTGTTAGGGCTTGGTGTATACCTTGAGGCGAGAGGTTATGGCTTCCAGAACTCCTTACTATTGTAACTGAAATCACGTAATCCTCTTTGAGCCTCAGTATGTTAATCTGTAAAATGGTGATAAAGTTACTGACTTGCCGTTGTAAAATGCTTTATGATTTTGGATGAAAGTACAATGTAGGTGCCAAATTATTACAATCAGCTCATCAACATCTACAAACAGTGCATAATCATACAGCAAGTTATTGCTGGAGGTGGATTACATTGTGGCAGACATGGAAATCAAGCTGAGTCACTGAAAAGAAAAAAGAACAATCCACTGTCCAGCTAACCAGTTCCTGCTCTAGATTACTGCAATACTGCCCAGCAAATTAACAATCATCAAAAAGGGCAGAAAGAGAATTCCCTGAACTGCATGTTAATCACCTCCAGCCACCGGGTGAACACAAAGAGAAAGATCCCTGGAAGTACTCAGGAGAGAATACAGATTTGCTTTGCACAGAGAGCTAACCCATTTTATACACAGCACTTCTGCTTAACAAATACACACAGCCTGTGAAATATACACAATGCCCTGACCTTGAGCTTTAAAAAATACAGCTGTTAGAGTGTTTTAAAAGAAGCATAACTAACTAGCTAACTCACTCACACTCACTATTTACCATTTTGGCAATAATTTACAGAGATGTTTTAATGGCAGATATAAACAATTCTGAAATACTTAGCGCTAAATCTTTAACACCCACTTTACGCTCTCTCAATGAATTCCCTGGGATCACTCATCTGAAGAAGTGGGCTGTGCCCACAAAAGTTCACTGTACTATATATATATTTGTTAATCTCTAAGGGTACGTCTACACTGCACACTTATTTTGAAATAAGCTATCCCAGAAGGAATACTGCAAAATAGCTTATTTTGAAATAGCACATCTACACTACAAGGAAGCCTCAAAATGAGTCCGAGGCAGGCTTCCCTAATGTGGACATGCTACCTCGATTTAGAGCCCCAGGAGGCACTGGGGAGTAATTAGTTTGAATGGCCCTGGGAACTATTTCAAAATAGCAGCAGTGGAGTGTCCACACTACAGCTATTTCGGAATAGATGTTATTCCTTGTGGAATGAGGTTTACAGAAGTCGGAATAAGCCGTTTGTTATTTCGAATTTATTTCAAAATAAAAGAATTGCTGTGTAGACGCTCGCATTGTTATTTTATTTTAAAATAACTGTGCTGTGTAGATGCACTCTAAGGGTGTGTCTAGACTACATGGCTCCATCGACGGAGCCATGTAAATTAGTTTATTCGGCATAGTCAAAGAAGTGGGGATTTAAATAATCCCCGCTTCATTAAAATAAACATGGCCGCCACGCTGTACCAACTATCAGCTGATCCGACACAGCGCGGCAGTTTAGACGCGGATCTGTCAGCTGGGGAAGCCTTTGCCGACCGATCGAGTAAACCTCGTTTCACGAAGCATAAGGGATCGGTCGGCAAATGCTTCCCCAGCCGACAGATCCACGTCTAGACTGCCGCACTGTGTCGGATCAGCTGATCGTCGGCACAGCGCGGCAGCCATGTTTATTTTAATGAAGCAGGGATTATTTAAATCCCTGCTTCTTTGACTATGCTAAATAAACTAATTTACATAGACACACCCATAGGTGCTACAAGACCACTCGTTTAAAAAAAAAAAATTCCCATGCATGTAGTTACTCAAGGGTGCAAATGAAATGATTAGAGGACACCTCCCCATTTGTTTGGGGGAAGGACAATAAGTGTCTCAATATTAACTAGTTAACTAATTAACTAGATCACACTGCATTGTTTATTTTGTTTCCTCATGCTCCCACCCATTCCATACCATTTGTCTCTTTTGTCCATCTGCATTGTCCTGACTCTATGCCTGGTCTATATTTCAAAGTTTTACCGATATAACTATTTCAATTAGGTTTGTGATTTTTTTAACTATACAGAAGACCTACTGAAGAAACAGATATTCTGGTATGAAAGTACCTATGGGTACGTCTACACTGCACGGCTATTTCAGGATACCAAAGGTATCCCAAAATAGCTACCCTGCGTCTATACAAGCCGCCCATTATCTCAAAATATTTTTCGAAATAACGGGTGTGTTATTTCGCCATCTCAGTAAACCTCGTTGCATGAGGGATAAGGGATTGCTTGAAATAGTGCGTTATTTCAAAGTTTGGTGCTATGTAGACTCGCCAAATTTCAAAATAGATTTGAAATAAAATACGCAATTTGTGCAGCGCAAATTTCATATCTTATTTCGAGTTTAGGGTGCTATGTAGATGTACCTTAGGGTACGTCTACACTATGCAGCTTTTAGTGAAAAGGCTTTGTCGATACAGCCCTGTTGCTAAGACAGACAGTGTAAACGCTGTCGACATTTTTGTCAACAAAAATCTTCCACCTCCTCTAAAAGCGGCGTTTGCTTCCGTCTCCTGCCAATAAAGCAGGGGTGGGCAACCCCTTGGCTTGCCTGGATCTGGCCCCTTAGGCTCAGGGCTCTCCCCACCCCAGCATTGAGGAGCCTGTGCTGGTACTCTAGCCCACTCTCTCCATTCCCCTATGCTGCCCCACAGGTCTGGAGCACACAAAATCTACTAGCCCAGGTCCCCCTAGACCAGGGGTCTGCAACCTATGGCTCTCAAGCAAAATATGGCTCAATATGGAACCAAATATGGCTCTTTTGTCATTCCCAAAATGCATGCAACTTCTTAAATTAAAATGAAAAATTAATTCAAAATTTAAAAAATACGTAATTACTCATGCAGCTTGAATGCGCGCATGAACCTGAATCTGACTGGTTATGATGTAAACTTCAAAGAAATGTGTGAAAAGATGCAGCAGCGGAAGTCCCATTCCATAAAGTCTGTGAGTACAATGTTTCATTCATGCTATTATTAATCATCATGTCAATTATCAATAATATTAAGTTGTATATTTTCAGTTGTGCAAATGGGCATTCTGATCCGGCTCTTTGTTGACCTCTTGCTCTGAATCGTGATGTAGTTTGCCTCTTTGGTTTGAAGAGGTTGCGCCGTCCCCTGCCCTGGGCTCTGGTGTGGGAGGGGGAATGCGGGGAATGTGTCTTTCTCCTTCTCAGTCAAGGCAATGTGTGTGGCCCCCAGCTGATTTTTCTGTGGGTCAGCAGCCCCCAATCCAAAAATGTTTCCCCACCCCTGCAATAAAGCACTGTTTGCACTAGTACTTGCCCAGGCAAACCTTTTGTTGTGTATGTATTTGGGGGGGGGGGAGGAGGGGGATTCAGCACCTGTGAACAACAAAAGTTTTGTTGCTCAATTGCTAATGTAAACAAAGCCTTATATTGGTATAGTTATTCACCTTCCCTTATTCAGGCCCACCAAGGGAGAAGGGGGGCTGCCTAGCCCTAGCCCCGCCCTTTCTGCCCAATGCCCTGCTCCTTTTGAAGGTGCAGAGCTGGGCCTCTCTGCTGTCGGCCTCACTGCCCTTACTGCATCCACCCTTGGTGGGTTGTGCCACCTTAACGATGCCAATCTAGTTCAAACAATACTCCTTTTGAGTATAGGCAAGCCACTAGATTGCGAGAGCTCTCTGGGGCTCGACTTGTGTATATTGCTCATTTTCACTATTATGCCTGGCACAAGAGGGCCCTACTATAAACAAACACTGTTTTTGGATAGAAATACATTCAAAAATAGCCACTTTTCAAAAGTGTTGCCACTGTTTCATTCTGCAGAACTTGTGAAAGAAAATGTCTTAACATGGTCTAGAGAGGAAAATACTGAGGAAATGATGAGTTAAACAAACAAAATGAAGCCATTCATTCCTAGACTAAAGCATATGACATACATATGCTTTAGTCTAGTCTACTTCCCAGTAAAAAAGAAAATCAATTCTAGTAACAATCGATACAACTGCACAGAGAAACAAGCAGATAGAACTATGCTGAAAATAAGGACAGCCACCAATCTGCTAAGAGGACTGAGGAAATCTGCTCTTACCAAATGGGAGGCAGATGACCAAACCATACTAGTGTACTGCTGATTGCAGGCTGTCTGTACAAAGCTGCTCTCTGACTGGGACTACTGTTTTATTGGTAGTGTTAGTTTATGGGAGAAGTCATTGAAGTCTCAAGTGGTACAATGGCACAGCAATTTGCTGCTCAGATAATTCACAATAGTTTTCCTTTGTAACATGTTTACAGAGACCAAAACAAAGACAAAAGAGACCAGCCAAGCTACTGTAAATCAACATGCTGGGAAGCCACAAATCTTGTGCATTAATACAAAATCTCCACAGTCTCTATTAGGGATGTAAATAGTATAGTCAATTAATCAATTAACCAATAAGCAAAAGCTTATAGGTTAATGCTATAGACCAGTGGTCCCCAACGTGGTGCCCACGGGTGCCATGGCACCCACCATGGCATTTATGTGCTCCCGCCTAGCACTGCCCCCGGGAGCGTGGCACATGCGCGGCCCCCGCCCTGGGCACGCAGCACATGCATGGCCCCGGCCCGAGCACGTGGCGCATGCGCGGCCCCGCCCCCGGGCGGCCCGGCAGCCCCACGTGGCGCCCGCCACCCAAAAAGGTTGGGGACCACTGCTATAGACTACATGCATTTCACCCCACACACCTTGCCAGTACATTTTTTAGCAGTCTGGCCATCAGCTCAGCTCAGTCCCAGCTTATGCCGGGTTCTGGACCTACTCCTGCTGTGGCGCTGCATTTACAGTATATTAGGAGCCAGGTGGGTAGGCAGCCCGGCTCAGTTTGGGCTCGTGCCAGGTCCAGGAGCTCAGACACCTTCTCCCCTGCCCCCCCGTCCGCCCCCGGACAGGGGCTTCCTGGGGAGTATAGAATAGTCGACTAACCGATAAGAATTCATGAGGTTAATCAACTATTCAATTAACCAATATTTAACATCCCTAGTGTCCATAGTCAGACATCCATAGTAATCATTCTGTAAATACAATGGGGACTGCACTATATATTATCTCTAAAACATTAAAATGGTACATTTTGTTAAACCAAACATAAAAATCCCCAACCATGCCTACACTCCTAAGCTTTCGATGCAACATGTTACAAGGCAACTTTTTAAACAACCATTACTGATGCCACAGGGCCAGCAGATCTCATAGGGCACCTGAATCCACAGTTGGTGGGGCAGAGAAGCCGGGGAGGAGGCGGGGGTGACACTCACGGGGCAGCGGAGCCTGTAGCCAGCGGAGACCACCAGGAGTTCTGGTGGGGTGGCAGGGCTGCCATGAGCTCCGGCAGGGCCGCTTCAAGCTCCGGTGGGGCACAAACTCCAGTGGGGCTGCAGCGAGTCTGCTGCGAGCTCCAGCAGGGCAGTGGTACTGCTGTGCGCACTGGCGAGGTGGCAGGCAGGCTGGGGGAGAGGAGCCCAGCACGGAGGCTGGCCTCCCTTCCCAGACCTCTCCTGGCGGCAAACTCCCTTGTCCGGGACTGGTCAGATCCCATGCGTGCCAGACCAGGGAGGTCCAACCTACATAAAATCTAACATTGGACAAAAGTAAAGTACCAAACTGATGATCACAATGAAACCAGTGGCCGGGTATATGCCAATTACCCTGATGAGTCAGTGCTAAGCTCATGCAAAGTATTATTCTGAATCTGATGCTGCTCCTCTTGAATTTTTTTGCTTGGAATTATTTAACTGGTTAGTTAGGACATCCAGCCCACCAATGGGGAGAGAGCAAAGAAGTCAATTGCAAAGGCCCTTTAAATCACCACCCGAGTGCTGTGTGGTAATTCCAGGTGGCCCTAAGGGCTGGGAGGGCTGCGCTCCAGGAGGCGCTGAGGGAAGGGCAGAAGCAGAGGGTAGCATGGTGCACTTGCTGCCCCAACCCACCCCTGAAGCACCACCCTTTCCAGGAGTATGGAGCCACCCCAATCCACCTTAGCCAGAGGCCCGGTGTGGCTGTCGGCTCCCCTGAGAACATCACACTCCCTACTTTCTTTGAGGTCCACCACATCAGTGATGATTGCTGTTGATGTTGCTCACAGTAACTTGGACTTACATGCTTGCTAAGAAGAGCACAGCAAGAGGCATAGAGGCAGCCATTTCTTTGGTAGAGTCAGATGAAGAGAGGCATTCCCTATGGAGTCCTCTTTGGTAGGGTTTTCTACAGTACATATATGCTGGAACAGGCCAGACTCTGAGGTTCTATTAGGATAACTTATCTCTGAACAACCAAGTAGATCTAACAGTAATAATTTATGACATAGGATTGCCAAACACTATTCTACTGGCAACCAGAGTCATGCGGCCAAGAACGAGTTACTGGTCAATCTCTGTTGTTGATATGATTCTAAAAACAGAGCAGTAGTACTGCTGCCTACAGTGAACATTTCCAAACTCACCTGCAATCTGGGATGGGTGGAAGGGCAAGATTTCCAAAAGGTCGTCATCTCAAAATTATACCCTATTGCTTCTGATCTGCCATCTGCTTTTATGGGAATGGAAAGTGCTAGTCACTGACAACAGCAAATCCGTGCCCCAAAAGATTTCCAGATCACATCTCTACCAGAGTATTAATGAAGAAGACCTATCTAATATAAATCTATCTAAGCCAGGGGTGGGGAACCTTTTTTGGGTCAGGGGATGCTGAACCACTGAAAAATCAGTCTGGGGTTGTACACAAGTGAGAAGCAAAAAAGGAAAACAAATCCTCACTCACGTGGCCCCCAACTGAGAGGGAGAAAGACACTCTCCACATTCTCCTCGCCAGGACTCGCCGAACCGTGGCGAGCCCCGCTCGCCAGCTGCGCTGTCTGGCGATCTGCGCATGCGCAGATTGTTCTGTGCATGCGCAGATCGCCCGAACCCGGCTCTTCCGGGTTACAATCTACTCACCACGGGCAAGTAGACTGTATTATTTGTCGAGCCCTGCTCCTCGCACATCAGAGACTAGAGGGGCCCAGGCTAGTAGATTTTGTGTGCTCCAGCCCTATGATGGGATGTGTGTGTGTGTGTGGGGGGGGGAGCGGTGGAGCACCAGCACCAGCTCCCCAGTGCTGAAAGGGAGAGCCTGAGCTTTGGGGGCCAGATCCAGGCAAGCCAGGGGCCACATCTGGCCCCCAGGCCTTAGGTTCCCCTCCACTGATCTAAGCATTTATACAATGCCATCAGATAACTGTGGCAACTCATAGCTTTCCACAAGCCTCAAATCTTTCTCATGGTCTAAGCTAGTTCTCTCCTGAGGACATGTGAGTTCTTTTCTTTCAAGGCATGCCGCCCCCTTTCCATCTCCTTCTTTTACCTTCTTTTTGCTGTCAAACAACTGAGCTAAAAAGTCACTTTTGCATTTTGGTCCAAAAGCAGCATGATCTACAGTCATGCTTACCTCCATCAGCAGAAGATTCCATAATCTTGCTTCACAGAAAGCTCTCTCCCTTTCCCACCTTTCCACGTGAACCGTGGAGGTTAGTAGTTTCAGAGATCCTGTAGAATGGCTGCGATGAGAGACAGTGGTCTCAGGGAGAAGCAAAGAGAGGCCACATAGAAAACAAATGAGATCCTGAATATGACCTATAGATGGTTAACATAGTGGGTGGATATATTCTTGGTAACTGATACTGTTGAAGAGTTGGAAGCTGTAGACTGTACCATGGTCAACTTGCTCACTCCCAAGTATGAGATGGAAAAATGCAGCTTAGAGATAACGAAGGTATGGATAACAGTAGCCAAGTCATCCTCCAGGAAAGCAGGGTAAAGCTTTCCAGACAGTCACTGATGGAAGAAGGCATTTTTAGAAGCTATATGACATGGAATGAGGTTCTTAGCATTGAGATCTTATTCTTCGCATTGGAAGGTTCTCTGAGTTCATCTCTCATGAAATATTATTGCAATATTTTACAGTAAGGGTCCAAAACACTGCAGCAGTTTACAAGATACTCTTTTATTAATGAACAAAATTGAAGACAGTAGAATCATATACATTTTAAAAGAAGAAACCAGATCAACAGTGAAGCAGAAAACTACTTATTACTGACAGTGACACCTCTGTAAAAGCATTCTCAAGAACTCACCTACCTTCTCACCCTTTCCCCACCAACAGGTTAGATACTTTCTTCTCCTCCCCTCTCCCCACTCTGCTGCTGCTAAGTACAGGTGGTTTGCAATATGGATCTTGCCAAGTACCATATATGTTAATGGATAAGAATCAGGCTGATTGAAGAACATCTGGGTGCCCTTGTTAAGCCATTCAATTCATGACTCTAGTTGTGAGACCCAAGGTTCCTTGTCCAATATTTTCCTCACTACCTTCCTTAAATGTATATGCCATACATTTTGATGGACCAATTCCATGGGAAAACCAATATTGCTTTAAGAAATCTTGGTGTATGGTGGGGGCAGAGGAAAGGGGTTTGGAAAGCAGTAGATGGAAGTTTCCCTATTGAATGGCAAAGGGAATCCTGCAATGTGCCTCAGCCAGGGCCATAATAAGAGAGGAGATGCCATCTTTCCCCAAAGAGGCACTGGGTATTATGAATGCTCTCACACAGCAGGAAGCAGCTGGTAATCTCCTCTCCTACAACGTGATTAATGAACACACCAACCTGCATCATGCATGATTTATTGGAGATCCCCAGGTGGCAGCATTGCCTGAACTGGCTGGGCCAAGAAATAATCACCTGCTCTGGTGCAATTTTTGAAAAAGCCCTTCCACTGTAGTAATCCCTAATAGGGATATGAAAGTGTAACCGTGTACACAGTTAACCTAACCCTCACCGTTACACGCAGACTCCCAGTACCTGCAGGGAGCCCATTTAAAAGCTGGTTCCCCTTTTACACCAGCTCCTAGGGAGCTGCCTGCCCCCACTCCCACTGCTGCCTCCATATCAGAGGCAGCAGAGCAAGGTGTGGGGAAGGCAGGAGCCAGTGTGCGTGGCTTAAAAGCTGGCTCCCAGTGCGCACTGGCTTAAAAGCTGGCTCCCAGTGCGCACTGGAACTGACTGCCGCCTGTATAACCTCTGAATTTTTTCAGCGGTTACACAGTATATAATTAAATTCATTTTAACATCCCTAATCCTTAATGAGATTTCTAAAAGGTGCGGGAATTAAAAACAAGAGGGAATCTAATGAAACATAATACAATTAAGGAGACTGGCTCTTTAAAAAAGTAGATTTTTGTTTAAAGGTCACCAAGTAGGTTCTTCTGTTGTGCAAATGGCTCCTACTCTGTTTGCCTTGTAGAAAAAAAATCTAGCGTGATGTCTTCATAATCATGTTATTTTGATAGTGCAACAGTGCTTTAGATTAAAATGTGTTTATACAGCTAAGTCTGTTGAATAATGAAATTACAAGGAGCTCTATAATCATGTCCCATCTGTGCTGGTTGCTGGCTTCTTCTGGTTACGTACATGTTTACTGCACAGTAGTCTCTTGGTCGGATATAAAATGCTGGATGGTTCTTAATGTGTTGTTTTTACTACCCCCTTCCTTGAAGAAGGCAACGTTCCTTGCTGAGTCAGCAAATTGGTAAGTTACCTGAAAGACCATGTTAATATCGTCACAGGCAAGAACAAGGGCTCACAGTACCATCTCTGCATTTGAGTGTTGTTTCACCAAGTATTTATCAGATCATTTGAAAATTTCCATGAGCCTCCAGCATCATTTCACTGCCAAAATTTGTTTATGGTAACCTGTCATGAAAGAAGTAAGCATCCAATAAAGTGACTGACCTAAAAGAGGGTCCATCAAAGATCTGCTTTCTTCCTCAAAGGTTTCAGTGGATGATTTCTGTTAGGAAGCACATCATTACGGGAGTTTAAATACCTGCATATTTCTGCTTTTCATGGCCTTATAATAATGGGTACTTTCCTCTTCCATCTTCCAGCCAATATCAGTGTTTGGCTGATGACACAGGTGATGGAAATTTTTGCCACAGTACACATGCTAGGAACGCAGATTTGAAGCAGATGCTTTGCATGTGAAACACATGTAGCCAGCAGTGAAAGAGGCTCTCTTTGCTTTGGTCTGAGTACAGCTGGGACCCACTGGAGGCCACATCCAAACATACAGCATGCTGGGAAAATTCTGACTTGCACTTAGAGCCACAGTCCCCTTCTATCCCTTCCGCAATACTAGGCCAAACCAAAATCCAAGACCAATCAACTTGGATCAGGATCCAAACTTTGCAGGTATATTTCATGAAAGTTTTTCTTGAGGCAGAATGTGCCCTGTTGATTTTAAAAGGGAACAAAAATTGAACAGTTTTTCTATTGAGAGCTAAAATGTGTTTTGCTTCACTCATTATGTGGATGGAAAACTCTGTCAACACAGAAATAATGCCAAGCGTTTAAACTTTAATGGAACCCAGGGACCAATTAACAACACAGAAAACCACCAGGCAGAGTATTTCTTAATGTAACAGGAGGGAAATCTTACATTATTGCTTCTCCACCTTTTTAAAATAAAGAACAAATGCTTTGTCAATGATTTCTAAACAGTAATCTTTATGATCTGAAAGTTCTACCACTGCCCATTTATCAAAAGGCTTCTAAGTTCTACATTTGACCAAATTCTCTTTCTTTCTTTACCAACCAACCAACCAACCACCCACCAACCAATCAACCAACTAACAAAACCCCCAACACCAACAGTGACTAGGACTGCTAAAGCAGGAATTTTAGAATCTGCCCTCCACTCCCAGTTCTTGTACTGCAGATTCCTCTATGGCTCGATGAAGGTGATGCACCTCGATCTGAGTCAGAGTCCTCTCCAAGTGACGGTAAGTGATACGATAGCAATGGCTGACCTTCTTTGTCCTAGAAAACAAACAAGAAAAACCTAATACACATACATAGACACACACTTCCCCATCACAGTTTTTTGTTTTGCCATTTTTATTGCTTAAATTATCATCAATGTAATGCTAAAATACACAGTGCAGACAGTCAGGATTAAATGTAATGTAAATCTATACAAAGGATATAAGTAAAGCTCATTTCATAATCTCACTTGAATGGATCTTACTTCACTTTTTACCTTCTACTATTCCAACATGTTGAAAAATATTCTGGAGAAATTAAGGAAGTGTTATTTACTCCTTCTCATAACATAAGAACTAGGAGTCATCAAACGAAATTAATAAGTAGCAGGTTTAAAACAAACAAAAGGAACTATTTCTTCACACAACTCAGTCAACCTGTGGAACTCCCTGCCCAAGGATATTGTGAAGGCCTAAACTATAACAGGTTTCAAAAAACAACTACTTAAGTTCATGGAGGATAGGTCCACCAATGGCCAACAGAATGAGCAGAGATGGTGTCCCTAGCCTCTGTTTGCCAAAACCTGGGAATGGGCAAACAGGGGACAGATCGCATGATGGTTACTTGTTCTGTTCATTCCCACTAGGGCACCTCACATTGGCCCTCACAGTGTTGGAAGACAGGACACTGGGTTAGATGGACATTTGGTCTGACACAGTATGACCATTCTTATGTCCTTGACCGCTGAATAAAATAAGCATTATCTTGACAACAGCTCACTGTGCTGACATTCCAATGGAAAGTGAAGACAAAAGAACACAACAGTGGAAGGATTAACAACTACACTCAGGAAAACAAGGGATTTTACATCTCAGTCTAATGTGTCTTGCAAATGCAGAAGCACGAGAACAACTGGCAATATTACAGTGTTAGCAGGTAACACTGTTAGTGAGGTTATTTCACAAATCTCTACACTATGTTGCTTCAGCTCAGTTGCAGCAAACACTAAGAGCAGGGCCAGATTAACATTTTGTGGGCCCAGCACCAAACATATTTGAGGGCCCCCATGTAGTCGTTATTGGCCCCCCTCTAGTGTAGCAGTGCTATCATATACATGGTACTGAGGCAGTTTCAGAGGCAGTTTTCATTTTGTTCACACACTCCTAAAGTGCTGCATAGTCCTGTCTTTTACTCCTACAAGGCTACGTCTACACAGCAGCATTATTTAGGAATATTTGACATTATTCCGAAATAACATAGTCCGAGTCTACACTATAAGCAGTTATTGCGACATAATGTCGAAATAATGTCGAGTGGGAGGACTTCTTACTCTGACTCCTTGTAACTCTCATTGTATGAGGAGTAAGGGAAGTCGGAGGAAGAGTGTTCTTTCTTGGACTTCCTGCTGTGTAGACAGCACCAAAAGCCGAAATAAGCTATTTTAACTGAAGCAACACAATTGATGTAGCTCAAGTTGCATATTCATTTCAGTTTTAGCCTTGCTGTGTAAATGTGCTTCAAGATTGAATGTATTTCAATCGCTCAGTTCAGTGGGTCCATCTCCTTGGGAATCATGAGCTATGGGTATGCAAGGAAAGCACAACACAGAAGATTTGGAACAATTGTTTGAGCATATGTGTCCAGTACTAAGCTAACAGAGTGCCAGAAACAGGCAGGAGCAGTAAGTTTAGCATATATCACGCTTCAGGAATTTGTTCAAAGAAATCAGCAATGGCAAGAGGAATACTGAGCTTTGGAGGATAGGTATCAGGAACAACAGGCACGCTTAAAGCAATCTATTAGTCAGAATGAACACCAGGCAGTAGTTTGTAGTCAGCTCTGGGAACCATTGGCAGAGGTTTGTGGGGAGCTGAGGAATGTAGAGTTTGAATTTAAAGGCTCACAGAAGCAAGCTAAGTTGGTGCCAGGGTTACAAGATCTGTTAAGATCTTTAACTCTTCAGGTTAGCTCATCGACCAAAAACACCTGCACTCAACACAAAAAACAAATTAAACATTTACAAGAGCAATTAGCTGCCACTAATCTACAGATCGCTTGTATAAGCAAAGATTCTGAAGAAGCTTGGGTGGATTCCGATTGGGAAGAGGAAAATGATGTCGAGACTCAAGGTGAAACACACCAGAATCCCATTTATAACCTGGTAGCAGCTATTACCGAATAATCACTTTCCCTCCCAATAGCCGGCGGAGGAGCAGTTACTACTAAAGTAACACGTATGAGCCCTGCTCTAATCTGTTCCATTGCTGCCCAAATAGGACCCCTTGACCTGAATAAAGTGCTGGAATGGGTGACTAGGGTATATTGAACCAGCTGAACCCATAATATGGACCATGAGGAATGGGATGTTATGATTCCACTCACTAGCCCCTTAAGGGATGAGGAATTACACCGGGTAGTAGCATGGGGAAATCAGAATTTGCTTGTCACCTTGGCCATTATTGTGGAACAATTCCCATCCTGTTCCGTTAAACAACAGATCTTGACTATGAAACAGGTACCTGGACATCCCCCATCCGACTTTATGGTAAAATTGGCACTAGCATGGATTTTTGGAGGACTTAAACCCCTAAACAACACCTAGACTTTAAACCAGGTTTCCGGGACAACGATAGAACTCAGGGAAATGGCAGATGGATTACTGCCGTGGTATAAAAATGGTTGTGGCAGCCCGGATAGCCCCGACAATGGAGGGATTTGCTGCAACTGGTGAATCAGGTGCAGAGGCAATATGGGGATCCTTCCCCAACGAAATGGGGAAAAACGGGAGAGTATTGAGGCAATAACATATAGTAATAGAAGCAATTGGGATCGGGGTGGAATAAGAACTGAACGAGGAAGGGGAAGGAATCCCATAGGGGCGGTAAGAGGGGAAGACCGCGCCCCGGACAGAGGAGCTAAGGAAGAAGAGGACGTACATGAGAATGCATTAAGGGGAAGGATATGGAGACAACTGAGAGCTGCGGGGGAGGACATGCCCAACTGGGATAGGAAACCAACCACTGCCTGAATCCAGATCCATGTGGACTTACCAGTGTTACAGTGAGCAGAAATGTCATAGTGGTTAGGGGAAACTCCCCACAGATTTATCTCCTTCTTATCCAGACAGTCTATAACCATGTCTTCAGGTCCACCCTATTTCACCAGTCACTGCATGGTCTCAGCTCAATAATGTTCCACAGCCAGCAGCTACCTGATCAGTTTTGACAAATCCCTACCTCAGCACCCCATCCTGCCATTTGAACAAGCTACTTGCAAACACCATTTCCCCAAAGTGAGCACTTAGCCCTGGGAACCTGAAGTCACCTGCCTTTCTCCTTCAGTTCCCATCTACAATCTGGTCTAATACCTGGTCACCACCACCTCTGCCCATGCTTGTTTCCCTTTTACCTTGGACATGCTCCCCAACCACCTGGGGCTATTCTCTCCCTGTAAGCCTGACTTGCTGCTTCTTTCTCTGCTCCCCTTGACATTCCTTTCCTACTGGTGGTGACCACCATTCTTTGCGGTTAACTCCAGTTTCTTTATCTGCTCCTAACTTAATGGCCCCAGTAGTCACAGAGCCACATGCAGCTTCTCTGGCTACAGCCTGGGGCCAATTCCCAGAGGCCAGCCTTAGCCATGGGAGGGTGGCAATTCCAAGGCTAAGCATGCTTGAACCTTGCAAAGACAGCACTTGGGAATCTCAGGTACTTAAAGCCATGGTCAAAAGGGAAGCACCTAACTACACAGTCTGCAGCTGTCTAGGGCCAGCACTGAGGATTCAGAGTCCCCTCACCCTGCAGCAGGAACCCACAATTTCCACACATTCCTCAGCTAGCACGCAGGTCCTGCAGAAAGTGCAGCCTGAATGATTTTGTAGCCCGGAATACCAGAAGGTTCCCATCCTGAGCAGCAGCTCTGCAGCAAGTTCACCCCACTTCCCACCGCTGTGGACTGGGACCCTCTGAAGACAGTGGCTTTTGCCTGTGTCATCTGAAGAAGTGGGTTTTGCCCACAAAAGCTCATGATACCATCTACATGTTTTGTTAGTCTTTAAGGTGCTACTAGACTATTTGTTGTTTTTTAAGTTTTTCCAATTACTAAACGTACACTTAGTTTACCAGGGCTGAAAAATATCAGGTAGTGTGGTTACAAAAGAAAGGAACTTCTGAATTCAGTAGGAATTTTGACAGTGCACAGAACACAGAACTGATTCCTGCATGGTTACAGAAGTGCAGTAAAGTGGAACAATTTTCAGTTTGTGGGACTGGAAGATATCTAGATCCATATTTAAAGGCTGTCCCACATAATGAGGAAAAGTTGAGGTGTCTTTGTTTTCCTTTTGTTCCACTCTTTGTTTCTGGGGGGAGGAGAGGTAACCACCAATGCAATATTACTGTCTTCTACTTAAAAGAAGAAAACTAAAAAAACAAAACAAAACAAAAAAACCCACAACCTGGTAATAGCAACTTGAGTCCCTGTTAGCACTAGGAAGATGCCAGCATTTCTTGCTCAATTTTATCCTACTTTTTCTACAACAAATTACAGTGGGTCAGTATTTGATTTTGGAGAAATGATGTAATAGCCGCCAAAATTAAACTTGAGCACTCCTCTTCAAATCTGGAAGGCAGGTGCTAAATTCCCTTTCTGAGTAATAGATACATCTGGAAAGGAAAAGCTCATTACTGCTTCCATGGGTGTGGAAAGAGTCAAATCCTCCTGTGTACCTAAAGCTGCCCAGGCCCTCTAGTACAGCCTTCCCTCCTTTACTTATCATATTAATCTCTCCTGGTGGGGTCCACACACTTCCCTTACTAGGCTTCAGACAAATGTGCATTGTCCACTCAGTCCACCCAATTCCTTCTTTGGGGGGTGGCCAGCCGAGGCCACCATCATCCCTAATCCAGTCCAAGGAAGTCTTCTCAGGGTGAGAGCTTGGCCAAAGCCACCTACTACCTTGTGCACACGTGTTCATCATCCACAGCACCACCTCCTTCCGGCAACCAGCTCTCCATTCACAGCAAGCTGCTGTGCATGAATCTCACAGCTTCCCTGCTCCCTTCCTCTCCCTTTCTCTGTTGCTAGAGGCTAAGGGAATGCTGGGAAATGTAGTCCCTTCCCTGCTCCAGAGCTTGCTCTCTAGGCAAGGAGCTGGCCAAGGAACTACAGCTCCCAAGGTACCTTGGGCTCTCAATTCCCATCCCATAATGCTCTGTAGGCTCCCCCTGCACAGCACAGTGGGGAGGTAGGGAGAGATTCCAGCTCCTTTTGAGCTTGGGCCCTGTGCCACAGAACAATTGGCATTATGGTAAATCCTCTAATGACTTGCGAACAGGAGCAGCAAATGGAGTTTTGAGAGGGAGTTCTCCAGGTAAAGAAGGAGTAAATATGGGACCCTGGAGGTAAGTGGCTGTCTGTA
Organism: Rafetus swinhoei; assembly: GCA_019425775.1. Taxonomy (NCBI): domain Eukaryota; kingdom Metazoa; phylum Chordata; order Testudines; family Trionychidae; genus Rafetus; species Rafetus swinhoei. The sequence goes on from CM033424.1 coordinate 114,709,813, forward strand.
GTGTGTGTTTGTGTGTGGTGTGTGGGTGGGTTACTTGCTGTGCTGAGCTTGGCTGTGTCTACACTGGCATGATCTTGTGCCAAAGCGGCCGCTCTTGCGCAAAAACTTGCTGCCTGTCTACACTGGCCGCGTGTTCTTGCGCAAGTAAACTGACATTCTAATGTATAAAATCAGGGCTTCTTGCGCAAGGACTATGATGCTCCCGCTCAGGAATAAGCCCTCTTGCGCACCTGTTCTTGCGCAAGAGGCCAGTGTAGAGAGGCAACATGAATTTCTTGCGCAAGAAAGCCCTATGGTTAAAATGGCCATCAGAGCTTTCTTGTGCAAGAGAGCGTCTACACTGGCATGGATGCTCTTGCGCAAAAGCACATCTCCTGCACAAAGGCACATGCCAGTGTAGACGCTCTCTTCTGGAAGTTTTTCCAGAAGATCTCTTCCGCAAAAGAGTTTTTGCGTGAGACCGCGCCAGTGTAGACGTAGCCTTAGGGTACAGCCACACAGCAAAAAGACCAATGCCAGCAAGTCTCAGAGCCCAGGTCAATTGCCGTGGACTAGCATTAAGGGGCTAAATATAGCAGTGCTGACAACTGGGCTCCAGTTGGACTCCAGAAGCAGACTGTGAAGAACTTCAAAAAGATCTCACCAAACTGAGTGATTGGGCAACAAAATGGCAAATGAAATTTAATGTGGTAAGTGTAAAGTAATGCACGTTGGAAAAAATAACCCCAACTATATGTACAGTATGATGGGGGCTAATTTGGCTACGAAAAATCAGGAAAGAGATCTTGGAGTTATCGTGGATAGTTCTCTGAAAACTTCCACACAGTGTGCAGCGGTGGTCAAAAAGGCAAATAGGATGTTAGGAATTATTAAGAAAGTGATAGAAAATAAGACATAGAATAGCTTACTGCCCCTGTATAAAACTATGGTATACCCACATCTTGAATACTGTGTACAGATGTGGTCTCCTCACCTCAAAAAAGATATTTTGGCCTTGGAAAGGGTTCAGAAAAGGGCAACTAAAATGATTAGGGGTTTGGAATGGGTCCCATATGAAGAGAGGTTAAAGCGACTGGGACTTTTCAGTTTAGAAAAGAGGAGACTAAGGGGGGATATGAAATCATGAGTGGTGTGGAGAGGGCGAATAAAGAAAAGTTATTTATTAATTTCCCATAATAGAAGAACTAGAGGACACCAAATTAAGTTAATGGGTAGCAGGTTTAAAACTAATAAAAGAAAGTTCTTTTTCACACAGCGTGTAGTCAACCTGGGGAAATCCTTGCCAGAGGAGGCTGTGAAGGCTAGGACTATTACAGAGTTTAAAGAGAAGCTAGATAAATTCATGGAGGTTAGGTCCATAGAAGGCTATTAGCCAGAGGATAGAAATGGTGTCCCTGGCCTCTGTTTGTCAGAGGCTGGAGAAGGATGGCAGGAGACAAATCTCTTGATCATTGTCTTCGGTCCACCCCCTCTGGGGCACCTGGTGTTGGCCATTCTTATGACTAGCAGCTCTAACTAGAAGTGGTGTTGATGCTTTTCCAAACATATAGAATAAAACATACATTTTTCAGTACAGATTATTATTTTTATTTCAGATAACAGGAAAACAAGAAAGAACAAATGTAAAGTCTCCACATGAGAGAGTGGGACAGAGAAAGAAGTGTGCTTAGTGAAGCACACTTACATTTTGTATCTCAAATGAAAAATAAAATGGCAGCTGCTTCACAGCTCTGCTAGGGTTGCCAGATGGTTTAACCAAAAATACCGAACCCTTCCCCAAAAAACCACCGGGAAAAAAATTCTGTTGAGGAAAAAAAAGGGGGAGACCAAAGTTGTTGAGGGAAAAAAAAGGACCCCCGACAGCAATTAAGCAAAAAAAATAAAATAAAATAAAATAAAAAAAAGCAGCATGGCCCCTTTAAGAAGAGGCTTTTTTTGCTGGCAGCCATTTTGTTTTTCTTTCCAACCACAAGACAAGCCCCTGTGGAATCAGGTAAGCGGGGAGCCCGGGGGGTGAGGGCAGGGGGTGTCGGGGGCTGGGCCCAGTTGCTGAGTGTGTCGTAGGGTTGCCAGGTGTCCGGTATTTTTGCCTCCTGTCAGGGAAAAAAAATCAGAAAATACCGAACACCTGGCAACCCTAAGCTCCGCCTGTGAAGATTCCTTTGCTTTTGAAGGTGCAGTACATAGAAAAGAGAATGACATCTCTTTTCATTTATGTAGCTACTTAAACCATGGCAAGCAATAGTGGTGCATGTTGTGCTGAGATATGCAGCACACAACATCCTGTCACATCAGAAAATAAACTTAAAAAACAACAAATAATCTTGCAGCATCTTAGAGACTAACAAAAAATCTAGATGGTATCATGAACATTCATGGGTGCAACACACTTCTTCAGATGAAGCTGAACTCTGAAACTTTCACACTAGTGTACAATGTGTACTTTGGTAGCCTGGGCATGTCATCAGCAATCTACAGAGACTGAAAATGGTTTATGATTACACTGTTGGAAAGGACTTGCAACAATGGAACTGACAGTATTATTATACCCAGCACCTAACAGCTTAAGTTAACTCCAAGTATCAGAGGAAAGCATTTGAGCTTTCCCCAATTTCAGAAGCTCTGGCAGTTGTGAAGGGGGGAAGAAAAGGAAAAAAGAGAGAAGGGAGGAGGAAGAGGGTATGACAGAATTCTGAAATATACTGTATAATAGAGGTTTTCAAACTGTGGGGTGCACCCACGGTCATCGGAGGAAGGGTGTATGGTCTTGACAGTGTTGTGCTACAAGGCTGGGATCAAGGGAACACTCCTTCCAGCAGGGGAAATGGACAGGGTTTCCTGCTATTTCACATTTTGCAACTCCAATAATAACTGTATGTAAACTGCTTTTGAAACTCTGGGTTAAAGGCTCTTAGAAAATGATGCAACTTTGGCCCTGATCCTGAGGTCTGGAAAATGTATCACATTAGAAAACATGTAGCCTTGTTTTAGTAAAGAGGATGGAATCACAGCTTTGCCCTTCCTATGGACAAGGCCAGTGTTTAGAAATGTAACTGATTGCAGTTAAATCTAGGATTCAAAAAACCCAACTTTTTTTTGGATTGCACATCCTTATGCTGTCCCCTTTCATCACTCAAGCTCCTCTCCCAGTGCAGAGGAGTGGTTCCTTCATGATACAGAGACAAGAGTATGTAGATGACTTTTTGTGGGTGTTAAAGAGATGTGATTTCAGAAGGGATTTCAATTAGAGAGAATAGTAGCCATAGAAAGCAGCTCAGGCAGGTTGCTTTCTAGCTAGAACTAAGAATTGGTGTGGAAGAAATAGGAGAGGGGCTGAATTGTAGAGGAACCACATTTAGTATGATTAATTTAAAAACATTAAGGCTATGTCTACACTACAGGGTTTTTGTGCAAAAACAGCCAGTTTTGCGAAAAAACCCATGGAGTGTCCACACCTCAAGCACGTTTTTGCACAAGAAAATCTACAGTAAGGCAGCAGAATAGAGGGCTTTTTGTGGTGTAGGTATACCTCTTTCTATGAGGAATAACTCATTTTTGCGCAAGAGTTCTTGCGCAAAAAGGTGTGTGTGGACGCTCAACGGGTTGAGCACAGGTGGATGCTTTTGTGATGTGCTTTTGAGGTGTGGATGCGCTTTTGCACAAGAAGTTTTTGTGGAAGATCTCTTCCGCAAAACGCTTCTTGCGCAAAAACTCTACAGTGTAGACAAAGCCTGAGATCAAACAATGATTTAAACACAGAAGTAACTATCAAGGTGTGACTAGTATTACACTGATAATTTTGCTTGTATATTATATCGCTTTCCACCTCTTTTTTAGTTGAGATTATATAGCGATTGTTACTAACTAGGAATAGAAGGATTTAAAAAAATGTTTGTTCAATAGGGGATGCACAAAAACTTCAAAAAGCGGAGTCTCCTGCCTAATCAAATGCACCCTGAATACAATGCTACAGCCCCATGTCAGAGTCTGTAGATCTATATTTCAAACAGCTGAAAGTTTAAGCCACACAACTGGGACAGCAGCTTTGCTAGGTAAACATTCAGGATTAACACTCAGAGCAGGGGACATTATTTACTTAAGTTGCACCTTCCTTCAGACAATCCTGTATGGTTTACAATCACACAGCCTCTTTCTCCTTTCATTAGGCTTGAATTGATCTTAGTGTCACAGTCCCCTCTGCACCAGTCTGCAGCTTTCAGGTAATGAAACACAATAAGATATACTGAAGCACTGTTCAAAGGGAAAAAGTAGCAGGAAGATAGTGAGGCAGTCTGATGCCACAGGAGAAAACATGTATACATTCAGTGAACAACACCAACATGAAATAATTTCTTGCTTTCTTGCTTTACTGCAGAGTTTTTCCGGAAAAACAGCCGTTTTTCCGGAAAAACTACACTTACGTACACACTGCTATTGTGTTCTTTCGGCAGGAAGTTGAAAGAACAGAGGGGTTTGTCTGACAGTGGTAAACCTTCTACGAGGAAGAAGCCTTTTTCTGAAAAAGCTTTTTTGGAAAAAGGCATGTGTGGATGCGGAAGAGAGTGTTTTTTCCAAAGAAGAGGCATCCAGGAAAAAGCACAGGTGCCCTGGCGACCACTCCGTCCACAGTAATCACAACTGAAATGCGAGATTGCTATCTTTCGAAAAAGCACATCACTTTTTCGTTGCACTTTTGCTGGGTAGATGCTCTCTTTCGAAATAAGTTTTTCCGGAAGATCTCTTCCAGAAAAGCTTGCAGTCTAGACATAGCCTCTCTCTCTCTGTGTCTCTCTCTGTCTCTCCCCTCCCCCAACCCCCAGAATAACCCTATTTAAGTCAACATAAAACCAGTGTGAGATCACAATCAGGCCAAAGGATTACCAAAACCTAGAATAAAAAAAAGCATTTTAGGCACTCAAAGGCAGCATTCATTCCCCTAATGTGGAGTCTCTGCCACAGATGTCTACTGAAGGCTGTTTTAAGTACAGGCTAGAAAACTGTATCTAACCCAATAAGTCACAGACAGCAACTGCATAATCTGACCCAGTTGTTAGACAAAAGTACAACAGAGAGCAATCCAAAAAGACTGCACAAATGCATGAATTCCTGGAACCAGACAAAGAACTTGCTTTAGTAACATGCAGCACTGCAATGAGAAAAACTTCTCAGAAGTTTGAGATGGATGAGAAATAAAAGTACAACAAAGAGCAGGAAAATGTGTTTAACAACTATATTCTACTTTCTTTTGATAGCACATCCACTTTAAATAACGTAATTGGCATGGAAAGCAGCTATATTCATACAGCTGCTGTGCATACTTGGGCATTGGCATTGACTCCGTGGATACTCCAGGGCTGGAGTACCCACAGAAAAAAAATAGTGGCTGCTCAACGCCCACCAATCACAGCTGTTTGGTGGGGCCTTGCCATTCAACTGTTGCCTCCTGGGAAAGGGGCTTGGGGAAAGTGAGTGAGCAGGGGTATTGGGGAAGGAGCAGAGCAGGAAGAGGCGGAATGAGGGTGGGGTTTCTGTGGAGGAGGCAGGAAGAAGTGGAATAAAGATAGGCCTCGGAGAAAGGAGCGGAGGCAAGAAGTAGGGTTGCCAGGTGTCCGGTTTTGAACCGGACAGTCCAGTATTTGAGCTTTCTGCTCGGGAAACAAATTGAGAAAATATAAATGAGAAAATACAAATGTCTGGTATTTTCTAAAGAAGATGTAATGTAGATTGTGATGTAATGTCAAGTGTGTCCGGTATTTTTGTTGAAACCATCTGGCAACCCTAGCAAGAAGAAGCAGAGTGAAGGCAGGGCGTAGGAGTGAAGGAACGGAGTGAGGATAGGGCCAGAGGTGAAAGTAAGTGGGTGCGCCCTGATGCACAGTTCCAGCAAGAGCTGGCTGAGCTATGGTAAAAGCCAGCAGGGAGCTATTTAAAGAGCTGGCAGGGACTTGGGTTGCAATAGGACAGTACCTGTAAGAAATTTTAAGTTACTTTTACCGCCTGATGGGGCCTCAAGGTGGAGCATCCCAGGGAAAAAATTAAAGTCAGCACCTCTGTTCGTAGAAAAAATTAAAAAACGACTAGTCTAGCAGCACCTTAAAGACTAACAAAACATGTAGCTGGTATCTTGAGCTTTTGAGGGTACAACCCACTTCTTCAGATGAATGGAGTAGGACAGAGATAATAGAGACATGGACATTTATCTAGACTGTTGCGTTTGTTTTGGGGAACAGGAAAGCAAGGAGGATAATCTCCCACAGAGAAAGAATGAGCAGAAGAGCATTGTTGTTAACCAATGCTACCTACATTAAGTCCCTTCCTCCACCGTACAATTGTGATGGTGAACTCTCACTGGCATTGGAGAAATGGGGTATTTGTTCTCACCGAAGGACTTATGGCCAAGTCAATGGGAAGTGTGGGCATACATCCAGGCTTAGTGCCTCTCAGATTCCCCACCTCACCAAGGGCTCAGCTTGAAATTGTTACTCACCCCACTCAAAGTTTCTTTCCCCCCCTCACTCTACTCACTTCTTTAGGGCTGGAGTGTAAACAAAAACAAACCAAAGATACAGCATGAAATGCTACAGACAACAGATAATTGTTCCTTCCTCTCAAGATCATGCTTTCAAACCACATACACCACAACCACACTATACATAACTAGCATATGTCATATAATAACATTTACAATTGACAAATAGAGCTCTTTGCTAGGAACAACATCATAGAAAATGGCAAAAGCCTTGTGTAATATACCATGCTGTCAACAACAAATAATTCAATTACCATAGTAATATGTATGCGGAATATTCAGACAAGTAATTCACTGAATAAAAGGCCTTATTCAAAGCCACATTCTCACCAGTTCTTTAAAATGTAGATATCCCGTTTCACATTGTTTCCTATGATATACCGTATTTTGAAAAGTGGACCACATTTTTGTTTATTGAACATGAACTTGATGCTAGTGAAAGACACTAGACCAGTGGTCCCCAACCTTTTGGGGCTGCCGGGCGCCCGGGGGCGGGGCCACTCATGTGCCGCGTGGCCGGGAGTGGGGCCGCTCATGTGCCACGCAGCCAGGGGCGGGGCCACGCATGTGCCACACGGCCAGGGGCGGGGCCTCACATGCGCCACACCGCTGGGGGCCGGGCCGCGCATGCGCCACATAGCCAGGGATGCGCATGCGCCACACGGCCAGGGGTGGGGCCGCTTATGCGCCCGGGAGTGGGGCCGCTCATGCGCCGTGCAGCGGGGGGTGGGGCTGCGCATGCGCTGCGCACTCAGGGGCGGGGCTGCTCATGCACCACGTGCCCGGGGGCTGTGCATGCACCGTGTGCCCAGGGCCTGGGGCGCAAGAAAGGCTTGGGCCAGCCCTGGTCACTCGGTGGGTGCACATAAATGCCCCGGCAGGCGCCATGGCTCCCGCGGGCACCGCGTTGGGGACCACTGCACTAGACTGAGAGAGCCTAGAAAATAAAGTTCTCTATTAAATCCACAGAATGTACAACATGGGTAATGGCCTTGAAAGTTGCCTTCCAACATGACTCAGCCCTCATCCAGTAGAAAGGTAGTCCCTGTTTTCAAGGATGTTCATTTCATGGCAGCTCAGTGGAATCTGCCAAATAAAGTTGATGATTGTGGTTGTAATTATTTTTCGCGAGGCAGATACTTATCTATGAGGACAGAGGTTTTCATACTAGGGCATGGAGTATGTTTTGTGTGTGTCTGAGAGAGAAGTTTTAGGGGAAAAAAATTACTGCCACATTTTACCCACTCCAATGAATAACTAGCAAACTGATTCCTCAAGACATGTTAGGTCCTCAGATGGTGCTGTACATTTTGACGGCTTTCTGTTAAGCTTGCATAGCATTATACAAAGTCATTGCCTTCTGTGCTTTAATTTGTTTATTACAAAATGGGAGTAGAGTCTTAAATTTCGAGCATCGACCACAATCACAGTTTTGCTTTTGCTCTTATTACAATGGATCATTCCCTCTGTTTGAATCAATACCTTACTGTTTTAAATATTTAGTAAGAGTTACATGTTGATTTTTTATTGGTATATGTACCTGTGTGGTAGGAGGGCAGGCATAATCAAATAAGTTTGAGAACCACTGTACTAGGAAGCTAGATTGAGATTATTAACAATTTATTTCACAGCTATTAATCAGATAATGATGTTTTTCTCACTAACTAGGGCTAGATTTGAACTGGTAATCCAGAGATGGGAGCTCTGTACCTCATTACCAACGTCTGAGCCTTTTAAACTTTTCCTCAGCTTAATTTTCTTTTAAATCAAGATCTTAATGCAGAGCTAAATTTAAAATCTGGTATCATATATCAATAGGCAGGTCAAGAGACAAAAAGTATCTTATGGGTTCCAATAGCAAAACACATTTATGCCTAATATTGTATCTAGTAAAGCTAAAGGGAATTATCCAACAATTCTGAAATTTTTAGCTCCTCAACCACTAATAAGCAAAACTTCTATACAGCCATAAAGATGGATCTGAACCAATGTCATACTGAAGTTGAGGAAGTCTGGATTTTAGCCTTCTATGTCTATACAGCTGCAGAATTTAAGGTCAGATGCTGAAAGAAGAGACACAGAGGTTCTTGCATTATAATAAAAAGACCACGTTAGTAGAACAGCATCTGTGTGCCCTCGAGGAAAAAGACACTCAGCTGCCAGACTGGTTCCCTGAAAGTCTGGTGGAGTAATACAAACGGCTGGTGTACATAACTATCAGTGCTTTGACCCCAAAACACCTTCTTTCACCATCTCCACAGATCATCATGGTTTACTGAAAGTGTGAGATGAAATAGAAGGGCAGACAGCTACATTATTTTGGTGAAAAAAACAAATTCTTGTAAATGTATACCAAGCTATGCAAGAAGCTAAAAGAATCTTCTCTCTTCCTGGCGTAATGATGAATACTTGACTGGTATTGTGTAAGGATGTTAAGGACTAGTCAACTATATGATAAGCAAATGCTTATCGGATAGTCGAATCAACTAGTCAATTCCCTCCCCCCCCCCCCACTGCCTCTATCAGACAGAGGCAGCAAAGGGGGGAAGAGGAGGTACTTCAAAACAGCAGCGCCACACGGAGCCTGCACCCAGGCTCTCTGTGGCGTCCCTGCTTTGAAATGCCACAGCAGCATTTCAAAGGGGCAGCGATGCACAGCTGAGCCCGGGATCAGCTGTGCAGTGCTGCCCCTTTGAAAAGCTGCCCCAGTGTTTGCGTGGAGCCTGGGGTCAGTGGGGGACTCCCCAGCTGATCCTGAGTTCTGGGAAAATGCTGTGTGGAGCCCGGGATCAGCTGAGGAGTCCCCAGCTGACCCAGGCTCCAAGTGGCATTTCAAAGCGGCAGTGCAGCATGGAGCCGGGTCAGCGGGGGACTCTAAGTATAACTAGAAAATTCCAACAAGCACCTCTTGGGAGAGGAAGGAAGATAACCAGTTACCTGGTAAGCATTCAGTATAATGGGTGATGCTTACTGAGTACTGGTTAACCGTTAGCCAGGAGCAACCCACGGCATGCTGGGGCAGAGAGTTGGGAGGTGGCCACCTTGTGCCAGGCTGGAAGCAGTCGGCTGAAGCAGCCCCTGTCCGCGGCACAGGGGCCACTCCTGTTTAATCATTTTACTGGTTAAACTTAATATTTAACTGGTTAACTAATTAAATGGGATTTTACTTCCCTAAAGGAAAGGCACCAATATATTGCATTAGTATCCTGAAACCTCCACTGATTCACCATCCAGTTCTGGTCCTCACCCATAACTATTCATAATAGAACAGAATCTCAAAGCCTTCTAGTCTGTCTTTCCATCTGTCATTCATACCACTGTAATCATCAGACATGACAAATCTGAGGTAGAAGTTGACACTGGTAGAAGCCAGTGGCAAAGCGTTTACAGTGAACAGTACTAGGCTATGGTACTAACTCTCAAAGAGTAAGTATGTGCCCAAATCTGCTATGCTCCGAATATTATATGAGGCCCTGTTCTCACTCAAAAAACGGAATCTTCTGATTTAGATACATGGGACCTGTAGTTTAGTTACCTAATGTTCTCATTTTTGTCTTTGGTCTGGGCCCTTTGCTTCCATACATAGCCAGTTGCTTTCAAGGTATAACACCTCCCCTCTCCAAAAGAGGAGACTGTGGTGTATCATGGAAGATATAGTCCCTGGCAGGATCCCCCACCTGTAGAGAAGAATAAGAGTATGAGCTACAACTCCCATGAGGCACACTGGCAGCATCCTGAATTGAAATACTTTGGGTTTTGGCCAAAATTTTTCCTTTTCAATTTTTCACAGAAAAATCAAAATTTTCCAGGGAGGGGAGGAATGACATAATTTTTTGACCAACTCTCCTTGTCCCTCTTCCAATTTCTGGTTTCCTGTCACATTTCCCTCAGGTTCCTAAATCCTAACTAGTTATGGACTGGTTGTTGTATATGCGTAGTAGGGATGTCAATGTATAGTTGACTACACGATTACTCAATAAGCCAAGGCTTATCCAGTTAATCTTGTCATCTACACCCCCCATTGCCTCTGTATGCATCCTGCGAAGCAGCCTCTGTCCATGCTGCTGCCACTCTACGCTGCTGCCTCTGTATCAGAAGCAGCAGCACAGGGAGATAGGGAGCTGGTCCGCAAGGGGAGCTGGATTTTAAACTGTCTCATTTCGCGGACCAGCTCCGCCTGCCACCTGATACAGAGGCAACAGTGTGGGGTGGCAGGGACCTCTCTGGGAGTGTGGCTAGGAGCATACTGGCTGCCGGCCCCGCCCCCCCAGGGACTATTGAATAGTCGTGTAACCACTAAGATTTCATGCAGTTACATGACTATTCAATTACACGATAGCTAACACCTCTAATGTGCAGAGCCTTGCAAATCCACAAATATCCGCAGTTCAGTTTTGAGGATACAGCTGCAGATGCAGATGCCAATTTTGTATCTAGAACCCTGCAAATTTATGGGTATCTGCTTTATATCCATGAGTATCTGCATCCGCACATATTGATGTGGATATCCACAGGTCATTTTTGCACATGCAAATGTGCATGTAGATATATATCTGTGCAGGGCTCTACATATGCATAGAGATCTAGGACACTAGAGCAGTGTTTCTCAAAGCCCTCCTGCAGCTCCCCTTGGCTGCAAACAGCTAACTGGAGCCAATGTGAGCCATGATGCTTCGTGGCTGTGGAGCCATCAAGTAAACAAACCAGAGCGGCCCATTAGCAGCTTTCTTAAAGTGGGCCTGTGGCACTAACAATGCACTAGAGTGGGAGTGGGCAATAATTTTTGGCCGGGACCCCTTCCCACTAAGCACCCATTTCCCTGGCAGGGTGGGAAGAGGCTTCGCATGCTCCCCCACTCCCAGGCCAATTAGAGCTTGGGAGCGGGGGAGGCGCATGAAGTTTCCTCCGCCCTGCCAGGAGCACGTAGCACTTTGAAGTGCCATGTTCTCTGGGAGGGCAGGAGGAGACTTCACACACTCCCCCACCCCCAAACCCTGATTGGCCTAGGAGCGGGGGAGCGTGCAAAGCCTCCTACCACCCTGCGAGGAGCGCATGGCACTTCAAAGTGCTACGTGCTCCTCACAGGGTAGGAGTAGGGTGGAGGAAACTTTGTATGCTCCTCCCACCCGCAGGCCAATCAGCGTTTGGGAGCAGGGGAGCATGTGAAGTCTCCTCCTGCCCTGCCAGGAGCGCGTAGCACTTCAAAATGCTATGTGTTCCTGGCAGGGCAGAGGAAACTTCGTGCGCTTCCCCCACCCCAGGCCCTAATTGGCCTGGGGGCCGGGGAGCGGCAGGGCCTCCGTGGGCCGGATCAACCTGCTTGGTGGGCCGGATCTGGCCTGTGGAGGCCCTTTTGCCCACTTTTGCAGGGGGTGGAAATCAACTAGTTGATTCAACTATCCGATAAGCATTTGCTTATCAGAGAAGCACACAAAGTTTGCCCAAATCCGGCCCATGGAGGCCCTTTTGCCCACCCCTGCACTAGAAGGACCTCTGGCAAACATTGTGCAGGATGCTGATAGAGCATAACCACTATGCTATTCTAACACTCACGCTTTTTTGCCTACAGCCAGTGCTGTTGGTTGGTACAGAGGTGGTGTAGGCTCACAGCCCATCTGCAGAAGACAACAGTCACACTAGCCCTGCAGAGTTCTTCCAATCTTTGAGCACATGGACACCGTGTTTACTGTTCCCAGTTCTGGGGATGCAAGTGAGAGAAAGGGAGAAAGGTGCCTTGTATTTTCTCTCTCCTTGACACACCTGTGTAGGGTTCCGAACCTGGTCTGATCCTGTGAAAGTAGCAACAAAAATTATCCTATCATTTGGTCATCAGGGCCATTCCAAACTCTCCAATTGTTGGCAAATGAGTTGCCATCTATAAGGACCCAAGCATGACATGCTTTCTCAACAATCAGAACAAATCCTATATGAGAAATGTAACTGGACTCTTCTAAATGCCATATGAAGCATTTATTGTAAAAATGTGCAGTGGGAATTTTTTCAGTCTTTTTTTCATAAAAGATCAAAGAGGAAAAGGTATAAATATTTAGCAGGAGGGTTTTTTTGGTTAACTAGATGTTAATACTAAAGACTACAAAAAGTATTACTAAAAATAATATTGCTGTCAAGTTAAAAATGTATCTGATAAGGGACTAAAAAGAGAATTTATAAGAGAAGTGAAAACAATTCAAACTCTTAAGAAGCCTGACTAGATCAATGTGACAGCAGGCGCTCAGGCATTTTCTATTAGACAAAACTCCATCCCCTCATTAACTCTGGAAATCAAATTCCAAACTTGAAGAAAGTTCAGCCAAAAATTGTCTTTGGCAATAAATAAAAACAAAAGTTAGTCACTTCCAATAGTATTAAACAACAGAACCTTTGTGACTAAAAACTGCACACCCAGCTTGACCAAAAATAGACAGTGACTGTTACAGGCATCAAAAGCTTTTATGAAATGAAGACAGAGAAGACAATAGAGAAGAAGGAAACTATGTTCAGATGCCATCACAGAGCCAGGTACCATAAGGCCAAACATTCCTTTAAGACCACCAATAATGTGAACAATAAGCGAGAGCAGCAATACATGCTAATATAGAAAGGGTATTTCATACCAATTACAGCGTCATTTGGGAATGACCTTAATGGGCTTTCTACTTTGGGGACTTTCGACAATTCTGCAAAATAAATCATACCTAATCAGAAGAACTAGGTTTAAATAGATAAAATCTATCAGGATCAGGCCCCAGAATGTGAACCGGTGCATGAGAATTAGGGAGAGCAATCTACCTTTAGTACTTATATGACCCTCATCGCAATGTATTTGTCTCACAACACCTCTGTGAGGTAGGGAAGTGTTATGTTCCACCCACCCTCTCTTTTAAAAATGCATATTAAAAGGAACTCAGGCACAGAACAACTGACTTGCCGAAAGTCTCATAGAACCTGAACCAAGGTCTCTCTCAAGTCAAAGGTAACACACTAAACCCCTGGACCATTCTTCCTCTCTGTAAGCAGTAAAGCATCTCATGGACTACACGGATTGATGTGGGCACTGTCCACCCATGTGCAACAGACAAGACAGAAAAAGGGTCAGAGAAAGAGATATACTTATGATAGCCCCCCCTCTTTATGAAATGGACACAGAGACACAAATATGCATAACTCATATATGTTTGGGACAAATTTCCTCTGAATCTTAATGTCTTAATCCGCTGGATCTGTAAATCTTATTTTGGTGTATGTATCATTCTTGTGTGTAAAGTTAAATATATTGGGTATGAAATGGTTTAAAATGTCCAAATGAAAGCCATCAAGGGTGTTTCCAATGCTGGGATGCCTAAATGTCTGGGCACTCATATGTAAACACCATCTTTTGTCCCTTAAGTTGTAGCAGTGGTTGGTCTTAGGAAGTCACATGTGTACCCCAGCTGGTAGAGGGACCAAGTAACCGTCCAAGGAAAGATGGTATCTATACAACAATAGGAAGCGAGAGTTTCTTTGTCTTTGGCTGGCATGGCACAAGAAAGTGAACCAGAGAGCCCAGGGAAAATCAGACTTCCCTGGTTTGGAGGCTTAGCTGGAATTAGAACAATTTTAGGGTAAGTTTGTAATAAGTTTGTACTGAGGTTTTAGTTTTAGAATTAGCCAAGCATTTTCTGTTATTTTAAATTTGTAATGTACTTTGCTCTGCCTGGTCTCACTTATGACCACTTAAATCCTACTGTGTGATCTCAGCTCTGTGCCAAGGCTGGGGGAGACCAGGGAGCTGGTTCAGCAGGACAGGGTAGTGAGAAACTCCAGAGAGGAGGAAAGTGAGTGGCAGTGGCCCTGTCAGCACGCCGGGAAGCACCCCTTCTGTGACCTCACCTCGTCACAATACTAATCAAACACGTAATTTTTACAAGCGTCATGCAAACTCCATTCTTTACCATTTACCATAAGGGCTGGTGGCGGAGATAAAGGGCAAGATGAGCTAACATGAGCATAGCAGTAAGGAGAAGAAGGAAGAGACCTGTAAAGTGAGCAAACATTTAGGCTGTGTCTACACTGGCGCGATCTTGCGCAAAAGCAGTCACTCTTGCGCAAAAACTTGTTGCCTGTCTACGCTGGCTGTGTGTTCTTGCGCAAGTAAACTGACGTTCTAATGTATAAAATCAGTGTTGCTTGTGCCAGAATTCTGACGCTCCCGCTCAGGAATAAGCCCTCTTGCGCAAGAGCTCTTCCAGATGAGGCCAGTGTAGACAGGCAACATGAATTTCTTGCGCAAGAAAGCCCTATGGTTAAAATGGCCATCAGAGCTTTCTTGCGCAAGAGAGCGTCTACACTGGCATGGATGCTCTTGCGCAAAAGCACATGGCAGTGTAGACGCTCTCTTCTGGAAGAGTTTTTCCAGAAGATCTCTTCCGCAAAAGAGTTTTTGTGTGAGAACGCGCCAGTGTAGACGTAGCCTTAGGGTACAGCCACACAGCAAAAAGACCAATGCCAGCAATTCTCGGAGCCCAGGTCAATTGCCATGGACTAGCATTAAGGGGCTAAATATAGCAGTGCTGACAATTGGGCTCCAGCTGGACTCCAGGCTCCAAGATTCCTCCTTCCCCATCCCAGGCATGAGAGCGGGGCTGCAGCTCTACACTCTACACAGTGCAGAATGTCTACACTGATATTCCCCACAAGCCCAAGTCAGCTATCCCAGGTCTGAGACTTGCTGCCACAGGTCTTTCTGTTTCCTGAGTAGACATTCCCTTAGGTTAAAAAAATTCCTTTGCCTTTTTTTATATAGAAATTACAGAACATTCAAAAGAATCCAGAACTATGCAGCCAAGGTATTTCCTCAGCTCCCCTAAGGGCATCTCACAGTGCTATTGGAAAGTCTATAATATGTTCATATTTATATTTTTTCCACTTGTCAGCTTACTTTTTGGGTTTCTAGTGAAAATGAGTGTGAAATTTTCCAGTGAGAATGTAATTAAGTGGTGTTTTCAGCTGACTTTATTTATTATTTACTTGATTTATTTTTTAAAGCCCCCTCTTTTCCCCATAAAATAAACTTTTTTTTTTTTCAGAATGGGCTTTTTTTTTTTTAATGGCCATTGATCTAGCTAACCAACTTTGGTTTTGAACTACAGAAATCCCTCTCCTTTATAATATTTTCCTTCCCTGAGGACAATTCCATTCCACACAGCCAATCACAAGAAACCGGACCTGACTGTTTCCTTGACAGTCGATGCCTCAGGAAAATGACTCAGAAGCAGTCCAGAAGCAAGGAAGACCCAGGGCCAGTAGGTTAGAGTTATTACCACTGCAAAACTGTCTACTCTTAAATATTCCCCCTGCTGTGTCCTGTTTATCCACAGTTACGTAATGTCACAGTTCCCAAGAGCAGATCTTCTGCTGGTGTAAACTGGCCTAACTCCTCTGAAGTGACAAAAGCGATGACAATTTATCCTAACTGAGGATCTGTTAAAAATCAGGTGAGGTGCTTTTAAATTTAAATCACCCCAAAATTCTCACTTCCATTGATGTTCTCAGAGGTGCACCTCAACCACCTCAAACAGCTGTGGCGACTCCCCGCTCACCTGCAAATGGTGCGCATGGCAGCAGCAGCAGCCGGCAGCGTGCGCAGGTAAGGGCGGGGAGCCCAGCCGGCCGAGCCGAGGGAGCCGACTTCCGGGTGCAGGGCGCAGGGCCCGATTCGGCCGAATCGGCCTAAGGCCGGCCCTGCTCCTCGGTCATGCTGCCGTCTCCTTTCCCACTCAGTTGTGCTTTACCTACCTACTGTGTCTTTTTCTGTATTTATATTGTAGCTCTGAGGAAGAGACTATCTTTCATTTTATGTTTGTATGGGCCTCACACAACAGAGAATGGGGCCTCTGTGCATTATTCTAATAATAAATATCTGCATATGTGTATACAGATTGAACCTCTCTAGTCTGGCACTCTCTGATCCAGCAACATCCTGGCCCGGCATGATTTTAGTTAGCAGAATGTTCACTTACCATGGATGTGGCCAAGTTTCCTGCAGTCCCATAAAGTTTGTTTATAGCCACCAGTCCTGGCTTTCAGTGTTCTATGCTGTTATTTAGCTCTAATTTACCACCAAATGTCTTTTAAGAGCCCAGTAAGCAGTGGAAGTGTTAGTAATGCTGCTAGACTATATTGACCTCCCGTGAGTCAGTAAATTCTCTGGTTTGACAGTGGTTAGGTCCCGTGGGTGCAGAATTAGAGAGATTCCGCCTATATTATCATGCAAATGTATATGTGCGCACATACATGCTCAGGATTCAAGACAAGAGTTTTGTTTGTTCTACACCCAGTTTTCTGAAAATGCAGTTGTTAATAAGTAACAATCGGGGTGAATGGTTCTCATAAAAGATGCTAAGAGAGACAGCCACTTCATTTTTTCTTGTACTTTCATGACGATTGAAGTTATAAAGTGTAGAATAAACTATTTTTGATGGGGCCCTGTGTTGTAACAAAAAGTATCTTAGCGGGGTCCTCCTTCATAAACTGAATGATTTGAGGGAGGTAAAGTATATTGTTCCTCAAACTGAGGAATGGATCAAGGAAGACTATTAAATACAGTCCCAGGAAATGCATTTTCTCCATTAAAAAAACAAAGAAAAAAAACCCCTAAGCTTTGCTGTGTGATTGGTTAACTCCTAGCAGAGAATTATGGAAAGAACTTGACATTCATCATGTACTAGATGAAGCATCTTGCAGGTTATTATGTTTGGCCTCACATACCAGGATCTCTGAAAGTGAGATTACCATGAAAAGTGATGCACTATGACATGAAGAATAAGATAGTTTGCCCTCTACTTTTCCTTTCCTGTAGAATTTTGTGCTACAAACTTACTGGCAAACTAGAAAGACCAGTTTGTGGGGTTAAGGGTACATTTGCATGAGCTTTGTGGGAACTAAAGAAGAAATTTGAGGCTAGTAATAGGCTCATTAAGGAAAAATTTAGTTGGCATTCCTTTAACAGATATGGATCATAATCACAGAATGCTAAACTGGATGTGAACTTTCCCAAATTTGGGACATTTTTGGACTGGAGGAGAAAGGAGTTGATTTATCTCACTTTAGAGATACAGGTCTTGATTTTGATTTTATCAGTGTAAATTCAGGTTCCAAAGAGGATGGAGAAAGGCTGTTTTCAGTAATGGCAGATGGCAGAACAAGGAGCAATGGTCTCAAGTTACAGTGGGGGAGGTGTAGGTTGGATATTAAGAAAAACTATTTCACTAGGAGGGTGGTGAAGTACTGGAATGGGTTACCTAGGGAGGTGGTGGACTCTCCATCCCTAGAGGTTTTTAAGTCTCGGCTTGACAAAGCCCTGGCTGGGTTGATTTCATTGGGATTGGTCCTGCTCTGAGCAGGGGGCTCGACTTGATGACCTCCTGAGGTCTCTTCCAGCTCTATAACTCTGTGATTCTATGATTCAGCATAAATCACAAAAACACCATCTGAATCAAAAGAGCGAGACCAGTGTGTGATCAGAATCAGATTCAGGGTATGGCTAAACTACAGGACAAAGTCGAATTAAGATACGCAACTTCTGCTATGTTAATTGCACAGCTGAAGTTGAAATAGCTTAACTCGACTTTTGGTGCTGTCTACACTGCAGGAAGTCAAAGGAAGAACACGCTTCCTTTGACTTCCCTTACTCCTCGTGGAAGTAGGTTTACCAGCATCGACCGGAGTGCCCTCTCTCACCTTGAATAAGCTATCTTCACTAGACTTCTAATTCAAACCCTGGAAGATCGACAGCGGCAGCTTCAATCTTCCTCTGGAGCATAGACGTTCCCTCAGAGGCCAGTGACGAAGTCTAGATCCAGATGCAAACTGTCCTAACTTCACAGTGTTTGGATTTTGGGGTTTTTTTTTTTGAGCCTACATTCATTTTCATTTACTCCCAAGACTGGTTGTCACAGCGGTTACTTGCTGACAGACCCATGCCAACAATTGACTAAACTCACACCAGAACTAAAATACAACAAGTCTCATTGTTCAAAAAGTTCACAGACAGAAAAATCAGACAAGTTTAAAACAAGGTCTAAGAAAAACAGCCTTATGACCCCAAATCACAGCTTGTGTAAACTAGGGTTGCCAGGTATCCAGTATTGACCCGGACAGTCCGGTATTTTTGCCTCCTGTCCGTAAAAATTCAGAAAATACCGGACACCTAAAATGTCTGGTGTTTTCTGATTTTTTTCCAGGCCAGGAGGCAAAAATCCCGGGTGCTTACCTGGTTCTGCAGGGGAGCTGTCAGGCCCGGAGCAGGAAGACAAGATGGCGGATGGCTGCCAGCAGCCTGTTAGGCCAAAAAGCCTCAAAGGCATTTCTTAAAGGGGCCATGCTATCTCACCCCTTTTTTTTTCTCAACAAAAATTGTTCCCCGGTGTTGTTTTTTTTTGGGGGGTCGGGGGGAGGTGTTCGGTATTTTTGGTTAAACCATCTGGCAACGCTAGCATAAACTGATCTGTTTCTACTGAATTTAATAGAGCTGTATTTATTTACATCAGCTGAGGAGCTGGTCGACTGTACTCAAAACAAGAATGAGGACTCCCCCGATGGGAATGTTTCTAAAATTAATCAGCAGAAGCAACTAGTCAAATCCTATTTCTATAAAATGATTATACACATGCTTGGTTGGAAAATTAACAAATGTGTGTAATTGGGCATAGACAGGGACAAGGAGATAAAATAGCTATTGGTTGGCCTAAGATATCAAAAATGAAATTCGTAACAGGGGAAGAGGTTCATGCTAGTTTCTACCTATCTCTTAAGACTTATGTCAAGTGCTTAAGTGGGGCTTAAGTGATACATATATGGGCCTCTGCACTGGAGTGAATTTCATTCTATGTGAGTGAAGATCTTCAATTTTATCTGTAATGTAGATATATCTTTTCAGGATCTGCAACTGCAAAGCTCTCTCTTTCAGTATTTAATTGAATATAGCAGCAATGCATAAGAAATGACTTCCATTAAAAATGAATCTCTTCCAGATCATTGCTTTTAACTACTCTCCCATGTCTTGAAACACTGACCTCGGCTGACTGTTTGGTTTTCAGGTATTAAGTGGAGTGGCCATGGAGAGAGAGACAAAGAGAAGCCTTCCTAATAATAAGCTACACTGTTAATCAGTCCTTTGGTGAGATAATGCAATGGCTGCTCTTTAATAAACAGGTAGATTGTGAGTGTGAATAGTGAAATAATCTAAATGAGGCTACTGTGAAACTCTGCTATAGGATATTTTGAATAAGGATCTAGTATGCTGCTAATTCGATTCAGCGAGTTGTACAGTCATTATACTATAACACCAGGTTGCTCTGAATAGAATATGAAATCCATATTTCTAGAGACAGTGTTTTTCGTGTGATTAAAATGTAAAAGGAAATGAGCATGCATATATATGGGCTTTCAAGAATAAAAATGAATAATTAAAAATTAATTCATTGCAATTATAAAGCATCCACAATGACATTATTTTGCCATTTATCTTTTAATTAAAGATGTACTGTGATTCAGATTTCATAGGCATGATATTAGCATGGATTTTTAATGTTTGGAGAAAAACAAAGCAGTTTCATTGCATGGATGTTTCTGGTATGACACCATCTCAGTGTAAAATGAAGATGGGGCGAGGTATGTTGGGCACTAAATATAAATCACTTTTCTTTCACCTCTTAGGACAGTTTTGCAATCAAACTGAGATGATAAATGAGCTCAGCTTTTAATGTAAAAAGAGCCTAAATTACAAAACCACCAGCATGTATATAAGTCATTCAGGACCCACTGCTCAGGTAAAAGCTCAAGGCTGAATTAGTCTGAGAACTCTATTATCTTTCACCTGGTGGAAGGGTGATTAGTGGGAGAAATATCACATTTATATTTAAAATAAAAGTTTCAAAGGTGACTTGTGTTCTTTGACAAACCAACCATCTTAAAAATGGAGAGAGATCAAGGAGTATCCCCCTTTATGATTTCCAGCTCCTATGTCTCGGCACCAAATTTATCCAGAATAATCAGTGACTGTGCTGAATCGCCCTGCCATTGAGCTAAAGTCTAGCACACTTAGTGTCCTTGAGGGAGGTGGCAGATCCCTCCAAACAGTTATGCCAAGGTTCTTAAGTCACAGCGCCAGTGAATCCTGCATAGTCTCAAGTGTCAACTCAACTGTCAGTGGAGTACAGCAGCCAAAAAGCAGATATACTGTATAAGGAGCAGTAACAGCAGTTCACTCGTCCCTCCTAGCGTGAAGGAGGAAATGCATGGCTTCAGCTTTTTATAAAATGTCAGAAAGGGGACAAATCGACAAACCGGGTGAGAAGAAAATGGGTATTTCACTAATACATACCCTTCTTTATAAATTTTCTAGTAAAATGGAATGTGATGTCTTCATAGCATATAGTGTAGTTTATATAAAAGGAGTGTTTCCTTTACAGGTGTCCTTGTATGGTAATCAGTGGAAAAGGCTGATGCTTACTATTAGAGTGGTATCTCATATGCCATAGCAATGGCAAGCCTGTGACGGATAACAGCTGCAGTATCATTATGGGTAAATGTTGGCTTTTTAATGACAACAGCTGTAATTCTTTGTCAAAGCTGTTCCTCTCTCTTGCACTTAGAGTGCAGAAGGTAGAGACCTTAAAATACCTTGCCACTAAAGGCTTCTGTTTAAAAAACTCCCCAGGGTCATAGACTTCCTAACCTTGAGTGATACACTGTCACCATCCAAATACAAAACCTCCTTTTAGGCAGGAGGAAGCACTTGGGAACTTCTCCCTTTGGGGTAACCCCAAGCTCTTAACACTCCCTTAGTAGAGAGCTTGAAAACAAACTGTAATCTAATAGCTGACCTTCAGTGCAGGCACATGAACACAGGACCTGCTGCCTTCTAGGACATAGGAATTAAATTATGGTCTTAAAAAGGTGATTTTATTAACAAAACAAAGAAGATATATTTGGTAAAGGATACTTGGTTGCTAGGTATTACAGAGTAACTAAGACAAATTGCTACCCTGGGATTTAGTTTCAGTTATAGCATTTGGGAGTGGGGGCTAGTACAGAGGAGTTTAAACAAACTAAAAACAAAGAAAATAACCTGATCACATCTAACTAAACAATTCTCTGTTCACTTATATATTCTTTGTTCCAGGGTTTGGTCTTTCCTTAGGTATAGATATTGCTAAAAAATCCATGCCTTTATTCCTGGTTCAGTCCATCTCTCCCCCCTCCTCTAAATTCACACACAAAGGGTGCATCTATACTGCAAGGCTTAACTTGAAATAAGCTACGCAAACTGAGCTACGCAATTGCGTAGCTTATTTTGAAACAGGGAGTATCTACACAGCACTTATTTCAAAATAGAGCACTATTCCTCCAAATTCCCTTATTCGTCCTATAATGAGGGTTACAGGAGTTGGAGTAAGAAGTCCTTCAGCTTAACAGTATTTTGACATTATTTTGAAATAACTGTCTGCTGTGTAGACATGGACTAAGTTATTTCGGAATAGCACTAGTTATTTTGAAATAGTGTTGCAGTGTAGATGTACCCAAAGGGAAAACTGAAATAGGCAAAACTTCAAAAATCTTTCCCTCTCTTCCCATTGGCTCTCCTGGCTCCCTGCCAGCACTTCTGGGGGTTAACACTTTAGTTACTGAGTGCTGGGATGTCTAGAAAAGAGTAATACCGTTCCCATCCATCACATTCTGCTTTTCTCATTAGAAGATCTACAGAATGTTTACTTGGTTGCTGTGTGTTTGATTTATTTCCATTAGCATTGCATAAGGGAGTAACAGATGCAAGTCAAAGGACTCATGCAAAGACTGCAGAAACTGGCCAAAGAAACTTTGGTCTCTACTATTTGGCAAAAGGCAAACACTTCATGGAAAACACAGCTACATCTTCTTGTAAAGGCAGAGCTCCCAATAACATTTTTGGCTTTTCTCTGAGATTAATATTAAGTAGCCCTTAGACGTTGCATTCAATGACATGCATATGTTTCTAAGGAGTCCAAGGAGATACTCAGATCCTACTGTGAGATGGGAGCCATGTAAGTACCTAAATAGAGATCACTACTTTGAATCTGTCTTCAATCCTAGCAATTCTTATTCACTGCTGTGCTCCATGTTCAAAGCTGGCAGCTCACACAGATTTCCATATCATTAGAAGTGTTGTCTAATTACTAGGAAGTATATTTTATTCTACAATCATATGTTGTATGAAAATAACATGAATTCCTAACAATAAATGAATGCATTCACTAGCAAGAAGGATGGAGACGCTCTATAGTCATAAGATTTTTTTCTCTAATTTACATCTACTCCTTTTGAGATCTGACCAGCAAGCTGCCTCTAACTTTTTCACAGTCCTAAAAATGACCTTCGTTTTGGTTGCTCTTTGCTCCAATTGTTTCTTCTCTTCACAGTCTTTTCATGTTTTGCAGGTTGGCTTTTAGTGTCTATTCCCTCTTCTGGGTGAGTGCCCGGATTTCTGATCCATATTTCATTTCTGGCAGGTCACAGATGTCAGATTTTTTAGAAAGAGGAATCTTAGCCTTTATGATGCAGTTCAGCCTGCCAAAGAACAAGGTTCAGCCTTGATTCTTCTCTAGACCTCATTGCCCTGTTTCAGAATATCACCTACAAAGTTATAATGCAGTTACTTGAAGCAGCACATTGCAGACTCTTATCTGGAAGCCGTTGCTACTTCATAAGCACAAGGGACTACTACTATAGTCTTTCCTTATAGAAGTTATAGCAACTGAAAATGATTCTATAGCAGTTACATAGAATTTAACAGAGAATTCTCTCTTTTTTGTATAA
This sequence comes from Rafetus swinhoei, assembly GCA_019425775.1. NCBI lineage: Eukaryota > Metazoa > Chordata > Testudines > Trionychidae > Rafetus > Rafetus swinhoei. The sequence goes on from CM033424.1 coordinate 114,733,175, forward strand.
GTATTTTTAAATACAATCCTATAGAATTTCATAGCAAAGTAATAATTTTAAATTAAACATTCTATACATCTTTTCCTGAGGTCTTACTTTGCTACAGTGGAACCCTTCTATTCCACTGGATGCAATATCACTCCATTTCTCAAGACCAGCATATAAATGCATAACATACAACCACACAGTTTTAAAGAGAGTAGGTGCTAAGGACAGCTTTATGGCCTGGTAGCCCAACATGCTAGTCCCTGCTCAAGGGTACCCTTGTCTTGCTATAGTAGCTGTGTCAGAGAAAGAAACACATGGTTTAGAGGTTAAAGGACAGGCAGGGCTTACCAGCCAGAGCTCTCTGGAGCAGAGGTCTGATAATATTTTCAGACCCATGAGCCCCTGGTGTGCTCAGCAGAGCTGAAACCCTGAGACCCCCCCCCCAAGCAGCTGAAGCCCGGAGTCCCAAATGGCATGGGGGTAGTAGGGTATGGTGGAGGCTCTGGGAAATTTAAGCACTGAGTTCACACCTAGAAATTTGGAAGTCTGTTGCTCATAAAAACTGGTTGAATCATCTTGAACACGTAACTTTATCTCCCTGTGACTCAGTGGGGATAAAGGTACTTATTAGCTAATTGGATGCCTTGCTGGAGCCGTAAGCATACGTAACAGTATGAACCAAAGGCTGTGAACCAGAGTAGGCCCAGTCTTGACAAAATAGCAATACACCAGGTACTAGCTACCATGGAATAAGCACGTTCCTGACTGCAGAAGATGGTACAGGAACACAGAGATCTCTCAAGTAACTACATAAATAAATTTCTAAGAGATGGTACAAGAACACACTGACTCCCTGTAAAGATAAGGAATGGACGACAGGAAAATAGACAAAGATGTTTTGTTTGAACTAGCAGGCTCAAGGTAGAAGGGTGGTAACTAACAATATGAGTGTCATATGTAACTTCTTTGTATCAATGTATAAAAGGAGAAGTCATAGGAGGGACATCTTTGTACTTGCCAAGAGGACACCATTGTCATGGGCATACATGTGTTAGTGTACCTGTAACTCCTCTGGAGCACTATTAGCATGCCTTGCCATTGATAAACCTGGCTGAGCACCTCTGCCACTAAACCAAACTTGTGGGCTTTCTTATGAATAATACCAAGATCTGCTGAATCAGTAAGCTGCAATCTCTGCTCAAGCAGCTGACAACGGTACGAAAAACAGGTGGACTGGGCAGCCATAAGAACTTACCAGCCTTAACAACTGTCTGAAGCAGTGCCACCACCCATCAAACAGATATTGAAAGCCTTAAAAAGCTAGTGCATCTAAAAAGCTTTGAGATCCTGAGGAATGAACTAAGGTATTTCAAACATTTAACGCATGTGCCTAACTTTATACATGTGAGCAGTCCTATCACAGCATTTTTTCAGGACAGGGTTCTAAGGCTAAATGAGATTTATTAATTATTATTACTATCATACTGCACAGTCTTCCAAAATTAATTTGGGTGGTACGGAGGTAACAGTATATGCTGGAATAAAATTTCTATTGTGAATCCTGAAAACTAAGAATAGTAAAATCTTGTCTATAAATGTTTTATACTATATTTATTGAAGTCATATGTTATATACTTAGTCTTTCCTTAATAAAATATTTCAATAAAGAGAAAGCAATTTCCAGTCCATTGTGGAACTTATGAGCAGGATAAATGCATAGTTTATTGGACCATAGAGAAGAGACTATGCAGTTGATCTGTCATCCTCTGTCAAACCTTAACAGGTAAGGATAGCTTGTCCACTTTGATCTATCACAGTTATGATGCTGAGTAGAGCAGTCAGGCCAATGACAAACATTATTATTTTGAACTGCAACCTTTGATGTGACAACATCTGTAAAGGTTAAGGGCAAAAATGATAAAGTACTAATCAACTGTCCTGTACTAGTGATACAAAACCGATGGGCTGCGTCTAGACTGGCATGATTTTGCGCAAAAGCAGTCGCTTTTGCACAAAATCTTGCCGCCTGTCTACACTGGCCGCGAGTATTTGCGCAAGAACACTGACTTTGCAATGTACAAAATCAGTGGTTCTTGCGCAAATACTCGGACGCTCCCGCTCAGGGATAAGCCCTCTTGCGCAAGTATTCTTGCGCAAGAGGGCCAGTGTAGACAGCCAGGTTAATTTCTTGCGCAAGAAAGCCCGATGGCTAAAATGGCCATCGGAGCTTTCTTGCGCAAGAGAGCGTCTACACTGGGCACAGATGCTTTTGCACAAAAGCAAATCTTTTGCGCAAAGGTACATGCCAGTATAGACGCTCTCTTGGGCAAATACTTTTAACGGAAAAACTTTTCCGTTGAAAGTATTTGCGCAAAATCATGCCAGTCTAGACACAGCCATGGAGTCCAAAGTGAAGTTAAAAAGCTGCTGTGTGACCTCAGTGCAGGATATTCCACAAAGAGGTGGGGGATCTGGAATGTGTATTAGAAGACATCACAGCCTCTGCCTTGGCATTCATAAGGGCTATGAAGATTGCACTGTTAGGACCCAATGTGGCAATCTACTGAAAGTCATCTGACTTCAGTGGAAGTTGAGGAAATCACCATTTCAAAGACGGAGCTCATAAGAGTGAATTATATTTTAGGGTATGACATTTTTTACCTATTTGCCTCTGGCTTCAGTTTCAGATTTAGAGCCAAATCTTGAAATTCTTACTCTGTCCTTAAAGGCAAGGTCAAATAGCTTTGATTGAGTGAGTACAGTAAAACTCGAATAGTCCGGCATCCAACTGTACAGCACTCCCGACAGTCTGGCATTAAAATGGCAAGAGCCTAGTGAGTGAGCTTCAGCAAAAACGAGTCACAAGGCAGCAGCGGCAGCAGCTGAACCGAGTGAAAAGGGTAAAAAAGGGTTAAAAAAACTAAAACATTACAGTATACTGTATATAGTATGTACAATAAAAAGGGTTAAAAACACTTTATATATAGTATATACTGTATACAGTATATATATATAACCAGCTTATAGTACCTCCTGATAGTCTGGCATATCCAATAATCTGGCATCACCTAGGTCCCAAAGGTTCCGGATTATCGGAAGTCTACTGTACATCAGGTTTTGTCCTATGAACAATTTTCAATGTGTGCTATTGGAATATACTTGATGCAGCTTCTTTTTTCAACTACATGGAAACAGATTTATTTTTTCCTGACCCATACAATCTGAAAATCGCCCTTAGAAAGAATTCACCTATGAATGAGACACCAGGTTTAGAAAACTGACAATGACGATACCTCTTATACAGTATCATATTTTGTAATGAACAACAAGGTGTGGTTTTTTTGTTCCTCGCTATCATCCCCTCTTAGAATGTTTTGTTCACTCTCTGAAATACCTCTAAAATTTGGGATTAACAAAAATTGACTGATGATAAAATGGATGAATCAGTGCACCTTAGAACAGACATTCTGGAAGCAAAACTGCTACCATTCCTCTTATAATTACAAATTCACTGGCTAACATGAGTGGAGGTTTGTGGATGATTTGACAGTTCATTTACTTGAAAGCATGAGAGACGGAGTCCGCAGGGAGCCTTTTACAGACGTGTTTCTTGTTAGAAATGCAGAAATCACCAAACCACCACTCACCTGAGCAAACAACAGGACTACAATGTGTCCCTGGGATGTGGCTCTTACTAACAGGTGAAAGAGTGGCACACTGCTGTGCTGTCCCAGGATTTGCACAACAATGTTCCCTTTAAACTTTTCCATCCATGTGCAGATTTTTTCCATCCAGGTGCAGAATTAATTTTACGTGCACCGAGAGGTGTACGGATATGCACCACCAGTAGAAACCAAACACCTCGCTGTGGGTGCTCTGCTAATCTGCTAGGCGGTATTGGAATCTCTGCTGAGTGGCCACACAAGTGCACAGGTTACAGGGAACACTGCAGCACAGAAAAGAAACTGTTGCTTCTTTGCATCTCCCTTGTTGTTGACCTATGCCCATATGCTACCCCCAGTGTGCTAGATCAGTTGTGGCAAGATTTTGCCCATTCCTCTCCATCTTTGAAAGTGTGTGTGTTGGGGAAGGCGGGGGGGGGGGGGGAAGACAGGCTATGCCTACATTGCACTATTAATTTGGGTGATTCACACCTGGGGTGCTAGCGTTCTTGTAGCTAACCTGGGTGCTAGCGTTCTTGTAGCAAAACTGATAATACAAATAAAACATGCTAATATTTTTGTTGATTCTGCTCTCCCCTGTGTCTGGGGACATATCGCCTGGTTCTTTGTGCTGAAACATCCGAAGATTCCTTCCCACTCAAATGTGGGAGAACTTTTCTGTCCTTGTGAGGGGCACTCTAGCAAGGGTATTACAGGACTATCAGCACTCGAGTGATTAGCTCTGTGTTCTCTCTGCAACATGGATAAGTTCCAACTTGAGTTAAGGTAGAGCCTGGGCTTTAATCTACCCCCTTCCAGCTGGGTCACCTTTTAAAGCACCTCTAAACACAATCTGGATAAGAGCCCAAGGTAAATGTGCAGTGTGGACATACCTGGAGTGAGTTAGCAGCACCTCTGATGGTGTGTCTTTACTGCAGCGTTAACTCAGGCTCTTACCTCATTTTAGCCAAATCCTCCTACTATCCAAACACAAAAACATCTGACCCAGTGACGGAGGTGCTTTGATGATGGTCTCGATTATCCAGCTGGGGGATGTAACCTTGTGCTTGAGCTCTGTTTTATCTTGGCTGGAACCTGCCCACTTTGGGTGAAGATGAAGGCTGAAACCCAGGTTACTCAACTTGGATGTTGATAGTCCTCCAGTGCCTTCCCACAATTCTGCAAGGTAGTATATTCCCAGTCTTCTCCATTCTTTTGCAGCAGAAATCACCTACAAGTTTACATACACCCATTCATAGGCCTGCCAACAAAAGTGGGGAGGGGGCAGCAAAGGAGGCAGTTGCCCCAGGACCCAGCCTGGGGCTCCCAGCTGCTGCTACTACTGCAGGGCCAGTGGTGGCCAGAGCTCCAGGCCCTCTAAAACGCCACTGGAGCACCAGGCAGCGCACTCCAGGCAACTCTGAGGACTAGGAGAGGCCGACATGGCATGCTCCTGGCAATGCTGAGGGCTGGCTGCCCCAGACCCACCTCTTTGTCAGTGCCTCCGCCCCTTCCAGGACCATGGGAGCCAGTCTCCATCCCACCTTGCCCAGGCACCAGGCCAGTCTGCCTGCCTTCCCATTCAACATTTAAACCTCATTCCAATGAGACCAGCTATAGTTCTACAAAGCTCATCAAACTTATAGAGAGTAGAGATTCCTTTCCTCCCTAGTGGGGTGGGGCTTCAGGTAGAAGATAGGGAAGTGGATGACTTGGTTCACATGGAATTCTGAGATCACGTTCAGACTGAAATTAGACTATAACCTTCAAAAAATGTTATCTCCATGGAAAACAGTATATGACTATTCAACTGGCTGGGGTGATTGCAACTAGAAAGCTAATGTTCATAGAAAGATAAAGTGAAGGATAGGGTTGCCAGGTGTCCGGTTTTGAACCGGACAGTCCAGTATTTGAGCTTTCTGTCCAGGAAACAAATTGAGAAAATACCAGACATCAATGTCCGGTATTTTTTAATTAAGTAAGTTTTATTACTATAATGAGTATCAGTACGTAGTTGTGTACTGCCTGGCTGGTAGACACACTCACACTGCATGAGCGTGTCTACCAGCCAGGCAGTACGCAAATACACAATAGAGAGGAGGAGAGCAGGGGTGGGGCGGGATGGAATCCCCGGGGATGGACTCGACCGTGTGCAGGACAGACAGCGCCCCAGGATCTGCGTGCGCCCGGGCCAGCCCTGCTCCCCACCAGCCGGTTCCCCCCCCGACCCCTTCCTGGCCAGCCCCGCTCCCTGCCGGCGGGTTCCCCCCTGGCTAGCTCCGGTCCCCCCAGCCTCCTCCCGGCCAGCCCTGCTTCCTGCCGGCCGGTCCCCACCCTGATCTCCCTCGGCCAGCCCCGCTCCCCACAACTCCCTCACGGCCAGCCCTGCTCCCGCTGGCCGGTTCCCCACCCCACCCCTCCTGGCCAGCCCCGCTCCCCACCCCCTCCTGGCCAGCCCTGCTTCCCGCCAACCATTCCCGACCCCCAATCTCCCTGGCCAGCCCCTCTCCCCGACCTCCTCCCGGCCTCTACCCCCGCCAATCTGAGATCAAGTGTGTCCGGTATTTTTTTGAAATCATCTGATAACCCTAGTGAAGGAACATGAGGGCAAAGGTTCAAATGAGGAATCTGCTAATGCAAATAGGATTAGACTGAAGATCCTTCACCGCCACATCAGAATTCGTTTCAGTACAGGAAGGAAAGATTTTCCCTTGAGAAACCTCAATGTAACTGGATGGGCAAAGATAGTACAGTTATCATGGGGAAATGGGGTGAAAAGTGCTAATAGCTCCCAAGTCCACTAATAAGAAGTGGAGGACAACCCCAGTATTTTCAGAGAGAGGAGATTGTTTAGAATAGTTGGCATCTTGGTTGTAATCAGGGTTGTAAATTGTGTGATATTCTGTTTTATTGTGTACATTTACCCAAAGGTGCACCTGTACATCTGGAATATTTTAAACAGTTCTGCTGCAGGCACTGTGCTTTGTGGTCACAGATGAAGGGGCCACGTTTGTTCAGAAAAAGCATACAGAATATCAAAGGATTAATAAAGTTTTTTTTCAAAAAGATGAATAAAGATTCTCTCCAAAATTTCCATTTAAATGTATGTAGTATGTTTTTGTTTGTTTTTTTAAAAAAGGAAGCCCCTTTACACTATGTTCAGGCTCAAAATATCTAACCTGCACTTTGAGACAGTAAGCTACTTGAGTTACAGCTGATACCACCAAAATGCACATGGGCTATCTAGGGGTATCACAGGCCTTGTCAAGCATTCCAGCTGAAGTAGGCTGTTTAATGAAGCATAGAAGGAAAATATTTTTTAGAGGCAATACAAGACTGCGCTCACGTTTAAAGCATGAATTTTCCTATCCGGATTCAGCTACACAGCAGATTTTTATTTCATGGATCAGAGAAGGGGGAATTGTTTGTCAAATGAATCTCCAGAAAAATTTGCTTATGGGAGAATGTATGTTTGTGTGTGAAAGTTCTTGACTATTTTTGGGAAAAGGGTGGCCCCTGAAGGTTTCAAACATCTGTTCCAATGGGCTGCTCTAGAGATTTTTTATCTTTGGTTTACCAGATGAGAAGTCTGTGCAGATAGCACTGCGCAGGTTTGCCTTCCACTAGGACTACTATCTCTGTTGGAAAAAGGCAGATACTGAACACACTGCATCATTCTAATTTCTCTGAAGACATAGGTTTAAACTATAGCAGGAAGACACAGAGGCAGACATTTTAGACAGCTCCTCCATGTTCCTAACTAAGTGACCTTTGTTGAAGGCATAAATAAAACTGAGAGCCCAATCCTTCAAAGTGATCCTTCACTCTCAGCTGCTATCTGTCAGCACCTACCAAAATTAGGCATGAAATAATGATTCAAACAAAAAAACCTATTGTGGGGTGGAATTAAAACTGGGAAAGGAAAGATACACTGTGAGTCTGTGTCCAATACTTGTGTGAGCATTTCCTTCTACATGTGCTCTGTATCTCAAGGTTATTTTATTGTATTTTACAATGCCCTTGCCTGTTTAGCTGCATGACAGAATAAATGGTCTATAAAATCCACAGTAACTGCTGGTAGCCATATGTACTGTAAAGGGAGAAATTTCCTGCTGTTTTTGAATTCTACATTCTGAAGATGTACAACAGAAATCATTATTTATTTTGGAGTGGGAACTAACTTAATATTGAAGAAATACAATCAAACCCAGTCAGAAATACTCCACACTTTTCTTCTGGAAAAAAAAAAAGAATAAATAAAATCTACATACATGAAGGTTATATATGTACAAAGTTAGGATTTATAGTAAGCACTCAGACTCCTTATTCACAATTCAAATTTTCTGACTGCTTTGATGTAAGTCTATTTGACCGTATGCATGCCTAAACCAGGACTCAGTAATCAACGGAGATAATTATTTGATGGTGGAGGAGAAAGATAAGGAGACATTCAGTAAATTATAACTACATTAATTAAAAGGTTTATTAATCCCAGTATTGAAGCACCTGTAACTAAAATAATGTTTAAAAATCATTCTGTAGGTACAATAGACCAGATATTATGTCACTTTTAAGGTACTGATTGGATTCTTGTTTTCTGCATAATGCAAGTATTTATGTTTATTTTTGTCATACTCTAAGAAACAGAAATTACATTTCCACCATGTGTAGGTTTCCTGTAAAGATGTGCAAGAAAACAATGTTTTCGGTGAATACTTGAATTTATTTCCACTGTGCACGCTCTACTCAGTAAGAACTTGATTCCTCAGTCTGCTGTTCACCTTCAGCTCTTTTTGAGGTCAGTAGGAGCTGAGGACATTCACAAACTCCCAGGATCATATCGCTCCTTGAGTTTGGAAAACTGCTGAGAAAACTGACCTATCCAGGTCCATAGTTTACATCTTTCTTTTTACTATAAAGATTGATGATAATAAAAAACTAATGATTTTTTACTTGCCAATCAAAAAAATAATTCATGGTGGACCAGCAGCACTTTGCAAAGCCGCAGTACATTTTTAGTGACTCCACTTAGAAATTAGAATTTCTATTTCCAATAGACTTGTTGATTTGTTAACATTTCAAGCTAAACAGGAGAAAATCCCCTTTTAAGGAAAATGGGAAAGACTGTAAGGGTATGTCTACACTGCATTCCTCTTTCAAGAGAGGAATGCAAATGCAGCTGAGCGACATTGCAAATGAAGCACGGATTTGAATTTCCTGCGCTTCATTTGCATAATCGCATCCGGGCGCTATTTTGAAATACCCTATTTCAAAAAAAGAAACGCTGTGTAGATGCGGTTATTTCGAAAGAAGGGTTTTCTTTCAAAATACCCGCGTCTAGACAGCATTTCTTTTTTCAAAATACGGTATTTTGAAAAAGCGGCCAGATGCGATTATGCAAATGAAGCACGGGAAATTCAAATCTGCGCTTCATTTGCAAAGTCGATCAGCTGCATTTGCATTCCTCTCTTGAAAGAGGAATGCAGTGCAGACATACCCTAAGTTGCATTTAATGAGAGTAACTGGCTTAACTAATTATGCACAAATATCCTTCTAATGAGGTTAGTGTTTATGAAAAAGAAATCTAACCAAAATCAGATAAAAAAATCACTATTTTTTGGTAATTTTGGTTCCATTTTATCTTTTTTGGGGAGAAAGGGATCTTTCCTCTTGAACCCTTTTGCGAGTACTGAAAATGCAGCATAATAGCACATTAAAAAAAAAGCAACTTCAAAATGTCAGTGCTATTTTCAGAAGCCTCTTGTTGCTGAATTGCTGAATGAAGTAGAAATGCTGACTTTATGAATGCTCCAGATGGACCAAGGGGAAACCCGCAACAGGAAACTGAACTTTCATCTACAAAGGAAGCCAACTGGAAACTTTATCTTAGTAATTAAATGAGGGAAAGTAGCTTGTGATCTGAAGGAGATAAAGGTGTTACTGAAGACTTTTAGAACTCCTCTATTCTTATTCTACTTGTGTCAGTGTGCTTTGAGCCTGTATGCAGTCCGTCCCTTAGGAAGAGAAAGCTCTGGCGTGTCATGCCCTTGATGATATTCTGCTTCTATAAGGAAATGACAAGGATTCCTTTCAGCCAAATATAAAAAAAATGAAGGTTGAGATATTCCCCTGTGAGATGGCAATGTGCCACCAGCAGTGGGGACTGAAGCTGGGGTCTATAGACCTTACTTTGAGGTTCAACAGCCTGAGGTAAAAGACCGCATGCTCTTTTAGCCAAGGCTGTAGCAGAGGGAAACAGCGCCTCACCATGTGGGCATGACATAACTTGTGATGTGGCCCACTTTGTATCACGGAACGAGGGGAGACTGTGCCTAAACCAAGTGCAGACAGTTACAAAAAGATCATCCCGGTGGAAGGGGTGGGATTACTCAGTAGCACAGAGATGGTACTCTGGTTTTTATGATGCCAGAATAGGGGTATGGCTCGGGGAGAAAGAGGCTTGGTTAGGGGTCCCTTGTCATCCCTGGATGCAATTACAGTTCCCTTTGATCTATCAACAGATGAACTAACACAGTCCCTGGAGGCTGCTCTAACTTGCATGCAGGAGACATGCCCAGCACACAACTAGCCCAGGATTTCACGAAAAGCGCAGAAGTGACTTCTAACCACTTCAGCATGTAACTACACCTCCACCCCTCCTCCAATGAGGCATTGTATTATGGCCTCTGGCTGCAGATGATCAGGTTCAATATGGTAAACTAATGAGCTTCACATTTATCTGTTAAGTCACATGTGTCACAGGACTACAATCTACCCCTTTGGTCTTAAATATGTATCTTAAACCCACAGTGTAGGTGGATAAATGTAATGTGTGTCACATGGCTACTTTGAAAATATATGCCCAATATATCTAAAATGTAACATCTTCAGAACAGTTTTGAATCCTACATTTTATTATAGACCTGCCAACTATATACGAAGAGTCCTGTGCATTTTGTGACTGTAAAATTTGCCATGGGATTTCCCCCTTGCTGCAGAATTACCATCCAGAACCTCAGCTTTCATGTTACAGATGTTAAGTTTCTAGCCCTAGTGAGTATGAAGATAATGCCAAAAGTGTGAGATGAGTGGGAACAGATGTCCAAGTCCATAAAGCTTGAAACAATGGCTCTGGAAGGTTAAATTGCCCCAGTCATCTCACCAGAGTTTCATGGACTTTGTGACTGTGCAACAATGGAATCTGGCATTTTCCCAAGATATTACAGAATTCAACATTTTTGTTGCACAATTCATATTCTCTATTACTCACCATATTTGTAGGCGTGCTTGAAAGTGGGTGGATGAAAATGAAGATTATTTCATGTTAATAACATGCTAATTACATGATATTCATATACACGTTATGCCACATTGTAAGGAGGTACTGCAGGTTGTAGATGATAGCAAATAAAGGCTTAATTTTGCCTTTAACTTCAATGGTCGATGCACATATGTATCTGGTGCTAATATTCAGCTTATAGAACACATACCATTGTTTGCTGCAAAACAATGGGTATCATAAAGCTCTCACTCCAGATTAGGACAGCATGACATCTGAGAGTCTTAGCTTCTTTCAATCTGTATCACAATCTACACCCTACTGTGTTTTCACAGAGCCTTTTCTTTTCATTAATCTTTGGCTCTATATTTTGTACTTACAGAGTAGAACATACCACTGTAATTTTCCACTCATGTAACTTCTACTCATCAAACAGCTTTTAATTCTACATAAAAATAACCTGTTCTTAAACTATCCAAGCCCAATTAATCCCTTGTGTAATGCCAATGAGTACTGTAGTTACACCAGAGATGTTCTTGGTGCTCTCGGTTTAATTCCAGCCAAGAAGAACTGTCTGCTGCTTTGATCTGGAGGTTAATCATCTGCAAATCAGTTAAAATTAATATTTCATTATTCCAAAGAAAGAAACTCTGATAGCATATGTGATATATTGGAATTATATCTGATTTGCTGATCTAATAAAATGTAGAACTGTAAGAACATAGGAACTAGCAAAATGGATAAGACCAATAGTCCATCTAGTCCAGTATTCTATCTCAGACAGTGACTCATACAAATTCATTCAGGGAAGGTCCACAAACCCTTTTAAAGGACAAGTATGCAATATCTTGCCTCTGGGGGAAGTTTCTTCCTCACTTCTGTCTGTGAGGGTACGTCTACACTTGCTCCCTAGTTCGAACTAGGGATGCAAATGTAGGCGACCAAAATTGCTAATGAAGCGGGGATTTAAATATCCCACACTTCATTAGCATGATCTCGCCGGTTCATTACTCTGCTCAACAGCTGTTTTGAAAGTGAAAGTGCACGCTGGGACGCGTTCGTTCCAACCAAGAGGTTTGGTTCGAACTAATGTGTCCCGGCATGCACTTTCACTTTTGAAACAGCTGTTGAGCGGAGTAACATGCCAGCGAGATCATGCTAATGAAGCGCGGGATATTTAAATCCCCGCTTCATTAGCAATTTCGGTCGCCTACATTTGCATCCCTTTCGAACTAGGGAGAAAGTGTAGACGTACCCTTAGTGACTGGATTTGTGTCCTGAAGGACAAAGATTGGTATTTATTCAAACATGAATTTAATCTAAAAAATCCATGGAGCTCCTTGGCTCAATAAATATCTTGGGTCAGTAATTATTTATGTCTTCTGTCAAGGAAATTTCCTTTTATCAATTTTAAATTTGTTTTAATTGCATTGACTGTCCCCTTTATATTTGAAAACCAATGACTAGGAGCATGCTACCAACCCTTCTCTGTGCTATTCATTATTTTTACTTTCTTCTACTATGTCACATCTTATTTGTCTCTTCCCTAAACTAGATAGTCCCCATCTGTTTTAAAATCTCTTCACTTGCCTCACATGTTTCCACATCTCAGATACATTTTATTTTCTTTCTCTAGACTTTTTTTTTTTTGGCTAAATGTTTTTCAGGATGTGGTGACCAGAAATGTGGACATACTACAAATTTATATGATGGGTTTTTTGTATTTCCAGTATTATGGCTTATTCTTTCCTTAGTGCATTTTAACACCTTGTTTCTTTTTATGACAAATCCCACAGAGAGAAAAGATTGAGCTAATAGATAGAGCAGTGGGATGGGACTCAGGAAGTCTGGAATCTACTTCCCACTGAGTCACAGATTTCCAGTGTGTCCTTGAGGAAAGCATTTAATCTTTGTAAGTCGTAGGTACTGTAATAAGAATCCTCCTTTTATTTCTTGCCTGGTTTGTCTTCTTAGGTTCTGATCCTACAAGTAAATTCTGTAGTAATACTCACCTGTATTAGTGTGTCAATAGGACTTTTTATATGCATAAGTATGTGTAGGATTGAGACCTTATATTGCAAACATTTTGGGGTAAGGGCTTTCTTATTTTACTATATGCCTCATATCACCTATCCCCAGATGTTATTGTAATAAATGATAATCCTGCACACTGGGGTGTCTCCAGGGTTTTTATTACTAAATTTAATAAATTTAGAACTCATCTATGCATATGATTACCTCTGAATATTGCTACAGATGTGTATTACCTCTATCTACATATTTTATGGCTACTATTTCCAACCAATTTACTTGGCTCTGAAATGAAGTTCACATGCATGCAGTTTCCAGCATCATTCTACTTTTTAAAAAAAACAGGTCCTGGACTCCTGGTACAGTAGCTAAATTTAAGGTCAGATTGCATTATTTCATTACCAGCTCAGTCACCTCATTCTAAATTCCTTCATGATTGTATTCTGGAGATTTGCTGCAATTTAAATACTTCTTCTAGCACCTTTCTTTCACACCTCTGTTTCTGACAGGGTCTCATCTTTATCTTAGAGTTACTACAGGTTGAACCTCTCTGGTCCAGGTCAGCAGAACCAGGGATGTTGCTGGACCAGAGAGCCCCTGGTCCAAAGAGCCCCAGTGACAGAGGCTGCCGGCAGCTGGGAACGGAGCCGGCCAGCAGGACCAGCATGGCTGTGGAGCTTCTGGGCCAGTGGAGCCTGAAGGGCAGCTGAGCTGTTGGGACCATGGAGCCTGCAGGCCCATGGAGCCCGCAGTGCAGCAGAGTCTGGGGAGCCGGCAGGGCCGGAGACATTGGAGCCCTATAGCCAGGGAGGAGAGCCCAGTGGGGAAGTTGGTATGGCCTGGAGGCCTGACCTCCCCTGATCTGGCAAACTCCCTTGTCCAGGACCAGTCAGGTGCCAAGGGTGCCAGACCAGGGAGGTCTGCAAATCTGTTGTATTTGCAAGTCTGTTCCTATTGTCTTCTGACTAATCAAAATACAGGATTTACTATGATATTTTTATTTTGCAATATTTTCCCTAATGGATAAAAGTTGAGTAATTAAGTCAATGACTATACTTTTGTTTAACAACATTATCCAATGTGGAGTTTTCTCTGGACCACTAGCTTTGACCCTCCTCTTCTTCTAGCTTCCTTCCTCATCTCGTCACACAGTTCAACCCCTCTCTCTTGCACTGCTTTGCTTCCCATGTTCTTGCACTCCCATGCTGCACTCTTACCTCTTTACCTCCTACATCATAGCTTCAAGTTCTGACCCTGGCCTCTTCCACTCAAGATCCTGGTATTTATGTAGGCACTCCCCACTCCAGCCAACTCAGATGGTATGCCTCTTGGTACTATCAGCTGATCACACACACAAAAATGTCTCCCATAGTCTGTGTCCCATCCCAGGGCTTCAGTGAACAAGGGTGAGGGACTGAACATTCTTCTACTTTGTTCCCCTACATGAACAAAAATAATTTTTCATAACCACAACCACCAAGTGATGTATTACTTACAGAGGAATGTCCACTAAAAGCACGTACTGCAAATGTTCTACACTGTTCCTGAAAAATACACTAAGCATACTGACAGAGTAGCACAGTTTTTGGTTACTATGCCAGTTGAAATGGACAAGAATAAAGACTTTAAATGAAGATCCAGAGGTGGTCTCCATCAGACAACCATTTGGAAAACACCACACATCTGGCACAACCTGATCCATTTTGACAGGGGAAAAAAAACCCTTTCTAAAATATTTTTTAAGATCCAGGGATAAATTATCCAAGGCAGGAGTAATTTACCAATGTCAGAGAGAAGGTGAATGCTACTAGATAAAAGGAAACTACCCAAATCTTCAACACAGTGGCTGAATGTTAACCAGGTCCTCCTGGAAGCCCAAGCATCGGATCTGTTTTAAGCAACTCACCCAAGTTGAGGCGCTGGAGGGGAGGGGACAAGTAGAAGAGAACACTGCTTTTAAAAACAGAGTGCTGGCCCAGCAACTCAGCCTGTGTGTATGAGGGGGCATCTCCCTGTAGAGTTATGAATCAAGGAGAGAGTCCTCCGAGGCCTAGGCAATTTTCTCTCAGCCATGGCCTCTTTCCTATTCCTTACTTCGGTTGGCACTGCAAAGCCTATGCAGCTATGGCAGGGTGAGACAGACTATCTTGTGGCTTATCACCATAAACATTATAGGTAATGAGCACCAGATTCTGATTTCAGTTGCACCAGTGGAAATCAGATCATCTCTACTAAAGCAATGGAGTAGTGCTGGTGCAAATTAGATCAGAATGTGGGCCTGTATCCTGAATGCAGAGCAAATATTATTTTCAAGTACACTGCCTCATATCACTGGAAAGAGAAGTGAACCAGTGGGGGACACAAGGGCTAGCCCAAGAAGGTTTTATAACACTCAACTTTTCATGTATGAAAAAGCAATTCAGAGTCCATTTAAGATGCTTCCTTGGCTCTCTTGTGCAGCTGGACCCCTAGTAATTCAGAGAGCTTTTCTATCCCGCCAGTTGCAGGCAGAGATGTACAAAACCCAACGAGGACATAACTGAATTCATGCTGACAAACATTATACCATCCTACATCATCATCATCATCTTCTCTGTATGTAATTTATTAACTACTTGGGTCACATGCTGTGATGACCACAGCTCAAGAATTCTAAAGCAACTTGGAATTCTAGTCTCAGCTAGTTTTCTCATATACAATTCCTGTAAGGTGCAGATTATTATCTGGACTGTGGTAGCACCCAAATATTCCAAACAAGATCCAGTTTTCATTATGATAGGCACTATACAAATGCAAACATTGTCTGTAAAATACACAGTTTAAATTCAGTGCACACATAATACAGAGAGACCACAGGGAAGACAGGGAGTGTAGTAAAAGAACACATAATTACTCAGGTAAGTTATGTGCACACTTTGAAAATACAGAAGGTTCCAGAGGGCTAATGGACTATTTGTTCTTCCCTTATTTTAAACTAGAAGATTTACCTGGTGTTGCTTGGATCCTTATCTCAAATAAGTTTTGTTTTTCTTCACTTAAACCATGTTTTGGGGTGGGGCTGGCATTGAGGGGTTTATTATGCAGGCTGCCCGAGAGTGAGAGGACAATCCCAGCCTTCTCTGACCACAGCAGCTTGGAACCAGGTGAGAAGCACCTGTCCATGGCCCCTGGATCTGCTGCGGGTACAGCTGGGAGAAAGATGCATGTCCCCTGGCTGGGGGACAGACACACAGACAGACACACATACAAACTCTCTGAAATACATAGTAGATAGCTGTCCCTTTCTCCACCCCAACCCCTGCTGGCCCAATGAGGTTATAGCTGTCCCAGTCCCCATCTCTGGCCCCTTGCTTCCCCCCATCCCGTGATCATTCTGCAGTACAACTGTCCTTCCTACCAGACCTCTCCCTTTCCATTTTATGAGAAACAATCCAATTCTAGTCACATTCCATTTTCCTAGTACAACTAAATCCTGACCTTCCTTTAAGTTATAATAAGAGGAAGTGCATAGCTCTTAGCATTTAGGAGGAGATGTTGAACAAAACAGACTCACAGGCAGAAGACAGACAAACAGACTCACGTTTCTAAAATATATAGTAAGATACAAACCATGGGCCAGCTCTTCAGGGGTTATAAATCAGTACATCTCCATTGACTTCAGTGAAAGGTCTAGCCCTAAAACTCTTTATGGGCATTTTATTGTACTTCCTCCTCTCCACACTCCACCGTTTCATTCTTTCCTTAAAGAGTAAGGCTATGGCTACACTACAGTTTTTTTGCGGAAAAACAGCCATTTTTCTGCAAAAACTCGCAGAGCGTCCACATCTCAAGCGCGTTTTTGTGCAACAGAATCGAAAGAACAGAAGGGTTTTTGCGCAATTGGTAGTCCTCTTTCTACGAGGAAGAACGCCTTTTTGCGAAAGAGCTCTTTTGCAAAAAGGTGTGTGTGGACGGGGAAGAGGAGTTTTTTGCGCAAAAAGAGGAAAGAGGAAAAAGCACAGGTGCCCTGGTGGCCATTCTCTGCATACCAATCAGTGCTTACTTTCAAGAGAGCATCCATGCAGTCTGGATACTCTCTTGCGCAAAAGTGCATCGGTTTTTCAATGTGCTTTTGCAGTGTGGACATGCTCTTGTGCAAGACGTTTTTGTAGAAGATCTCTTCCGATAAAAGCTTCTTGCGCAAAAAGCCTGCAGTCTAGATGTAGCCTAAGGGAGGTGGCTATTGAATGTGAGAGTTGGATAGATTCAATGGAGGGATGAGGTGATCTAGGACAAAATATCAGGAAATGAATAAGGAATAGAGAGGAAAGCTAGGGAGAGAGTGAGGACTATGGCTGCAGATACAGAAAAGGGAGAGCAGGAGGGAGAATCAGACGGATGAGTGATTGTGATTTGTGAGAACTAGGGAAATTGTAACAATAAAAAGACATTAAATGATGCAGGTGGTAGCAAATCAGTGGATGATGGACTTTGCAATTCTATAGTTTGTGATGAAGGACTAAGCTGGAACATTGTAGCCTGTGAGGACTGTTGGGGAAAGGCACATTACGTCGCTGTCTGACACTGTATCATTAAAAAACTTTATATGTGTTTAGTTTTGTGACATTAAAGCTCTGAAAACTGTAAGACTGCACAAGCTGGAAACTGAGGCTGGGGATAGTGCTCAGTGTTGGACTAACTCTCATCCCATCAAAGTCAAAATTCCCATTGATTTCAGTGGGAGCAGAGTTAGACCAACACTGAGCACCTTTGGAAATCTCAGTGAACTCACGTGTTGGTTACCAGAACAGGTACCACCAGGGCAGTGCGAGTGCATCTCCCTACACTGCCCTGCCAGTGATTCAACCTTAAATTTGAGGGACTACCTTTGTGTGTAAAAGTCAAATTAACAGACAATTGTTGATGGACTGCTGATACTTAACACAGGGGGCAGATGTGATGGTGGATTCTGTAATGTGGATTCATTTCTGCCCCGGATTGGACAGAGCCCACCAAATCATATACAATAGGCCACCAAACAGCTGAGTGAAAACTCAGGTGGCATTTGAAAGGACTTTGTTGGCTTCCTGTCAGTCCTCATTTGTTCACATCCTCAAATCTGCACATAATTCAAGATGGTAGCTTGTACAGACACATCAGTGGACCTTTCCTGGCCAGAATTTATTTTTCACTAACCTAGCAGATTTCTAATATTATAATTAGTGATTTGTAGCAACTTTTTACCCACTGTTTCATTTCCTCTTGAGTGCTGCCAGCCTGTGCAGCAGCTCTAGCAGTCTGATTTCATTGCCCAAAGCAAATTGCTTCAGTGGTCACTACAATGTTCATACCTTTACTGTATACAGTTTCTGCTGCAGAACAGCTCTTGTTTTTGCTTCAGGGCAACCAAAATGTTGGTTCTCCCTGCTAAATAAAATACAACGACATTTAGATTAAGGGCAGGAGAGAGTATAAAAACAGCACCAGGTAAGACCCTCCTTCCAAACATGATTTACAGTCCCTTGAATGTGAGTTCTGACTGCTACAAGCTGGTTCAGATTCCACAACAAAGGTTGTCCTTTGGAGGGAAGAATGAGCTAGAAGAAAGAGAAGCATCTAGCTGTGCAACAGGCAAATGCCAGCTGCCAAAGAAAAAGCATCTGGTGTGATAGCCTCCAGTACCTTTCATAGCAGGAATCAATCAGGCAATTGTATGTTCAAATAACAACTGAAATCCAAAGAAATGTACAGAATTCGAAATGGGAAATAATTAAAAGACACAAAAGCTGTAGGCCTACAAAGCCTTAGCAATCTCTGTTTTATATTTTCTTGAAAGGAAAGAGAACTGAATTACTCTGCTCAAACTCAAGTGATTATACAGAGACGGTTGTTAAAAAATTCTACACACAAAATACAAAGGCATTTGACTTTATCATGGTATTCCCGTACTCCCTTGACTTAGCAGAGGAAAGGCTATGTCAAATATCACAGCTCGGTAAATATTGATTTTTTTAAATAGTGCCAGCTACAAATCCTTTATATTAATGATGTTCTCTTAAGGAAGGCTGAGTTGTGGGATGTAGGAGAACTATGAGAGTCAGTTTTCAAAGCACACATGATAATGTAGATGTGTAAATTTTGTAATTTGCAAAGGGTTTGGTAGTTGTACACCCCATGCTGCACTTGGACACTTAATTCTAAAAAGGCTGATGAACCTATGCCTGCATTTTCAGAGGTGCTCAACACTCTGCAGCTTTCAGAGACATCAATGATTTTAAGGAGGATGCTAGTATTTAGCATCTCTGATAATCTGGCAGCTCATGACAAGCAGAGTTCCATTATGCAGTACTGCCTAGCTCAGAAATTACCTCTGGACTCTTGGATCTTATTCCAATTGGGACTAGAAAGGTCCCAGAGTTTGTACAATTAACTCTCTCTCAGTATGTCTACACTAGGAAATTATTTCAAAATAACTAAATTTGAAATAACAACTCCCGAAATAACAAAATCAAAATAATGTGTGTTCCCATTATGGGGGAGCCTTGAAATTAGTCTGAGACAGGCTCCGTTATTGTGGATGCGCTACCTTGACTTAGAGCCCTGGGAAGCACTGGGAAGTAATTACTTTGAATTACTCTGGGGAGTAGTTATTTCAAAATAGCAGCAGCAGAATGTCCACACTAACGCTATTTCAAAGTAACTATTTCAAAATAAGCACTATTCCCCAAGGAAAGCAGGAGTACAGATTTCAAAATAACAGGCTTAGTAGTGCGGATGCTCCACTTCTTATTTTGAAATAAGGGGTGTTATTTCGAGATAACTCCCTAGTACAGACCACGGTTCAGAGATTGCAGGATATGCCAAAATTCAGTACTCCTTACAAACTGATAGCAGACTGAGATTTCAGATTTATAGGAGAAAGGTTTTATAAGGTGAGGCATATGATCAAACCTGCTAGAGTTATAACAGAATTTCATCCAGGGGAAAAGTGAGAAGACATCTTCAAATGACATCTGTCAGTCATCATCTTGGGCAATGGAGAGACAAAGGTCTCCTTCATGTCTGTCTTTGATGGATTAAGGAAAACACCATGTTTTGACAAAGAATTTGCCTCTATTAAAAACAACAACAACAACAACAAAAAACAGAGAGGGAAAGATTCCCATCTTGCTAGATTTTTTTTTTTTTTTTGTCTTTTGCCTTTAATCCTATTTTGTCTCTGTACCATATCCTTGTAATTTTAAAATGGTTTAAGAGTACTAAAATTTTTTACTTAAATTAACATCAGTCTGCTGTGGATTTCTGTTTCTTTGAATTACACACATTTATGGAGCATCACAGATTTTATGGTGTCATGTGTAATGCATTATGTTTTCAGATTTTTGTGCATGTTAAAATTCTGAAGAGGAAAATTAGTATGTTAATGTGCTTGTAGAGTACAAGGCACCTACTTGCAAAATCCCCAGAGGTAGTTTCAGTTATAGTCACTGAATCAGTTATAAAATTATGAATGGTGGGAAAAATGGGGAGAAGACATCAGAATTACATGAAAATTATCTCATAGGTATAACTGAAGTGGAAACATTATTCCCAAAATGAAATTTTATCTTGCAATTTTGCGCTAGTTTTTATTCAAAATGTAAATTGTCATCTCCAAATCAATATGTGGGGACAGCCATCATGCACGGATCTGTTCCTCCCACTGCAGAATGCCTACAGCACCATCCCCCTGTCCCTGGACACTTTTCTATAAATATATTACAAAACACTTCCAGACACTTACCGTTTACATATGCCAGTGCAGTTAAAGTGAAGTGTGTCGGTTCAATATTTAACAAAGGTTTAATCCCTAGATTTAGTTCAATAAAGTGAAGGAGGCCAGGTTCTAGAGGAAATTATAAGATATGGGAAATAATAGAAGACTCGAGGAATGTAAACATGCATTTTTTTTGAGAGAAAATGCTAAGCATCATTGGGTAGGTAGAAGTGATGAGATTTCATGAAATCCTTGTAGTATTGTAAAAATGTCTGCCAGGCAAAACATTAATATTGTAGATATTACTGAATAAAACATGGTGTTATCAGTTCCTAGGGAGTAGTGTACAACTTGTTCCCATTCACATGGGTTCACACCTTTTGGGTTTTATGCAAAGAAATCCAAAAAAGCTCAAAGCAAATCTCAGCCAAAATCAAAACCGTGAGTTTTTACCTGCTATTACCAATACACACATAAATGTAAATCTGCCCAAGATCTTTCAAAATTTAGCTTACGTATACAGAAAGGTTTATCAACACTGGTGATTCTTCCTGCAAAATTGGCTCAAGTTTGGGGGTTGTAATAAAACTTGATGAATTGCACTTGATTTCAGATTCAGTTTCAGACAACTACAGCATATATGTGATTGCACTATGGTATCCACTTTCAAATTCACCAGTGTAAATCAGGTGTCAGTAGAGTAATACCAGTATAGAATAACACCAGTCTCACAAAACTACAAAAGCCTCAGATCTTATTATTCTTTCACAATGAAACCTCATTGTGGCTCCATGTTGTGCACAGAGGAAGATGTGCAGGTACCAGTGTTACATTATAACAAAGGATAACATCTACAAGGAACCAAAACTTTAAAGCTTTGTGAAAACAGATAAAACAGTTGTGATGACATTGCAAGCCTCATTATGGATTTCTGAAGATTACCACATTATTTCTTAGCTGGCATCTCCCTGCTTTGCATGAGGTTGAAAGGTGGGTATTTCTCAAAGCTAAAATGATTATGACAAATTGATGGCTGCTACTGACAGAAGAATTTAAAGTTATGTGATAAAGTATGCGTGTGTGAATGATCCACTATTATTGTGGTAATTGACCTGGAATAAGTCATTATGGGCATGTCTATACTTAGCGTTCGATTTAGTGGGTATAATATAGACCCGCTAAATCAAATGCTGAGGGCAGCCCCCACTGGCAGCCAGTACTCTTCCTTCTGCGAAGAGTAAGGGAAGTTAAAGGGTGCGTGTGCTCCCGTCGGCCTCCTGCTGTGTGGACACTGCCGCAGCTCAGCTTCAGGTAAGCCGACTTCAGTTACGCATTTTGCATAGCTGGAGTTGCATACCGTAAGTTGACCTGCCTGCTCTAGTATAGACCAGGCCAATGTGTCTAGCAGACAAATGTAACAGATACTAGATTTTGCTTGAATTATAAAAAAGACCTTAGCACTGATCCTCTTCTAATATATATATTTAGAAGTCCCTTCCAAAATAAAGGAAGTCCACATTTAGAGCCCTAGACAAGAACTCAATATCAGACATGAAAAATCACAATTCTACCTATTTTATTACAACAACATTGGAGAGCAATGGAGAGGAAAAATCTACTGTGCGTTGAGACAGATGACTAAAGACTGTCCTTGAAAATTACAGATGCTTTATTTGTGGTACCACTTTTGCTTTCCTGTACCACTAAGAAACTGCAACATTCATCTTGCAGGTGTTGGTTCCATTTTTAAAAACTTAACTGAAAAGGGCACTTAAGAAGAGCAGGCATATACTGTATTCAAAAGGAAAATTAATCTTGATAGTGTAGAAAAGGCCAGGCCTTGCTAATATTTTTGTTATTTATCACAGATATAGGTGAAATTTTCTCAGGAGTAATCAGACATACAGGTTTTGCATTAATGAACAAGAAGACTATCAAATCTGGTAGAATTTTGCCTGCTCCTCACTAATTGTAATGGACTCTGATGCACAATGATTTTGTAAGTGGTACTCTTTCCTACAATCAATGCTAAACTAAGATTCCACAGTGTGCTCCCCCTTCAGGCACAGAAGTGTGACTAGGAATATACCAGGCATAAGACAGGGAATTGCACTAGGCCTCCTCTGACTGTACATCCACATAAGGTTCTCTCTCAGTTTGCCTTACAACTGTGCTTGGAATCAGGGCAGATGCTTTGATAATTTTGCATCCTTTGTTTGTTTGAGGAGTTTCAGATTCTCAAAGATGGTGGCTCAGATATTTCCCTCATAATATCATTTCACCATCAGGATTTGTTTTCATTGGACAGATTCTTAGCATAGCATACAACGTACATAATTTTTGATATGTGATTTTCAGATAGAGTGTGTAAGTTACAAGGCCTGCTGCCATACTCCCTTTTGCTGTGATCCTGTCAGGCATCATTAGAAAAGCAAGGCAGGGTTGAGTGAGTATGTGGATGGGAGATCTACAAGGAGCATCTGCGGTGATGCTATAGAAAGTGTTGATAGGGAGCCAGCAGATCATGTTCTTCTCTTGAGTCAGCACAGAACTATTTCCCCAGCATGTTGCTCAGAAGCTCTGTACTGCCACCATTTAGACGAGATCTAATACTGAGCTCCTGATCGCTTATGGCCCGCCACGGAAGATACCATGAGATTGCAGAAGAGTTGCCAACTCTGGTGTGCTGATCAAATTCCAAGGGCCCTGTGCTCACTTCTGTGAGCAGAAGCGAGCCAAACACCAATGGGGGAAAGAACCACACACTGCAGCACACTCGCATTCCTTCAAGTCTCTCCACTCTGGGTGGAGTACAGGGAGCTACTCTGATAGCTCTCTTCTCCCACTTACCAACAGTTCAAAACATTGTGAGCTACCATAGACAGAGATTGCAGTAGTTTGTGTACCATCCTCCCCTACTCCCTAAGAGAGCAGCTAGGGACAGCAGGAATAGTGGGAATCCCTCGCAGCATTCCTCTCAGAGGGTATGTCTATACTGCCACCCTAGTTCGAACTAGGGTGGCTAATGTAAGCATTCGAACTTGCAAATGAAGCCCGAGATTTAAATATCCCGGGCTTCATTTGCATGTTTCGAGCGGCGCCATTTTTAAATGCTCGAACTACCTGCCCACGGCTACGCGCGGCACAGACTAGGTAGTTCGAATTAAAGCTCTAATCTACCGTTAAACCTCCTTGCAGGAGGAATAACGGTAGTTCGAATTAGGAGCTTTAATTCGAACTACCTAGTCTGTGCCGGCAGTGAGCAGGTAGTTCGAACTACGGGCATTTAAAAATGGCGTCATTGAACTATGCAAATGAAGCCCGGGATATTTAAATCTCGGGCTTCATTTGCAAGTTCGAATGCCTACATTAGCCACCCTAGTTCAAACTAGGGTGACAGTGTAAACATACCCAGAGAGAGTTCTTGCCAGGATTTGCAGAAGAGGTGAATATAGCTAGTTGCAGTGTGGCAACAGTAAGTTTCCAGATGAATGTCCCAATTTCTGCACAGAATTTGGGGAAAATGTTGGAGCAAGGGATCAAATGCCTTTCTTCTACTTACAGCCAGATCCCACCCTCCTTGATGGGAAAGACAAGAAGAAACTGGCAGGGCAAACTTATTGAGTTTCCATTCATATTCTGCCCACCTACACTATCCCTGCAGATTCATCTGGCTTTTGTCATACCGCTTTGCTTCTTTACCTGTCCTGTTATGTGGTGTTGCTGGATGCCATTATATAATTCTTTTGTTTCAGCTCAGCAGCACCTATGTTCCAGAGGTGGATGAAGTGATCTGATCCCCATATATTGTTTGTATTTCAATTTTAAAAGCAGGTAAGACTCTTTGTGATCCTTTAGATGGAAGGTGCTATAAAAATGTCAGCTCTTATTATTAGTAGTCCAGAATATGAAGGAAAGAAACACTGCTCAAAAAGTACAACAAGGAAGAAAAGAACCACCAACTAATACAATTTGTACACATACACGACAGACAAAATTGACTCCAGTGTATTTCTGTACAAACCTGGATTGCTCAGCTCTTGCAATAAGCAGGTAAGAGTAAAGCAGGCAATAAGCAGGCAAATAGCTAAGCAAATGTTTAAACATATGGACTGAATTTCCTCACCTGGAAAAGCAAGCGAGAGAGAGCAATGTATTTTTGAATTCTGTTTTCTTGCCCTTTCATTCTCATAAGCCCCAAGTTGCCGCACTGGAGTCTAATGTTAAAAACTCACTGCACTAGGTTACAGGAGCACCGTTTCCTATCTCTACAGTAGAGGGAGAGTTTAAGTATCATATCCTGAGGGCACAAGAGCACATTAAAATGATCATTCTCTCTGGATTCCCCTCTCCCCTTTTCCCAAATGGATCTATTTTTCTGGCTTTTTTTTTAAATAGTTACATAAAAAACGGTTATAGGATGTTAAAAGAACTCAGGCTTTATACATGCCTCCCACACTTCCCTAGTGAAAAGAAGAAGCCTATGAAAAGAAGTCATGCCAAGCCCTTCTAATCTTTAGGAGAATGGAAAACGTGAACATCCAGCAGGAGTGAGATAGTTCTACACTAATCTGACTACCTGCAACCCAATACTTATTATCTCTTCATATTTTCTATCCGTCATTTGACTGGGGATTCTGGCATCAAGTTGCATCTTCCAATTATCAGTAAGGACTATGTACTTACTCTGTTCCCACAACAGATTTATGTAAGAGTAGGGCTTGTCTATACCAGTATTTATTTTAAAATAGCCTTCCATTAACTATTCTGAATTAAATCCATGTGTGGAGCTCTCTTATTCCAGAATAAGAATGGTGCCTTATTCCAAATAAACAGGATTAAAATAATTTGGAATATGGCACTCTTATTTTGAAATAAGAGCATCCACACAGTGTTAATATAGAATAGTTAATCTCCTCTAAATTCAAATCCTATCTTAATATTTTCATTCATTTCTATTTTCATTTATTTAATTTCATGTATAGACAAGCCCTTAAGATGACATCAGTATGAAATATTAAGGAAAAGCTATAATGATGTGTTATAATACCCAAAATAACCAATTTGTCTAAACAGAAATGTATTATCTTAGTGCTGATCATGATCACTAACATATTTTAAAAGGAGTTAAAACCACACTGTGACAGGGCAATTGCCCCACACTAGGCCATAAGGGGTTAAAACAGCCCTGGATGAAGGCCGGGGCTGGACCCAATCAGAAGTGGGCTAGAGATAGCCAATCAGAACCTGGCTGGTCCACATAAGAAGAGCTCCTGGACAGGAGCTCACTCTTGCTTCAGCTGTGGAGCAGGAAGGAACTGGCTGCCTAGTGGGCTAGAGAGGCTATCTGAGACAGACAGTGCTAGAGAAGGGCAGACAGAGCTGGGGAGCTCTGGCCAGGCAAACTCCCAGGCTGAGGCTTTGCTTTCAAGGCCTGAGGGGTACTAGGACTACAGGGAGGCAACCAGGGAAGGACAAGGCAGCAGTTCCATACCCTCTTCCCAATGATGAGTGGCCATTTCAGACTGCACTGTGCCCCTAAGGCAGGGGCTAGATGACATTTGGCAGTGGGTCACTGAGGCAAGGGGGCCACAGGGCGGTGGAGTTCCCTGGGAGGGGAAGACTCCAGAGCGTGAGGGCATTCCTGTGGGGCAGTACCACAAGGGAAGGGGCACCGTTGGCCAGGAGGGACGCGGGGCCTGACAAGTGGTGGAGACATTAACAGGAGTCAGGTAAAGGACAGGAACAAGCTAGCAGAAAGCACTCTGAGGCTAAAGAAGAGCTAATTCCCAGACTGGCCAGTGGGAGGTGCTGTGGCAGGGAGTCACAACCCCACTAATCCCACCTACATGCATAGTGGTGTTAAAAATCATATTTATGAAACTCCTTTTAATATTATTCTCAACAAAGTAGAGTTTGTGTATTGGCTGGGATGTGATGCTTGTGTACTCACTTCACTTATGTATTCTGTCTTTGCAAGCAAGGAATTTCTCTCTCTCTTCACTATTCTCTTCCTTGCCTGGTACATGTTCTCCTCAACTATATGAGTTATTGCATGGTTGGCTTTTGTTGTTTTTTGGTTTTGCTTTTATTTTTTTATGCGAGGGGAAGAAATTGGCTTAAGCCACAAACTTCAAATCCATATTTTTCCAAGGTGTTGGGGGAGGAAGGGTGGGGGGAGGGAGATTGGGTTTCAGTTCTAACCATTAAATAAAGACAATCTGTAAATTTTGTAAATCAGAGCTGATCCTGATCCTTAGTTTGGATTTTTTTTTTTCATTTAAAATGTTGAGACCAAGTTTATTTTATGAAGGAAAAACACACACAACAGCCCCAACAGTTACATTCCATGACACCTAATTCAGTTGCTTTCCAATCATATACCTGTACACCCACATCCAGATACCCCTTCAAAATGTGTTTGCCTTTCCTCTGCTGAGAAACATGTAAGTTACAATGGGACACAGGCTTCTACAATGCTAGGGTTAAGATCCTCTTTGCTTAAGGAGCTTGTGGCACAAAGGGTACACCTGCTTTAGTTAGTAACATTTGATATGTCCATCCACAACCTGCAATGCTTTTAATTTGCTCAAAATCACTTTATCGCTTAAAAAAGCAGCAGCAAGAACAAATACAACTGTCCTTCCTGTAACAAAGTGGTTGATAGGATAGGTGTTATCAGGTGACTTAATTGTCACTGACAAAAAATGAAAACAGCTGTACTTTTTTTTTGCATTCTTTTGATATTAATCCATTGACCTCAACTAACTTAAGGGTTGCTTTAACGTTCATTGTAGAAACAAAAGACATATTTAGTTGCAGAAATCTGCTGTGTCTGGAAAGCTAATAGCAATATTTGGCCACTTCTGCATGCTTTACATCTTCAAAGTGCTGTGCAAACATTAACTAATTAATTAATACTCTCAGGGCCCATGAATTACATCAGTAATATCACATTGTGCCAGACAGTTCAATTTTAAAATGTGGCTCTATTCTGAAAAGTGACTGGAAATGGCATCATGGGTCTTTCTATTTATACATCAAAGATTTCAGAATAAAGTGTTAGAATCATAGAATCATAGAATACTAGGACTGGAAGGGACCTCGAGAGGCCATCGAGTCCAGTCCCCTGCTCCCATGGCAGGACCAAATACTGTCTAGACCATCCCTGATAGACATTTATCTAACCTACTCTTAAATATCTCCAGAGATGGGGATTCCACAACCTCCCTGGGCAATTTATTCCAGTGTTTAACTACCCTGACAGTTAGGAACTTTTTCCTAATGTCCAACCTAAACCTCCCTTGCTGCAGTTTAAGCCCATTGCTTCTTGTTCTATCCTCAGAGGCCAAGATGAACAAGTTTTCTCCCTCCTCCTTATGACACCCTTTTAGATACCCTTTTATGACACCCTTTTAGTCCCCCCTCAGTCTTCTCTTTTCTAAACTAAACAAACCCAATTCTTTCAGCCTTCCTTCATAGGTCATGTTCTCTAGACCTTTAATCATTCTTGTTGCTCTTCTCTGGACCCTCTCCAATTTCTCCACATCTTTCTTGAAATGCGGTGCCTAGAACTGGAGACAATACTCCAACTGAGGCCTAAGCAGCGCAGAGTAGAGCGGAAGAATGACTTCTCGTGTCTTGCTCACAACACACCTGTTAATGCATCCCAGAATCATGTTTGCTTTTTTTGCAACAGCATCACACTGCTGACTCATATTCAGCTTGTGGTCCACTATAACCCCTAGATCCCTTTCTGCCGCACTCCTTCCTAGACAGTCGCTTCCCATTCTGTATGTGTGAAACTGATTGTTCCTTCCTAAGTGGAGCACTTTACATTTGTCTTTATTAAACTTCATCCTGTTTACCTCAGACCATTTCTCCAATTTGTCCAGATCATTTTGAATTATGACCCCACCCTCCAGAGCAGTCGCAACCCCTCCCAGCTTGGTATCATCTGCAAACTTAATAAGCGTACTTTCTATGCCAATATCTAAATCGTTGATGAAGATATTGAACAGAGCCGGTCCCAAAACAGACCTCATGGAACCCCACTAGTTATACCTTTCCAGCAGGATTGTGAACCATTAATAACTACTCTCTGAGTACGGTTATCCAGCCAGTTATGCACCCACCTTATAGTAGCCCCATCTAAGTTGTATTTACCTAGTTTATTGATAAGAATATCATGCAAGACTGTATCAAACGCCTTACTAAAGTCTAGGTATACCACATCCACCGCTTTTCCCTTATCCACAAGACTCAAGTATCCTATCAAAGAAAGCTATCAGATTGGTTTGACATGATTATTCTTTACAAATCCATGCTGGCTGTTCCTATCACCTTGCCACCTTCCAAGTGTTTACAGATGATTTCCTTAATTACTTGCTCCATTATCTTCCCTGGCACAGAAGTTAAACTAACTGGTCTGTAGTTTCCTGGGTTGTTCTTATTTCCTTTTATAAATGGGCACTATATTTGCCCTTTTCCAGTCTTCTGGAATCTCTCCTGTCTCCCATGATTTTCCAAAGATGATAGCTAGAGGCTCAGATACCTCCTCTATCAGCTCCTTGAGTATTCTAGGATGCATTTCATCAGGCCCTGGTGACTTGCAGGCATCTAACTTTTCTAGGTGATTTTAACTTGTTCTTTTTTATTTTATATTCTAAACCTACCCTTCCCACTAGCATTCACTATGTTAGGCATTCCTACAGACTTCTCGGTGAAGACCGAAACAAAGAAGTCATTAAGCATCTCTGCCATTTCCAAGTTTCCTGTTACTGTTTCTCCCTCCTCACTGACCAGTGGGCCTACCCTGTCCTTGGTCTTCCTCTTGCTTCTAATGTATTTATAAAAAGTTTTCTTTATTCCCGTAGCTAGTTTGAGCTCGTTCTGTGCCTTTGCCTTTCTAATCTTGCCCTGTGCATTCCTGTGTTGTTTGCCTATATTCATCCTTTGTAATTTGTCCTACTTTCCATTTTTTATATGACTCTTTTTATTTTTAGATCATGCAAGATCTCGTGGTTAAGCCAAGGCGGTCTTCTGCCATATTTTCTATCTTTCCGACACAGCGAATAGCTTGCTTTTGGGCCCTTAACAATGTCCCTTTGAAAACTGCCAACTCTCCTCAGTTGTTTTTCCTCAGTCTTGATTCCCATGGGACCTACCTATCAGCTCTCTGAGCTTACCAAAATCCGCCTTCCTGAAATCCATTGTCTCTATTTTGCTGTTCTCCTTCTACCCTTCCTTAGAATTGTGAACTCTATGATTTCATGATCACTTTCACCCAAGCTGCCTTCCACTTTCAAATTCTCAACCAGTTCCTCCTATTTGTTAGGATCAAATCTAGAACAGCTTCCCCAGTAGCTTTTTCAACCTTCTGAAATAAAAAGTTGTCTCCAATGCAGTCCAAGAACTTATTGGATAGTCTGTGCCCTGCTGTGTTATTTTCCCAACATATATTTATCTGTTCTTGGTTTATAAACAAAAAGATAGTAAATTTTCCTAACTGCCAGCCCTGCAAACACAGCCTTGTCTTTTGAGAGTGAAGCTGGACTCTTGATTCTCTTTGTCCAGTTATCTATCTATCTATCGATCTATCTATCTATGAGTTTGTGCATCTGTCTGTCTGTCTGTCCATGAGTCCGTCCATCCGGAGTCTGTTTGTTCAAGAACTCCTGAACAGTAAGAGCTTGGACCACCACATTTAGTTTGCAGCTTCCTCTTCTCCTAACTTAAAACAAAGTCAGGGTTTGGTTGTGCCAGAAAAATGGGAAGTGCCTGGAATGGGATTATTTTCCATAACATGAAAAGAGAGGGGTTTGAGAGCAAGGCAGGTATGCTCTGCAATGACCACTGGGGAGGGCAGCAAATGCGGGGGACAGTTATATGCAGATTGACTATAGGGGGTGGCCGCAATCAGGAAGAGAATGGCCAGCTGTGGCCAGGGCTCTCTATGTTGCTGGTCCCCCGGCCACAAGCAAGTGACCCCCACCCACTCCAAACCCCTCTTTCCCTTCATCCCTCAGCTGCAGCAACAGATGGGGGGTAGCCCCAGCAGCCAGTGGCCCCAAGAGTACTGCTAGCCCAGGTCTCTTCCCCTGTAGAGGAGCCATGCGGGCAAGCGTGTTCCCCTCCAACCTATCCCCCTGGAGGAGCAACACTAGAGGTATGTCTAGACTGCATCCCTCTGTCGGCAGAGGGATGCAGATTAGGCAGGTCGACATTGCAAATGAGACAGGGATTTAAATATCCTGTGCCTAATTTGCATAAAAATGGCCGACGCATTTTGCCGACTCAGTACTTTGTCGGCAAAAAGCAGCAGCCTAGAGGCGGATCTGTTGAGAAAGAAAGCCTTTTTTGACAGATCCCTTATGCCTCCTGCAAGGAGGTTTACAGAGAACTTTCTACAGCTTTGCCTTGACTTTCTCTTCTATTTCCTACAACTGTCCAATATCTGCACAGACTCTTCACCTCAGCTTCACTCCACACTTGTCCCTCTTACCATCTTTTCCTCTGCTCTGTGCCCCTCCTCTTCATTCCTTTCAATGTCCTCTTTCCCTTCACTTTTCTTTCTATTTAGCTAATCCACTCTGAAATAACACCTTCTCCCCAAAAATCCCACACAGAAATAAAAATTATGGAAGTAACATGACATTTCTTGTCACCACACCAGAGGCGGGCACATACCAACACACGGGGCGGATCTGGTCTGCCAGGTATATGGGGATCGGAACTCCTGTTGGCTGTGGATCAACGTTTCTGGCCAATGGGAGCTGCAATTGCCCATACCTGTGGAGGCACAGATAAATATAGCAGCAGCGGCCTACAAGGGTCTAACCTAGAATGGTGAAACACCACCATTCTATTATCCACCCCTACACTACACAGTTCACTCTGCTTCTGTTTTCTGCACTTTCACCCATCCTGTTTCTGTCTTGTCTCTTTAGACAGTAAAATTTCAGGGAAGGGACTATTTGCTACTCTGTCAGTAAAGTGCTTAACACAACTGGGACTCATTCTTGGTCGGTCCTTAGGCACTACCATAATGAGAATGATCAATATCAACATAACTGGGTAATTAGCATACATGTGTATCACTACAATCTAAAATACACAAAGATAAGCAATTCAAAGCAGGCAGTGCTGAATGTTAGATGTACTCTTACTGGGGAATTTTTAATCAAGTATAATAGTAAATGCAGGTCTCTACATTAAAAAAAACACAGTGAGCATGTGCTTATATGTATCTGTAATTAAAAAAAATGTTTATCATGGGCTTTTAAAAAATGTTTATTATGGAGTAAAGACATGCTGTATATGCAAAAGAAATGCAACAGAACCATTGTAATTGTCTTTCATATCTGAATATATTATTTTTGCTTACAGAAAAATCCTTTTTATATCAACACAACCATTTTGATTGTAACAATAATTTGTTAATGCATCTACAGAAACCATTCTTGCCAGTTTGACCAGCCTCTAAAAACCCATTACTGCTACAAATTTAAACCTACAATCAACTATAGCTATAGCCATCACAGTTCAGAAGTAGGGCAGAAAACCCACTTGCAAGGAACCCTTGACAGCCATAGTCCACTCCTGCCAGGAGGCCTGGAGCAACCTTCACTTACTAAGAAAGTAGGTGTTGCTGGCTGTGAAATAGGCATCAGCAGGATGTCCGTGGAATGAACCAGCCTGGAGTTTCCTCTGTAAAACTTCCAACAATGCAGCTCTTATACGGTCATTAATTAAAAGTGGCCTCCTTTGGTAACACCCCAAGGAACAGCAGTAGTTCATATACTACCTGCTCTTGTTGGGTTGAATCGCCATAGACCTTCCTCAGAATGCAATGGCACCTATGCCAGTGGTGGACAAATAAGCCCATTATCTAGTAATGGGTAAGGTGATCAGGAAGAAAACAATTTTTCTCATCTAATTATAGTTTTAGGCTGAACCTTTGGTTGGGCCATGAGCTACCCTAAACACAAGATCAGCTTGCATGCTACTGACGGGGTAGGGCTAATACCCAAAAATTACTTTTGTGAGTAGTGGTCATACTTGACTCTGGCCATGATAGAGAATGGCACTGCCATGGGATCACTGAGTTATTTACATATTGTAGCACTGTGGTTTCTGTGCCAGGGTCAAGCAGACTGAATAAATTTATTTCCCTCTTGCCCAACAAAACTGTTTCAGCTAGAGTCCTGAAAACACATCATGAGGGAGAACTATTGCTTCCCTTGCCACAACGGAATAGCAAAACAGCAGTCACAGATGGTGATCGTGGTGTATACTGATCCTTGTTTTTACCCTTAGATTGCTAGAAGAGAGGGTTACTAACCTTGTACAGTAACTGAGGTTCTTCAAGATGCTTGTCCCTATGGGTGCTCCACCTTAGGTGTCTTGGGCGCCACTGCACGCCTAGTTGGAGATTTTTGGGAGCCATTCTGAGAAGCAACACACAGTTCCTTCTCTGCCCTGGAAGGAGAATCTAGCAGACCGAAGCAGAGGAAGGGAGGATAGTGGAGCACCCACAGGGACAAACATCTCAAAGAACCTCAGTTACTGCACAAGGTGAGTAACCCGCTCTTCTTCTTCGAGGAGTGTCCCTGTGGTGCTCCACCTTAGGTGACTATGAGCCGTACCCGTGAAGGAGGCGGGTGCTTTGGTTAGGCAGCATTATGTACCATATGGAGGACATACTGAGGACAGTATGACCGAAATGAGTACCCCTAGAGGGGTGACTGTCCAGGGTGTAATGCCTTGTGAATGTGTTGGCGGAAGACCACGTAGTGGCCCTACAAATGTCCATGAGAGGGATGCCATGCATGTAGGCCATGGTAGTCGAGGTAGCCCTAGTTGAGTGGGCCTTGATTTGGAAAGGGGGTGACTGTCTGTTAGTAGTGTAAGCTAGAGTAATGCATTCCACTATCCACCGAGATATCCTTTGAGTGGAGGTCAGCATGCCGAGCGATCTCTCCATGGTGGAGACGAACAGTCTATTTGTTTTATGAAATTTAGTTCTGTCCAAATAGAAGGAAATCGCATGTCTTGCATCGAGTGTGTGTAATACAGCCTCCCTGGTTTTCAGAAAAACACAGGTAAGTTTATAGGCTCGTTAAGAGATACAGTACTCATTCTTTATAATGTCCAGGACCCATCTGTCGGTCGTGATGGTTGACCATTGTTAAAAGAAGGGTGCTAGACGTTGCCAGAATAGCCGTAAAGGTTGTAGTTGCCTTGAACAAGGAGGTGTTACCAGACTCTCGATATAAGGCTGAAAAGATTTGCCTCGAAGTCGTCGGTTGGGATGTCCAAGGTTTGTCTCCTCCTTGTCTGTTGCCGCCTCCTATTGTCAAACTGTCTCTGAGGCTGGGAAAATGGTGTTGGTCTATACTTGTGTGTGAAATTTCTGTCCTGCTTATTCTTTACTGCAGGAATGTGGATGGCCAGCATTTTCAAGGTAGTACGGGAGTCCTTGAGAGAATGAAGGGAGGCACCCATCATGTCAGCGAAGAGTTCTGACCCCTGAAAGGGAAGGTCTTTGACTGTAGCCTGGACCTCACATGGGAAACTGGAGAGATGTTAGCAAGACGATCTCCTCATCACCACAGTGGTTGCTAGTGATCTGGAAGCGGTATCAGAGGAGTCTAATGCAGCTTGAAGGGCCGTGCATGCTATCAGAATGCCCTCATTAATGTTGGCCCTGAATGGCTCTCTTTTGTCATCGGGTAACGCCTCAATAAATTGTGCCATATTTTCAGAAATGCGGTGCCTGTACTTGGTGAGCATCACTCTATAATTAGAGATGTGTAGTTGCAGGGACGCGGAGGAGTATGCCTTCCTTCCCATTAGGTCAAGGTGTTTCCATTCTTTGTCATATGGCGTGGTCCATCTGGCAGCTTGCTTACCTCTTTGGTTCACCACATCTACCACAATGGAATTTGGGGAAGGATGACTGAATAGGAAGTCAGCACCCCGTGGTGCAACATAATATTTTCAGTTTGACCTCTTGCAGACAGGTGGTATGGTAGCTGGGGTCTGCCAGAGGACTTTGGCCAGATCCATGTGAGCTGCGTCCATACGGAGGGCCAGCTTAGCTGTAGGAGAGGCATGTAAAATATTAGTTAGTTTGTGCTGAGCCTCAGGGAGCCTAATCAGTGAAACTTCTAGGGTGTCCGCTATCCTTCTGTACAGTTCCTGAAAGGATCTGAAGTCGTCCTCAACTGTCGGAGGGGCGGGGCATGAGGGTAACATCAGGAGAGGAAGAGGAAATATGCACGGGGGGATGAGAAGAAACTGTGGAGTCATCATCAGTTGGGGGGGAAGTCCATGTCCTCTTGATAATGGGAGGTGTCCAGTGATGGTAAGGAGCCCGTGGTTGATGGCAGAGCTGTGGCTGTTTGAGGCTGCATGATCTGTGGTTGTTGGCTCCTATAAGGGGCCCAAGGGGCCCAATATGGCCAATTTGGTGGCATGCGTGGAGGTGGTGGGAGCCACTGAAGCATCTGCCATTGAGGCGCTGGTGGCTGCATCTGGTGGCACTGTAGTTGTTTAGGCGAAGAATATCTGGGAGTATGGCTTCCACTGATTGGTTCGTCATCCTCATCGTTGGACAGAGGAAATGCCGAGAGGGTTGCAGTGGATAATATGAATCTGCTAATGCAGGTGTACTGTTGGTGCCGAATAGTGGCGTGGTTGGTACTGACATGACCCTAAACTCTTCCACCGTCATTAGTGGAGGGGCAACTGATGTAGGAGGCACCAGCGGTGCGGAGGACGGCGGTACCATGGCAATCTGTGGTGCCAAGAGTGAGGTATGTCTTTGTACTTTCGGTACTGGGAGAGGCATCGGTACCGAAAAGGCGGCGGGGTACCGTGGTGTGCTTTGGTGCTGATGGTGCCTGTCTGTGGTGCATCTTTGACTTGACCTTCTTGGGTGCCAAGTCAATAGATGTCGGTGCAGCCAGTGTCAATTTTGACTTGGGCTTACTCGGTGCCCTGTCTGATGGCTTTGCCAGGTCCTTAGACCCTCGGGAGCCATGTTCTGACAATGGTCCCGGTACTTCCTTCCCTCTCCTGAACCCTTGAATGGGTCAGTGCAGAGAGTATTTTAGGTGCTGTCCCCCACTTTTTTGATGGGGAATCGCCTTGTCCCACCATGCTCACCTAGAAGGGTCTGAGGAAGAGTCTTGAGAAGACGTGGCAGGTGGGGCCGCCTTCTCCAACATGGCTGCTGGTGAGGGCTGCTGCGGTGGTGCAGTGCTCCGGGTCGGAGGCTGGTCTTATGGCTCTTTCCAGGAAGATTAACTTCAACTGTAGCTCCCTGGCCTGTTGCGTGCGGGCTGTTAACTGTTTGCAATGCTCGCAGTGCGCAGTGGCGTGTGTCTGGCTTAGGCACTGAACACACTGGGAGTGCCTGTCGGAGATAGGAATTGAAAGCCTACAGAATAGGCACCGTTTAAAACCCAGGGAACCCGACATCCCAGGTAAAATATTTATAGGGTTGCTAGAAAGAACTAACCCCTAAGTAATCACAGAACTAATCATTTTTTTAAAACTACAACTATCACTAACAATAAACTTGAACGATTTAACTGGGGAATAAACAAATAACTAACTACCCTAAGCTAACAAAGGAAAGACTAAGTTGGAGAGCAGAGCGGTTCCGACCGACGCCAGCGGCGGCAGAGAAGGAACTGAAGGGACGGTTGAGGTGCATGCATGGTAGAGGCACCCAAGACCCTAAAGTGGAGCACCCACAGGGACACTCCTCAAAGAAGTGGAAAGTTCCTTTCACCTTCCAGCTTCTATGACAAATTGCTAATTAGCGTAGTGCCGTGCAGTCTCTTTCACAATTATTCTACACCTCAGCTTTGACTCGGCTCATCTAGTCTCTTGAATGAGAAGACAAAATTCAGCAATGTGATCAATCTACTTTTTATTATAGGGGCTGTTCACTTACTATTTGTTTAAAAGCCAATCATTTTCATTCTTTTTTAAAATACTAATGGAAGAAGAATTTTTCACGTCATATCAAACTTGAGTTGGCTGGTTCAACATATCATAGGATACCTTAACATAAGTTAACTCTGCTTTACACATGACAAGCAAAAAGACCACAAGGCGACATATTTAATGTGCATCAAACAGCTATAGATTAATATGACTAGTTGCTCCGGCCCCCATTCACACTAGGCTGTATTTAGTGTACGCACAACATACATACACTAAATACAGTGTGGCAAATTACTTCAGGTGGCAAATTACTAGGATTCATCACTAAATTTGGTCTGTTGGTTGGATCATTAGCTCCCCTGGGCCTAAGGTGGGTACTGACAGGGAACACAACACGAAGGCTGATCCATGCCCCTCTTAGGAGGTACTGAATTCCTTGTTTTTCATGTTTCTATGCAAGAGCCAATATTCCTTTCTGATACTCTGTTTTTGGCCACCATTTTCAATGCTATATTCCTTATGTCTTCACCACAAACATCTGGTGATTTTCCTTCATTTTACATACCAAGAGAAAAGAGAATCATGTTCAAACTATAGATTGCATAGTGGTTGTGTTGATCAAACCTTAGTTTCTTCTTCTTTTCTCATCCATACTTTTGTATATCTATTCTTTATTGTACACATCATCCATTTGACCAGCACTGACTTCTGTCTAGCAGGGCTAAATCTGATTGCTCTCCCCACACCTCTGTCCCTCTACAAAACTGTAACTGAATGCTGTGAAAGTGATTTTGGTCCAATAAATAAAATATTGTTATAAATTCAAATGGGGAACAAGCACCAGGACAAATGAAAGAAAGATTCGTCTGTAAACTCTCTAGGATACTGTCTTCTTACAGTGGTATATATACTAGCATATTTTGGATATCAATTCAAATAATAAATCTCATATCCTATACAATAATAACCCTCCTCCTCACTATCATCATCATTCAAGTTTGGAAAATATAAAACATAAGAGAAGGGTTTTTAAAAGAGAAATGTTTTCTGTTTTCTAGCCAACTCAATGTTTTCTATTAACAGTTCCTTA
Organism: Rafetus swinhoei; assembly: GCA_019425775.1. Taxonomy (NCBI): domain Eukaryota; kingdom Metazoa; phylum Chordata; order Testudines; family Trionychidae; genus Rafetus; species Rafetus swinhoei. The sequence goes on from CM033424.1 coordinate 114,770,911, forward strand.
AGTTCATAAAACCCACACATCTTCTGATACTGTGACTTCAAATAGTTATTATAAGTTACACTTCAGATGCTGTGTTTGGTTTCCAATTCTGGGTTCATTGTTTGATAGGCCATGAAAAGAGTGGGTTTCACTCTGCATTGCTGGATATAGGCACATGCTGCTAACTCAAGACAGGTGATTGTGACAGCAGATTTGTTTCCCCAGCAGATCTGGCTACAAGGGTGATGATATTAAGTAGTCCCTACTTAAAACACTGAGTACCGAGGAAAACAAGAGAAGTAAAACAGAAAAAAATTTCCACTCCTAGAGTTTGGAAGTGCCAAAGAGACCTGGACCAATTCTTCTTTTAGGAATTTGTGATTTGATTTTTATTTATCCAAATGTTCTGGGTACAGATTTACTCAGCATACGTTAGGGTTTTGTTTTCTTTTACATAAGTGCGGTAGGTCTCATGATAAATGTCTAGACTAGTTGTCAAATTCCAGCGCATCTTCTGTAAGAACTGGCGCACCCCCTGCTGAAATACTAGTTTGTCATTTCTGCCAACAATATTACTTAATGAATCACCATCACTATCCCTTTATATCCTCTGACAACTGTACTAGGGAAGTGGCTGTCAATGTTTCCATAAGGTGACTTCATTTTCCATACTGAGATTCCCCTCCCACCTAACTGGGATCCTGCTCCCATTTAGTGCCCTAAGCCCTGTTCATGAGTCCCACACTAAGGACATCTGTGTTGAAGGGATTACTTTCCCTTCTCTTTCTCCTGAAGGAAAGAAAACCAGCCACACATATGCACACAAAGAGCTAAGTCACAACCAATTAGTGTAGATCGAGTGTCAATCTTCTGCAAACCAACTTTCATTCTGTTGCAAAAGTTATCTAAAGAAGTTTCCTTATGCTTATATTCAAAATGACAAAATACTTCCATTTTCTAAATAAAAAGTGAACCATGCAATTTAAACATTTTACTGAATCAAAGCACAACAACGGAGGTGCAGACTCCTCCTGTGTTTTGAAAGCATCAGAATGAAGATGTTCAATAGTTTTATGTTGGGAACAGGGTAAAATCTTCACCAAGCTAGACAGCTGAGGGGAGTGTACACACAAACATCCTTATGTTTTTAACCCTTTTTGAAGATTTCCTGTAGAATTTGTTCACAAGGGATGAATTTTACCCACCTGTGGAAGGCTATTTATCTATTGGCTATGGAAAAAGTCTCAATGTTCATTCTAGATCATGGGTTCCCAAACTGGGGGGGGAAGGGGCGCGAGGCAACCCAGCCTCCCCCCTCCGGTCAATCCCTCCCCTCCCCCGCAAGTTTTGCTGGTATTTTTGCTTTTCAGTCCCAGTCAGTTCCTTTTTTTTTTTGCTCAACAAGTTTTGCTGCTATTTTGGGAGTGGGAGGGGGCCGTGAGGGTTTCTCAAAAATCAAAAAGGGGGCATGATGCCGAAAAGTTTGGGAACCACTGTTCTAGACATACTGTTGTAAAAGGCCACAAAGAGGGTGGACTGGGCCAAGAAATGAGCATCAAACCTATAATTACATGAATCCAGTAGCTCAAAGAATGCAGCTATCTGGTGTTTGTGTGTGTGAGGAGGGGGTGTAGCTGAGCAACAATTCTGCACCTGGCTTGTAGTGTAGGATGCAACTCCCCTTCCCGCTTGGTACAGGCAGTCCCCGGGTTACATGGATCCGACTTACATCGGATCCCTACTTACAAACGGTGTGAGGCAACCCCGCACTAGCTGCGCTCTCCCAGCAGACCGCCGAGACGCGCCGTGGTCCCGCCGCCCACGTCCTCCACGGCGAAAAGCCGCTCCGCGTCTCCTGGTCTGCTGGCCCCTCCCCAGCAGACCAGGGAGACGCGGAGCGGCTTTTCTCAGCAGACACCTCAGCTTGAGAATAAAGGACTGAGGGAAGTGAGGTGTGGGAGAATAAAACTGAGCTCTGGAGAAATGTTTGGCTAGAGTTTCCCCTACAATATGTACCAGTTCCGACTTACATACAAATTCAACTTAAGAACAAACCTACAGTCCCTATCTTGTACGTAACCCGGGGACTGCCTGTATGCACCATACTGAGGCTGAATACTTAGGCTCTGCAGCTGAAGTAGGACAAAAGACACAGACTACATGAAAAAGGAATAAAATATGTGATGTGCACAACCACAAGGTCTTATTTTGCTTCTTCAAGTGGCTTAAAAGTTGTGGGGAAAGGGTAACATTAATTTATGCATTAACTCTAATGCTTCTTTGCTGCAATGCAGACATAACAGGTTTCTCTACTACAGTCTATTCTAGTTGGAACTTCCTCAGCTTGAATTTGCTATAGCTCAACCACATAGTGTTCCAATATAGGAACAGCAATGCACCACATCTTAATAATGTCTATGCTAAATGTCACAAAACTTGCCACCCATCAAGGACAGAGGTAATTCATTATTATGCTCCTAGATGTGCAGACTTAAATGAGACTTCTAATTTCCCTGTTCAAAATAGTGGAACACACATTACCAAAAAAAAAAAAAAAAAAAAAAAGGCAAATGTGTTGGAACTGAGGATAAGTTAGATCTGCCAAGAGACAGAACTATTTGCACTGTCAATTTTCTTGAGGAATTCCTTAAGTATTTATTGTATTACTCAATAAAAATGAATAAATAGCATAAAAGCACCTCAACTGCTAGATACAAATGACCCATTAAAATATGAAGCAGCTTGTTAATAAAATGCAGTCATCAGAATGCACTGTGAATGCCCAAAAAGCTGTGTACATTTAAGATTAGCAAAGATCTCTAATAATAATAAATAATAATAATAATAATCAATTTTTCTTGTTCTTAAATGGATATTGTTATACCATTTCCCTCAAAACTCTTTTCTCACAGATAGTCTGGTTGTCTAAAGAAAGCAGGCACAATAGCAGTGAGAATATTCCAGGTCCTTGGCAAAGGCATGGGGAGGGGAGAAGCAGTTGCAACAGCCTTTGTCTTGGGAGCATGGGAGGCAAAAAGGGTAATGGTTTTATGAACAGCAGTAAGGCACAGGGGAAGTGCAGAGGGCTTAACTTTAGAAGGACAAATAAGGTGCTGAAATTTAGCCCTGCTCTGGGGGGAATTGCTGGTGAGACATTCAGAAAGGAAAGACAGAGAAACTGAAGCCCATTCCTCCCTTTCTTCTTTTAGCAACCTTTTTAGTATGGGTTTGTAGCTTTAGCAAGAAGAAGAACATCTCCAATTTGTACCATGGCTAATGTGAATCAGGTGAGCACTATTACTAATACTCCTGGGACTATAAACCTGATTCAAAGCCCACTGCAGTCAATGGATTTCAGAGAGTTTTAAGCAAGGCTGTGTGTGAATAGGAATGACTGATCATACTGTGTTCATTGTGATTTTGCTGTGTGGAGAAATGTCCATTAGGCAATGGGATGTGACCACCACATCCATTTGCATTTGAGCTCTAAACGTGATTTAAAACTGCAGACAGGAAGGACATTCAACCATCATGCTATAAAGCTATTCTAATCGAGTTAAGAGAGTTTACAGTTGAAGAAGGGGTTGGGAGATGTATGTGGTATTTAATTAATAATATAGCTGCCTGGAGTTCCATGAACTTCCCTAGTCCTATTCAAACCACAACCCACCAAGCAATGGCTCTAAAGAATAACTTATTCAAGAGGCTTTTCAGTGTACACAGAAGAAAATTAAAATGGAAGGAACCTTGGTCTAATTAAAGTTCAGTGGCTGATTGGAATAAATGAAAATGGACACATTTGTTTTTGTGACTGTGCTGAGCAAGGTTATACATGTACTGTCAAACTGTGGATCTGGGACTCTCTGCTGGTATAGACCCATCAGTGGTAGCAACAATGCTAAAAATGCCCAGACTCCACATGCCCGCTGCCTTCCACCAATGCTACCTTGTATTTTAAAAACCCTATTTGAATGTTCAGGGTGTTTTGGCTCCATTTCTGTATGGCATTAAATATAGAAATGAACCTTCCATTTCAGGGACACGCCGTTCCCACCTGGAAGCCACTCTGAAATTAGCCAGAGACTTCAATGTTTGAAGCCTAGAAATAAATGTGAACCAGGTTCAGAATGAGTATGCCACTACAATGATTATTTAAAGGCATTTCAAAGGATAACGGAAAGCTGACTAATCTAAATTTTGTTTCATGTCTTTTTTCCTTTGTGCACTGAAAGCCATAGCTGCTTCCTGCAATAGTTATTACAGGAATGTTTTCAGGAAAATGCTTTACTTCACTAAATGTTGCGATTAAAAAAAAATCTATACTATAGAGAGTTACAGCTATATTTACAGTTGCAAACCAAATGTTATATATTCCTTTTCACTTCCTTGTAACTGCATTTCTAGTGTAATGATCAACTTTGTATCTGGGTTGGCACAGATTCCACTGGAGAACTTACTGGAGGTGTCCAGGCACTCTCATGTGTGGAAGTTGTTGACTCTTTCACAGATTCCATAAGATTTAAGGCAGAAAGCATTATTCTGATCACTTTGTCTGACCTCCTTCATAGCACAGAACATAGAATTTACATAATGACACCTGTTTTGTGTCCAATAACTTGTGGGTGGACTACAGCATATCTTTAAGAAGCACATCTAGCCTTGAATATTAAACAGATCCTTTCTTCCAAGAGTTTAAGTGTAGCTATAATAAAAGTTTGCTAAGTATTCTGAATGAAAATCATGTTGCTTTTCAATTAATCCAGTTTCATTCACTTGACTTCTGATGATTTAATGGGACAGACAAGATCTGATTTGTAATCTCTCTCTCTCTATATAAAAATCCTTTTCCTGCAGGATGACACAGAGACATCAGCACATCACTCTGCATCCCGCCACCCCTCCTCCATTAGCTGCCTGGTGCCCTTCTTTCCTCCCGGTGCAGTCTCCCCCTTCCTGGTGCTCTGGGGAGGCAAGAGGGGGGTTGGTGAGCATAGAGAGCAGGGGGAGCAATCCCCTAGTATAATTACACAAAACACATGCAGAATCACCCCTGCCCCAGAATTCTGCTTCCTTTTTTGGAGGGGCATGGGTGAATAGGCCAAAGAGGTTGGAAAACCCATCACTTCTGGGTTCTCTTTGTACTCTGAAAAAGGGGGGGAAAAGCTCAAACTTTTGCTAGTTACTTTTATTGCTGCTTTGAAAGAACATGTGTGCACTCCTTAAGGAGTCCCTCACAACTGTTTCCAGGTGCCAATCGGAATCTGACCCTATCTAGGTAACAGATGCAAAAAAAAAAATTAGCATTTATCCTATCACAACAAGATCCTATCACCACAAGACGATGTTGCAATTAAAGGACAATATTGACGTGTAAAGGGACAAGCTGCAATTTGAACTGCACCATTCCCTGCCCTTATACACTCACACAAAGATCACAGTGCATACGTGCATTGCGCTTTTTATAGGACTTACTTAATTTAACAAGTAATATAGTAGAAAAATGAAAAGTAAGGATTTTTTAAAATGATGACTACTTTGAAATTCCTTACTTTAATAAAGTATCAATCTATTGACAATATAGTTTTTTTTAACTTAAGCCAATTTCACTGAAGTACTTTTTATACCAAGGCAAAGAGCAGAGCAGGTCACATGGATCAAACTACAAGCATTTTAAAAGTTTCCCTACAGAAAGTCAAGCCATAGAAACATAAAAAAGGAATGAAATTTCAATAAGGAGATCAGAGTTCCATTCTGGCTTGTTTCATTGTTAGTGATGCAATAGCTAAGGGTATGTCTACACTACAGAGTTATGTCAGGAAAAACGGTCGTTTTTCCAACAAAACCTGAGTAAGGTCCACACTGCAATCTGTTCTTTCGAAAGTAAATCGAAAGAACAGAGGGGTTTTTCCGACATGGTAATCCTCTTTCTACGAGGAAGAAGCTTTTTCTGAAAGAGCTCTTTCGGAAAAAGGCATGTGTGGACGGGGAAGAGGGAGTTCTTTCGAAAGAAGAGGAAAGAGGAAAAAGCACAGATGCCCTCGTGGCCACTCCATCCATAGTAATCACAGCTTTCATGCGTGATAGCATCCATTCAGTGTGGATGCTATCTTTCGAAAAAGCAGATTGCTTTTTCGATATGCTTTTGTGTGTGGATGCTCTCTTTTGGAAGAAGTTTTTTTCAGAAGATCTCTTCCAAAAAAAGCTTCTTCCAAAAGAAGCTTGAAGTCTAGACATAGCCTAAGTGACCATGTATTTGTCATAAGTATCATTCTGTGGGCTAGACATTTTTCCTATGACTACACCATTCCCAATTCTTACTAAGCCACATGACCAATACAGGACTAGCTCTTTCTCCTCCCAACTAGCTGTGAAGGTAATATGAGCAGCTAACAACAAAAGCAGTGCATTTTGACCACTGTCATCAACTATATCTAGCAATGCTAAAGTAGGACCTACTGTAACACGCTACTCATTAATATATTAGATTACATTACATTATAGTGTTCACGCTGCAGATCAGGGGTTCTCCTTTTTTAAAATATTTTTTCTGGGACCTCCTTTTTGAAAATATTTCAGACTGTGATGAATCCCCCCCAGACCACGTCACCTTGACTTCTGGTAGCAGCGCTGCCTTTGGAGCTGGACACTTGGCCAGCACCCACCACTCTTGCGTACCACCCCCCAGTAGTTTTGCGACCTGCTTTTGACTCAGGACTCCCAGTTTGAGAAACTCAACAGAAGATAGTGGGAGCCAAGCAGTACGTTCTGGCACGTGTCTATGCTAGAGGCAAACCCTTTGCAACTGCTGCTCAGATGGGAGCAAGACAGATATACTGAATCAGTGCAGCTGCCCTTGCAGACCCTTGAGGGTGAGGAGGAAACAGGGGGCATGCCATGTGCACACATATGTAACTGTCTGCAGGAGTTTTATGATCTTTCAGTAATAATCCATAAATGTTCTAGCATCCAGCTGTCCACAGTTCCTCCAAAAGGGAGAATGTGGAATAGAAACTAGATGAGACAGGGCAGATTAATCATAAACTTTGGTACTGGGTAAATTTAAGATGAACAGAAACTGAAATTTCATTGGTAGATTATACAACATTATACCCTTTTCTCAGATATCTTCTTGTTTTTCTAACTCCTTTCTTCCTCCAAAAATGCCTATACTAGATTTTTTCATATGACAAAATGTAGGTCAATGCAAAAATGCAGTCAACATGCATACATAGTGTCTGAAACAGAAGAAAGGATGGAATAAACTAACCTGCTTCACAACATACATGATAAAAACAATATTCTGAAACCTATAAAAACAATGTTCTATTTATAATCTATTGGAAAAAGCCTTAAAAAGTGTTTATTTTCAGGAAACCTACCGTATTCCTCCATAGTGACTTACTTCTAGCTTATTTCAGTACAGATTATTTTGCAAATGCAAAGGATAAATGAATCCCCAAAGCACTGCAAAACTTCCGCAGTAAAAATGTAAATGGATTATCCGTACATTAATATCTCACTAAACAGCAACACTTTAGAAGCAATCATTCATCTATTGCTCACAACATAAAAGTCACATGATATTTTCTCCATAAAGCATCTGGCTGTTATAAGATTATTGTAGAAAAGGGCTGGGTCTATGCAGGGTTTTCCTATGAGGAAATAAAATATTTAGATCATCTTGCAAGCGGGTCTTGCAAGCACCACATTTTCTCTGACACACACTTAGACACTAATTTTTGGTTGATGGTCAGGGTGAAAAATATGTATGTGTATATCCACATTTGCTCACATCACTATCCACTTACATGTATATGAACTGATCTGCATATACAAACTTGGATGCAAACAGATCTTTGTCTCCACTATGACTAGGGTTGCCAGATGGTTTAACCAAAAATACTGAACATCACCCTTCCCCCCAAAAAAAACCCACCAGGGAAAAAATTCTGTTGAGGAAAAAAAAAAAGGAGGAGATCAAGAGAGTTATTAAGCAAAAAAAAAAAAAAAAAAAAAAAAAATTTAAAAAACAGCATGGCCCCTTTAAGAGGCTTTTTGGACCTAAGAGGCTGCCATCGGCCGGCAGCCATCTTGTGTCTCCCTGCTCTGGGCCAGACAGCTCCCCTGCAGAACCAGGTAAGCAGAGGGGGCCTGGGTCCGGGTCCAGTTGCTGAGTGTGTCCAGGTGTCCAGTATTGACCCGCACAGTCCAGTATTTTCGCCCCCGACCAGGAAAAAAAATCAGAAAACACCAGACATTTCAGGTGTCCGGTATTTTCTGAATTTTTTTTACCGGACAGGTAGGGTTGCCAGATGGTCTCCCAAAAAATACCCAACACCACACGGGCTAAAAATTTGTTGCGCAAAAAAAACCCCACCCACACCGAACACACATCCTGTGTGGCTACTACCAAGAGCCACCAATCTGGGAACAAAGGGGGAGGCAGAGCAGCCGCCTGCTACCCAAAGCAGAGAGAGGCAGACCCCAGGGCAACATAATGGCAGGGTGGGGGGGGGAGGTGACCATGGGTAGGAAGGTGACTCCCCCATAGCCAGGTCTTTGGGTGTCCCAGTGGGAAGAAACAGAAATTCCACCCCAGTCAGTTTTGGCTGAGAGCCTATGGAAGGCGCCTAAACGCAACCACAAAGCACCTGCGGGCTTCTCTCCTGGACTACGGCGCCACAACGCGCTTGAACAGCGCTCAGGAGCAGGGACAGGGCTTCTCCTCCTCCCCAAGGTGTCACTCCTCCTCAGACACAATCAGCTGAGGGCTCCCAGCACCAATTGCGCCCCGCCTCCCAGCCACTCCCCCCACCTGGCTTCTGCATGTAACCAGAGGCTCCCAGCGCCGATCGCAGCCCTGCCTCCCAGCCTGGGACTCTCCTTTGGTTGCGTGCAGAAGCCTGGCGGGGGTGGAAGGACTCGCCCGGCTTCTGCACGCAACCACAGGCTCCCAGCTGGGAGGCAGGGCCGTGATCGGCTCTGGGAGCCTGTGGTTGCGTGAAGAAGCTGGGCGCGGGGAGTGGCTGGGAGTCCCAGGCTTTTGCACGCTACCACGGGCTCCCAGCGCCGATCGCGGCCCCGCCTCCCAGCCACTCCTCCTCCCCCATCAGGCTTTTGCACGCTACCACAGGCTCCCAGCGCCGATCGTGGCCCCGCCTCCCAGCCACTCCCTCTGCCCCTGCCAGGCTTTTGTACGCCACCACAGGCTCCCAGCGCCAATCGCGGCCCCGTCTCCCAGCCTTTCCCCTGCAGAACTCCTGCTTCTATCCGGCGCCCAGCCTGAAAAACAGAAAATACCAGACATTGCACATGTCTGGTATTTTCTGAATTTTTTTTACTGGACAGAGGGCTCAAAAACCAGACTGTCTGGTAGAATACCGGACACCTGGCAACCCTACAGACAGGAGGTGAAAATACCGGACTGTCCGGGTCAATACCAGACACCTTGCAACCCTAACTATGACATTTTGGTCCCATTTCTGTCTTATCACTCACAATTCTTGATACTTTTTCCTATATGCTAATCATAGTGCTAAATAAAGGCATAAGGGGGCCTGGAGAGAAGTCACAGCAGTTTGATTAATTACACCAGCATGCAGCCCAGTCTGAGTGCACTCAGAATTTTGGAAACATCAGCATCAACATGCCTATGCTACTATCACAGGTCTAGATCCTCATTTGTGACTGAGTTCTCAGCACTGCTCAGCAGACAGTAGTAGCTTTGAGCCACTTTTGCATTTCCTCAAGCCTGGGTTGGCTGCATAATGGCCTGGGCCGGTAAAAGTTAGAGCAGCCTGTAGGTTGCTCTCATACACAGTAGCTGCCCTTCGGTGTAAGTGGAATTTATAGCAGCCAGGATCCTCAGAATTAAGGAAGCCCAAGCTATGATCCCTTTCTCCAGGTCACAGCCCAAACACTAATTGCAGGAAATGAGCTAAAACAAAAGACAGAACTATGTAGCACTTTAAAGACTAATGTAGTCCCCTTACTAAAAGGGCCTCTGTTTTATTCTGAGAAGACCCTGTGTGCTACAATCCAGACTACAATTCCCATGAGCCCTTGGGAAAAACAGGAAGGGCTCTTGTGTGGGAGAGGACTCTCTCCATGTGCTTGAAGAAAAGAGGCCTAGCAGTGTGGGCCTTGGCCTTGGAGTTTGGAACCGAAGGGGGAGCCAGGCTGCTGCCAAGGACATTGATCCAGTCCAGGGGCTGTTGGAGTGCAGCTACAGACCGGGACTAGATGCCTGTTGGAACTGGGATTTAGCAGGCTGCTTCCGATAGGCACAGCATGAGGCAGTAAGTTTCTGGGTCTTGTTGAAAAAGTGCTGCCTGGGACAGAGCTGCTGTCTAGCCTGGACCAAATCTCCACTACACCTGCAACATCAGCGCGCCAACACAAGCAAGTGTCTGGGACTGTGAGTCCACGGGTGTGCACACTCTGGGATGGGGTCACTGGTAGTACAAATGTTAGCTATATAAACTTCAATTATTGTTATGTGTTTTGTAATGCTATTCATTGCTAAATCTGTTAATCCCTGTTTATTTAAGTTAAGTAAAGACTGTTTATTTTAAAGTATTCTATTAGATGTATATGATTTGTAGTTGTTCTGGAATTAGTTCCAGATTTATGTTGGAATGAGTATGTTCCTGGAGGCTCTCAAGGCACACCAGTGAGTGTGTACAAGGCCAGCCAGGTGGAGGCACTTCCATGCACATTCATTACAAGCAAGGGACTGCAGCAAGGGGGTGGATAGGGCTTTCCCTAACTAAACACCATCACCACTGGGGTGCTCAGGATCTCTTTTGGCTTAAAACATCAGGCGCACAGGCACACCTGTGAGTGCGACCTGCTCCCCAGTAACCCGGGGAGGAAAAAGGGGGTTACACTAACAAGATGGTTTATTAGGTGATGAGCTTTCGTGGGCCAGACCCACTTCCTCAGATCAATTTGTGGAAGAAAATTGGCCTGAGGAAGTGGGTCTGGCCCACGAAAGCTCATCACCTAATAAACCATCTTGTTAGTCTTTAAAGTGCTACATAGTTCTGTCTTTTGTTTTAGCTAGACCAGACTAACACGGCTGCATCTCTACCACTATTCTACATGTAAGAAATGAGGTGTGTCATAGGAATCATTGGCGGGGAGGGGAGGCTCTATGCTACCGAAGGATCCCAGTCCACCCTGGCCTTTACACTGACAGCAAATTTTAAAATGACCCTAATGCTGTGGATCATCTGGCTCATGGCACCTATCCTTACTGCAGCCGTCAAGTTACCTTTTAGGTTTCCAATCTCTCCTGTCAAGATTGAGTTTGTTCATGGTCAGAAAAGTGACCAAGTTCAAATAGCACCTTCTTACTCAACAGAACTGCTAGTCAAATCTGTTTACTGTCCAAAAAAGCCAAATTCTATTCCTGTTAACACTGTAGAACCATATGAAACAGTGCAGCTCTGCAAAAGTGAGTTGGCTTTTACTCCTTCATCCATCATTCACAAAATTTCTAAATTCTGATTACAAAATATTAATATTTATAGATATTAATAGATTGCAGGTTGACTCTGCAGTGCTGGGAGTTAGAAATACACTCCTCTTTTGATATGTAAACTGAGCAAATTTAATATGCAAGTAACTGAAAGAGAACTCTACAGTGTCATTTTTAGAGTCTCTTTTCTAAATTTAATTGGACAACTACAGCAATTCCCCTTATATTGTATGATCTTTCATAAGAAGTTTGAATATGGAAACCACAAAAGCTTCTAGAAAGAAATCATGTCTGGGAATGCCTTCATTTCAGAAAGTGCGAAACAGATCACTTCTGACCTTAAATTCCATGAGATCTGATCGTCGAATTGCTGTACTCATTTTCTGGATTATATTATATCTATCCTGTCTGATTAACTCTGTTCCTGATCCCCACCCCCATTTTATCACCAGATTCTGATACTCTTATAGGCTGAACAGAAAGACGCCTACCTCTACTCTGCCTGATGCCACATGGGTCTATTTAAGATGCCTTAAGAGAGTAGCAAATTAATGAAGCCTGGTGTTCAAGTAATGACTTACTGTACTTTTAAAAAAGTGTTAGATTAGCAAAATTAATAAGAATAAAATAATAAATGTATAATAGTTATCCCAGGTGATATTTAGCTGACACTCTCTGCCAGCCTAAAGGGCTCCCAGACGCCAGCCCTCCACCAGGACTCTCTCATCCTGCAATATCTGTGGTCCATTGTTGCTGGGTCAGAGAGTCCTGGTTAAGAGAGTTTCAACCTGTAGTAAGTAACCCCAGGGGCTACTCCTGTGCTTCAAGTTAAGAATGTGCATAACTCTTTGCAGCATCAGAAACAGTGTGTGCATTTAAACAGCGTAGGCCTAATTCTCTCTTACAGCAATGTAACAAAAAGTAAATCAGTTGAAGTTGCGCAGGTTTCCATTTGAGCTCTCATCCCTCCCTGTTTTGTTCTGAATGAAGATAGGTTATTAGAAAGGCAAATTAGGTAAACACACAGATTTGAAAAGGTACATCAACAATGAACTAATGTTAGGGGGGGAACTGAATATCCTGAAGGCATATGCCACTGTTAAAGCCTTCAGGTATACAAGCAGATGTTTTATGAAAAATGTGGTAAGTTCTTGGCGTGAAGACTTAAAAGGATCCAAAAGCAACATATTATACCACCAATTAAAGGCAATCTGCAAAGGATAGTTACACATCCTAATGAAATATGTACTACTTTTGCTGCTTATTACACAAACCTCTGTTCCTCAGATACGTCAAACTCTGAAGTTATTGAAAATATCTGGAAATAGCAGCATTACCAATGATAAACAAAATTGCTCAAGAAATGTTAGATAAGGTAATAATAATAAGAAGAAATATTAGGGCAGTCTACACAGCAGGGTTAAAGTCGGAATAAGCTATGCAACTTCAGCTATGTCAATTGTGTAGCTTAAGTTGAAATAGCTTAATTCAGCTTTTGGCGCTGTCTACACAGCGGGAAGTCGAAGGAAGAACACTCTTCCTTCGACTTCCCTTACTCCTTGTGAAATGAGGGCTATCATGAGTCAGAGTAAGAAGTCCTCCTGCTCGCCATTATTTTGAAGTAATGGCTTGCTGTGTAGACACACTCTTTATTATTTCAGAATAACGTCAGTTATTCCAAAATAACGCTGCTGTGTAGACATACCCTTAGAGACAATAGCAAGTATGAAAAGCCATAAAACTCCAGGAATTGATCGATGGCTTTCCAGCTGAATTTTATGATGTGTTTAAGAAGGAATTAGTAGGTCCCTTGACATTCTGACATTCTGTTAGGGAGGAGCATCCACAAGCGAATGTTGTTTTTCTCCCTAAAATTAGAAAAGACCTTACCGTTATGCAGCTTTTATAGACCCATGACACTGCTGAATCATGACAACAATTTTAGTAAAAAATACTAGCTAGCTGATTTACTCCACACACTCAGTTCATATAATCCCAGATCAAACTGGATTCATTAACGACACACAAATGTCACACACCATTTGAAGAATATTTGGAATCATCCATAATTCCAGATTAAAAAAGACAAATTTCTTACCACTTAGAGAAAATTTCTAATAAACTAGAGTGGAACTTTCTGCTTCAAATCCTATCCCACATGGACATTGGCCTTCAGTTCCTTAAATGGAGAACAGCTCTTTACATCAGACCAAAATCAACGGTGCAACTTAATGCAGTTAAATCGCCCCATTTGACTTTGAATTACACAGAGGGACAAGGGAGGCATTTCCATTGTGTCTTTTGCTTTTTTCATTGGCCACAGTGCCTTTTGTACAGAAGATAAGGAACAATGACTATCATGGGAATAAAACTTGCAAAATCACATCAGAAAATAGATTTATATGCAAAGAATGTACTATTTTTATCTATGCCAAATATTGTCCTAAAATTTGAATCTGAAGAAATTAATGACTTTGGAAAAGCATCTGGAGTTAAAGGAATGTTTGCCAAATCTGAAATGCTAACTATAAATTAGCCAGGCTGTGAAATACCATTCCTCCAGAAAATATGTGGGTACAAATGAATATAATCTCAAACAATCTAGAAGAGCTCTGTGATTTAAATATCAAACACAACTACATTAAATGAAAAAATATGGAATGCTAGGGGATATATGCAATGTCCTGGCAAGAACAGTCACAGACAAAATGAACTTTTTACAGACCCATTTAACAGGATGTTCTAGCTGTTCAAAATATTTGATGGTAATATCAAGCCAGCTAGCTCAAAGCATTAGTGGACTGAGAGCACTCTAGCTCCACTAAATACTTGGTCTTTATTGAACAAGAAAACTGTAAACATTGCTAGGCTATCTTGAATTTATTAACATTTCTCCAGAAATGTATATGCATGCTTTAGCAAAGGGTACCTTATGGTCTGGAATAAAAGTAGAGACAAAATAAGGCCCTTTCCCTTGCCAATGACACCCTTTACAATAATCCAAATCTTGACCCAAACTGTGAACCAGAGAGCTGTAAGACTAGGAAAGCCATTGAATACACATGATTGGACAGCTATTCAACAAAGAAACTTTTTAAACTTTTTTAGAGATCAAAACTAACATTAACCCTGGCCCATCGCACCAATACTTTCAAGTTGGGCATTACATTTCTCAACTTTCTAAAACAGCTAACTTCAATAGAATGGCATCTGGTCAATTAGGAAAAATAATTATGGCTAATTTATATCAATCTTGGCAAACAACTTTCCTAACCCAAAAATGTCACTATATGTAGAGAGTGGCCAACTTTCTAATTTGTGAAAATTGGATATTTAGTGCTGGAACATCCCATGCTACCTACCTTACCTCTTCTTCCCAAGGCCCTTTCCCTGTTCCATTTCTTCCTCCGAGGCCTGCCCCCCGACTGCCTCCAATGTCACCCACTGCTCTCTCCACTTCCCTCCCCATGACAGCTGAGCAGGGCACTAGGGCTGGAAAGGTGACTGGGGCAGGACATTTGAAGGAGAACCACTCTCCACGATGGGGAAAGGGTGAATGGAGAGGACAACGGAAGAGAGCCTTACTCTGAGAGTGAAGTGGTGACAGGGGCATGTCAGGCAGCAGTACTCTAGGGATGGGCAAAAATGATTATTTGTTACTACACTCAAAAAGCAAACCATTGTAAAATTTTAGAGCCTACAAGTCTACCCAGTCCTACTTCCTGTTCAGCCAATTGCTAAGACAAATATATCTGTTTACATTTATGGGAGATAATGCTGCCTGCTTCTTATTTACAGTGTCACCAGAAAGTGAGAGCAGGTGTTTGCATGATTCTTTTGTAGCCTGTGTTGCAAGGTATTTATATGCCAGATATGCTAAACTTTCATATGCTCATTCATGCTTTAGCCACTATTCTAGTTCCACTTTCATGTCAAAGTGATCACACTACCATATTTGTAGAAGCTGACTTGAAGAATACTATTTCTTTTGTTTATCTTTTTACAGTACAAATATTTCTAATAAAAAATAAAAATACAAAGTGAGCACTATACATTTTGTATTCTGTCTTATAGCTGAAATCAATATATTTGAAAATGTTGAAAAGCATCCAAATATTTCTAATAAATTTAAATTGGTATGCTATTGTTGTTTAGCAGCTCTATTAAAACTGTGATTAATAGGAATTATTTTTTAAAATCTCATGATAATGACAATTAATTTTTTAATCATTTGACAGCCCTAGTTATTTTTTCTTTGTATTTCATACTAGTGCAAATGCTGCAGGAATACTGTGTCCAGTTCTGATGCCCACAATTCAGAAGAATGTGGACAAATTTGAGAGTATTCAGAGAAGAAACGCTATAATAATTAAAGAACTGGAAAACATACCTTATAGTGAGACTCCAGGAGCTAAAAAGTATTTATCTAAACAAAGAGTGTATAAGTCCTTACATGGAGAACAAATATTTAACAAAGAGACTCTTCCATCAAGCAGAGAAAGGTGAAACACAATCCAGCGGCTGAAAGTTGAAGCTAGACACATTCAGACTGGAAATAAGGCAGACATTTTTATTAGTGAGGGTAAATAACCACTGGATTTACCAAAGATCATTGTAGAGTCTGTCATTGGCAATTTTTAAATCAAGACTGGATGTATTCCTAAAATATATCCTCTAGGAATTATTTTGGAGAATATCTATGACTATGTTATATATACAGCAGGTCAAACTAGATGAGAACGATGATCCCCTCTGGCCTTGGAATTTATCAGTCCATGAATTCATACTGGCATCACTTGTGCAATTTTAATTGCATGCCTCCTGAAACTAGCTGTTCTTTAATTCCAAATGGAAGTTTTAACTTGGCAACTTCAAATATTCATTACTTTAAAATTAAGGAATTAAGGTCCTAATACTGCTACTACTTAACTCAGTGGAGTTCTTTTAAGCATGTGGTTAAGCATTTGCAGGATCAACATCTTCATTTCTTAGTCAGAACATGCATCCTTAACTAAGGAGTCACATCCTATCAGTTTATTTAAAACTCTTTCCTCGTAAGTCCCACTCATAAATTTTGTACTCTTAAAATCTTGAAAATGGCTGTAGGACTGGTGGCTTTATTTTAAAGTTTTGATATTACTTGCAAAACAAGGGAGGTAATATAGTTTCTGTGTCTGATTCTCTACTACCTTGCACCTTATGCAGTCACTTACACCTGGGCAAAGTGAGTGCAAACATTACCAAAATCTAAGAGGTTGCATTTTAGCATTCAGTTTATACAGCATACTAGTGCAAATGCCTACATAAATGAATAGCAGTGGAAAATCAAGCCTGACTAGCTTCAGCCATTTTTGTGGTGTTCGCACAAATTTTATGATCAAAAGATAACAGGATTTTTTAAAGTTCTCAATACAGTGTGATTTTAAAGGCCCAGAAACAGATCTTGCTCATACTTCCAAAAAATATTCATTCCTAGACTGAGACCAAGCACAGGAAAATTCTCCCCTAGCCACAGGTGCAACCAATTAGAACTTTAACAACTCTGTAAGGAAAGCATAAGAGCACACACTTAAAGAAGGCGGCCCAGTGACATAAGTCATGGTGGAAGACTGCAGGCGCCCAACTGCCCTCTGGTATTTTTTTATAGGAAGAGCATTCTTGAAACATTTTTTTCTTTTAAAATTAAGGTCATGGTATAGAAGACACTGATAGCTATTGCACTAGCTCAATGGATCTCTCCCCACTGAAAGGAACATTTAACAGTTAAATCCTCAGAGATAGCCCACCCATCCTGGAGATTGCATCACAGACAGTCTTCAGCAGAATTTACCCCCAAGGAAGACTTTAGTTCTTATCATACATAATCTGATTTTGATAGATCCAGTAGCAGTACTCTACTGCATTAACACTAGACTGATTTGGCCTGTAACTATAGAACTACTAGAGCTATTTAAGTGTGGGTGAGGGTGGGGACCAGGATTGATGGAGTTTTTTCTGAAATTTTAAATAGGCAGAACCAAATCCCTCACTAAAAAAAAATCTCACTTTGTAAAGTTAATTTGCCCTTGAAAGTATACAATTTATTTTTGTGTCACACCCTTCATGACAAAATATTGCAGTTTACAGTGGAAATCTCTCTCAGGTAAAGGAAAAAAGAGAAATGTTTAAAAAGATTTGGAGACAGGAAATGACTCAGTGGTTCAGAGGGAAGAAGTAAGGTAAGAGATTTGCAGATAGCTGCAGCAATGTAAGTGAAAGAACAACACCTTCAAGCTATGAAAAAAGAGGCCAACTCTAGAATAAAAGTGTGAGCAAGTAACATACTGAGGGGATGTGGGTCAAGAATATGGGGTGAAATAAGTACACACTACATTTTGAACAGGATTTTATACATGTAAGAATGAGTTGTGGTTCTATTGTAAAAGTTACCATTTAAACTATGATGACAGACCATGAACATTTTGTTTCTACAGGATATTAAATTCAATGTGTATAGATGCAGTTCAAATACTATATGTATATAATATACATACAGATCTATTTAGAGCTCATAAGACAAAATGTATCAGATAAACCTGAATGAGTAACGGCATAAACCTTTTTAAAATCAATGTTTTATACTGGTTCTCTGATGCTTTACTCTTGTACTTTGGGGCCCTCCATTCCACCTGATGGACTTCAGTGAGGCTCTACCCAGGTGCAGCAGCTTTGCTTGCAAAACAACTCATTAATCACAGATTCTAGTAAAAAAAATACACATTTTCTATAAGTGCACCTTCCAGAGGGCAATACTTCACACGTACTAATGTAACACACTATTACATCTGATCATACAGATACTTGTGAGGTATTATGAAAAGAGGCAGGTCCAAAAGTAGAGAGACAGAATTATGCAAACCATTATTTTGCAACTCTAAAGGATATTCGTTAGGATATTTTTATTAAAAGAAGCAGCAATGGCCCAGCGAACCAGCCAAGGGATCTTGGAATACCTTAATTCTGTCACTAACTTGCTTTTCCTGGCCTCCTGAAACAAAGTTACTCACCCTGAGCAGTAACGATGGTTCTTCGAGATGTGTGTCCCTGTGGGTGCTCCACTCAGGCCTCGGTGCGTCCTCGTGCCAATGATCAGAGATGTTTGCCTAGCAGTACCTCCCATGCCGTGCATGCACAGTCGCCGTCTTGCACTGTTTTCGTCTGTTAGGTGTACAAGTGGTGCGAGCCTCCCTCTGTTCCTTTTCTACCAGAAATCCAATAAAGGACTCCAAGTAGAAGGGAGGATAGTGGAGATGTGTGTCCCCACAGCGATATCCCCATAGGCAGGGCTTGACAAGTGGAGGCGAGTCCCGCTCGCCAGCTGTGCGGTTTGGCACGCTGCGCATGCGAAGACCGTGGTGCGCATGCACTGATCGCGCTGCGCGCGTGCCGGCTTAAAATCTACTTGCCCCGGGCAAGTAGATTGACTAATTTGTCGAGCCCTACCCGTAGGGACACACATCTCGAAGAACCATTGTTACTGCATGGGGTGAGTAACTTCTTCTCCCTCGAGTGGTGTCCCTGTGGGTGCTCCACTTGGGTGACTTAGCAGCAGCGGTGGTGGGTGTTGTGGTGGGTGTTGGAGTCATTTATGTGAAGAAGCAAGGACCGCATCTGCTAGAGTGGTGGTAGGTATGGGTCTTTTCTGTAGAGCATAATGTTGTGTGAATGTATGAAAGGCAGACCATGTCGCTGCTCTACAAATGTCTGCTAGTGGCACATTATGTAGGAAAGCAGTTGATGTGGCCATCGCACGTGTGGAGTGTGCTCTAATGGTCTGTGGTGGTTCTTTTCCACAAAGCTGATAAGACGTGTATATGCAACTCATAATCCACTTGGAAATCCATTGTGCAGAGACAGCTGTTTCTTTGTGGGGACCAGACAAAGAGATGAAGAGTCTGTCCGATTTCCTGGACTCCTGGATCCTCTCTAAATAAAAGGCTGGTCATTTGTTGGTGCTGGTCATTTGATCTCATCAGAGGGTGCCGAGGGGGGGCAGTTCGCTGTTTCAATTCCAAGTCAGCTCTCTTTGCTGAGGTTGGTTTAAGTTTCTCCATGGTGCTGGAAGTTGACGGCACCAGGGAACGAGCGACCTGGGACGTAGCAGGCAGTAATCGTGCGGCACTGAAGTGCCTCTGTGGAGCAATAGGCTAACTCTCATGTGGGGCATAGAGTATGCCATGTCTTTGGGGACTTATTCCCGGTGGTTGGAGGGTTGTCCCAGAGAAGATTCTTCAACCTCATTTCGCGGTGTTTCCTCACTCTGGACATCACGTTTTGACAATGCAGGCACTTTTGCACTGCATGGCTTTTGCCTAAGCATTTTATACAAGAGGTATGTCCGTCAGAAACCAGCACAGAGTCCCAACCTGACTCACATTTCTTAAAACCAGGCATGTTGAATTAATGTGATGGTTCAAAACTTGGCAGAAAAAAAGCTGAGTAGGAAAGCAAAGAA
The DNA here is from genome assembly GCA_019425775.1 of Rafetus swinhoei. Classification (NCBI taxonomy): domain Eukaryota; kingdom Metazoa; phylum Chordata; order Testudines; family Trionychidae; genus Rafetus; species Rafetus swinhoei. The sequence continues at coordinate 114,790,866 of CM033424.1, forward strand.
GGAAAAACCTAAGAAAGTGGGCTTTTTTTTTTCTAAAATAGAGAACTAGGTAAAACAAAGTATAAACTGACTAAAACTATGAACAACCATTAAAACTAACTAGACTGTTTTACTATTTCCTGTCAGAAAGAAGAGCACTACTGTGACTCCATCTTCATGAAGATGGCAGAAAAGGAACTGAGGGAGCCTCGCGCTGCACGTGCACCTAACAAATGAAAACATGACGTGGTGAGTGCGCATGCGGGGCACGGAAGGCAATGCTAAGCAAAAATCTCCGATCAGCAGGGCAAGGACGCACCGAGACCTGAGTGGAGCACCCACAGGGACACCCCTCAAGGGAAAATCATTGTTTTTATTTACCACATTGCATAAATAATGATAATGATACCTCTCTCATTGTAAAAGATGGAATGTTGTAAGTATTGATTAATGTACATACCATGTTTTGGAAATGTAAAGTATTAGATAAGTACTAAGTATCATTATCACTGGTAGGGTAAAATATATTATTGTAAATTAACTCAGCATTTTACATACAGTACATTACTCAACACCTTGGTTGCTTTTTTGTTTATTTGTTTAACAGATTCTTCTCTTTCCCCATTTCCAATTTCACTTCATTAACAAGCAAGTTGTAAAGCAATCTTAAAAGAAATCTGGAGTTAGGTGGTGATATTCTAGAGAGAAAACACTTTGTACCATAAGAAGATTCCCCGGTAAAACAGTTTCTATACATAGACCTTGAGAGAAAAAAAGGAAGCAGAAGAACAGTAATGGCAATGACACTTCTAATACATTTTAAAATGTGCTTAAAATGGCTTTGTACTTTGACACTGTTCAATAAAAAAACAAAACTTGTCTTTTAGTAAAAAGCTTGTAACAATGGAGCTATAATTTTTGTATTTACATCAATCATCTTTTCTCCAATTGTTAAAATGTTTGAAGTTACTGGTCCCTAAATTTTTTTGCTCTGATGAGTATCTAGGGGTATGTCTACACAACAGCATTATTTCGGAATAACTGAATAAATGTGTGTCTACAAAGAAAGCCATTATTTCAAAATGGAGTAAGTCGAGCTGGAGGATTTCTTACTCCACCTCCTGTAACCCTCATTTCATGAGGAGTAAGGGAAGTAGAAGGAAGAGTGTTCTTCCTTTGACTTCCTGCTGTGTAGACAGCGCCAAAAGCCGAATTAAGCTATTTCGACTTCAGCTAGACAGCTGATGTACCTGAAGTTGCATATTTTAATGCGACTTTGTCCTGTAGCGTAAATGTACCTGAGCTGATTTATCACATCAAATAAATAGATGCATTAAATTAAAAAAGGACAGTGTAATTAAAAAAGGATGAAAACAAATATCAAACTTGCAATCTGATCACAATTTAGCGATTGAGGATTTAATTTTTAAGGAGTAATCCTTCATTTTTTACATTTATATAGTTGCTAGCACAAATGGAAGAAAATTAAAGTAGTATAATGTAGGAGCCAAATTGTCTGCTGGGGTAAATTGGTACAGTTCTATTTAAGTCAACAGAACTATGTCATGTTAAACCAGTAGAAAATTTGGCCCATAACATGTCAAGCTATATATTTCTGTTTGAAGATTTCATGATACCCGGAAAGAATATAGCTGTGAATCTAAAAAGAAGCAACTGGGATTACAGTTTCAAGTGTTCGTTAAAGATTCACTCATATTAACTTTAAGACAGGGATGGGCAACCTCAGGCCTGGGGGCCAGATGTGGCCCCCAGCTTGCCTGGATTCATCCCTGTAAGCTCAGGGCCCCCCAAGCATTGGGAAATCCGTGCTGGCACTCCATCCCCCTACTGCTCTATCATGGGGATGGAATACAAAAAAAATCTACTAGGCTGGGCCCCTGTAGGCTCTGGTGTGGAAGGGAAATGTGCGGAGTGTCTTTCTCCTTCTCAGTCGGAGGCCATGTCAGTGAGGTTCCGCTTTTTGTGTGTGCAGCTCCCCGACTGATTCTTCTGTGGGTCAGTGGCTCCCAACACAAAAAGGGTTCCCTACCCCATCCATACTTCATAATTCCTGCACCAAAATATTAAAAATTCTGTAGCAAAATTAAAAATGCTGTGCATATTTTAAAATTCCACAAAATCCTGCATACTTTATTTCTTAAAATAACACAATATAATCATGCCAGTTTTAATTATTTTGGTAATTTTATTTAAACTACTGTATAATGGATGGAGAATGGAATTGGGGAGCACTGTAGGAAATCCCCAAACCCCTTCTCTAACAGTAATGCAGCTAGTATTGATTCTTTACCACAATTTATTAGTCAACAAATCTATGCAGCCATATGCTCAGTGCTACATCACAGGCAACTAAAGAGAAAGTGGGGGGTGGGGACTCAAACAGTTCTTGGACTTCATTTTGATAGGAAATTTTTTCACACCAAAAATTTAGACCAATTCTAATCACTGAAGTACTATAGGCATTTTTTTGTGATACTGTCCTTTATAATAAGGCTTCTTTATACCACTCTGCAACATAAGAACATAAGAATGGCCATATTGGGTCAGACCAAAGTTCAACTAGCCCAGTATCAATCAGGGTCTGGGAGAGCGTGCGAAGTTTCCTCCACCTGCAAGGAGCATGCTGATTGGGCACGGGTGCCTAGGGGGAACTTCTGGTGGGGGGGAAGACTTCACACGCTCCCACACACCCAGACCAATCATCCTTCCATTTGAGGCCTCGACCCTTCCGATGCGCCCCAGGGCCACTTCAAAAATTTCTGAAGTGGCCCCTGGTAAAAAATTATTGCCCACCTCTGATATTGCCAATTTCCAGGTCTCATCAAGCTGCACTAAATGAATCTTTTCATGCCTATGGGACATGAGCTGCTCCTCCTTGCCTGCACCACAGACATCTCTACCCTGATGGCTTTTTGAAGACCTCTTCAGTATTCTCATAAACAAAATATTCCCTTTGTGTTTGTATCCAGCAGAAATGTTGGATGAACACAGGAAAGTGGGCAGCTGGCTAACCGTAAGTCAGCTGTGTCCCTTAGTCACTCCCTTCTTTTCAGCCCTTTACAACAGGCTGCCTCCTGACTGAATTCAGACATACATTTGGAGCCATTCTCAGACCAACAGACCACAATGAACAATATGCTCTTGGCCTGAAAAAAATTTTCAAGTCAATGTGTCCTCATTGTTTCTCAATTAAAGGACTGCAAAGTAGATTTAAACACTCACTGTGTCTCGGCAGCAACTGGCTTTTATACTATCAGGTTTTAGTAATACATTTTTCAAAGGTCAAACAGCTAATTTCAAATAGAAGAGGGAAAAATAGCTAAGACTCCTGCATCAGAGTTGCCATTCTTCCAAAGTGCTGGCACAAAAAAACCCCTCTGACTAACTTAAGGACCAGATTGTACCCTGCTCTGCATAAGAGTGCAAGATGGGGAGTGACAGCACAGTCCGACTCTCCCCTCCAGCATTCCATGCAAGAGCAGGCAACACTGCAGTTGGGGAGTGGAACCACAGCTTGCTTTTTTATCTCTGTTGGTGCTAGTTATCCAGAAAGGGGACAAGATGAATTTAGAGCTGTGGCTCTGTCCCTCTTCTTCCCAGCCAATACATTGGGGATATGCCTGCACTACAGGTTAAGGTTGAATTAAGGTACACGACTTCAGCTACATTAATTGCATAGCTGAAGTCGTAGTAGCTTAACTTGGCTTTTGGCGCTGTCTACACAGCAGGAAGTCGAAGGGAGAACACTCTTTCTCCGACTTCCTTTACTCCTTGTGGAAGCAGGACTACCAGCATTGACCGGAGTGCCCCTCTCACTTTGAATTAGCTGTCTTAACTAGACCTGCTAATTCGAACCCTGGAAGATGGACAGCGACAGCTTCGATCTTCTCTGTAGTGTAGACCTGGAAGATTGAACACAGCATACCTATGTCAAAGGCAGAGCTACTATGAATGAAGCTTCCTGAGAGCCCTGAGAGGTAGTCTGGCTCCTGCTCCTGTGCAACCCTTATACACTTTATCCAGTACCCCTCCACTCCAAAGCACCCATGCATTCTTCGAGAATTCTTTCTAGTCCAGAGGAGCAAAGTGGTGTGCGCATGTTCACACTTTCCTGAGTTGTGTATCTATGCCTGTCTGTATATCAGAATTCATGTTTATTTACTTCAAATATGAATCTCAATTATAGTACCAAATTATTCTGAGGGGGTAACAACAAAGATGCTGCTTTCAGTCCAACATGGATTTATTTCAAAGCAGTTTTCAACGTGCTCGATGCAGCAGAAGCTGTAGAATTGTAAAACACAAGGCAAGCTGCCAATACCAAGCTCTGCTGCAGCTGAGCAGGCAGCAGTTCAACATAAACAAAAATAATTGAAAATGAAAACCAAGAAGGGGATGCAGGGCTAGACACAAGCAGCAGCTGACGCCAATTCTTAAAAAAAAGACAACAGGTTTTTCCAGGGGAAAGTGTGGTCCTTATTTTTTAAAAATCATCCTAACTCTGCTCTGACCAGTGATTCTAGGAATCTGGATGGCCAGCAAGAGATTCTGAATGTGACTGTAATTTAAATAAACTATTGTAATGCATTAGAAATTGGCTAAAAGACTTCAGAGAATAAGAGGTCAGTTTTCAACATGGCTACAGATACCTGAAGGATCAATATAAGAACTAGAATATATTTATTAATTATTTTTAAAAATTAACATCAGAGTATTCAGATTGCATAGGTAAACACTCCAAAGCTAGAACAGGCCATTTTACAGTTGCAATCTTAGTTCCGTTCCCTAGTGCATTCATCCTGAGCAGGGGCATGGGTCCAGTAATTTCGTGGGGCTCATGTAATTTAATTTAATGTCACAATGGTTATGCCCAATGGGCAGAATTAACATTGCACGAGCAGATTTATGCATATAATTTCCTCCTTAATTGTTTGTTTTAAATAAAAAGGTAAAAACCAATTCAGTTATGTACAATTGTAATGACCTCTGCTTATGCAGGATTTGAACCCAGACCCTTCAGCATATGCTTCTATTGCATTTGAGGCAGTACAAGTTGGCTTTCTCTACTAAAAGTCTCCACTACATCTGCTTTGGCAGCTCCCAGTTGTGGTCCCAATAAGATGTCATCATTGTCTACGGGTGTTGTGGTATTGGACTGGCCTTAGAAGGTCACATTCAGTTACTGTTCTGGTGCTCACAAAATTTTCTCAAGAAATACAAGTGAAAAGGAAAATGGAAATGTAACAGTTTATATCATCTCAGCAAAATTTGAATGGAAAACCATAGGTGTGACAAAAAAGGCACTTCTCTAACCTCAGGGCACTCCTCTCCTGGACTTCAAAGGCCTGTTGCAAATGGTAGAGGTGTTAGACCTTATAGAGATTACTAGAATTTATAGTGGAAAATGTTATGCAATTTAAAGGTGGGAATTACTACTCATTCCACTTGTGATGTGGAAAATGGAGTTAACCGAGAGGTGGCAAAATTTGTAGATGAAAAGTATCCAGGAAAAAGAGGCCTGAGAATAATGAACTGCAGAATGGAAAAAAAAATCTGCTCAACATGGAGGTGGTCCAAAAGATTCCAAGTAAAATGTTAGGATGTTCTCTAAGAATAGGACAGAAATATATTAATGCTTTCATAAAAATCAATGGTGTCTCCTCACCTTGAATGCTTTGGAGGATAGGGTTAAAATTCAAAATGATGGGATGTACTGGAGAAATGGTCTGAGGTAAATAGGATGAAATTCAATTAGGACAAAGGCAAAGTACTCCATTTAGGAGAGAACAATCAGCTGCACACGTATTAAATGTGGAATACTGTGGAAAGGGATCTAGGGATCATAGTGGACCACAAGCATAATATGAGTAAACAGCATGACACTATTACAAAAAAAGCAAACAGCATTCTAGGATGTATAAACAGGAGTTCTGGGAGCAGGATATGAGAGGCAATTCTTCTGTTCTACTCCACACTGATTAGGCTTCAAATGGATTACTGTGTTCAGTTCTGTGTGCCACATTTCAGGAAAGGTGCGGACAAAGTGGAGAAGGTCCAGAAAAGAGCAACAAAGGTCTAAAAAACATGACCTATGAGAGAAGATTGACAGAACTGGGTTTGTTTAGTCTGAAAAAGAGAAGATTAATAGGGGACATGATAGCAGCTTTCAGATATCTAAAAAATTACTATGAGGAGGAGGGATTAAAATTATTCTCCTTAAAGAGATGATCCTGCCATGGTCCTGCCATGAGTGCAAGTGATTAGACATGATGACCTCTCAAAGTTCCTTCCAGTTCTATGATTATGCTGAAAGGAATGAGCAGGATTTTCTGAGAAACCTGGATTTGACAAAAAAAGTCAAATTTGTATAGCCTCTGTGACAAACTTACTGTCATCTCACCTCCAACCTTCCTAATGCTTAACCCATCCCAAACTCCTTGTTCTTTTGTGCATGTGCGTGTTTATTGTTCTCTCACTTCATTCATATATACCTATATTAGATATAAATTGTTCATCTTGTCATGTTTTTGAGCATCCAGGAAAATACTGCAGACAATAACAAAAACAAGAACACTGCATCTTTTTCAAGTCCTAGTAATGCTATGTATGGTCAAGCTTATGAAACCCACTGTGTTGCAAATCTGCAAATTTTTTTTTTTAGAACAAGATTTTCTGAGGGCAGCAGTGTTTGAAAAGAGAGCACTAGGGTTTCTGAAGAGAAAAATGCTAGAAGCTGCTAGCCATACCAATGCCTAAAGCAGACCGTGACTTGAAAATAACACTTCAAATAATATAAGGCAAGAAATCTGTTTGCTGGACACATGTAAAGAGAGCTTACAAAAATGTAGTCTAAAAAGCAAAACACATGCAAGTTTAATTTGGCAGTAGCAGGACCTAAGCCTACAATGATGCTTCTCCTCTTTCAAAATATTGTATTCTTGCAGTATACTGCAGGCTATGAAATCACAGTAAACACTAGATAAACTTTCCATCTTCTTCTTAAACCCTTGTACTCCGAGTGGCGCATAGGTCATCTACAAGTCTCCTCCACTTCACTCTGTCTTGAGACAAAACTTCTAGCTGACTCCAGGAGTACCCCAGTTGTTGTCCTTCAGTCTCAGTAGATCTTCTCCACGTTGCCTGAGGTCTTCCTCTTTTGCGTTTTCCTTGTGGGTTCCATGTGAGAGCTTGACGGACTATGCTGGATGATGGTTTTCTGAGAGTGTGGCCTAGCCATCCCCACTTTCTTCTCTTGATTTGAACGTCAAGTCGTTCTTGTCCTGCTCTGTTCCAAAGCTCCTCATTTGTGACAAAGTCTTCCCATTTTGACATACCTCAGGCATCTGTTTATGAATGTCTGGAGCTTGTGATTTGAAGAGTTTTCAGTATGCCAGGTCTCACATCCGGATTTCCTAGCCATAGCCTAATGTGCCATTTCACATTCCATACAGGATCAGGCAATCTGCAGAGTGAAGCACTATGGAAAAGACAGCTCATGTGCAAAAAGTGATAATGAATCTGCCTTTCGTTTCCTTTTTGTGAGGCCATAGAAGTTTGAACTTAGTCTTCCTTTTATATTGAAGAAGCTACTTTCACAAGGCATGATAAAAACACGATTGGTGGCTAAGTAAAGGGTAGACATAACAAACATACTATGGTACCTACATTTCTGTTGTTGTTCCTCATTAGGTGTAAAACTTAATTGCTGAGACCTCTGTAAGCTACTGTAATACAATTATTAATAATACTACTTTATACTATTGAGTTAATAGCAGTGTGCCTCTCTTGACTAACAAGTGTATTTTTGTGACAATCATTTTTCTTAACGTGGTAGCAAGGAAGGCCAAGATGTCAGAAGAGTATTGACTGCATTATTGTAGGCAGATTAGGTTTTAAAACTAAAGAAAATATTTAAAATATAATCCAGAATTTATTGAAGTCAGAAGAAAGACTCTTATTGACTTAAATGGCCTTTGGATGAAATTCTTAGGCGTGTATTTCCTACACACAAATTCCAGTGAACACAACATGAGGTTTGGGCACCACTGAAGGCAGGACGGGCTTTTAGACAACTATAGCCATTGCTGTAACACCGTAATTTAACTGACATGGTAGTATCAGTAAGTAGAACACAACTTTATTTGTGCAACACTTTTCCTACAACACATACGAAATGCTTTGGACAGCTCAATAATACAAGTACACAACAGCACAAAGAAAAGTTATATTTATTTCATAGCTCATCACAAATGCAAAGCTGAACATTTTGATGTGCAAGATCTACAAAGATGCTTGAAAGATTTAAGAATTTGGACAAACTCTACAGAACACTGCACTGCTACACAATCCTTCATTTTGAAATTATGTCCAGATGTGCCTGGAGAGATTTTTCAATCCATACTTGATATGAGGGTGAAGAAAGATGCCTATAAGAGTGTTAAGTAATTCTCTGGAATTGCTGAGGAGAAAGAATCCTGAAAGCATTCTTAACAATGCAGCTGAAGTGCAGGGAGAGTCAACTTCTATAAGAGAACTGGTCCTTCAGTTGTATTGTTATAGTGGATTTTAGGGGAAATAGAAAACAAGGATCTGAATGGCAACATGACTAGATCAAAATGTCTATCACCAGGAAAGATGATAAAGACTGAGGGCCGAGGTCACAACTGTTTCCCAGCTTTATGCCATGTACATCCGTAGGAGTTACACCAGTGCAAGACGGAGGGAAGGCAGTGGAGAATCAGGTCACAACCTATTTATCTAAAGAAAGAAATGATTTGGAAGGAAATCTCGTTTCTCACATTTCCTCAGAGATCTTCTGTCAGGATACAGAACAGGCTCTGGCACAGATTATTTCAATAAGACCTCCAGGAGCCTGTGTGGGAACAAGTGACAGGGGTCCAGAATAAAAAAATCTGACAATCTACTATCTTGTAGAAGGTTGTAGTATGAGAATGAGATGGAAATGTCTTTATTCTTTTGTCCAAAGGAAGGACGCTAAATTCTTTATTAATGGGAAGAAGCCCAACTGGTAGTGATCAACTTCAAATGTCATGAAAAACAAGGGATACTTTGGAAGCTGGAGGAAAGCGCTAAGACAACTGAATATTCTAGGATGGTGATTCTACAAGAGCGACAGGTAATGCATGCTTTTTGTTTTTTTAATTAAAATTTCTCATGCACAGCTTAAATAGCACAATATCTTAGATCACCTGATACATTTCCTCTTTATGACTGTCCTTCAACAAGGTACTTCTTAAAATAGTTGAATCAGGTCTCTAAATCCATCGAGTTCCATCATATTCCTAAAATTCTACTGCACTCTGCTGGAAGTAAACTTGCAAATATTGTTGGGTCATCAAACATGTTTCTTCAGAATTATTTAATAACAGTTCATACATTTGATCCTCTGATCAGCAGAGACAGCTCACTTTTAGCACATACTTTTCAAATTTAGAACATTACTGATTTGGCTGTACTCACTTTTGTTTGTTTTTATACATAGTCTGAGCATTCAACCTTATTTTTGTTATGCTACTTTCCTAAATGTATTTTAAAGCAAAATTGATGCTTCTGAGTGGGGCTGAACTGATCAGGATATTAGTAATGGATATGGAGCCTTTCACTGCTGGCTTGGTATTGGTCCAAATGCAGCCTGCTATTGCAGTGATTAAAATTGTTATCTAATGGCCTATGAAAAATTAGTTTGATGGTCTCATCCAGTTCTCAGTAGACAAAGGTTTAAATCACACATACACACGGGCATGGACAGACGGACAATTACAAGTGACAATCTTCTTGTATGAGCTTAGATTTTCTATGCTGCTGGGTTTCTGCTATGGCCTATGGGCAGATTCAGCTGAAATGGCACAGCCCTTGCTCACAGTGAGCTTAGGGAAAAATATATTTTGCCCCTGTTAAAAATAAATTTCTGGGAATTATTTTACTGAGAAACTCTAGCTCCTCCATCCTTTGGAGCAACGACTTGAAATTTGGCAGGAGGCTTCTCTGGGGAGTTGGGAAGAGGGTGGGGGGGAGAACCGGCCGTCGGGAAGCAGGGCTGGCCAGGAGGAGGTTTGGGGAGCGGGGCTGGCTGGGGAAGATCGGGTGGAGGGGAACCGCCAATGGGAAGCAGAGCTGGCCGGGGTTGGGGGGAGGGCTGGCCGGGGAGATCAGGTGGAGGGGGGGACCGGCCAACGGGAAGCAGGGCTGACCGGGGAGGAGTGCGGGGGGAGAGAATCGGCCGGCGGGGAGCGGGATTGACCCGGACGCACACAGATCCCGGGGTGCTGCCCATCCCGCACACGGTCCCGGCGAAGCACAAGCGAGTCCAGCTCCAGGGATTCCCTTCCGCTCCAGCCCAGCCCACGCCTCACGTAGTTGTGTACTGGCTGGCTGGTAGACACACTCACACAGTGTGAGCGTGTCTACCAGCCAGGCAGTTCACAACTAAGTACTGATACTCCTAATAATAATAAAACTTACCTAATTAGAAAATACCAGACATTTTATATGTCCGGTATTTTCTCAATTTGTTTCCCGGACAGAACCCTCAAATACCGGACTGCCCAATTCAAAACCGGACACCTCGCAACCCTACCCACAGCTAAGTAGGGTCAAGACTAATCAGTACTTGGATGGCAAACATCAAAGAAACAAACCAGGAAGCTCCAGGAAGTACCGCTGATGGTTTAAGAACTTGCACTGTATTCTGTTAGTACTGAAGCAATGCTCTGGGGTAGTGCTAAATCTCAGATAAGACAAAACCTGAGCGTATGTATTAATGAAACACCCTCTGGTATTTTTCTTTTGTTTTTAAAAATAATTAACGGGAGAAGGGAAATTACAATGATCTGAAAAATAATTAGTTGTTACATCAAACTATTGAAACCATATTATAAATATAAACACTATCAATAGATTTTAAATCCCATACAATGCTTCACATAAAATTACAATTACACAACTATTCATCTGAAGAGTTCAAAGTGTTTTACAGTCTTAATATTTACCTAAGGTTACATAGCCAGCAATGGACAGAACTTGGAATAGAATTAAAGTTATCATAATCACAACTAACTCTGTGCTGGTAAAGCAGAAGCATCTAGTAAAATTTCAATTTGGTAAATCAGCCTTTGAGCTAATTACCAATCTGTAATTTCTATATTATTCCACATTTCTTCCTTCTATGTGTTAAGCAGCTGCCATATTCCATCCCAGAAGGGTCTAAGTTTCAATGATGGATGCATTTATCTTTGTATATAGTATGGATATTTGTTGCATTTGCAAGGCACTTAGACATGCTTTTGAATGAAAGACATGATTATAGAGATATGCACCTATATCTAAACTATATAGTGAAAATAATATGTATGTAATTTATTGTTCTCATAATAATCAACGGGTATCCCTAATTTTTTTGTATATCTAAACTGTGACCAAAATTTACAAAAGTGATGAGTAATTTGGTGCCTTCAGTTTTCACAGGAGTGGAACATCACACTTCTGAGATTCAGACTCCTTTAATGTGTCAAGTTGACCCTGACCTCAAAAATAATTTGTCATGCTTGAAAATATTGGCTCTTATGTTTTAAATGCAACATTTATAAAAGGATAAAAGAGTTACACAGGACTCTGCCTCTTTCCCCTTTTATCAGCTGCATCTGCAGATTTTACTTTTTTGATCATTCAGCTTTTGGCATCCAGCCCCAGTTTGAAAAATTCAACACAAGAAATAGTGCAGAATTCCTCTAGATCTCTGATGCCAATTTCCTCGCAGGCTGATGAGAAAGGCAATTTACAATCAACCAATCATGAAAGAAAGACACAAACTTCTCCTCCCACTTTCAACATTCCGACAGACAGTCTACAACTAACCATTCTTAATGGCTTGCCATCAAAATCTGTGGTTTCCTTCAAACCACTTTATTCAGATCCATTTTGGATCAGGCTATATTCTGTTATGCAACCCACAGAACACACAGCAAAAGCCATTTTTCACTACTAGAAAAAAATGAGTGTTACACTTTAGTAGGAGTCCCTTCATTTTTTGATTGGAGGCTGGGGGCTAAGATGTGATGACTTGTGGGGAAAATGGTACAGAAGAAAGGAAAAAGAGATACAGAGGAAACACAGGATTCCATTGGGGGAGGGCCGGACGGGACCCAAAATACTTGACGTGTGATATATCACCAGTGATGTTCCATAAGTTTGAAATTTAATCACCATTCATAGGTAACGAGAACAGAGGAAACCTCAAATGCATGAGTGACATGGAAGAACACGTGGACTCACTTATTCGGGCAAATGCTGAGTACTGCACTGCTATATAAAAAATGGAAAGCCAGAATCACACTGAATCTTTGTAAGAAGCTACAACTGAAGAACTTCATCTTTTTTCTCAGTGTTACCCTGAAATCTGCCCTTAACGATCAATCCTCACACACATTCCAGGAAAACTTTATAACAGTTCCCAAAGCACATCACTGGAATTAGTACTGTGATTCACTGTATACTTTTAGCATGTAATGGGGCTGGTGAATAGTGGCTTAAACAAATCAGCTCCAACAGGACACAAGGGATAGAAGCAGGCTCCAGCCTCCAGTCAGTTGCAGGTGAGCTGTTCTCCTTGCAATCCGCAGGCTGAGAGATAGTGCTCTACAGACTCTCCCCTAAGAACAGTCTCTCACCGCACACAGCTGCAGGAGTCATTGGTGCAGGAAGTAGAGGTGAGGGAGTTGCTACAGCACCCCCATGTTTTGCAACCAGATTCCCCGTGCCTGGGGGCCAGTCCTGCTTCTGGCTCCTCCAGCCCCATGTCCCGGCCTCTGGGTGATCCTTGCAGGGTCCTACTGACTCCATGTGCTTTGCTGGTCCTCGGGGTCCTGCTGTCCTGGGTTTTCCCAGCCCCCTTGAGTCTAACCAGCCCTCGGGCTTCAAATGCCTGCTGGCCCTGCCATGGGCTCCACAGCCTGTCGGTCCTGCCAGGCCCAGCATCCTGCCACCAGTCCAAGGCTCTGCAGCTGTCCCCAGCTGTGATCCCAGCCTTTGTTGGTGAGTGTTGCCAACTCCCCTGGACCAGATGGACTGGTAGCCATTTGCAGCAATGGACCCCAGTCCATCCAGTCCAGGAGAGCTGGCAACCTGATCTCAACAGGTCTAAAAGGAGAGGAGCAGCTTAGCACCCCCATGCCAAAAATAGTTCCAGCACCACTGTCAGGCATTACAGGAGTTTGAGAAGCATTCTAGTCAATTTAAATATATTAGTGAAAAAATAAAGCAGTAAAAGACTTTGTAAGCAGATGCAGTGAGAGATTAAGTACTGTACTCTAAGGGGCTCAAAATAATTGATCTCGCAACATCCTTGATAGTGTTACACTCAAAGGCTATAAAGATGGAAATGCACTAGATGGCTTAGAAAATGGGAAGAGAGAGGAAATGTTTTTCTGTCTGAATCTGGATTTTTGTCCACAACTTTTTTATATTTTTTAAGTTAGTGGGATCAAATGCTCTGTACAGTTTCCATTCTGTTCTGCAATTAAGTCTCGTAGGGTATGTCTACACAGCAAAGTTATTTCGAAATAACTTTCCTAGCATCTACACAAGCCAACTGCTATTTCAAAATTAATTCGAAATAGCGGAGAACTTATTTCGAAATTGGTAAACCGCATTCCACGAGGAATAGCGCCAATTTCGAAATTCCTATATCGAAATAAGTGCTGTTTAGACGCTTATTTCGAAATAGGGGGCCTCCAGCCCTTCCCAGGGTGCCCTTCTGGCCGCCCTAGCCACAAGGTAACTTCTGACCTGATGCCCTGCCAGAACCAGTTCCGGCTGGCCTTAAATGTGATTCAGCGTCCAATCAGTGTGGACGTGCTATTTCAAAATGCATTTTGTGTGTAGACGCATTATTTCGAAATAAGATATTTCGAAATAACTATTTCAAAATTAGATATTTCGAAAAACGCTGTAGTGTAGACATACCCGTATTTAATGCATAGCACACTTGTTTGTCTTATATTAATCTAACACTGTGAAGTACAGCCCAGATATTTATCTGTAACACCTACTTTTAAGCCACAAAGTTCTCATGTTCCTCTTATATATGGAGAAATAGTCTACCCTTCCCTATGGGAGCTACATGGGGAGGCAGGACTGGGGTGGTAGTACTGGTGTCAGCCAATTGTCCATTCCAAGAGCCATCCTACTCATGGAAGGCAAAATGACTTTAGTCAGAGAGCCTCAATCCATTACCAAGCATACTTTTCACAAGGAGCACAGCAGTCCCTTGCTCCTGCATATTGATGATTGCAGTGTGACAGATTATTATTCTGGGCAAACCTTATGGAGTTAAGGTCAACTTTACCGAATTACACTTAAAACCTTTAAGGCCCATTGTATTGAAAATGCAACTGTTTGTGTATTATTGTGTTATTCTATAGAGCTTCCTTAGCCGGAAGATAGAACTCATGCAATTTCTGGGCTATATTAGGAACTTTTAAGACACCAATTGCACACTGTTTACCTGCGCCTAGAACTCCAGGATGTCCTAAACGCCTCATGGTTCCTGTTCTGAGCAAAGAGTGTTTTTCATATGTTTTCTGTGTAGTCCTTTGACTTAAAGAATAAAATATGCTTGTTTAGAAGAACCATGTGGTAGCTTAACTATGTGGGCAATTACACTGGCGTTAATCTCTGAAAATAAAGCAAGCAGATCTGTTTAGACCACGGGTTCTCAAATTGGGGGTCAGGAGGTTACTACATGGGGGGCGGGAATCATGAGACCAAACTCCGCTGTGCCTCCACCATTTGTAATGCATTAAATATATAAACATGTGTTTTAATGTATAAGGGGAGTGGTCACATTCAGAAGCTTGAGGTGTGAAAGGGGTCACCAGTACAAAAGGGTGAGAATCACTGGTTTAGGCAGTCTGTCTTTGGTTAGGAATCACACAGCAAGGGCAGAGAACAGATTAGATTGGAAACCCTAGTCAGAAGGGAGAGAGACAAGTCCTCATTCAAGAAACGCAATAGCTAGGGAGCTGTAAGCCTGAGACCCTGTGCTCTTGCTGAATCATTAAAGGGAAATGCAGGGGCATGTGCCCTGAATTACAACCTGTAGGAGATGTAATTGCCAGGTGGAGCTCTGGGCATTTGGTCCTACCTGCAGGCCATGCCTCCTTGGAGCTCTAAAGTGCCAGGTGGGTTGGTAGCCAGGCACTTCTTACATTGCTTTGAGGCTAGGAATAGACCCTCTAATGCTAGTTATATGGGGGGGGGAAGGGGAGGAAGTCCTTATGCCTCTCTTCTCCCCTTACTATAATTGCACAGAAGAAGGATGAATCTAGTACTAAATAATTAATTCTGCCCTTCATCTTTGAGGCTCCAGAACAAATTTTTGTACGAAAAAAAACTATCTGTGACTAGGAAGGATTTTTAAAAAGTCAATTCACAGCAATAAACAGTTGAAAGGTTAATTATCTCTATGCTGGAAAATGTTAACATCTAGACCAAGGGAAAATGTTTTCATAATTTCAGAACAAATGTCAGCAGCCCTGGAAGACATCACAATGTTTTCAACTTGTTTCTGTTGTACTTGGTGGATATTTATACTAACAATCAATTCATTTTAAAGTTACAGTTCAAAGAAAACTATTACCAAGTCCAATGGGGCTGTCGTCACCCTCATTTCCAGATGGCTAATCAGGTTCAGAGCTACGACCATCCCTTAGAAGCTGTATGTTACAGAGATGGACCCGAGCTGCAAAGCTTGCATCCAGATAAAGAATTCTCTAAAATTCAAAATCCTCTAAAATGTAGATATCTAATGTACAGAATGTTAATGTTAACATTACTGTCCATATTAGCCCTTTGCAATTGATCCATGTTAGCAACTTTCTATTAGGCATAACATGTAAAAGCACAGCAAAGCATCTTTTACATTTTAAGTAATTTTGAGGGTGAAGGAGAATTGCATATTTATGCTTTTATATCAAAAACCTGAATAGAAAGTATATAGCTCACCAATAAAATTACATTAAATTGAAAAAGCAGTTTAATAATATGCAACCAGCATAAGCTAGAGGTAAAGGTAGAGAGAAGGAACAGATGTCTATTTTATACATTTTAATGTACCGAAGTGATGAAAAATTACTTTTACTTTCTAAACAAATATCAAATAGAAGAGGCTCAAATAGCAATGGGTATGTCTAGACTACATGGCTCCGTCAACGGAGCCATGTAGATGAGTTTACTAGACATAGGAAAATGAAGTGACGATTTAAATAATCGCTGCTTCATTTACATCAAAATGGCCACCGCGCGCTCTGCCGATCAGCTGTTTGGCGGCACAGCGGGGGCAGTCTGGATGCGCCGCAGTCGACAAGGGAAGCCTTTGTCGACCGCTCCATTATGCCTCGTGAAATGAGGTTTACCTGAGCGGTCGACAAAGGCTTCCCTTGTCGACCGCAGCGCATCCAGACTGCCCCGCTGTGCCGCCAAACAGCTGATCGGCACAGCACGGCGGCCATTTTGATGTAAATGAAGCAGCGATTATTTAAATCGTCACTTCATTTTCCTATGCCTAGTAAACTCATCTACATGGCTCTGTCAACAGAGCCATGTAGTCTAGACATACCCAATAAAGACTAGCTTATCAACCTAATTCTTTGCATTTACTTGATACCTTTACAACCAAGTATCTCAAAGCCCTTTACAAACATTAACTAAGGGCACGTCTACGCAGCAGGACAAAAGTCAAATTAAGCTAAGCAACTTCAGCTATGTCAATTGCAACTAATTTTGCTCTGAAAAAGTAAAGTCGAAATAGCTTAATTCAGCTTTTGGCGCTGTCTACACAGCAGGAAGTTGAAGGAAGAACACTCTTCCTTCGACTTTCCTTACTCCTCGTGAAATGAGGGTTACAGGAGTCTGAGTAAGAAGTCCATTATTTCGAAATAATAGATTGCTGCATAGACGCGCTCTTTGTACGTTATTCCAAAATAACACTGCTGTGTAGACATAGCCTAAGGTATTATCATACTCATTTTGCAGATAGGGGGGAAAAGGAGAGCCAAACATTAAGTGATTTGTAGAAAGCTCCATATAGCACGTCTGTATCTCTAGTCCCAGATCTATTCCAATATCTATCACAGGTAGTGCTGAATAGTAGGGATGAATAGTGAGATGGTTCAAAATTAGGTTTTTGAACGTAAGGAGGACTAAACAAGCCAGGACTTCACAAAACATAATCATGGTCAGATTACAGACCCTCAGAATCTGGGACAGCACAGTGATTTTATGTGCACCTCAGAAACATCTGGTACTAGTAAGTCTATAGACAGGATACTATACGACAATTTCTATTTCTGCATTTTTAAATTCATGCAATACCTACATGGTCATAGGCTTCTTTTTTTTACTGAATAATTTCTTCAGTAGACCTCAATGTGTCCTTTTGGGCCACTATAGTCTATCATCTAAATATGGACTGTAGCTGTTGTGATAGGGCAGAGGTATCATTGGAAAGGTTATGATGTACTGAATGTGTATATCCTATTTGTGTGTGTGTAACATTTCTGTGTCTGAAGTTAAGAATACTGACTGTAGATAAATTATCAATATGTTCATATTGGGAAAAGCTTATTACCAGCCCAGCAAGTAGAACAACAAAGGAGCCAGACACTCAGCTAATGGTCTATTCACAAGAGACAATGAACTGTACAAGAACTTGGTTTCCCTGTAAGCATGAGGATCAACTTATAAAAAAAAGCTATGGGTCTGCAACAACCTGTGACCATGTCACCTAATGCTGGAATCCATTTTGGATTCCGTATTTTCCACAAGAAGGGAAAGTGTGTGTGTGTGTGGGGTGTCAAGTTTGGGAGACAAAGGATTCCCTCTGTAGCCAAACCGTATTTAAGGGTGGGCAGTGAGTTAATCCTGGTCATCAGTTTTCCCCTGGGATCCCACCCTAGATGACTGCTAAAAACATATAAGACTGAACTGAGAGAAGGAATTGGCTCAGCCTGGAAGGATGTCTGGTGTGTGAAGAAGATTATTACAACAACTTTTAGGGTGAGATATTACATATAAATAGTTTCTTTACTTCATTAAGTTTAGTTTAGCTTACATGTTCTCTTTTATTTCACTTGGTAACCTACTTTGTTCTCAGTGCTATCTCTTATAACCACTTAAATCCTACCTTTTATACTTACTAAAATCACTTTTGTTTATTAACAGATTGAGTGTAAATAATTGCTATGGGGTGGCGGCAAAGGAGCCTGTGCATCTCTACATTGAAACAGAGGGTGAATTTAATACATTTATACTGTACAGCTCTTCATACGGCAGCGATGCTCAACCTGGGCTAGTGAGTGGGCCACACGAGTGGACCTCCTTCATCTCAGTGGGCTGTAAGATTGTTGTAACCAAAACCAAGATAGTCTCCTGGGATAGGATAGTTTTGCTAACTGCACTTGCGTTCCTATGATTTGCGGGGTTTGCCGGTTGACCTGCAGCAGCACTTTGGTTGGATGCAAAGGGAACGCATAGCTCTTACAGTCAATGTTGTATGCAATCAGCACGTACTCCATTTCATGTGCCTTTGCTTTGCATGCATGTTCCATTCGCAATACTGATAGGAAAAAATTACATGCATAGAAACCAGCAGAATCTGGCATCCTTGCATTTGGGCAATGGTAAACAAGATGTTGTGGAGGCCACGTATAGAACCTCGGTGTGCCGCATGGCTGCAGCAAGTTGGCTACCACTGCCATATAGCATAAGATGGATTTACTTAGGGTTCAAGTCCCATAGGGGCTGTGTACTTGAGTGCTGGGAGAAAGTCTCACACTGTGCTGTTTTCATTGTCTGTCTGCAGCACCGGGGGTGTGGCCATGTCCCTGTTTCTCATTTGAAGCAGGCTGGGGAGCTGGGCTCAAAAATACAGGGTTACAGGGTGCTCATGCTGACAAAAAAGCAGGCTCAGTGGTGTCTTGGAACATCAGGTGAAAGTTCCAAAGGGATCCTAACACAACACCAATTGTATGTTGTGTGTACCAATTGTGAAAATGAATATCGATCTAGTGAATGATTATACTACCTATTATGATCTATCATGTAAACATGCTTTTAGACAGTTTTAAAGTTGTGGATAATTGATATTGCATATTTCAGCATTTGTGGTCTTTTGACTGCTAGCCCAATGGCTGGGGATGGCTTTGAAGTAAATTCAGTTTCAACCCAGGGTTTTAAAGCTGGATTGATGGATGACCTCACTGGTTTGAGGTTTTACTAACTTCAAGTAGATTTGAGCAACCTGTAATGCGTGAAGTTCATGCATATTTTCCCTATAATTTTAGAAATCTATGTTCATAGATTTCTAAAATTATAGATGTCTATAATTTTAGACGTCTATAATTTTAGAAATCTGTGTTTCCCCTTCCACACAAGGACAAATTTTTTTAAAAACTGATTTTCTAGCTATAGCGATACCTGTTCTATGAATTTGAGATAGAACCCAACATTCTAGGCTAGCACAAAGTGGGTAAAATTTGTATTTGTGTGTGTACAATGCCTATTTGTAGTTATTTGTTACTTAATTAGATTTCTTTCCTCACACAGTCTCAGGATATCTTGTCTCCTCTGTGAAACACTTTCATTTTTTTTCTCCCCTTGAGACCCTCTGTTGGAGGCCTTGTGGTCCTGCCACACCCCACTCCAGAAAAAAGGCAGCAGAGAGGTACTTCAAGCAGACTACAGTGGCTGCAGAGCAAGCAGCCAATCGGAGGGCAGGAAGGCCATATAAAAGGAGCTGCAGAACAGAGAGCAGTTGGTTGAGGTATAGACCTCAAGGTGTGAAAACTGAGTGGCTGGCTGGCAGAGTAGCAGTGTTGTAGACAGCTCAGGCTATGTATAGATTGCCAAGAAAAGTTGGGAAAAGATATGCAAATTGTGAACTGCAATTTGTGTATCTTTTTCCCCAAGAGGCTTTTCTGAAATTTGGCCCATCTACACAGGGCCAAATTTGGGAAAAACCTCCTCTTTCAGAACATCCCTTATTCCTCATACAATGAGGTATCCCAGAAAAGCTCTGCAGTGTAGACGTAGCCTCAGAGTGTAGAGCTCAAGACAATGAGACAGAGACCTGAGGTAAGGACAAAGATAGTACAAGGTCACAGAGAAGTGGTCCAGGGAATTAGAACAGCAGGGGAACAGACATAGACGACAGCTGCTACCTATAGGGTCCATGGACTGGGGCTTGGAGTATGCGGTGGGACTGGGTCCTCTACCTCAAGACCCCATCAGCCACTGGGAGAAGTGGCCAGGATACTCAGACAACATAGAGGGGGCAATTCAGCTATAGTGACCTAGCTAAGGGACTGGAACCGGAAGGATCCTGAGACGGTGAAGACATTGCCACCAGGAAGGAACCCCTAGGAGCCCTGCTCTATTCCAGAGTGGGAACAAACTAAGACACATTAAAGAGACACTGAGAGAAGCCCTGTTGGATTTGCACCCTGGATGGGGTTTGTTTCATTTTGCACACAGACTGTATTCCTGTATTTATTGCATTCCTGTCCTTTCAAAAGCATGGCTCTGTTGCCACAGAAAACCAACTGGAGCAAGAGTCAAGAAAACAAAGAGAATTGAAGGAAGGAAAGCAAAGGTGAAAAGAGGAAGAAAAAAACCTCAACCTGAGAGGGGAATAAGACAAATAGAAAATTGTAACCTAGAGAACCAATGCCTGATGATAATACGCAAGGGCTTACTGAATGTGTTTAATGTGCTTCTAAACAAAGTTGAAACAGTATTTTTGGTTCCTTTTTATCTGGTCTGTGTGGGAGGGAGAGGAGAGGAGAGAAGAAATGGGGCTTTTGCTGGCTTTTACAAACCACTGTGTAATCTTCAGAGGCTTGCTCGTTTACTAGGGTTGATGAAAAGGGCCAGACGCCAGCCAATAGTTTCAAAAGACCCTCATATAAATTATTAATTTAATGCAGAAATATTCGTCTTACGTTTATTTGACCAAAAGAAAAAATGAAAAGCTCCAGAGCACTAAAGCACATAGCTCATTAAAAGGAGGCCTCCGTCCTCTGTTAGCTCTTGTCAAGCAGTCTCAGCTCTTCTGGTGATCACAACTGGGACTCTGCCAGGTCAGCAGTTAAAGGTAATCTCAGAGAATCCCTTGGCAAACTGTAATGTACTCAGGATGAAGAACAAGGAGTTCAGGGACTAAACTAATTGTGCTTTAATTTGTGTAATACTCCAGCAAACAGGGTTTCAGTGTTATTCCACTGTAATTCACCTCTTGCAGAAGCAAAATGAAAACAACAGAAAAATATCCCTGATAAATAACCAACCTTTACAAGTATTTGTATACACATTACTTGATCTGCATTTGTTTGGGGAATAAAAAGGAAGCACAGTATATGGCCGAGAGAGAGAGAGAGAGAGAGAGAGAGAGACAGACAGAAAATAAGGGAATGTACCATACTTTGGCTTTTTTATAGTCTAATCAGGTGGTAGAAGATGGGATCTGTTGACTTCTCCTTACCCCCCTACAACTCTGCCCCCTTAATTAATTAATATTATGGCCAGAGAAAGGATCAGACAACATATTGGTTATCTAATTATTCTATAACCAGGTCATTTTGAAAAGGTAATAGGGTATACCTGCTAAACTACATCAGGTAACAGTTTTCCTATTTTTTGTATTTACAGTTACAAATGTACAATGATCTCCAGAAAGTAGACAAGAAATTCATTCAGAAAGTCTTCCCTCACTACTCCCTTGCTGTCTTTTTAACAACACTGCATGTGAAAGGCAACAAAAGAAATTTTCTTGCTTATTATCTTCCCTACTGCCTTTTCAGGGTATTTAAAATTGTTCTGATTAAAATTTTACATTTGTTAAGAACCACTGAGGATCAAGTTTGTTTTTGGATTACAGTTGTATATATTTCTTTTTGCCTGCCTCCATGCAACAGGACCTAAAGAAGAGCTCTGTGTAAGTTCAGAAGTTGGTCCAATGAAAGATATTACCTCACCCACCTTGTCTCCATGTAACAGGAGTCACCACAACCTGAGCGACCCCTTGTGACCAGGCCGCTCTGCAGTGCCTTGCCTTGATTTCCCTACTTGGACTCCTCAAAAACACGAGATCACAGTCACATGTGTAATTGAAACCACTGCCCTTCTGGGATCCAATGTATTTAGTCATCACACGTCAGCCTTTTAGGCATTAACTGTCCAGGAAACAGCACAGATATCCTGTAGCTATCACTACTATTCTTGCTTCCTGTTCTTGAACTCTCGGCTTCAACTTCACCTTGATTTGGATTTTGCCTCCTGACCCACACCCTGAAACCTGACCTGGATTCTGATCCATGGTATGGACCCTCGCCTGGAACTTAACTTTGTACTTCTCTGCTCCCCTAAGCCTCTGGTTTGACCCTGCTCTGACCTTGATCCCAACTGCTCTTGTTAAGAGCCTGACACTCTCCTCTCTGACGCTCCTGAGACTCTTGTAAGGAAATCACCTGATCCCTACTCAGGTTTGCCTACTTAGAAACTAGGGAAGACTGGCTTTGTGGCATCTAGCTGTAAAGGGAAAAGCCACCCTGGTACATGCCACATCTTCCTACCTAACCTCAGAGAGACAATTTTTGTGTCAAAATTAAAATTGGGGTCCAGAATCTGTCCTGGAAACATTTATTCCCAATCCCAAGATACTGAACAAACTTTTCAGAACAAATGGCTCCATGGTATCCTGTACCATGATGGAGAATACAAAGTGGAGGGGCTGAGATGCGCTGCTCAGAAAGTAAAATGCATGCAAAGGAGGCTTTAGCCAGAGAAATCTAGAGACTCCAGACTTTTGGGTTCAATTCTATGTTCTGAAGGGCAGCATGTTCTAGTGATTTAGACCCTTCTGCCCCTCTGCCCACAACCTGCCACCATCTGCTTTTCTACCTATCCTTGTACATATGTATGAAGTATTGCACAGCCATCCGGAAAACTCTCTATGGATATGCAAGTAGTCATTCAATCAGTTAGCAGAAACAATGCCACATGACTAAGGTGACTAGTAATAGCTCAATGCCCAAAAGAATATTCACAACAAATAGTTTTGCAGGCTATCTATTGAATAGACAAATATGTCCACATAAGCCATTCATCAAGTAATTTTGAAACACAGATATATTCATAAAAATATAAATGTGCCACAAAAAATATACAAGCAGAAAAAGGGCTTAAAATCCTACTCCCCATTCCTCAACTGTGGAAGGGTCTGATCCAATTCAACAGAACAAGGTGGGAGCAGAACCCATGGTGGGGACCCTATGCAGGAACGTGCAGCTTTTACATGCTACAGAGCTCCTCATCTTTGAAGCTTCTACACAATACCCTGCAAGTATTTGGGAGGGCAATTGACTGGGAGTTACTGGGACAAGGACAGGTGGGCCACAACAAGGTCATGATGCCTGAAGTGAGGGAACATACTGGGTGAGGGGACTACTGCAGCCTCAATGCTGCACTAGTAGCCGTACAGCAACATGGCTGCCTTTCTGAGGCTCAAAGGTAGAGGATTCTTTCAGCCTCCAGCCTCTGGGTGTTCAGAATTTTGCCTAAAGAAAATAGTTAACAATGAAGGCAACACTACAAATTTTAATTTCAGTATCCTGAGAAGACAGCAACTAACACAAAAAAACCTGACAATGGAACAGATATTTTACTGAGAGTAAAAACACAGAATTAGCAAATAGAAAGTTAAACTAGTTTTGGATAAGTCATTCCCATTTTATACAACTTTCTGATGCTTCTTCTATTGGATCAGGACTGAAACGAAGACTGGCAATTAAATTTTTTTTCCATCCAGCAACATCAGTGTGCCTAGCTTTCAGGGTCTAAGCGTTGTCTTGTGATAACCTACAATACAGTGCTACCCAAGTGGCAATAAAAAGAAAAGGCTGTGCATGGCTGCAACAAGCTTGTTTCTCAGATTCTCCATAGTTGTTAATCCTATTTATCTTTATCCTGAGATGTACTTATTATCTGATCATAGCCTATATTGCTCTCCTGGACATCTGACTTTTCAGTCTAGAGATATTAATTGAAATTCCTGTTCACAGCTAGAGACATCACTTAACTGTCCAGAACACATAGAGACTAGGGCTATGTCTAGACTACAGGCTTCTTTCGGAAGAAGCTTTTTTTGGAAGAAATATTCCGAAAAAACTTCTTCCGAAAGAGAGCGTCCACACTGCAAAAGTGCATCGAAAAAGTGATCTGCTTTTTTGAAAGATAGCGTCCACACTGAATGGATGCTCTTTCACATGTAAGCTGTGATTGCTATGGACGGAATGGCCACCAGGGCACCTAAACTTTTTCCTGTTTCCTCTTCTTCCAAAAGAACTCCCTCTTCCCCATCCACACATGCCTTTTTGCAAAAAAGCTCTTTTGCAAAAAGGCTTCTCCTCGTAGCATGAGGATTACCAATTCCGGGAAAAACCCTCTGTTCTTTCGATTTTCTTGCAGAAGAACACAATTGCAGTGTGGATGTTCTTCAAGTTTTGTCGGAAAAACGGCCGTTTTTCCGACAAAACTCTGTAGTGTAGACATACCCTAGAAATGCACAGATTTTAGATGTCTCCATAAAATCCATCGGCACCTATGCATCTTTGCACAAATGAAATTCTGTTTCATACAAACTCAAGCATGCTTTAAGAAAAATGCCAACAACTAACCACAACTTATTCATGTGCTGAACCACGATAGCTACCATACCAGGAAAATAACTGATCCATCCAGCATATAGTGTACAACAAATTCAAGAGGACAATAGTGTCTGGCAGTAATAGGAAAAGCCTGCAGGATGCGGGAGATAAATTGATTATCAGCTAGGTTTAGGTCAGAAATTTCTTTTCATCCACAGAATAATATTGCACAATTACATTCACAGTCCCATTGACCTATAAGAACCAAAAAACGCTGAAAAGAAATTATTTTTAAAACCCAATTTTAAAAGTGGTCTCAGCTAATAAAATGTTACCTCTTACCCTCTTGGCTTTGAAAGGGCATAAAGTAGTTTAAATTGTGTGAAGGATGGTTTCAAAAATAGTTTTAACTGCAACATCTGATATTTATCACTATTAGAGATAACAGACTATATTAGATGGACCACTTTTTTTCTACTACGACAATTTCTGTGCTTCTATTCTATTAGTAAGGAATTCTGATTCTTGGAAGAGTGAATTGTTCCAGTTACATGGCTGGCAAATAGAAAAGAGAACAATATCTAATCTTCCCCCCTCCCACACTCTAAATATAAACAATATTTTAATATGACCCAGTACCATTCTTATCATGCACATTCAGGATACATTTGTGAATCAGACCACAAGAAAGGAAAGAGGGAAGAAATAAACCAATAGCAGTCATGGCTCAGATCTATGACTAGAATGGGGATGCCATGGGAGTTGTACATGCGCAGATCTCTGGTTTTCATCAGCCACCACTATGCCTCATTAGCATAAATTCAAAATTCAGGCAAAACTTTTGAAAAAATTAAGATTTTATAAGATAAAAACACATTTTTTGAAAACAGTATTGTAGAAAACATTTTGGAGCTATGAAAATGTAAATGTTCTGCCACTGCAATAACCAGGCATGTTTTTATACATTTTTCCCAGATAACACTTATCATCATCTGACAATGTGGAAGAAATATTTCAAGAGCTTTACTTACTTCGGATGTGTGAATTCATCAATGAGGACAACCTTTTCCACCACGTCTCCTCCAATGGTTCGGACTAAATCATAAAAGTCATTTTCAGAGTATTTCTCAGACAGCAGCCAAAAGGAGATGTCATTTATCAAAGGAGGATATTTGCTGAGAGGCTAAAAAATAAAATAAAATAAAAAGATCTGTATACACATCTATATAAATGTTTGATTTGGATAGGGATATTTAAAATTCGATTTTATGCTTGTAATAACATGTAAAATAAGCTTTCACAGAGTTAATTTCTTCAAATTTTGAAATCTTTGTGCTCTATTTTTGGAAGCATAAACGGAATTGTCAAGAAGCTAAAGCACAGTTGTAATGTGAAAAGTTAATCTCCCAAAATGGCATTGTGAGCTCCCAATGTTCATTGTCTCAGTGCCTCCTGATCAAGTTTGCTCAGTTCACAAGTAAAAAGATATTCCTTCTAGCTACCATTTCTGCAAACTTATTCAACCTTAATTCTTTCTCGCACATCATCTCTAGTAATCAAGGCTCTGTAAGGCAAACAATGTAGGTACACTGTACAACCCTTCCCTATCTTTAATGAGTATGAACGGGTATACTCAAAAGTAAAAAATGGCTCTGCAGTTAGAATAAACATTAATTCTGCTAATTACTTGCGAGACAGAATAAAATTTATCTGTCTCTTTCCAAGAAGAGTTGGCTCTGCAGGTCTAACAGATCCAGGTGTAACTACATAAGAACAGGTCTACCTATTTAAGAATAGTAGGAACTGAATTTTGTCACTTTAATCTACATTTATGACCTTAAACACATAGAGGGAGCAGACCCATCCAAGAGGAGACCCATTTCATCACAGTAATTTTCAATAAGTTTAAAGATTTACACAGTTTTTTTCACATATTCAAAAGATGCTGAGCACATTCATGCATAATATTTCCATGTAGTTTTTAACCGTGCTTATCTCATTTATTTTCTGTAATGTTTATGTTTATCTTCTGCAATGTCCAATTTAATGCTAAAACAGTCTGATTTACAGTTCTTATTTATTTGTAGACAAAGCAAGGAATGTGTTTAGACTTGAAAAATGGGATATCAGTTAATTTTCTCTATTGTTTTTAGTTGCAGCACAACCTTTAAGATGAAAAATACAGACTGCTGTTAAGATAATATTTTCATAAGCATTACATTATGTTATTTAAGCATACAGTGTTAAATGTGTAATCTTTGCTGTACACTGGAAGATTTTTCCTCATAATCTAAGTGGTCAGGAGAGCATGCCCTTATATTTTCAAGATCACAGCAAGAGAGGAAGAAAATGAGATCAATATTTACATGGATTGGACTTTTAAAGCCTAAGCCAATGCCACTAAAGTCAACAGGCTCTGGAGCAGGCCCTTCATGAGATTTTTTTTTTCTTTGCAGCAATGATTATTTTGGAAAATATCAGAACCAGACAGTAGTTCTCCTCTCCTATTCCTTCTTAAGTTTCTAAATTATTATTTGTATTACCACAGCATTTAGAGGTGCATCTACACAGCACCTTTACCTTGAAATAAGCTACGCAAATTGTGTAACTTATTTTGAGGTAATTTTGAAATAAAGTGTTATTCTGACAAATCCTTTAACCCTCATGGAATGAGGGTTACAGGGATGCCGGAATAGCATGCCTGTTATTTCAAAATATATTTCAAAATAACAGGCATGTTTAAAGATGCGGAATTGCTATTTTGGAATACTTCCAGTATCCCGAGATAGCCCCGCTGTCTAGACGTAGCCTAGAAGCCCTAGTGACAGACAGGACCCCACTGAATAGATGATGTACAAACACAGAACAAAAAGTTCCTTGCGCAGGGACTTACAATCTAAATATATGACATGCGACAACAAACAGATGCAGATGTTACACACACTTACAGTGGTTCACTGCCCTATGTAGTGGCACTTAGACCCCTTTCAGTGAGAGATAAGAACAAGGGAGCTCTGCAGCCTAAACTGAGAGCCAGCTGGAATTATAGCTCAAGCGGTAGAGGCTCCTATACTAAGCTCCAGAGATTCCAGATTCAAATCTGCCAAGTGGCAGTTACACAGACAGAGGACTACAAGTAAACAATGAGACAGTCTTAGTCACCATGGTAGGTAGTGGTCTCTGTATACTAGCAGATTAACTGTTGTCATGTGTTCTGTAGGAATCAGGGAGTTTTAAGGATGAATTCAAAGGTGGATAATGAGGTAGCTTCACTACTGTTTGCAGGAAGCACTTCTAAAGCATGTGGGGAAACATGGGAGAAAACACAAAGCTGTTTAACAATGTAACAAGTGGGCAGTACAGGCTGCCATTACTGGGAGGCAAGCATCTTATTTCCTGCCTAACCACTAAAACACTACAGTAAAACTCCAATAGTCCGGCACTCCTGATAGTCCGGCATCAAAATGGCAAGAGCCTAGTGAGTGAGTTTCGGCAAAAAATGAGTCACAAGGTAACAGCGGCAGCAGCTGAACTGAGCAAAAGGGTAAAAAAGGCTTAAAAAAACTAAAACATTACAGTATACTGTATACAGTATGTACAATAAAAGGGTTAAGAACACTTTATATACAGTATATAATGTATACAGTATATATATAACCTGCTTATAGTACCTCCTGATAGTCTGGCATATTTGATAATCCGGCACCACCTAAGTCCCATAGGTTCTGGATTATCGGAAGTCTACTGTACATCTTAATTAAGTACATGTATTTGGGATTCTTGGATATTACAAGCTTAAGTTGCCCCTCTCACTTTATTTATACAGGGTGGACTTCCCTGGTCTGGCATCTTCAGGACCTGATGGGTTCCTAGAGCAGGGATTTTGCTGGACCGGGGGGGTCATTTCTAGCCCCCTGCCATCGGCTCCCCCACCATCAGCACCCCGTGTCCTGCCGACCCCACCAGGCTTTTGGCTCCGCCAGTGCTGGGCTTCTGGCCCTGCTGGGCAGCCCGCTGCCCTACCAATGTACAAAGTTTCCAGCCACCTGCCCTCGACCAGGACTCTCTGGTCCTGGAACATCCGTGGTCCATTGCCGAATCAGAAAGTTCCAATTTTGAGAGGCTCAACCTGTATAAATACAACAGTTTATGTATAGGTATTGGTCCATACAATACATTATCTCAATAAAACTGTATTCCATGATTGGGAATATTTTATAATTTATAACAGAACAGTGAAATCATAAGTGAATACCTGATAGAGCAATAAACCTGTTAGAAAGACAAATTTATAGTCCAATGTTTTATACAAATCCTGTTACGTACAGTGTAAACCTTTCAATGAATATCTCATAAGGAATATAGTGCAAGTTTTAAATTAATAACCACTGTGAATCAAACTGTGAATCACAAATGATTATCCAACTTGTTACATGAATAAACTTGTCAAACAAATTCACCTCCTGTATACCAGTTTCAAAACTCTGCACAATAAAACCATCATACAGAAGCTCTTGAGAAAGATCAATACTAAATGAATAAAAGGAATACACCTCCTCTGTTATACCATAGCCATAACTGTAGATTAGACTTACAAAGTTAATATATATTATACCGTTAACAATACCACTGTAGTAGGATTCCTGTTTTAAATATTTTCTGTTTGCCCCACAAGTTACATTACATTATAGTCTCCACTACCAAAGATCCGTAGCAACTTATTGAACTAATTTCAAGGTGTTTAGAGACTAATCCAAAATCCACTGAGGTCACAGTTCTGTATTAGGTCCCTCATTTTGAGACAAGCAGGAGACCTGCCAATAATAAATTTAAACACTCAATCTGCAGCTAATCTAGATTGTAGCTATCGACTTTACTCTTAGAAGTATGACGTTAGGGCCACTGCAAAAAATACATATCAATGCTGTTTGTTAATTCCCTGAACATTAAATGTGCTATGCACCCGCAAGTCATGCCAAAGTCAATAAGGCTTTTTGCTGTTGATTTCAGTGAAACCAGGATTTGAGCATTAATATGGAGACAACACTACTATTCCCATCTAAACTCACAGAATACAAGGACATATGCTTCAAACATACTTGACAGTAACTTTACTCATGTAAAAAATGTGAGAAATGCCACTGAACTTATATATATAATAAAACTATTCACGGACATAAGCATTTACAGGATCTGATCCTTTTCCTGCATTCCCAAGAAAACTAAATGTAACCCCCAAGGAGATTACCTAGATTCCTGGGGCTCTGTCTGCTGGCAGTTCAGGGAGAGGCACACTGTCCCTGGTAGGGAGGGGGAGCCAACGCAAACTCAGAGTCAGCCCGGCAACCAATAGGGAGTGAGATGCCCCTCCCGGGGAGTTCAGGAGAAGGCAGAAGCCAAGGGAGTAGCTCGTCTGCCGAAAGTGGCCAGCACCAGGTGCCCCAGAGGGGGTGGACCGAAGACAATGATCAAGAGATTTGTCTCCTGCCATCCTTCTCCAGCCTCTGACAAACAGAGGCCAGGGACACCATTTCTATCCCCTGGCTAATAGCCTTTTATGGACCTAACCTCCATGAAATTATCTAGCTTCTCTTTAAACGCTGTTATAGTCCTAACCTTCACAGCCTCCTCTGGCAAGGAGTTCCACAGGAGTTGACTACACGCTGTGTGAAGAAGAACTTTCTTTTATTAGTTTTAAACCTGCTACCCATTAATTTCATTTGATGTCCTCTAGTTCTTCTATTATGGGAACTAATAAATAACTTTTCTTTATTCAACCTCTCCACATCACTCATGATTTTATATACCTCTATCATATACCCCCTTAGTCTCCTCTTTTCTAAACTGAAAAGTCCCAGTCGCTTTAGCCTCTCTTCATATGGTACCTGTTCCAAACCCCTAATCATTTTAGTTGCCCTTTTCTGAACCCTTTCCAAGGCCAAAATATCTTTTTTGAGGTGAGGAGACCACATCTGTACACAGTATTCAAGATGTGAGCGTACCATAGTTTTATACAGGGACAGTAAGATATTCTGTGTCTTATTTTCTATCCCTTTCTTAATAATTCCTAACATCCTATTTGCCTTTTTGACCGCCGCTGCACACTATGTGGAAGTTTTCAGAGAACTATCCACGATAACTCCAAGATCTCTTTCCTGATTTGTCGTAGCCAAATTAGACCCCATCATACTGTACGTATAGTTGGGGTTATTTTTTCCAGCGTGCATTACTTTACACTTATCCACATTAAATTTCATTTGCCATTTTGTTGCCCAATCACTCAGTTTGGTGAGATCTTTTTGAAGTTCTTCACAGTCTGCTTCTGTCTTGACTATCTTAAATGGTTTAGTATCATCTGCAAACTTTACCACTTCACTGCTTACCCCTTTCTCCAGATCATTTATGAATAAGTTGAACAGGATTGGTCCCAGGACTGACCGTTGGGGGACACCACTAGTTACCCCTAGTTACCTGGACGCTGGGCTAGGAGACTACAGTTTGGATTTTAGTACAGTTGTGTAATCTGCACCTTGAGCCCTGCACCCCTTTGTGGTGAGGGGAAATCCTGGGACAGAAGCAGCCTGATTCCTGCCTGAAGAGGATCCTTGCTAGCAGAGATCAGCCTTCTGCAGTAACTGAGGAGTCCAGAGTCATCTCTGAACCTGAGGATCATTCATGGAGTTTGTGAGTGCACCATCTTTTAGTTAGTCAGTCAGGGAATTTGTTTTGAGGATCCCCTACTCCCTGAACTGTGTCCTCAAGTCAGGGAGTAAGGGTTAGGGGATTTTATAACCTGCTGCATATTAAACCAGTGGAGGGATTTACCACCTTATCCTGCTTGTGAGTCCCAGTCAGCCACACTACTAAACCACTGCAGAGAAGAATTTTGGTCATAGGTCATCAAGGGCCCCAACAAAGTACGCATACTAACGGACACTAATCTTACATTTGCTACATCAAGTCATGTGACTGGGGCAAGTCACAGGTATTAGCAATGTGGGCACCAGTGAACCTAAAAACAGTGTTTTACCCGGTTATGTTATATTTGTCTCCTGTTTAATATAATTATTGTGTTGAATATATTGTATGTATTTGTGTTATTTCTTGGAAGTCTACAACTATCTGGCAAGTACGTGGTGATTACCCTGTGGTTAGAATTTTCCTCCTAAGCTGCACTGGTGACCCTGCCAGGAAAGAGTGAGGGGGGTGGAGGCACTGCCAAATAAATTCATAGGGAAAAATAAAGAGGATACACCCTGCTGAGTGGGTGGCAGGATCCAGAAGAACCCAGACCTGTTCATCAAAACCTGTAAGCAGATTGGCATTAAAGAAGGTAACAGGGTGGAGAGGGGGCGCTACATAAATGTATCCCAGGAGAATTAATCAATCCATGAAATTACTGCTTTAGACAAATACAGCCGTTATTTTTAAAAATAAAACTGGAATGTATTATTACCCTTTCATCCTCAAATAGACAAGTATATTTTAAATATTAAACAGTTAACAGACACCTCAATGCTCCTTAATATTTTGGTAAAAGGTATTCTTTTACTCAGACCTATAATACAGAAAACTTCTTTATGTTCAAAGATAAAAGGACAATATTGTTGGGCTACGTCTACACTTGCGCAAAAATGGTTTGAATAAATTATGCAAATGAAGCATGGCAAAATGCTAATCCACACTTCATTTGCATAGGCACTGCTGGCAAAGCCTTGTAGTATTGTCACTCTCTGCCACCTGACTGCAGTCAATGGCATTGGATAGTAATGAAGTCAGTGCTCAATTTAGTTCTAAATGTGGATTATGTGATTCAAAAGTGTATCTCGTTGAACAGTTGGAAAACTAGATGGTCAGTCACTAACTCCATCCACAAACGGTGAATATAATAAAGAAACAATCTTGAGTTTTTGAATTGGGAACCTAAAATTAGGCTCTTAAATCCCTATATAGACACCCAAGTGAGTGACCTCAATTTCAAAAGTGCTGAGTGCCCAGCAATTCCCACTATCATCAAAAATCCCTGTTGATTACAAATGTGCGGGTTCATTAATCATGATACCACACAATCACAAATCCTTGTTATTTTGAGACTGTGGCTTTTTTGTGTAAACAGGTGGTTCCTTCACTCCCCAAATACATCAGAGGAGGCAGGAGTGGTAAGTGAAGCTGCTGCTTAGAGAAGCAACCTCCCTGGCCTCTGGCCCAACCCATACTCCACCCCTGTTCTGCACAAGCCCTGCCACCTCCCCCGTTTCCCTCTTCTCTTTCCTCCCTCTCCCTTCTCAATGATTTTAGCCAAATCCCTGAACCCAAATGTAGCAAATGACATTTAAAAACCCCTCTTCTAAAATTTATTTCTAAAGAAAATGGGGCATGTTTTCCACTGCATGACAGATTGCGAAGATTGGACATACAGAAGGTACCTCATTAAAAGAACTAAATTTGGGAATAAAAAATGTCAGTCTCAGTTTTTTTAATGTCCCCTAAAGTTTACCAGAGATTTAGTTACTACAAAATTTTTGCAAGAGCAAATCTGCTGTCCTGCTGAATACAACATTAAATATTATTGAGTACATGATGCAGCTCTCCTCAGTATTGCTAAACTGACTTCCTTATTTTAAAAGTACTCTTAAGCCTTCATAAAGCAATCATTCCAGATTTACTATATATTTAATGCACTGAAACAAAGACATTATTTTAAATTAATCATTCAGAGCAGTTTATTGTGTTCATAACAAAGTTCATTGTCTTTAGAAAAAGGAAACACTAATTTATTTTGTGAGATCTCCATAACAATAGACATTGAAATTTCAATGAAACAATGAAATTTCACCATTTGTTTATGCGAAAAATATGTTTCTAAAGATTTTAAGCATAACACAGAATTTTATATAATACTAAGTTACTTATTTTGTTGGAGGGTTCTCGTAAAACTAGTTCATCAAATAGTCAGAAGTAAAGTAAGGGAAACTCATTTGTCCAGCTATCTGGAGAAAATCTGTCTCTTTAAGGTTCTCTTCAACATGCGGGTGAAGGAGATTATAGCAGGGACAGACAGAAAGATTTTGGAAACAAGTTTTTTGTATGATAGGAATTAAAATTAAAATGTGTATTTTAGATGAGCATGATCTTTGAAAGAGTTTATTTAAAAAACTATGTCTGAAAATCCAAGCATTTAAGGCTAAAGCTGAATACTCAGATTGTGCATCTAAAAACTAAGCAATGATTTTTTAGAGATGTGATTTTATAATCTTCAGCAACAAACTAATGAAATATTTAAAGCAAATTTTAAATTAATGTCCTATAGACATATTATAGTAATGTATAACTCTTTTTAATCAGTAAATTCAGAAACTGACAGTATATACCTCCCGGTTGGCACATGCTTGTTAAATGGTTTCATTACCACTTAATTGCTCTTTCACAGGTTCAGTGTTATGCTAATAGGACTGGCAAATTGGAAGGCTTTTCACTTTTAAGTTACTAGATCCCGCTCCAGGGGAAGACTT
Source organism: Rafetus swinhoei (assembly GCA_019425775.1). Taxonomy (NCBI): domain Eukaryota; kingdom Metazoa; phylum Chordata; order Testudines; family Trionychidae; genus Rafetus; species Rafetus swinhoei. Next base: position 114,825,094 of record CM033424.1, read on the forward strand.
ATCAGGCTGCAACAGCCTGTTGTAGGTGTCTGCTGGAATGGTCAGAATAAGGATAGGAAGAGAGGAAGGATTGAGCACTAAGACCCAGAGAAGGCACTGCCCCTTATGCTGCCCATGGGAGGAGGCCATCTAACCTGTTTTCCTGTTTACCCTCTTGAGACCCAGGTGGGGAAAGCAAATGAACCTAACACCTCTTCAAAATTATAAGAGGGGAGCCATTCTTGCAAAAAGGCAACAAAATAAACAGAGGAGCCTAGGGAAAAGGTCAAAGGGGGGAAATGCTGGAACCTTGAAGACAGGGATGTTGAAAGTCCTTTAATAAATTTTTTCACACTTAAAAAGATGAGCAAAAGTTTAGAGGTGAGGAGGCTCTTAATGTAACCGTGATAATCTGCCCCCCGTAGCCTTTATAACAGTACTGTGATATTCATAAAAAAACTTACAAGAAAAATTATTTTTCTAATCCAAAAAGAAACCAAATTTTAGTTCACTGCACAGTTTGTAGGGGCAAGAGTTCCTTCAGCTAATAAAACCAAGAAGCTTCAGAGGGGTAGCCGAGTTAGTCTGTAACAGGAAGAACTTAAAAAACAACAAATAGACTAGTAGCGCCTTAAAGACTAACAAAACATGTAGATGGTATCATGAGCTTTCATGGGCGCAACCCACTTCTTCAGATGACAGGAGTATTAGAAGTCCAGATCTAAGAATAAATAAGGGGAGGAGAGGGCTGGGAGAGAAGAAAAAAAAAAAAGGAGGCGGGAGAGGAGAAAAAAATAAAGAGAGAGAGAGACAGTGAGTAGATGGTTCAAATAGTTACAACAGGCTGATAAGAACAATTAGCACCTCCATTGTTTGGTTGGTAGATTAAGTCATAGCATGTGGAAGGTAGTGTGCGAGCCAGCCGTCCTTGTTAACACCATTTGCATAAGAATTACACTTGTAAATGAAGTTAAATTCTAATCCTTCTCTGTGCATTTGGTTTGTGGAATTGGCCTGAAACAAAATGGTGATTTGGAGATCTATTAATGAGTGTCCAGGTAGATTAACACTTTAAAGTAACACTAATCTACCTGATAGAAATGTAGCCGTGTTAGTCTGGTGTAGCTGAAACAAAAAACAGGACTATGTAGCACTTTAAAGACTAACAAGATGGTTTATTAGATGATGAGCTTTCGTGGGCCAGACCCACTTCCTCAGATCAAATAGTGGAAGAAAAGTCACAACCATATATACCAAAGGATACAATTAAAAAAAAATGAACACATATGAGAAGGACAAATCACATTTCAGAACAGAAGGGGAATGTGGGGAAAGGAAGGTAAATGTCTGTGAGATAATGATATTAGAGGTAGGGAAAGGTAGATGTCTGTGAGCTAATGGTATCAGAGGTGATAATTGGGGAAGCTATCTTTGTAATGGGTAAGGTAGTTGGGGTCTTTGTTCAGCCCCCCGCAGAGAGAGTCGAATTTTAGCATGAATGCCAGTTCAGAGGATTCCCTTTCAAGTGCAGATTTGAAAGTCTTCTGGAGTAGGATGCATGTGATTAGGTCATTGAGACAGTGTCCTTTCTGGTTGAAATGGCAAGAAACTGTTTTTTCTTTGTGATCCTGTCTGATATCTGTTTTGTGGGCATTGATTCTTTGGCAAGTGTCTGAGACGCTTTGTCCAATGTACAAAGCAGACGGACACTTTCGCACATGATAGCATAAATTATATTTCTGGATGCGCAGGAATATGTATTCTTGATCTTATAACTCACTTGGTTAGGCCCAATAATGGTGTCAGCAGAGTGAATATGTGGACAAAGCTGGCAACGGGTTTGTAGCAAGGGAAAGTACCAAGGTTGGTATTAGTGTGGTATGTCCTGTGGTTGTTGGTAAGAATCATCTTGAGGTTAGGTGGTTGTCTATAGGAGACTATGGGTCTGTCTCCCAGAGCTTCTTGGAGTTTACTGTCCTGTTCCAGTATAGGCTGTAATTTATTGATAATGTGTTGGACAGGTTTAAGTTGGGAGCTGTAGGTGATGACAAGTGGTGTTCTATTGTTGGTTTTCTTGGGTCTGTCTTGTAGTAGTTGGTTTCTAGGTATTCGTTTGGCTCTTTCAATTTGCTTTTTTATTTCTCCGGGGTTTAGGTTTATAAATGCTTGGTAGAGATCCTGAAGTTTCTGGTCTCTGTCAGTGGGATTAGAGCAGATGCGGTTGTATCAAGGGCTTGGCTATAGATGATGGATCGTATGGTGTGTGCTGGATGGGAGCTGGAAGCATGTAGGTAACTGTATGAGTCAGTGGGTTTTCTGTAGAGGGTGGTGTCTAATTTACCATTGTTGATTTGTACTGTGGTGTCCAGGAAATGGATCTCTCGTGTGGAATGGTCAGGCTGAGGTTAATGGTGGGGTGTAGGTTGTTGAAATCTCTGTGGAATGTCTCCAGTGTTTCTTGGCCATGCGTCCAGATCATAAAGATGTCATCGATGTAGCGTAAGTAGAGAAGGGGTAAAGGGGACGGGAGTTGAGAAAGCGTTGTTCTAGGTCAGCCATAAAGATATTAGCATACTGTGGGGCCATGCGTGTACCCATGGCTGTGCCGCTGATCTGGAGGTATAAGTTGTTCTCAAACTGGAAATAATTGTGGGTGAGAACAAAGTTACATAGGTCTGCTATCAGATTGGCAGTGGTGTCCTCTGGGATAGTGTTTCTAATTGCTTGTAATCCGTCTTCATGTGGGATGTTGGTGTATAGTGCTTCTACATCCATGGTGGCAAGGATGGTGTTATTGGGGAGGTTATCGATGTTTTGTAGTTTCCTTAGGAAGTCAGCAGTGTCTCGGAGATAGCTGGGGGGTGTTGGTTGCGTAGGGTTTGAGGAGAGAGTCTACATAGCTGGATAGACCAGTACTGAGTGTGCCAATACCAGAGATGATGGGGCATCCGGGGTGTCCAGGTTTATGGATCTTGGGAAGCAGATAGAAAAATCCTGGTCGGGGGTCAGAAGGTGTTTCTGTGTGGATTTGTTCCCGAGTAGCTGTAGGGAGGCTTTTAAGGAGACAGAGTAATTTCTTTTGGTATTCCGAGGTGGGATCAGAGGGAGAGAGGTTTGTAAAATGTGGTGTTGGAGAGTTGTCTGGTTGCCTCTTGGTTATAGTCGGCCTTATTCATAATGACCACAGCACCACCTTACCCATTACAAAGATAGCTTCCCCAATTATCACCTCTAATACCATTAGCTCACAGACATCTACCTTTCCCTACCTCTAATATCATTATCTCACAGACATTTACCTTCCTTCCCCCCCCCCCCGCATCCCCCTTCTGTTCTGAAATGTGATTTGTCCTTTTCATATGTGTTCATTTTTTTAATTGTATCCTTTGGTATTTATGGTTGTGACTATTTTCTTCCACTATTTGATCTGAGGAAGTGGGTCTCGCCCACGAAAGCTCATCATCTAATAAACCATCTTGTTAGTCTTTAAAGTGCTACATAGTCCTGTTTTTTGTTTCAACTAATCTACCTGGACACTCATTAATGGATCTCCAAGTCATCATTTGTTTCAAGCCAATCCCACAAGCCAAATACACAGAGAAGGATTGGGTTTTCAGACTGCAGTTTGCCCCTGAAGTAAGGGGCTAGATGACGACAGGCAGTAGGGTCACTGAAGCAAGGTGGGTTTAACGGGTGGGGGTTCCCTAAGGGGGAGGACCCCTCTGTGTGGGGGCACTGCAGCAGGGCAGTACCAGAGGTGAGGGTTAGTGTTAATCTAAAGTGTTAATCTACCTGAACACTCATTAATGGATATCCAAATCACCGTTTTGTTTCAGACAGTCTGGGTAGGACACGGGCCCTACTATAAAGTGACAGAACCACTAAAACATACAGGGAACAGCAGGCGAGACGTGGGCTGAAAGGGGGTCTGAAAAGAGCTAATCCCCTGCGTGCCCAGCAGGGGTTGCCATAGCAGTGAGTCACACCACGTTACAGTGTGCATGTGTGCAATAGCCAGTAGCCAGAAGATTTTTCCCCTAGCAGCTAGCTGTAGGATTGGTCTGGACAGCCACTGGAGTACTGCCTTCATGGAGTTGAATAGAGAACCCTGCCAACCCACCCCTTCTCCAGTTCCTTCTTGCTAGCTACTCCAATAGAGGGGAAGGAAGGTGGATATTGAATGGACATGAACAACACATCTCGAAGAACAGTTATGAGAAGGTGAATAACTGTTTTTTTCTTCTTCTTTGAGTGTTTGTTCATGTGTATCCCAATCAGGTGACTCTCAAGCCCAAGTTAGGAGGTGTGATCAGAGTCCTTCACCAACTGAAGAAGTGCCTGTCCAAGGGCTGTGTTGTCTCTAGCTTGATGGCTGATTGCATAGTGTGCAGCGAAGGTGTGGATGGATGACCAGGTCACCACTCTGCAGATCTCCTGTGTGGGGGTCTGGGGCAGGAACATGAGGTGAGGACACTCCTGCAAGGCTGTAGCATTCCTGGATACAGGATAACATCCATGATGAGATGCGTTGTGATGAGACAGGCTGTGCTTTCATTCTGTCAGCCACCACTATGAGCAGTTGAAGAGACTTCCTAAATGGTTTAGTTCTGTCTATGAACAATGCCAGAGCCCTGCAAACATCTAGACAATGGAGTCTCTGTTCCTAGGCATTAGTGTGGGACTTAGAAAAAAAATACTGGGAGAAATATGTCCTAGTTTATATGAAACGTGAGACCACCTTGGGGAGGAATGTTGGATAGGGTCAAAGCTGAACCTTATCCTTATGGAAAACCATATATCAAGGCTCTGATGTTAGGGCTCTGAGCTCAAATACTCTCCTGGCCAAGGTTATCACCATCAGGAATGCTGCCTTATAGGAAAGGTAGAGGAGGTCAAAAGCTCAAATGGCAGTTCCATCAATCTAGACAGAACTAGGTTGAGCTCCCAGGGAGGGACTGGCTGACAAACCTGAGTATAAAGCCTCTCCAGGCCTTTTAGGAAGCGGCAAACCATGGGGTTCATGAACAATGAGAGTCTGAGTATCCTGGGGTAAAAGACCAATATAGCAGCTAAGTGGACCTTTAATAGAAGAGAATGTCAGACTCTTGTGTAAGGTGAAACGGATAGTCCTGAATGACAGTATTGGGGCCTGTGTGGGGCCAAGGCTCTGCTGTGCTGACCAGATTGAAAATCTTTTCTACTTGGTGATGTAAGTGGCCCTCATGGAGGATTTCCTGCTGCACAGGAGGATGTGTCTAACCTGGTCACAGTACATAAGCTTCAACGATTTCAGCCATGGAGTTTCCACACCGTGAGGTGTGGCGACTTGAGGTTTAGATGGTGTAGACAACCATGGTCTTAACTTCATACAGTTCCTTGCTGTTGTGGTGAGGAACTGTCAGAGGTCACGAATAATCTCAGCCAAGGCCTGAAACCTTGTTTTTGGAAGGAATATTCTGACCTGGTTTGAGTCCAGCAGCGCTACCACAAATTCTATCCTCTGAACTGGGGACAGGGTGGATTTGGCCTTGTTTAGGAAGATACCGAATTTGTTGAAGATGCCTCTGATAAACATCAACATGGGACTCAGAGCGACCCTTGATCAGTCAGTTGTCGAGGTATGGAAATACTTGAATATGATGCCTGTGCAGGAAGGCATCGACTACCACCATATATTTGGTGAATATTCTTGGTGCAGCCAAAAGGCTAAATTGCAGGATTGTAAATTGGTAGTGGGTATGATTTACCATGAACCTGAGATACTTTCTGTGAGGCTGATGAATGGCAATATGAAAATAAGTGTCATTCAAATCCATGGTAGCATACTAGTCTGCTGGATTTAGTAAGGGAATTATAGAGGCCAAGGTGACCATGTGGAACTTGATTTTCTTTACAAATTTATTGAGCTCTTGCAGGTCCAGAACACAATCATGGAATCATAGAACTGGAAGGGGCCTCTAGAGGTCATCAAGTCCAGTCTAAGGATTCACCACAAGACCAAGCACTATGTAGATCATCCTTCATAGATGCTTATCTAACCTGCTCTTAAATATCTCCAATGATGGAGATTCCACAACCTCCCTAGGCAATTTATTCCAGTATTTATCCACCCTGATAGGAAGTTTTTCCTAATGTCCACCCTAAACTTCCCTAGCTGCAATTAAGGCCCCTTGCTTCTTGTCCTATCATCAGAGATGAAGGAGAATAATTTCTCTCCCCCATCCTTGTGACAGACACCCTTTTAGGTTGCAGCAGGGCGGGTTCTACCGAGACCCCCAGTCCGGATCCGGCTAGGCCCTGCGCTGCCTTTTAGTCTTTCTCTACCACTTTCTCTACCACTCCAGTAACTCCACTGAGTTACTGGAGTCTTCTGGCTCAGTCAGAGTTCCCATTCAGTTCTGGGTCCCTTGCTTGCGAACTGCCATTCGTCGCTGACCGAGGCTGCTACGCTGGCCCCTTGGCATCCGGGTGCTCCTCGGCTTTCTCCCCGTAGCCACGGCACCTGGGGGTGAAGAGAGTACGACCAACTACCCCAGCTGGGATCCCCCCCCTTTTGGGAGTCCACCCTTCTTTTAAATCCCCCGCCGCCAGTCTTGCCTGGCGCTTGGGGATGATGTCACCCTGCGACGCCCGCCCCATCCCCCAGAGGTGCCCCGGTCCGCTGTCTTGCACGATCAGACGCCTCCCGCTGTGGCGCAACCCTCCCCAGGGTCTTAAAGCTCCCCTCTTCGGGGATGCTAGTGCGCATGCACGGCAAACCTGCAGCGGCCTGAGGCCGCCAGGTGAACGCATCCCCCGTCCTGTTCTAAGTGCAGGGGGGCGTGTCCCGCCGAGCGGAGGTAGGCGACCCCCTGTCACAAGGTACTTGAAAGCCACTATCATGTCCCCTTTCAGTCTGCTTTTTTCCAAACTAAGCAAACCCAATTTTTTCCATCTTCTTCATAGGTCATGTTTTCTAGACCTTTAATAATTTTTCTTGGCCTTCTCTGGACCTTCCCCAATTTCTCCACATCTTTCCTGAAATGTGGTGCCTAGAACTGGACACCATACACAAGCTGAGGCCTAATCACCAAGAATAGAGTGGAAGAATGACCTCCTGTGTCTTGCTGACAACACTCCTGTTAATACATCCCAGAATCATGTTTGCTTTTTTTGCATCAGCATCACACTGTTGACTCATATTTAGCTTGTGGTCCACTGTGACCCATAGAGCCTTTTCTGCAGTACTCCTTCCTAGACAGTCGCTTCCCATTCTGTGTGTGTGAAACTGATTGTTCCTTCCTAAATGCAGTACTTTGCATTTGTCCTTATTAAACTTCATTCTATTTACCTCGGACCATTTCTCCAGTTTGCCCAGATCATTATGAATTATAACCCTATCCTCCAACGCACTTACAACCCCTCCCAGCTTGGTATCATCTGCAAATGTTATAAGACAGACCTGAGCCCACTCATGCGAAAATACCCATTAGGAAATACAGAGAGAAAAAACCCTCTCTCTCCTGTGCTCCTTAGGAACCTCTTCCACTGTCCCTACTGCTAAGAGCAACTGCAATGCCTAGATAAGGGGTTGCTCATGAGAAGTTTCCCTGAACAGGGACAGGGAGGGGGAATGGAAGGGTTGGAGGGCACAGAATTGGAGGGAGTATCTCCTTTGTAACCTTGCAGAGGACTCATCAGTCCAATGCAATAAGAAGCCAAGCCTTGTAGAAAGGGGCCTGAACCCTTGCCAGAAGACTAATGTGGGTGCCTCCTGCCACTCCTGTTTCTCCTACGCTGGCCATCCTGGTGGTATTGTGGCTGGTATGAGGATGAGAAGGTAAATGGTTCCACTGTGTAGTGTTAGATGCCCAAGGACTTTAGGGTCGTTCTTGAGTCGTTATGGCTATGAAGTCTCTCATTCATCTTCTCAGAGAAGTGTGATGATACTTCACAGGGGAGGTCCTGAATTGTTTGTTGGACCTCATATGGGAGGCCTGAGACCTGAAGCCATGAGCCCCTTCTCATGGCAATACTTGTGGCCATGACATGGGCAGCCACATCAGCTGCAATCAGGGCTGCTTGTAAAGACACCCTTGAAATCAGCTTGGCCTTCTCCACCATAGCCAAAACTACTATTTACAACAGTAACAATAAAGCTAACTACCACTGCACTTGTGAAGCCGAGAGCACAGGGACATTCCAACTAACAGTCACTGGCGGGAAGAAGGAACTGGGGAGGTTGGCAGAGCTCTATATTGGGCGCCATAAAGTCCCCACTCCAAGGAACGCTCAGATCCATCTTACAGCTTAGGGGAAACATCCGCTGTCTACTGTGCACATGTGCACACACACTTGATTGGAACAGACATGAACAAACACTCAAGAATTTTTGGTTTTCAAGGTTGTTTATTTCTGAAAAGTTGAAAATTTCCATAGGACCAATTTCAACCCAGCTCTATTCAGTATAAATGCTGGGGACCCCAGGCATTTTAGTACTATAGTGGCTGATCAGAAGTTTTGATTCCTAAGCTGAATTTAATAACACATAAAAATGCTGGCACAGCCCTCTGTTTCAGATGAGAATACAAATTAGAGCCAGATCCTACCACAACAACTATTTATCTGTTAGTCTTGTTGCTGATTTGAATGCCAATATTCACCAACATGTTGCATCAATCAAAGAATATCCAGGTTTCCATTCCATCGACAACAACTAATATCCCCCTCACTTGGGGGATACAGCGAAGGGGATGTTTGATTCCCCTCCTGAGATCAATACCCTGAAGAACAATTGCACAATTGGCAGCAAAGACTGATTTGTTTGTCAACAGTAGTCTGCACAATTAAAACAATATTGGATTACAAATAGCTGCTGCTTCTCATCTTGACAAAAATTTTTTCATTTTTTTCCCTTCTCCATACAAGAAATATTTTACAGCTATGAATCAGCACTTAGTACCTTAGCCATCACACTGTCTCCTCCCCATGTGAGGTTAGCCTTAGCAGGAGACGCTACCAGATACAAGGGCTTTTTGACGTAAGAGTTGATAACTTGGTGATACTGTATATCAGGCTCCCTGCAGTTACAACACAGGCACATTTAAAAGTATGCGTTATGCTTAGGCTCCTAGGCTTCCAGCTAACTTCTTCCCATCCCATTCAGCCACCTACTCCATTGCTCCTGTAATGATCACTAACAGCATGAAACAGATACATGCTTGTTCTTTTGTCACAACGAAAACAAAACCTAAGAACAGCAAACAGCACCCTTCCCGAACATTGACGTGGTTATGGTTCATTACAGAAGCAGCCGCCTTGCTGAGAGGAGGTGGAAAGGGCAAGCGATTGTCAATATGACATTGAAGGATGAACGTGTGGAACAACTGAAGGGAAGTTCAAAGTGTTATAGATGAGCACATCTCAGCAACTCCAGCCTGCCTGATCCATAGCAAGGACTGACAAGAAGAATGGTGTGCTGGCAGGATTCGCATGTGTGGTCAGTGGGGCTGGGTAAACATTGAAGAGGAGAGGGCAGAATGCTTAAAACTATCAGACAGCAGGGAGGGCTGTACTCATAAAACTGAAGGCCGTAGAACTGAAATAATATTTTACTATACACAGCCCCATGCACACGTTTCATTCTAGACAGGACTTTATAAACATGTCTTTTTCAGTAGTAGGCTTAGATAATATTTTAACACGTGAGAAAAAATGTGACAAATTACAGAGATAGTTTGAGAAAAAATAGCTGCTCATGGCTGTCAACTATCTGTCTGTAAACGAAGAAGAGAGGAGTTGCACTTTCCTTGAAAATTATGTATATTAAAAAATAGTAATAGCCCTCTCCCTCATATAACCCACAGCAGGCCAGTCTTCACATCCACATATGAATCAACCTTTCTGATCCAGGTTAAACCCATTTCATAACTTAAAACATGTATGAGGTTAATAATTATAACAACTGAAAAAGGCAGGTCAGGTACAGTACTCATGCCACCATATGGACACAGGCACACATGAAAAAAGACTGCATCTTGGCAAAGCACTGCACCAAACAGAAATCTAAAACACTGTCTGACACATTTAAATATTAATATATTTAATATTTAAAAAGTAAAACTGCACCCCAGCTATCATTTCAGGGACCAGCACAAGCAAACACAAAATACTGGGAGGAACAATTAACTTTTCATTGACAAGTACATATTAAAAAAACGTTACAGTCTCCTAGGGCTCATCTAGACTACATCCGTCTTTCGAAAGAGGGATGTAAATGAGCCCGATCGAAAGTGCAAATGAAGCGTGGATTTAAACATCCCACTCATCATTTGCATATTTGCATCCAATTGCTGTTTCGAAAAAGGGTATTTCGAAAGTGAAACCGCAGTCTAGACGCGTTTCTTTAGGAAAAAACCCTTTTTCGAAAGATCCCGTACTCCTCAGAAAGAGGGATGTAGTCTAGACATAGCCCAAATGTTAAGTTCATGTTGGCACAAGAGTAAAACATACTGGGAAAATGGCAATGTGGGACTCCATTCATATTGTGCCTCTGCCTTCAGTTCAACTTACATGCTCAGCCTGCACGTAAGAAAGATGGATTTTCTAACTACATTCCCTGCAAACTCAATCTGGGATCTAAAAGTTCTTCCCATACTTGGCAGGCCAAATCAGACCCTGAGCGACACCTATGAATTGAATTCAGTGGAGTTACTCCAGATTTACATCTATAAAATGTTTGGTGTAAATAAAAGCAGAATCCAACAAGATGCCTATAAAGGGTGGTAAGTGGAGGAGTCTGGGCTTCTGGTAGCAGCCCCTATTATTTGATCCCCTGCCTATATATAGATTTTGCCCAAGGCAGGGCACCTTTCCTTTCAGTTTAAACTTTCTCACCATTCTCCATAAGACTATTTAGAGATCATTGTCCTCAGTACCAAGTCATTAAGTTCCTTGAGTACTACTAATGGCCCTTAACACAGCTAGATTAGTAAACAGTTTGTACTTCATATTTCTAAGTCCAAATACAAGAATGAGACATGTTAGAGATGTTAAATTTTGAGTAACTGACTAATCGAATAGTCAATACATTTTGCATCGACTATTCAATTAGTCGATAGGGCGCCTCCGCCTTTGAAGCGTATCAATTGGTCTAGGGCTGTTGCTACACTTCAAAGGTGAAAGCACTGCGTGGAGCCCAGAGTTAGCAGGGGACTCCCCCGCTGACCCCAGACTCCATGAGGCGCTGCCTCTTTGAAACACCTGGGAGCCCAGCATCAGGCTCCTCACAGCATTTCAAAGTGGCAGTGCTGCACGGAGACCGGGGTCAGTGGGGGAGTCCCCTGCTGATCCTGGACTCCACTTGGCGCTGCTGCTTTGAAACACCGCATGCAGCCTGGAGACACTCAGCTGGCCCCGGACTGCACGCAGCATTTCAAAGTGGTAGCACCACATGGAGCCCAGAGTCTGGCCCCAGGCTCCACGAGGCGCTGCCGCTTTGAAGTGCCCCCTCCTCTTCCCACCCTCCTTGCTGCCTCTTTCTGATAGAGGCAGCAAGGGGAAAGGAGAAGTGACTAGTCGACCAGCCTCTTGACTATTAGATAAGCATTTGCTTATCAGATAGTCGACTAGTCATTCATCCCTAACACATGCACACAAATGGAATATTCACATTCAGAAGATTGTGAGCTTTCCAATGATACCTTACAAGAATTATTTTGCACACATTCAAGTTATGCACATAGGAAATCCCCAAACTATGAATGGATTGTAGTCCAAAAGTTCATTTGTAAGTCAGTTGTTTGGAAGTTGGAACACATTTTCCCATAAAACCAATATTGTAAATGGTAGCTAGGTTCCTGGCTAGCCCACAAAAGCATATTTAACCCATATTGTAGCTGAAATATTGTATATTTGCAATGAAAAATAGTAGAAAATAATACTGTTAAATACTAATAATTAAACAAAACAGAAAAAATAAAAAATTGACTAAGAAATAGTTTTTTATTTAACCTTGGATGCTGGTGCTTGAAGAAAGGCAGGTTTAATTAGCGAAAGATGGGGAAGTAGGTGGAGATTCTGAAGGGGACTTCTGGGCATCCTGTGACCACAAGATGAGATTGACTCTTCTGGGTCCTGGGGGCTATTAGATTTTTGGGGCCAAAAATGAGGGGTTAGAGTGTGGGAGGGGGCTGTGGGTTGAGGCAGGGGGTTGCATGCAGGAGGAAGTGAGGGCTCTGATTGCAGGTATGAGCTCTGGAGTGGGGCTGGGGCATTTGGGGTAGAGGAAGGGGTGGGGCTCAAGGATGGGGCCCAATGGTTTGGAGTGTGGGAGGGGCCTCAGGGAACGAGGTGGGGGTAGGGTGCAGAGTCTTGGCAGGAGTTAAGAATGCAGGAAGGGGCTCAGGGCTGGGGCAGAGGCACTTACCTGCGTACATCCCTTTTGGTAGCACAGGCCTCGGGGAAGGGAGGGGAGATGGCAGGTGGTTCTGGGCACTGCCCTACACTCACCTGCAGGCACCATCCCCCACAGCTTCCACTATTCCTGGTTCCCGGCCAATGGGAGCTGTGGGGACTGAGGCTGCAGGTGAGAGAAGTGCGGAGCTTTCCAGCACTTGCAGCTCCAACCCTGTGGGGAGGGGGAACAGCAGTCACAACCTCTCCGGAGTCCTGCATCCCCTGCTTGCCACATCCTGGTGAGTGGTGGCTGGGTGCAGAACACATGGATGGACCTGCAGGTTGAGGGAGGGCAATTGGGGAATGGGACTGGCTGCAGTCCTCCGGCCTGCACTTACACCACTTACCACCACCAGCGACTCTTGCCTGCTCCCCTGAGGTGCAGGTGAGCATTTGGCTGTGTGGACGTTCATAACTCGGGGGAGTACATGTATTCATATTCATTAGCGTATGTTTATGAATAATATGAAATACACTGTCACAACTAGGGATGTTAGTGTGTAATAGTCATGTAACCACATCAAATGTTAGCAGTTACGTGACTATACAATAATCCCTGGGGGTGGGGGTTGTCAGCTCTCAACCCCCTCCCAGGGTGCCCCCTGCCTCCTTGTGCTGCTGCCTCTGTATCTGTACCATTTAAACAATTTCTGTGGGACCATACACAATCACAAGTGGCAGGGGGAGAGGGATTTCCAGGTGAGGACTAGGAAGACAGCATGAAATGGACTGGACTCTCTCAGAAGCTAATATGTAAGCACAAGTTGTCACTAAACTCAACTAAGTAAATGGGATTTCCGTAGAGGTATGGGAGAATGAATCACACACAGGGTTACAAGGGACTGTAAGGGTTATCTAGGCTACTCCCTTCCCATGATGCAGGATATGTTGTGTCTAAACCATCCAAGAAAATGGCTCCCCCCCAGCCTCCTTTGGAAAACTTCCAGTGAAGGAGGTAGCACAACCTCCCTAAGCAGTCCCTTCCACTGTCCGAAGACATTTTTCCCGAGATTTAATCTAAATCTGTTATACAGTGTGTGACGGGGGCCTCACCCCTTGCACTAGCTCAGCCGGCGGCGCCGCGCTCGCGGTCAACAGGCCGCCGCTGTTCTGGGCCTGTGGTGCTTGCACAGAGGCGACACACGGCGAGGCGCCCACACGGCGCAAGCACACGCCAGCCGGCGTGCAAACCAGCGGGCAGACGGACCCAGGGTGAGCAGGGACACTGGCAGGCACGCTGGCATGGGAAAAGGCGACAATGTTTAAAAATGGTGCCGGGGTAGACAAGGGGCGGGAGAGGGAAGGAGAGAGCTGGGTCAGCTCTTCTCTTGGCCCCTCTTCCCCACGGTGTGGACGGAGCCCCCGGTGACGGCAGTGTCGGAGAGGGGAGAGGAGACTGTGTGACGATGCCTGGGGACACAGAGGCGGAGGCAGCGGACTAAAACAGACAACGGAGGAATCGACGGAGTGGTGAGCGGAAGGGACATTGAAAGTGACCTTGAGGGGACTTTTTAAGGGACCTCGAAGGGACTCAGAGGAACGGTGCGGCAGGACTGCGACACCGCCCGTTCACACAGTGAAACGGAATCCTTTTTCCACCAGGCTGAGCGAAAGCATAAGCTACTTTGAAGCTGCCACTGAAGCAGCACCATGCCTACTTTGTCCCTCGCCATGAGAGTACTAACTAATGGCTAGAGATTTTCCCACGACACATTGTTTCCACACGCTGTCCCCCACAAAGAGAACTGCACTGGTTCCACTGCATTTGGGAAGAATGCACCCATGGGGGGCAAAAGGTGAGAGGGGCACGATACATAAAAAACCAACAGTTGAGTAAGAAATATCATATAATGTAAGTCCTCAAGCTGGACTTTTAAAAGAACTACTTAGCATGCCTTAAGGGAGCTGGCAATAGGTCAATATATTCACTAGAAATCCATTTTTTCAGCAGAAACTACAGGCCCGAGCTTAAAAGTTCCTGAGTACCGGCAGCTTTTACCAAAGGTGATGGTAACTCCAGGCACTCTGCACCTTTCAAGCTGAGATCTCAAATTTTCTTGTTTGGGAATTTTTCTTGTTACACTTAATAACAATTCCGAGATAAATCACTCAATGGGATAAAATATTGCACATATTCCTCTCAGAGCTTTAGATATAAATACAAAAATGCAAGTCTTATAAAACTGATTTAAGCAACAGGATAAAATATTCTTTTAAATAAACAGCTTAATGATGTAAACAAATCACATCCAACATTTTATTGTAACTCAGGAGAAAAATATCATTGGGCACATTACGCTGATAACATTTCCTTTCCACTCATTATGTTCCCCAATCTGGAGAGCCGTTTGCTAAGAAGTAGCTTCTCTCAACTCCGTGCACATCCAAATAGGCAGGAATTCCTGCACTAAGAACCCTGTGGCCAAATCCAGCACGTGTAGAAGCTCTTCTATGCTTCCTACCAATATGCAATGTTTTAAAAACACCAAACAGGTATCTAAGTGATGGTGCAACATATTTCCTTGACAGATGTAGTTTCACACAATGCCCTGGAGGTTGCCATAGCTCTAGTGCAGGAGTGGGCAATAATTTTTTAAGTGGGCCACTTTGCGAATTTCTGGAGTGGTCACACCTCAAGCAGAACGGATGGGGCCAAGAGACTTTGCCGCCCTCAGACCATGATTGGCTTGGGGTGGGGAAGCAGTGAAGTCTTAGCCCCCCCGTCTCCCCCCCCCCGCACAGCCCCGCCTTGCCAGGGACGTGCAGTGCCCAGAGAGACCAGCCAACTGTTTTGAACAGCTGGCGGTTTCCTCTGGTGCCAGGCAGGGGAAGGAGACTTTACACGCTCCCCCGCCCTAGGTCTTGATTGGCCTGGGGGCGGAGGAGTGGCAAGGCGGCTGCGGGCAAGGAGCCTTTTCAATTGCTGCTATTTAAAGCACTCCCAGCTCCAGCTGCCCAGAAGGTGTGGGCCTTAAATAGGATCATTTGAAAGGCCTCGCACCTCCCCAGCGGCTCCCAGGCAATGCATTAGCAGCAGAGAGCTGCTGTGAGCCGAAACAAAGTGCTAGGCAGGCCAGATCTGGCCCGCTGACAGCCTCTAGCCCAGCCCTGCTCTAGTGGAAGCAGCCTTTCCAGTAAATGGGAGAAAAATGCCTCTATCTCTGTAAGCCTCTCAGAGACGGGCTGATCTATATTGCTTAGGAAATGTTACTATATATGGCGCCATACGAGTTATGCTCCCTAAGGCATGTGGTCTGAGCATATCAGTGGTGGCTCTGAAATACTAATGGGGATTTCCAGCACCACTAGAAGGGCTATACTTTTTCCTCTGTTTGGGAGAACCTTCAGAACTAGTAACAATAATATCCACCCTAAGAAACAAATGAAGGAAAGCAACTAAACTGTCTTCACTTTTTTTCTCTTATTTAAAAGATGGGGAAAAGCCTTCCTTTCAGAAAGGTAGATGAACTTTCCTTCAAAGTGACGATACTCAGACATAGACATCTAGAGTCCTCTTACCTCAGCAACAGACATGGGCAAAAAAGTGCATGAAGTGCCTACAATGTTTTTA
The DNA here is from genome assembly GCA_019425775.1 of Rafetus swinhoei. Taxonomy (NCBI): domain Eukaryota; kingdom Metazoa; phylum Chordata; order Testudines; family Trionychidae; genus Rafetus; species Rafetus swinhoei. Next base: position 114,841,079 of record CM033424.1, read on the forward strand.
TGATCAATATCAAAATCTAACAAAAATTTAAAATGTTAAATGCTCCCTTCTCCCTTTATGAATTAACAGAACACCAGGGCTATGTCCTTAACAGATTTTCCAGTTTACTTTTCAAAGCAACAATAATAATTTGTTCTAGGAGAATACATTTAATTTGGAAATAAATATGCAAATTAGATTTTAAGTATGTGTGAAGGTGCTACAGGATGAAAGTAATCAATGGTTATCTATTTGTTTATTTACAAGTGAAATTGCAAACAATCTCTCTCCAGTGTACAAGATCCTAGTTATTTTTTGCATTTTGTTCCCTGCAGGAACATATTCCCTACTAAGTGTCACTTGTACTACATTCAAGAATGATAAAGAAAACAGGAGAAAGGTATTACAATATTGATATAGCTTCTTTCTTCCCCTACCATGTCTTGCTTTGTTTGGCTTTTCTCTGTAGCCTAATTCTTATTCTGATCAGAGAAGAAGTAGCTGAAAACTAGATTTTTATTAACACCATATACATCTAGGAGTGCTCAGGCACACACCTACATACATACAAACATATGCACATTTCCCTCCCAGTTTATCATGACAGCTTTCACAGCTGAGCTGCTGTGGCTAATTATAATTATAATGATTGTATGGAATTTGTGGATGAATTTTAGCGCTCTCTTTATGAGATATATTTTTTGTGTAAAATGCTTTTTAAAATAGCCATCAAGTAAAGAATTTTTGACAGAATCAAAAATGCCCCTTCTCCCAGTGCATTGCTAAAAGGAACAGAGAGTGGTTTCAAAAACTCTCTATTTTATAATGTATATTCATTCACACACATACATCTAAATACATTTGCCCCTCTCTCTTACTACAGCTGGTCCCCGAGTTGCAAACAGTCGAGTTACGACCGTTCGCATTTACGACCGAAGTGGTTGTAAATGCGGTCCCCGAGTTACGAACGCGATCCGCACTTACGAACAGCATGGTCACCATGTAACTCAATGGGGTCCGAGTTACGAACACTTCGAGTTACGGCCAAGTATTTGGTCTGTAACTCGTTCGTAACTCGGAGAGAGGCTGTATATATACACATTTATTCACAAATGAAATGTCTGTGCATGTTCACATAAACAAAACATATAATTGACATCATCATCATAATTACCGCAACAGTACTCAAGGGCTCTGTGACGGGGAGAGCGTACCCCGCACTGAAGAGTGGGGGGGCTAAGACTCTGTGGGCGGAGGAAGTCCTGCCCCTTTCCCCAGACTGGGCATGCTTCAAGTGCTGGTGCAATATAAGAGGCAGTGGAGCAGCTCAGTTGGGGCAGACCACCAGAGGGGAAGGAGCTCAGGCCGGAGTCGCCCCTGCAGCAGCAGCAGCCGCCACGGCCACAGCCACCCCCTGAGCAGCAACCCTGGCAGCAGCCGCTCCAGCCGCAGCCCCAGCCCTGACCAGGGAGGCCATCCAGGAGGGTCGGACACGCCGAGCAACGCCCCAAGAGCTGAGAGGCACGCCAGGGATGGTAGGAAGTAACCCAGGGCTACTTCCTCTGGGAAGCTCTGGGAGCTCAGCGTGCTTCTGCCGGCATCCCCGCTGAGCAGGCAGTGAAATCCTCCACTACCAACAGGGCCCTGGGCTGGGACCCGGTGGAGCAGGAGGGCCCGGCTCCTTCCTACCTCCCCACCCCCCGGTACCCTGCTCCTTAACAGTTTTGGGAGACTTACCTGTGGAGTAGGCCTCTAGGCCAGAGTAACTCAGAGAGGCCTGCAGGGCCGTATCTACCCTGATAGGGGGAATTGTGTTTGGGACCAGGCCAGTGGTCTCCAACCTTTTTACACCCAAGATCACTTTTTAAATGTCACGGCAAGCCAAGATCTAACCCATCCTTTCCCCAAGACCCCACCCCTTCCGTGAGGTCCCGCCTCTCTGTTCCCCTTCTCTCCATCACTTGCTGTCCCCAGCCCGTACTCACTCTCACTGGGTTGAGACAGGAGGTATGGGCTCTGGGGTGGGAATGAGGGATTTGGGTTTGGGAAGGGGAGAGAGGTGCAAGCTGTGGGGGGAAATCTGGGTACAGGAGGAGGTGGAGAAGGGGAGAGTGTTGGGGTCAGGTGGAGGGTTGAGGTGCTGAGCAAGGTGCAGGCTTGTGGCTGTGAGGGTGCAGGAGTTTGGGATGGGGTGTCTGAGGAGCTCAGGGCAGGGAGGCTGGGAGTATGATGGGCTCAGGACACAGATTTGCAGTGTGTGGATGGTGTAGGAGTGTTGTGGCATAAGACTTGGGGTTGTGGGGGTGCAGGAATTTGGGGATGTGAGGGACTCAGGACAGGGGGTTGAGGTGTATGATGGGCTCAGGCTTGAGGTCTGTGGGAGTACAGGAGTGTTATGATGCTGCAGCCAGATGGGGGGTTGGCCTCAATTGGTGGCTTGTTGGCCAGGCTTCATTTTTAAATAAAATATTACATCCAACACAAAACATTTCAGAATTGTCTTTATTTATGGGAGGGGCAGGGAATCTGTTTTGAGTCAGGGGTCACTGACCCACAGAAAAATCAGTTGGGACCACACAAGTGAGATGCAAAAAAATAACCCCTCCAATCCCCAGTGGGTAGGGTGCTGGTGGGGGTTGGGGCAGGTGGGCGTCTGGCCAGGGGGCAGGGTCTGGGGCTAGTGGGTGTCTGGCCAGGGGCAAGGGCTGGGGGCTGATGGGTGTCTGGCCAAGGGGCAGGGGTGGGGTGCTGGAGGGTGTCTGGTCAGGGGCAGGGGCGGGGTTCTGGATGGGGTTCTGGCCAGGGGATAGGGTGCTGGTAGGGGCAGGTGGAAGGGTGCTGGTGGGGCTAGGGTAGGTGGGAGACTGGGCAGGGGCAAGTTACTGGGGAGGGGTTGGCCAGGGGCAGGGTGCTGGTGGGGGCCAGGGCAGAGTGCTGGTGGAGGAGGGGGGTCTGGCCAGCAGGCGGGGACAGGAACAGCTCGGCTGGTACTTGGGGATCCCACGGTGTGCGCTGCTCCTCTGGTCTGGTGTGGTGCGCAGCTGGGGACTTCCTTGCCCCTGCTGCCTTCCTGCATGGGGAGGGGCATGTCCCACAGCCCGGGACTTCCCCTGCCTCTCTCCCTCTGCCGGTGCAGGAAGGCAGCAGGGGGAAGGAAGTCCCTGGCTGCGCACCAGACCCGGCATTTCAGGCTGTTTGGGGGAGGGGAGGAGCAGCCTGCATGCTTCCTGAGACACTGGGTCTGGCACGCAGCCACGGGACTTCTCTCCCCATGCCACAGGAAACCAGTACTACCTCCATTTTCCCAGGAGGTAGCATCAGTGCGGGCTACTTCTTGGGAGTGGGTGGGAATGCAGGAGGGGGGGCCTGGAACACCTCGCAATCGACTGGTCATGCCCCCAGAATCGACCAGTCGATTGCGATTGACAGGTTGGTGACCATGGGACTAGGCCCTGGTATTTACCCTGGTTAGAGGGAACTGTATTTTGGGACTAGGCCCGTAGGGCCATATTTGCCCTGTGAAAAAGAGATATTGACCCTGACTTTGGGGCATCCTGACCGCTGAGGGGTCCGGCCCCTTGACAGGCTACAAACCAGAGATCAGAGTCCCACTGTGCTAGGCATTTTACAATCAGGTAACATTAAGGCTATCCTGATCCAAGGCATTTACAAGTTAAAGGTATGTACGTCACACTTACGGCAACATTTCTAGAAGATGGGGTAGAATAGGTGCCCTACATGCCAGAACGCCAGCGTATACACTGTAGTCTACACAACTTTCCACATACCCAAGCAGTGTCTCAAATGTCTAACATTGCTATTTTTACTGCCCTCCCACTGCCAGAGCCTTTCCCCCTCCTGAGTGAAAGCCCCCCGCAGTGGGGTAAGGCTCTGGCAGAGGGAAGACTCCAAGGAAAGGTCCTGGCAGCTTTCTGTAGCCAGGATCTTTCCCTGGTGCCACTCCCTGCCAGATCCTTACCCTGCTGCCTTAAAAGGCTCCAGCACTGAGAAACTGCCAGAGCCTTTCCCACTGCTGGAGTCTTTCAAGGCTACATGTAACTACGCAGCACAGTGACAAGTGTGAATGAAGCTGGATTTTCACTGTGGCATAGCTGCACATGTAATGCCAATATGCTACATGCCACTGTAGGCATAAGTCTAAGATGAGAGACTACAGGCAGATACAGAAAGGAGATTGGGAGAACACAAGATAACAATGGGACAATTATGAGCAGGAGTGGAAACACAGAGAGGGGAAATGACTTGCTCAAAGTCACACAGCCAAGGGAGCTGACAGATTTGCCAGGCTCCTGGGCAAGGCAGGGGGAAGGGGGACAGCTCTACACTCCTGGAAGGAGCAGGGCCCTGAGCAGTCAACCCTCAGTGCTGCCCGGAGCATGCTGAACTGTGCCCCATCTATCCCCAGGCCGGGCTTGCAATCAAACCCAGATGCTATGCTAAACTCCAGATGCAATCCCTTATTCTAGTAAGTATTGACATAAAATGTTACAAGCCCACCAATACAACAGCAGAATTTTCCACATACCTATGCGTTTGCAGAGAATAATGATTTTTGTCCCAGAGAAGTTTTGAGCATCTGGCTCCCACTGAAATCAATAGCAACTGGCACTCAGGGCATCTTATAATTAGCCCTAAATCTATTATTATTTTAAAACTCTGGGTTTATCCCATCATCTGATAGTAATTTAAAATGCATTTTTAACATATCACTGATGGAAATTGCTCCATGGTTTATTTAAGCACTTTGTCTAACCATTCTGCTTCACTATTTAGGATGTAATAAAGATGGGGTTGGTGCATTCCACTGCAGAATTATTCATTTGTGAGCTATTTGTTTTAAAGAATCTCAACTAGTCAAACTATGAATGTATGAGGTTTAGAGACCAGAGAGCACTGTAGCACATTTATTTTTAAAGCTTCCTTAAGCTTTTGCTAAATACCCATTTAAGAAGCATCAGGTGTACTTGTTGTTGGGTTACATTTGCTTTCACCTTACAAAATACAAGTAGCAGAAGTATATGGCTGAAAATAAATCTGTGTATTGCATCAGTCCATCCGCAATACTGCAGTGAATGTGTCAGCACTAGCAATTGATAATTCCGTTTATTATGGACCTTATTGTTTTGAAGGAAAAACACTGATGAACTGAAAATTCTTGTAAGACCATGTAGCCTCCACTTTTTGAGTAAAGATGCTCTGAAAGAAAGTTCCTAATGGTATGTCTCAGATTACTGGGGATCAGGGGCGGCGGGTTTGTATAATTTTTGGTGGTGCCCCATTAGCCACAACCCCTGACCCCTGTTAACCACACCCCGAGCCCCATTAGCCACACCCTCTGATCCCCATTAACCATGCCCCGACCCCCATTAACCATGCCCTAACCCCCGTTAACCATGCCCCTGGCTCCCCGTTAACCAGGCCTCTAGAGGTAACACTCTCAGGGCAAGATGGACACATGACCAGAAGTAAAAGGTGTCATGTCACCCCTCTCGAAGGACTTTTCCCACCATCCTCCTACCAACAGGGATTAGTTTGGCCCCCACCAAACCCCCCTCATGCAACTATCCTGCAATTGCATTAACCCAATGTGTGTGACATTAACTCGGGGAGAGAGGCTGGGGGAAGTGTTCCCTCTAAGGCTATGTCTACACTCACGGCTTCTTGCGCAAGTACAGCCGTTCTTGCGCAAGAACCCACAGAGTATCCACACTGCCCGCCTGCTCTTGCACAAGGAAATTTACAGTACGGCGTGGTAAGAGAGGGCTTCTTGCGCAAGAGCTATGCTCTTTACTAACAGGTGTAAGCTCTCTTGCGCAAGAGGGCACTGTGGATGCTCGGCAGGGATTTCTTGCGCAAGAAACCCCTATGGCTAAAATGGCCATCGGAGCTTTCTTGCGCAAGAGAGCGTCCACACTGCCATGGATGCTCTTGCGCAAAAGCACAGCTCGCACATGGCAGTGTGGACGTGTTCTTGCGCAAGACTTCTTGCACAAGAACCCACGCGCAAAATGTTCTTGCGCAAGAAGCCGCCAATGTAGACATAGCCTAAGAGTTTCCTCCCATGAGCAGAATGAATTTTGTGTTGTGCACCAGTACTGAGTTCATGTGGCTTGTTTGGATGTGGCACTGTGACACCCAAGTTATTAATAAATATTTTATAAACCTTTACCTTTTCTCTCTCCTGCCATGTCTCCTCCCCTTGCTCCATCAGCTCTCCTGGTGTCTGCTGCCTCCCAACTCCTCACCCTCCTCTGCTGTCCTGACTCCTGTCCTTCTCACTGTCCTCAGCCATCCTGCGACCTGCCCCGCTCCACCAGCCCTTCTCTCCCCCCTGTGCCCACTCCTCCAGTAGCCCCACTCTGATCATGTGAGCTACCCCTCCTCATCCCCTCTCCTAACACCTCCCTCTACACACCTGCCCTGCCTCTCTCCTCTGGTGCTGGTCCCTCCCCTGCAGGTGTCTGCCCTTCTGCTTCACCCCCAGAATCCCCTGGCACCTGCACCTTCCTTTACCCCTGTCCCCTCCTGGTGCCTCCCCCTTCCCTCACTGCCCCGGCCCCCTTTGCCCTCTTTTTCACTGATGCCCACCCCTCACCATCCTCTGCCCCATTCCCCACATGCCCCTGTGCCCTCACACATGACTTGCTCCATCCCTGCCTTCCTCATGCCCACCCCTTCTTTCAAGCCTTCTCCCAGCACCTCCTCCCCCCTCTAGCCCCCAATGCCCTTACTCTCTCCTCTCCCAGCATCACCCTGTCCCGCCTCCCACTGACACCTCCCCTCCTGCCCTTTTCCTCATTGTTTGCACTTGGCCCCCTGGCATTTGTCTCTCCTCCACGCTGTCCCTTGGTGCCTTCCCCTTTCTTCCCCCTCTCCTTCCCCCTCTGCACAAGCAGGGGGGGGCTAGCTGGGTAGCTGCCCGGAGCGCCAACCTATGGGGGGCGCCTGATGGCAGCTGTAAGGGGCACCACGTGTCCAGCTGCGCGGCGCCCCTTAGAGCTGCCATCAGGCGCCGCGCACCCGATTGCAGCTGTAAGGTACGCAGCATGCCAGGGGGCCGGGCCGCGCATGTGCCATGCGCCCGGGGGCGCAGCCGTGCATGCGTCGTGCGCCTGCTGCCCGGGGCGCAGGAATGGCTCGAGCCGGCCCTGCGCACAAGTCCCTTCCTCTCCTACCCCTTCCCCTATTTTTCCCCTCCCCTCTGCACAAGCCCCTTCCTCCCCCTTCCCTTACCTTACCTTCTGCCTTCTACTTTGCGGGGCTGGAGTCTGAGCAGTTTTAAAGTCCCGGGCCATGACGTCATGTCACGCCTGGGCGTCTCCCTGCTCACCTGTAAATGCTGCGCATGGCAGCAGCAGCCGGCAGCGCGCGCTGGCAAGGGGGAGCTGGACTGAAAGCTGCACACAGCAGGGACGGGACAGGGACGGGGGGTACGCTCTGGGGCCAGGGTGGGAGGATGCGTGGGGGGGCTGGCAGGTGGGGGTCAGGGCCCGCTCCAGGCAGGGCTGGGGGAGAGACCCAGCTCCAAATATTGGTGGAGCAGGGCCCCCGGCTCTCAATATTGCTGGAGCATGGGCACCATGAGCCCATATAACTCGCCGTCCATGCTGGGGATCTCTTTGCATTGATATTGGCCCTCACTGCTTTGTGACAATTCCCCTGCTCTCATTTGTGCTGTTAAATAAGCCGAAGCAGACATGAGGAGTAAGTCACAAAGAAATGAAAGCACTGAGCAAGCATGTTGGCTGAGGACAAGGGTTTCAACTGCTGGTTTCTGGCTGACTGTTCAGCCAACACAGATAACAGCTCCTGGTATCAGGTGGGATGGAAATATATTTTTCCTTTTGCAAGCTGTAAACAACCTTGGGATGTTGGCTAAGACTGTTAGTGAGTATGCTAAGGCAGGGGAGCATATGGCTGTTGAACTACAGGTTTTCAACAGCAGAGAATTAATTTCCTTGGTAAGAAAATACAGAAATTGGTCCAGCTTTTGGAGTTGCTTATAATTACGGCTGTTTTAAATCTGCAATATATTCTGACCCAAGGAGATATACAGAGGCCTCATAAAATGCAAGCAACTGCGAGAATGACACTACTCTGTTCATATTCAGAAAATGGATTTGTTTTTCTTCTAAAATCAAATGCCTAGCTGAGATACCAGAGCACAAAGCAGAGAACTCAGTGCATCTAAAAAGTATAGCTCACATCATTAGTTTCCAAAACTCAGTCACTACTAATACTATAAAAATAACTAGAAACTATAAAATCGCTCTACTTATTGACATGTGATAATTAAGCAGAGGGGATGGGAACATGATAAGAATTTGTGAAGATTTTAAGGCTGTAAATGACCCAAGAATTATTAAGGATGTTTGTGAAGAACGTGGGAGATTATCTGTATTTTTAATTAATATATACTTAACTTCTATTGGTTTACGATCATGATATTTGTTACCTGTGTGACAGGGTCAGAGCAGAAGGTTACAAAAAAGTAGTCCTATTGGAGCTCTGGAGCTAAACGACCTCCCCGCAGCCTATGCGGAAGATCCACAGAACCCAAAAGATCAAATGATTACGGGGGACAAATTAAGAGAAAACAGGGACAGGTGTGGTGGTCAAAGGGCTAAAACAAGGGAGCTGGATGGGGACACTGAGCAGAGAGCCCCAGACAGCGCCCACTGCCTCTTAAAGGCCTCAAGACAGCCAGTGGATGCCGCCCAGTGGAACTCTGCCCGGATGCATTAGCGTTTACAGGAGCAGAAATAGGCCCCACAGTTGCAGGCCCCTCCTTCAGCCAACCTCTGCTCCCTGGTTTTGTAAACTGCCATTTTGACGATTTCCAGGAGGAGGTAGACGAGGAGGTCTCAAGACTTTGTGGAGCTGCAGATGGAGTATGCATAAATTAATAGGGGAGGAGAGAAGTGCAGCCAGAACCTCAACAAGAGGTTCTGGAAGAGCTGAAAGAGGAGCTGTAACCTGGCACACTTGAGACAGATGTACGCCAGGGTCTCCCTCACGCAACAGACGGGGCAAGTGTCAGGAAAAGGGGTGAACCGCATTGTGGGAAGTGCTGGCTGCTTAGCCTTGTGGGAAAAGCCTTAGAGATGCTGACTGGCTCACACTAGCCATGTTTGGGTCCAGTACCGCGGCTTAAGGCTTAATCTTTGTATTCATGCCTATCGGTGTGAAAGAAGCTATTTGCATATATAATGGATGTATATGCAACCACACGTAGTTGCAGCCCTCGGCATGTGCTGAGAATATCATTGTGGCTCCTGGAGCTTCCAAAGTTGAGTAGCCCTGCCTTACATCTTCTCTCCACACCGACTAGCATGTCTGCACAGGGCCAGACTCTATATTGCCTAAGGGGCAAACGATGAAGCATCAAGAACTGTTAGCAGCTTGAAACATCTGAACTCAGGTGAGGGTTCTTACACCTTCTACTCCACATCCAGTGGGAACCACGAACTAACAATACACAGAAAAGGAACAAAGGTTTAAAGGTGTTTGGAAAGTTCATTACATTGAAAGGTTGGATATTTTTACACTACTGAACTTGTGGTTGTGCTTTACAGTATCATGGGATGCCAGAGTTGCCATAGTAATTAATTTTTTAACACTAACTGCTGTTGGGATCCATGATTTGCTAGCATACAAAGCTATTGGTTCCAGGTGGTTTTGATTTAGATCCTTTATTAATAAAAACTAAATTTACATGGTATATTTTTGAGTTCTGGAGCAGAACATACAGTGTACCATCTCCTTCCCCCACCACCTGAGTTGCAGATAATTTGGGAGAGATTTTACCAAATCTAAAAGTTACTATATATTTATGTTACTTTCAATCAGACAATTTCTTCCCTTACTTGACTTGAGATGGGAAATAATACTTAAAAGCACAGGTTCTCCTTTTATGGCTTGCAACCTTAATTTTTGTGGATTCCCATTCACAAGGAAAAATAAATGTGATCTATCACATGCAATTGGGTACATAGGTACTGGAAGTAGGGACCCTGGGGATGCTGCTGCACTCTCTGGCTTGAAGTGATTTCTGTCATATACAGGGTTCACAGTCTCTCAGAGCCTCCCACTATACAAATTGTTCCAGCATCCCTGAATGGGTTAGAGCTGGATAAAGCCTGGGAAGATTTTCCAATTTGTTTTTTTACTTATTAGAAACAGAGAAAGTGCCGCTATATCACAAAGCCAATTAAAAAACCCACCCTTTTTTATTCCACGTCTCGAATAATCTTTCAATCATTTCTTTCATTCTGTGTATTCTCTGGAATCCTCTCTAAAATCCTTTCTTTTGCCTCTCACCTAATTTATTTCACCCTGCAATGTTATTTTCTACTTCCTTTCCCCTCTCTCTTCCATTTTAAACCACCTGTTTCTTCCCTTTCTTCCCTCCACCCAACTCCCCAAATGTCCATCTTTCGCTAAACACTCTTCTTTAGATGAGGGCTGGAAGCCACGTGGTGCACATTCTCCAAAAACCTGATGGATTAAATGCCTTTCCCCCATGCAGTTCAATAATACCAAGTGTTTTCAAAAGACTTTCAAATATGTATTTCACATTTTTTTAGCATTAATATGTCATGATATTATTCATGATCATTTTAAAAAGTTTCTCTGATTACTATGAGCTCAATTCTGAAAGATGCCAAACACAGTCTGGCAAAGTGCTGAGCTTTCTAGCCTCAATCCAACAAAGCACGTATAGATATGCTTAACTTTAAGCACAAGTAAACCTACATACTTCAGAGGGACTTATGCCTACTGCCAGGTCTCGTGATGTGGTATCATGATGCTAGAGGCTATGATGATGGACGGGTTTCTAGTCTAATGATCAGGCGGAGTGTGAGGTCTTCTTATTCTGAGCTGTCAGTATAGAGACTGTCAGTGATTCCCTTTCCCTTGGCCATTAGTGCAAGAAAAGAGCCTTCCACCCCTCCCGAAGCAGATAAATACCCAGTGATGTGGGACTAGTGTAAATGTTTTACTGACACTCATTTGGAGTGATCTCTAAAAAAAAAACTTATTCATAAGAAATGCATCATTTCCAAATTTATGTCAATAAGTTTTTATACCACATCATCACGTAGTCTCTATATGTATTTGCAAATGTGTGCTCTGTATACATCTTCAATTACAATAAAACTAATTAGCCAATAAATCACATTTGAAGCTGTAGCTCAAATGTTCAGACATCCAAGTTCAATTTACATACTAATGGTTGCATATTTGCCTTTATTAGATGTACTATTAGAAAGCAAACATAATAAATGGATAACCATTTAAGCACGGAGTTACCCTATCTCGATGAAAAATATCTGAAACTGCAACAGCCAGTGAATCTATTTACTTTTTTATTGGGAAATAAAGCTAATCACAGACTAAGATGATAAATGTAAATTATACAGAGCAGCATACTAACAGTGGATCATTAGACCCACCCCCTGCGCAGTACATAATCACTAGCTGAAATAGCTAGCTTGTATATTAGATTTTCTTTTTCTGAGACAGAACTAGCAACATACAGGCAAAGCTGCTTCAATTTTGCAAATGCTCTCCCTTGGGCCTGTCACTTTGTTCTATTTTTGGTCTCTCCTAGATTCCCAGAACAACTTCTCCATCTCCCAGTGACCACCAATCCTAAGGTATCAGCCTAGGGACATTTCACTTGTCTGAAGAAATTGATGACTACCCAGTGGTGTATGCATAATAAGAGGTTTAAAAGCTACATGGTGTAACTGTTTGAGCTGCAAGAAACCTCAGGTGTGTAGAGAACAAGGTACTAATTGGGTAAGTGGGCAAACAGAACTCTATTACAAATTATGGGCCTGATCCTGCAGTCATTACTCACACAAACACTCAATGAAGACAAATGGAGCGTGAGAGGTATACAGGAGCAGCAGCCACCAAGGGAGAAAGGAAAGGAGCACTGTATATTATGGAGATATGTTGTCAAGGATCCATAAACATACTTTTTTTTTTGTTTTTTTTTTTTTTTACTTATTTTACTTTTTTTGAAAACTTATTTTAGAGTCCACACAACTTTAAAAAATATAAAAATAAAAAAACCCACAAGAAACTCAGTATTGTTATGTCTCGACAATACAACACGCCAAGAAGCAGCATGGTCTTATGGTGAAGGCACTGGATTTGTATTCCAGAGATTTAGGTTAGATTCCTGGTTCAGCTACAGATTTCCTGTGTGACCTTCCCAAGTCCCTTGTTCTTTCTCTGCCACATTAACCCCCCCTGTAAAATGGGAATAACACCACCTCCTTTCTTTCACTTTCAGTCAGCCTTGTCTGCCTAGAGTAGACTCTTCAAGGCAAGGAGGGTCTCTTTGTGTAATACCTAGTGCAATGGGACCCCTATCTCAAGTGAGGCTGTAGGCTCTACTATAATAGTAGTAAATAATAAAGCAAGCAGCCATTGGAAACAAAACTGACTTTGTGAAGAGGAACAATACACCGGCAACTGACTGAAACAATATGCTGCTTAGTGTGGCAGTGAAACAACTGAGATTCCAGAAAACCGCCATGGCAACAGAATCCATCTGTCAGCACCTACTGGTGCACAGCATTTTATATGAACACCCCAAATGTCATTTTATTTTTGTACCCTTCCTTGTGAGGTGCAAGTGTGTGAGGTCTTTTTTCTCAAGAATGCCAGCTCGAAACAAGTCAGGAAGCAGTCATTATCTGCACGTGTAAGAATGCTAGGAACTCTGACAAATGGAGGTATCACAGTTTCTTCATCTATAAAATGAATCTGATCTCCACTGTAAAACACCTTAAACTGTTAATGAAAGATGCTACAGACGAACTAGGTAATTCATTATTCTTATTTTATACTGTGACAGGGTCAGGCTAGAGAGGTACAGGAGAGTACTAGAGGGGAAATATATTAGCCCCAGATTAAACAGGTCCCTGTTCCCAGGATAAACTAGCAAGGGCTAACTCAGAAACAGCAGGAACCTGCTAGAATCAATCAGAGCAATCAGGCCAATTAAAACACCTGGAACCAATTAGGAGGCTTTCAGACTCAAGGGAACCAGGTTAATCAGAACACCTGGGGGCCAATTAAAAACCAGTTGAGAGTGGTTTAGAAAGGGTTCTCTTCTGCTTGTTCAGTGTGAGAGGAAGGAGCTGATGAGAGAAAGTGTGGTGGACAATCTGGGAGAAGAAAGTGAAAACTGCTACCAGGAGGAAGACCCTCCAGTAAGGGAGATGCTGGGGAAGTGGCCCAAGAATTTGTAGCTATCATGCAGCTATTACTAGAAACATTATAGACAGCTGCTATTGCAGGGTCCCTGAGCTGGAGCTGGGAGTAGAAGGTGGGAGTGAGGGTGTGTCCCCAACTCCCCATTTCAGTACTAGGAAGAGACTGGCTTTCGTACAAAGGTTTGTCCTATCCTGTACCCCTTGGAGGGGCCACAGAGACTCTGAAGTTTGGTTTCCCTCTGCCAATGATGAGAGTAGCTCAACAAACAGCAGCAAGCTGGTGTCTAAATTGAGTGCTGCTGTGAGCCTCTGAGGCAAGTAATCTCTCTGAAAGCACAGGACCCACTAAGGTTAAGGAGGAGCTTTGTCACAATACATGTCCAAGTAATTTTCTTTAATTATAGCATCATGTTCTTCAGTTGCTCTGTTTTTTCCTGCCCTTTATACTCCAGGTCCTGCCTCCCACCAGTTTTACATTCTGAACATAGACAACAAATGCTAGTGACTGCAGGGCAATAACTTCCCATGATCCTCCATACTGCCGTGACATGACAAGTTATAGGTTGAACTGTTTAGTTAATCCAGGTCAACACTGTAGTGTGTGCCCAGTGTGCTCTTTTACTAGCGGCTTTTTGACATTCTAATGCTTGCATTCAAACACAGACCAACTGTGCTGACAGAGTACAAGCCTGACAATTTCAGGCCATTAAACTGTTCTTTACTAATGCAAGGAAAACATACTGTAAGTCCTGACCGTGCATTCAAATTAAATTCCACCTGTGAACATTTTTAACCCAGATATTATTAAAGGCTATTGCTTTCCAATGAGATGATCTTGTCTGTTTGAAGACCATTTTAATGAACAGTGGAAAAATATAAATGGTGGTGCATAATTTTCAGATTTATAAACAGTGATGGGGAAACTCAAAAGGTTCAAAAGTTTGGTTCAGTTAAGCACTGAAAGTATGGATGCTAATCCAAGCCACTTGGGAGCCTGCAAAATTGGGCTGGGAATCTTATGAGGATAGATTTTCAATATTTCTGGTGTACCTTGCTTCCATTCACGTAAGCTGAAAAAGCTGCAGCGGCTTTTCTCAAACATCCATCAGAAAAGCCATATAGCTCTTGAAACTGGAAAGCCAGGTTTGGAGCCAGGCTACAATTTTTCTCCCAAATGTAATATGAATTGAACAAGTGATTCATTAATTATGACAGTAGAAAGGTTTATCAACATTTAAAAGGTCTACTAATTTGGTTTTATCACTTAGTAGCAAAGAAAGAAGAGACAAAAATAGTTTATTAGATTTCCATAATTGAAATCTAGAAAACTGCACCATAAATTATAAAAAAAACCCTTTAAAAACAGCAAATAGTCCTGCAGCACCTGCGGGTATGTCTACACTACAGCGTTATTTCGAAATATCTAATTTCGAAATAGTTATTTCAAAATATCTTATTTCGAAATAACGCGTCTATACACAAAATGCACTTCGAAATAGCTTTTTGCTATTTCAAAATAGCGCATCCACACTGATTGGACGCTGAATCACATTTAAGGCCAGCTGGAACTGGTTCTGGCAGGGCATCAGGTCAGAAGTTACCTTGTGGCCAGGGTGGCCAACAGGGAACCCTGGGACGGGCTGGCGGCCCCCTAGTTTGAAATAAGCATCTACGCAGTGCTTATTTCGAAATAGCAATTTCAATATTGGCACTATTCCTCGTGGAATGAGATTTACCAATTTCAAAATAAGCCCTCCGCTATTTCGAATTAATAGCAATTGGCTTGTGTAGACGCTGGGAAAGTTAATTCGAAATAACAGCTGTTATTTCAGAATAACTTTGCTGCGTAGACATACCCTTAGAGACTAACAAAAAAATGTAGAAGGTATCATGAGCTTTCGTGGGCACAACCCACTTCTTCAGATGAAAGAGGTGGTGGACCCACCATCTCTCCAATTCTCTCTCAACCACCAAAATTCAGCAAAAAAAGACTGAGGTAGAGGCGAAGGAGAGTGGGTAGTTGAGCACTCATAAGGAGACACATTTTTTAAAAACCCAATTATTATACAAAGTAAGTAACCTCTTTCTTTGAGTAGTGTTCCTGTGGCTATCCCATGTGTGAAGATTCCCAAGCAGTACCTCACTATGGAAGAGGGTAGTGAGGATGTAGATTCAGTGCAGACTGTAGAAAAGTCTCATCAAAAGCCATGTCAGCTCTGGGAGCAGGCACAAGAGCATAGTCCTGAGAAAACGTGTGCACCTAAAACAAGGAGACTGCTCTGAATATGTCACAGATAGGCTCTGTCTCTGAATCTGCACTTAAATGGGCTCAATCGCTCTAATAAGAAAGAAAATCCCTGTCATTCATAACAAGTTAAAGTCCATCCTGCAATCTGTTGGATCAGTCTTTGGGTGCAAATCTGATGTCCTTTCATTCATTCCACAACTGAGATGAAAACCCACAGGGACGCTCTAAAAGACCTAGTCCGGTTGAGGTAAAAGACAAGAGCTTGTTTTATGTGCAGTGTATGATCATTTCTTTTCCCAGAGACTGAGACATGGGATAAAACATCACTATCTGAATTACCTGATTCAGTGGAATTCTGAAGAAATGGGTAGAAAGCAAGGCTGTGGGCATAGTGTCACTGCGTTGCTACAGAAGAGCGGTTTTCAACCTGGGGTCTATATACTATGTCTAAGACTTCCAAAGGGGTCCATGCCTCCATTCAAAATTTTTAGGGGTTTACACATTTTTTTTAAACTAAAACATTGAAACCATGGCTATGGAACTCTGTGTACAGTGGAACAGGCATCAAAACTGTAAGTTCCCTACCATTCTGTCTCAGGTGAATGCTTTGAGGAGATATTAAAGGACAGAAAAAGAGGAGAGCAGTCCCCACAAAACTTCAAATACAGATTTCCTCAGCACATTAAGGACTAAGTTGAGCGGTCCTATGATGGAGTTGGCTTTCTAATGGAAGGGCAGAGGTTAAATAGATCTTTAATAAACCACATAGTGGTTGGTGGGGAAAGACTGAAAGCCACTTAGTAGGCGTGTACATGTAAAATGCTGTGATGGCAGTTAGGTGAACCTTAATGGAGTCCAGTACTAAGTCTGCGACTTTGAAATTCAGCAGGAAATCAAGAATGTGTCAAATAGGACTCAAGAGGAAATATAGATTGGTGGCTGCTCCAAGTCAAAATTTGTTTCCACTTCTGAAGATGTTTTCCTTGTCATGGGTTTTCCAATATGAAGCAGCACTGGTTTATACCTTTGGGGAGCACTTCCATACCAGAGAGCCATCTAGTAGCCATGTCCTGAGGTAAAGTTGGGGTGGATGATGGATCCTGACTCCAGGATAAGGAAGGCTGCTGTTAGAGGAAGGCAGAAAGGTGGTTGAACAGACATGCAAACTCACTCAAGGAGCCACACCTGTCTCTGCTATAGGGATGGCTCCAACTTCCTCTTGTTTTAATTTTCTAGGCCCTTGAGCAGTAAAGGTGGCAGTGGACAATCATGTAGCAATATGCAAGGCCTGCTGAGCTCTGAATCCAGTGTGAAACACACCAGTTCCATAATACCACAGATTTGGTACCAAAAGGCTCAGATCTCATACCTCCTTATTGATGGATAAAATACATCATGTTCTGTTGTCCAGCATTATTCTGATTGGGTGGCCCCAGACGTGCGGTAAAAAGTGCTGGTAAATGTAACAAATCATTCTGAGTTCTAATATGTTGATAAGAAGGATCACTTCCTGAAGGGTCCATTTGCCTTGAGCTGTGAAGGTTTAGGAGTGTGCACTCCAGGAAGTCAAGGAGGCATCTGTAGTGATGGTTCGTAGAAGAAGCTGCAGAACTTCCATACACATCCTTTGAGGATCCTTCCACCAATTTAGAGAATCAAGGCCCTTTGAACTACAGCTACTTGCTTGGACAGACTGGTGGTTGGAAGCACAGATAGTTCTCAGCCAGGCTTGAAGACACAGAGTGCAAATCTTGCTAATGGTGTCACAAACATACAAGCTACCATATGTCTCAGAAGTTGCAGGCAAGCCCTTGCTGTGGTTTGCAAGCTCTGTTGCAATGTTGCCATTTGGCAGGCACACTCTGATGTTGGTGGCGTCCACAGTGGCTCCAATGAAGCCAGTGTTGACTGGATTTGAGGGTAGACTTTTCGGTGTTGAATTGGAGGCCCAATCAGTGGGATAGAGATAGGGCCTTCCTGGTTGCAGTTGGTGCCTCATGAGGGAGAAAGAGAGAGAGACCTTTCGAGATGATCATCTAGGTAAGGTAAGACAAGTATTCCCAGCTGATGAACATAGGCTGTATCAGCTGAGAGGACTTTGGGACAGTGGAGAGGCCAAAGGGTGAGACATAATATTGATATTGGTCCTTGACCACCACAGAACAAGCAAACATCTGTGGAAGGAGTGCATGGCAATATGAAAATAACCATACTGAAGATTGAGGAAAAACACACCAACTCCTCAACCCAGAGAGGGAATCACCACAGCTAGGGTTACTATTCTGAATGGCTGACAGCATACAAAGATGTTCAAAGTCCTGAGGTCCAGAATTGGTCTCCACACCTTATTTTTCTTGTGGCTCAGGAAGTGTTGGGAAAAGAACCCTACTCCAGCAAAGTCTGGTGGAACAGGTTATATCACCCACAATTTTAGAAGGGACTGAACAGTCCTATTGCCTCAAAGAATTCTCATGAGAAGGGTTCCTGAAGAGGGACTTGGGCTCAGGAGAGAGGTAAGGAGCTGCAATAGCATGTAGAGATCATTTCCAAAATCCATCTGTCCCATGTGATGAGCTCCCAGGAAGTTAGGAAATGGAAGAGATGATCCCATAAAGGGTGACTGTGGGAATAGGTGCAGCACAGAACCTGGAGCAGGAGATAGGATACTGGGCTAGTTGGACCATTGGTCCAATGCAGAATGGCCATTCTTATATTCCTATGAAAAGATGCGCCCTTTACATCTAGCTACTCATGATGCTACTGACAACTATTTCAGCTTGGCTTTGGAGACCTTGTGACATGATATTTTCTGTTTTATTATATATCCCTCGATTTCTTAGCACTGCTTTTAAATCCTGAGCTGATCATACATTCGGAGGGAATGTGAATCCCTCTCAGGCAACAAAGGCAGCTTGAATGCTGGTCACCACAGGGAAAAGACTTATGGCAGGTCTGGCAGGGACTGAAGTCCAAGTCTTGGGAATAACCTAGACTTAAGGCTGCAGATCAAGGGCCAAAGGGAAAAAAATAAAGGCTCAGAATTGACAAATGAAGGGAAGAGGGAAAAAACAAGCCCAAAGCACAATGGCTGTGTCTACACTGGCACCCTTTTTCGGAAAAGGGATGCTAATGAGACACAGCGCAATTACAAATCAGCTGGGATTTAAATATCCCAGCGGTATTTATGAACATGGCTGCCTTTTTCCGGCTCGGGGTTTTGCGGAAAAGCGCCAGTCTGACGCGATCTTGCGGAAAATAAACCCTTTTCGCAAGATCTCTTATTCCTACCTTGAAAGTAGGAATAAGAGATCTTGCGGAAAAGGGTTTATTTTCCGCAAGATCGCGTCTAGACTGGCGCTTTCTCGGCAAAACCCCGAGCCGACAATATGTTCATAATACCTGGGGATATTTAAATCCCAGCAATTTGTGATTGCGCTGTGTCTCATTAGCATCCCTTTTCCGAAAAAGGGTGCCAGTGTAGACACAGCCAATGTGTTTAATAACAGAAAAAAATATGCAAAAAGATTAAGCAAGAAAGGCAGCATGCTGTATATCTAGTTAATAGACATCACAATGCTCCATTTCAAGCTGCAGATGGTCCTACCTCCTTCCTGTATGCCTTTGTACTGGAGCACCAGGGTGCCTAGGACACAGACGCTGTTGATGAAAATATCTGATCAAGAGTACATAGGTATACGCACATCCTGATGCAGAGCAACCACAGGGATGCTACTCGAAAAATATCACAGTGAACTTTCAGAGGCAAATCACGACTGCTCACAAGACTCCTCAGGGACCACCCCAAAGTCACCAGAATTCCGAAAAAGAGTTTTAGTCCCTTAACAAACTCCTCCTTAATCTAATTAGTTAGCTTTGTAAAAATTCAAAGGGGTCATCATCTCATCTCATTGCCTGGGGACCCCTGAAAACACAGCCATCAGCAATCACACAAAGTATAGCCAAAAATCAAATTTTACCTTATTACCCTGCCAACAAGTTTAGTTTAGTTTGATAGTTAGAAGCCTACAGAGCTTGTTTTGGATAATTTGGACTGAGAATCCTCAGGCTGGGAGGGAGGAGCGTGGTAAGGCTGCAGGGGAATCTCCAAAGGCACAAGGAGCAAGGGGTAGAGAAGTTGCCAATTAGCGTCTCATAAAATTCATGGGATGGGAGGTGGGAGGTTTGACAGGCACTTCTTCCAAAGAGCATCCTAAGGCTCAAGAGTGTAGAGGAGAGACCTCAATATTGCTGCCAAAATGATATTAATAAAATAATTATAATTTTTTAAAATATTAAATCACAGAACTTGCCCGTACCTTTACTGAAGCTTTTCAAATATGTGATGCTTGGAAAAAAGTACTGATCATATGTATATTTTTGCTTAATTGCATGAAATTTTCAAGGAAAGGAATATTAGAAGGCTTCTACCTTATCTCCTAAGGGCAAGCAAATATCAGGGAAGAAAAACATGTCTTTATAGCCATAAAATGTTTATTACCTCTAAGTATGTTTATACAGACTCTGGAATGCAGTTTTATAACTTTTATTTTGCTTCAACATTCTGTGCTATTTTCTTTTATACTGTGTTTTGAAAAAAAATTATATATGTGTTAATTATTGTGCTTTGTATAGAATATTGATATGAGTCTGTAATTAAAAATTGTAAACATATGGCAAACAGTAAGTTATAAATCTAGAAACTACTTGGTCAAAAAAGCAAACAAAGAAAGCTGAGTTCTCAAAGAACAGGACAAGTCTCGTGTGTATGTATGAAACACTGGCTTGACACAAAGGTAATACTTATTTAAAGGAGATAAGCCATACCAAAAATTCATGTTTTAGGAAGAAACCTGACTGTGAGCTAGAAAATGTAGGCTGTGTTATCAAAGTAATAAATATAAGTAAACCCATACAAAAAAGTCAAGAAGTATAATTAAAATGAATTTTATAATTACACTAAAAACTTATTCAGAAAAATCCTTTAGAAAAAAATGTGTTGGAAGTGATTTAAACCTTTTGGTTTTGTCTTAAATGTTGAAATGATAAACAACTTTGTGAAAAGCATACTTGCAAATATGTTAATTAAATGCAAAACTCCTAATATCATTGCTATGTAAATAGTGAAATACTTCATGTACAAATATAGCAAGATCCCTTGTCATAAGTTGTTACTAATATAAGAAGCCATTTAAGTAAAGAAATGCATATATTAATTATGAAACTAGTTACCTGGCAACACTTAAGCAACTCCTCATCAAATTTGTGAGTCAAGAAGAACCTCTCCAAAACTGGTAAAAAGAAAAGACAATACCATCCCTGACAATACTATAAAAAATTAATTTTAAAATATTATTTTGAGAGCTGACCTTAACAGAGAGAACAGGAGGAGTATTTGGACTCACTTGAAACAGAATTTCAACTCCAATTACATTATGATGGAACTATAGGAATATCTCAGAAAATTGACTGAATAAAAAGAAAAAGTTAAAACTAACTTTAAAAGTTATCTGATGCATTCCTGACACAAGAAGCACAAAGGTGAGTTTAAAAAAAAAAAGTTGCACATTCATTAGTCAGACTGCACATTTGGGAGATGAAGGTAGTACCCAAGCCAACTCTGAAGGCATGAAGTAGTGAAAGAACAACACCGATCCGAATCTACATAAGATTGAAATAACAGATGTGATTTCCTAATCTCAAGGAGGTAGGTAAAAAGAATATAAAAAACCCTCAGAAGTTAGCTCCCCTACTCACACCCTCTGCTACTCTTCTTCAACAAGAACTCTTCAACTCATCAGATCCTGTTCATCTCTGCAAGAAAGCTATCACAAACAGATGATTTAAAACTCTTATTTTTTTAATATACAATTGCTACTGTAACTTCAAATATTAACAAGGTGCCTTGTTAATCACGAAGGGGGCATCTACACAGCAGGGCTTAACTCCAAATAAGATACACAAATTGAGCTACATCAATTGCGTAGTTTATTTTGAAATAGCTTATTTGGAAATTGGGAGTGTCTACCCAACACTTATTTCAAAATAGATCACTCTTCCTCCGACTTCCTTACTCCTTGCACAATGAGGGTTACAGGAGTTGGAGTAAGTCCCCCAGCTTGACAGTATTTCGACATTATTTTGGAATAACTGCCTGCTGTGTAAACGCGGACTAAGTTATTTCAAAATAACGCTAGTTGCTATAAATAATGTTGCTGTGTAGACGTACTCCAAGTGATTAGCATAGTGGTTCTGAACCAGAAGTAAACATACCCCTGGGGTGCATAGCACTGTTCCCTATAAACTGTGTGCTGGTGTGGCCACTCAAGAGAGATTCTTATACCATCCAGTAGATTAGCAGAGCTAGATTTGTGTTTTCCCTGATGGTGCACATTTGCACGTGTCTCAGTACACATAAAATTTATTCTGCACATGGATAGAAAAAAATCCACATATGGATGAAAAAGATTAGAGGGAACATTGGTGCATAGTGGTCTTCTAGGGGTACATCAACTCATCTAGGTATTTGCCTAGCGACAAAAAAGCACAAGCAAAGTTAGCGAAAACTGAAGTTTCATACAGTGACTTGCTTATACTATTCTCTGTACTATACAATGAAATGTAAATACAATGTTTATATTACAGTTGATTTATTGTATAATTATATGGTAAAAATAAGAAAGTAAACAAATTTTCAATAATAGTGTACTGTGGCAGGAAAGTACACAGTAGTTTTATGTGAGGTGAAACTTGGGGTAGAAAAGACAAGTCAGACTCCTTAAAGGAGTACAGTAGTCTGGAAAAGATTGAGACACACTTAATATTTGTTACTGGCCTGTCTCAAAGACAGCTCTTTATATAGCTTCTTCTAAGTAACTGACTTAAAATATTTTCTTCAGTTTCATAGGATTTAGTTAAGATTACTTATTTTGTCCATTTATAAACATTATTATTAATAATAACAATAATAATAATGCTCTTTCAATACTTTTGCCCAATCATAAGCAACCTTTAAGTATCTAATTGGAAACTATGACTGGAATTACAATAATTTTGGGAAACACTATACTTGGATCTTAATTTACCAAAGGGAAAGCAATTCTCAGAGGTGTTCACTCTGTTGGGTGTAACGTCTGCTACAAGACCTCCACAGAGAAACATACAGACGAGATTGCAATGGAGGTAACCAGCTTATCATTTGTGTTCAGTCACTCATGCTGTTTAATGTCGTCTTTTCCTTTCTTTGCTAATAAAATAACCCTTGCTGATAATTGTGATGATTTTATTTGCTCTTAATCATGGTGTCCCCTAGGAAACATTAAAGAGCTCTTGTGACTAAAGCAGCGGGAGCTACGCCCTGGAGTTGGCAGCAAGAGAAATCACTAGTAAGAGCTAGCCTATCATTTCTTGTGTCTTTTAGTGATTTTTTTTTTAATTCCTTGGTGTCCAGCAATTTAAAATGATCCCTTTCTACCACACAGGAGGGACACACACCTACTAAGGCACATCCGGGCTCTTAGGGAAGTTCAGTGCCTTGTGAGTCTCCTAAGGCTTCTAGGAGGAAAGATGTGGGAAGCCCAACAAGCCTTGTAAGACTTGCAATCCATGGAGGCTAGGGGCCTTCCGATGAGCCTTCTCTATAGCTTGTGGGAGCTATGGGCAAGGGGGGGGGGCCTGAAAAAAGGCCTGAGTGGGGATGGAGGGCTGCTCGTTTCCTTGTGACCTCAAAAGAGCTATGAGATTGAGGCATCATGATGTGATCCAGGTAGTTGGGCGAGTTACATTAGTAGAGACTTCTCCTAGGTGCCTTGTAGGGATTGCAAGATCTGAGTATGAGTGCATTATTAAGGCTTCAAAATTCCAGACAACAGAAAGGGAGGAATGCCCTTTTCTATGTCCTCTCTCCTCCATTGTCCCATGTTAGGACATTAAAAAAAATCTTCAGTAAGGCAAAAGTTAAGCTTGCTGACCTTGGCATGCTTTTTCTCTTTCAGATATATCAGAAAGATATATAAGAAATTAGAAGCCTAAGGAATTCAGAGCTAACAATGCAAATATTTTACAAGTATGGTAATTCACAGTTAAGATAGTTGAATTGCCATGATTTTGCTCCCACAAAAAAACCACTGAATGTCTGGGAGGATGCACTTATACAGACAGAACTGATTTTTTATTATTCTGAGTTGGCGATCTGCTGAACTACAGAATTAGAACAGTCTACAAGCATTAAAAGCACTAAAATGAAAAGAAAATTGTTTAATGGGGTTCATGATGGTAAAGCTTGGAGAAATGGGATGAAACTGAGCAAAGACAAATTTCTTCTGAAGGCTAGTAGGAAAATATTTATACAAAACTCCATTGGACTATGAAAGAATCCGCCAGTGAATGTGGAGGATGACTTGGCACTGGAGTATTTCAAAATGGACAGAATTTTGCCTAATACAGTGCAAGTCCTCTCATATCCATGATTTCACATGGAGAAGAACTTTTGACTGTTTCTACAGAGACCATTTTCATCTCTCTCAAGAGAAGGGAGAGGGAGGGTACTGGCATAGAGAAATTTGAAGGAGTAGTTTGAGCATCACAGAAGTGTTATGTTTTGAAGAGCTTCATTTAATGATGGTACAAGAAGAACTGTTGCTAAAACTGGTCAAAAAAGGTAAAACACTTGTCCCATGACAAGTAATCAAATTCAAATGAATGAAAGAAATTCAGAACTCTCAACACACATTTTAAGTTCTGTATAAATATGCTGCTGATCTGAATTAAACCGAATGCTATTTGACAAGCTACCAGAGGAAATCAGTGCAAATCCAGAGTCTGACTATCTTTAGGAAACACTGGAAGGCCTTCCTCTTTAAGAAGCTTTTTAATTGTGTGTGATGCTTTCAATTCAAATACTCCTTTTATTCCTAAATGCTTAGTAGCTTCCCTCCCCAAAGGAAAATCCTACCACAAAAAGAGTTTTGATCCTGTGAAGGGAGAGGTACCAATGACACACGAAGTCCACTAGGGACTTCCTATTGCTAGTGATTGGACATGGAAGACACTCAAAAACACAAGCGATGGGTGAGTATAAAATTCTAAAATAGATTTGATTAGCTAAGAAATGTATTCACAGGACCCTCACATTCATAACAACATTAAGGGAAAAGAAAAATGGCATTTTTTTCCACTAGGCTTTTCAGATTTGACTGAGTTCTGTCAGTCATTTTCATGGTTTGTTTTGACTGCTGACTACTTCTGGGAAAGTTAGAATCATAAGTATGTGTACTGTATTTGAATGGATGTTTGGGCATTTCAAACCTCTAGGTGGAGTTTGATCTTTGGGAACATACCGGAATACTTAAGTTTGCTCTTTTCCTTTTTTCAGTATTACATAGAAGAATCGTGGAGAATTTTCCCCTATTTTCAATGCCAACGTATCTTCATTGCTGGTGATTGTACAAATCTGAAATCTGTTTTAACAACTGATTCAGCGTTATCATTTTTCACTGAATATTATATTTACTTTCAAATAATAAAAAACCAAGCTGGTGCACAAATTAAGGGAGAGGAATTGTAAAAGACACCAGTGTTAAAGTCCTCTCCCACCCTGACATGGTACGGCCACAATTATTATCCAGTTTCTCATAAAGAGACACCAGGTACAAATGCAGTAGCTGTTCTGACTTTTCTATAATCCCTTCTACTGGAGCATGATGCCAGTTTACTTGATTCTCCCCATGCGGATGGTAAAGTATACTCTGAATGCAGCACTGCCTTTCAATCAATTCAAGTTCAGCTGCTGTATTACTGCAATGAGTCAGGCAGTCTGCCAGCTACAGCTATGTCAGGGTGGTTTTGATAGCAAAGTTACCACAAAAGTGCTTCTGAAACACCAGCTTGCAAATCATCTGCAGAAGAGGCTAGCGGAAAATGCTGCTAGATATGTTAGGGTATGCGTGTGGGGGGAAGGGGCCTGTTCCGTGCCACTGGAAGGGGTGCGACCTCGGGCAGAAGGGGCGGGGCTGGAGCTAGGCAATTTTCAGTGATGCTAGAGTGCACGGTGCGGTGCTCTGGCAGTAATTTAAAAGGCCCAAGGCTCCAATTGCTGCAACTGTTGCAGTAGCAGTGGAGACTGGGAGCTCCTGGCATTTTTGTATGACCAGGCCTTGCAGCAGTTGCCCTCTTTGCCCCCTCCACCATCGGTGGGCCGAGAGCAAAGGAAACTTGTGCTTGCTAAGTATCATTAAAAGCTATACCCACCCACATACACATGGAAGATAGCAGGGCACATTTTCAAGCTCTTTTGCAGAGGCTGTAACACCAAGCAAGAATTTGGGAATGTATTATAGTATTTTTAGAGGTAACTTCCATCCAAAGTAGCATAGAATTACAGCTCTCATTCAAGAAATCACTTAAGTATGTTCTTGAGTCCATCCCAATCCAGGAAAAACAAGAAAGCATGTGCTTCGGTGCTGTCCTGAACAGAGATGATTTTCTGAATACATACAGTTTAATAAAAAAGATATCCATCAATTATATAAATGTATGGTAATGACAGGTTTTTCCCACAGCAGCTAATATTTTATGATTTGAAATTGTCTTTTACTAGTGATCACAATTTTGGTTATTTAACATGTTTTCTCTCCTTTGGTAATGACCAATCCTTTCTACAGACAGAAAATTATCTATTCATACATATATATATATATATATATATATATTACCTGAAACTGTACTTTTTGGTTAATGTGAGGCACAGTAAACTGTTTCAGGAAGCGTTCATCTTCACTCCAGAACAGGCGGATATCAGGGATATCATAGAGGATCATAGCCAGCCTTTCTAATCCTAGGCCAAATGCCCAGCCAATTTTCTCCTCAGCACCAGCTGCAATAAATAAAGATAAAAATCCAAGGGCTTAAGTGTGGCACATGAAAAATTGCTAATAGAACACCCATCTCTTTCCCAAGGAAGACACTAAAGAAGCATGACAGGAAAAAAGTCAGCAAGTAATTGTCAGAGGATGGAGCTAAACCTTGATCTTCATCCAATCAAAGTCAGTGGCAAATGTGAACAAGAAAGCATGATCAAGTTCAAAAGTAAGCAAGGCTAGTGACAAGGAAGACTTGCTCCCATGGCTCTCTGGCTGCAGTTAGATTTTGAAAACTCAATTAACAGCACTTTATGTTACTCTTCTATTGTGCTTATAGGTTAAATACTTACATTTTATTCAATTATGTTGTATAATACATAAAAAATTGGCTTACAATCCAAAGCATTTTAGTTGGGCTGACAGATTATGCCAGTGTAGAATTAACATGATCACTAGCATTTGGGAGGATCAAAACAGTCCCTTTCAAGGTGGCAGTAAGATTGACTAACACCGACTGTGTGCATATTTAGCAAAATGGGATTTAGGACTCTGTCAGTGCATATAACCCTACCTGTAGCCAGATAGCTCTCCGCTCAGCATAGGCTTCTGCACCTGGAGGAAGCTGTAACTGTATCAGTTAAATAATAATTAAACATTCTTTGTACTTATTAGGGATGTGAATGGGTAACCAGGTAACCCGTTACTTGGTAAGCATCACTCATTAAGAGTGATGCTTACTGGGTACTGGTTAATCAGTACCCGGCTGGGAGATGCTACCCCACGTGTTGGATGGCCAGCATCAGTACCTGGCAGCCCCACATGTAGAGGAGGGAAGTGGCAGCTGTTTTGCCCCACCCCAGGTGCTTGGGGCTGCTGGCCCCTGCTACTGTGTCTCCTTCCCATGCGTGGAATCCCACTTAATCAGTTAACAGTTTCAACCTAAGGTTTAACTGGTTAACTGATTAACCAGGATTTTACATCCCTAGTACTTTTATATAGCGCTATGAATGTGAGGATCTGATGTTCATGACACTGTACCCCTATCAAGAATGAGAATATTTCCCATTATTTACAGAAAAATAAATGGAGAAACAAAGATATTAAAATATTTTCAAAAACTAGAGCCTAAAGTTAGACTCCAATATTCACATGCAGATAGCAGCCTGATTTTCAACAGTGCTAACTTCCCAACAGCTCCCAGGAAGCTCAGCCCTTTTAAACAATCAAGCCATTGCCAACATAAGTATTTGGGCTCCCATTTTCGAAAGTCTTGGCATAACACACATGCCCCAGTTCACACAGGAAGCTGTTATAGAATTTTGTTTCCTGATTTCTATCTCTGTTAGCATCCAGGGAAGAAAACTCCAGCAGGGAGCCCATAGGAAGCCTCCGGTAATTGGAGCAGTTGAAACCCCCTTGAGGTGCACTGTCCCCATTTGTGCAAAGGGAGGAACATCACAGTCCTGGATGCTTGAAGGCAGACAAGAAGAATTAGAAAAGAAGCGTAGTCATTGTTTTGATTTATTTAGTTAACCTGAACTTGCTTATGTTACTTAGAATACTGAGTCCCTCAGCAGGATTCCTGTGCACTTTATTTGTGTTATCTACTGGCTCACACAGCACTTTCCAGACAATTGCAGTGGGAGGTTAATCCACTTTATAAAGAATAATCCATAGAGACAGAACTGTAAATACCCTGCTCTATCCTTCTTAGTATGTTCACAGGTACACACAAACAGGTTCTTTGAAAGCAGACAAGATAAGAAGCAGCCTCTGCACTACACACTACAAAGGTTGGATTTTGCAAGTTTGCTTACACCAATTTTTATATTGTATAAAGGGCAGGGACAAAAATCACAAATGCCACCAAGTGACTTTTTTAAAAAAACTCATATGAAAAAAATATATAGGACATTGAAAGGTTGCTGCTAATTCATTTGGAACCCACTCCAAACAATTGTGTTAATTGTCTACACTGCACCCTTATAAGCCATGCAATTTGAGCTACACAAATGGCGTTCCTTATTTCGAAATAATTTCAAAATAGCTTATTTCATAATTTGGTGCTGTCTATACAGCGCAAAATTTCAAAATAAACTGCTATTCCGAAACATTCCTTAATCCTCGTGGAACAAGGTTTACAGGGACATCGGAACAATGAACCAACCCATTACGTTTTGAAATAACGGGCTTGTTCAAAAGAGACAGAATAGCTATTTAGGGATACCAGAAGTATCCCGAAATAGTGCTATAGTGTAGACATACCCTAAGACACTAGAGCAGGGGTCTGCAACCTATGGCTCTCAAGGCAAATGTGGCTCAGTATGGAACCATATATGGCTTTTTGGTCATTCCCAAAATGCATGCAACTTTTTAAATTAAAATGAAAAATTAATTCAAAATTTTAAAAATGTGTAATTATTCATGTAGCTTGAATGCGCGCATGGACCTGAATTTGACCAGTTATGATGTAAACTTCAAAGAAATGTGCATAAAAATGCAGCAGCAGAAGTCCCCTTGAATAAAGTCTGTGAGTACAATGTTTCATTTCTGCTATTAGCAGGGCTCGACAAACCGCTGAATCTACTCACCCGTGGTGAGCAGATTTCAGCTGGTCACTCCGTGCGCCCCATTCACCGGTGCTTCGTGTCTGCGCAGTGCCGGTCTGGCGCATGCACGGTGCGGGGCTGGCGAGTAGCTCTCACCGGGATTTGTCAAGCCCTGGCTATTAGTAATCATCATGTCAATTACCAATAATATTAAGTTGTCTATTTTCAGTCATGCAAATGAGCATTCTTATACGGCTCTTTGTTGACCACTTGTTCTGAATTTTGATATAGTTTGGCTCTTTGGTTTGAAAAGGTTGGTGACCTTTGCACTAGACTAGAGCAACTCCATAAAGTTGCACGGGGGGGAGGGGAAGGTATAATTAGCACAAGGTTTTAAGCTTCTCTGATTTGAGCATGATACAGTGCCTGCCCCAAATTTAAAGCACTTACTCTTTTAGTGTAGAATATTTAAAAATTGAGACATTTAAATAATCTACTCTTTCAGAAGATGGACGATTGAGAATTCAAGCTTTAATTTAAAAATAATTATGTTTGGAATCCTTCTGTATGTGAAGAAAAGATTAACCAAAATAAAATCAGTGTTACACTGTGGTCTTCCTGAACTGTATCCCTCTCTCCCTAGGCTGTTTGGTCACTTTCCCTCTTAGATAATCTATTTTGGTCAAAAACCACAGGTAGAATCTCCACCCTACTGAAGTCAATGAAAAAAAACTATTGACTTCAAAAGGGCAGGATTTTATGCCATATCACTGTACAGCGCCTCACACAATAGGGCTAGGGTTGCCAAGTGTCCGGTTTTGAACTGGACAGTCCAGTATTTGAGCTTTCTGTTCAGGAAACAAATTGAGAAAATATAAATGAGAAAAAACAAATGTCCGGTATTTTCTAAATAAGATGTAATGTAGATTGTGATGTAATGTCAAAGTGTGTCTGGTATTTTTGTTGACACCATCTGGCAACTCTAAATAGGGCCCGGATTTATCTTGACAATACTACCTAATATATAATAAAAATAGAAACAGACTGCCTAAGTCAATAGCTCTGAGCGGTACGAACTGCCTCTGTTTGTCTCACTTGAGGAGATAACTGGAACCTAAAGATGTCAATTTAAATACCAACAATGGTAACTATTTTACTGCTGCTCATTTAAGCAGACAGAACTAACAAATGTGGCAAATTAATCTGATGACAAACAGAGCTGGTGACTATGTTTTAGGACGTATAAAATATTAGCAGAAGAAGGTTTTGATCGAGGCTGTTTTTAAATGTTAGTAATGTGCATATTTTGATTTATGAACAATTATAATCACAACCATTTCAGCTTATTCCACAAACATTGACATAACATTCGCTTGACAAACTAATTGGTCATACTCTATTTTTACCCAAAATATTGTGGTTTCATCTCCGTTATTTATTTTTTAGATTGAATGGGTTCTACTGCATATTTCTGATATCCTGTCTTTTGGATCTCCTGAGCACTAGGAAGTCAACTGGAGGGAAGCTGTTCTGCTGGAGACTTTCTGAATTTTAGGAGATGTGCATAACAAGGTTTTCCTTAGCTGGCTATCCTGCAGAATTTGTCAAGTATCTATTGCAGACTTCAACCCCTCCTATTGTGTCCCTTCCTTTCTGTCTTGCTTTCTACTTATACATTTTAAGGCCCCTAGTCAGCAAAACATTTAAGTATGTGTTTAAGATTAAACATAGGAATAATTTCAGTGCAGTCAGAGACTAGAGCATATTCCAAAATACATGCTGTCAGGGTTGCTAATTCACTTAAAGCACATGCTTAAGAGCTTTGTTGAATCAGGGTCAAAGCACATACATTTTTAAACACAACTATTTTATGGAAGTCCAACAACTATCACTCCAGAATTTATCCATATAAAATGTATATGAATAAAAATTAAGCACTTATAATGACAAGAAGTTATTGTTAGTCTCTAAGGTGCTGCAGGACCATTCGTTGTTTTTTAAGAAGTTATCGAGGCAAGAAGGGCCTGGAAATGACTGCCAAAGACTTAAAGCTGTGATGGAGACTGGCTGAGGGCCCAGGCGTGGATCTGGTCAGGCAGCAGGTTTAAGGGAACTGGGGAGTTGGTGAAGCAACCATAGCTTCTCTGTTTAGAATGTCACAGGCCAATTTAGATAGCTTGAACAGATGTTCAAGTTTTCTCAAGCTGGCTCTCAAAGCTGTTCAGGCTGCCAGGCTCTTGATGTTTCATGTGAAAAGATTTGGCTACTCGGCAGAGGATCATCACTGAAAGCTTCTTTGCCCAATACTCAAAGTTTTAAGAGTTCGTCTCTTTGGCCCTGTGGTCAGTCTCCCATCCTGGGCCCTCAGTCCTCATAGATAAATAGACTAGATAATAACCACCACCAACTACTCAAACATCACCAAGAAATTCTCCATTAGAAATGTTTGTTAATTTAGAATGGTTACTCAAATGTGTTTCAAACACAATAGTCTGGACACTGAAAAAAAAACAACCCAATGAAATCATAAGTTAGGGAAAGATACATTTCCAATATAAAACAGGGACGTAGCCCCAGGTGGGCTACTGACCACCCACTTTGTACCCAAGCATGCCTGGCAAACCAGCGAGGAAAGGGGCTAGGGCGCCAGGGCTTACCCGGTTCCACCCAGCGAGCCAGCTGGGGAAAGAGATGGGTGCCAGGCTGGGCTTGACCCCGCTCTGCCCTGGTACTTCTGTCCTGCTCCCCTCATCTCCTATCCTTGTCCACCTACACAAAGTCAAGGCCCCCCCCAAATGGGTCCTTGTGGCTATGACACTGGTACAAAACCTTTCTCGAGACATTAGCCTACTACCTACTACTGGTTAGCCATGCTAGCACTCTCTATTCACTCAATTTCTATACTAACCAACTACACCTCATTTAATCTTTTTTGGGCTAGACTAGAAGGTGCTATATTTTAGTGAAGAGACATATCCTGACCTGTCAAAACCCAGGGGTAATAGCTGTTGGATCCTTTATTACACCTGTTAAAAGAAATATAATTTTTTTTTCTGAAGTAACAAAGAACTTTAAAACAGTGAGATAAGAACTTTTCTACCATGCAAGATTTTTAAGCTCTACTTCATAACTTAATTTTAGAATCAGGCTAACATTCTTTCATATGAATCTCAATTATGCTTATTTTTATACCTGCACTGCCTTTTATTAGACAGCTACGTCATTATTTCTGTAAATTTGCCAGGAAAATTTGTCTTATTTTATTCAAGACAACTAAACTGAGTCTTAGAAATAGGGGAAGTGAGAGAAACTAAACTCAGATCTTAAAGGCTGAAATAGGGCCAGGAGCAGGCAATAGCTTGGGTCCAGTGTGATCTTTAAATCAACAAATCAAAATCTGGCAAATTAAGAATTAAAGAGAGCTGTCTCCCACCTCACCACCTTTTTAAAGATTGTTACTGATTGTCAACTTGATCACCTTTACTGACTGAAACTGCAGTTAGAGATGCAGTCTCTCAAACAGCAGAACCCAACTAGCACGACTTAAATTTCATCCAGAAACTGATGTACTGCTAGAGAATACTACAGAACATTGTTCAATGTGTAGTCCCATGTAACAGTACTCTAATTTTGAGGTGAGAAATTCAAGGTAGGAATTAGAAAGAAAAGGATGTAGTCTTATTGCCAAGAATGGTAAGGAAAAACAGTCTTGGCTACACTTGTTACCTAGTAGCAGATGATCTAATAAAGCCTCCAAATTGTGAAGATGAGTGATAAATCACAATCACATTTCCTCAATCAACAAGGCTGATATACTTCTCTGCCTTTTTCTCCTGGGTGCATCCCTGAACGTATAAGCATTATCGAAATCTTATGTGCATTGACCCTCTGCCAATTGTCCTCATTCAAACTCCAGTTTCAGCCAAAGGATTAGGACCTGATACTCCATTGTGTTTCTTTTGTGTAGTCATTTACAACTGTGCAAAATAGGTGTAAAATTCAATCAAATCAGAATGACAGAATTTTGTATTCTATTTACACTGGTGTAAAGGACTATACAGGAGTTAGGCAGTGAAGAATTAGCAACTGCACCAACTAGGACAGATTAGATAGAGAGACAGCATAAAGGAGAATAAAAATTATTAAGATGATTATTCTTTAATTCCTCTTTAATTTAAAGAAAGATCACTCATCTCCAGGGTGAGATCTTCCATGCATGCTGGAATGTATTTCTACATCTGAGTTAGAAACACCTCAAACATATTTTTAGATGCACTAAGGAATTATTAATAAGCATTAGTTTTTAAACGGTTTCTGAAAAGAAGAGTTAAACAAGATTTGGCTAGTTAATATGGATTACCCATCACCTTTGAAAAGCCATGAAAGTCGGGAGAGATTCCAGAAGACTGGAAAAGGGCAAATTCAGTGCCCATCTATAAAAAGGGAAATAGGGTCAACCTGGGAAACCACAGACAAGTCAGTTTAATTTCTGTGCCAGGAAAGATAATGGAGCAAATAATTAAAGAATCCATCTGCAAACAACTGGAAGATAATAAGGTGATAAGTAACAGCATGGATTTGTCAAGAACAAATTATGTCAAACCAACCTGATAGGTTTCTTTGATAGGCTAATAATACCCCTTGTGGATAAGGAGGAAGCAGTGGATGTGGTATACCTAGACTTTAGTAAAGCATTTGATATGATCTTGCACGACCTTCTTATCAATAAACAAG
The DNA here is from genome assembly GCA_019425775.1 of Rafetus swinhoei. NCBI lineage: Eukaryota > Metazoa > Chordata > Testudines > Trionychidae > Rafetus > Rafetus swinhoei. Next base: position 114,874,701 of record CM033424.1, read on the forward strand.
GGAAAAACAACCTAGATGGGACTGGGTGAATAAATGGCTGGATAACCATTCTTAGGGTACATCTACACAGCAGGGCTAAAGTCAGAATAAGCTACACAATTTCAGCTACATCAACTGCGTAGCTTAAGTCGAAGTAGCTTATTTCGGGTTTTGGCGCTATCTACACAGGAGGAAGTCAAAGGAAGAATACTTTTCCTTTGACTTCCCTTCCTTCTCATAAAATGAGGGTTGCCATGAGTTGGAATAAGAAGTCCTCCAGCTTGACATTAGTTGGAAATAAAGGCTTGTAGTGTAGATGCACTCTTTGTTATTTCGGAATAACATCAGTTATACCGAAATAACGCTGCTGTGTAGACATACCCTTAGAGAGTAGTTACCAATGGTTCACAGTCAAGCTGGAAGGGCAAAACAAGTGAGGTTCTGCAGGGATCAGTTTTGGGACCAGTTCTGTTCAATATCCTCATTAAGTTTACAGATGATACCAAACTGTAAGGGGTTGCAAGTGCTTTGCAGGCTAGGATCAAAATGATCTGGACAAACTGGAGAAATAAGGACAGATGCAAAGTGCTCCACTTATGGAGGAGCAATCAGTCTCACACATACAAAATGGGAACTGACCATCTAGGAAAGAGTACTGCAGAAAGAGACCTAGGGGTGATAGTGGATCATAAGCTAAATATGAGTCAACAAAGCAAGCAACATTCTGGGATGCATTAACAGGAGTGTTGTGAGCAAGACATGAGAAGTAATTCTTCCCTTCTACTCTGCAATAATTAGGCCTCAACTGGAGTACTATATCCTGTTCTGGGCATGACATTTCAGGAAAGATGTGGAGAAATTGGAGACGGTCCAGAGAAGAGTAACAAAAATGATTAAAGGTCTAGAAAACATGACCTGTGAGGAAAGAATGAAAGAATTGGGTTTGTTTGCTTTGGAAAAGAAAAGACTGAGAGGGGACATGATAGCAGTTTTCAAGTACCTAAAAGGGTGTTACAAGGCGAGGAAGAAAAAATATTCTTCTTAGTGCCTGATAATAGAACAGGAAGCAATGGGCTTAAATTTGCAGCAAAATAGGTTTAGGTTGGACATTAGGAAAAGCTTTCTATCATAGTGGTTAAGTACTGGAATAAATTGCCTAGGGAGGTTGTAGAATCTCCATTATAGGAGATATTTAAGAGCAGGTTAGACAAACATCTGTAGGGATGAGATAGATGGTGCTTGGTCCTGCTGTGAGGGCAGGGGACTGGACTTGATTACCTCTCGAGGTCCCTTCCAGTTCTAGTATCCTATGATTTTAGATGAGAGCCACAGTAATCTAAGTATGGGTAATCCCCGTTGGAATGAAAACATTTTAATCTAGTTTTTATAAAAATGCCTTTCCTGGTATGAGTAAAACTCCACTGTATTTTGAGGACAAAGAGTCCTACAATGGACCAGATGCCAGGTGTGATATAGATGAATCTAGGAACAGAGTTAGAAAAGCATCCCATAATGAGGTCAGATGAAATGTTAATCAACTAATACTCAAAACTTATTAAAGTTCTGCTGAACTGATCTCTTCATCTAAAACAAAATCAGAACTATTTATATTATCTTTTAACTTCTTTAAATTGATGTGTCAGGCTCCTGAGTACAATCCAGTTTAAATTACCTCCTTAAACAAGGATTTGTCTTTCAGACTCTGCATGCTAAATAAGCCACTCTTCAGGAATTCCAGAAAAGAAGTAAACATTAAATTATGCCTACTCTATGATGGAAAAAAACCTGAGTTTTTTTTTAAACTCAAATTTGGAATAATTTTCTAACAGTAATCACTGCTTTGAGAACACAGCTTTGTCTCCTGGGTCAGACTGATCTGTGCTGTTTGCTTCACTTGACAACTAAGAAAAATAACTTTAAAGACATTGACTGATTTTTTAATATTTATTTTTGTTCCATAATCAAAATAGCCTTGTATACACTAAAAGGAGAACCTATTTAAAAGTAACTCCCAAGGGAAACAATTACTTATATTAACTCTCTTCCAATAAGTAATTAACACATATTATACTTACTTTCACCAGGCTAAATAGACAATTGTGAAAGGGCTCCTGCTTCTATAGGAATTCTTGGGGGGAAAAAATAGATAACAGCAGAAAAGAAGAGAGAGAGAAAAAGATGGCAGGAATTGAAAGTGAAAATTCCCTTCTCCCTCCCAGACAATTACCTCTCTTTTTTAGCCCTCTTAATTTCTTTACCTTTTCCTTTGCCATGTATTGATTTTTTCCTTCCTAAACCTCTCACCTTTTCCATCTTCATCTTTTTCCATCATCTGGATAAAGATTACAGTCAGTTCCCAGGTGCAATTCAAGATCTTGGTTTTGAACTCAAAGCCCTTTACAGGCTATGTCCCAGCTACATGCCAGTTTTATGCACAAACTAAGTAAACTAGAGTTTAGGGCCTCAGATGACAAGGGGCCTCTAAATACATTTTTAAAAAAACTAGTTTTTATTTGTATCTTGCCTATGTTCTGGTATATATGCAAATACAAAACATTATTATTTCTATTTTCATTGTCCTTTCTGTCTGAATAATACACATTTTGAATAATGCTATGGGGCTTCTTAAACTTGACATAGTTTAGGGCATCAGCATGTCTTAATCCAGTCCTGCGGCTACCATAATAACTGCCTTTCTCTTTGTATTTTAATGCTAAAATTCTGAAAAGCTGGGATGCTCAAACTTTAAGTACTTAGAATTGCATGTCTGGGGGGTGGACATCCCCAGTGGACAAAATCGGAGGAAGCAAATTCCGCTTATTTGACAAAGCCCAACTTTGCTGAATTTTCAATCATATTGCCCATTTACTTCCCCAGATTTTGCCTAAGGGGTTGAATGTTGTTTTATTTTAGCATGTGTATGTTGAGTTCCTCTGGCATTCCTAACATTTTGTCAACATAGGGAGCTCTGGAGGTTTTTTTATGTTTTAAGTGTCCCTAGAAGACAGTGTGATAACAAAAACTGAAGAAAAATCATGTAAAAATAGAGAATATTTTTCTCCAGTTTATATTCTCTCTCTCTCTCTCTCTCTCTCTCTCTCTCACACACACACACACACACACACACACGAATGAATGAATGAGATTGCTATTCGACTGGAGAGAATGTGGGATACTGCAGTGTTCAGAAATTCAATTACATATTTAATTTATCAGGGTTATAAACTACAGCTGGACAAGTCCACTCCAAACAAGTTTACTGCCCACATGCAAGTTGCTTGAAAAAATTTCACTATAATTTATTTGGTCTGTTTAGTGTTTTATTACAGTGGTCTTTCCTAGATTTTCTCAAAGAGAAATAATACCCTTCAATGGCTGAATCCAAGGAACATCACATTCTGATTCAATTTCCTGTTTGTATTTTATCCTTATATTAGGTGTGGGCTGCAAAGTAGCTAATAGACTGGAAAGCAACACTTTATACATACCACATCACTGAGCAGTGTTTAGTTTGAGACTGAGATTTTCTTTCAAACTGCAAAAATTAAAAAATCCTGTAAAACAGGTTATATATAACAAGTGACATTTTGTTTAATATATTTGGAGGCAACATGGTATATGAGTTAGAACATGGTACTGGATGTTACAAGCTAGTGAAAACTGTCAGATGTTTGAGGCAAGGATTGTCTTTTTTGGTTCTATATTTGTAAAAACACCTAGTATAGTGAGATCGTGGTCCATGACTGGAACTGCTAGGCACCACTGTACTTAACTAATTAAAATAATAACAATAATACAGTCTAGGTTCCATAGACAACTCTGGTAAAAACTCATTGTTGGTCTTTGAAAAATCATAATCTCCCTGTGCATCACCTTCCCCATCTGTAAAGTAATGCCCACATTTACAAAGCATGTTGTGATCCTTGGATGAAAGGCCCAACATAAATGCAAAATATTATTAACATCTTCCTGCCACTACTTGTTTACCGCTTTGAAGGCAGTATTATAAAATAAGTTCTCATACTGAAGGGATATTGCACAGGGTCAAAACTAGAGCTAGTGGGAAATATTCCAGTGAAAAAATTCTCTCAAAAAATATTGGTTTGTTGAATGCAAAATGTGCCCTGGAGCTGAGAGCCCAAAAATCCTAGTTCTAACCGTGGCTCAACTTTGGCTCTGTACCAGGGATCCTGGCAATCAGGCTCTAGGTAGGGGTCTCAGAAACTATGTTCCTGAGTCCATAAGGGGCCAGGCCCTCAGGGCTTCCAGGCTCCCTGGTGTGGAACTGGGAACCTGAATGTACCTTGGATTCACAGACCCTGGAGCCCTAGCAGTCACTGACTGAAACTGACATTCTTTTAGCAGCAGTAAAACTGACAAGAATGTCAATTTCAGTCATTAGCGCCCAGTCCTGGGGATCAGATTTTTTTGTAACAGAAACACCATGGGTGCAGTGTTGGTAAAACAAAATTGTTTTTGAAATTTCTAGTTTGAGAGACAATTTGAATTTTTTTCTCTCAGTCCAATTTGGAACAAAATCAAAATTTGAAATGTGAAAATTTCTGATAAATTGGAAATCCTACATTTTGACCATAACTATTGGAAGTGATTGTGCCAGGTTTACAGGTGTATACTTGCTCACCAGTACAATTAATTTCTTCCTTGTAGAACAAACCTACAATCTTTAATTGTTACACATCTAAACATCCAGTTATTCAGCCTGCTCTGAAAACTCTCTGATCAACAGCAGCTAACCCTGATTTTCTCTTTTTCTCACCAGGGACATATGCCTCCAGTTCTTGCACTAAACAATTGTAAAGGGTCTCCTCAGGGAATAGAGAAAGTGTTATCAGCTTTTCAAGCTATGCCCACATATTGATCTTCTGTCTAAAAAATTTCAACAGTTGTATACTCTTGGCCATAAGCATTTCTGTCAATAAGTCCCTTGTGCTATCCAAGGATCAAATTAGTTTTAAAATATATTCCCATGAAGTATGCATTACGTGGGATTAGACTCTATAATCTTTGAAAAAATAGCTCTACTGCATATAGCACATTCTACAGCACCCTTTCAAAGATTGTTAGTGCATACTTTACTTCAGAGTTTCTAGTGGAAAGAGCTCATAGTTGGATTTCCTTGGTTGACCATCTGCTCAAATTTCAACAATTAACTGTTTTTACAAAAACCCACACAGATATGGTATTGGCCAGACAGTGTATTTTGTACACAGCCCTCAACAGTGTTGTTTTACAGGCCGTTCTCGCTATAAGTCCAAGATACGGTCCAAAAAACTTGGACTTATAGTGAAACAACTTAAAGCAGGGAATTTTTTTCCCACAGCTGACTTCCATTTACACAAATTGTGGGTTTTTTTCACATGACAGATTTGGGATGGGAGGCCTGAATCTACCTGACTCCTCCAAGGCTCAATTGTAACTTAAAATTGGCTTGATTTATTTTCCTTTCCTTTTCATTTCTGTTTTCACCTTTGGGATATTTTTAAATTACTGGTGTCAGTCAGGAGTAAATAGCTTATGGCTAAATTATAACTTAACAAAAATGGAAATTCTGTAACATCTTGGAGTATAGCCATGCAAAGAACCACTAAATGGAACCCCAAAAAAAAAAAAAACCCCTAGCATCTTTTCATATGAGCCTCTATTATATATCTTCCTCAAATGTAACACTGGAAAGTATCATGCTGATAAACTAATCATCTGAAGAAGTGGGCAGTGCCCACGAAAGCTCATGATACCATCTACATGTTTTGTTAGTCTATAAAGTGTTACCAGACCATTTGTTGTTTTTTAAAAATATATAAGAAAACTTGAAAAACCATGATGAAAAGGTTTTATTTGGGGCCCTCCATATAACTAATAGAAATTACACCTCAGCTGCAAATTCTGTAAACCTACATTCAGTGTATTTGATAGGGAACATACATTATGATAGAATGAGATGTAGAAACAGCGATATATGCAATTTAAGAAAGAATTGCAGAATGTAATCTACAAATAAAATTGTACCTTGAACCAATCCTATAGTAAATGGCACCTTGGAATTATGTATAACAATTATCAATAGAAGAAAAAAGAAATCTTAAAGAATTTGCTTTCTCCTCTGGGAGCAGTGCCAAGGTTTCCTGACATCTTCAAAAAATTAATTCGCATTACTCTTTGCAACCTATGATTTAATTTCACCCTTTATCCCAATAATCTCAATCAGTTTTCCCAGAAAAAGGTATCAACGGCAACATGTCCCAATTTATTCACAATACTTTTCTAGAAATTACAAGTGACCAATGAAGCTTAGTGAGGTGTTTTTTTATGTGTGAGTTTGGGGGTTTTTTTTGGCTGTTAGTTAAAAACAAAATGCTTCCTTGTTAGGCAATATTTACTTATTCCCACAATGTAAGAACTAGGGGTCACCAAATGAAATTAATAGGCAGCAGGTTTAAAACAAACAAAAGGAAATTTTTCTTCACTCAGAGCACAGTCAACCTCTGGAACTCTTTGCCAGAGGATGTGGTGAAGGCTAGGACTTTAACAGGGTTCAAAAAAGAGCTAGATAGATTCATGGAGGTTAGGTCCATCAATGGCTATTAGCCAGGATAGGTAGGAATGGTGTCCCTAGCCTCTGTTTGTCTGGATATGGGTGACAGGAGAAGGATCACATGAGGACTACCTGTTGTGCTCCCTCCCTTTGGGGCATCTGGTCTTGGCCACTGTCGGCAAACAGGATACTAAGCTAGATGGACCGTTGGTCTGACCCAGTATGGCCATTCTTATATTCTTAATAATAATGGCCCAAAATACAGTCTCCAGCTGGGAGATATGCTTTTCAATGGTCTGGTGAAAATGTTTTCATTAAGCCAGTAATAAGGATTTAAAAACACATAGGCAAGGTGTTTTTAGGATTTTAAAAACACATAGGCCAGGTACAATAGAAATTTTTGCTGGTGGAGTACTATTGGTTAGGGATGTAATTTTTTTAATGGCACCTCTATATCAGAAAAAGGTCTCATTTCAGTACAGTTATGCTGTCAGAAAAGTCCTTTTGCCCATATAGCTTAGTTCATTCAGGGAACTGCTGTAAGTTATACTGGCAAACATTTTCTAATATCTTAGTGTTTCTACACCTGCTTGCATCATCATTTATGTTCCCCGTTAGATCTCACATGTACCTTGATTTTTATTTTACAATAAACTAATGATATAACAATGCTCCAATGCCACTGTGCACGTGGATTTATGTAAATTGAGTTGACAACAATTAAGCAATCCCTCAACATTTTATTGGAATTACAACTGTGTGCATAAGAAAACAGAGAATTACATTTTAACCTGCAAGTAATAGGGAATGTAAGTGTAATTTCATACAGATGAGCTGACTAGTGCCAAGGTAAACTTTTGACTACAAATTGAGAGCAAATTGAGAACAATGAGGTAACATACTACCACTCTGTGTAGTTGCAGCCTGCAACTGTCCTGTTCTGCGCTTCTTTGTTTCTGCCCCAGTAGGAAAGTATCACAGGAAACCCAAAGACTGCATACGGAGTGTACAGAAAGTGTGGCATCTCTACACTTCCTGGAGGATTTAATTTATTGTATAGTAATCTGAAAAAGTGTGTACAGAAGAACAGTCCATAGCACCCTGCCCTGCCTCATTCTATTTAGAGTACACAGGGCTGCTTAAGGAATTACTGGGTCTCTAGCCAAGGTGGGGAGGCCACTCCAATAGGGGTAGGGCCTCAGATAAAAGAACAGAGCTGGAGGTTAGCCTCCCCCAGCCAACCTTTAAGTTCTGCCCAGCTTGGACCACCCGAGGCTCTGTTGGCAATTTAAAGTGCCTATGGCTCCAGCAGCTGCCACTGGGGGCCTTGGGCAATTACCCTTTTTGCTTCTCCCCTTTCTCCCATCAGTGGCCCTGAGTGTAAATATCATGCAAGATGGCTTGTTCTATTGTTTAGAAAATAGCAATACAAAATAAAAATTCTCCACTATTTTTCCTCAAAATAAATAAAAAACAATAACTGGAAAATTCCATAAAAAAGTCACCAAAAGAATGTAAAAGTTGCAAAGCAATCAAAATTCTGGAAATGTCAAATTGAATCTTACTTAAACAATCTTAAATCCGCTACCTTCTTCATATGTATTGCAATAAAACTTTGAATTATATTACAGGTTGGACCTCCCTGTCCAGCACCCTTGGGACCTAACTGGTTCCAGATGTGGGATTTTGCTAGACTGGGGAGGTCATTTTGCCGCACCCCCCACACCTTGGCCCAGTCCGCCAGCCTTCCAGCTGGCTCCCTACCTTCTGCTGCCCCCGCTGCCTTGCCAACCCCACTGGGCAGCCTCCTGGCAGCTGCAGCTCCTGACTTTACCCAGCAGCCCCACATCAGGTCTCCCAGCCCCGCAGGGAAGCCCTGCTGCCATGCACTGGGTGGCCCCACTGTCAGCTGTCTCCAGGCAGCCCCTGCCCTGTCAGTCCAGCAGTGCTCCCTGCAGCTTGCCCTCCATCGGAACTCTCTGGTCTTGCAACATCTGTGCTGGACCATGGATGTTGCTAGACAGGGATTCCCGGTTCAGAGAATTTCAATCTTGTACATGCACAAAAACTACATCAAACAAACATGATTAAGATTGCAAAGAAACCCTCAAAACTTAAGAAATGCCAGAATTAAGGTTGCCTATGTAATATTAATTAAATTTCCTTCGGTCTATGCATTATGATAAAGTGTTTAATTATTTGATCACATACTATCCTTTCCACAGAATTCCTGCTACATACACTGCACAGAATGGACAGTAATTTCTTCATGAGCAACTATTAAATATTTTGTTTTATCTCAGGCTTTATTTACTGCACACTATTCCTACCTTGCTCAAAAGACAGAGTAATTACTTTCTTCAATGGCTTTTCCTTTCATCACTGAATCATTCATAAATACTAATACATTTATTTCTACAACACCCTCGCACCATAAGGAGATATTATCATCCCCATTTTATAGATGAGGAACTGAGGGAAAGAGACATTAAGGTCAGAAGCATCTAATAATTATGGGTTCCCAACTTAAGATGCCAAGGCCTGACTTTTCAAAATACTGAGCACTATATCATTCAATATGTTCAAATTACAGCTTTCTCTGACTTTATTTGCAGTTGAATTTCTGCAAATCTGATCTCAAAGTCTCAAGTCAGGCACCCAGAAAATGAGGAACACAGTTAGTGACCAGCTATGAAAAAAAGTCTCAGAGGGGTAGCCATGTTAGTCTGTAACTGAAAATACTTTAAAAACAAGGAGTGGTCCTGCAACACCTTAGAAACTAACAAAAATGTAGACAGTATCATGAGCTTTCATAGGCACAACCCACTTCTTTCATCTGAAGAAGAAGAAGTTACTCACCGTGTGCAGTAACGACGTTTCTTCGAGGTGTGTCCCCCCATCGGTGCTCCACTCTAGGTGTCGGGCTCGTCCCGGCGCCGCAGGTTGGAGAGTCGTCAGCCGTGGTTCAGCCGGACCGCGCATACGCGGCAGCGCATGCTGTTTGCGCCGTTTGTGAGCTTGCGCACAATCTGGCTCCCGCCAGTTACTCCTAATCAGATCACTCCTGAAAAACATAAAGAAGAGACTCCGAAGCGGGGAGGAGGGCGGGTCATGGAGCACTCACGGGGACACACACCTCGAAGAAACGTTGTTACTGCACACACAGTGAGTAACTTCCTCTTCTTCTTCGGGTAGTGTCCCTGTGGGTGCTCCACTCTAGGTGAGTGCAGAATAGTAGCCTCGTCTACGGAGGTGGAATTGAAGTCAGGATCTTGCTGCTGTGGACAGCACTGCGGAGGCCAGCACTGATTCTCGGGCGATAGCATCGATGGCATAATGCTTAGCGAATGTCGTATCCGAAGACCATGTCACCATGCGGCGAATGTCCTGAATTGGTACGCCTTTAAGGAATGCCAGAGAGGTAGATGTTGCCCTGGTAGAATGAGCAGTAATTGACGTCAATATGGGCCTATTACATAATGTGTAGCACACTGTAATACATTTCACAATCAAATCAGAAATACGTTGCGAGGATAATGATTGCCCCTTGGTTATCTTGTCTGAGCGTAAGAGAAGTCGTTGAGATTGGCGGAAAGGGCGAGTCCTTTCTAGGTAAAAAGCCAATGCCCTACGTATGTCCAATGTATGCAATCGGGCTTCATGGCTAGAGGTATGTGGTTTGGAGTAGAATGTCGGGAGTATTATAGGCTCGTTAATATGGAACTCCGAATTCACCTTCGGTAAAAAGTTGGGGTGAGATCAAAGTATTACTCCCTGGCTGGTAAACAGAGTATATGGTGAGTTGGCCGAGAGGGCCGCCAGCTCTCCTACCCGTCGGGCCGATGTTATAGCCAGAAGAAAGGCAACCTCCATAGTGAACGTAGGGATGTCACAGGTAGCCAAGGGCTCAAAAGGAGGGTAGGTGAGGATGTCCAACACTAGCTCCAAGTCCCATAGGACAGGAAGCTTCTTGCGCAGGGGTATAGATTTGTTAGGCCTTTCAAGAGGCGTTTAGTCATCGGATGAGCAATGATTGAAAAACCCTCAATTGACTGTCTAAATGCAGAAATCGCCGAGAGATGGACCTTGATGGACGAGAGCCCCAATCCTGAATGGTGTAAGTGGAGTACATAGTCCAGGATACGATGGATTGGGATGGACATTGCATCGAAGTTATTGACTAAGCACCAAGATTGGAAACAGCACCATTTATAAAGGTAAGTTTTGCGTGTGGATTCATGTCTGCTATAGAGTAGTACTTGTTTCACCTCTTGGGAGCAAAGGACTTCTGTGCAATGGAACCAGCTAGGAACCATGCCGTGAGGTGTAGGCAGTCGATTTGGGATTGTGGCATGGACAGTCCTGGTTGCGTGAACAGGTCGGGTTGTTTCAGTAAATGATATGGAGTTTGGAGGGACATTTGTAGGAGGAGGGGGAGCCACGTCTGTCTGGGCCAAAATGGGGCTATGAGTATCACCGTGGCTCTGTCCTCGATTATCTTCTCTAATACTCTTGGAAGAAGTGGAACTGGAGGAAAGGCATAGAGAAGATGGTGAGTCCAGTTTATGATAAATACATTTCCCAGAGATTTCGGTCCCAGACTGGCTCTGGAACAGTATTTTGGGCACTTCGTATTGAGATGTGTGGCAAAGAGATCTATAGTGGGGTGCCACCATTGGTGAAATATGGAATGGGTCACCCTTGGGTTGAGCTCCCACTCGTGCTGAGGAAAAAAAATGTGTGTTTAAGGCATCGGCAATTGTATTGTCCTTGCCTGGGACGTATGTGCCCACAATGGCAATTCCATGGCGTATACACCAATCCCATAACTTCATGGCTTCCACGCAGAGGGATCTGGATCGGGCTCCACTCTGACGGTTGATGTAATAAACCATGGTGGTGTTGTCGGTAAAGATTTGAACTGTCTGGCCGTGGATATTTGGGAGGAATATCTTGCATGCATTGAATACTGCCCTGAGCTCCAGAAGATTTATATGCTGGAGGGCTTCTTGTATATTCCATTGACCTTGGGCAAATTTGCCCTCAGAATGGGCTCCTCATCCCAGGAGAGATGCGTCTGAAGTGACTTGAATAGTAGGGTGTGGACGATGGAACGGAACGCCAGAGAGCATGTTGGCGGGAGAAATCCACCATGCCAGGGATTGTCAAACCATTAATGGTAGCTCCACTAGTCTGTGTACATTGCGATTGCCCAGGCAATAAACAGAAGCCAGCCAATGCTGGAGACATGTGAGGTGTAGTCTCGCGTGCTGTACCATCTATGTTGTGGCGGCCATGTTCCCCAAGAGTTGCAGGCAGGTGAGTATTGGTACCTTTGAACTGATGGAAAGTGTCTGCGTAAGGCTCTGTATTTTGTGGAATCTTTCCAAAGGAAGATAAGCCTTGGCTGTTATAGAACCTAATCGTGCCCCAATGAAAACGAGGGATCTTTGTGGGATGAGTGATGACTTCGGTATGTTCAGTACGAGACCCAGGTCTGAAAACAGATGCTTTGTGATTTCGGTGGCACGAAGTGCGTGATCGTAAGTATGGGCCTTGATGAGACAGTCGTCCAGGTACAGGAAAAGCATGATGCCCTGGCGGTGAAGATACGCAGCGACCACCGACAACGTCTTGGAAAAGACCCTGGGCACTGACAATAGGCCACATGGGAGGACCTTGTATTGAAAGTGCTGTGTGCCTATGACTAACCTCAGAAAGCATCTGTGAGTTGGGTGTATCGTCACGTGAAAACACGCGTCCGGCAAATCGAGGGACGTGAACCAATCTCTCTTGTTCAATGCCGGGAAGATAGAAGCTAGAGTCACCATCTTGAATTTGTGTTTCTTGAGATACCGGTTGAGATTTCGAAGGTCCAGGATAGGCCTCCATCCTCCTGACTTCTTTTGTGTGAGGAAATAACGAGGGTAAAATCCTTGCCCTGGAAGTGTTCGGGCACTGTCTCCACAGCCCCGATCTCTATGAGTCAAGTGACCTCTTGGATTAAGAGGGCCTCGTGAGATGGGTCCCTGGAGAGGGATGGCGTTCGGGGGGGAGGTAGGAGGAAGGGAAAGAAGAGGAATCGAATATCCTGATGTTATTAGTTCCCGGACCCAACGATCTGTGGTGATGGTAAACCACCTGCGCTGGTAAGGTCTCAGTCGGTGATGAAACAACTTCTGTGATCCCCGGAGGTATGTCAAGGGAATGGTTCGGAGCCCCTCGATAGGACCGTCAAACTTGCTGCCTGTTGTTCTGAGGATTGGGGGTCCTACCGGTCTGCGGTCTACATCTTTGTTGTCGAGGTCTGCCACGTTGCTGTTGCTCTTGCTGCCTATATCTGGGTCCCATATATGAGATGGGCCTTTGTCTGTAGTAGGGTGTATAACACTTACGGCGATAAGGGGGCATATACATCCCTAGTGTTCTCAAGGTCGTTCTGGAGTCCTTGCTGGAGTGCAACACTTGATCCATCTTCTCGGTGAACAGACTCTGCCTATCGAAGGGCAAATCCTCAACCTTTGTCTGCAAGTCCTTAGGGACTGAGGCCAGCTGCAGCCAGGACGACCTTCTCATTACCACCGATGTTGCCGTGACACGTGCTGCTGTGTCGGAAATGTCCAGGGCAATCTGCAAGGCCGTTGTTGAGGCCATGTAACCCTCCTAGACTACTGATTTTAGCAGTTGCTGCTTGTCCTCAGGCAAAAATACTGCTACCAGTTTGGAATAATTGTCAAAGCTATGGTTGGAAAGGTGGGCAGCATAATTCGCCATTCGAAGGATGAGCATGGCGGAGGAATAAACCTTCTGTCCAAAGAGGTCTAGTCACTTGGACTCCTTATCCGCAGCAACGTTTTTGTGCTGCGGGTGTTTTGGCTTTTTGTTGAACTGCGTCAAACACCAAGGAATTTGGTTGCAGATGCATGAACAAGAATTCCATCCCCTTCGAAATGACAAAATATTTCTTGTCTGACTTCTTATGTGTGGGCTGGGAAGAGGCAGGCACTTGCCAGATATTGTCCGCAATCTCTAAAATTGCCTCATCAAATGGTAACGCCATTTTCGAGTTCTGAGAGTGCTGAAGATTTTTTTAGGAGGAGATGTTATTTCTGTTGGACCTCCGTGAGGTGCAGTTCCTGGGATTCCGCTACCCTTTTGAAAAGGTCATGAAATTGACAAATGTCATCTGTAGGAAAAGAATCACCAGGGAAGACTGCGTCGTCTGGCGAGGAAGAAGATTGATCCATTGGAGATTGTGCCTGGGACTGCGTTTGTTCAGGTACAGTTACTTGTACTGGCTCTGGTTGCCTAGGAGGAAGAGGAACATCTCCAGACTGTGTAGGCGGTCGTGTAGAAGTCTCTGGTGGCGTTGGTAACCTGGAACTGCTGTAAGAGCTTTGTTGATGATGACATGGGGACCTGGAGGAAGAGTGCCCCGAAGAATGTCAATGCCAGTAGTGATAGTCGCGATGGTAATGATAACGGTCATGGTAATAATGCCTGGGGGAGTGGTCTGGTGAGTATTGCCTTCTGGTCTGGTGAGTATAACGGTATCTTGAACATGATGACTGTGCGGGTGACCTAGGGGAACGAGATCTGCGCCTAGCATACGATGGAGGATGTGAATGCCCGTGGTATCGTTGAGGTGACGGTGAGTACCGTGGCGAATGCCTGTGATGTTGTGATATGGACGTGGCGCGAGTTTCCTGCTGAAATGGCACAGAAAAGACAGAGGCTGGTGATTGCGGATGGGGCGAGAAGACTGCTGGTTCCGGGCTTGGGGAGGGCGTTATTATCCTCTTGGACTTGTGTTTAGCCTTTCCCCGGACCGGTGATGGGCTTGCCACGGAATGGGATCTGTAGTTCAGCGGTGCCGTGGCGCAACCCATGAAAGGGTCTATGGCAGCCCGAGTCGATGGCTCAAGCGTGTTCCGGCAAGACGTGGTCGGTGCTGGCAGCCGATGTCGGCATGGATGAGCCGCTTTGGGACAGTGCTGGAGATGGTGCAGCTGCGGTCGGTGCCACCGTGGTTGATGCTGGCGTGGTCGGGGCCGCCGCAGTCGTTGGCGTCGGTGTTATTGGGGCCGGTGCTGACGGCGCCAATGCAGGCACGGATGTTGGTGCCGCAGGCCGCGCTGAGGAGACCGTGCCCACTGGTGCCGAAGGCTTTCATTTGACTGGAGCCAGGGCTGAGTCAGGTCTTAGAGCTATGGCCGGTGTCAAAGCTACCTCTCTGTGCAGGGAAGGGCTCGGCTCCGAAACGCTATGGCTGGACTTGTGCCGTTCAGCATGCTGAGGTAACCTCGATACCGAAGTACCTGGCTTGTCACTCATGCTCTTGAGTGTAGTGGATGAGCGGAGAGGTGACTTTTTGCCCGGTGTTGGGGCCGCAGACGTTGATGGTCTAGGTGGCTCGGCGTCAGCAGGCTGTAAAGCCTTGCTGAAAAGAAGCATTTTTAACTGCATCTCACAGTCACGTTTTGCTCGGGCAGTGAGCTTGGTGTAGTGCAGGCATTTTTGGGGTATATGACCCTCGCCCAAGCACCTAATACACATCGGGTGTCCAACAGACACTGGCATGGCGTCGCGGCACTGCATACACTTCTTGAAACTGGGGGAACCTGGCATATTGAACTGGAGAGAATTTTTTTTTTTAAACTAACACGAAGTAAATAACTAACACACTACTAACTAACTAACTAAACGTGAACTATTGGCTAACTATTAAAACTATTTTACAGATTTTGTTGTCACAGTTGAGGAGAAGGGGTTTGCTCCACCTGCAACGTGAACGGTTAGGAGGAACTGGAGGGAGCCGGATCGCGTGCAAGCTCACAAACGGCGTGAACAGCACGCGCCGCTGCGCATGCGCGGTCCGGCTGAACCACGGCTGACGACTCTCCGACCCGCGGTGCCGGGACGAGCCCAACACCTAGAGTGGAGCACCCACGGGGACACTACCCGAAGAAGAAGTGGGCTGTGCCCATCAAAGCTCATGATACTGTCTACATTTTTTTTAGTCTCTAAGGTGCTGCAGGACCATTCATTGTTTTTTAATATTTTTCAGCTATGAAAGGTTTCATTTAAATGAGATACCAAAAATCTCACAGGAACTCTATAGTGCAGACAAGAATGGAACCCATTTCTCCAGACCAGCACTGAAATGCTTTAACCTTGAGACTGTCTTTTCTGTTCCTGCAGTCTCCTGACTCATTCATTACACACTTTCCAAATTCTGCAGCAAATGAGCATGTCTGAACTGTGAATTTTCAAATGGTTAAGCTGGCCCAATTTGCGTGGATTTTCACAGGGATGATCCTAAGAGCACACTTCTCTCCTCTCCGCCTAATTTCAAGTCCTTACTCAAAAGCATTAGAGCACTAGGGTTGTTGTTGTTTTTTTTTAATATGGGCAAAGCAATATTCCCCCCCCCCCCCTGCATATCATCACTGGAAATAGCTAAACCATTTCAGGTGAAATTTTCCAGACAAATTCAATCTCAGGGAAACATACCACACAGAAAATTTCAGCTCAAACAATTAAAGTCTGGCTCAGAATCTGGCCATTACTATTTTTTTCCCAGAACACCTGCCTCTTTCAATGAACAGGCTGCACGGTGAATGAAATAAGCCGAATAGTATATAAGAAGTTGAATTGTGTCTAGTGACTGAGGCAAAACTGGCCTCCGATAGTGGGGAATTGATCCGAAACCAAGTTATGTCAATAGAAAAGATCTAAGCGACTTCCATGGGCTTTGAATAAGTTCCTAGACAAATACATTAATGAAAAGCTTCTTTCTTCACTGAGCAATATCCGTCTTATCACTGAATGAGGCATAGGTCCTGTGGAAAAAACAGTATGTGATCATGTATGTAATCAAAGAGTACACCCTAATGCATACACACATGAAAACTAATGAAGGTTGCACCAGCAGCTCAAAATTTGGCATTTGGTGACTTTTGAATACTTCACTTTGGAACCTTAACTACTTTTTAATGAGAGTTTTTTAATGGAAAAATTCTCAATATATGTATTGGGTAAGTTAAAGGTTAGTGCTTTCCTTATTGGTTATTTCAATTCACTGCTAAAATATTTAAATAACAGGAAAGTCTATTCATTTTTTTTATTAGTGAGGAAAAATATATGAATAAAATCATCTCTCTTTGTCAGTTGAAAAAATCCATTTTTAACATCCTTATCCAAAAAGATTACTTTCTCAAAATAAGTTACTAGTTCTCTGTTACTTTTACATATTTATTTGCTGCTGTTGTATACAGAACTTAATTTAGAGTAAATAATGCCACAAGAAATGTCACACTCTGTAATTCTATAATTCCTATGTAATGACAATTAATGAAATGCTATTTTCCACTGGGAATTGTTTCAAACATTAGGTAAATGAGGTACTGTGCCTTTTAAGATTTACTGTCATCAAAGTGCATTTCTCTTACTATTATCTGAAAAACATACATACAGTTCTTACTTACATCTTTTCCCTTCTTGTTTGAGGGTTGACAACAATCACCACAGAAACTCATAACTATGTTTGCTAACTTTTGCCCTGTGCTCCTCTACACAAATCCATAGTGAGTATCTCACTTGTCATTCCAGAACAAGCAGTAAAATACTAAAATTTAGATTTACTGGATGGATTTTAATTGTGTTGTTTTTGTCTTGTTACAATGCAAATTGTTAGTGACTTGTCCAAAAAGAATCAACAAACCAATTACTGTATAACATTTCTTATGGCCTTCTCAATCCCCTTTCTCTATTTTTTTTAAACCTAAAATTTGTTATGGAATGTTTCTGACCTCATACAATTTCAACTATAAATAGGTGGAATCAGTAAGAGTTACTTTTTGTTTTAAATATTTATCTTGTTTTAATAGAGGTTTTACATATTGTTCTTAGCTAACATAACACATTTGTTATTTACAATAAAATCCGATTTTTCTGCACAAGATATCTTCAGAAAAACAGGGGCAGATTTTCAAATACTGACACATAATTATTTATGTTTAACTAGAGTTATAAAATGCCATGACTTTTACATACATGTGTCCACTTATATATGTACACTTGATGCATTTGCTGGAATAATATTTGCAAATACTATTTAGATATACACAGTTGTTCACAAAATTGCATTTGCCCATTCTTTATAAATTATCTTAAAGTGTGGTACCATATTCCTGAAGGTGTAAGGGACCACCATCTGCCATGTAGGCAGCTGGGCTTCACTTTCCATTGAGGATAATAGGAGGCAGCAGCAATTTTGAAAAGTGGAATTTTTGCTAATGTTAGCCCCACAGCCTCAGTCTCACTGAGAATAATAGAAAATGGGTGTTTTGAAGGAAGGCTGTATTATGTGAAATTCTCTGTAGAAAACCATTTCTGGTCAACTTCTGCTAAACAAGACATTTTCAGCTATGAAGAAAAAAAACTAAAAAATTATAATGAATCATAGACTCATAGACTTTAAGGTCAGAAGGGACCATTATGATCATCTAGTCTGATCCCCTGCACAATGCAGGCCACAGAATCTCACCCACCCTCTCCTAGAATAATCCTCTCACCTATATCTCAGATATTGAAGCCTTCAAATAGTTTGAAGACCCCAAGATGCAGAGAATCCTCCAGCTGTGATCTATACCCCATGCTACAGAGGAAGGCGAAAAACCTCTAGGGCCTCTGCCAATCTACCCTGGAGGAAAATTCCTTCCCGACCCCAAATATGGCGATCAGCTAAACCCTGAGCATGTGGGCAAGACTCACCAGCTAGACACCCAGAAAGTTCTCTATAGTAACTCCTATCATCCCTCCATTGACCTATTTACCACTGATAATGAATGGTCAATTAGTTACCAAGATCATGTTATCTCATCAAACCATCCCCTTCATAAACCCATCTAGTTTAATCTTGAAGCCAGATAGATCTTTTGCCCCACTACTTCCCTTGGAAGGCCGTTCCAGAACCTCACTCCTCTAATGGTTAGAAACCGTCTAATCTCAAGTCTAAACTTCCTACTAGCCAGCTTATATCCATTTGTTCTTGTGTCCACATTGGTATTAATCTTAAATAATTCCTCTCCCTGGTATTTATCCCTCTAATATATTTAAAGAGTGCAATCATGTCCCCCTCAGCCTTCTTTTGGTTAAGGTAAACAAGCCAAGCTCCTTGAGTCTCCTTTCATAAGACAGGTTTTCCATTCCTCGGATCATCCTAGTGGCCCTTCTTTGTACCTGTTCTAGTTTGAATTCATCCTTCTTAAACATGGGAGACCAGAACTGCACACAGTATTCCAAATGGGGTCTCACCAATGCCTTGTATAATGGCACTAACACCTCCTTATCCCTACTGGAAATACCTCGCCTAATACATCCCAAGACCGTATTAGCCTTTTCACTGACCATGTCACAATGGCGGCTCATAGTCATCCTATAATCAACCAGGACTCGAGGTCCTTCTCCTCCTCCGTTACTTCCAACTGATGTGTCCCAGCTTATAACTAAAATTCTTGTTATTAATCCCTAAATGCATAACCTTACACTTCTCTCTATTAAATTTCATCCTATTGCTATCACTCCAATTTACAAGGTCATCCAGATCTTCCTGTATGATATCCCGATCCTTTTCTGAATTGGCAATACCTCCCAACTTTGTGTCATCCATAAATTTTATCAGGACACTTCCACTTTTGGTGCCAAGGTCAGCAATAAAAGATTAAATAAAATTGGCCCCAGAACTGATCCCTGAGGAACTCCGCTAGTAACCTTCCTCCAACCTGACAGTTCACCTTTCAATATGACCCACTGTAGTCTCCCCTTTAACCAGTTGCTTATCCACCTCTCAACTTTCATATCAATCCCTATTTTTTCCAATTTAACCAATAATTCCTCATGTGGTACTGTATCAAATGCCTTACTAAAGTCGAGGTAGATTAGATCCACTGCATTTCCTTTATCTAAAAATCTGTTACTTTCTCAAAAAGGAGATCAGGTTGGTTTGGCACGATCTACCTTTTGTAAAACCATGTTGTAATTTGTCCCAATTGCCATTAGCCTCAATGTCTCTAACTACTTTCTCCTTCAAAATTTTTCCAAGATCTTGCATACTACAGATGTCAAGCTAACAGGCCTATAGTTACCTGGGTCACTTTTTCCCTCCCTTTCTTAAAAATAGGAACTATATTAGCAATTCTCAGTCAAATGGTACAACCCCTGAGTTTAGAGATTTATTAAAAATTTTTGCTAATGGACTTGCAATTTCATGTGCCAGTTCCTTTAATATTCTTGGATGAAGATTATCTGGGCCCCCCGATTTACTCCCATTAAGATGTTCAAGTTTGGCTTTTACCTCGGATATGGTAATATCTACCTCCATATCCTTAGTCCCATTTGTTATGTTACCATTATCCCTAAGCTCTTCATTAGCATCATTAAAGACTGAAGCAAAGTATTTGTTTAGATATTGGGCCATTCCTAGATTATCCTTAACCTCCACTCCATCCTTAGTAATTAGCGGTCCTACTTCTTCCTAAAAATATCTTCAAGTATAGCCAACACAATAACATTTCAATTAATTTTAAATACACGGGGAAGATTGAAGAGTATTATTTGAGCTTATTTTTAATTCACTTAATAGATAAACCAATTATCTGATTTACTGGTACACTCTTCAAAAATTCACTGTTTAGTAAGTTCTGTAAATTTGGGGCGTTCTTTATATGCAACAAAACAGAATGCCACTCAACCTAACTACAGAATCAGAACTAGTGCTACCACATTATTAGGTGGCACTAGGGCCGGCTCTAGGTTTTTTGGCGCACCAAGCAAAACATTTCCCCCCCCCCCCTTTTTTTTTGTTGGCTTTTACAAATGTTTGCAATTTTTTTTTTGGTTTCGTTTTCGTTCCGGCATTTTACCCCTATAAATAGCAAATATAATTTTAATTATTTTTTTTCCATAAAGGCAAAGGCGCTTCAAGTAAACTCCCCCTCCCCTTTCATTCGCTGCTGGGTCACAACAGCCTTTTCCCTGCCCTGTCCAGCCCCTCCCTATGGACAAGCCCCCCTCACTCCTGACCCACAGGGGGAGCAGGGTGCAGGGACAGCGCAGAGCCAGAGAGGCATGGGGAACAGGGGGAGCAGGGTTCACCGTGGGAATGGGGGGCGCAGAGCCAGAGGGCCGTGGGGACTGGGGGAAGCAGGGGAACTGGGGTGCTGGGGTGCGCCAAGCCAGAGAGGTGCGGGGAACAGTGTGGGGGTACAGGGGTGGCACAGGGAATGGGAGGCGCAGAGCCAGAGGGGCGCGAGGATTGGGGCAGCAGGGTGTGCAGTGCAGGGAGGCATGGGAATGGGGCGAGAGCAGGAGGGGGCAAAGGGGTCGGTGTCCAGGGGCAGCGCAGGGAATGGGCGGCGCAGAGCCAGAGGGGCGCAGGGATCGGGGGGAGCAGGGTGCGGGGTGCAAGGGCGGCGCAGAGCCAGAGAATCAAAGGGAACAGGGGTGCAGGGGCGCAGGGGTGACGCAGGGAATGGGCGGGGCGGAGCCAGAGAGGCGCGGTGGGGCTGGCGCAGCAAACCGGGCGGCTGGCAGGGAGCGGTCTCTCGCCAGCGAAGGGGGCTGGGGCAGCAGCAGAACTGGAGCCGGTGGGGCAGGGCGGAGCCTGGCCGCGCCGCGCTCTGCAGCCAGCTCCCAGGGACATGCAGCCAGAGCTGAGCTCCTGCGGCCCTTTAAAATAGGCTGGGCGGGGCCGGGCTGGGCATTGCTGGGGACGGCTGCTTACCTGGAAATGCCGCCCCTGGAAATGTGCCGCCCCAAGCACGTGCTTGATTTGCTGGTGCCTAGAGCTGGCCCTGGGTGGCACCCATATAACAGTTTATATTTTTGAAGCATAATCGAAACATTCCTCAATTAATGTTTACTACAACTCAGTGAGATATATTAGGTACTGTCTCCTTATCCCCATGTTAAAGATGGGAATACATGCAATTATGACACGAGAATTCCTCAGTTACCAATTACCATGGCTATTATATCTTGGTTTCTGTTTTGCACGAAAATCTTAAAATATCAGTCATCAGAATAAAACTAGATAAATAAAGCTACACCTATGCAATTATTCCATACAATAGGTAGGTATTTACTGCAAGCACTTTATCTACAGGTTTATTTAATCCCTCCAGTCAGTAGCCTCAAGACCGATGAGATCTGCTTTCATACTTATTCATGCCTGACAAATCTTGTTGATACTGAAATGAAACAAATGCTAGAATCTAGATGGCAATGATTTTTTTTCTAAAGTTTCAGCAAATGTTTATTTTCATTTGATTTTGGGGGAACAAAATGGATAGGGTTTTACTAGGAAAGAATCCTGCCCCAATATGTATATGCAATTCTAATTTATATTAAAAATCTATAAGCACGGGTTCTGATTATAATAACTTTTCTCCCCGGCACCCCACACACCAATCCCTAATTCAAACTAATAGGTTTTCCTTGATTCAATAAAGAAGTTGGATTTGAAACTATCTTGTAATCTTGTAACTAGTAGACTGTACTGGTGCTTGTGCATGAGACAACTGTTATTACAGGAAAGAAAACAATGAAAGAAGAATTAAAAGGAGAAAGAAAGCTGGGCAAGATTGTCAGCTGGTATATATCAGCATACCTCCAGCCATGCCAATTTACATTTGGTTAGTATCTAGCCCATCAGAGGACCATTTCTACCAACAAAAAGGTTCAGCTAAATGTGACATTGTTTTACAGAGGAGATATTTGTCTAATAGTGCAGTGACTATGCTAAATTCAGAGAATTTGCCAGTTCATTTACTCATTTCTTTGCATATGTTTTAGAAAGCCTTAGTTAAGATTTACAATACATTCTGATGATCACATCAACTGAAGTAAATAGCTCTTTATTATACCTATTTTGTAGCTATGGAAACTAGCAATGTAAAATCCTGTTTACTTAGTTAACCAATTAAACATTAAAGTTTAACCATCTAACTGATTGAAAGTAGGCAGGCTCCAGCCCAGCTACTCCAGCCCCATGGGGCTGCCAAATCCCAGGCCATGAGCCCATTAAGGGTGATGCTTAATAGGTAATTGGTTAATCGGTTACCCATTCACAACCCTAGCGGAAACTCAGGCACAGAAAGGTTTTCTGATTTGCTCAAGATCACAGAATAAGTGAGTGCAAGAAGGAGGAATAGCTATAGGAATCTGATCTCCCTGTCCACTGGTCTTAAAACGTATTCCCCCCCAACCCCAATCAGTGTAATATGTTGGTGTTTCCAAATTTCTGAGCTCAGAATTCACAGAATCACACGGAGATTCCAAAGTAAAAAAAGTACAAGGTTAACTGGAAGATCTGAATTTACTGACCTCTTTACTCTTTAAATAAATATAGGCCATGAAAGAAGGCACGGTAGATTTCCACAACTGCACATCTAGCACTGCACAGTAATTAAATATTAAGATTGCTTACTATCACACAGAAATCCTGGTGTACTGAACTAAGGATTAAAAAAAAAATCAGGAGATTTTTGGTTAGAATCCCCCTCAACAATTCTTCAAAGAAAACAGGATGCCAGCACCCCTCCCCTCACTCCCCCACTCCCAAAAAATAAAGCAGCGGAAGGATCATAAGAACTTCATGCTCCATATGTACTATGACAAAATAACTTCCCTATATATATACACTGGGAAGAAAGGAAGGTGGTGTTAGGAATCTAGCAGAGGAGAACTGGATAGGAGGAATACTGGTGATACCCAGTCTGGCATAGTCTGGCCGTGTTGAGTATAATATACTATGATCATCATGGTTTAGGGGTGCTACTATATTTGCCCCAATTGGTAAACGCTCTTAACTATTTTGCAACATTGTTTTAAAGGGTAAATCATCTCAGAAACTCAGAAATGATCCATGAGGGTATCTGTGAACACCAGCAGCAAACTCTCCCTTACTACTGTGAATTTGATCAGTGAAAGGAAGGTATAATGATACTTCTGTTTTGTTAAATAGTACTGTGAAAAGAAAGCTGGGTCGATTTCAGGAGTAGCAGTTAAATCCATCTGATGCTCAGCGACCATCCAAAAAGCTGTTACAACTTTCAAAAGATTGTGAATCACTAAGTCGCATCTTGAGAAATAAATATAATCATTAGCGATCTATTTTTATTTCATAAATAACTGTCTTCTACCTTTCATGTTAAAACGCAGCCCAGTGAGAACTTTGCTATTTTAGCAGATTTTTAACAAGATGGTCTTAGACTAATACCTCCAGAAACAACGGTATACCATATTCACCTATCACCATTCTACTTCCAATATGGCATGCTTTATGTTTATTGTCTAGTAAAATTTTTTTTTTAATCTGTGTGGGAGCAGGTGCAGATGCAGTTATGAGCAACTGCATCTCACAGAAGCTCCAAGACAGAGGGTCGTATACTTCACAATCCAGCCATTTTTTACCAATCTAGCCCCTGAACCCACAATGAGAACTAGGCAGCAAGGTGGAACTTAGCTAAGATCCATGCACATGCAGCGGTCCACCACCCATATGGAGTAATGACTTTAATCATGAAGGTCCCGATCCTGCAATGACCCAGTATTGAAGAACTGTTATACTGTTAGGGAGACTTAAAATAGATACAAAAATTAAAAATGCCGAAAGAGAACAAAAAAAGGAAAACCTGACCTAGTCTGCTCCACAGGCCAGCACTCTGCAGCCACTTTACTCTTTTTTGGCTGCACTGGATGATAATCTTGCAAAAATGTCACAAATGCTACACCAGATAAACTACAACCCAGACCAGAAGAAGAGTTCCTTGTATCTCAAAAGTTTCTCTCTCTCCCCAACAAAAGTTGATCCAATAAAAGATATTACCTCACATACCTTATCTCTCTGACAATCTTGTTATCTCAGGCATCGAGGACAAATAGGAAAGTTATGTCTATGCAAGTCATCAACCTGGATTCCATTATCAATGTTATTAAAAAGTGACTGGAAAGTAAAGCAATAAGGAGCAAATACTGACTTCTGAAAGTCAAATACTAGAGACCCAACTCCTTTCCTGAAATCTTTGGATACCTAGGATTCCAGCTGGAAAAGAGAAAGAAGTTCCTGTTACTTATGGGGGGGGTTGGGAAGACATATCTGTCATCTTAGAATTAACTCTTAAATAAGATCAGATCTATTAAATAAAAAAAAGCTACTGCATATCATTACTTTGGAATCCTGATAACCCAAGACTATGATCTTCACACTGAGATTAAATCAGGGATTTACAAGCAGCCAGACAAAAGCTAGATATCAACCTACACAGGTCTTAGCTATTCCAAATAGTGGTAGTATTAATTCAATGACAAAGAACGGGAATACTGTTAAACAATCCTTCTTGGAAGAAAATCCATAAACATCTTCTTATAACCCCCTATGTTGTGGGTTCTCATAAAAATAAGCAGTATCTGTTATTGGGTGGAAGGAGATATGTGAGAACAATGACAGACTAATCTATGGATGAGTATGGCAATGTAGAGCCAGAAGATTCTGTTTTAACTTTGTGATAAATGTACCCCAATGGTTTATTTACTATATTTAGGATATATTTGCTACTATTGTATAATATTAAAATTTCTTGCAAGGAAAGATCCTCCACTGAGACTCATAAAAGTATTAATATTTTAGGAAGTTACTATTATACTAAGAATAGTAAGAACATTTTCTTGGTCACAGTTCTAGAATTCACAAAGTTAAAATGTAAGATGTTATGTTATAAGGGAAGAGTTTCCATAGAGAGAGGTCAATAATTTAAAGCAATAACAGATTTCTATAGTATTAAATACAATTAGATAAGCCCATTTATTTTTGTTATGCAACCTGCAGCTGTTAATCTATTATTTAAACAGATGGGTCTGTAGCAGTTTTCAGGATATCATTGGAAAGAAGGCTTTATATACGCTCTCCCTCATAAAAAGACTAATTTTGAGGACAGCTATACTGTTCTACTCAGTCTCATACCTTAAGAGGAATAAAACTTCTTTATACACTCCCCATCCACCACAATTATCAATCTAACAATACTCATCAGGAATTACAACAAGCACCAAAGGAACCAACAGTAACCAAGGAAGTGGAAGTCAATGATCCTTGTAGATATGTCATTCAATGTAGCATCTTTAATACAAATTTCACGAAATGTGGTTTAATTATTATCACTTGGGAACCTCTTTCTGGCAACTGGGAGATTGCATGGGAAGGATGGGGCGGCTAGAGTTTTATAGGGAACCTTTGTTCAAATACAAGCATATGCACAATAATTCACCAAAAGGAGGCATGTAAGATGTCAACTGAGAGATAGTAGCCCACTAGTCATCGTAATCATTGTTAAGGCTGCAATTTAGTTATGGATATTTTCAATAAAAGTCACGGAGAGGTCATGGACAATGAACAAAAATTGTTTGGTGACCTGTTCAAAACCCTGATTAATCTTAGCTGGGGTGCCCCGGGGTGCCACTGCTTTGGGGAACCTCTGTGGCACTGCTGCTTGGGCAGTTCCTAGGGCCAGCTGTTCAATGCAAAATTTGCATAGAATTAATGTTTCCTTCAAAATTCCATTTTTCCTGAAGAATTTGTGATGTTTATTTTGGAGGAAATCAAAATTTCAATCCCATGCATGATGGTGTTTGGACTGCTGGCCCTGAAGCTGACAGAGAAGGGCCCAACCACACACAAGGCTAACAGCTGAAGCTCCAGCCAACAGAAATTTCCTGAATCTTTAGGTCCTGATTTGAGGCTTGCACCCCTTTCTGCATCTGGTCATATCTATACAGCAAAGACACCAGCTCTGGTTTCTTAAGATGAGCAGTTGGCAAGCATATGACCATAAACTGATTTTTCCTATGGACTTGATAATTCATGCTTGTTCCCCATCTCTCCCGAACAGTCTAAAAGATCCACTCTGCTTTAGGTTGAAGAGTAGAAGTTTGTTTTCTTGTAAAAGGCTCCTTTAAAACTTTGCTCTCTGCCCTCCTGAACCCAAAGTTTCAGAGAAGGCTTTTGCTCAGAAACCAGTATGCCCAGCTCCCTTTGCATGAACATCTGTCTGTTGTGAATGGAAACATGGACTGGATCGCATGTGTTCCTAAGCCAATTGAGTCTGGAAAGAGCCGAGCTCCTAGCTCTAGGTCTCTAAGGCAGATTCCCTGGCTGGGCCCCTTTGTTTGAGCCTTTCCTCTGGCTAAGGGACTCAATTGTCCTTCAGTCTTCATAACCCTGAAACCAGTGCCTCAGACCTCCCAAGTTCCCTCGAGTTGTTTACACACGCTCCCTCAGATTTTCAGGTAGGCTGTGGTCACTCTGGGATTCTAATTTAATCTTTCAGGTATAAAATGATCGGAAGGCGAGGGGGACAAATTTAGCAAAATAATTTCTTAACCTTTGTCACTTCACACTTAAAGAGTAGTTACAAAGAAATTTTAAAATAACAAACGTCTGGGATGCACTGATTCCACCCCACTTCTAATCTAGTCTCACCAAGGTCTTGTCAGTGCTTCAGATTGTGCAAAGTCTCTCCTGCCTCCTCTCTCTCTCTCTCTTTCTCTCTCTTTCTCAAGCCAGTTCTTCTGGCACATGGCAGAGACTGGTTCCCTTTTAGAGAGAAACATCCTCCTTAAACACTTTTGCCATGTTCCCAGGCTCATAAACTCGTGTCCCTTCCCCAAGTCAGACTTTTGTGTAGCGAGTTCATTGTTCCATGCTGCTGGGCCAGTACTTGAAGGAATATGAAAGCTGAAGATCCTGCCTAGATTGCTCAGTGATGCCTTTTCAGTGACAATCATTCAACTGAGCATCAAGCATCTTTTCTGTACTGAGTGTGCACCTATCTGGAGTGCAGCATAACAGACTGACCTGTCAAGGTTAGGCTGCTTTTTCAACACAGCATAGTCATCACACAAAATGGAAGACAGGATACAAAAGCAGAAGTCATAATCTGATATAGCCATAAACCACTCCCTCCATCATGGGAAGATTCAAACAAACAACAGTCCATTGTTCATTTCTTCTGCAAGAAAAAAAAACAACAGAATTTCCTAACCCTTTCCAGGAGTTACACAAATACAGGTTTTGGAGGAGGAAGGAAAGTGCCAGAGAAAAAAATCTCTAAAATAGGTTTTGAATAGCCAGTGTCTGGGTTCTACAGCATAACTATCAAGCTGGCCAGTCCCAGAAGTCAATTTCCTCCTCCTTTTAATTTGGATGATAAAGGGCTCTCATCATTTCTGGGCAAAGGTTCCAGATAGGACTTCCATCTTCACATTGCCTGTAACAAGGATTCCTAACTCCTGGACTCACACAGGCATGGGTTCACCAGCATATACACCCCATTTATATACTAATGTTCTTTGTCCCTTATATTTGAGTATCTGGGCTCAGCTTCTCCATAAATCCGAGATTCAAAATAATCATTAGAGGTAGAACTAAGCTGTTTCAAAGCTATAGCAAAAACTAAAGAAACTGCCTCATTATAGTGTTGCCATACTTCAGGAAATTATCACAAATCTTGTGAAACTTAGTATTTTTCTTGAAAACTCCAGCTCCTGTGGTCAGGAGAATTTCATCTTTCATTTATTTTAAAAAATAACTTTATAGACCTTTTTATTTGGAGAAAAGCTGGAATATATGACAAGTATAACTAAAAGTCTCAAAAACCAGAAGGCAAAGAAAAAGAAACCCCCATTTACTGTTTTTAAACATCTTTTGATTTCAGGCTAATCTCATAATTTTGGGGGACCCAACAAATGTTTTTTGACTGCTTAGTCTGGCAATACCATCAATAACTGCAGACAGTGCTGTTTCTGTAAATTGCCAAAGTCACAGGAATATAAAGTATCCATATGGCCAAGGCTTTTAGCTTCAATTCACAAGTCCTCAAAAACAGTAAAAAATTGAAAGAAAACCAAGAATTGCTTTCCTTCCATGTCCTCAGCCTTGAGTTTCAGAAAGGAGCAAAAACAGAACTGCACAGCATATGTTTAAAAAAATAAGGTGGGATCTACATGAGATTTTATATTAAACACACACTCAGTTTTTCTTATGTTGTCAAATGAAAAGCAATTTGAGCCAAGGAATTCTTTATTTTGAATTTAGTTTTTCTAAAACATTACAGCCAGGCTGCATGTTTGGCGGATGCCTAGTGGAGGAGGGAAGAGGAATTCCCAGATACATGTATGTCACAGCTGTGGAGTTGCTTCAGAACCGCTGTGGAGTTGCTTCAGAACCACCTCAAGGATACTCCTCCAATGGCTGAAGTACAGTCTCATGCCTCCACAGAAATCCCACAATTAGAGGATCCCTCTGCCATGGAATGTACCCTGTAGTCACACCCTACATTCATTATAATAATTTGTGCACAAGGCATATCTTTTGATGTATCATTTATATACTCATAATTTGCTGATCAATGATATCATAACAAAATGCAGGTAGTGGCATCAGATGTGAAGTTTTAAACACAAGCCGAGATCCTGACTAAAAGCATGTTTTCCAGTTAAGACTGGAGAGTGGCCAAATTAGTTCCTCAGAGAGAAAGGGCAAGCTGACACACTACAACCAGGTATAAGCAAGACCATTATTGCTAAGTGGTCATTCTTTGGCAGGAAAGGGTGCTAAGATGTGGACTTTTGCTAAGAAAGAGCATGGAGTTCCTTTCCACTCTGACTGCCTATCCCCTTACTCCTAGACAGAAATGTTTCTTGAGGAAATGAAACTGTAAAAAGAAGGGGAGAATTGCAAGATATCTTCCCCCTCCCCCTGCCTATTTCATTCACTGGTCCTGAAAAGACAAAGGAAGCAGACACTGGACTGTGGGGAATGGGCCCTGATCAAAATTGTTTGGTCAGTACGAGTGCTGAAAGCATATGGTGAGAAAACTTTGCTTTGAATCTAAAACAGTTTGTTATGTTAGATACTAGTAAAAGTTTTACCTTTATTTTTCTTGTAACCACTTTTGACTCTTATGCCTCAGTGCTTGTATTCACTTAACATCTGTCTCTTCACAGTTAGTAAACTTATTTTACTGTTTAATCTAATCCAATGTGTTGAAACGGAAGTATCTAGGTAAGTCCATGTGGAGTAACAAGTTGTGTGAATGTTAAACTCTTAGAGAAATAACAGACTTAATATATTTGTGCTGTCCAAGAGAGGGCTGGGCAGAACAAGACATGCATTTCTGGGGCCTGCAGTGCATTATGAGTGTGTCCTGCAACATAATCAAGGCTAGTAAGAGCCAAGGTGTAGTTGCAGCACACACACAGACATAGCTGGGAATGACATACATGCTGAAGGTTGTTTGTGAGCAGTCTGGATGCTATAGCAGTAAGGCATTCTAAAGAGCAGGCTACAGGGTAGAGGTGACACAGCTATTCATTAGTCTGCATTGTACACCTGGTATGTCACACCCTCCATCAAGCAGATTCTTTGGACAGGGCTCAGTGTCTTGCCTAGAGTGAATAACTCCTGTGAAACAAGTCCCTTTCAAACGATGCCCTGCTTGTAGAGAGGAACAACACTGGCTGAATTGTCAGGAATCTTGAAGAAGAGGGAGTCCGTATAGCTTAATATACCATAAAATCATGTTTCACCAGTTTTTTATTTCTGCATTTGGAGACATTTTGGGTCATGATAAAATGAATGCTTAAGAAATTATATGTAGAGTTAAACAAAAATAACATCTTTAGTGTGTAAGGAGAGTCTGATGGCCTTGAGAGATGTCTGCTTCTTGCAACAGATTTTAGTTCCCAGGCTCTGAACACTTTGTGTATATAGCACATGACCATCAGAGGTGGGATTGATGTCATTCTCTCCCATGCATGGCACTGCCTTCGAGTGAGTGAGTAAAATGCTGCAATATCCTCAAGAGACTAGTCATTGCTTTTAGCTGGCAGCTAGATCACCATCAGCCCTGATGACATTGGATCTTACAAGTTAAAGAGAGTCAAATCTGGTCAGTACTTCGCTAGGACTCCTGAGTAAATCCAGGTATTGCAGGAAGTTACTATTGTTTGTATTACATCAATGCCTGGAGGCTCCAAATGAATCTGTGATCGCAGGCTATGCCAGGCACCAAAGATATACACAGTAAGAGTTCCCAGAGCTTACAATCTAAACAGAAAAAGGTTGGGAGAAAATAAGTATCATTAATCCCATTCTACAGGTTAGGAAGTGAGGCACAGAGATTAAGAGAGATTAAGTTACTAGCTCAAGGTCACATGCAGAAGTCAGTAACACAAATCTCTGGAGTCCTGAGTCTTGTTTTTGGTTACAGTAATTAACTAGATGATATTTACATATCAGTGTATAGTGAAACAATATCCTAGTAAATTAGGGGACGTTACGATTTGGAGGTACTATCATTTAAATGAGATAATAAATGAAGGTCCTCCCTATTTGTGGTATTTAAAGATGTCATGTTGCATTTCACCAAAAGGGATATTTTAAGCCAGTTTCCAGTCTGATAATTACATTCTGTCCATCTAAATTCCCAATCTAGTTTTATTTGGTTGTAATGTTCTTTTGTTACTTCCTGTTATAACACTTCCTGTAATGCTGATGTGTGCTACTACATAGATTTTATTATTTCAGCTTTAAAGAGGCTCCATTTAACCTCATAAGAAGTCGCCCCTCTCTAACATTTTTTAAATCTTTTAGGATCTTAAAGAACTATATAAATGTAATATCTTAGGGTATGTCTACACTAGCTCGTTAATTCGAGCTAGGTAGGCAAATCAGGCAACCGGAGTTGCAAATGAAGCCCGGGATTTAAATATCCCAGGCTTTATTTGCATGTTCCCGTCCGGCTGTCATTTTTAAATCCCCCTTAGTTCGAATGAACTGCCCGCAGCTTCACGCGGCAGTTTAAAGTTAATCTGAACTAAGTCCTTACTCCGAACTCATTCCTCGTGGAATGAGGTGTAACAGTTAATCTGACTTAGTTCGGATTAACTTTAAACTGCTGCGTGTAGCCGTGGGCAGTTTGTTCGAACTAAGGGGGATTTAAAAATGGCAGCCGGACGGGAACATGCAAATAAAGCCCGGGATATTTAAATCCCGGGCTTCATTTGCAACTCCGGTTGCCTGATTTGCCTACCTAGCTCGAATTAACGAGCTGGTGTAGACATACCCTTTGACTGTATCTCAATTATACATTGTTTCTAAAGTATTTATTTTTACTCATTTTTAAATGTGCTGAATTTTTAATATCAGTGGGACTGTTTCTCCTCTCACTTGTACTACTTTAACATTCGTTTAACTCCACTTAAGTTAAACTGGCTAGTTACTGGCTTTTATATTGGCTTTTTACTTTTTAGAGGATCCTTAGTTTTACTGCGTTGTTTACTATTTTGCTTTATGCCCTTCATTCCTACTACCATCCTCAACATTATCATATGCATCTATTTTGGCTGCTATTTTGATGCAATTGTAATTCTTTATGACTTTTGCAAAATTCAGTAACACAGCATAATGGCTTTTTAAAATCAAACTTCAGTAAGAAGAGGTTACTTATGTAACTAGAGGTTCTTCAAGATGTGTGGTTCCTATATGTATTCCTCTGTGGGTTTTGCATGCA
The DNA here is from genome assembly GCA_019425775.1 of Rafetus swinhoei. Classification (NCBI taxonomy): domain Eukaryota; kingdom Metazoa; phylum Chordata; order Testudines; family Trionychidae; genus Rafetus; species Rafetus swinhoei. Next base: position 114,906,864 of record CM033424.1, read on the forward strand.
TATCTTGTGCCTGGAGTTGGAGCATCTGAAAGTAGTGTCCACTGGTCTATGCATGAGCATGGTCTCTTTGAGCATCCAACCAAGATGATAAAAGGCAGAGCAGATTGACCGACTCTTGTTCCTTTTCCACTGTGAATCAAGTAAGAATCAAAGTAGAGGGGAAGAAGGGTAGGCAGTGGAATACAGATCGGGACCACACAAGTCAAACCTCCAGTTACAAGTAAATAATCTGTCTTCTTGTTTGAATGATGGTTCCAATACTATTCTTCTGTGGAAGTAAGTGGAGGAGATGAGGATGAGGATGGTAGGGTCAAGAGGAGAACTGCCATCCAAAATGAGGCATCAGCACTCCACACTGTACCAGAGTGTTACGTCTTGCAAACGTGTGGACAGAGCTCCAAGTGGCTGCTTTACAGACGTCTACATATGCCCTGAAGAGATTCTACACTCTTGGTGTAGGCTCTTGTGGAGTGTATTTGTCCAGATAATTTTGAATTATGATCCTGTCTTCCAAAGCACTTGCAACCCCTCCTGGCTTCGTATCATCTGCAAACTTTATAAGCGTACTCTCTATGCCAATATCTAAATTGTTGATGAAGATATTGAACAGAACCCGTCCCAAAGCTGACCCTCTCTGAACCCCCACCTGTTATGCCCTTCCAGCATAATTGTGAGCCATTAATAATTACTCTCTGAGAATGGGTATTCAGCCAGTTATGCACCCACCTTATAGTAGCCCCATCTAGGTTGTATTTCCCTAGTTTATCCAGCTGTAGAATCACAGAGTCTGCGATCAGCTATTTGTGGGAGGACTCAGCTAGGGGCTTGCCCAGCATTCCTGTATACATACTCTCTGGAATGTAACCCAAAATTATAGTGTCTTGTGCTATATGTAGATCTATAGAGCATTCACTCTTGGAAAACTGCCCCCTCGCTCAATGTGGAGGAAGATATGCACAGGTTTTTGCTCCCTTCCCCCGCCCCGTTATGAATTGTACAAACTGGGTTTTATAAAACAAAAGTTTATTAACTACAAAGGATGAATTTTAAGTGATTATAAGTGACAGCAGACAGAACAAGGCAGAGTTAGCAAAATAAACAAACATGAAACCTAAGCTTAATTCACTAAAGAAACTGGTTACAAGTACTAATTTCTTACCGTAAATGTTGTTTTAGGCAAGTTGCAGAGTTTCTGCAGCTTAGAGTTCCAAGTATTCCTCTTCCCAGGCTAGACACCTATCTAAATTGAGTCCCAGTCCTTTCTCCCCAGATCGTTCTTAGGTGTTTACAGCAGTTATCCTGGACAAGGAGTCAGTGGAGAACTGGCTATGTGGATTAATTCACTCTCCAGCCTTAAATAGGATTTACATATGGAGGGATTTGTTTGGAGTTTTAATCCCCTTTAAGGGTTGGTTTCCTGTGCGCTCTGCCATAGAACTGCTTTTTCACAGAGCTGAAGTGATTCCATCTCTGCAAATGCTCGGGGGGGAGAAGTTCCCTCAACTCTGTGCCTTTTTTGAGGCAGACCAGAGAATCTGGCCCAGCAGGACAGGGAGGTGGAGAGCCCCAGAGAACAAGATGGTGAGTGTCAGGGACATAATCAGCACACCAGGGGACAACCTCAAGTCATCCGTGACCACACCCATCACAGATGAGTCCTATACGGTGTCATTGGAAGGACTGCAATTTGCTAAATGTGATTGGCCAATTTGTAGGCAGGTATCATTTCTGTGTCTGGAGTTAAGAATGTTGACTATGTAGCAATTGCAAGTATGGTTATACCTGGGGAACGCCCACCTGACAGGAAGCAATCAGCCTGGATGGGCCATTGGAAAAGACAGTGGGTCTTTGAGGATGCCGAACTCCCATCTTCTTGGAGCTCCTTCTTGTGGATGTCACAGATATGCCTTGTCTCATGCTTGCTTTAACACTGCAAGGTCATTGATGATGATACCTAGTACAAAATACCACCTTGGACACTGTTGGTACTTTTCTGCTGAAAGGGGGTGGGATGGAGTCTGCGAGCATATTCGGCTTCCCTGGAAGATAGGCTGCAGACGGGGTACTTTGATTACTGATGCTCCAATTCCTAAGGCTGACTGCTTTAGCACACAGGAAGGCAGATCTCATTCCCCATTATTTGCTGATACAAAAGACCACCACAATATTGTCTGGCATTATGAGCACAGGGTAAAAGAGGATAAAAGGAAGACAGGACTTACACACCTTCCTTACTGTCCGTAGTTCCAGGACATTGATGTGTATTCTGGCCTCTCAAGAAGTTCATGCCATTTGATTGCCCACATAGGCTATCCAGCCTAATAGGGCTAGGTCTGTAATGATAATCTTGTCCAGTGAAGAGGGGAGAAAGGAAAGCCCCACTCATGCGTAACAAGGATAGCCCACCATAGAAACCGTCCGTATGAAGTTCACAGAATGGTGGCTTGGGGAGTAAACGTTTGAAGAAAATGAAGGTAGAGTCTTGTGAATGGAGTGATGCATATGCAGGAGGCCATGTGACCAACGTGGGCCAGTCATGTTTTGACTTTTACTTGAGGGCTGCTTGTGATGTGAGCAATGACATCGTTCATGATCCAGAATCCATCTGTGGGCAAATATGCCCTTTGGTGAGGTGAGAGAGTTCAATGTTGCCCTGATGAAGTTCAAAGATTGCATGGAAGTAAGAACAGAGTTTTCAGTGTTCAGACAGGGCATCAAAGGTTGACAAAAAGGCTTCCTGGAGATATTTGGTGATGAGGAGCCAGTTATCGAGGAAAGGGAAGGACAAGGTGGCCATGGGTTTTGACATAAGCTTCTACCTCAGAAAATACCTTGGTAAAGACTGAAGGAGCAGTAGCAATCCTGAAAGGTAGCACTCTGTATTGGAAATCTTTGGAGTCCACCACAGACCTGAGAAATCAGCTGTGGGCAGGATGAATATGGCATGACAACATGCTCCTTCATACTAAAAGCAATGAACCACATGCCATTTTCATGCCCATTACTGTTGCCAATGTGACCATGCAAAATTTGAGCTCATGAATATAGTGGTTGAAGTGGTGGAGGTTGAAAATTGGTCTCCACCCACCCTTCTTCTTGGGTATGAGGAAGTAAGTTGAGTAAAAAAACCCCTCTCTTGATATTGTGGTGGAACACATTCGATTGCTCCTTAGAATATAACAGGGACCTCCACTCGAAAAAAGAATTTATATTATCCCTAAATTAAAGTTGACTTTGGTGGGGAGTAGGAAGAAGCAGGGAGGAAAAGCAATTTGTTTCCAAATGCAGCAAAATAAAATACTTAATTGGATGGACAGATCTGTACATAATGCAGTAAGAAATTCATTAATTCCGTATTCTGGGGAAATATATTATATTATGGCAAAGTAAGCATTAAAATGAGCAATGTTCTCCAAGACTTTTTATGAACTCACAGATAATATAATTCCTAAAACTACAAATCTTAGACTGTTCAAAAACATTCAGCTGAGCTTTTAAGAGATATTAAGGGAACGGCAAGAACTTATTTCAATGATATCAGTGACATTCATTTTCAATGTTAATATCCTATTTACCATGATAGCAACTTAATAAGCTTTTAACTGACTAAATGAAATTATATTTCAATGATTCAATATTATTACCATTGTTGAAAATAAGGACACACTGTTCCTTGTACTCACTGTTCTTTATTTTTATCCCACATTGGAGAGGTTATGCTTAATATTTACTTTCCCTTGCCCTTCCTCCTGTATATAATATATGTTCAGTCAATCTAAGCATCGGAACTTGAAGAAAACTCACATTTCCTTCATGTTTTACCTCATCAAGTAACCACACTCCAAAATGCAATCATGGCCTCTTTTGTTTACATTTCCTTTGAAAATTATGCTGTGCTCCCATTACCCACTCCTTGTCTCACTTCATACAGGTAGAAGCTACTTTAGAACATGCCACTGTGCTCTCTGAGTCAGCCCCCCTTTGGAGGCAAAGTGTTTAGATAACATTCCAAGATATGCCACTGACTTACATAACCTTGAATTAGTTATTTTACCTTTCTGTGCAACAGTTTCCTTGTCTGTAAAATGGAAATCATAATTACCGTCTTTATAAAGGATTTTGGAATCTCTGGATGAGAGCACAAAAATGCTATTATTAAGGGTTACAACATATATAGCCTGTTGAAAATGTACAAAATAACAAGTCATCAATAGGGCAATAGGGTTTCAACCCTTGCCACATGACAGGCATATAAACAGTAACCCTGACACATATCACGTGACTGGGGCCGACACTTGACAATCATATGTAAAGACACGCTGTTATTATAACATACATGTCTTACAAATTGTTTATTACCCACACATCATATGACATCAGTCACTAGGTCTAAAAGACCTAGTGACTGATGATCTTAGATCTTGCATGATCTAAAAATAAAAAAGGAGTCATATAAAAAATGGAAACTAGGACAAATTACAAAGGATGAATATAGGCAAACAATACAGGAATGCAGGGGCAAGATTAGAAAGGCAAAGGCACAAAATGAGCTCAAACTAGCTGCAGGCATAAAGGGAAACAAGAAGACATTCTATAAATATATTAGAAGCAAGAGGAAGCCCAAGGACAGGGTAGACCCATTGCTCAGTGAGGAGGGAGAAACAGTAACAGGAAACTTGGAAATGGCAGAGATGCTTAATGACTTCTTTGTTTCGGTCTTCACCGAGAAGTCTGAAGAAGGAATGTCTGACATAGTGAATGCTAATGGGAAGGGGGTAGGTTTAAAAGATAAAACAAAAAAAGAACAAGTTAAAAATCACTTAGAAAAGTTAGATGTCTGCAAGTCACCAGAGCCTGCTGAAATGCATCCTAGAATACTCAAGGAGCTGATAGAGGAGGTATCTGAGCCTTTAGCTATCATCTTTGGAAAATCATGGGAGACAGAAGAGATTCCAGAAGATTGGAAAAGGGCAAATATAGTGCCCAGCTATAAAAAGGGAAATAAAAACAACCCAGGAAACTATAGACCAGTCAGTTTAACTTCTGTGCCAGGAAAGATAATGGAGCAAGTAATGAAGGAAATCATCTGCAAACACTTAGAAGATAATAAGGTGATAGGGAACAGCCAGCATGGATTTGTAAAGAACAAATCATGTCAAAAAAATCTGATAGCTTTCTCTGATAGGATAACGAGTCTTGTGGATAAGGGAGAAGCGGTAGACATGGTATACCTAGACTTTAGTAAGGCATTTGATACAGTCTCGCATGATATTCTTATCAATAAACTAGGCAAATATAACTTAGATGGGGCTACTATAAGGTGGGTGCATAAATGACTGGATAACCGTTCCCAGAGAGTAGTTATTAACAGTTCACAATGCTGCTGGAAAGGTATAACAAGTGGGGTTCTGCAGGGGTCTGTTTTGGGACCGGTTCTGTTCAATATCTTCATCAACAATTCAGATATCAGCATAAAGAGTATACTTATTAAGTTTGCAGATGATGCCAAGCTGGGAGGGGTTGCAACTGCTTTGGAGGATAGGGTCATAATTCAAAACAATCTGGACAAATTGGAGAAATGGTCTGAGGTAAACAGGATGAAGTTTAATAAGGATAAATGCAAAGTGCTCCACTTAGGAAGGAACAATCAGTTTCACACATACAGAATGGGAAGCCACTGTGTAGGAAGGAGTATAGCAGAAAGGGATCTAGGGGTTATAGTGGACCACAAGCTAAATATGAGTCAACAGTGTGACGCTGTTGCAAAAAACAGCAAACATGATTCTAGGATGCATTAACAGGTGTGTTGTGAGCAAGACACGAGAAGTCATTCTTCCGCTCTACTCTGCACTGATTAGGCCTCAGTTGGAGTATTGTGTCCAGTTCTGGGTGCCACATTTCAAGAAAGATGTGGAGAAATTGGAGAAGGTCCAGAGAAGAGCAACAAGAATGAATAGAGGTCTAGGGAACATAACCTATGAAGGAAGACTGAAAGAATTGGGCTTGTTTAGTCTGGAAAAGAGAAGATTGAGAGGGGACATGATAGCGGTTTTCAGGTATCTAAAAGGGTGTCATAAGGAGGAGGGAGAAAACTTGTTCTTCCTGGCCTCTGAGGATAGAACAAGAAGCAATGGGCTTAAACTGCAGCAAGGGAGGTTTAGGTTGGACATTAGGAAAAAGTTCCTAACTGTCAGGGTGATTAAACACTGGAATAAATTACCTAGGGAGGTTGTAGAATCTCCATCTCTGGAGATATTTAAGAGTAGGTTAGATAAATGTCTATCAGGGATGGTCTAGACAGTACTGGGTCCTGCTGTGAGGGCAGGGGACTGGACTCGATGACCTCTCAAGATCACTTCCAGTCCTAGTATTCTATGATTCTATAAGACAGAAACAAAAACTATTGATAAATAAGAGGATAAGCTATTAGCATATGCAGGTATCATCTCTACTAAGTATATAACCACTCAAAGAATGAAATTTTTTCCAGGTTTTATTCTTATCATGTATAAGTCAATCAACATCTGATTCCTAAATAAGCTTTCCTTGATTTATTCTGGCTACTTCTCCCTTAGCTGCCAATCTGAGTACATCTTGGAGTAGATATATGGGTAAAACCCTTTTTTTGAGGTCTACCTTATGTCTGAAAGGGCATTGCTCAACCCTCCATACAAAAGACTATCCTTCTGAAAAAACATTGCATAGACTGCTGTCTTGTTCCATTTATCACAAACTCTATTTGCCATGTCAATTATTCAGCACAGCTGAGCATGAATATTACATATTGAATCCTCGACAATTTTTGTATGCCAGGTATTGCTTTCAATTGAAAAAAATCATGGTTTAACTCTTCCAAGAAGTTCTTAGACAAGTTATTACATATTGTCTTTTCATTAAGGTTTTGGCAGCTCTCTCATGAGTGAGCCGCTCAGGGTAATTCAAAGGAAATGTTTTAAATAAGAACATATACATATTTGGATCTCAGTGAACTTAAAAAAAACTGTGCTACACAGACCATTATCTATAGTCATGTAGGACTAAATTCATAGGTGATATGAATTGTGAGATAATAATATCAATAATCATTATCATCTCTTATGTAACTTTTTTGTTAGTATATCTAAACACTTTACAAAGAAAATAAAAATCATGATTCTCATTTTACAATGAGGAAATGGAGGCACAAAGGGCAAACTAACTTGCCCAAAGACATACAGCAGGTCATTGGCAGAGCTGGGAAGAGAATCCAGATCTCTTCAGTCCCTGTCCAGTGCTCTGCAAAACCCCATGTTCTTTGTCTGATCCACAGTTTGAGAAGAAGTAGAGCGATCAAATTAAATATAAAATTTAGAGAGACTTGTTTCAGGAAAGCATCAAGCACATCCATCCCCGTTCCGGACAGCACCTAAGCATGGGTGTAAAGTTAAGCCCATGTTTAAGTGGCATCCTGAATTGGGATTCTTTCCTGAAAAGGGGCCTTGGCTTGCCCAACATACAAGCACAGACATTTCCCCAGTCTGAATCCATATGGACTTCTCTTTTTACTCTACTTTGCATGATGCTCTTCTTATGTTAAATTCTATGTAATAGAGTCCTTGGACTTATGACACCCGACTTACATTGGACATCCCTTATGACACCTTCCAGTTGACTGCCTGTTTTGCCCCATGGCACTTCTTTCACCTTTACAATGCTTGATTAGCATAAAGTTCTCTTGAAATTACTCCTGGTTGCATTAAACTGGTATCGAGCTGGAAGGGGTTGCTTTGATTGGCTTCAAGGCAGCAGGGTAGCTTGTTGCCAGGTAGAGTTGCTGCTTGTTTTGACTGGCTCCTGGCCCCAGGCTCAGACAATCAGAAATCCTGAACAATGGCTGGCTGAAGGTCAGCATCTGAGCCATTCTCTTGGGCTTTCTGGGCCTGTGTTGCCAGCATTCTGAACAAAGCATATGTGAGTTTACGTTAATTTGAATGCTGTTTACAAAATACTGTGTACAGTAAATATATTGATGTTGCAACATTAGCCATCTAAATTTAGGTACAAAAATATGAGTTACTGTAGTGAAAAGCATGCATCAAGCCTTGGTTCAGGAACAATCCCCCCTTTTTACTGTTGATTCCAATGGGAAAAGTAGTTTCCACTTACAATAAAATTGTAAGGAGCAGATTTATGTAAATCAAGGACTCCCTGTATTTCTTTCTTTTTTTTTTTTTACATTTGACAAAGAAATAATTGCAGGTCAGAATGTTTCAGTGGGTTTCTAGCATGAGTTAGGGCTCATTGGAAAATTATCTGACTGGTGGGGCTTTGCTGAGGACTTTTCCTTTTCAGAGTCTGATTTTTTTTTTGTCTTAAAATTATTTAGCAAAAGATTCAGCTGACAAACCATGGATACAGACATTCTCTGTTTGTCCAGAGAATAGATACACCACAGACAACCACAGTGAAAACTTCACCATACAACCTTGCTAAATTGTCTTCAACCTGTTCTAGGACGAGTACCTCTAGAGATGGAAGAGGGCACACTCCATTTTTGGCCTCTCTGCTGAGACTGCAGAGGTACGGATTGCTGAAAATTGTTCTGATGGGGCAGGTGATGTAAAGTGGCCTGAGAATACAAATCCATTTCACACATAGGTCACTAACCAGCTACCAGACAATGACTTTTGGTCACTGCTAACCTCAGCCAGATTCAATCTGGTGACCTAGAAGTGAAAGGCTCTGAGTTCCATTACTAATTTCTTGGGCCATCTATGCCCCCAGAGCCTTGTCTTCTTCCTGATATTTATCACAGAACTGAAAGGCACATCAGTAAAATAAACAGAAATGGTGTGGATATTTCCAATTCAGTTTTAATTACAGAAAATAATGGATGATGTTTCAAAGTACCATGTATACAGTTTTACATTGTTACTCTTCTAGGGTTGGGAATTACACTAAGGAAAGAAAACTAAAATAAAATCACATTTGTGATTTTTGATAACCCATATCATGAGGGAAAAAAAACACCAGCACAGATGTCTGGAAATTATATCTTTTCATCTTTGACTGGATCAGAACTTACCAATGTAAATTTGCCAATGTACTACAGAACTCTTGTTAATTTAACACTGTTACAGTTTACACCAGGTTCAATCTGAATCAATTTTCAGATTTTCAGTTTTCTGCTGAAGGGAAGCTCTAGATATCATGCTATTGAACAAGAGAACAACTCCAACACACCTCTCTACTCCACCATCAAGAATTCTTGGAGGCTCTTAAATCCCTATTATTAATGGCACTGCAACTATCCCATTAAAATGCAAAGTATACACTTTTTGTGACTATAACAAGAATACAGACTATAAAAGGTAGATGCTTCACAGGCATAGGAAAATGAGTGTTTTCATTTTGAGGGTCAAACTGTGGCAAGTCATTGCATCGGTATTCAAGGAGTTTCCCTCATCCTCTTGTCTCTCATTCGAGGACAAACAAATAGTCTAGCAGCACCTTAGAGATTAACACCTTTTTAGTCTCTAAAGTGCTGCAGCTAGACTATTCATTGTTTTTTAAGTTTTTCCAGTTACAGAATAACATGGCTAACCCTCTGAAGCTTTTGAATTCTAGGACTAGGCATGATTGAACTATTTATATCCTGCTATTAGAGGTAGGTTAAGGAAACCATGGCTTTGCAACTCCAGACACTGTAAGTCACAGAAAGATTTGATCCAAGGACCTGTGGGACCCACCAGCAGAGCATACTGTGGGACCCCTCCACAAAAACTGGTGTGTAAGAAGGAGCACTGGTGTACCAGAAGCCTACAGTGCAACTGGTTCCTGGATAATGCTTAAATTATAGAGCTCTAGGGGAACAGGTCTCCTTTGCTACTTTTAGGGCTACCCCACTTCCATCTTACGACCCTCTTACTGCTCACTACCGTTTACATTAAAGTAAGCCACTTGACATTCAGAGCCCCCACTACTTATTCACATAAATCAAGCACTGTTTCTGACCATGCCCCAACCACAGTTTCTACCTCTTCACCATCGCTGAGTTCTCCACAGAGACTGAGTCCTCTCTGTAGATTACTTGCACACAGATGAGGGGATAGCTCCACTACTCTTTCTACCTCCTACCAAGTCAAATTGAACATCCTACTCACTGCTGTATGCCAGCCGTATCAAAAAGAGATCTGGCCTTATCTAAGGGTTGCTGTTTTCCTTAAAGTTAAAACTTAGGAACGAGGGGCCGATACACATGCCGGGCTCTTGGGCAAGATAGGAGAGGGGCACTCACTCCACGCTGCTGGAAGGGACAGGGCTGGGGACAGCCAGTAGGAATGTTAGATAGCATGTGATTGAATAGTCAGGTAACAGCATTAAATTTTAGCGGTTACACGACTATTCCCTGAGGGCAGGACTGGCAGCCAGTGCACTCCCGACTCCACCCCCGGGGAGCTCCCTGCTACCCATGCTGCTGCCTCTCTATCAGAGGGTTTAAAAACCATCTCCCCATGCAGACCGGCTCCCCCCTGCTGCCCTGTATCACAGGCAGCAGTGTGGGGTGGCACAGCCCCACTCTGGGGGGGGGGGAGGGTAGTCTGAGCTCCCCATAGACAGAGGCTGCTCTGTGGCAGCAGCCCCTGTCCATGGGGAGTCTGAGTTCCATGCAGACAGAGGCTGCTCCAGCATTAAACAGAGCAGCCCCTATCTGCAGGGGGTCCAAGCTCCCTGTGGACAGAGGTTGCGCCACAGGTAGTATGGACCACCCCTGCAGACAGGGGCCGCTGCTGCAGAGTAGCCTCTGTCCGCGGTGAGCGCAGGCATGCCGCAGACAGAGGCTGCTTTGCAGCAGCCTCCCCTGCTCCCCCAACACAACTGATAGAGGCAGCAGCATGGGGCGGGGAGAGGCAAGTGGCACCGTGGAGCCAGTGTTGCAGGGAACCGGATTTTAAGCCGTCTCCCCCCGCACCGGCTCCTGCCTGTGCCCCTCAATGCCTCTGTAGGAGATTGCAAGGGAGGCCGGAAGCCCACGGAGCCGGCTCCCCGCATGTATTAGCTCCTACATGCCCCCCCTCACATACCATGTTGCTGCCTATCAGAGGCAGCAGCACGGGGGTTGGAGGGGACAGGCGGATCCAGTGCTCATGGGGAGCTGGGTTTTAAGCAAGCTCCCCACAGGTACTGGTTCCTGTCTTCCCCCCTTGCTGCCTCTAATACAGAGGCAGCAAGGGAGGGGAATGCATGTAGTCAACAGGATTAACCGATAAGACGAAGCTTATTGGTTAATCCTGGAGTCTTCTAGACACTGACATCCCTAGCAGCCTGACCTCAGTGTCGCATAGTGCACACCATGTGGTGCTCCAGCAGCAATTTCAAAGGGCCCTGGGCTCAGGCTGTCACCATAGTAACCATGGCAGGGACTGGGCGCCCTTCTGTCAGTGGGCCTGCTCAGCAATCATATCTTTGTGAGCAGCCAAACCCAGGGAGCAGCCAGCCCATCAAGAGCAATTTTGCCTCCTACCTACTCCTTAGCCATATGAAACTTCCTGCAGCCATAAGAAATGTCACCATGCCACAGCAAGGCCACCTCCAGTTTAGAACAGCACCAAGAAAAAGGAATGGCTAGAAGAGAAGAGGCATAGAAGGAAGAGGAGAAAGGGCCTTTAAGACACCATGGAGGAAGAATAAGAGGAAGAAAAATGGCCAGTGGGACGAACAAGAGAGTGGGTAAAACAAGCACCAAAAGAAAAGAGAAGAACGGAAAGGACAAATGACACAGAGGAGAAAACTAGAGGTGAAGAGAAGAAAAGGGGAGAAATGTATAGACTAAGGGGACAAGATATTTTAAACAATGTGTTGAATAATGCACCTTTTGAAAAGTACAGAAATTAAAGTACATTGCATTTTTTAAAAAAACTGAAGGTTACTAGTTACACCTTGTATAAGTGAAATATTTCAGAAGAAATAATGTTAGTTTTCATTCCATTAGTCATTCTCTCCTTTTTTGAACATGAGCTTTTAAAATATTTGATAACATGATTCAGAAACCACAAAAGTAAGCATAGGTACTTAGACTGAAATGTAGTTCCAAAGGCTACTTTTAACTTTTTTTAAAAATTAAACAGACTCATATACAAATTTAAAGTCCTATTTCATCTTTAAATTCTATGGATATGAAGGAACAAGTTCATTCTCATGATTAATGGACTTCTTCATGGGACTGTGACACAAACTTTTAAAAAACACTTTAAAGTGGAATCGGATATAACAGAGGGATATGTCACTGTTTCTAAAACCAAAAAGAAGGCTTTAACCACTAAACAAATCATATAAGCGCTAGACTGCAAAAACTATTCCTGTAAATTGGTTTAGCTAGTCAAGCTTTATCAGGTTAGACTAAAGTATGTTTCTGGCTACATTCATTTGGGTTTCAATTATATCAACAAATGCACTGAAATAATTAAATTATGAAGCCCTGAAAGCATTTAATAATCACAAAAATGAAGCAGATGCACTAATAACATTAACACTAATAAACTAGGTCAAAACTGAGCTAAAGGAAAGAGCAATGACAAAGCTGAAAACTCCACACACAAAACTCTGAAACTGGCCACCTCTAGGCTACAATTTGCAACACTGTATTCCACATACAGTGCTCTGCATTGCACAGTAATGACCAAGGAGGGATGATGCAGATCTTTGCTCTTTTTAACACAGGCACTGTGCTCACACTGTCTCCTCAGAATCTTTACATGATGCTGCTTTACTTAGTGGATCCAGACTTAGGGAAAAAAAGGCTCATAATACCAGTACCTTAGAAACATCTTACAGTAAGAGATATATTCTCCTCTAGCTTGGAGAGGTCGGTGCATGTACTACACACAGGCTTATCTGCAGGGCAGCATGATCTAGAACAGTGGTGCTCAACCTTTTTTAATTCGCGACCCCCAGAGCCAGAAAAAAAAAAAAAGCTGGGAACATTGTGTTGCGGCCCCTTTAATTTAAAGCACCGGTCCACTCCCCTGCCACTCCTCCTACCCCCGCCGCATGTGTGTTGGGTGCCGATCCGGGAAAAGAAAATACAGATCAAAATGCTGCGACCCCCCAGGAAGACAGCCACGGGTTGCACACCACTGATCTAGAAAGCTGAGTGTACAATTGGCAGCTGAGGGCTCCCAAATTCGAAACTTGACACTATCACTTACTTGGGCCTGACCTCTGTGCCTCCACCTACCTAATTTAAAACAAAGATATATTTGCTTACCACCCTTTCTTACTATGAATGGCACTTACACTGTTAGTGACTTCATCAAAATCAAGGGAGTAATTTGCAGAGTAAAGTTCTATTAGACGAAAACAAAGATGAGTGGCATAGTTTGGCTCTTATTGTTGCATATGCAAAGCACTAAATCCAAAGTCGGGAACCAATCTCTGAGGAATGCAGAAGCACCAATAACTTCCACCAAACTCAGGCAACTCAAGAGCACTCTACCTGTCTCCACATATGACCCATTATTTCTATAAAGCTGACACATAAGTGATTGAAGTGACTATGCAGGGGGCTGAGAGTATGCAAATGCTAAGTATCATTGTTATTATAATGCAGCTACAGAAAAGATGACAAAGAGGCTCAGGGATATGGAATTGACATGTAGGCATCTCAGGGATACCAGAACAACAAGGATCTCTGCCCAAAAGGAAGAAGGAGAAAGAGGAGACAGTGATAAATGCAGTCTGAGAGAATTATTCAGGAATGAAAGAGAGAAATTCTTCCTGTCTTTCCCTCTCTTGTATGCACTCCCTTGTTCACACTGGGAAAGCTCTAGCACAGCAGTAAGATAGCAGAGAAAGAAGAGCAAAGACAAGAAACTAAACTGTTCATTAAAACTCGGAATTGGAAAGAGCTGACAAGCATTATAGTCCTGCAGAAAATCATTCCTCTAACATCTCCACACAGAAAAAACAGACACAACCCTCATAAAAAAATCAAGGACAAGGAGCAAAGGCAGGGACAGACTCTAAAAAAGAGGGGATGGTAATAAAGATGCACAAAAGCTGTACATTTAGGTGTTTTGAATTATGGATGCATTTTAAAAGATAGCCTAACTGTTGTTATGAATCCTAACATTAAAACTTCTGCTTTTTAAACCCCACTCCTCAAATGAAGGTCAATGTTAGATTGTAGAGGCACTAGAAGAATTCCTGATGCAAAAGCAGAGACTTTGGAGATATATGCAGAGGATAAAGAGATAGTAGGAGGTCTAGAAAATAATTCTAGAAACTGTGACAAGTCTGTCATTTCATAACTAAGCATGTGTCAGAGTAGAGAGAAAAAGGGCATGGGTGGACACAAAATGATGTAAAAATTAAAAACACAAAGCTTGCTCAAGATCATTCATCAAAAGCATGTTCAGAGGAACCTGCAGTATTAGCAAATAGCTCCTGTAGAGCTGGTGAAAAGAAGTTACTTATCCCCCCTCACAATCCCATGCTCCCTCACGTGTAGATCCATTTTTGGGGAGAGAGGAATAAATCAGCAAAGCTTTACCGCTTATAAAATGTGATAAACCCTTTTATGTCATGCATTACTATAATGCATTTAGCATGGTCCAATGTGGAGTTCTAAGTTTGTACAAGTCACTGAATCTTTTTTAGGGATGTAAAATCCTGTTTAATTGGTTAACCAGTTAAACATTATGTTTAACCAGTTAACTGATTAAAGGGGACATGGGCTGTGGGTTGCCCGGGCCCGCTGCAGAGAGGGGCTGCCACACACGACTGGAGCAGCCCCTATCTGAGGCACCTCCCCACCAGGGGCAGAAGCAGCCCCCCTATCTGTGACAGGTGGAGAGCTACTCCTGCCCTCACCGGTTAACAGTTAACTGGAACCAGTAAGCATCATCCGTTAAGGGTGATGCTTACCTGTTAACCTTTCACAACCCTACTGTATTTCCCTTTCCTTTGATAGCCTTTCACTGCTTTTCAATTCAGACCAGAAGTCTCAAACTCAGTTTACCTTAGGGCCAGTGCCAATCCTCAAATCCTCCTAATGGGCCAGAGGGCACCCTCCTCACACACACACCCCAGCCCACCTGTCACCCCTGGGTGATTTAAAACCCACTGTGGGGGCCCTGCCACCATCACTGGCAGTGAAGCAGGGCTAGAATGGCTTCCTGCTGCTAGCTCCATGCCGCTGCCAGCACATCCCTATGGCCTGGGGGAGGTGTGTGCAGAGCTGTCCCATCCATCCGTGTAAGCTGTGAAACTGACTAGACATCAATGATGCAAAACTCTCCTCATTTGATCACAAACCTCTTGGTAATTGTTTTTTTGTTTTGTTTTGTTTTGTTTTGTTTTGTTTGGAAAGCCCCAGCCACGTTATTAAACTTAAGCCAGATCTGGGAATTTCACTACTTGATGCCTCAAGCACTGATATCAAATGTGATTGCTCAGACTTAGTAGACTATGCTTGTTTGTTGGTGCATGGTATTAGAAGAAAATCCCAGCCTTCTTTCTCTTTTTCTTTTTTTAAGGAAGACTTTACGTCTCATGATTTGTGGAGAAAAACTAGAAAACATGCCGAGTTCACCCAAAGGCCTCAAACCAAGCCCTAAATAGAAGTTGTATTTTTTTTTATCATCATCAATGGGCCACAGATGCATGCGAACAACCCTGGTGACTTGAACAAGACCACCATTAAGCTACATAGTTTGAGCCTTAATAGGGTTACCAGATGAGTTTCAAAAAAATACCGGACACGCTTGATCTCAGAACGGGGGGGGGAACCAGCTGGGAG
Source organism: Rafetus swinhoei (assembly GCA_019425775.1). Classification (NCBI taxonomy): domain Eukaryota; kingdom Metazoa; phylum Chordata; order Testudines; family Trionychidae; genus Rafetus; species Rafetus swinhoei. The sequence goes on from CM033424.1 coordinate 114,922,642, forward strand.
GGGAGTGGGGCTGGCCAGGAGGGGGCCGGGGAGTGGAGCTGGCTGGGGAAGATTATGGGGGAGGGACACCAGCTGGCGGGGAGCAGAGCTGGCTGGGACGGGTCGGGGGGGGGCAGGGCTGGCCGGGGAGATCGGGGCAGGTGGGAAGGAACCGGCTGGCGGGAAGCAGGGCTGGCCAGGAGGAGGTCGGAGGGAGCTGGGCTGGCCAGGGGGAGGAGAACTGGCTGGTGGGGAGCAGGGCTGACCCTGGCGCACGCAGATCCCGGGGTTCTGCCCATCCTGCTCATGGTCCCGGCGGGGTGCACGAGCGAGTCCGGCCCCGGGGATTCCATCCCGGCCCCGCCTCCCTCCTCTCTACTGCATAGCTGCGTACTGCCTGGCTGGTAGACACGCTCACGCAGTGTGAGCATGTCTACCAGCCAGGCAGTACGCAACTACGTACTGATACTCATGATCATAATAAAACTTACTTAATTAGAAAATACCGGACATTGATATGTCCGGTATTTTCTCAATTTGTCTCCCTGACAGAAAGCTCAAATATCGGACTGTCTGGTTCAAAACCGGACACCTGGCAACCCTAAGCCTTAATTTTCTCACTGTTCTGTCAGCTTCCTTTTCTCTTCGTTCTGTCCTCTTTTCTGCTCTTTTCTCACATGTGTAGGCTGAGGGCTCTCTCATTAACCCCGGAAAGAATAGTGCTACATCCAAGTCTGCTTCAGGAGCCTGCATAAGGGTGAGGTTTATTGCCTTCATGCAATGAATGAGTAACACACAAAACAAAGCGATTCTCCTAACCAGTGCAGGCTGCTGGGTTACTTGCTTGCCTCACTCACTAGGTTCCACCCAGAAGGGTCTGTCTCCTCTTTCCAGGGTCTTATGGACTGAGCTGGCATGGCGTTAGACTCCCCAGCATGCAGTCACTTGACTCAGTCCTGACCCACTTCCTAGTTGGTTCAGGTAACACTATAGTTCTGCAAACTACTAATCTCAAACAACTGTTCTTAAACTGGCTAAGGCCTCCACCTCAGAATGGGACCAGCTGATATTAGCACCTCCCTCTTACTCCTGTTTAAGGATAATTTTGAAAGAAGGGTTTTCTTTTTAAATAACCGCATCTAGACAGCGTTTCTTTTTTCAAAATAAGGAATTTCGAAAAAGCGGCCGGACGCCATTATGCAAATGAAGCGCAGGAAATTCAAATCCGCGCTTTATTTGCAATTTTGTTCATCTGCATTTGCATTCCTCTCTCGAAAGAGGAATGCAATGTAGACATACCCAGAGAGTGAGGTAATAAATGTCTGAATGAATCATATGCAGACCTCATTGTCTTCACTGAGATAGATGGTGTGAACTCACCACTTTACATAACTGAGGCTAAGTCTACACTGGCACTTTCCAGCACTGTAACTGTCTGTCTCAGGAGCGTGAAAAAACACTGCTCCCAAGCAAGGCAAGATACAGCACTGTAAAGTGTCTGTGTGAACCAAGCTACTGTGTTGGGAGCTGTGCGCCCAGCGTTGTTAGCTACTCCCCTCGTGGAGGTAGTTTACAGAGAGCACTGGAAAAGCCCTTTCTTTGTGCTCAGCCTGTGGCCACACTTTCAGTTTAAAGTACTGTCGGGGCAGTGTTGCCACAGCTGCGTTTTAAACTTTTAAGTGTAGACAAAGCCAAAGGATAAGTAAATTATAACGCCATTAGACAAAAGGAATTTTGGAATAGATGCCTGCTGGAGAGTGCTACAATTTGGGAGTCATGGGTGGTGTCAATTTGACTTTGATGAGAATACAACCAATCTTTGTGGTGGAAGAGACAAAATAGGCACATGAATGCTTTCTGGGAAGGGAGAAGTACTGTGGAGGGGGGAAATACACTGGGAGGAGGATGTACTGTGCACTGCAGTCTGCCGATCCTCGCTTTAGAAGTCTGGGGGTTCCCTGTGTTAGGGGGGCAGGAAATAATTACATTGGGAAAGAGGAGCACTGCTGGTTTCTAATTACAGGGGATGGGGAAGCAGGCAGGTTGATGGAAGTTGATCAGGCCCCATGCCTGTATCTGCTACGTATTTTAGAGAGTTTGTGCTTATGTTGGTCTGTCTGTTCAAGAATGCTCCCTAAATGGCAAGCGCTAGAGCCACGAAACTTGGTATGCAGCTTCCTCTTATCCTAACTTAAAGCAAGGTCAGGGTTTGGTTGCCAGGACAACAGAACGTGCCTGGAATGAGACTGTTTTCCAAAACACAGAAAGGGAGTGGACTGGGCTACTAGGAGGGACAGTTATACTGAAGAGTGACCACAGGGGAGCAGCAACACCAGTAAGACACTGGCCGGCTGGGGGGAGGAGCTCTGAATATTGCCATCCATGGGCAAGGTTCTTGTGCTGATGCTGGCCATGGTTGCCCTCTGCCAGCTGATCCCCATGCCTCACAGGGGTAGGCCAAGCTACTGCCCCCACCCTCCCTCAGCCCCAACACTGGACAGGAGAGCCAGGTGGACAGTGCAGCCCGTATGTGCAGGTGCACCAGGAGCTGCCATCGTGGCAGCAGTGTGGTCCTGGGTGCCCTGGTCAGTTGCCACCACAGCAGTATAACCTTGGGCAGCTACTGCCACTGAACCAGCATGGCCCAAGGCACCCCGGGAGCCACTGCCATCGAAGTGTGGCCCCAGTGAGCCCTCCAGACATCCCAGTCCCCTGGCCTGAGCCCCTCACCCTCTGCCCTGAATCCTGCACTCTCCACCCCGTGTGCGGAGCCAGCCCCACACACCCAGCCCCCTGACTCCTGCATCCCCATCACTTGCCCTTAGCCCCCTGCCAAATACCCTGCCCTGACTCCTGCACCCACCACACTGTGCCCTGACTCCTTTACCCCCCCCCCCCACCACCTAAAAAAAGAGTTAAGGACCCAAGCAACACTGGGTTCATCAGCTAGTAAAAATATTAAGGGAGGCCCCATAGAAGTGATTTGCCCCTAGGGACAGCCATGCTAAAATACAAATGATAAGCAAGGATAAATGGAATGCAGAGGCATTTGCCTCTTTCAGACTTATTTTCTTTGGTATTGACTCTTGATTTGACTGCCCGCCCTTATGTGTTTCTTCCAAGCTAGTTTCTTATTTCCTTTCTCTCAAGACACACTGGGAATTGAAATTTGAAGGGATGTAATGTATGGTCAGATTTTGAGCTGTTATTTGGGTATGAATCCAGAGTAACTTTACTGATCCCAGTGAAATTTCTCTGGATTAAAGCTAGTGTTGTTCATGATCAAAAACCAGCCCCCATTCTTATTTAAATATCAAAACACATGATAGCTGCAAACTGGAATTAGCTTACATATACAAGTAAAAAGGTAAAGTCTTCATCTCCACTATTCTTCAAAGCGTCACAAAAATGGGGATGCTGCGAATGAAGCCTTGATCAAATGAATTGGATGTGTGCACGTAGGGGTGAAGTGAGCAAGCACTTAAAGCATTAGTGATGTCCATCAGATTTGTGGTATGAATTATTAATGGAAAAATAATAAACTGAGCACAAAGACTTTATTTTAAGATTCTCAGAGCAGAGACGTGCTGTATCAGAAATAAAGAAACAACACTATCCGTTCCTCCCTCCCTTCTTATTTTCCTTTGTATCTATTCACCTATAAAAACAAGGAGTCTTGTGGCACTGTAAAGACTAAGATTTATTTGGGTATAAGATTTCGTGGGCAAAGCCCCACTTCATCATCTGACAAAGAAGGTCTTTGCTACGGTGCCACCGGACAGGCATAAGGATCTTGCGTGAAATGGGGATTTTGTGCAAAAAAAAAAAAAAAGAGACCCACTGCTGCTTTTTGCGCAAAAACCCCTTGCACAAAAAGAAATGGCAGAAAATATGCTAATGAGATCATGACTCATGCTAATTAGTTCCTCATTATCATATTTTCTGCCAGAAGAACTCACAGTGAAGACATAGCCCTAGAGTAGCCCAAACACTTCTGTGTGAAATAAGATTCAGACAGTGGCATTTGAGGACTTCTAAAGAGGGTGGAAGAGACTTTGCACGTGTTAGAAAGGTTCCCTGCACACTGTGAATTATCTATTTTAAAGTACTAAAACTGATAGAAATTAATGCTATTCTTAATCATTCTGCAACCAAGATAGAGACTGAGATTCCAAACTACAACAGGACTACTCAGAAGCCTATCCTACTCATCTGAAGAAATGGGTTTTGCCCACAAAAGCTCATGATACTATACATATTTTTGTTAGTCTCTAATGTATCACAAGACCACTAATTTTTCAGGAACCTATGTATTTACAGGATCAAAGCCCAAATCTGAAATTAGTTCTCTGTAAATATCATTTTAGTCTGACAAGGTTTTTAGGATACAAAGCTGGGGCTAATAGAAAAAAGTGTTTGCATGGAGGGAAGAAGAGGGTTGAGGAAAATTTGAAAAATTCTGTAGTGACTTCTGAAGTATTCCTGAACACAGTATTATTTACATTTTTCTATTCTATTTGACCCAACATTTTGATATCTTTGTAACACACAAGAAGAGTTATTCAAAAATTTGTTAAATTATTAAACTACCTTTCTTTCTTTTAGAAAAGTTTTATAAAAGAACCATAAGCTGAACCATGAGAGTTTAATTCTCACTTGCTACTAGCCATATAAACATATCTCCCATCATTGTTTTTAATACTAGTACACATTAAAATTATCTTACACGTCACAATAAATCTTGATAATTTTTAAAATATTAGTTTCATTCCTATGAAAAGTTCTTTTGATGGAAGATCTTTCAAATACCTGTGGCTGCATATGAAATGTCCAAGTATTTAATATGTCCCCATATCTCCTGGGTTTCTGGAAGCTCTGCCAAAGTATCCAAGTTTAAACATATAAATTAGCTGTGATGGGTTGACATGCATCTATTTTAGATGGATGGAACTATACAGACTGTCATGCATAGGAGGGCAGAGTTATGGCCATTTGGAAAACTTTATTTTAACTTTGCATTTCCACACACTCTAACTTAAAGCTTAACTTTAACTTCGAATTTCCTGGCTTTTGAGTTTCTATTTATTTTTAAATTACATTGTTTTATCAAGGGTTTTTATTTCTCTCATTGATCTATATTTACCAAATGAGCTCCTCTTAATAACGATTTTCTGTAAATTTATCAAGCTATTTGGTTGGCCTGTAACATACTTTCCTCAGGTATTCTGATCAATACAGTTTTATAGTGGCCATTATTTTAGTAGCTCCTCTGCCCGTTCTTGAGATATAATAAAATAAAACATCACTTCTTTCCTTTCTTCTTGTTCCTTCTCCACAGAGGACATCCAAGAGATTGTGGAAGATAACATGAAACAGCAGGAAAGGTTGGCAAAATCATTGTTTTCTTTTAGAAATAATCCCAGATGAGTGCTAACAATAATAGTTTAATTTATATTGCAACCCACCATCCACCATACCACTTGAGGCTTACATAGCACTTTGGATCTTCACACATTAACTATTTCACTTAATCTTTTCAGGTATTCATACTGCATTCATCACTGTTTTATCTGAGCATCCTAACAAGTGCTGACAAGCAACACATGGAAAAATAGTGCATTTTAACATACCATTCTGTGGAGAAGACTGATAAATCCAGAATAAATCAGAGAATCATGAAGGTCTCCACTAAAGTGCCAATTTATACCAACTGGAGATCTGACCTGCTGAGTCTACTCATTAGTAGCCCACTACTTTTCCTCTCCCCCCAAAACCAGTGATGCAACAGATATTAACATCATAGGTGATGCAGAACAAATATAAAAGGAAAAGAGACTATTTATAGCAGGAACTTAGCAGCTTCCTATAGCAAATTGGAGTGGGCTTTGTAGATCAGCAAATTAGGAACTTATGCCTCAAATTTCTGTCTCTCTAGAAGGACCCCCAAATGTTCCTCCCTGGAAGAGAGAGAGAGAGAGAGAGAGAGACTGAAATCCTAAGGGAAATTTTGCTCAAGTGTTTGATCCAAAGCCCACTGAAGCCAAAATCAAGTTATTTCCATAATTGGAAAGGTATTTAAGAGTTAACATATACATGTTGTATTAAGGTATAGCTTTTGTTTTTACTCTGTGCTTGAGCTTGAGATAGGCACAAACGACATCTGAACTAAATAATTCAACAACTCAAACAATTCACCTTAATCTACCCTGGTAGCCTGAGCCTTCAAGATCTAGCAAATACAATGCACTGGCAGCTCTCCACTAGACAGAAAGCTCACTGGTTAAATAAAAAAGAGAAGGCAGCACATTTAACATCAAAAGCCACAGCACCATTTTTATTCAAGGCCTTTCTTTTTAAGATTTATTCTGCTTCTCTCTATGCACCTAACCAACAAAACAGCTTAAAAGATAAAACATGACTAAGGAATTTACTCTGTGATGCTGAATGACTGAATATTTGGGATGTGTCTATTTGGCAGCTGGAAGCAAACCTCTCAGTCCTGCAAGACGGACATACTCTAGTTCTGCTTGAGCTAACACGTTAAAAACAGCAGTGTGGATGATCCAGTATAAGTAGAGGCACAGGCTAGTTGCCTGAGCTCATGCCTGCTCAACCACCTGGATTTGAGTGAGGATGGCTAATCAGTGCTTCCACTCGTTCCCGTGGAATTAGCACATCTGTCTAACTGGACTGAGAAGCATGCTTCCAGCTCCAGTGCAAACACACCTTGAGGAATCTTCATGACTCAAGCAAGGAAACATTATTAAGACAGAATGCATTTGTGATGGGGAGGGAATACCATCTTCTCAAAGAACAGTTTTCTGGGTTTGCAATGATCATTAATTTTGAGGCTATTAAGCAGAATGGACTGAAGGTTTGAGCGGTTAAATACATGGACAGTCCTTGTGTATTCTTTTGTATTCTTTAATCTATGGGATAAACACTCAAGATACAGGGTGGGCACCTACAGTTTTATTTTTTAAATGCAAACAAATTAATCACTAAGCAGAGAAAGGATCCCATGGGACACTGATCTTATCCAGGAGGGCAATTTCTGATTCCACTGGTTCAAATTTGTAGAAAATATTTTTAACCACTTTGATTCAGTCATCCACTGTAGATCTAGGGTCCATGACATCTAGTGGTCTATGACCTTCTTGCAGGGGGGGGATTTGGGCTCGGGGCTTGCTCCTCCTCCCGCAGCAGGGTAACCCCACTGGCGCTTAAGCTCCACAACCCTCCCACCCACCCCCGAGCGTGAAGCACCAGTGCTGACTTCCCGCTGTGGGGGGAGGAACTCTGAGCCTTGCAGGCCAGATCTGGCTAGTGGGAGAAGGAAGTAGCTCCACACAATGCAACTCCCTCTCCCACTGGCCAATGGGAGCAGCCAGGGGAGTGGTACCTGGGAGCAGCAGGGTGCACAGAACCAGGTAAGCACCCCCATTTCCCTCATGCTCACACCCCTACTTCCATCCTCCTGCCCAGACACCCACCCTCAGCCCACTCCTGGACTCTCCATCCCAGCCAGACCTCCAACCCTCCAGCTCCTGCACCCTCTATCCCGCCCAGATCCCCCACCCCAGCCTGCATCTGCACCCAACCTCCTTCCCAGACCACGTACCACATACTCTGCTGCAACCATTTTGTCATCATGGGTGATTGGCTGGTGGTCCTTGGAAAAGTTTGCATTGAGTGGGGTGATCCACAGGCCAAAAAGTTTGAGAATCACTGTAGGTCTATGTCTTCTCTAATACCAGCAATTTATCCCTCATTCCATCCCTCTAGAGACTTCATCGCTTGACCTAACTTATGTGTACCTTCCCAAAGTCCCTTCAGTTGAATACACCTGAAACCTCAATGTCTCCTCTACATTCTGAGAGTTGTACATGTTCTAGTTTAGAATTCTCAAGGTTGCTCCTTTGCTGCTAAGTCCATTGAAGCATATACGATTTACCAAAGTTTCTGATACTTTGGTATTATATTAAAACACACTGGACCAAATCCTAGCTCCTACGACAGCACCTTTGCAATGTCCTAGCAATGGACACAGAGGCCATGTAGGAAAAACAATTCCATAGGGTATTCTTCCTGTCACAGGGGCAGTACAGGGCTCTGCACTTTTAGCAACTCCTAGCTGACTAGAAGTCCATCTTGCTCAGATGGATTATGGCAGCAACTGCTCTACCTTACCATTGAGGGCTGCACTGGTGCCCAGAACACTCCAAAATCAAGGAGGTGCAATGTCTGTTTAAAGACACCTTCAATCCCCAACTCCTGAGATGTGTAGCACAATATCCGGCCCCTTGATTTAACTTCTACATGTTGAGAATCTCAATTTTCAGCACTGCAATTGTCAGGAAAATGGTATTCTAACATCTGATGCTTTCACCCTATAAACGTGCTGTGTGTAAGTATGCATAGGCATTTCTGTACCTATGTATCAGGAAAGAGGAGTGAAATACACCTGAGGGGGCCTGTGCTCCTACATTTTGGCCTCCCAACACTTACTACATCCTAAATAAGGAACAGAGTTGTTGCTTAGCAACTAAGAGCCCACACAGAGAGAAGCTAATCAATATGGCTCTAACTGTAACCCCTTTAAAAACAAAAGTAAAACAGGAATTTACTCTGAAATCCAGATTGTAGAATATTTTCCTTTGTAGTCTGAACTTTCTCTCACCCACCCTTCGGATGAACAAATATTTGGAACTGATAGCTCAATGAATTACCATAGGGTGAGTAATGTTTTAACAGCAATCTGAACATGATGTTACGAAAGATGAGAGACACAACTGACAGTCCAGTAAACTTCAAAGCAAATTTGCATAATAGCAGACTAAAGAATTCAAGCCACTCAGCTAATGATGCAATCACTTCTGATTTTCATACAATGTAGTAAAACAACCCAATCATTTATTCTGTAGTCTTCTTGCATAATTGCATAAACATCAGTATCCCTCATCCATCCTCTTGTCTTCTATAAAGGTCTGCCCTAAGCAGCCCAGTTATAGCAAGGGAGTGAAATGATCTCTTGGGTAGGCAGGTCCCTGGCCATTTAGGTCATAATCAACTTTTCTTATGTTTTCATGAAGTAACTGAAATTCATATTCAGGTGCTTTCTTCATACACAGTTGGAATCTTGTCCTGTCTCTAAGTCCTGCACAAACCATGCTAAATCATTGGATAAACTGGGAAAGAAATTACAAATGAATTATGTTCAAGGTTAGTCTCACTGGTTTTATTTTAAGCAAAAGAGTCTATTTACCATTTGACTCCTTAGCTGCAGACAAGCTTCGTTACAAAAATGAACTCATTTCAGCACGCAATTACATGTATTTCTAGATATAAAGAGGAAAACACTTTTTACAAGGGAAACATACTTGCAACTTTTAGCTAAGAGGCCATATCAAACATTATTAACAATACAGTTAAAATTCCCACAGCATTAAAATGATCAAATCACCAGGATCTTAGACAACCAGCAAGCCAGTTACAAAAACTGCTTTCTACCTCTTCATTATTGTGGGAAGCACACCATCAGTTTACACCACATACTCCCTGCCTCCTGCACCCCTATCTTTTGCAATGCACCCAGAAGGTTCACCTAATTGAGGTTATTTCAGACCAAGACAGGATACAAGGTCCAGAAATCTGGAATGCTCACAGAAAATACTCTGCCAGCTACCTCCTGTCTTGTATAATATAAAGGTCCACCCTAAGCAGCCCAGTTATGGCAAAGGGGTGAAATGATCTCTTGGGTAGGCAGGTCCCAGGCCAATTAGGTCATAGCCAACAACTTAAACTCCACTCACAGACAGATTGGCACGCAGTTCAGTTATTAAACATGGAAGACATCAGAACGTGACAGGGGAGTGAGGAGTGGAAAGAGTGGGAAGATGGGAGGGAAGGAGAAGAAAGGATGGTACTTGTAGTGAGGAGTTTTTGAATTAAATTAGTTGGCACATTTCAAATATCTTATTTTTTGAATAGGAATCTTCATTACCGTTTAAATCAAAATAAATAATTTAGGCCCTGCTATTGCAATCGATACACCCATGCAGAGTCCCACTGAAATCAGTGGGCTTCTACAGGAGAGCAAAAATCTCCCTTTCTGGAACCAATTGCTGGTATATATCCAGATATGGTAAACAAGCACCTCATCTTCTTATATGTTTTGCATATAAATGTCACTACATAAATAAACAGCAAAAGTAGCACTGCACATATCTTATTAAACCACAACTGTGAAATATCTATTTTTAATTAGCTAGCAGTAGAATTCGATAGTGTGTGTGAGGACATATTCAGAGGGAGGAAGGCTACAGGGCAGATCTTCAGCTGGCATAAATTGTCACTTGGGCCCACAACAATTTGCAGCAGCTGAGGTTCTGCCCCTACACATACCAGTTTTTATTTTAAACTCTCCTAGCAAGTTTGCAGCTTCTTATCAGACATGACGGACCGTAACATATCAGATTTTTTTTTCATTGATTGTGGATTAAACATTCTTTCTTTTGCCTTAAGTAATGTCATTTTGGGAGGAAACTCTTTCATGGGTAGGAAATGACAATTTTATAGGACTGTTTTATTTAAGAATAAACAAATAAATAAGATGGGGGAAGTTGTCTGTTCAGTCTGGGCAGAGGTTTGTTAGACATAGTCCCAGCAGAGATGAAATTAGTGGGTAGAATGCAGATGAGGCAGTCAAAATTACAGGAGGTTAAATGAAGCTGGTCACAGCTCAACAATTTATCACACTGATAGTGCCACTACTGTCCATCTGTCTTACCACTAATTCATGTCCATCTAGAAGTAAAGCACAGATCTGCATAGTCGGATATACTTCCCAACTCCTTGTGAAAGTAAAAGCTATAGAACATTTAGATTATCTCCTCTTTAACTTCTCTTATTCTCCCACAAAATGCACACCAAACAAAAGATTTCATAGTCCAAAGAAAATGACTATGAAACCAAAAGCTTATGGAAGTTATCAAACTCAGTGGCTGGCCATAGCATGTATTATCAGCACGTTGGGGAAGAATTTTCTATTTCCTATTAAAAAATAAAGACATACTTGTATGAATGTTAAAATACAACTTGCTTGGTAGCAAACAGTTAAAAGACTCAGCTTTTGGTCCTTCTGTGTTTTTTAAAAGGAAAAACTATGCTAGTAATTACATCTTGCAGTTATGAGTCCAATTAAGACTATGCAATATGTCCCACTTCTTTTGTTCTCTACTGATATAACACCACAGGCAGCCTTAACTGTCTAATAAATAGGTGACTACTGCTTAACACTCTGCAGTGCTTCAGCACTTTCATTCACTCTGGGCATCAACACCTTCTCTCCCTTGGCTGTTAACAGATCAGCCTGGCAGCAAGAGGATGCTGCCATGTGGTGTGTCCAGGCACACACACAGAGTCTTGGGACTCCCATGGGCTATGAAAGGCAGGTGGCATAGTCAGATTCTGAAAAGGAAGATGCACAAGCTACCATATGAAGATTTTAAGACACTTTTTGCTAAGATAATTGACTAGAAAAAGGAACAACTTCTACCAGGAAGGGTCTATGTTTGCATGTCAGCTTGACAAGAAGAAACATGTGTTAAAATATATTTAATATACTTCTATGCACTCAGTTCTAAATATTTCCTGTAGGAGTGCCAAATTTGAAATACCCATATAGGCAAATACAAATTGTGGCAAGGGCCCCTCTTCCCTAAGCTACTACTGGGGAGGCCTCCTCCCTTTAGCCCCCAAGTTAGGGGTTTTACAGCAGGTCTCAATGGTAGGGAGCCCGGGCCAGGTGCCCACAGGCTCCCTCCTTAACTGCCTTTACCTAATGCTAGTCAAAATTGTTCTCTCTGGTTTCTTCCTCTCTGCCTCTCCACCACCTTCCTTTTGTCCTCTCCCTCTCCTCCCAGCCTCCAACTGCTGAGGCTTTAAAGGCCCTCAGACAGACAGCAGAGAAGTCAGCTGGCCCCAATTTGCCTGAGCCAGCTCCCTCCCAGCTGCATTTAATTGGGCTGCAGTTCTCTGCTTCTCTAACAGGGGTTTTTCCCTTTTGGGCTGCCTTTTCCCCTCTCTGCAGCAGCTCCCTGGCCTGACCCTGTCACACATCCCCCCCCTCTGCTCAACCCCGTGGGTTTGGGTTACTTGGGTCGGACAACAATGCACCTGTGACAACCCGTCTGCATTCCCATGCTGGGTTCCTGATCTGTGTTGCACACGGAAGTGGAAGGGCTGCAGGGACAGGAACCACCATGTAACCCTTGAATTTCTGTCCTTGTTTCGGTGCATCCACTGCAGAGGTGCATGATCGGTGACCAGGGTAAACTTCCGCCCAAGAAGGTAGTAGGCTTTCCATGGCCCACTTTACCGAGACATTCCCTTTCTACCACGGCGTAGTTTCATTCCCTCGGCAGAAGCTTCCTGCTGAGGTACAGGATTGATGCTCCTCTTCTCCAACCATTTGAGACAATACAGCTCCCAGTCCTACCTCGGAGGCATCGGTCTGCAAGATAAACTCCTTCTTAAAATCAGGGGCTATGAGAACTGGATCGCAGAGGGCATTCTTGAGATCTTTAAAAGCTTCTTCCGTCTCCATGGTCCACTTTACAATGTCGGGACCACGTGCTCTAGTCAGGTTGGTCAGAGGGCAGGCCCTGGAGGCAAAGTTGGGGATGAATCTGTGGTAATATCCAACCAACCCTAAGAATGCCCTGACCTGCTTTTTCCGAGTTGGTCGGGGCCAATTCTGTATTGCATCCACTTTGTTGAGCTGGGGCCTTACTACCCCCCTTCCCACGATATACCCGAGATATTTGGCCTCGGCCAGCCCAATCGTACACTTTGCGGGGTTCGCCGTAAGTCCCGCTCTCCTTAATGTCTCCAATACTGCCTCTACTTTTTCAATGTGTGTGTCCCAGTCAGGACTGTGGACAACAACATCATCCAAATAGGCAGCTGCGTACTTGGCATGGGGCCGCAACAGCTTGTCCATGAGCCTTTGAAACGTTGCAGGGGCCCCATGCAAACCAAAAGGGAGGACCGTTTATTGAAAGAGACCCTCCGGAGTCGAAAAGGCTGTCTTTTCTTTGGCCCCTGGTGCTAGGGGGATCTGCCAGTAACCCTTGGTCAAATCAAGGGTGGATAGAAATCGGGCCTTGCCCAGTTGGTCAATGAGTTCATCCACCCTTGGCATGGGATAGGCATCGAATTTGGATACTTCGTTTAACTTTCGAAAGTCATTGCAAAAGCGTAGGCTTCCATCTGGCTTGGGCACCATAACAATAGGGCTAGACCACTGGCTATGGGACTCTTCAATGACTCCGAGCTTCAGCATTTTCTCAACTTCAGCTTGGACCTCTTTTCGTTTTGCCTCAGGTATCCGGTATGGCTTAACGTGCACCTTCACCCCGGGGTCTGTTATGATGTCATGGTAAACCTCCGTAGTTCTACCCGGTTCTGTCGAAAACACATCCTGATTCCGCTCAATCATGTCGGCTGCTTCGGCCTGTTGGTCCGAGTCAGCTCAGGGAGATATTCCCACCTGCCTTGGTGGGTTTTCCTTGGGGTGGTGTCCCCAGCACAACCAAGGCCACTTCTCTGTCTCGCCAGGGTTTCAGCAGGTTGACGTGATATACTTGCTCAGGCTTTCGCCGCCAGGCTGGCGAACCTTATAGTTTACCTCTCCCACTGCTTCTATTATTTCATATGGCCCCTGCCATTGGGCTAGGAGCTTACTCTGCCGCCGGCACTAGCACCATCACCCGGTCTCCCACCTGGAACTTCCGGGAGGTTGCTCGGGTTGTAATAGACCTGTTGGGCTTCCTGTGCCTTTTCTAGGTGCTCCTGCACTATGGGGGTGACTCTGGCAATCCTGTCCCTCATTTGGAGCACATGATCAACTACATTTCTCCCCAAGTTGGGTTGTTCCTCCCCGGCCTCTTTAGCAAGGCCTAGTATGCCCCGTGGGTTACGCCCATACAAAAGTTCAAACGGGGAGAAGCCAGTCGAAGCTTGGGGAACTTCCCTTACCGCGAACATGAGGTAGGGCAGTAGCATATCTCAATCTTTGCCATCCCGGCTTACCACTTTCTTAGGCATACTTTTTAGGGTCCTGTTAAACCGTTCAACTAGACCATCGGTTTGAGGATGGTATACCGAGGTCCGCAGGGCCCGTATGCGGAGCAAGGTACACAAGTCTTTCATAAGCTTGGACACAAAGGGGGTTCCTTGGTCCGTTAGGATTTCTTTAGGAATCCTACCCTAGAAAAGATTTGAATTAGTTCCTTAGCGATGGTCTTGGATAGGGTGTTGCGTAGGGGCACTGCCTCTGGGTATCGAGTAGCATAGTCCACTACAACTAGTATGCTCTGATGGCCCCCGGCAGACTTCTCTAGTGGGCCAACTATGTCCATAGCAATCTGTTCAAAGGGGATTTCAATGATTGGTAGGGGTACTAATGGGGCCCTCAGGTGTGGTCGGGGCCCATGTAGTTGGCACTCCGGGCAGGAAGCACAATACTTCTGGACTTCTACATAGATCCCAGGCCAAAAGAACCTCCGAAGAATGCGATCCAGGGTCTTATCCACCCCTAGATGTCCTCCAAATAGATGACTGTGTGCCAATTCCAGTACTACCCTCCGGTGCTTTCGGGGTATCAAGAGTTGTTCCACCTCTTGGCCCTGTATATGAGATACCCTATATAGAAGATCCCCCTTGATTATATAGTAGGGCCCCGTGCCCTTGTTCCTCCTCCACTGGGACCCCATTAACTTCAACCACCGCCTTACGGATATTCTGATATATTGGATCATTGGCTTGATCCTGCCCAAAGGTCTCACTTGGGGATCTCACCTGCTCAGGCTCCAGGAACCTAGCCCCTTTCCTCCCCTGATGAGCTGGGTCCTGCTTCAGACTCATCCTGTCCCGGGCTTCTGCTCTAGTAGTTGGGTAGGCCTCCCCCTCTACCAGTGCCTGCTTCCGACCTTGGGTCAAGATCCTGGTCCCCAATTTTTTTGCGGCCCTCCTCTCCCGTCGGGTTTTCCGGGGTTCCCCAGGCATCGAGAACAGGTCCTGGGAGAACTCATGGAAGGCCGGGAGGGAGCTATCCTCCTCCTCCCAGTCCTGTGGTAGCAGGTCACTAAACCCGGGGAAGTCTCGTCCAATGACCACCGGGTAAGGGAGCCTTGGGACCACCCCCACAGTTACCTCTGTAACCTGCCCTTGTACTTCTATTTCCACAGGGATGGTGGGGTAATAATTAGTATTCCCGTGTACACAAGATACCCCAGTGTACTTGGCTCGAGTCAGCTGATCTTGCCCCACTAGCTTCCCTGAGACCAACGTAACTGCACTCCCGGAATCTACTAAGGCAGTGGTTTCTACCCCATTCATTTTCACGGGCTGGGTATACTGATGGGGGCCCACTGCTACCCCTACGAGGTTGACTAGGACACTCTGTAGGTTCCCCAGGTCACATTGCATAGGCTCGTCTATGTTAGGGCACTGAACCACATATGCCCTATCTCCCGCAGGCATAACACCTATAACTCGGGCGGGACAGCCCCTTTCGTTTTGGGCTGTTGTGTCTTGATCCTGGCCCTCTCCTGTCCAGACCCCAAGGTCTTTTGCCCGTCCAGTCGCTCTTCCGCCTCCTTTCTTCCTGTCTGGACTCGGTCAGAAACTTCAGGGGCACGGGTCCTTGGGGTGAAGGTGGACCTTCTGTTCTGCTGCGCCTCGACTCTGGGGCTGCGGGAAAGTCCCTTAGCCGTCAATCGTCTCTCAACGAGAGCCACCAGCTCATCAAACGTCATGGGGTCATTCTGGCCCACCCATTCCCAAAGGTCTGGGGGTAAACCCCTCATGTACCGGTCAAGAACGATCACCTCGATAATCTTTTCGGGGCTGTGGATGTCGGGCCGCAGCCACTTCCGGGCCAGATGGACCAGATCAAACAACTGAGTTCTGGGGCCCTGGTCGTCTCGATATCGCCAGTCGTGAAATCTCTGGGCTCTCACTGCGACTGTGACCCCAGCCCATGCCAGGATCTCAGCTTTCAGCTGGGGGTAGTCGGATGCAGCTTCCTCTGCCATGTCAAGGTATGCCTTCTGGGCTTCCCCGCTCAGAAAAGGGGCCAAAATGCTGGCCCACTGAGCTTGAGGCCAGGCCTCCCGCAAAGCTGTCCTTCAAGGCCAAGAGATAGGCCTCAACCTCATCGTCTTTTGTCATTTTCTGTAAGTAGAAATTGGCCCGTGGGTTGGGCCCCATCTTGATCACGCACCTGGACTGTCAGGGCTTTCAGCTGGTTCACCACCTCCTGCAGGGTGGCCCTGTCCTGGGCTACCTGGCTCATCAACAACTGGTTGGTTTCTTGTTGGATCCGCACCGACTCCTGCTGGGCAGCTGCTTGCACCCGAGTAGCCTCTTGTTGGGCAGCCGTGGCCTGCACCAGTGCTTTTACCAGGTCCTCCATGGGTACTTTTGCTTTGCGAGCGGCCAACTTGGCTAGATTTGGGTTGCTGTGAGGCCTCACAGCCGTGATCCCACTCCTGGCACCACGTGTGGCAAGGGCCCCTCTTCCCCAAGCCACTACTGGGGAGGCCTCCTCCCCTTAGCCCCCAAGTTAGGGGTTTTGCAGCGGGTCTCAATGGTAGGGAGCCCGGGCCAGGTGCCCACAGGCTCCTCCTTAGCTGCCTTTACCTAATGCTGGTCAAAATTGTTCTCTCGGTTTCTTCCTCTCTGCCTCTCCACCACCTTCCTTTTGTCCTCTCCCTCTCCTCCCCAGCCTCCAACTGCTGAGGCTTTTAAAGGCCCTCAGACAGACAGCAGAGAAGTCAGCTGGCCCCAATTTGCCTGAGCCAGCTCCCTCCCAGCTGCATCTAATTGGGCTGCAGTTCTCTGCTTCTTTAACAGGGGTTTTTCCCTTTTGGGCTGCCTTTTCCCCCTCTCTGCAGCAGCTCCCTGGCCTGACCCTGTCACAAAATAATAAGAAACATTTTAATAAATTCATCTGTGCACACTATTAAACTGATCATGGAATATAGGCATGTTGAGCTCCTCTGTAAAAAGACAGGTAGAAGTTTAGCAGGTTTCATAATCTGTAACCTAAACACACATGGCTAGTGCAATACTCAGTTATTTTTACCACAAAGAGTAGGAGTCACAATAAAATTCTAAGAGCATTACAAATTAGAAAGATACTAATGGCAATTCATATACTAATGCAAACTGATTGATCCCTGTAGAGATCTTCCATAGGGGGATGTATTTGAAAAAAGAAAAAGCACAATAATTACATTTACATGAAATAAAGAATCAAGAGCAATACAAACTTGGCTAGTTCTACAGGGATGTGGCACAGGAAGAACACACAAGCCTCCCCCAGCCCGTTTTGTCTACCAATAGCTTAACTCCTATGCAGCAGTGTTTTTAGAATTTGCTGAAGAAGAACCAACAGTATATACAGTAGACCCCTATGTAACATGGTAGTAATATTCCTAGAAAAATACGTTATATGAAAACGTGATATAAACTGACGAGTAAATGAGAAAAATAGATCTATGTTCTTAGTTATGACAAAGTTATACATAACTATGACATTTTTATTTTATTACCTTATAAACTATGAATTCATGACTTGCTGAAGATGATGATCTAGCAGCTGATGGCTGGTGAATGTAGAAATTGTGGTGAGGATTAGAGATGTCAACATGTAGACGACTACACGATTAACCAATAAGCCTGGTATTATCAAAGTCAGCGAGGGCTGGGGGTAGATGGGAGCCGGTGCCAGTGAGGAGCTGGCTTAAAAGCCGGCTCTCCACAAGCACCGGATCCACCTACCCCTCCACTCCTGTGTTGCTGCCTCATTGCTGCCTCTTAAAAGCTGGTTCCCCCAGCACCAGCTCCAGAGTGCTGCCTGCTCACTCTATCAGAGGCAGCAGTGGCGGGGAGGGGAACATGGGTCTGAGCTCCCCGCGGACAGGGAATACTGCCATGCAGCAGCACACAGGATGGCAAGCGGGAGCTGGTCTGTGTGGGAGGGTTGTTTTTAAACTGGCTCCCCTTGCAGACCGGCTCCCACTTGCCACCCCGCGCTGCTGCCTCTGATAAAGAAACTCAAGTAAGTCTCAGCTATTTTATCCAGATTCTACTATCTCGCACATAAAAGGAAAAGAAGAATCAGATCTTCAGCTGATATAAATCAGCATAACTCCATTAATGTAAAAGAAGCTAGCACTTTCATCTCTTTTCTGGCCCATACCAGACCAGCAACATCAGCAGTGTAAGTGTGACATTGTTGATTCAAAAATGGTGGATGCGCTCTATTTCCAGATTAGTACATAAATCTTCAGCTGTATTCATAAATCCTTGCAAATTATCTACCCTTCTGGGATTCAGATCCAAAACTTGGAAACAAAGTTCTTTAAATAAAGACCATATTAAATTGTTGAACTGTTTGTACTGCCTGTGGTTGGAGGCAGTGAGATTGCCATCCTAGTCTTAGTGTCTCCACAGTGCAAAACCTGTGCTCTTGTGCTGGGAGATTCATGTTTTTCAAAGTGACTTCTGCAAAAAAACAAAATCCACAAAAAATTCAGCAACTGCTCAGCAAACCATTTCCACTTCCTGGCCCATATCTGGGACCAGTCTAAGTGTGGCTGTTGTGTGTAGGATTGCCAGGTGTCTGGTTTTGAACCGGACAGTCCAGTATTTGAGCTTTCTGTTCAGGAAACAAATTGAGAAAATATAAATGAGAAAATATAAATATCCGGTATTTTCTAAATAAGATTTAATGTAGATTGTGTCAAGTGTGTCCAGTATTTTTGTTGAAACCATCTGGTAACCCTAGTTGTGTGGCTGCACAGAAGTACGGGGAAAGGCGGCAGGAGCCAACAAAAATGCACTACAGGATCTCTCGAGCACAGGGGATGCTGCTTTCTATTCAGCATGGCCTCGCCTGAATCGGCATTAGTTAAGTGGAGGTAGATGCATGCAGTCCCACCAAGGACTGTGCTCCTGAGGACCAAAGAAATTTCTGGCAAGCAATGTTTGTCAACATACAAAGCCACTCACAGCTCTCCACAGAGTACTCCAGTTCATGCCGTCTCCCATCCAGGTAGGTACATAATGTCACAAACATGCCCTTTGCAGTCCTGTGTATATGTTGCATAAAATGAATATTAATACTGTATTATTCATAGCATGGTATTTTCTCCCACTAGTGTTCAAATATTCCATTTGTTGCTTTCATGTGATCCTTTGGAGTGTATTTAACAAGCAGGTTCTGGGTGTGAAGCATTTTGCTGTCAAATGCCAAGTAGCAGCAAAAAAACCCCTCAGGTTCAGTCAAGAAGGGAGGAAACGGTGGAGCAAAGGCAAGGTGACGCCATGTAATAATTTTCATAAGGGTTTTTTTGGCTTTGTTCCACCACCCTTCTCTTCCCCCGCCCAGCATTGGTACAAGCAGCTATCTGGACTGGAAGGTTCACTTTGAAAGGTGAT